>CM076602.1:56934000-58220500 GCA_038502835.1 Octonoba sinensis
TAAAACGTCAAAAATTCATGAAAGCAAACGCTGAAAAACCGTTTTATTCATGCCAAATAAGATCCATTTGAAACCATCAGAAGAAGTATTTTTGTCTCTGACCCACGAAAAGACATAATTGCCATCAGGACTGCCATATAATTACTTAGGACAAAACGCAAAAAAAAAAAAAAAAAAAAAAAAAAAAAAAAAAAAAAAACATAAAGATTACTCCATAACTGCGTATGGACGATCTTCGATGTACAATACTGCGTTCCTTGTGCAATTGAGCCGCAGTGCCTCATTATTTTATCATTAGTTCCGGATCGGCGAAACTTTTGAATATAGCTTAAGAAAAATGATGCCACTATAAAAGGATTCCCTTCAATCTTTTCTTTGGTAATTGAATTTTTATACTTACATACATTTTTTTCCTTCCCTCATTCCGCCGTGTCGCTGCGGTGTTTGATGATATTTAGAAAAATTTGATGGTAGACCTTGCAGATTTCATTACGGAACTTACGACGTGCTCATGTTAGGGATCGACAGGAAAATATACGTAGCCTCGTAATTGATATAATTTTGAAAATGTCCTTTTTCGTTTCCAGACTTGTGTTGAATTATTACAAGGCAAAAATTATTATCATTTTAAGCGTTTTCCCTAAGAGCGAAATTCCATATTTTTGATAGTATTAAAGTGAATGTTAATTTTGGGTAATTTTGTTTGTAGTTAGATTCATGTTTTGGCAAAATTGTTTATTAAAGTGAGAGAGAAATATTGTCACGCACAAGGAAGCGGCGATCTCAGAAAATGTTTATGCTTCACAGGTATTATTTTTTAATCATTAAGACGTTCGTTGACACCGATGAAATTTCACTGCTCAAAAACACCACGATTTGTTTAGAAAAACACGTTTCAGATCCCAAGTTTTTTTCTTCTTGTCCTTAATAAGAGGAATCTTTTTTAATGAAATCCTATCCAATCATAATGAGTTTAATACACTAGAAAATAACATAATGAAAAGCTTTTCATTCATGAAATTGTGATTTATTAAAAGTAAATAAAATTCACGAACAATTACCAAAAGCTATAAAGTTTGAACTTCTTGTGTGTGTATATATATATACATATATATATATACCGTTGAACTCGCTTAGTACGAAATGCCAAAAATTGGCAAATTTGTTCGTATTAGCCGTTATTCGCAACAACCGTGAATACGTAAAATTGTGTAAAAAAATATTAGAAATGCATGTTTGTATTTTAAAAATAATTGCTACTATTTATAATGAAAAATAAAATAAATAGTGAAAACAAATGATCTATTTTTACTAATATACACTTTTAAATCTTTTCTAGTACATAAGAAAAAGTGAACTTACCTTTTAAAATTTAACAATTTTAGAAAAACTCCTTATTGGTTAGTTGTTTTTTTTTTAGGTACATTAAATTTTATCACATGTGTACTTGGTGGTTTACAATGACTCAAAATAACCAACAATTTCTTTAAAAAAATTAATTATACAGTGATCGAGAGAATTTTTCGTGAATAGGTCAGAAATTTTGTTCGTCTTACCCGAAATTTGTATTTTAGCCTTCGTAATAAGCGTGAGATGTTTAGTGTAATTATATAGCAAACCAAACTTTATGAATGAAATATTCGTTTTAGCCGTGATTTCGTATTAACCGTGTTCGTATTAAGAAAGTTCAACTGTATATAAAAAACTTTTGTGATATCGCGCAGCGTTGGTATTATGTCAAATTGATGTGGAACTACGCAAAGTTCTATTTATCTGAAGATATCCTTATGTGAATACGTTATTAAAAATTCTAAACCGAATAAAATATCTATCAGGTAAGGGCTTATATATGGGGGAGGGGGGGGGGGTGAATGTGAATCTTTGAATACTACCCGATAAGGAATTTTTGAAAGCAAAAATTTTTACTCAAAACAAAATTTATATTAATACGTCCTTCTTCGAAGAAAAATAATGAGTAGTAATAAAAACAATCCTTAACTGATCTAATACCCATTTAAATAAACTTAACATAAACTCTACTCTGCCTTCTTTAATAACATCTAAAAATTAAAAAAATTGACCGCAGTGAGTGCTGTGCTTCTGTCAACATGTTAAAACTTTTATAAATGTTTGTTATTCTATACCTGAGAGCCATAGTATCTTGTCCCTTTTTCGAGATATTGCGATGAAGTGTACGCAATGCCCGGAAGACCCTATAAATTATTAAACCCTTTCGCACTTTAAAGTCCCGAAATTTGCAAAAAATAAGTTTGAATACTGAACCCTGAAGCAATTTTTAAATTATCGAATTTGCTTTTTTTTTCGTTTTTCAATCGTAAATAAAGTTTTTATAAATTGCTTATAGGGAGGGGGAAAACATTCTTGCTCACCTTAACATTACATATCATTCAAAAGCGGTTTTTTTCATACAAAAGAGGACCTTGTTCGAAGCTTTTAATTTAAGGAAAAGCGTTACCTCAAAATTGTGCAAAATATCGAATGTTTTTTAACTACGTGTTTCGATCGTTGAAACTATTTTAACAGCTCAAGCAAGGTTTCCTACTTGGGCTGTAAAAAGTTTAAAAGATATTCCGGTTTCAAAATGACTTTAGCTGCTTTTTGTATTCAAATTCATTAAATATTTCCTTTACTTTGTATTTTGGCCCCTTACATGTAAAATACCTTAGGTTTTTTTAAAATCAAAGATATAGCTTTGAAACTTTTTGTGTACATACCAAATAATATGCTTAAAAAAATAGGATAGGTTTGACTCTGAAGTTTGTAGTTTGTTTTTATCTAATTATCGAATTTGAATGATAGAATTAAAACGGTTTTGTCCCCTCGAACTTACTCGAGTAATTAAGGCCTTAAGTTTGGAGACCCGTGTTTTACACCTTACTTAATGAAATATGTTCTTGTATGCCAGTTGTTCTCCCAGTGAGTGGACTCCCAGTGGTTCATGTTAACGAAAAAAATGGAAACGTAATAAGCAGATAAATTAACATATATGAATTAATTTCATAAATTGTTTAATGGGCTGGTACTTATTCCCTTCAAGCCTGGAATTAGTAAAAACTTGCAGTTTTGCTATCAGTAGTAAGGCCGTAGTCAGCGAGGACCTCGAAATTAAATGTGGGCGTATAAAGTAAAGTTATATTATAGAAAAAATAATTCTTACAATTTTTTTTTAAAGATACTTCGTAATTTTCAAATGATATTACTATGCGTTTTGATCTCGACCGACTGTTTTAAAACTGCTTGGGTGAAACTTCACCCTTAATTTTACTTTGTTTCGGAACGTTCACAAACATAAGCATTTTACTGATTGATTTCTTTTGGAATGACCCCTAGGGAGTCTACGAAAAACAAAACAAAACAAAAAAAAAAAAAAAAAAATGGCCAGGGGATTACGAGAAAAAAGTTTGTGAACTTATGTTATAGACTAAAACTCTCGCATCAATCAAGTAACGCATCTAAAGCACAGAAAAAAAAGAAAAAATATTCGATGCTTTTTTGGTGCAGGCCAACGATACTTTGCGGTTCTTGGAACCAAAATGTCAGCTTTCCCTAATTATTGAGGCCTTAGCAGTACTTAAAACGCAAGACTACTCATTCATCCAAATGGAATCCAGTCTTTTAACTTTTTCCCCCCATCCCCAGTAATCATTTTTATTCAACACTATTTACAGTATCTAAAAGTAAGCTCTCACCAGAAAGAGTACCTTTGAAACGTCAGGCAGAATCAAATTTTTATCTATAGCGATCAATAATGATGAAACACTTCGGAAGTGAATAACAATATACTTGCTGCCTCATCCATTTTCCGATTAACAGCTCCAGATAACTTGTCTGCTAATCGTACGATCTGCAACAACTCTTGCGCAATTCATTGCCCAGAGCAATCCCTGAACCCAGTCAATGTCTTCAAGGCTAAAATCTTTGAAAGTCGCACAAAGGCGATTCACGGATTCGAAATCCTTAAGCGTCGCTAGCCATTAGTTATGTAAATCAGGACAAAACTGAGTCCTCCAGTGATTATTAAGGGCTCGGACAATGGAATAATTAAAGCCCCGTACTACTTAAATAGATCGTTTTGGGGATCGCGTGTGACGGAAAAGTCATTGTTTTGTTTCCGCGATCATTGTTCACCTTCGGATAAACAAGAACTGGATTCGCGTGCAACCAAGCTGGTAGCACGGAACAGGCAAAACCGATTGCCATTACGTAGTCCCCCCCTTTTTTTCTGAAGTGTGATAGGGTGGTGATAAAGCGATATGAGTGATAAGGTCGGCAGAATTATGGGGAGGGGCAAGGGTGATTTTTGTTCTTTTATTTTGAGACATTTTGTTGGTTAATCGTTGCACGTGCTGTTGTTGCGGTCGACTAAGCAAGTTCGTGTGGGAACGCAATACAACAGCAATTAATGGTCCAAATTGATTCGTTAACTGTGGTGTGTAATATTTGAAGTCGCATTACGGAGGGATCTAAAAGAGCAAAATAGGAAATGATTCGTTAGTGGTGCATAATGAGTTGTAGGATTAAATACAATTTCGATTCGGTCTTTGCAGAAAAGCTTTGATTGCTTTGTCTCTTTGACGTTTCCATCATTATTTGTAGAACTGAATACAGTGACGGGGGTGCTAATTAATTTTACTACATTACCATCGCAAAGGAAATGGGTATTTGACAACATTATAAAACTGGAGCAATGTCATAACATCATATTGTAATAACTACGAGAAACGTTAAATTTTTTGCATAAAATTATTAGGCAGTCTTAATGCACTTAGGCAAGTGTAAAAGAGATTTTCAACCCTTGGTGTGAAATACAAGATATTTATTTGCTGATGCGTTTATGCAAATTACTTTAAGATCTTGAAGAAAAAAAATAGTTACTCATATATCAAAACACTAACTAAATGATGTTCTGCAATTTGTAAGCTGGTATGTTCGTTCCAGATTTTTTAATTTTTAGGCTCTATTTTATTTCAAAAACTCTCTGCTGTGCTAAAATACACTACTGTGCAAAATTTGGGTAATATTTCTGATTTGACTACATGTTGAACAGTTCTTATATGACTGTATTGCCAATCCTAATGTGTTAATGCAACGTAAAAGTAAGAGTTCGAGGGGTTAACCCCGAATCTCATCCCTCTTTGAGTCCATCTTTTAAATATAACGCATGCACTTTTGAGCTTGCTGGAGATGAGGGAAAATTTCCATGTACTGGTTTACAACTTCAGCCTTAACATTACTCTAAAAATGCATTAGTGGTTCCATGTTAGCTTGACATACACACAACTATCAGACTTCAGAACTTGTATGTGAAAAAATATACATGTAGAACAAGGGAAAAAAATAAAAGGAAAAAATATATATATGTACAACAAAATGGGTGCAAATCTGCTTTTGTGGTTTAAATTCCAAATAGGTGATGCTGGAAGGGACATAAAAGAATCTTTACTTCTGGTCTTACAGATACCGTAGGAGGCCGTTATGCCTCGGGGTTGAGAACAGTTTAGAAAGATCGTAATCAAAGTCAATTAATGAAGAGCCTGGTAATTAAAAAGGCAAGCAGACGCCCTGGATAATTGAGGGTTTGTTGGACGATCCATCTTGGCAAATGGTGAGCAGTTGGAGACAGTGTCTGGTATTTGTGAGAGAGAGTACACAGAAGGAATCTGTGTTAGACTACGTAAAGATTCGCAAATTGCCCATTTTTCTTGAAGCATGTGTCGTATTATGAGAAGAAAAAGGTCAAAAACTTTATTTTTAATTCGTATGAGACGTTTGGTTGCATTGAATGCATTGTATAGTGGGGAAAAACGAAACACTCCTTCATAGTTGGACAGTATTCACTCTAGAGACACATGAATTATGTCATTTTATCAGGAATAATGTACACTATAAAATTCTGCTATTAGAATTTTGTTAAGAGATCGTCTTCATATTAAAATGATCCTGAATTTTAAAATTTTCTATGACATCCCCCTCTTTTATGACATATTTGTGTTCAACATCAAAACTTGACCTTGTACACTAATTTTCGTGTAATTCTGCGCACCCGTTGCTTCAGAATTAAATTGAGAAAGACATGTCGCTTAAAAGTTCTATAATATCTAAAGTACCATGTTTTTATATAAAGTGGGTGTTTATATAAAAACATGGTTTTCATGGTCGAAAATATGAAATTATTTTTTAAAAAAATTAACATCTGAATCCATATTAAATTTTCATGAAAAATCAATCTAGATGAGCTTCTTATAAGGGTATTCCCCCTCCCCAGTGTACATAATATTCATAAGAGCTGGTGCGCATGGAAGATACTTTTTTTTTAGGAGACAGTTGTGCACGTTTTTTTAAATTGCTTTACTATAATAATAATAATAATAATGACCCCCCATGCAAAAAAATTACTTTCAACTTATTTAGTGATTTACTTATAATCATCAATAATTAAATTTGTTTTATTTTTATTGTTTTTAAAACACTTTTAAAGCTTTTTTGCCTGGAATAACGTATTGTAGAATATCTAGATGCGTAAATGAGCCTCATTTCTGCCTTTGCCTAGCCTACAATTAGGATACACGTTAAAAGTTTGACAATATTTTCAACATTTCTCAATAAGCAGTTAGATTACAATAACGAACTCAAACATGCTTTTTATTTCAAAGTATTGCTGCGAAATATTTTACTGAAATTCCTTTCAGAAATAGAGCAAAAGAGATTTCTTACTTTGACTTCTGAGTTATGATTTTACGTTTGACTTTTTTAATTTTTAAAATTATGCACGATGAGGACAATTTTCCTTTAACTTTTCAAACTGTTTTAAATTAACATAATAGCACGCAGTCGGCAGAAATAGTTGAAACATTGTAAAGCATATAATGAAGAGATATGAGATCGTTTTCCACGGAGCTTCAAGTTCAGTATATAAAATTGGAGTTAAACTGATCTTCGAAATTATATTTAAAGAAATACATTCAAATATGCGTTTTCAAGCATATATTCGTACAACGCATTGCATCAACATAAGAGCGATTAGTGGTAAATAAGTAAGCAGCGATTGGGAATTTGTTATTTGGTTATAAGTAAGGGGGGGGGGGGGCAAAAGAGTTTGCTTTTCCAGTTTGTTATTTGTTTGAGAATGTTGCAAACTTTTTTTCCCCTCATGTGTAGGGACAAGCTCTTTAATCCCGTTTTGTTTCACAATGGGGTTTCGTACTATTTGTAACCAAATTCTCGAAAGAAAGCCGAAAATTCTCCAGGAAGAGATACATTACATTACATTGAAAGAAAAAAGATGAAGCTTTAAACACTAGGCTTCTCCTCTTCAATGCTTGTGTCGTCAAAGTTTTTGAAATTCAATATGAATTAGAAAAACAGAAGCACCCATCTGAAATTTTACTACGGAGAAATTAAGTTTGGTTATAATTAAAACTGGAAAGATGCATTAGTAAGATAATAAACACGTACTAGAATTAATAAATGACTAATTAATTGTTTATTTGATCTTCATTCTTGATGCATCAATTTACTCATAGTCGCATAAATTGATAAAAATCAGGTTATTGAGTCTTTGATGCTTATGGATTTTTACGAATAAGAAAAAGAAAAGACTAAGCAAAGAAAATTCTTGTGCTCACAAATTAAAAATGACGTATTTAAAAATGAGATAATATACTTTCTCTTTCTTACTTTTTTTACGTATTTTTGACTTAACTGAGAACGGTGCTAGCTCATTGTTTTCTTCAATAGTAGTTGTATAAAAACTAAGGAACTATTTACCGCGAGAGCCGTCAGAACGATTCAAGAAAGTGTCACTCTGTTCATTTCTTCAGAGCAGGAATACAAGATGAATAATTCGTCCGATTCGGATCAGATGCAGTAAAAGAAGAAAACATAATGGACGAGTTGATTATTAACGCTCTTCTAGATTGGGCTATGAAGAAATTTGGCGCCGAAGTACTTTAGTGCCCACAGCTGGCACGCTTGGAAGCTATATAATGCGACTGTCTCCCTGACCGTTCGATGTCCTCCTGGTGCAGAGGCAGAGAATTAGGAAGCCGTCTGGAAAGTTCGCGCTCAAACCATGAGGAAACTTCTTCCTTCTGTTTTTTTGGGTGGTCTCAAAAATCATTTTTAAGAATTAGGTTAGTTAAATAAGAGCTCTGTTTTTCAAATCTAAGTCATTCTGACTCAGAGCTATTACGAGAACATGATGTTATTAAAAATAAGCTATTTTATCAAAATGATAAGAATTCTGATTGAACAGTGTATTTGAATCTATCAGATTTAATAGAGCAAGGTCCCTTGAGGGCTGTTATGGACCAAAACAATTTATTTCATTGTTGTTTTTAGAATATATAGATCATTTTAAAGGAAAATTTTAACATTTTTATGTTTTTTACTTCTTTGGAAGATTTTTGAAACTGATTCTTTCGAATTTGTGCATTCAGAAAAACTTCCATTTGATAGAAATCGATAAAAATTGTGTTATATAATGTGTGACACAGACAGTTTAATCTCCTCATTTCTCAAAGGAACAGATAAAATGCGATTATTCGAACCCAATAAATTTTTTTTGTGCGTAAAATGCAATACCGTTAGGCAGTTATGCATTTTAAAACCTGATGGGGTTTTAAAATTTTTTACAGGATTATGGGGCGGAGAGTTCTGCCATTGAATGAGGAGGGTGATTTTGCAATTTCATCGTTATTATAAAAGGGGGACTGGATATTCCATGCCTAAAGTTAGGCATGCCTAAATATTGCTCTTTTTGCTTTTCATGATAAGACACGTAGCAAAATACATAACCTCGATGTATTCGTGCTACCGGAAGTAGTAGTAGTAGAGAAAATTTTCTGAAATGTGATTTTTTTTTTCTGAATATTGAATGTTCCTCTAATGAGAAAATTTTGTAACACTGGGAACAGATATCTAGCGGCATTCTTGGGAGAGATGGCGCACCCATCAGAAACTACGGAGTGCTCCCTCCCCTCGAAAAGACCCTGTAACCCCCTCCCTTCTGTGAAGTTCATTGGCGCAGTCACAGTGCGCCATGACCCCACAATGCACACCTCGAAAGTAACTCTCGAATCTAGGATAAAACTTTCTCGTGATTCAGTTAGAAAGTAACCACTTTAACCCTTTATCTACCGACGGTACTTATAAGTACCATTCTCTATAAATTCCATCCCAGCAGCAACCATTTTTGCCAATATTCTGATGGTACTTTGCCAGGTAAGTCTTTGAATTCCCCCTTTTCAGGATACATATCAGCAAGGGTTCTATAAAGAGTATTTTAGCGAGGAAAGGAACATAGATAGTTTTGAAACCGATGCTGCGTTTTGAACTTCCATTTTGTTCAGATTACTCCTTTAGAGTTTCGCTCCAGAAAAGCAGTAAAATTCAAGAATGAAATCACTGATTCTTTTAATGTGTTAGTTAAGAACTTAGAAAACTGTTTGACGCAATATTTTGATTAAAAAGTGTAGGTGATTAATTTTACAGGGTAAATACTCTGCGGCACTTATTAGCTGTAAAGAAATAAATACTTATATATTGATCATTTTATTTATGTAAATTCCTTAATTTTCAGTGTAAATACCTAGACAAACTATTTCTGTAAAAAAAAAAAATTACTGCAGATCATAATGCAGTAGATAAAGGGTTAAATTAACTTCAAGTTTATGCAGCAACATATCAATGCATCTTCGACAATGCAAATATTAATTTTTCTCCACAAAAGACAGAGTAATAGCTTTAGATTCACATTTTATATACCACGCCCGAACTTGTCTGTAGGTTTTGGGCACAATAAACGGTTAGGAAATTTTATAGTGAAACTACCTTTCACATTCTTGTGCACTCATCATTCTTGATTTAAACATATGAATGGGAATAATTAAATGGCTTTCCACTGAATCCGGATAGTTACATGATCGATTATTGCTTTTTGCTTTCTTGGATAACCATGAAAGAATTCGTGATTGCCAAAAATATATTGCCCTTAAACGAATGCATGTTGTTCGGGCACGCTGCCATGAGACGCACAAACACGGAGGTCAGTATCTTTCCAGCTTGTAGTAGGTGTCGGATGGGAACGCAAGCAAAAAAGTAAAAATCCGACTTTTTTCTCATGCAAATGGGTCTCATTCACGCGATGTCGAATCCACACTTTCGGTCGCGACCTCCGCTCACGCCGTCATACGTTTATTTAATCGAGTCACTCGAAATTGGTCACCCACGCTTAGCATCCTCGGAAGGGAGTCACGCAGATAGGGGGTGACTAGTCACGGTTTCCTCATTAAAGCGTTTAATTGCTGAGCCTGATTGGTTAATGAAGAGCAGGGTTGAGGGTAATGTGAGGATACCTGGATTCATTTCTTGTTTTAGGAAATCGTGGCTCGAGCAACTGCCTATTTCACGCACGTTCAGGTGGGAATTGCTTGTTGCACTTTAAACGTTTGCGATATCAATATTTAGATTTGCGTCGTAGCACCATTCTGAGACGCATGCTTCAAAAAGTAGTTTTCTTCTTATAAAAATGTAGAAAATGGCTTGCCCTGAACTGTACAATATTTTTGCAATAACATAGTTTTGTTTTCTAATGATTTCGATTTCTGAAGAAAAATTAATTATGTCAGAAAGTTGAAATTAAAATTTAATGCACTTGTAACGATTTTAGAAGTAAACACTTTAGTTAGTCAAAATAAAACAATGAGTAAAAACCATCAGTAGCGTAAAAGCATTCTCGGTTCCGGATTCCTTTGTAAGAACATTTGCAGAAGTACTTTTGCGCTAATGGCTAATGGGAAGTTAAATCTAACAAGTTACTTTAATTTAATGAGCTCCTGGCTTATTTTATTTGGATTCTTTAATGTGTAAAAATTGGATGTACGGCTTCCACTCATTCCGCTATTACAAGAAAACAATTTTATTCTTAATTTAAATATAATTCTAAAATTTAACAAGAACTGCGTCTAGAACTATACGAGCCTACTTTCCCGTATACACCGAATTCAAATTTATAATCTAGATATATCTCTCTCTGTCTTTCTCGTTTAGCTTTAGTTATTAATTGCTTCAAGTATACCTTTTTCAACAGTTAATACATATTCATTCAATCATTCATTTATTAAGTCATTCATGTATTTATTCACTCATTTAATGATTCATTCTTTTGCTTATTCAAATAATCATTCATTAATTCAAAAATATTGTTGAAAATCCCGATCAAAAAATTTCATAGGAAAATAGGCTAGTTAGTTCTGGATTAACTTTCTATTTTTACATGTTCTACGTCATAAGAGCTTTCCGATAAAGTTTGTTCCAAGCAAATCGGTCCGTTACATCAGGAATTATATAGGATTAAAATTTCTCCGTAGGCGGTATGTTAATTTTTTTTTGAACTGTTCAAAAATGAACAAAAATTGTTCAAATCATTATTTCACGCCAAGAACTTCTTCCAGTGAGCTTTTTCATGGGAACTTATATCTTGTACCCAGAGTTTACATAATTTGCTTCATTTTCACCCATAGGCGCTAATGTTAAAATTTTTTGAACTGTTCAAAATTAAACAAAAAATTGTTCAAATCAAAAAGTAAAATATGGAAATGAGATGTCCTCGCCGAGATCTTTCAAATACAAAAAGAATTTTTCCAATCGGACAATTCGTTCAAAATTTATTAGGGGGGGGGGGGACAGACCGACAGACCGACAGACAGACCGACAGACCGACCGACACACTTTTTCCCCATCTCAAAACCCTACTTTCAAATTTTTTATTTTTCAATCTTTATTTAATTACTTAACTTATTTTTGACTTTTCTTGATTTTTAACGATATTTTCACGATACATTAAGCCTTCTTTCATGCTTTATTATTTTTTTTTTTTACTTTTACGTGAAAGTAGGCTAAAAACTATACTTCTAAAAAAAAATGGCTAAATTTAATGTCAAATTTACAATAAACGTGTTGGCAATAATTTGGCGCTTATAAAGTTAGGAAAAGAGAAAGATTTTACAGATATGTACTTTAGGATAGTTCAAGTGTAATCAATGTTTTTCATGGTAACGTACTAAGTGACTCTGAAACTATTTTAAACTTTAATGAGCAAGATGAGTCTAAAGCGAAGAACGGTGCTAGATATTAAACAAAAATAATTACCAATAGTTAATCTAGACACACGGCAGTGTGTCCGCCAAGTTCAGAAAGTCAGCCAAATTAAGATACGGCGACACCGGCCAATGTGTATATTTACCCGAACCATTTCGAGCTACTTTTGACCCCACCATTACGCAAAAACTATTAGATCTACATACTTGAAATTTTGTACGTCTAATAGCGATCCCCTTAACCCCTAGAATATCAAATTTCATTGATGTACCTCTTATGGTTATGGAATTATTAAGGTTTGAAAAGTGTTATCTTCATCACTCACTCACTCACTCATTCACTCACTCATCAAAAACCTAACCTACTTCTAGGAGGCTTAGAAACTTAAAACTTGGTATCAAGGTAGACAATTTGGAATATATAAAGGAAAAAATCCGAAACTTCAAAAAATTACATTATTTTCGAAGTTACTAGCATACTCATAAGTAGCATCATACCTAACGACTTCAAACAGCAGCCATATTTTTCTGCCGCTTAAAGTAAACAATACTCTCTCGCGCTTGAAGGTAAATAATTGATAATTGATGCATTGAAATTCACTTTCCGCTTTAATTTTTCGCCTTAAGGCTTAACTCAAGCTGACTACAAAGAATCCAGTGTCGTAGTTATACAGAACTTTCCAACGTTTTAAATAAAAGATTAATTAAGTAAAGATAGGTTTACGGACTTATTACGGAGAAATGTAAACAGACGAAAAAAATATTAAATAATTAATAGCGACTATTCAGTTTGGTTTAATTTAGTATAACTTATCGTCAATATAAAAACACACATTTTAGCTTTTCAAAAATTAATGATATCCCAACAAAACATAAATGTGAAAAAAGGGCCAAGTTCGATAGAACAAAAACTGGTGCCAGCGATAAAAGAATTGATACCTAATGGGTACCAAGTTCCATAGCAGATCCTTTGATAATGGCTGTAAGAGCGTACAATGTTCCTTAATTTATTTTAAAACATTTTTTTATCAGATTCCTGACTTGGCAAGTTTTAGTTAAGATAAGTTACGTTCAAGAAGACGATAAAAAGACAATTAGAAATTAACTATAATAGCTTGCCACATGATTTTACTAACTATTAAAAATTGCTAATTGAATGAGTTAAATTTTTTGAATGTAATTTACCTTGATTAACACCTGCCAAGTTAGGAATCCGATAAAAAATGTTTTTAAATAAATTAGGGAACATCGTACGCTCTCACAGCCATGATCAAAGGATCTGCTATGGAACTTGGCACCCATTAGATATCAATTCTTTTATCGCTGGCACCGACTACTCCGAAGGCCGTTTTTGTTCTATCGAACTTGGCCCTTTTTTCACATTTATGTTTTGTTGGGATCTATATTTCGTGGTCAAGTGAAATTCTGCTATTATGATCCTTATTAAATATTTATGGCCAAATAATTCGTTTCTAGATTTCTTTGCTGAAAAAAACTTTAAAATCATTGTAAAATGAAGTAAATGTATAAAAAATGTTTTTAAGTTACACGGTTTTACTCGTGTTTCAAGGTATAATTTCCTTTTTTTTCTCCAAGCGCCTCTTCCGCTGCGTCGCAGTTTCTTTTTTCGCTATGATTTGAATAATTTAAAATTCAAAATATCGTTGCATTATCCAAACCTTATAAACAAAGCTATCGTTGCCATTCGACAAATAATAATTCTGATAATTTCCTCGGAATCAAAATTATTGATTTTTTTTCCCAATTATCGTTATAGTAAATTATAAAATGGATGAAATCTTGTATTGTCATCGAAAATAAGCTTGTGTGCAAAGTTTGAAGATAATTTATGCAGTAATACTGGTCGAAAACTGCGTAACAAGCTTCCGTGGCAAATCAAGTTAAGTAAAACAGTAAAAATACCTGAATGTTAAAACGTTCAAAATAACGAAAAATTTCTCTTCGGCTTCACTCTTGACTTTGACACTGGGCAGGCAAAAGGAGAAAAAAGTCTAATTAAACGCATGCATACGCATCGTTGAATCATGGTTATATGCCAAATATTTGCAAGTGATAATTCTCAAGTTGGTTGTCTCTGTTTTAGTATTACTCGGTGGGAGACTTGAAGGCAAATTACATTTGCAATAGCGAAAAGGTCAAAGACAAAGGTTTATAAAGAAACGAGATATTAATTGACCAGGTATAGGGCTAAATAGCCAGACAGGTTACAAGTTACCATTTGTTATACCAAGAGAAAAAGCTTTCCTCGAAGCCCAATATAGTTGAGACAAATATTTTAAAAATATCTGATATAAAGCAATGCTGCAAGGGACGGTTAAAATAAAGTATTCATTAAAAAAATAGATTTGTGACAGATACTTGAAATTAACAACTTTTTTTTTACAAAGCGGCCAGTATATGAACAAAGGAGTGAAAGAAATACAATTATGGCTCACGAAAATGCAGTGGCGTCATATGGGCAATCAAGGGTGAAGGGGAAATTGACTCCCCTGACATTTAGAAATACATTGAATTAATACATGTTCTTATGGTACCTTGTTGTTTTTACCTACAATATGCATTGAAAATATACCCTTTGCCCCCTTTGGAAAATTTGGAAATGACGGGCAGTGCGAAAATGACGAGCGTGCGATGATTCATCATAACATTAGGTGTTAAAAATATCGTTTTGTATTTTTCAGAGGCTTTTATTGATATTCTGCTAATTCATGGTTTTTAAGCTAAACTTTGGCTTCAAATCACTGGTTTTAGAATAACAATACATATCTAATAAGTTAAATTAAAATCTCTTAAATTGAAAAAAAAAAAAAAAAAATTCTTATTTATAACTATTACCGAAATTACCGCTATTTTACCTTAGCGAATACCGGTTTTACAAAATTTCAAAATAATATGAAATACCGGTATTTGGTATACCGGTATTGCGAACACTATTGTATTGTACACTTTTTAAGAGGTACAAATTTATGCTTCCTTTGAGGGCAAAATTTGCCAAATATGCTATTGTTCATTTAGGGGAGAGGGTGAGCAAAAATGACATTTTTGTATGTGTTTTACCATTAGTTTGAGGTATTGGAGAAAAAAGTGGTATACATGATAGTTTAAACATTTACTGATGTTTTCGTGAAGTTATCTAACATCTATATCAGTAAATTCCAACCAAAAAATTCCTTACAAAATACGTAAAAATTGTTCATATCTGTTATAGTTGGGGGGGGGGGGGGAGTTGTGAACATGCTTCAGGCACATGGGAACACAGATACATATATAGTACAAAAGACCACTAAGCATGCTTTTAAAGAACAATTTATTGCACATTAATATTTACAATGAAAATAAAAATGGAAGATGCAGCTCCATGTGTGCCACCTGAAATTGTAGGTGGTGGTAATTTCAGTAGAATATCATCAGTGTTCATCATAGATACATCATTTGTTTTGGAAAGTAAAGGTTTATCGTTTTTTTCCTAATGAATTTCACATATGCTTCATCACTTTCCATGTTCTCAATACGGCCAACATAATGAATTTTTACTGTTTTTTTTGTAGCAAATTCTACGAGGATAAAATCATTCATAGCTACATTTTCTGGTGAGAATTACTTTTCAGCGTCACTTACAACAACCTTTGACTACTCTTTTTTAAACAAATTTAAAAGTTATAACTTTCTTTTTTTTTTTGAATTAAATTTCTGTTCGTTCAGTAAATACCTGTGTACTTGCATACTTATTTAAACATGTATCCTACAATTCAACTGGGCCAACTTCATTAAAATCTATCCTAGTTTTACTGACTCTTTTGAAAAGCCTTGTAGGTTTCAGGTTTCAAACTGATTTTATTTTGATATTGAAGCACTATTGGTCGTTTTCTTGTATGTTTTCAGCATTGTTTAATCAAATTCTATAGACAAAACATACTACTTCGATAATAAAATATTTTTCCTAAAGAATAAAACTTATTAATTATTGCTGCTACAAACTTTACCTATTAAATATTGAAACTTTTAACTATTCAATAAAAAACATTTAAGTATTCAATATTAAAATAACTAAAAAATCTTAATGGGGCGCATGTGAACTGTTCCCATCTGCCCCTGGATAATGTGTTCACATGTGCCCCTTACATAATGTGACCAGACGTCCCGTTTTGAACGGGACTGTCCCTTTTTTTGATTACGAGTCCCGGTGTCCCCAAAAGGAACACTGAGACGCAACATTGTCCCGTTTTCGGACACCACGGCGAGAAAATGGTGCCAAGAGTTTTTATTCTTACTTAAAATCATCACCATCTGTATTAAAGCAAATTTGTTCATCTGATAAATATAAATATGACTAAACATTTTGAATATATTTTTTAATTTGTAATAAAATAACAGTTAACTTTTTCTAAATAAATAACTTTAAAAAAGTGGGTTTTTTTTCTCAATGACTACCTGTTTAATTGATCAAAATAAACGGATGTCCCGTTTTGAGTCAAAAAATAAATGGTCACGTTACCCTTACATCAACTTAAGCCTAATTTAATAAAAATATTTTTTCATAAAATATTGAAATTACACTTTATAAAATCAGACTGCATGAATTCCACTTTAAGATGAAATGATGTAAAATTCACATTGAAAACAGTCTAGAATGTGCTTTTACACCAAAAACTGGAGCATGTGTTTTTACTTTTTCCTTCCAAATCAGAGGATGTTATGATAACTAAAAAACAAAATGGCTGAGAGCTTTGAAATTCCAGGAAGCAGATTGTACTATTGCTGCCATCTACCTATATTTTTTTCCAGATTTTTCCTTTCTTATTTGCTGGGAGAAATACGGTTTGTTCACATGTGCCCCGCCCCTCTCCCCCACATTGTGTCCTTATGCTTTTGTATTCCAGCTCACGTGACCATCGTGTCCAAGCGTGTGTGCAATGCCCTTCTGCATCTACGATCTACATCAACTTAATTTAGCATTTTAATAATTTCGCGTAATGGAAGAAATATAATAAAACATCCTACATTACGTGCTGAATTGAAAAATTGACCGTCAATATCCAACGGAGGGGGGGGGGGGGGGAGGAGGAGAGAATCAGTAGAAAGATATCTGTTTCACTCTTGTGACTGAACACGCAAACCAAGAAGAAAGAGCGATAAAAAATACAAAAAACAAAGCCTGCCAAGAAAGGTGGTCAGAGAACAAGTAAAACAAGAAAAGTCTGAATGGTAAGAAAAAGTTTGTCACCGTGACGGTTACTTCTGTTCACGGGAAGCAATTAAAGTAAAACCAATTTTCTAGATTTCATTTAAACCTTCTCCTGTGATTTATAGCTTCAGAGAAGGGACAAAGACTAGATTGGAAGCGTACGAAAAGAAGAAATAAGAAGTATCTACGAATCACCCTTGAGGCGCCTATGCGAGTCGTAAAGAAAGATTTAATTCTATTCCCGGTATTGAGTTGATGAGCCTTGTTACGTGAGATTCTTTTTTTTTTTTCGGAGTAAAAGGATTAAATATATTTTTTCCCTGGTGTTAAATTGAAAATCCAAGAATATACATGTTATTGGGAAAGAATACTTTTGCGTCGACTTTATATTGAAGAAGATGAACATACTACTAAGGCACAAAATAAAAGCTACGCGTGCACGTATTTCTTTGCTACGAAAAGGCTTTTTTTCTTTTACGATGCTAGATGCTACAGCCTGTCGCAAGAAAAGGTCGTTTCAGCCATATAATCCGATCTAATGCAACATCTCTTCCATTTCACTTATGAAAATTTTTTACGCATCTTTCTAATAATTTGAGTGCTTCCAAGACTTTTTTTTTTTTTTTTGGCATGACAATCTATGATCGTCAATGATTTCAATGTCGTCAACGTATGCCGTATTTTAAAAATGTTCTGATAAATTTGACGTCTGATAAATTCATTATGGAGTAAGTGTAACGTAAATTATAGTTATAGTCGCCTGTTTTTCCAATTGGTTAACATGAATATTTAAACTTGGTTTTAGTTCATTTTCCCATTTTTAATATTAACATTAATTAATGTTGATATTAGTGCACTAAAGAAATGGTTATTTGCGATTCCGAAACACGTGAACAAAATTTTTAATTGAAATTTGTGGCTTATTAGGAGTTTTTTCTCCTTTAATCTACACCAACCTAAATATTTTTCTGAAAGATAGTAAAAATATGCTATTTGTAGATTCAAATTTAAGGGATAGAATCACTCTTCGAAATTAATGATGGTTTTTTACTAATTTTCTAGTAGAAAAAATACTCATATGTATTTCGTATGCATGGCATGAAGAAATTTTTATTTTAATTTCTCTTATATTTTTCTCTCGAGTAAATCCATAAAATTGATCTAATTCAGTAGAATATTTACTTCCCGTTTCATTGTCCAACATTAGTCATGCAACAAATACAACACAAAATAAAGATCAGGCAAATATATACACAAAATAAAGATCAGACAAACACCTTTGAAAGTTGAAAGATTTTGAAGCATTCGCTCTTAGATGGTGTCAAAATATCATAATAGAACAATAGATTAGTATATTTAGTCTATTCTAAAAAAAAAGAAAAATTTCAAGTATTTTAAAAATTTCTGTAGCATTGCTTTTTATCAAAAGAAAAAATATATAAGGCTCCTAACGGAGGCAATTCAAAATAACCGCAGTTATACAAAAGCAAAAGTGAGGACCAGCTAGAGACATTGGGCCCAACTAGGCTGGTTTTATTCAATTTATCAATTCCCAATGAAGATCAAAAGCTCTCTTAAAAGTTTGTACCCCACAGCAGGCAACAATTGCTACCGGGAAAACTATTCCAATTGTATACACATCTATTGAAATAGTAATTTTTCCTAACTTCAAGATTAGCCTGAGGTTTGAAAAGCTTGGAACAATGACCTGTGGTTCTACCTTCTGTGTAAAAACGTAACACATCAACATCTTTCTGTTCAACAAATTTAAACACCTGTTAGCTCTAATTAACCTTTGCTTGAGACTACACATATTAACCTTACAAGTCTGACATCAAAACTCTAAATGTGAGGGATCACTTGCCAACCTAGGAGCCCTTCTATGAACCCTCTCTAATAAGGTAATATCTTTCTTTAGCTAGGGATAATAAAACTGAACAACTTACACCAAATGTGGTCTTACTAAATTTCTATAATATGATGACAGAACTTCCTTGAACTTAGTCGAAATAGACCTAAAGGAATATATCTAGATTTTCTGCTGAGGCTTCCGATGTTTCTTTGCGGCCGAAACAGGGCAAAATAAAAGCCAGATTAAGAAAGTAATGGCTAATTAAGTGTTCAATGCCCTTCTGAAGGTAGTTTTCTTTCAATATGTTTCCTTTGTCTTGGTAGAAACTTACTCCATTCATTGAAGTGCGACATTCATTACCACAAGAACATGCCTGAGCTGATGTTTCACGAAGAAGAAAGAAACACTTCCATGAAGCAAAGTTAAGAATGCCATGGAGCAATATTAAGTTAATCCCAACTTAATATCATTATCTAATTTTCGTATTAACATTCGCTGAGGCAGATCGTTCTTTTGATCTGTACGAAATCGTGAAGAGATTATTCATTCGAAAAATTGCACCGCACGGGAGGAGGCATCCATTCTGTAAATCATATCAGGCAGCACGCGTTCGCACTCCACTGACAGCTGGCGCGAGCGCTCTTCACTGGAACATTCAACCTTTCAGTAATTAAATCATAACAACAACTGCTAAGAAGTGAAAGTCAAGTTAAACATTATTCTGTTCATTTACCTCATAGAAAATACTTCACGCATTCGTCATGTGTGAAGATAGTACGCAACACGCACCAGTAAAATATATATGTGAATAATTTGATACTGAAACCATAAAGCAATATAGTGAAATAAAATACAGTTGAACTCGCTTAATACGAAACGGCAAAAATTCGCGAATTTGTTCGTATTAGCCGTTATTCGCAACAACCGTGAATACGTAAAATTTTGTAAAAAAATATTAGAAATGCATGTTTGTATTTTAAAAATAATTACCGCTATTTTTAATACAAAGTAAAATAAATAGTGAAAACAAATGACCTGTTTTTACAAATATACACTTTTAAATATTACTAGTACATTGAGGAAAAGTTAATTTACCTTTTAAAATTTAACGATTTTAGAAAAAATCCTTAATGTTCAGTTGCTTTTTGAGGTACATCAAATTTTATCATATGCGCACTTGTTGGTTCACAATGACTCTAAATAACCAACAGTTTCTATAAAAAAATAATTATATAGCAATCGAGAAAAGTTTTCGTGAATAGGTCAGAAATTTTGTTCGTCTTAGCCGAAATTTGTATTTTAGCCTTCGTAATATGCGTGAGATATTTAGTATAATTAAATAGTAAAACAAACTTGATGAACAAAATGTTCCTTTTAGCCGTGATTTCGTATTAACTGTGTTCGTATTAAGAAAGTCCAGCTGTATTTATTATTTTCTTAAAATTTGCACACAATAAACAAATAAATCAAAATCAAGATTAGGTATTCATGTAGGAAAAAAATTCAATAAAATCAGTGTCTGTAACCCAGAAAGACGCATCTGATTGTTGTTGCAAATTTTCGTTTTGACAAATTATTCTACGCATTATCATAATCGGTGGAAAGCAGGCTCGTCATTTAGGTGGGTCAAGAGAGGGCAATTGACTCCCCTTTGCTCTGAGAATGTAATTAACTTTTATGAATTCAGATGTACTTTGATGTTTTTTAATGTAAATGTACAAGGAGAATATAATTTTTGCCTTGTTTCCCCTCTCTGGAAAAATTCGAAATGTGTCTGGTGGAAAGGTAACAGACAAGTTTTAAACTTGTCAGTACACATGATGTTTTACAGCTTGGTATTTTAGTTATTAATTATGTTGGGTCGAATTGGGCAAGATGGCTATACTGACTTTATTTCGTGATATTATTTCGGTGTAGAGAACCTTACCGTAGAGCTGGTTTCGAGATTGAATTAAAGGAAGGTTAATCTCGCACGATGGAAATTAGAGACCACAACAACCACTCTTTTCCTCATTCTCAAAATAAAAGTTAACTGCACAGCTACTTAATTCTTATTAAGCCGCTAGTAATTTGACTGTAATATTTTGGCCTAGAAAGAATGGGTTTTAGTACGATTAACTAGCACATTACGGTTCCAACATTGAAACGTTTTGGATGAAAACTAAAGGTAAAATACGTACATGTTTTAGATAGGTAAAGTAAAATATTGACGCATTATTACGCTTTCAATATATATGTCATTTTTGTTGAAGTGCTCGCAATAGTTTCAAAATAATTGTGAATTTTTCTGTTTCTTTCTGGCAAAGAATTTCACAAAAATGAATTTAGCAATATACATGTTCGATTTAATATTGAAAAAAAATGACAAATAAAAAATATTCAACAGGGATTTTTTCATTCAGAGAGTCACTAGAATGGATTTGCAAAAATTCATTGAAAAATCAAGAATATCCATTGCAAATACATTATATAATTTTGTTAAAACGTTTTTATGTAATCTAAATTAGAGTAAATAAACTCGAATTTATTGTGGTCCATTACCAAAAGAAATTTTATGGCAATATTGAAATAGTTGAAAGTTAAATATTATCAGGTATGAAAGTAACTTATGATTTATTTCCTTTTTACACAAATAAATGAAAGTAAATAAATAAATATTCATAAAATAAAACGGGAAAAAACTTTCTATTTCTATTTATTTTGTTATACCTCCAGTGGAAATAATTTTATATCACATAGTGATTCCTATTACTTAAAGATTGAAACATGCATTGGTATACATCATTACAGCTATCTTTTGGAATAAATAATCTCTCATTGAAATCCAACTTATTTTGAAGTACGAACTTACGAAAAACACTATTAGCAAACAGACAAAGCAAATAATGCTTTCAACCTGACCGCTTGGGATTGAAGAGAATATCATATTTAGAAAAGAAAACTACAGATCGCTGAAGATCACCAGGAAAAACTATTCCAAATGTCTACACATCTATTGAAATAGAAATTTTTCCTAACTTCATGATTAGCCTGAGATTTGAAAACTATTCCCACTCCTTCCCACATATTACCTCTTTCCCAAAATTTGCTTCTTTTTAACTTGAGCACTTTAGCAGCGTACAGTGCAGTCATGATGTCCCCTAAACACAGCTAGAACATTCTGCATTAGTGCTCCAAAAGCTTTTCTAATGATTCAGCGAAGTTCTCGGTGACTGAACTGAAAGGGTTAATCAAATATCGGCAATGGAACTCTACTGCCTCAGCAATTTAATCTCCCCTAAATGCTATTAACCAATTTGCTTTGCAGCCCAATGAGGCAAAACCTATCTTTGGAATGATTAATATCAAATCTTAGAAAAGCCATTCACCACCCGACTTGCATCGCTCAGGAGGGGGCAGAATTTTCATCAGCTTGTTTGCTGAAGGCTCTGACAGCTGGCACGAGCACTCTTCGGAATACATTAACCTCCACCAAGGAAGAACTCGACCAACAGAAGCCTTTTAATTGTGGTTCACGAAGCGGTTTGTTTACCCGCAGACCGAGATGCAACAGAACAAGCAAACGCTGTTTGTAGCAAATTGCAGTGGGCTGTACTGTCTTGTCAGTGATTAGCACGTGGCGACTGACGTTCATGAAGAGCCCGCAATCAACAGGTGTCAGCTAGAGTTTGGGTGCACAGCGGGGTGCTGCCGTGGGCAATGTGCCGTCATCTTTTTCATATAGCTACACTTCTTTGATCATAATTCATCCTTCATGTCTTGCCCTAAGACATTTATGTGATGCTTAGAAATATACTATGTGTTAGCATTGTTTTTAATTTTCGAAATGGCTGCTGACAGATTATTTACATCAGCTGAACAAACTATATTACTTTGTAGACGAAAATAATTCAAAGCAACTAAAACAGGGTAATAAAAGCTATAAAGATAAAATAATATGCCATCGAACCTCATTTTACGGAATATGGCACGATTCAAACACATAATTATAACGAATTTTTTAATTGGCATAGAGTGAAATTCAATTTTTTTTGTAGCGTTTTGAACTTGACTCAAAAATATTGGAAGAGTGAACATTTTTCTTTCTTTCTGGAGGTCATCCACACTTTTTTTGTTCCGATATCAGTCAATGGGTAAATCTTTTAAATTCTGAGATTTAAATCATAGAGTCCTGGCTGTTCTACCGATACAGCCGCAAGTTTATCAATTTTTCGGAAAATTATTTTTCTCCTCTAATATCTATCTCTTCTTGAAGCATTCTATCTGATAAACGTGTATTTGTGCAATTAATTTGTGTTTTTCCAACACTAAATTTATCAGTAATGTGCTAATCAATATGAATATCAGCACAAGTACATCTGTTTTATTGTTATGTTCAAAAAATTATTGCTTCATTTTTTTTTTCGACTGAAGAGTATGGCGCAGACTCTTAGCACTGACAGTCATTCTTAGAATTCTTGAAAACAAACATCGGGCTTTGCACAAGCTGTAAGTCTGTGTTAAAAATATTGTTGAACGGCCCCCAAAACAGCGTAATTGATTCCGGAATAGAATAAAGCAATAACAAGAAAAAAAGTTTAAAAAGAAAAAGAAAAGAAACTTTTTTTTTTGTAAAACTTAAAAGTGTATATTAATATGGTGAAAAACCCGAAAGCAAAATCCTGGGTGTGCCACTACATATATATTATGCGAACAATAAAAAATTCTTATCAGATTTCAGCTTAAACGCCTACATTTCACTATCTGGATCTTTATGGATTCTGCTAATTTTTTTTTTATTATTATTATTTTGAATTTTGTTTGTGTCAATTAGTGGTTTCTTTTTGTGTGCAGAATTTCCTCAACATAAATAGCGATATTTCAAAATTGTGGAGATAGTGCAAATAATAAACTTTAAAACAAAGACTTTAGTACTTGTAAGATTTTGTAGGTAAGAATACGACATGAAATTTGAAGAAACCTTTTCTCTGGAGAGTAAAAAGATTAGTCTAGATCACACAAATTTAAACATCAGGTATCATCTTTTTTTTAACTGCGCATTCAATGTTCTTTCATTACTTAAACAAATTACACTTGCATGTTAAATAACAAACCAAAAGCTGCTCTTGTATGTGGCATAGTCTTTGTTAGTACTATCATGTGACTGTCATTTGGAATGAAGTCAGAATCTCTTCATACAACTCACTTTCTTCTGTTAGGAGCTCGTCAAACAATGCCCACAAATAATAGCTGCTTAATTCTGTTTCACGCTACCATCAGACAGGGGGACTTCTTTTAATTGCGTCCTTTGTGCGAGCAGCTACCAAATCATCTTCGAGATCTAGAATTTCCTTTTGTGTGTCGCCAATAATTGTTTTCGTTTTCTTTGCTCTTTTAATTATTTTTGTTGCTGGCTTTTCATTGCGCAACAGAGAGGGAAAAAAAAGTTTTTTCTTTTTTAATCTTCGGGGAGTAAGCAAGCGAAATCATAGCATATATCTAGCTTTCCCAATTAGAACCGTCCTGCGACGGTCCATAATAGGTCTGAGACCACTTCTGTACGGGACTTTTCCCTCTCTAGTGACATTGGCGCCAATTTGGTGAATACTTTTCATTTATTTTTTTTTTTTTTCCTTGCTTGGCTATTTCCTTTTTTTCGTTACTGCTTATCGACAATGCGGTATGCGCTTTATAATTGAGCCTTTTTTTCAGCCTTCCTTTACACCTGTGACTTGTAATCGCGTTGGGATAATCGTACAAGTTCTCAGGAATTTGTTTCTTTTTAAGTTTCACTGTCAGGGCTAACAAAGCTCAGCTACGATGATAATTACGAAAGACTTTTGTTATTCTCTTTCCCAATTTTGATTCCCATACTTTGTGCACTATCAGAGGGCAATATCACGCTTCACTAATTTCTCTACTCATTTGTTTATTTATTTATTTTCTTTTAACTTTTTTAATATACGGTGTCTGGTTTTGGATATGCATAGTTTTTTCTCCTTTAGAAACTCAGTTTACAGGATGCTCTCAGAAATAATTGATTCTGTGGAAGTCACGAGCAGTGTGTAGTCATTCATTCTTGTTAAAACGGAGGTGGACACCCCCTTTAGGCGGCCAGGCTTTTAACTCTTCAGCAGCAAATCATTGAGTCTAAAAAAAAAGAAAAACTTTCTTTGGTTGTTGTATGTAAAAAAATTATATTCATATAGTTTTAAGTCAAATTAATATAAATGCAGTCGAACCTAACGATTCCCCGGTCTTTACGAACCTACCAACTGGTCCCAACTGAAACTCTATGTCATTGATGCATTTTCAAACGTTTATAACGATCACCAAACGTTTGAAAATCGGTTTTAGCGATCCAAAATTTCAAGTTTTTTATACGATTTGTCTCGGCAACATTCCTTGCCATTTGTGTTCTAGTCTAGTCAAACACTATTTTTTGCAATATCCAAAAGCTTACAGCTAATAATAACATCTTTTTTTCTACTATGGATAAATAATAAGGTAAATTTTTAAAATTTCTTTGCTTATTATTAAAAACCACATTTAAAGTTAATATTTACTCCTCTTCCCTGAATATTCTTAGAAATATGTTTATTATATGGAAGTATTTTAGTCAGTTAACACTTTTTTTGCAAAATCGGATGTAGCGAACCCACGGTTATCTCCGAAGTCGGTGGTCCATTGAGGGTTCGTTATAGCGGGCATTTTCGGTTAATTGGGAGGACGTGCCCTAAATAATTCTGAAACTCTAATACAATGATAGTTATTTCTTATAAAAATTGGTTTTCACAAGTTAACATTTTTGCCATATTGTTCTTCGGAAACTAAGTTCATTTTAACTGTTTTTAAATCAGGAATCGGGAAGTTTTGGGCACGTCCTACCAAAAACGCTAATATTTCATCAATGACTTTTTTTGTCGATTTGAATTGAAAATTAAATTTTGTTGTATAAAGCAAAATTGATTTAAATTGAGGGTTTTGTCTATTTCCATAGCTGTGGTTTGATGAAGGAGGAGAGGAAAAAATTGAAGATCAGAAACGCTATTTCTAAGGCAAATCAAGTTACAGTAACGACATACACTCAAATAGAATGAGTCCGCTTCATTAGTAGGTAAGAAAATATTAATTTATTCAAGTGAAACTTCTTTATCGGGGTTGGAAAAAAATTTAGTGTAACATTTTTTCGTTACGCGTCACATTTTTCCGTTACGCGCCATCTTTTTCTTTCAATCGAACTTTGGTGGATTAGATATTATTTTCATCGGAGACTTACGTCAATTACCTCCCGTTCACGCTACTCCTATCTACAAGCAACCTAAGCAGACTATTGTTGGACCAATATTATGGCGAAATCTGAAATTTTATGAACTAGACCAAGTTATGCGTCAAGCAAATCAACAGTTCTCGTCAATACTTACAAAAATCGGGAACGGTGAACGTCTTAATGAAAGTGAAATATCTATCATTGAATCTCGCTTTTATTCCGTAGAAGAAGCTGCAATTAAGTGTCCTCAAGGTATTCGATTATTTAATACAAATTACGCAGTCACTGAGTATAATAATCGAATATTAAACTCTTATTCAGAAAAAATAATTTCAACTGCTAATGATGTTTATAGTGGATGTACTACCAAGGATCAAGAGACTTTTGTGCACCAAAAACTACATAAAATGTCCTTGATTGATACAAATGGGTTGCCTTACCAAACAACATTTGTAATAAATATTTATTACATGATTACTACAAACATTGATGTATCTGACGGATTAGCAAATGGAGCTGTTGGGAAGTTAGTTCATGCAGAAACCGATATCGAAGGAGTAGTTAAAATAGCATGGCTTGAGTTTCCAGAATTACCTCGAATTGGTGAAAAATTGAGACGTAAAGCAGCAGGTCACGCAGCAGAAAATAATATCAGTCGAATGGCTGTACCAATTGTACAAAGATCCTCTACAATTCCGCTCAATAATAACAAAACTATAGTTGTTAAACGTACTCATATTCCGTTAGTTTGTGCTTGTCTACTACCATTCATAAATCACAAGGTAGCACATTTCCGGAAATTGTTTATGAATATGAGAAACATCACAGCCAATCCTTGTTATATGTTGCTTTATCCCGGGTAACGAGTATTGAAGGATTGTATATAACTACTCTCAATAATGATAAAACATTTTATCATGGCCGAAAAACGTCAACGTCCACCATCGATTTACAAGCAGAATTTAAACGATTGTCTCTGAATAAAGTAGAGACTATAAATGAACAATTGTTTCAGTTTATAAATAACAGGAAAGGTTTGTCACTTTTTACTTTCAATTGTCAAAGTCTTAGAGCTCATGTAGCTGACCTGGATGATTCAATTGTGAAAAATTCGAATGTTTTAGTTCTGTCTGAAACATGGCTAAACAATGACAGTGAAATAAACATTACTGATTTCAAATGCATTGCACAATTTAAACGGCTGAACACAAGAGCAGGAGGTGTAGGAATATATCATAATTCTAAAGATGTTGCTAACATTGTAACTTCATCAATAGATTTTTCTGTTCTTTTTCCTGACTTTCATGGGTCACTAACTTCAGCAGTTGGTGATTTATGTATGGCTCAATGCACAATGGTAAATGGGATAAAAATTTTGATTGTTGCAATATATATATCTCCTAATCAGAAGGTGGACGATATTATTGATTTTATTCACCATTCATTGTTATCATACACAAGTGGCGGTGCCTCTTTACTCGGCAACAATAATGATAAAATACCGATGATATTAAGTGGAGATTTTAATATCAATTTTGCATCAGAAAAATCTTTGAAACTAATTGAATTTTTGAAAGATAAACTTAATTTATCCATGAAAAACAATCCTCAAACGTCGACAACGAGATCCGGCACTACAGTTGATGGAGTTTTCGCTCGGTTACTAAATTTTGTGGAATGTAAACAATATATTTCGTATTTCAGTTACCATAAGCCATTAATAACACAAATATATAATAACGACATCAATGATAGTAATAATTCTATTACAATTAATGAAATTCAATAATAATCTTTGTAGTAATAAGCTAAAATGAAATAATTGTAGAATTTGTATTTATGTCTATGATAATAAAAGCCTTTTATTAAACTTTATCTAATTTAACTTTATTTAACCAATTTCTGTAAAGTTGCATATAGTAAATTATTTTTTGAAAAATAACGTCATAAAGAAGTTTCACTTCTTACGAGTGTACGCTAGTACACGCACACATTTTTTTTATTATTATTTATTTATTTACTAGCTGTTGTGCCAGTTCTGCCCGATTTTAAAGGAAATATGTTATTCTAACTAAAGGAACAAATTATAAAGAAAAATAGAAATATACAATGAATTAATA
This sequence comes from Octonoba sinensis, assembly GCA_038502835.1. NCBI lineage: Eukaryota > Metazoa > Arthropoda > Arachnida > Araneae > Uloboridae > Octonoba > Octonoba sinensis. Next base: position 56,962,547 of record CM076602.1, read on the forward strand.
CAGTAAAAGCTCTCAATAAGGGACACTAAGAGGACTGAAACTTTTGTCCCTTAAATAGAGGTGTCCCTACCTCGGAGGTTCATAAATTGATGCGTACACATAGTTAATTAACTTAGTTTAACTTTTTAATAATAAACATGTTTCCAATTAAGCTTAAATACTGGAAATGTTTCATGCATACAAAATATATGTCGAAGTTATTGAAATATAAAATTTGTTCATTGAAAAACTAAAATTTTAGCATAAATGCCGTATTAGCAAAGTTTTGTAACTTACAGAAATTTATTTTAAGTAATCTATTGGATGGGTTTGTTTCAAAGTACGTAATTTGAGCAATACAGTATAAATTACGTTTAGTGTACTTTTTCCAATTCTTGTATAAAAAAGTTGTTGGTAGCTGGGTACTGTTCGTCCTTGCTGAACACACATGTATTCCATATTACAAAGGAGGGAAAAGCCTTTACAAGTAGATTTTGGCCAGCACTTTAAAATACACTTATTTCTTTGTTCATTCTTCTAGGACTCATACCAACTTTCAGAAGTTAATTTTTATGAAAAAAAAAAAAAGAGAACTTCAACTTGCAGTAAATTTTTCTTATTTATATAACTTGAATTTTGGAAATTTTTCTCTGTGAATATCCCTTAAATAGAGTGTCCCTTATTCAGAGGTAAATACATTGCAGTTGCTATTCAAAGGGACTGGAATCAGAAAAAGTGTCCCTTAATTAGAGGTGGGGGTCTTAAAGGAGGTACCACTGTAGAACAAAATGGAAGCAGGCTTACTTCAAAAGGGGAGAATAAAAAAGTGACGCATTTAGTGCAATCTCAGAAACGCATGCTCAAATCTCACGAAACTTTCGTCGTATTTGACAAAATGGCTTCGAGAAAAATGCTCCGAGTAAACCTTTCGTCAAATTGCCGAAATTTGTGTAGTAACTTTTTAAAGTCACGTGATCGCGCGAGGAAAGTATCGTTGTAAATGACGAAATTTTCTTGACGATTGAAAAGTCCTCAAAAGGGACGATTCTATTTCTGAGAGTGTGGCATGGACCATAGCTAACTACAAGCATTTAAAAAATAAACTAAATAAAAAGATGCATTAAACTTTTCACTGTCGTATTAAAAAAGAATAAACATACATTTTTATTCACATCATTCTCCCAGAGAAGGCTTCTGGCACACTGGCGCCGAAAGACGTCATTTTTTTTATACGTTGGCAGATTTTTTCTTTTTTTATTTCGTCTCAATCCATAACCTCACACGGCACGGACAAAGTCCGAGCGATTTAATTGAGCCGCCATTTTCTCTCCCCCCCCTCATGGTAATTGTTCCCCCTCTCGATCTCTTGTTCCGATGACCACAATGCTTACTTGCTGAAGACAATTAGGGTTCTGGCTTTTTTACTTCACCTTCATGGCTCAACGAAAGGGTATTCCCGATGAGCCACATTATCATGAGAGAGCCATAAAAACTGCCGCTTTCGGCTTTTAATTGAACACGTTTCCATGCGGTTGAGCTTTAGAGTTGCGGCTTTTTTTCGTTCTTTATTTCTTTTGAAGGCATAAAGCGGTAGACATAAGAAAAACTTTGTTATAATTATTGCAGAAATTGTAATCCCTTCTTCAGTTTGTTCGTATCTAGACGCCTGGTAGGTCTTTGTATGTTTAGGGATTCATTTTAGTTAAATACAAAGGCCCGTTAGTCATACTATTAAACTATTAAAAAACATCCTGAATCTGGGGAGGGGGGGGAGGGGGGGAGAGTGTAGGTTCAGCAAAAACCGTAATTCTCGCTCCAGAAAATTCAGTTACTTTGCGGAGATCTGTATCGAAATTTTCTAACGGACCAACGAACTCGGCTCCTTTCTCTTTCTTGCTGCCACAGGGATATTTGTTAAAAAAGTCTTTTTTTTAATTTAAATTTTCTTCGTGATTTCAAAAAAGTTATTTTATCTAACCATATCTTATTTTTTGGAAAAACTCCCAGAAACAGAATATTTCTCTGAAAGAACAAATTCGTTCGAAGCTCAAACGCAAAAACATTTTGCCAGTGAATCCGTTTATATTTGTATTAGAAAACATAAACATCCTGCATTTCAAATAAATATTAATAAAATTAACGAATGATGTTAAATCAATCTTAGCAAAATTCTAAAAAATAGCAATGCATAAAATTAAAACTTTTACACTATAAATATACGTAAAGGATTTAACTGTGTGAAAGCAGTGATATTCAATGACCGCTAGTTTCGGAAGGTTTCTTTGCTTTTCCTTCTATTTTTTTGTTTACTTTTATTAATGTTGTTTTCACTGAATGTGAGTGAGAAAATTAATTTTATATGTACCTGTGTGGGCGGTGTCACTGAAATTCTCGTTGCGTACCCCTTACTGGCACGCGTGCCATAGGTTCGCCATCTCTGCCCTATGGGCTTTAAGTTAAACGGGAGGCCTTATCTTGACTTGGGACGATACGCAAGCAAGCCCAGTGCACGCTTAACGCTATGTGCTGAACTGACTATTTTTTAATAAATTCAATGAATTTATTTATTTTATTGCTTCATTGATTAGTGACTTGACGGATGACAAAACTATGACAACCATTGTGCAAATGAAGTTAGTTGTAAAACCCGGATTACGCACCGATTTCAGGCACCTAATTTTGTAATTTTTCTGTGGTTCATCATAATATTTATGGAGGAAATGATTTTTTTAAAAATAATCTATTCACGTATCGGTCAGGACTAAATCTAAAAATCATCATAATTCATTCTGAAAAGAGCCCTTAAACTCTACGTAAATAAACTTTCGTGCACCACCAGAAGCCGATAATTGTTCCCGCTTTACCACAGGTACATGCAATCGGAAATGCACGTTACTTGCACTTGTTGGACTGTTTGGGTTCGTTGATTTTGCTAAAGTGTCAACAAACAGAGTGGCAAAAATAAGATCAAAAATCATTAAACTGGTCCCAGGGTGCCCATGGCACGCTTACTCAAACGCAGGACCTTTCATTTCCATGATGACTCGGCGCAATTAGAACCGATTCCCAACCGCCTGTAATGTAATAGGATCACGCGATACTTATGTAGAAGGATATAACCGTACCACAAATAGTAGGTATTCAGTGGGACAAATTGTACGTGAACCTGTTTGACTTTGGGCACTGAGCCGATCGGATATTTCCTTTTTCGATTTCACATTCCTCTTGAAGTTGCGTTGCTGTTCAATCAGCATAATTATGGAAATTAGGAGGCTTAAAATTAGGTTTTGGTGCAAGAAATGCGCATTAAAGGTATAACTTCGAGCGAATCGATTAGAGAAGTATATTTTAACACAAAAGTGAAGTAAAACGTTATTCTACAGCTGGGTCCATGAAGGATAATGAATTCTGATTTTCCAAGTCGGTGGCTGGGAGAATAGTGAACTTCAGTTCCCCAGGGAAGCTAGCTGTACAGGATAAGAAGCTGAATATTAATTCCTAAAAATGAGTTAGCTAGTTTTGAAGGATAAAAGTAGCGAATCCTGATTGCAAAAGGGATTTTCTCAGAATAACATTTAGGGCCTAAAATTAAGGACGAGATAGCGGGATACCCGCCCAAATTTCTCAGATCCTTTCTGAAAAGCAGATCGAGTGGGAGTCTCCCGCCGTTGGAAGATTCGAAAAATTTCGGTAAAAACGCGAAAATCCGATATTCCTCTTTTTTTGTGTGTGTATAAAGTTAGTCATTATTATTCAAAAAATAAATTTTAATCGGATGTGATGTGAGGCATTAGGTAGATAGTGAACAATCATCAATTATGTGCATTTTTTTAAATTGAAAAGCTTGTTTTCGTAAAAATATAATTTTCCCGCTTTAACTTTTGTTTTATTTATTTCACAGTACCAACCAAGTAACAAGCGTAACCTTTTTTGCATCACTTACAGGAATTAGAGTTCGAAATATTAAACATTAAGCTATAAAGTGTGGACGAATATTTTTTGATACTTATTTTTTCCGCATATTATTGCGTTCGTGGAAACAAATCGTAAAAGAACGTTACAATACTATTGTACTATACTCCTTTAATGCCGTCCCACAGTGGACCAGTCGGTCGAAGCTCGGTTCCCGCAGAACACCGAAAGTGAAGCAACATTGACTGAAGTCAGTGTTTGTGAGGGGGACAACCTCTCGCGGCTGGTTGCTGAGGTCCGTGTACGCTAAAAGGAGCTGGTGCACGTTAAATAGGTCGTGGCTCCGATGTCTTCCAAGTGAAACGATACCCCTGGGGGTGCCAGACCTGGGTCACGGTTACGGTCTCTCATCTGGGAGCTGGTTCAAAAAATTAAGAGATCTCTCAAAGGGGCGGTAATCGGACTACTGCCAACAAGGGGCCCCGTCAGGAGCAGCTCTCCATTCTTCCTCGCAACGCGTGAGGACACGACAACAACAACAACTCCTTTTATGCCATGAAGAGCGCAATTAGGGAACGATTGGAGAGCTAAGCTCCCAGAGAACCCTTGTTTTTAAGCAGTATTTTCAATTATGTTGTGGTATACCCACACCCCAGGATGAAATTTTGTTTCTGTGTAACATTCCCTTAAACGCAGCACTTTTATTTGACTGGGATTTAAAAATTTTAATGTATAAAAGACTGAAATGGTCAAGCAATAATGATTTTCTTTTTCTCCCTCCCAAAAAATTGCAATTCCCTCCATTTATAGAGCTAGGAGGGTAGTCTCCATTTCGCTTTAAAATTTCCCTTTTAGCTCTTGCATTAGTATATCCCTGAGAAGAAGCTCAGAATAAGATTAGTAAATTATGAATACTTAGAGGGAGGGAAATTTTTTAGGATCCAGACACCGGAGAATACGCTTAGTAATAAAAAAAAAATGAACGTTTTGATTTCAATGTTAGATTCATGCATACATTAACTTGTTTAGATAGAGGTATACTGCTTTTCTGAAGGAAAATAAAGGAAATTTCTTATTAGAATTCTAACTATTTCTTTCGTTATAAAAAATATTTTTTGAACCCAAAAGAGCAGGGGTTCAACCAGAATTTTTGTGAGAAGGATTACTTTTGAAACAGATTTAATTTTGAAAATACGACTGCAATTAATAGTAGATGAACATCCGCACAAGAGTTACACAATGCGAGCGTTCAATGCTGCTGCATAACTTTCGTACCCAATATAGAAAATTCAAATTACAGCTACTGAGCACAAGGTACAGAATGATTTTTGAAATAAGAGAGGAAAGTGAAAAAATTGCCTTAACAGGCGACTTAACCCAGGGACCATTAACCAAACCAGTTATCTTTATCAATTGAGCTGTTAAGGCATGCTGAAACACAATGCATGGAGTTATTTTTCATTTCCAATGCAATTGTTTGTGGACGAAATTCCTGAAGAGAGCTACAAAACTAAAGCTTTTATAACTGCATTAACTCACTCATAGCATACAGAAAAATTCAATGTAATTATGTATTTTGAAATGAGAAATAAAAAAAAAAGATTCATTTAGACCTGGGCTCGTACCTATAAAAAGTAATCTTAAAAGGCTTCTGATTTTTTCGCAAGAAAATTGAACCATCTTCAGCTTTCGAAGATTATGGGTGAAATACATCAGACACATTCAATCTAAGTGAAATTCAGAGAACACGTTTATTTTCAGGCTATCCAACTTGATCACGGGGGACCTAATCATTTGAATTAAAAGGGCATATCCACGAAACACTTGTAGCAAACGCCATCTGTAGCTGTCCCTCAAACCATCCTTCAGCCTATTGTTTTGCAACGGAGGTTAATCCAGGCGAGCGCCATGAATATCTATTTTTTTACACGTAGCTATCATATAACGAGCCGCTATTAACAGGTGACCTGGGGCGAAACGACATATGCTGCATTTAAGTCGACGTCCATTTGCTGCAGCAATTACATTCGAATCATTCCCTAATGGTTATCGTTCACTTCTGGGCACATCTAGAGTGCCCAACCCCCTACTCTACCTTTTTCAGATTTTGCTCAGTTATTAAGCTTTCTTTCTCTTTTTTTTTTGTTCATCTCTTCTCAGTGTAGACACTGTGCGGACATTGGTGGTAAACTATGTCGACCTTGTCCCAGCAGTTGATCAACCAGCTGCGGTTGAAGTTTCATTTGGTTCTGTTTTATTCATTCATTTATTATTTGTTTTTTAATATATTTTTTTTAGTTTCGACGAGATTACATTTTGAGAATGCGAAGACCTAATACCCTCTCACAGTTATTACATTTCCCGAAAGTGGTCTGAGTTACACAATTATCTGCTTCAGGTTTCAAATTTTTTATGGAACAGCGGTACATTAAAATGCTATAATTTTCGGAAATAAAAGAAATAGTAATTTTCATACAAGGTTGCTGTAATTGTAATCAGAAGTCGTTTTCTTTTCTTCTTAACTCAGTTATGCATATGGTGCTATCCTCAACCAAAATGCTGAGTTAATTATGTGGACCAAGTTCATTCTGACCAGATCTTATGCTATTACATGGAACATCTAGCGAAAATCGGGTTAGAGAACTTTTGAATTTAAAAAAAAAAAAGCAAAAGATGTTAGAATTTGTGTCCTAATTTCAGTTATTCAGCATTGCGTTTTATTAATTTAACTGAGAACAAGCTACCAAGTTTATATATATATATATATATTTTTTTTTTTCAAAAACTGCAAAGTGGACATCTATGATGAAGCAGTGGAGATTTTTTGCATATTTGGTCATGCATTCATCTTTTTAAAATGGAAATCGCTTCTGCTTTTCGCTAGCCGTTAAACCCTTCGATTAAGGCGGTTTTTTAGGGGTGCGAAAACACGTACCCAAATTAAAGACGTTCAGTTGAAAAGGGCAGTTGACTCCGGAGCGAAATAAAAGTCGCACACACACACGCGTGAGCGCGCACCAAATACACACAGACACACACAATGAATGTCGACAAAACGATTTCAATGGCTTCTTAAGTGAAATCATTTATTTATAAGGAGACTAAAATGAATTGTAATTTACATAAATGTGTTTACAACAATAAAAAATTAAATAATGATCCAACTAAATTCTATTAACATCAAAAATAAATAATGACGTTATTTTCCTCCGAGGTATGTAGCGAAAGCCATTTTGCAGGAAGTAAATGGCTATGAATGGGACGACTGAGGAATTGGGGTTTTACTTACTCGAAAAAGTACGTTTTGACGTAAAAACAAGGAGAAAAGTATGTAAATGCTTGGTTTGGATAACGCGAAGAAAATTTTAGGCAAAATTTTAAAAAATGTTGGTTTTCTAGAATTGCCGTTCATTATGGTTAGAACTGAGTAATAAGGCAGCTAAAAAACTCACTACTTCGAAGTTCCTCTCCCGCTTTCGTTGAAACGTCTGATTATCAAAAGGCACAGTGTTGAGAGGTAGGGAGTAGGGGAAAAAATGTCCAGTATCAAAGTATGCACATTTAGCTAGCTAGATACATTTAGTGGACAAAATTTTGCAGGTCAGTCAAAGCCTGAACATATCTAATTATGTACCTAACAATAATGAAAAACTTATTTGAAATTAACTTTTTTCGTAGTTTACAAAAAGTTTAGATCTTACATTCATCTTTTTTTTTTTTTTTTTGCAAACATTTTACTCGTGAAAAATAGATTCAAAACAATTTTAAAGTGAAAATATTTAAAAAATAAAAAAAATAAATAAATAAAGGAACTTTTATTACTCGAAAAAAACGAGTTATAATGCTGCAAGGGAAAGTAAAAATAATAATTGAATGGTTTCAGATATTGAAAAAGAGAGTTCCTGCAGACAAGTTCTCAATTTTAATCGAAAACTCGCAATTCATTAAGTAGATTTGCATCAAATCTACAAGGATGTCTACCAAGATATATCCGTCCTAATACACGAGCATTATCTCTGTTACACCTACTTAGCTTTCTGAGCAAAAGCCCAGACTTCTAAAGAGCAAGTTCACTAAGATAAGAAACCTTAGACATCAATCAATATCAGGAAAAAAACGCATCCACAAACGCACCGCCAGCAGTTGATGCGATTTTTTACGCCACCCGGGTTACCATGCCCGGGAGCCTCAATCAGAGTAATCGCCCACGTGCAATGCGTCACTATCGACCAATTACGCGTTATGTTTTTATTAAATTCGATTGATACGCGCCAATATAATAATCTCCATGGGAACACGATCGCCCATGGCTGCAGGCCCCACCCTCAACTAAACTCCTATCGTGATCGCAGCGGCGGCTAATTAGGATCACCTGATTCGCCTTAATGAAGACACGATTGGATTTTTATTACGCGTTATTGTTCGTCGGGATGATTTTTCATCGCCCGATGATCGGTGAGCTAAATTACTTTTTCGAAACTGGGAGCAAAAGGGGTGAAACGAACACTGGGAGGCCTCTTTCTTATCTTCGGATACGCCTAATTAAAGAGTTCTTAATTAAGGATGAGGTCAAGGGGCCTCACATTTTTAAAACGCTTTAACAAAGAAGTTTGACCGAAGTTGATGTCTTGTTAGTTACCAGAGAGGCCTTTCTTTCACAATTGTCTTACGCCAACGTGGGGTATTAATCTTTTCTGCACATTAAAGATCGATGTCTGTTTCCCCTCTGATACTCGCTGATACAAAGTTTCCTTTTTCATTTAAGATATGAGAACCTACAGTTTCTGGGAGAAATCTTCACTCTTCCATTTTTGCTTCAGAAACTTTCCACATTTTAAATATCCATTGGGAAACACGCGTCATTATAACCAATAAAGAAAACTAAACTTTCTATCAGACCTTTGAATGTGCTTCACTGTACTCAGAGCTCTTAAAATGCCACTACATCAATAAGATAAATAAAGTTATTGCTACTATTGATAGCTTACTAGCACTATGTTTAATTGTTATATACCCATTTAAATAACTATAAAACAAATTATTTTGGATGTTTGGGATATAATGCCTCAGTTTAAAATAAAAATAAAATGTTTACGTTTGTGAAATAGGTAAAAAATTAAAAAATAGCATAATAATAATAATTAAAAAAAAAACGAAATAGCAGTAATATATAGTAATGATTAAACTTTGTGCAAAGTAATAGAAATAAAATTTCACGTTAAATTAAAGCACAAATGAGCATTAAAACGCAGACATATGTTTCGGGATCGCTTGGAATCCCTTTTTCAATGCGACAGGGAGCTTCTAGATGCAAAACATCCAAATGAAGCAGACAGAACAACAAAAACAAAGCTTATATAGCCTAAGAATTAACTGTAAACCAATGAGAATAAAGGCAGTGTGAAGTGGAAGTAGAAGTAGTATTAAAGGCACCAATAAGAGAGTAACAAACGAATGTAGTTGGAAGTACAGAAAGTAAAAAGGAATATCAATAAAAACAAAGAAAAAGACAACAGCGTGCATAAAAATGTGAAAATACATGAAAATTGCAAAAAAATAAAATAAAATACAAAGAATAAAATGGAAATAAAATAAGTACAGAAAATACCAAAACAAAAAGCAAAACAAAGTACACATGCCAAAAGAGGGGGAGGGGGGGAGAGAAAAAAAAAGGGAAAACTAACAAGAAAACCAAGAAAGAACAACAAATTAAAGGAACTTATGCCAGACCTGTGAAAAATAAGGAGTTGAGGAAGAATCATTAACCAAATTAGAACTATTTCTGTTAATATGATAAGCTTCCCAAAAGTCAAGTTCTAAAGGGGAAGAACATTTTTGAATAATTTTCCCAGAATTGAAATCAAAAGAGTGGTTGGAATTCCAACAATGTTGAGCAATGCTAGACTTATTCAGCTCTTGCTTTCGTACATAACCTTTATGCTCATTTAACCGAATTTTCAGAGCACGTTTTGTCTGTCCAATGTAAGAAAGGCCGCAACGGCAACTAATTTGGTAAATACCCCAAGTATTAAGTTGATCAACAGGATCTTTAAGAGAAGAGAAGGAAAGTTTGTTGCTAGGAGCAAAAACAACTTGAAATTGGAACCTTTTTAGGATTTTAGCAATACGAAAACTTACAGAATGAAAGAATGGTAACACAACCAAATCCTTTCTAGAAACCACATGATTGGGACCAGAAGGTTTTTTAGAAAGTTTGTTATGAATAGAATCAATTAAAGAGTGAGAAAATCCTCTATCAACAGCTACAGCTTTCAGATAGTTGAGTTCAATCTTGAGAAGCTCAGGAGAAGAGCAAATATTAATAGCACGATGGACAAGAGCATTAAAAGCCGAATATTTTTGGTTGGGAGGATGAGACGATAGTCTGTGAGGAGGTAAAGAAACAGCGAAAGGTTTACGATAGACAGAAGTTGTGAAACCAGACTCACTCCTAGAAATCAAAACATCAAGAAACGCGAGGCTACTATTAAGTTCTTTCTCACAAGAAAACTGGATATTAGAATCAATGGAGTTCATAATCGAAAGAGCATCATCAATACCTAACAAGTTACTGTCCGTTAGGACAAAACAATCATCCACATAACGAACATAAAATTGAAATTGCAATTTTTGGAATAGTTTTTCCTCAAAATAATGCATATAGAAATCACTTAAAATAGGACTAAGAGGACTTCCCATGGCTAGGCCATCTACCATAGCATAGAATTTACCATTAAATACAAAAGTGCTCTGTTGCAAGCACACACGAGTAAGAAAAACTAATTCCTCGACTTCCACAGAAGTAAAATGGAATTCAGAAAGCCTTTTCCTGAGGCAAGTCAAAGCGCCATCAACAGGAACATTAGTAAACAAAGAATTAACATCAAAAGAGGCCATAACCGAATTATTCGGAACGAAGTTATGAAGTTTCTTAACAAAATCGGTGGAATTTTTAACAGTGAAAACATTCCGACTCCTAAGTGGAGAAAACACAGAAACTAAATACTTGGAAAGTTTATATGAAGCAGTGCCAATATTGGAAACAATTGGTCTGAAAGGAATACCTGCCTTGTGTACCTTCGGTAAAGCATAGAAACGCGCACAATTAGCAACAGAAGGAATCACAGACCGTTTAGCAATCAAAGGAATAGAATGAACAGACTTAACAGCAGAAGAAATAGCTTTTAACTCCTTGTCGCTAGGATCTTTATAAATTTCAGCATAAGGACCAGAAGCAATTAAATCATCAGTTTTTTCAACATAAGATGATTTATTAAGAACAACAATCTGACCACCCTTGTCAGCCTTGGTAATGACCAAATCAGAATTTGAAACTAAATTATTGACACAGCGTTTCACAGAATGGGTAAAACCAATATTAGGAACTTTTGAATTGAAATCAACATTGGAAGCAATAAGATGCCGAACTGACTCTTTTTGAGTGGAAGTTAAGGCACTAAATTTGAAAGCTTTTTCAACCGGAGCAATAAGTTCAGAAAAAGAAGGCTTTTTAGCCAAAGCAAAATTGTTATTACATTTCAAAGCATTAATTTCACTACTATTCAAAGAAAATTTCGAAAGATTTACAACCGCATTCCTATTAACAAGAGGCAAATCAGCCGGAACAGGAACATTTGAATCGTTACACAACTTGGTAAATTTCTTATTTAAAGTAATTTTGTGACTGTCAGATGAATGAAGAGCTCTCGCCCATGACATTCTATCAATAGAATCAAAATCGAAATTAGAATTAGATACAGAAAGATGTAAATCATAAAGTTCACGTTCTATGAACGAAAGTTTTTTCCTAGTTTCCTGGATAGAAGCTCTAAGTAAAGCTAATTTAGAACGAAAAATTACCTTATCAACCCTAACAGAACGCGGTAAATTACACTTTAAAGTGATAAACTTAGGAATGACTTTCTTGCGCCTGCAAGCCTGGAGAAACTTTAAATGGTTCAAAAACCGAACCTTTTTAATTCGTAGATTACAAAATCTGTTAACTTGAGACATAACCAGAATCAAAACAAACAAAACATAAGGGGAAAAAACAATAGCTAAACCGTTCAATAAACAAAAAGAAACAGAAAGAACAAATTGCAAAACATACACCACGTAACAATATGCGGAACAAATGTCAGAAAACAAAAAAGCAAAAATAAACACAGTCAAGAAAAGCAATGAGGAAAGAACAAAAATCAAAAACTCACCAAGCAGCGAACAGATGGGAGAACAAAACAAAAGAAAGAAGAACAAATTCAGGCACGTTAAGCCTAACAGATAGTAATGATTAAACTTTGTGCAAAGTAATAGAAATAAAATTTCACGTTAAATTAAAGCACAAATGAGCATTAAAACGCAGACATATGTTTCGGGATCGCTTGGAATCCCTTTTTCAATGCGACAGGGAGCTTCTAGATGCAAAACATCCAAATGAAGCAGACAGAACAACAAAAACAAAGCTTATATAGCCTAAGAATTAACTGTAAACCAATGAGAATAAAGGCAGTGTGAAGTGGAAGTAGAAGTAGTATTAAAGGCACCAATAAGAGAGTAACAAACGAATGTAGTTGGAAGTACAGAAAGTAAAAAGGAATATCAATAAAAACAAAGAAAAAGACAACAGCGTGCATAAAAATGTGAAAATACATGAAAATTGCAAAAAAATAAAATAAAATACAAAGAATAAAATGGAAATAAAATAAGTACAGAAAATACCAAAACAAAAAGCAAAACAAAGTACACATGCCAAAAGAGGGGGAGGGGGGGAGAGAAAAAAAAAAGGGAAAACTAACAAGAAAACCAAGAAAGAACAACAAATTAAAGGAACTTATGCCAGACCTGTGAAAAATAAGGAGTTGAGGAAGAATCATTAACCAAATTAGAACTATTTCTGTTAATATGATAAGCTTCCCAAAAGTCAAGTTCTAAAGGGGAAGAACATTTTTGAATAATTTTCCCAGAATTGAAATCAAAAGAGTGGTTGGAATTCCAACAATGTTGAGCAATGCTAGACTTATTCAGCTCTTGCTTTCGTACATAACCTTTATGCTCATTTAACCGAATTTTCAGAGCACGTTTTTTCCCCATCTCAATACCCTACTTTCAATTTTTTTATTTTTCAATCTTTATTTAATTACTTAACTTATTTTTGACTTTGCTTGATTTCTAACGATATTTTCACGATACATTAAGCCTTCTTTCATGCTTTATTATTATTTTTTTATTTTTACGGGAAAGTAGGCTAAAAAACAGGAACTTGTCAATGAACTAGAAGTACTTTAATCCAATTAATCTTTTTTCGTTTCAATCTTACTCTAAGTCTTTTATAATATTATTAGTTTGATATATAGTTTGGAAAAGAGTCGAAAACACAATTTTTATTTTTTACTTCACAAAACAAATTCTACACATTGATCTAAACAAATTTCACATATTTATTTCTTGCTTTTAACTTGTACTTTAATTACTATTATCACGAGCCAATAAAAGCTTATAAAAATTTATAGAATGCACGAAATAACACAATGGCGGGCATAGTTGATTCTGGTGAATGTTGTTTCTCTCTGCTTGGGGTATGCTTTCATGACTTTGCAATCATACCTTGTGGTATCCCCCTTGACCAACATCAGCAGCTGTAATTAGAGATGCTTCTACTGGAGCAAAAATTGACTCTCTTAAATTCTGCAAGGTCCAACAAAACAGCTCACACGACTAAGAAAAAAACTAGAAAGTCCAGAGTTTCGTAATAGCTTGTAGACACTAGAGAAATATATTTATTATTTTGAGTGAAAAGAAACCGGTGATCAGACTGATAGGCAAATAATATGAGAAATCTTAGTGAACACTACATTGTTTTGCATTATCCATTATTTTAATAACACCTGAATTCGCTTAGTTTTGAGTCAAGTCTCTGCGTAACACAAAATCATTTCATACGTCACTAAATCAGTGGGTAATTCAAAAACCAACCGTAATTCTTCAAGATCATATCTTGATGATGTAATTTAACAAGATATAAAATCAAATAATATTACTTTTTATATACTTCTTCGATGTCTTTGCATAATTGTCTCGAATTGAATATATACTAATGAAACACCTCCGCCCAACGACCTCTTCGCATTGCAGAACAATCGCCCCGAATTTTCATTCTGCTTGAAGCGAAATGAAATGAGAGCTTATTGAGTGGATCATTTGGATATATCCACCAATCATCGCTTTTTAAACGCATCTTTGTCGTAGTGGCGACATGTGGTTGTTTACCAGATGAAAAATTTTCATGTTTTGAGTAAAAATGTGTCCTCGGGTGGTGACTCAAAGTAAGGAATGCGACTCCCGAATGCCTTGAAGACATTGCTAGAACTATATTTAGTGACAGTTACTGTTGTAATTCAGTTATGTCATCAGCTGCAGTTAAGGTCAAAAATAAATAATTATTGTTTAGGGATATTACGCTAAAACAGCATGCGCAAATGTCATTAACGTTTCTTCCTCCTGAGGTAGCATTGCTTCTGTTTGGGTAAATAGAAAATTCGTATTCTGAGGATAAATTTTGTTTATTATCCGATTTCAAAATATTAATATATTTTTTAAAAAATACACATGTCTCGATATGATGAAAAATTTACTGGGGAAATGGTAAAATATTACATGATGAAAATTATTCCTCATTCTTCAAAGAATGCGTTACAGCGGAAAACCTTTCTTCATTTTTGTTTTAAAATTTTAATTCAGAAAAGCTGTATTGAAATCTGTTTTATTCATGTTCCTTTTAATATGTAGGTATAATAAAAAATTAATACTCTGACTGACTTGAGAATCTAACCGGTTCACCGTAGTGGCTTATAAATATTTTGGGACATGAAGCAAGAACGACGTGTATTCCCATGATTAACTCACAAATTATAACTTTCAAAATTAGTCATTGTTATTATGATTGTAGGATAAGGTTACTAGCGATTGATCAACCTATATTTGCTTGTTGATTGCGGGGTTCAAAGTTAACTGATTATTTTACCTGCAACTAACTAATATAAGACTTGAATTATTTTTAGTGTAACTTACAGCACCTTCACTTTGATGTGTTTTTCTTAAAAAGGTAAAAAGTAGTATTTGATTCTTAATTAAAACCTCGGTAGTCAAGGAATTTTTTTATATATATACTAGTAGATAACAACATAATAATCCAATAGATGCATGGCACATGTGATTTTAATAATCCACAGATAAGATACAACAAGTGATCCGCAACTAGTTACCGGTAGCAATTGTGGATCAAAACAGAATATTACCGTCCAACGGGGTGACTATGTGCCACGTTTTGACGTTTTCGTGTCATATTTCCTCTAACTTTTCACCTATCGGTTTGAGTATTTAATACAACATAATTACACATCTTAGCTTTCAATTCACATATTAAAAATGATTCTAAGATATCATGGAGGGGAGATATAGTTTTTTCTTAGTGGCACTTACTCACCCCGCACATGGGGGTGACTAAGTGCCACGCATGTTTCCTCCTCTTAAATCTATTAGAAACGATTGCTGGCAACTTCTCACCCTTCAGAATTCATCTCCTTGTCATTTTAGCTATTATAAGTTAGTTTTTTATGAGTTTACCTTCAAATTTTAAAATAAAAAGGCCATAAATATGGAAAAATGCTATTTGTTAAAGAAACTCTTCAAAATGTTTCTCAAAATAACTGAATTTATTAAACGAAACACAAACTACAAATTTGAGATAGAAATTCTCTCTTCAGTCAATCGGAATTTAGAATAACCTGAAAGTCGGGATTTGGTAGAGGTTCGGGAGGAGAAATCTTCTTCAGGATTTGTTTCTTTTTGTACCACAAAACATCAGGGGTGTCAGGCCACTTCCAGAATTATCCACTTTTCTCCAGGTATTTCCCACATGCCTCATTGCTACTGTCGAAATCAGAAATCATTTGACCCGGGTACATTTTTCCTTTATATTTTGCTAAAACAAAGTCACCTTGCACAGGGCCAGTGTTTTTTGCGTCATTGACTGATTCACTGCTTGTCAACGATTGACCAGAGACTGTTGTAGATAGGTGGTCAACATCTAGGACGTCAATGGCACTCTAGAAACTTAAAAATGACCAAAACACTGCAAAATAAGATGGCACCTAGTCACCCCACACTTCATCGAAAATTGAATTAAGGGTTATAACTGGTAAACAAAAAATCATTTTGAAACGTCGAAGCGTGTAGAACTTCTTTGATTGTTTGGTAACAAAAAAATAAACTTATCTTTTTTCTGGCTCCTTCCGAAATATGATTACCAGGCCACACTTTTTTTTCCAGATCACAACACCACAAATCCACGAAGACACAAACAATGGCAGGTTTGATTGGTGTAGTACCCCAATTTAAATAGGCCTACTATCCTGCTACCTAGTGGTAGTTTTCCTTTTTCGATTGGTTAATTCCTCTGGCGCCATCGGACGCTTGAGTTCGAAAACCCAGGATGGCATCTAGTCACCCCGTATGGCACCTAGTCACCCCGTATGGAACTTAGTCACCCCGTTTGACGGTACTTGTATCCTCAAATGCTTAACTCAAATCACATGATTATCGCAAAATCCCAAACTACGTCCTGCGTGTTCTATGTAAGAAACTATCCGAATTCGAGTGCCGCAATTAAACGAGGTGTATTGCTCACAACTGTACACATTTCTCTTCTCGTTGTTGCTTACATGTTTGATGGTACCATAAATTTCATTTGTTGCACTGAATCCAACTTTCTTTCGTAAAATCATCTTCAAATATCCTTGCTTATGTGTTACTCATGTTCCTTATTATCAATTTCTCTGCTTTGACTGATGCTTTCCTCTCTTCTTCATTTTCGGTCTTCTTTTCAAAGAATTTGAAAACTCTGAGGTATGTAGAAATAATTTTTTTTAAAATTATTTTTACCTAATATACATATATATATATATATATATATATATTTCAAATTTTTTGCAACATCTACTACAAAATGCACTTTTTTTCCTACAGAATGGCTTCTCTCATCTGCAAATGTTGAGAAATCAGAAAACATCTTATTGCCTTCCAATCGTATTTTGAAGCTAGTATCATAATTATAGACTTGAGAAAAGGCAAGTCAGATTTTTAATAAAAATAATTCCTTATAGTACACTGCACATAGTGACAATATTCAATATTCAAGCAGTTTATACGATGCATTTAACGAATCTATATATTTAAGATTCTCCTAGTCATTTAGCAGTGCAAACAGCAGCAAACAACTAAGCCCTAGTTGCCCCAGCTACGACATTGAGCACGATAACTTTGCATCGGCCGCCGAAAACTAACTACTAATTCTAAAACGTAAATTTTAATTGAAGATTGAACACGTATTTCAGAAGCACGAGTACCTCCTTCAGTCTGTGAAGAAGAGACTAAATAAGAAAAAGTAGATTTTGTTTTAATTTTTAGAATTCATTTACTACAATCTTGTTCCATAATCTTACTGGATGTGTATGTAAACGTTCTAAAATATCCAGTCAATATTAAGAGTGGACCCAGTTTCCAGGCACTATGAGTTGAGGTTGAAATAACATTTATGTTGAAAAGCCGCAATATTTTGCTGTCTTTCGATTACTGATAAATTCGACCATTTACTGATGTATAGTGCAATAATAATGATTGAAAATAATTGAAATCGTATTCGATTTAACAATTACATCTATTCCATCAATTGGCAGCAAGCAGTTATTTAGCTTACGTTAATATATTGAAAAGTAATGACGAGAAGTGGATAGAAAATAATTAGATCTTATAATCAGGCCAACATAATTGAAACATTTTCAATTGCTTCACTCTTAATGTTTTTAAGAAGATGTAAAAATTAGCGAAAACTAAGTAACAGAAGTCAAGAGTTGGTTCCCATTTACATAATAAAGCCTAATTCCAACATATTGTCAAAACAATGGGATATATCTTGATGTTCATTAAAACACAAAATGATCACTTTATTTCATCCATTCTTGTTTACTTGACAAGTTTTTCAATTAATTTTTCCAGTAAAGAAGAAACTTTCATAGAGATGGAAGTTTAGGAGAAAACAAAGGGAACTCATTGTTCGCTTATACCCGAGTCTTGCAACGTAATTGCCCTTAATTGAAGCAATTGAAGCAGAAACATTTATCCGTAACACCATTGGAGGCTATTTAGGTTGCTAAAGGCTTTTGAAGTTGCTCTTCTTGGAATGAAGGTGTTGCTTAAATTGCGCAGAAAACGTGATGTGATATTTTGATGGAACTGAAGTTTTAGTTGCGCAAGTTTTTTGTTCCACTGCAACTGCTTCCTGGTAATTTCAGCTGTTAATCCTATTAATCTTGAAGCAACCTGTTTAATCGGACTTTGACTTTTACCGAAAGTTCCAAATTTTTTTTTATTAGGCAGTTTCTTTCTTAAAAGCATATATCCTCTAATAAAAGTTAGGTATGGCACTTTTAAGGACTGAATTAGTAATATTCCTTGTTATCCCAGTACTGAAAGGAAATGTCTACCAGGATTTATAGTATTTTTCAAAGTTCCTGTCGCATTAAATTCGACCTTTATAACATATTATGAGCATGAGTGTGCGTACAGTCTGACCACGGAGTTTTGACCCTTCGGCGCTACTGCGCATAACAGAAAAAGACGAATCCCTTCCAGTTTTAGGAAAGTTCATTTTACATGTGTGTTTTATTGCACGAGATTCAGAATATTAGCTTCTCTGTTTGTTAAAGTACGAGAACAGAATATGGCACATTCTTTATACCAGCAGTTTCTCCCTTGAATATGAATGGATTTTGATTGGCATTCTGCCAGGCATAGGTCTTCGGTTGCCGAAAGCACTGTAGGTGTTGATATGAATCTCCAGCAGAACGATTCTTCCAAATACACTCTGAATAATTAAGGACAGAAGTTTGAAGCAATAAGACTTCTACCTACCCGCCTCAAAAAGGGGGGGGGGGATTAAGACATAAACGCAATTACTCCTTTTTGCTTTTCTGAAATGAATTAACTTCAAGCAATACAACATTGCATATGAAGCTATTCAGATTGAACACTTTGAAAGTCTCTGTTCGGCGAAAACCAATTGCACCGAGCAGACAGCAAAAGTGACATCGCCCGAAGTGATGCGGTCCATCCCATTAAAAACCCGAAACGCTATGATTACTAGCTTCCAGGGGGGACGAACGGCGAGAAGGGGTGAATGAAAAAACATCCATTAGAGATCTCTGTCGCGAAATTAGCCCCTGTAACTCCGCGCAACGCAAGAGCAGCACTGTAATTATTTGTCGCGAATCCTCGGAGCTTTTACATGCCGTGGCTGGCTACCTGAAGTGGCATTCCTGGAACACCTGTGTTACTCAAAACCTGGTTCTGGTTGAGCATGATCAGACCCCCTCTCTTCCGACCGGTTCCCGAAAAAATTCGTAATCCCGACCCCTTCATTAAATCCAGAGAAAGGTGCTCGTTATGCACATGAGTTATGCGAAGCGTCTGCGGCGCAAAACGATGTACCGTTAATTACTGCGCACTTCTAATGACTTCGACATTTTCATCGGGAGTTCTGGAGGGCATGTCTAGCGAAAATTGTCCCCATCAAAGGACTTCTTTCTTTTTCTCTATATTTTCCTTTTTCTTTGTGAGTCAATTGATGGAAGCGTTAGCGGTGTAGTCTGACTTGTAGCTAAAACAGAAACTTGAAATTCAAAATTGTCAACTGTTCTTATGTTTACAATTCCTCACTAATTTTTTGTACCTTCTTACACTATTATGCCGGCCTTCATACTGCAGACATGCCAACCAAGAAAGTCGAAAAGTTGTTTGATGACACAACATAATATTATAAGCAACAAAAAAATTCGAACATGAAATGTGACACATGCGAGTGTCTGTGTGTTATTTGATTGCATTTGAATTCTTTTGTTGCTTATAATGTTATTTCATGTAGTCGAAAATATTTCAAGCTTTTTGATTTCCTGGACTGGTAAGTCTGATGTCAATTGATGGATAGCGATGATACGCATTAAAAACTGAACAGGAAGATATCGCTATGCATATTTGTAGAACTACCCACTCTCAATTTTTCATTTTCCTTTATAATTTTAAAGTTTATTCCGATCTTGTTACATTAGTTATTTATATTTTCAAGTCGTTTTACGAAAATGGGAAACCTGAAACGGAAACACCGAAAGTCATTCCAAGCTGGAATGGACGCATTCACGTTTTTCTCTTTTCAAGTCCTTTTGCGAAAATGGGAAACCAGAAACGGAGACATCGAAAAGAAATCTTTAATCATAGAAAGAACAAAAAATATTAATCTGAATGCATATTTTGTAATGTAATTTTAACACATCTAAAACCCTTTTTAACCGAGCATTTTAATCTTAAAAGATATGCTGCAAAGACAAATTCACGTTTTTCTTCTTTTTTTTTATGATTATGCTTGTTTTACATGTCGCTCACTGGCTTCAAAAGTTTGGCGACCACTGCTCAAGAGCATCTTTTGACTTACTGAGACTAACTCCAAGCGAAAGATACATCAAGAATTCAGAAAAAGGTTTTGTGACCAAGCACTATCCTAAATTGAGCTTTCGAAAATTTTTCTGTTAAATTTTTACTCTAAATTGAAAAAAAGTCGTGCTTAACCATCAGCATTTAATAATAATAAAATTACACGTTAATTTAAGGCACAAATGAGCAATAAAATGCAGACATATGTTTCGGGATTGCTTGGAATCCCTTTTTCAATGCGACAAGGAGCTTCTAGATGCAAAAAATCCAAATGAAGCAGACAGAACAACAAAAACAAAGCTTATATAGCCTAAGAATTATCTGTAAACCAATGAGAATAAAGGCAGAGTGAAGTGGAAGTAGAAGTAGCAGGAAGACACCAATAAGAGAGCAACAAACGAATCCAGTTGAAAGTACAGGAAGTAAAAAGGAATATCAATAAAAATAAAGCAAAAAAGACGACAGCATGCATAAAAATTGCAAAAATAATAAAATAAAATACAAAGAATAAAATTGAAATAAAAATAAGTACAGAAACCAAAACAAAATGCAAAACAAAGTACACATGTAAAGGAGGGGGAGGGGAGGGAGGGGAGGAAGGAGAAAAATAGACACAAAAAAGGAAAACAACAAGAAAACCTAGAAAGAACAACAAATTAAAGAAATTTATGCCAGACCTGTGAAAAATAAGGAGTTGAGGAAGAATCATTAACCAAATTAGAACTATTCCTGTTAATATGATAAGCTTCCCAAAAGTCAAGCTCTAAAGGGGAAGAACATTTTTGAATAATTTTACCAGAATTGAAATCAAAAGAGTGGTTGGAATTCCAACAATGTTGAGCAATGCTAGACTTATTTAACTCTTGCTTTCGTACATAACCTTTATGCTCATTTAAGCGAATTTTCAGAGCACGTTTTGTCTGCCCAATGTAAGAAAGGCCGCAACGGCAACTAATTTGGTAAATACCCCAAGTGTTAAGTTGATCGACAGGATCCTTAAGAGAAGAGAAGGAAAGTTTGTTACTAGGAGCAAAAACGACTTGAAATTGAAACCTTTTTAGGATTTTAGCAATACGGAAACTGACAGAATGAAAGAATGGTAACACAACCAAATTCTTTCTAGAAACCACATTATTGGGACCAGAAGTTTTCTTAGAAAGTTTGTTATGAATAGAATCAATTAAAGAGTGAGAAAATCCTCTATCAACAGCTACAGCTTTCAGATAGTTGAGTTCAATCTTGAGAAGCTCAGGAGAAGAGCAAATATTAATAGCACGATGGACCAGAGCATTAAAAGCCGAATATTTTTGGTTGGGAGGATGAGACGACAGTCTGTGAGGAGGTAAAGAAACAGCAAAAAGTTTACGATAGACAGAAGTAGTGAAACCAGACTCACTCTTAGAAATAAAGACATCAAGAAACGCGAGGCTACTATTAAGTTCTTTCTCACAAGAAAACTGGATATTAGGATCAATGGAGTTCATAATAGAAAGAGCATCATCAATACCTAACAATTTACTGTCCGTTAGGACAAAACAATCATCCACATAACGAACATAAAATTGAAATTGCAATTTCTGGAACAGTTTTTCCTCAAAATAATGCATATAGAAATCACTTAAAATAGGACTAAGAGGACTTCCCATAGCCAGGCCATCTACCATAGCATAGAATTTACCATTAAATACAAAAGTGCTCTGTTGCAAGCACACACGAGTAAGGAAAACTAATTCCTCAATTTCCACAGAAGTAAAATGGAATTCAGAAAGCCTTTTCCTGAGGCAAGTCAAAGCGCCATCAACAGGAACATTAGTAAACAAAGAATTAACATCAAAAGAGGCCATAACTGAATTATTCGGAACGAAGTTATGAAGTTTCTTAACAAAATCGGTGGAATTTTTAACAGTGAAAACATTCTGACTTCTAAGTGGAGAAAACACAGAAACTAAATACTTGGAAAGTTTATATGAAGCAGTGCCAATATTGGAAACAATTGGTCTGAAAGGAATACCTGCCTTGTGTACCTTTGGTAAAGCATAAAAACGTGCACAATTAGCAACAGAAGGAATCACAGACCGTTTAGCAATCAAAGGAATAGAATGAACAGACTTAACAGCAGAAGAAATAGCTTTTAACTCTTTGTCACTAGGATCTTTATATATTTCAGAATAAGGACCAGAAGCAATTAAGTCATCAGTTTTTTCAACATAAGATGATTTATTAAGAACAACAATCTGACCACCCTTGTCTGCTTTGGTAATGACCAAATCAGAATTGGAAACTAAATTATTGACACATCGTTTCACAGAATGGGTAAAACCAGTATTAGGAACTTTTGAATTGAAATCAACATTGGAAGCAATAAGATGCCGAACCGACTCTTTTTCTTAACAAACTTTCTAAGAAAACTTCTGGTCCCAATAATGTGGTTTCTAGAAAGAATTTGGTTGTGTTACCATTCTTTCATTCTGTCAGTTTCCGTATTGCTAAAATCCTAAAAAGGTTTCAATT
The DNA here is from genome assembly GCA_038502835.1 of Octonoba sinensis. Taxonomy (NCBI): domain Eukaryota; kingdom Metazoa; phylum Arthropoda; class Arachnida; order Araneae; family Uloboridae; genus Octonoba; species Octonoba sinensis. The sequence goes on from CM076602.1 coordinate 56,985,488, forward strand.
TCAAGTCGTTTTTGCTCCTAGTAACAAACTTTCCTTCTCTTCTCTTAAGGATCCTGTCGATCAACTTAACACTTGGGGTATTTACCAAATTAGTTGCCGTTGCGGCCTTTCTTACATTGGGCAGACAAAACGTGCTCTGAAAATTCGCTTAAATGAGCATAAAGGTTATGTACGAAAGCAAGAGTTAAATAAGTCTAGCATTGCTCAACATTGTTGGAATTCCAACCACTCTTTTGATTTCAATTCTGGCAAAATTATTCAAAAATGTTCTTCCCCTTTAGAGCTTGACTTTTGGGAAGCTTATCATATTAACAGGAATAGTTCTAATTTGGTTAATGATTCTTCCTCAACTCCTTATTTTTCACAGGTCTGGCATAAATTTCTTTAATTTGTTGTTCTTTCTAGGTTTTCCTTTTTTGTGTCTATTTTTCTCCTTCCTCCCCTCCCTCCCCTCCCCCTCCTTTACATGTGTACTTTGTTTTGCATTTTGTTTTGGTTTCTGTACTTATTTTTATTTCAATTTTATTCTTTGTATTTTATTTTATTATTTTTGCAATTTTTATGCATGCTGTCGTCTTTTTTGCTTTATTTTTATTGATATTCCTTTTTACTTCCTGTACTTTCAACTGGATTCGTTTGTTGCTCTCTTATTGGTGTCTTCCTGCTACTTCTACTTCCACTTCACTCTGCCTTTATTCTCATTGGTTTACAGATAATTCTTAGGCTATATAAGCTTTGTTTTTGTTGTTCTGTCTGCTTCATTTGGATTTTTTGCATCTAGAAGCTCCTTGTCGCATTGAAAAAGGGATTCCAAGCAATCCCGAAACATATGTCTGCATTTTATTGCTCATTTGTGCTTTAAATTAACGTGTAATTTTATTATTATTGTTTACTTGCACAAAGTTAAATTATTTTCATCAGCATTTATTTTTTTTCCAAATTATAATAATTTCTTAACCTCTTCAGACCCCAGAACTAAGCACAAACAATTTTGAAGCAATTTTTTGGTTCTCTGATTTAAAAATGATTACAAAACAAAATAACAAATTTTTTTTTATTTAAATAATAATGTTTAAATAATAATTAATGCCCATTTCCATGTTTTCCATGTTTAAAACGAAGTAAACTATATGTTGAATTACTTCAAAAACAATTGGGTGTTTTAGCTTTCAAATTGCACAAACAGTAGTTAATAAACAGTATTTTAAAATGTACCCACTTGGGTACACTCGGAATGAAGAGGTTAATGAGGATCTAAACCACTACCGGTTCCAGTCACATCTTTGGATCATATTCTATCACTACTACTTCAGTGGGATCTTTACTTTTTATGGTGAAAGAGTGTTTCATTTATGTAGACAAGTTTCCACCTCTATTTTTATGAGATCTGTTTCATAAGAGGATGTAATCTTTGAAAGCGTGCGCGTTTAAATTTCTCATTTACTTTTTAATTAATTTTTGAAATTTAAGATTTACACCCGTTCTCTTTTTTTGCGCTATGAAACAGAAGGATGAAAAGCTTTTAGTTATTTTTTGTGAGTGGAATCCGATTTTTTCCTCCCTCCAACGTTCCAGTGGGATGGTGCAAAATTCTTTATATAGGGTTCAAAGTACAAGTGAACCAAGTCCACTTTTTGCCATTTTCGAGTTAGCAGTGCAATAGCATGCACTAACTATGTAAAATTTCAGTAAAATAATGAACCAAGTCTCTCTTTAAACCTTTAAAATTAAATTATAATTCAAAAAATTTTAAAAGGTAATTTTGTTATAAAGCTTTATTTTTAAACCTCTGTAGCACAAGGAAACTTTTTATGGACTTGTTCACTTGTATTCTGAGCTCTCCATATGTAACCAATTCTCTTCTGCTATTTTTCTGCGACTCTTCTGACAGAGGTTTACACATTTTTGTCTTTTTTTTTTTAACTAGGGGTCCCACGCCCTGCTCGCTATCGTTCCCTAAACCAAGGCCGGAACTGCAAACGGTTCCATTCGGATCGCTTCTCGATCCAAGCTCGTTGCACTTGCTCGCCAATTTCTTCTTTCTTGTAGTCTAGCAGGTCTACGATCATGTGCTCATATATGAAAATGTGGGTGACATTGGTGCCAATTAATGCAAACAGTCGATAAAAATTCAACGCTTAATTTTGAAATTATAATTAAAAAAACTATTTATGCATAATGCAGATTAATCAAAACACATTGCGTTCCTTCATAGCTCGTCTTCGAAAAATGCAGTGGTCTTAGCAGTGGTTTAAATAAGTCATGTTGATTTTCGTCGTTACGTCGTTTCTCCATCTACTATACGTCTGTAGCGTTTTATCTCCCGCTCCGCGTCTATGTTCAAGGAAGGCTTTCAAGCAATTACTCATACACACTTCTGGTGCCATCTTTGTCAGGGAACGAATCTCATATGTATTTTGTATTACCCTAAACTATCTGGCCTTAAACAGTACTCAGCCCCACAGACTATAAACTTTGAAGTTTTTTGAGATCAATGTATATAATAACACAGCTGACGTTTGGTTTTATGGACTTTTTGCTGGAATTACGGAAGCGCAATACTTTGTGTGTAGTTGGCGATAAATCCCCCAATAGTCCGGAATTTCTGTTCCTAAATTTTATCATTTTGTTGTTCATAAATTCCTCCAAAGCGTAGTTTTTTACGTGAATACGTCTTTAAATTTGCTACCATACGGGGGCAATCCAAAAAAGTTAATGATAATAAAATCGGGAGGTACAGTTTGGCTTTGTAGTTTCGAAACTATTCTCTACATCCAAAACTAAATTATACCACTGGATAACTAAAGGATAAAATAATTTTTTCGATAAGCGAGAACAGTGACTCATCTCGAGCGGTGGAGGGGGAAGCGCAGCTATTTTCAGGCTATTTTGCTGCGGATCGAGATTTGCAATTAGTATAGCTTTTGACTCGGAGAAGCTACAATGTTCGTTTAAGTTTTAATCATCAGCTGTCGTCAAAATCTATCGATTGTATATAAAAAAATTGCTTAAAGTAGTGACAGTGAATATAATAAGGTGTTAAAATAAAAAATATCAGAAGTATTATATACATAATGTTAGCCTATACGCGTCGAAAAGCCAAAACTATAAAGTTATTAGTTAATAAAGTTATATTTCAACACAATAATTATTTCTTTCCTTGCTTTTATTCTAAATATATAAATAAAAATATTTTATTTAAAAAATATAACACGTTACATAAACATCATTGAAGCTGGAAGCTGACAGTTTTGGGCAAGATAAAATGCCATACCTGTGTCATTGAATATAATAGGAGCATAGCTGACAACCTGGATATGCTAAAATCTTTAATAAAAACACTTTTCTTAAATCGTTTTTTACACCCTGCATCACAAGCTAATGTTATTTTTCATTAATTTTATTAAAAATTTGTAATAGGTAAACAAAATGCTCTTTAATTGTTTTACATGAAATACTTTTAACATATTTATTTGCTTTGAATATTATTTTGAGATACATTTTTCTTAGGGTATAAGTAGAATATACAAAAATATCTTGTAGTTCTAAGTGTTCGTGAGTCGACAAAGTTTGAAGAACAGGGTATTGCATGTTGCCATCTTTGAAATCGAACATGTTTATGTGCTTCATTTAATTTTTCAAATCTTTTGATTTCGCAGAACTGCTGCCCAATTCATCTTTATCTTTTGCATTAAAAAAAGGAAGGAAAGAAAGAAAGAAAACGCAACTTTCACGATTGATCCGTTTTTCCCCCCTTAACGCTTCAGTGAAACTGCTGAAGATTGTTTTTTTTTTTTTTTTTTTTTAAATCAATTTTTTTTTATTTTTATGGGATCCTCTTCTTTTTTATTAAGGAATAAATTGCTTGAAACCATTTACGTTTAAGTTTTCCATTTATTTTTTTAAAAACTCTTTTGGATTTGTAAGATTGATAGCCAATCCATCTTCCCTTCTCTTTGGCTCCTCTATCTCTATCTCTCTTCCTCTTCATAGAAATGTTATTTGATACTTTTTAAATGTTTTCCACTGAAGCTCTGGGAATACAACTCTTCTTTCATAAATTCGTAAGTTTATAAAATAACTATATTACTTTAAATTGTTGCAACAAGTTAATGTTATAAAATATTTAAAAGAAATTATAATCGTCTAAAGCAGCGGCTCCCAATCATTTTTTTTTTTCGCGTACCACCGTTTTTCTTGCAAACCATTTGCGTACCACTGCGAATATAGCTTTATTACATACAGTAGAATACTAATAGATTGTAAAAAAATACTAGGACTACTAGGTAATATAAATTATACCATTTTTGATGGTTATTAAGGCAGAGAAAAGCGTTTATTAAAAAATTGCTGTATGTATAAAATAAAATATATGTAATATATTTTTAACACGTACTTCTAAAACACATTAGAAATAAGTCTTTAAGCACAAAATACATGCAAAAAGAAAATGAAAAGACGAAATTAATGAGAATGAGCAGGTTGCTGCTGCGTGGCAGGTGCAAGCGAGGTGATATCTGATTCAGTAGAAGTTTGTTTTAACCTCAGATTTGGGTCGCCATATAATTTGCTTCTATATTTATATTTTTAATAAATATTGTATTGGAAAAAGCAGTTTCACGAAGATACGTGGCTGTGAACAGAATAAAAATAGCACTGGTTTCTTGACAATGACAAGAATTTATTTTAAACTTTTTATCTTTTTTCTCTTTCTAATGAGGCTGCGTATGGTCATTAACCTTTGCATACCTGGTCCGTACCCCGGTAAACGGCATCCATTTTTTCAAGTAGCACCACTGTCGGTGGATGCCATTGCCACTGAGAATTTGGACGCTCAGTTTCCGCTAGTTGGCGGCACCTGAGCTCTCATTTGATGCGAAATGCACTAGGTATTTAATTTAGCCGAGAGTATCCAAGCCAAACGGATACTCAAGGGATCTTTAGCATGCCGCACAATCATGCGACATGGGCGCAAACGATTTTCTGCATCTTGAAAATCCACCGACTTGGGCTAGGTTCGAACCTGCGATCTTGGGCGTACGAGACTTGCACCTTACCACTACGCCACCCTATCGACATTTATTCATTTTAAACTTTGAGGCCAAATTCACCCAAGTCTAATTGGGAAGAATCGGTCCTCAATCCTGAGTCACATGATAGTTCCAATAACGACTAATGTTCCAGATTTGATAGCATTGCCGGTAGTGTTTTCCACACTAAGGAATTTCTTATCGAATAATAGTCTATGTCTTCTTTTTTTGGCGAGCACGCGTACAACCTAGAGATGCGTCGCGTACCGCAGTTTGGGAACCGCTGGTCTAAAATACGTCAAATGCTGTTTGTAAGCTTTATTAACTCTTTATCTACTAACTGTACTTATAAGTACCATTCTCTATAAATTCCATCCCAGCAACCATTTTTACCAATATCCTGATGGTACTTTGCCAGGACAGTTTTTAAATTCCTCTTTTTTGGGATACATATCAGAAAGGGTTCTATAAAGGGTATTTTAGCTAGGAAAGGAACATAGATAGTTTTGAAACCGATGCTGTGTTTTAAACTTCCATTTTGTTCAGATTGCTCCCTTAGACTTTCGCTCCAGAAAAGTAGTAAAATTCAAGAATCAAGTCACTGATTTCTTTAATGTGTTAGTTAAGAACTTAGAAAACTGTTTGACGCAATATTTTGATTAAAAAGTGTAGGTGATTAATTTTACAGGGTAAATACTCTGCGGCACTTATTAGCTGTAAAGAAATAAATACTTATATATTGATCATTTTATTTATGTAAATTCCTTAATTTTCAGTGTAAATACCTAGACAAACTATTTCTGTAAAAAACATACGGCAGATCATAATGAAGTAGATAAAGGATTAAGTGTTCACCTTGGACAGGTGGTCAACTTATAAAGGGTAAGGTAGAGAGTGAAGGGCTACTTCCGTTCCTGACAAAAGTGGTCAACTTAGACAGGTTGTCAACTTACAAAGGTGGTAAACTCTACAAGTTTTACTGCACACTCATTTCAAGCTTTTTAATGATTTTTAAAAAATTTTCTTTAACTTTTTATAAGGTACTTGTACCCAATATGGACAGTGCTCTCAATATGGACACCCCTAATATTTTTAAAAGTAACAAATTTGATCGAGAAATAGCACTACATGTCCGTGAAGAAAAGCAGTTGAAAAGATAATTTAGCCAGGAAAGTGAAAAAAACCGCGTTGTTCGCCATTTTGTAGGAAACTTGTTTTTTCGTGGTGTGCTGATCGTAATTACTGGTAAGTTTAAATTCGTATTAGATATGGTAAATTTACTTTAAATATTGAAGAGTGGAGTGTTTTAGAAAGCTGATAAAACATATTTTTGATTGCTAATGCATATATTGCTTTAACTTTTTTTTTTTTTTGGATATTTATTACAAGATTTAGTAAAACTACGCCCGATTCCCAATGTTAAACACCTTATGTCCAAATAAAAACTTCTTCATCATGGGCGCTAAGTCCCACACAGTTCTCATGGACATCTCTGCCGCAGTTGATGCATGGCCGCATGTCTGCAACTGCATCAATACTTCATAAGAAGAAGTACCAGGTCTCCATTGTTGAGGAAGTACAGCAAGTGAATCTTTAGATTCACAAATTTGTAAAATATCTGTTTAATGTTATTTTGTTTTGCTAATTCATAATAAATTAATGTTTATATGTATTTTTAATTGATGCTTTTGCAGACATGCGGCCATGCATCAAATACGGCATATATGTCCATGAAGACTGTGTGGGACTGTGTGGGACGAAGTTTTTAAATGTCCATCATGTGAGGACTGAGTTACACTGTTAAAAAATTCTGTTGGAAAGTGGTAAAATAACCATTTATTTGATTGTTATTTACCACATTTAATTACAACAGTTGCATAACCATTAAAAAGATGGTACTCAAACCGCTGATTGCGAAAAAAATTGTTTATTCTCTGTTTATCCTAAAGAACGTTTAACTAAACGTAATTTTCAAGCGCTCAATAAGAATCGGGCGTCCATCTTGGTTGCGAAACCTTACCGGTCGTACGTTGTTTTAAAATAGGAATACGGATTTATTAGTTAAAATCTGCATGTGTATATAAAAAAATAAGAAAAAAAAAGTGGCTTAAGCAGTGGATATTAAATAGAAACACATACACACGTAAATCAAAAATTGGAGACATCGGATTCCCAAACTGTTTGCGAATGAGCGAACCCAAAATTTGAGCTGCTGAAGCTTGTTTGAAGCTTGTGTGTATTTTAATTTTTGCAGCAGATAAAATGATTTTCGTCAATATACCGTAAATTTAGACCAAAAATTAAATTGGATCCAATCTAAAAACTGAAATCTCAATTTTAAGACTGTTTGCCTGTTGGAAAAGAAGATTTATTGCTAAATAAACGTCCGCTTTACGTGATGACGGTGTCCGAGTGGATAGAGAGCAAGACTTGTACACCGCGCATTCGGGGTTCGAGTCTTGCAGGCTTCGTTTACGGTTTCTACGCCTCGAAGATTCTACGCCTCGAAATGGTTCAAAAACGGTGAAAATTTTGTTTTGAAACCATTTTTAAATGGTTATAAAACCGTAAACTTTTGTATTTACGGCTTTTTAACAAAATTAATTGGAAATGGTTAGGTCCCATAAAGATAGAAAAATGTTCCAAACCGTAAATTTAACGGTGAATTAGATGGACAGACTGCTGCCGGTCATTTAACAGTAATTTCCTGACGAAATTTCTAACAGTGTAGCAGATGTTAAGTCTCCAGACAGATGCAATAAAGCTAAGCAAAAGCAACTATATTATTTCATAATATTTTGTAGTAACTGAGGGGCTTTGCATGGCTCTTCGAAGGGCCACAACCGAAAATACCCCCCTTCTAAAGTGCATCTTCTGAAGATATTTACTGTGCCTCACCACTGCCCCTTTAAGCTATATTTTGTGATCCCTTCTCCCCTAAAATCCCTTGGAAGAGTGCCTCTTCCATACACCCTGTGTAGTAGGTCAATAAGAAGCCACCTGTCCCTAATATGGACATGCATGTCTATAACAGGGACAGGTGGTTCCTTATATGGACACTTGTAATTTTTTTTGTTTTTATCATTTAAAATAAACCAGGATAATTACAAGGTCGCTAATTTTAATAATGATAGTCAATTGGGTACAGGTACCTTATATTTTTACCCTCTATTACTCATAAACTCGAATTTATTTAGTTCTCTAGATTTTAAGTACAAAGCAGTAGTATAAAATATACACGTACTTCAGGAAATTTTTCAACTATATAAAAAGAAAATTACAAAAATAGCGATCATAAGTTATGTTGCCTACACTCTACATAGATAAAGTGAGTGAAGATTTAAATCTCGTAATAAGAAATACATAATTTTTCTGTTGAAGTGTTGCCCGTGCTCGTCCTTGTAACGAAATCATAAAAGTAAAAAGAAATTAAATAAGTTATAAATAACATAAATAAGATACATAAAATGTCCACAAAGGACATTGAGGGAAAGAGACTTATTTATGGTTTACATTAAAAAATGGTGGTATTGTTCTGGATATTCCTATGCATGATGTGACACCGAAAATCTACCTTAATTTAGTGGAAATTTTCGTAACAACTGTGTACCTACAAGTGAATTATTTTTTCATCTGCAGATTTGCTTAAAATATAGCTTAAACTAAATTTTTACTATAATCCTTTGAAATGTTAAACACGCTAATTAACATCATACATATTCATTCTGAACTTCTATAACCAAACTCCTTGCTCAAAAAATTTTAATTATCATCCTATTAAAGATAAAAGAAACGGCATCATAATTTTCTTCCAGGTAGATTAATATTGGTCCAAAGATTTTATTGCCTATTTTTAATGCTTCTTTCAAAGTCAAAAAGCAGACTGAAGGAACGTCAAGCCTAATCGACTTAGACTTCTCTGTCATAAAAATTAAAATAAGCTGATGGAAATTCAAAACAAATTAGAATGTTTGCAACTTGTGCAGCCAAAATTGCAGGAAAAAATATTCGAAAGTTACCAATGAAGAGGATAAAGAGCAGTTTTCCTCTCCCATTCTTTTACAGTAATAAGACCATTATTGTCATTATTGTATTAATCAGCCGACCGCGCATTCTCTTGATTATGATGTCTTTTTAATGGCGGCTCTTAAACTCGGATGGGAATAAAAGGCTTCACATCTTATCCAGTCACTTTTACGACTAGAAATAAAATATGTTGCGTTATTGGTAGTCATTGCGATCCTAAAATTACTCTACACATGTTGTAAAGAGAAGCAAACATGAAATTGAATTACACTTTTTTCCTCTAAGTTTAAATCGGTTTCGGAAGCTTTGATCTAAAGGTCAACTGCTGAAGAAGTTTTATTATTTAAGGCTGCCTCGAACTATAAACAAAATTCATCATAATGACTAAAAAAACAGGGCATCTCGTTTTTTTTCAGAAGCGCTTCATAAGTGGTAGAATAGCTATTCTATTCTAGATGCTTTAGCATCATATTAAGAGATCTGCGCACGATGCGCCTTGCCTCTGTTGGATCTTCTAATTTTGAACCAGCTCCCACGTGAGAGACCATCACCTAGGCTGCCATCCCCAGAGCTATCGTTTCACTTGGAGGACATTGGAGCCATTACTTGCACCAGCTCCCATTAAGGTACACGGTCCCGGAGCGAATCAGTAGCGAGAGGTGGTCAGCCCGATCAATGTTCTTTATTTTGGGAACCGAGCTTCTACCAACTGGTCCACTGCGGGACATGCAGAACAGTTAAGCCGCGCTCACACGATGCCAGTTGAAGAGACAATTGTCGGGGCCAATTTTCTCTGGACAGTTGGAAGAGAACCTGTGCACACTGTGAAAGTATTGTCTTGGCAGTTGATGACGAAAAATGGCTGAGAGACTTGACTGACACGAGTGAATTGGCACAACACAAAGCAAATCAACTGCCTGCAACGTTCACACGGCGCCAACTGGCTCGATAACTGATTCAGAGTGGTGAATAGAGTTCCTCTCTCTGGGCCCAGTTCATTGTCCTCTGTCTACTCCTCGAGTCAACTGAATCCAATTGGCCTGAAATGTTCACACGCAGCCAATAACTTTATACCAATAAGCTGTCTCCATGCAACTGTCTCTTCAACTGGCATCGTGAAAACGCGGCTTTACTCTTGAGACACGTACGCACAGTGTATTGGCGCACAGTGCAGAGCGCCAATGCATCTATTGGTATTTGGGAAGCATGCACAGCAGAAATTAGTAGACAAAGCATACATCAGCAGAATGGCTAGAGAAACCAGTAAGCACGGAATTCATCACTACACGACGAGGAGAAAAAAATACCGTAAACTGGCGAGACGTCAAAGAAGTAAGGCCAAACTTTCAGGGCCGGATTAAGACAGTCGGGGCCCCAAGGCATAACATCGTTTTGGGGCCCCCTATGGTACGAAAAGTAAAAGTACTGGGCATAATGTATGAAGTTGTATAAGCTTGGAGATTATTCTATTAATACTGAGTTCATACCCAATTGGCAAGGGCGAAAAAACGAGATGCCTCAGCGATTAAAGGACGCTATTTAGCCAGGGTAGTCAACGAAGATATTGATCTGATTGTGCATAGTTTACCTTGTAGCAAATACTTTTAGCTCGCCATTCAAATGAGTTAAGATCTTTCCATTTTGTAAAAAATTAACTTTTAAGAGATATTTTCAGAAATCTTCCTTACAATTTGGGGCCCCTGAAATTTGTGGGCCCCAAGGCCGCGGCCTAGTTGGCCTGTGCGGTAATCAGGCACTGCAAACTTTCTCAAAGTGTAGTTTAGCTTACTGATCTATTCGATTGTTTCTAATAGAATTGTGCATTTACAGTAAATATTGCTAAACGAAAGCAAATTGAGAGGTTATATCGAGATTTCAAGAGCAGATCCTTCAATACATAGAAATAAGAGTACATCCTGCGGCAAATGAGACTTGCAATGTTTGTTGCAAATGTGTGTTTTAATACTTAAATTTAATTGTTTTCATTGTGCAAAGGGTCTAGGTGAACAACATTTAAATTGATGCTTAATAACCCTAAGATAAATTATTAAAACTAGCTAAATAAATAAATAAATAAAAATCTTGAAAAAAAAGTTCTTTTAAATCTCCGATTGTATTATGGCTCTTCATTAACTTTTGAATCTGTAAGAAGTGTTCAACAACATGAGGTTTAGTTATATAAAATTCAGGGCAGCAATGAATTTTCACATTTCACTAGATTTTTACACCGAATATTAAAATTTCCAAGTGCTTTTTCATGAATGAAACTAATCTGACCTTTTGAAAAACAAGTTGCAATAATGACGTTGGATACATTCTGCGATACCTTTATGAATGTTTCAGTAAAAAGATGACTATAATTTATTAGAGACGATACGAAAGAGATGAGAATTAACTGTCCCCCTCTTCCCCCAATTCCCTTGGTTATTTTAGCCCATACTGCCAATCCTAATATGACTGTATATGCATGTAAGGACGCTTAGTTAGGAGCACGCACCTCCAGGAGAAAATTATATTTGCGCTAATGTTCTATTATATGATGGTATTAGATTGTCTTTTTCTAGAAAAGACTAAATTATTGACACAAGTAACTTTTGTACAACTTCTCAAAATGATTTAAATTATTTTGAAATTTCTTTAACTTAACTAGAAGACTGAATAAATGATAATTATCAATGAAATATATTACTCTTTAGGATCCTGGAACGAAATCCAATCTTCGAACCACCGAGCTTTTGTGAGTTCTCTACTCCGCACCCTCCCCTGTTAGCACGTGGCCTTAGGGTTGCCCTTCCCCGGGCCCAGGGAAGTGAAGTCCGACGAATGGCCATTACCGCTCCAAGATAGGTTTGCTGGGCGCCAGCCCAACCTAACTAATCCTTGATGGGTGGACCTGGCCCTCCTTGATACTCCTATATGCTTAAAGAGTATCATTAGAGTTTTCTCTATCTCTCTCTACGTGTTTTTTCATTTTCAGAGTAGTTTGGCTCTGAAAAGAACCATTTGTTAGATGCGCTCAACAGCAAGAGAACAATTTGCTTACTAAACAAGTGAACTTTAATTAACATTTTTGTTTGCCACCCATACGAAAAAGTTGTTGCATATGGGTCAGTAGAGAAAGCCAAAACTGAATGCCACTATTAAACAAATATTGGAATTTATAAAACATATCGTATTTCAATATTATACGGTACAACTCAACTTTACCATCACTGTTTTCTCTTTTTACTAAATCAAAAACTGCTGAATTGATTTAAAAATGAAGTCACATTTCCTGACGAAGTTTTCCAATGACAATATGAGTTTTAAAGTAAAAACCCAGATAACGTTTCTTGGAAAACTTCATCACATTATCTGCTGCTTCCTGAATTGCGGAACGTTAATAACGACTCATTAAATGCGCTAAAGGCTTCCTTGGAAGAAATGGGAGGAAAAAAGTATTTACCTCGAGAAATACCGAGAGAAAAAGAGAGAGAGAGGGGCGGGAAGGTGGTAAGTCCAATGTAATAAAACTGGTTTGTGATCGCACCAGTGTCGTAAAATACCCTAATTTAATGTTGCAGCGGATAATAATTGTTATCTACTTACAAGTGGGCGAAGTATAGCGTGAGATGTTGCCCAAATGACGGGCAGAACCATTTCGAGATTTGTTTGAATTAGTCTCTGGGATAATCAATGATAACTTTCAATGAACTTTTTCCTCGTTCTGCTTCTAATTCCATCATGCTCATGCACAGGCTCCCTCATTCAGTCTTTTTTCTGATGAATGACATTTAAAAGTTTGTAATCTGTTGCAAAACTGGTTGTTCTGATGGCTTAGGATCCATTCCGATAAGGTTGGCCGTTTCAGAAAAACGTGAAATAACTTGCCAATGGATTGCCTTTACATCGTCTGCAGATTGAGGAAAATCATCGTAGTATAAGGGACCGTTCATAAATGATATCACGCTTTTCTCCCACGTATTTGACCCTCCTCCTCCCCCCCTTTGTCACAAAATGGGACACTTCAATGGACCCCCTCCCCCCTTTTGTCACATATCACGCTATGTTGCATAAGCAGGGATATTACACTTCTTGTTACCCCTCCCCTCCCCTTGTCACACTTTGTCACAATTTCACGAACCCCCCTCCCCCCTCGAAGTGTGACATCATTTTTGAATAATCCCTAAGCAATATTAGGCACCATTTGGCGAAGAATGTATAGAATTTTTCGAAGTTACAAGAAACCCTTTCTCGGTGCATGAAAACTAGTTATATAATAAAAACGAGTTCCCGAAGTGGATTTTATCTATCCGCAATTATCGACTGCAAAAACTTATCGATACAAATTTAAGTATTAAAAGCTTTTTGAAAATTATTGAAGTAAAAACTTGAAGTCTAAACACGAAAAATTTCAAAGCAGGATTGCAATGAACTGCATTTATTTTCAGTTGGGATATTATAGCGACTCTCTGCCATAAACGGACAACTCTTAAATAGAATTAAATTTAGACAAACCAAAAAATTTCGATCTAGGGAAAAACGTATGGGAATAAATGAGTCATGGCCATTGGTTTCAAATGTGTGTGGTCTTAATTCTTTCCAAAGAAAGAATCAAGCTAAATAAAAATCGGAACTCCGAAAAAGGAATCAATAACAAAAGAATGTAAGAGAGAAGAAATTCAAACGTATCTCAATAATTACTATCATCGCACTCACTGGAAATCAGTGAAGCTAGTTAAAATATACCTCTGTGAAAGTAAATATTAAATAATATGTAGCGCAAAGTAATTTATTTTCATAATACCTTTCCTATCTTTTCCATAGGAGTTCAATTCGTGAAGAGCCAGCCTTTTCCAGCCTCGTGACCGCGGCAGTGATTTTGTTCTTTTTTAATCTCTCATTCCCAATGGAAGGTTAAGGTTACTTTCGAATGCTCAGGTGCGAGAAACACGGTTGCGATTAAAGAATGATAATTTCCGTGGAAAGTGAGAATGTTTCTTTCTGCGAAGTGGAACGGGAAAAAAAGTACATGCTTTGATGAGTGGAACATTGGGATGGCAAAAAATGGAAGACTTGTAATAGAAAAACCAAAAGAAATTTTTATTTTTATTTTGCAATCGAGACTAGGGGATCTGTATAAATCTGGTTGAACCATTTTTTCGACATAGTTGCGATATATTATTCTGTATATTTTATAAATATAATATCAAAAATATGTTCAGAAGGAATTCTGTGCAAACTAATTTATAGTTGTTTTCACGTCAACAAAATACATAAGCTTCTATTTACTTATTTATTTATTCAGTTTCAATTTTCCCCCCATAAATTTTTAAATTCATATTCTTGAATTCCAATAATATTTTCAAATTTATGTACGAAATTTAAAAAGCGTTTCTTCCCTTTAGCAGGAAAACATAAATTTATTTATTACTTAATTTATTTTTATTTTATTTATCTATTTATTTATTAATTGTATGTTAACGAGTGCCATTACGTCAATGTATTTAGCACCTTATTTCAGAGAATGCTGGCGAAAAAATGTTTATTTCAAACTGAGTGTGTAGTACACATTAAGATCAAATTAAAGGTAAACCCTTAAATGTTTTAGGGTTTTTTCCCTTAAATAAGTAATTATATTACTTCTCGTTTTCAGTACTCTAAATTTTTAAGGAAAGTTTTTAAAGAAAAATAGTGTTGTATAACAAATTGCGCAAGCTACAGATTTGACAATATATAGTTTCATAAGATAATTTTATGCAAAAAAAAAAAAAAAAATCACGAAAAAAAAAATGGTTGAAAAATTAGTTTTTAATAGCGTAAGTTAAGTTTTTAGTTTTATGCATAGAAGGTTAGGTATTGAGATGATTTTTTCTTAAATAATATAATCATTCACACATATTTAATGTTCGAGTGATCATTTAATGTAAACTGGAGGTTAGATTAAAAAAAAAAAAAAAGAAATATTTTTTCTTAGAGACAATCTCTTCTTTCCGCTTACGAAGGTAAGAGATTAAATGATTGGGTGGTTTTGATTCAATGAACTTAAAACGCTTCACACAAAAGAGGGAGCTGGAAACTAATTTTCTTTTTCTTTTAAACAAACTTCTGAAAGGTAAATATTTAAATTTCATTCTTAATTTTTAAGAATATATGTATATTTATTTGGCTACGATTAAAGAATATATATATATATTTTTTAATGTATTCATTGTAAAATATTTCTGTAAAAGTACAGAAGGAAAACTGGGTGTTTCTTAAAATATAACAAGAAACTTGTTTTGAATCAAATAATCAAATTTCTTGATATGAGTTTCTTGATAAAATTCTTGTTTTTCGGATTCCTGTAAAACTGCAGAAAGAGATTTGTTAAGTTGCTTAAATTTGAACATTTTAGATCTGTGATTACCAGTTTAAAAGTTGAAAACAAATGCATAAAAAAAAACTCTTGAGAGCTGTGACTACCAGTTTAAAAATGATCAAAAATGCCTTAGGGACCAATCATAAATGATGTCACGCTTCGAGGGGGAGGGGGGTCGTGAATTTGTGACAAAATGTGACAAGGGGAAGGGTGGGGGCGACAAGAAATGTGTCATCCCTGCTTATGCAACATAGCAGGACGCGTGATAAAGGGGGGAGGGGAGGTCCGTTGAAGTGTGACATTTTGTGACAAAGGGGGAGGGGTCAAATATGTGGGAAAAAATCGTGACATCATTTATGAAGGTTCCTTATATATTGTTGGCGAATAATTTAAACTTCAGCTCTAGTAAAGAGCCTGTTAGCCCTTGCAGCCAGCCTTCCCGATTCCGGAGGCATCCTTACCCGAGCGCCCCAAGGCACAGAAATCAGCGAAGTGGGTACGACTGAACTCACCTTCGACTTTATGTAACAGCAATAGCAATTCAGACTAATCATGGATGGCGCCACTACTGCGCCATATTATCTGTTGCAATCAAATTCTCTTTATTTATTCTTGGTAATTTACTTTTCAAGGTACTTTGTAGCTCCTTGTTTTTAAGGCTCTGTTATTTTACGCCGAACTCCGGATAAATGATTTCCAGGAGATTCTCATGTATTTTCGGTCAAATTTGTTTTTACAGTGTAGAATGAAACGATTCCAAGTTTTATATATCTTCTGGATAAAATTAGGAGCCTTTTGTTTACTTCTTCAGACCCCAGAACTAAGCACATACAATTTTGACGCAATTTTTTGGTTCTCTGATTTAAAAAATGATTACAAAACAAAATAACTAAAAATATATTTTTTAATTTTTATTAATAATTAATTTAAATAATAATTAATGCCCCATTTCCATGTTTTCCATGCTTAAAACGAAGTAAACTATCTGTTGATTAATTTAAAAGACAGTTCGTTGTTTTAGCTTTTAAATTGCACAAATAGTAGTTAATAAACAGTATTTTAAAATGTACTCAATTGGGTACACTTGGAATGAAGAGGATAATGTTGCACTAAAACTGTTTTTACAGTATCAATGCTGTACCTGAGAGCCGAAGTATCTCAAATCCATTTTCTAGTTTTTGCCAGTTTACACTTAATATACATACAGACTACCGACGACAAAGCCACTAGCTACATGAGGGATCCAAACTTTTAAAGCTCCCATCCGATTTCTTTATTCTAAGGTTCCATACGGAAAAGTTTAGCCTTACAGTAATAAAATTGTTTATTTTTAACTACATTGCAAAAACTCGAAAAAGGGACTTAAGATACTATGGCTTTCTGGTACAGCTTTCATTATTTAACTGTAAAGTTTTATACTGCAAAAATTTCTGTTGACATTCAGTTCTTCATTTTCACACAATTTGAAACAGTACTTGACTTTAAAATGTTCCCACTAAAAATATTGATTTCTAGAAAATGCTGAAATATAATGCCTAAGAGTTTAAGAGAATGAATTTTTCTTAATTTACATAACTGATAACAGCTTCATTTTCTATTAAAAGAGATTTATATTTTTTTTTATTATGTATTTTAACCGTTACAAAGATCAATTTGAAATTATTTAGATTTTAAGGTAAATTACAGAGAGAGAATTAGCGCTATAAATGCAATGTTGGTACACAGCAAAGTTGGCTCGTTTAGTTCTGGGCGAACTTTTTGTTGATTATCTGAGATCCCAAATTACCGTAATTATCGGTAAATAGCCCGCATCGTTTTATAGTCCGAAGGAAGAAAAATTCATTCTAAAAAAATTAAGTTCGGTGTACAACCCGTACCCAGAAAAAAACATGGGACACACCCCTAGAAAACAGTACATTCGCCTGTAGCGCCCGAGCCCCAATCTGCTTTGGACCATTGTTTCGTAAGCTACAATTTATTTCTCTGCATTTTGTTTTGCAGGAAAAGAGATTTCGATATTTTTGAACGGTAGTTGTCCTTTTAATAACATTTCTTTTTTTTAATTTAATGTATTCCCCGCATCGTTATATTGCCCGCAGGTAGTAAAAAAAGGAGTTTTTTTGTAGATAACCCGCGGTCTATACACAGATAATTACGGTAATAAAAGACTCTGCGCCTGAAGTTCTACAAAACTCTGTCTATAAAATCTTTCGTCAAACTGAAACCTTTGAGAAATGTTCCCTCAATTTGTACTCGAATCCCTCTCTCGGCGAATCAAAGAACTATCAGCGAGAGTCTATTGATTATGTAGGTGTGTTCATCGTCTGGAGCGTAATTATATTCACAGCCACTGGACAGAAGTTGCTAAACAAAAGATCTTGTTTCGACCCCTTTCCTGTTTGAAGGCCCCGGGGTATGCATTACGTCTTCTCCACACTATATACTGTATTTACTTCCTACAACAATGTTACCGCGAGGAAAGTTTTTTTTTTTTGCTATTCTTGTTTTTCTGTTAAAAATATAGTGTTAAACTGCAAGCGGAAATGAAAATTGTGATCACAATGAAGCTTTTTTGATGAAACACATGAGGATCGCTTGGAGGAGGAATTTATGTTCTTTTCGTGATTTAACTTTACTTATTTCTTATTCTTGCATTGAAAATCAAATACATTAAAACTTAAAACTAAGAAAAATGTCCAATAAAATATGAAATTAAGGAATATAGTTATAAAGTCCCAATTTTTTGGCATAAGACATTATTTGGCATTTTTCTGAAACATCTTCTACTAATTACTTAAACAAAAATTTGTTAAACAAAAAATCTCCTGTTTTATGCGGAATAAAGAAACACATGAATGTGTTTCTTCATTTTCTATAAAAATCTTGACAAATTGAGTCAAAGTACCGTGCAATTGTATGGGCAGTGGAGGGAGAGGAAAGGAAGACCTTAAGTAACCTCTTAACTAAATGTTCTTTGATACTAATCAGGCTATTATTATTATTGTTGTAATTATTAATATTATTGTTATTGCTATTATTATTATTGTTATTGTTAGTATTATCATTGTTGTTATTATTATTATTATTGTTAGTTTTGTTATTATTGTTAGTATTATCATTGTTGTTGTTATTAGTATTATTATTGTTAGTATTATCATTGTTATTATTATTATTATTATTATTATTATTATTATTATTAGTAGTAGTAGTAGTAGTATGTAGTATTATTATTGTTAGTATTATTATTGTTATTATTATTGTTAGTATTATTATGGTTAGTGTTATTATTGTTAGTATTATTATTGTTATTATTATTATTGTTGTTAGTGTTATTATTGTTAGAATTATTAGTGTTATTATTATATTGTTATTATTATTATTGTTATTATTATTTTTATTATTGTTAGTATTATTATTATTGTTATTATTATTAATATTGTTATTGTTAATATTATTATTATTGTTACTGTTATTATTATTATTATCATTATTGTTAACTCAGCCTTTCATCCGTTCTGGAGTAGATAAAATGAGGACCGAGCAATCTTGGGAACTAAACTCTGGGGGTTTCGCGTCAGGCCGACCCCTTGATCGGAACATATGCTCCTGAACCCCAAAGCTCTCGGTCTCGAAATCTGGGAGGGGCACAGTAGGCCTTGACCTCCAATGTGCTCTCACGACTCTAAATTTAGGTTTTTATTATTGCTATTATTATTATTATAGAATTACATTTAGAATGCAAAAATCGTCAATCTTCATTATGTTTACTTTTGTAAACATTTTCTAATAATTATTATTTATAACATTATCCTTGTGGAAGACTAAACTTTTCTGTTAGAGTTGGGGCAACAACCACTACGTTCTATTGGTCAAATACATAACCTCACTGTTACTACTAATGTGAAGAAATACAACTCGGACTGCTTTTGTCATTGAGGAAATGCTCTACATTCATTGGTGATGTGGGATGAGGTGCGAAAACCAATGGGTTTGTCCCCCTACCTTCTCTGGAAATTCCAGCTTTACAATGGCGGAAAATATTTTCTGGTCATGTGTAATAAATAAATGAAAGTAAAGTAAAATAAAAACTAAAAACACTAGTAAAGAACATGTTTTTCTGTCTTGTTAATTTTCTTTAAGTATGATTTTTTTTTCGGGAAAAAAAGGGGAGAATAGAAAAGGTGGAAAACTAATGCTTTAGTACTCCATTGTCATGTTGTCAGCAACAATTCTACTGAATGATAAATGACTCTTATGTTTACATTTTGCATTTTTCTGCGTAAAGGGAAAACGTAATTTGATTTCGTTTTGATAGTTAAACGACTGATGCATGACGACTGACAAGAAATCAGCAGAAGAGAGGCACATATAGTTTAGGAATTTGACTGCGTAATGTAAGAGCATTTGACTCATGCATTGTGCAGTACCAATGTTTGGCAGCTGATTTACTGCAGCAATAAAGGAAGGATTGTACTGACACTTTTATTGTTCTGACACTTACGTATTCCCACTAATAAAAGAAAGCAAGAAAAAAGAAATAAACAGCAAGGATGCTGGAAAACATACTTATGTTAAATTAAAATGAATTGTTGCAGAAGTGCCATGTTATTTTAATAGGGTTGTCATTTTGAATTTTACTCATCAAAAGAGAACAATATCTAGCGATTATGAGGAGAAAAAATATTTTTATTTCAACTAAGATGACAGAAGTAAAAGTGTTTTTGTATGTCTGCACACTATGAACCAAAAAAAAAAAAAGAAGATAGAGTTAAAAGATGAAAAAAAGAAAATGGAAGAAAACAGAAAAGAAAAAAAAAAAGAAAACTTGAAATTCAAGGGTCAGACGTTTTTGGAGATAAGCATTAAGAAATTCGACAACTGCAGCCCATTTAAGATCCAGATTTTTAGTATGAAAATTACAAATAATTGCTTTACATTTTTAGGACTGAGTGCCTATGTTTGGAACCCTAAAGAAATGGTTCCTTGCTTTGTATTCTCGATAATAAATTCCCTCCCGATTTCAGCTGCAAATTTGTGTTTTAAATTAGGTTGAATATGTTGTATTGCATTATAAATAAAATTCCTAGAAACCTGCAAAGCGATCTGAAAGAGTAAATCAACACCGTAAAATATGTGCTTTCTATGATAAGGTACATTTATATTGAACTCTTTGTAAAAGCTGAATGGCAACAAAAAGAAATGTTTTTAGTGAGACAGTTGAAAAATGTACACTTAGAATGTATGTCGCTAAACGCATGTTTTATTAATAATTAAACCTCTTTTTATACATATGTTGCCTTCATTACAATGTACTAAATGTTATACAGTCGAACCTCGTTAATTCAAACACGCTTAAAACGAATTACTGCTAAGACGAACTACATTTGCGATCCCCGTCCTAATGTATTAACAAATAGCGCTAATTTCTTCGTTTAAGACGAACACACTTAATTCGAACTGTCGGATAAGTCGAACACTTATTTGTGGTCCCTACCGTTCGAACTTCAATTCAATAAGAAACAAACATGTCATTTTTACCAACCAAACAGCAAAAAAAAAAAAAAAAAAGAAGAATTTATCAGAATGCCTGAACAATTTAAGATGCCAATGAAGACTGCTCGAGCAATTGTTCAGAAAAGAGTAGGAAACAATGTCTTATAATACGGTATATCTACGATAATTTTGAAAGATTTTCCCTTGATATGTAATTTTAGTTAATAACGTTTAAAGTTATTGAATTTTTACTTTTAAAACTTTTTATTTGAGAACCAGAAATTTTTTTTATGAATCGCAAATTTGTAATCTAGAGCATTGATTTAGATATGCATTAGGGACTCAAATCGAGCATTGTGTACTAAAAAAAAGCGTGAAATTTCACTTTTGCTTTATTAAAAAAATGATTTCATTGTTTTTCGGATAAGACGAACTACGGTTAAGACGAATTTATTTTTAAAGTCCCTTTGAGTTCGTTTTAACTAGGTTCGACTGTATTTCTGATTAATCCCTGATATGTGTTTAATAATTTCAGTTTAATTAAAAGATTCTAACTATGTTGAGATTACCCTTGAAAAGACGCTTCGCAACTTGTATCACGAAACAAATTGCAATAACAAATCTCTCCGATTTCAAGAACTATTTCAGCAATGTGCAACTTCATTGTTAATCTACAGAAGGTAGACAGTTTTATCCTTATTATCTAATCTCTTTATTTCTCGTAGTTTATCTATTGCTCATATACATATTTTTGACCCATTTCCCAGAAAACTTTTTTCACGTTCCACTCTTCAGGACAATAGCTTTTTAAGGAGGAGAATTATGTTTCTGCGAGATTTAAGTATCAACAGATTAAGAGACGAAACCGACTTTTTTTACTACTAGTGATTTTGTTTTACCCAAATGACGAAATATGTATCCAATTGTTTACTTTCAGCAATCCTTACTGAAGACTAGGCCAGTTAAGCTTACTTCTATTTTAATTTCCCATTGTTCTTTAATGGAATCATGAGCCAAAGCTAAATGTGAACTGCTTTCATTATCATCTAATAACACTCTTAATTTCTTTCTTTGTTTTAGCCTAATAATTTCGACCGTTTGGTTTTGCTCCAATACTTTGAGAATGCTTTTCATAAATTGATATAAAGTTTATTTTTGTTTGCTTTCTAATAGGGCTGCGTATGGTCACTGCCCTTTGTAGACCTATTGCATTCCCCGGACCCCGGCATCCATTCTTTCAATTTGTACCACTTGAGGATGACCATTACCACTTGAGAATTTTCACGCTCAGTCCCCCATAGATGGGGGCAATTGAGCTCTAAGTGGTGTGAAACTGCACTAGGAATTTAATTTAGCGGAGAGTATCCAAGCCAAACAGATACTCAAGGGATCTTTATCTAACCGCATAATCATACGGCATAGGTGTTGACAATTTTCTGCATCTTGAAAAGATGCCGACTTGGTACAGATTTGCTCCTGCGAACTTGGGTATACGAGGACAGTGCTTTACCACTACGCCACTCTGCCGGCCATTGATATAAAGTAATTACAAATTGTAATTTAAAACATTATTACTGTTATGAGTAATTTTGCGGCATTTTCGAAATGTAAATAAAGTAAGCGGTCATTTACAGTTAAGATTAAGGTACCAATGAAAACAGGAATAATTTCAAGTTTAAAGTTACGAGATCTTGCGTAATAGCTTCCATGGACATTATGGATAAACTCTGAGGATTTATATTTTAGATTTCAGTTTTTTAATTGAGTTTGTAGATTCTATACATATATTCTTGTGTTTCAATGAATTTTATAACCAGCCCCACTGTTTTATGCATAATTTACAAATGTTTAATATTCGTAAATGGTATTGAGAGAAATCTATAGTCTAAATAAGAAATTGTAAATGATACGTCATTGCAATTCTTCAGTGTAAGAAAATATAGCTACGCGGCAAAAGAATTGCAAATTATTGCTAAAAAATATATTTTTATCGCTGTTCTCAATCTATTGACAATGAAGAAGTTACTTTTTGCAACTCCTTATGGGAAATTTTGCATTTCAAAATTACACCATAAGTTGTTGGATGTGTGTATGTAAATTCAGTCTGACAAGATTTAAAGGAAAATTTTATAAACTTATGAATTATATAATTAATAAAATCAAAGTTAACAATTCTGAGATCGCACGTCAAAAAGATGCACTCAGAGACAGTAAGCGCTTTGTGTCTTGCATTTTTGGCTATATAACATCAAAAAGAGCAAAAGAGTACGATATTACATGTTCAAGAAAAGCGCGAAATTAATTTAATCAAATTTAAATCAACATTCTATGCTATCTTTCATTTTACCACCGGTATGTCTTTACCAATGTCCTTAAAGTATGCTGTATTGATTTTTTTTTTTTTTCATTTTGATACGAGAATTTATATTTGAGTGGTTCTTGTTGAACGAAAAATCATTTGCATTTTCTCTGAACATCGAAAATATTTTGTCCGTAAAGTAAAAAGTCTTTTGTAACAGCTAAAAGGTGTAAATTTACAGTATAAACATTTTTAAACCCGTGAACATTGTATTTCATTTTTTCCGTGCTTTAGGAAATTATGCCGAAAGAAATAATTCTCTCAATGAGACATACGCTTTGATGTAACAGTAAAAAATGCAAAAAATATCTTTTGAAAAGTAACGGATCTTGAGAGAATCAATGTTATTATATTCACCATGAAACACATTCTATCATTGCATTTTCTGAAGACAACGGCTTCGAACACGTCCCCAACACACCACCAAACACATGGATGCTTATGCTTTCAATAGCGAACAATGGAGTCAACCTTCTTATGAAAATAACCAAAAGAGCGTTCGTTAAACTAAGTAAAAACAGTTAATCTGCAAGAGACAAAACAAGTGAAAAGTGTTCCCGAATCATAAAACTGCCCTTTCAGTCCCTTCAACAAAGGCGATAATCTTAAATCAAGGAACACATAGTTCTTCTTTCATGCTTCTCAATGGATGGCTGGACGCAAGATTCAATACCAGAATCGACCTTGAGTCACTTTCGCCGCTTCAGTCCCTTTTTAATTGTTTTAGGCCAAGGTGTTTTCGAAATCATTAAGCCTCTAAGAGTTATAATGGCTCACAATTTTGAAGGTCTTCCCGGTTACACTTGGCCGTGATTGTTCACGAACAATGCTCTTCCAATTAGCAGCAGGCGTGCTCTGAACCTGCCCAGCTTACAGCATGGAAGACGTGGGATCATTTGGAGACAGCCGGACCCTTTCAATTACCGGGACCACTGTCTTCTGTGGGAATGTGTTGAAAACGGCTTTTGTCAACCGAAGGACCATAAATGATGCCTAATTTGTGCGCAGAAAAATGCTGTCGGAACAATAACTTATTAATTGATTAGATGCCAATAACCTTCAGCAAAAAAGGACGCATTATTTTATGCGTTGCATAAATTTTCACAAGTTAGTTAAGTGTTTTTCAATGTTTTTAGTTCAAGAAGTACGAGGAGAAGTCAAAAAGAAAAGGGATTTTTGAGAAAAGAGGTATTTTTTCTAATTACAGAAGACTGAAATATACATTATTTTTCTACATAAATTCCCCTCATTTCAACGCATTTTGACCAACGCTTCACAAGCTTTTTTGGTTTCGTCAGAAAAATGGCTTTTCGTTTGCATCTGTAACCAATTTTTCACCAATAACTTCTGTAACGGTTGCAATTTTCTACCCCTGAGCGCTTTCTTCAATGGTCTAAACATATGAAAATCGCCTGGAGGAAGGTCAAGACTGTATGGCGGATGTTCCAGCAAATCAAATCCAAAATTCTTCATTGCCTCGTTTGGCATAATGTGGTCTCCTTGGTGCAAATCTACAATGAAGCTACCATGTTTAACGGTCTTCTACACTCTAACGACTAACACAGAATAAGAGTGACGCGTTCCATACAAGAGTGGCAACGTTACCAAGTCCTAGAGTCAGAATTTTCCAAAGTTCCTTTACTTTTTGAATTACCCTCGTATAATTTGTGAAGATCAATTTTTGTGACTATTAGGAACTCAATTTTAAATTATACAAGATGCATGGGATAGCGATCATGATCATGTAATGATCATTGTCACTATAGGTTCAGCCAATGCACTGAGAAGGACTGAACCTACAGTGGTCATCGGTAATTTCAAAATTATTGATATTTTTAACCGTATGTAAGCAGAGAACAGATCACGGGGAAGAATGCAAAAAAAAAAAAAATGACAAAACAATATTTAAGATGATTTTCAAATCATTCATACTTAAAACTGAGTTATATTATAATATAGGAAAAGAACTTATAAGAAGATTACTCTGAAAAAGGTTATTCTTGGGCCATATCGCTACGATTTTAAAGCGATATGCTCAACTCAAAAAGATTTAGTAAAAAGTGTTCTTCTTCATTCTTTCTCTTTTTTTTCCTTATTACTGAAGCACATTACTGAAGCACATTAAATATCGATACAGAAATTAAGAAACAAAATTTAGAGGGACACTTTTTGTAGAAATTTTGAGTTTAATTTACACGAATGATATTGGTAAATTAATATTAAATATTTGAAAATATTAGCGATATCAGCTGAAATTATTTGCATTTCAGACTACCAAACATAATAAATCGTTTTACATAATTCGTATAATTTGTGCCACACTGCGGTGGAAAAAAAATCAAGCTAAACTAAAATGAAATTCATTCTTTACTCTTACAAATTTTAGCACCATTTTTTCAACAGTTTTTAGGACGCATTTTTATGCCGAAACTTTTTCCAAACATATAAAAGCTGAAATTAAAAGTCGGGATTAATGTCGTATATAAACGAACTGAAGTGGTTTGGAAACGACTACTTGAACTTGGCTAATTTAGTTTAAAATGATCTCAATTCATTATTTAGAGATATCTTGCATTTCAAAACGCTATGTTAACATTACAACTATAATTTAAATAAGAGAATTTCATGTTTTGACGACATCCAAATCCTTATGAATATATGTCCATGTAACAGAATTGAGACACAATAATTGCTGTTTGCGGTTATTAAATAAGCAATTAATCTGCGACGTTTTAAAAGTCACCGAAAAGAAAAAAAATTACTTAATTTAAATTTTTAATCAGCGTTCATACATTATCCACTATCACAGGTATTTAGTACCAGAGCTGCCAACCTCAAGACTTGAAAAATAGGAGCAGTAGAGGCAAAAAATAGGAGCGCAGGGGGGTAAAATAGGAGCATAAAAAATTGTTATATTTTTCATATTTTTGAACTACTATCTGGTTATAGAGCTACTAAAATATTATTTTTTTTCATTCACTGTCAAATTATAAGAACTCAATTTAATTTAAACATTCTACATTGAATAACATAGCAAAGCAGATATACTGGGGAAAAAATCATGATTTCTTTTATGTATGTGGAAAGGGGAAAAGCTATATCATTCAGGTACATTACAAAGCAGTAATTACCGTTTTTATTTTTAAAAATGAAATAAAAATGCAATTACTTCTCATAAATACACTACAATGATGTACGACGATACATACACACATTAGAATAATTTTAGCTTAACATATTCATAAAAATATTTACCTACTTATTTAAAGTTTTTGATGAACAAGTGTATTAGTGAAATGCTAGCTATTTTCTGACCATTGAATTTAATTCAGTCTTGCATTAAGTTTGGGTAATTCGATTTTTTTTTAAAAATTATTTTCAGCAATATATGTTGACTCCTGTATTGACTTCAGCATATATTAAAGTCGTCAAAGTATGAAAAACAATCTTGTACTTGTTTAATTATGCAATTAAGTGTTAATTCATTTAAAAACAGCGTTTTCCCAAAAATAAATCCTACAGGCCAAAAACAAAATTAACGATTTCAAGTTTTAAGAATAAATTTAATAAAAAATAAAATTGCTGCTTTTGGGTAACATAACTTAAAATCACTTACAACTTCCAAAAAATATTTTTTTCTTTTTCAGCTGAGTGTGATAATTGTTTTGGAATCAATTATCGCCATGAGGATCGGGAAGAATTATTAAAGGCGCCATTTCGTGGATTTTATTTCTTTAATTTTCAATGCTAAAAGCATTAAGCATTTCTTTTAATTTAAATGGAAAAAAAAAAACAATTTGTGTTTACCTTTTATATGTTGAAAACATTGTATTTTTAGCTGAGTTTTATGTTTCTTCCATGTCCATGTGTCATGCGCGATATTAGCGTTTCGCCGCAATCGTGCTGCAATCTTTTTTCATCTGTTTCCGGTTTCAGATATTTCTCATTATTTTCTCTTTAGCACACAAGTTAAAGTGTATTAAGTAAAAATATTAAGCTATTTTTTAGAATAAATGTAATAGTTGGTACAAATATAGAAATCTGGCACAACCTGATCGCAAACGTGGCGATCGGCAATGAAATTTTTGGTCGCCATTTAAAACGTTTTAACAGGCAGTTGGCGAGTGGCGACAGCGGTAAAAGTTGGATTTTTTTTAATGATAAAAATCGGAAGACTCTGACGCCTGCCTTTCGGACGAAAACTTTCATTTTTTTTAAAACGAAAAGTATATTGCAAAGTGCTTGAAAAATCCGAGTTTTCTGTAACTTATCGGGTTTTCGGAGTACGTAAAAAAAATCGGGTAAACTCCGATAAAATAGGAGCACTTGGCAGCTCTGTAGTACGCACTCTTGACCTCACGTACACCTCTAGTTACAAGTGAAGCGCCATTACTCTATCAGGTTAAAAAGTTTGACAATGAGGTGCTAACCTCAAAATCCGAGCAGCTGCCTAATCGATCATTCTAGCAGTAAATATATCAAAATCAAAGTGCTCGACACTATGATTTAAATTTCCAAAGACCCTTTATTTATTTACCGCACTAACGGCAGTATTCGCCCCAAAAAACCGCTTTATACAACCTTTCAAAAAATCGCGGAATCACCTGCAACATGTTGGATGAAACAAAAAGCTCACCAAGCAAAAGAAGGGAGATGGGGGGGGGGGGGGGGAGAAATGTCATGAAGAAGCATCTGCCTGTATTATCATCTTACGCGCAAGGTGAAGGTTATGCCTTGTTAAAACATCGTTCTTAATGTTCGATGCATGTGTTTTATAAGGCTCGGTGGGGAAAATCTCGTATGTTTCTGACACGTTGCCAGATGGGAACAACTTATGCAGTTGTGCCAACAAATAAATTGCTTAATAGCCGCGTTGGAGTGAAAGACTCTGGCCGGTTTTATTACTCTTTTGTTTCCAATGAAGATTAACAGAGATTGTAATAAATAGTTTTGATTTCAATTTTAGTGGGAAAAAAATGAAGTTTCTAAATAAAAAGTGCTGGAAAAATAATTAGTTAACAAAAGTTACAGAGAGATTATGATTCGATTTAAATAGTACTCGAACAACAGATCCGTATGGTCGCTGTTCATATTGATATGTATTTTGTATTACGTATTAGAATTTTTTATCAGTCAGTTAAAGAAATAAATAAATAGACGACATATTCTTTTCCTTAATATATTTTCGCACAATAGTGTTCACATACGGTATTCAAAATACAAGAAATTTCGCATTTAAAAAAAAAAAAAAATTGTAGCTAAAATACAAATACGGTTGTAGTTCTCAATAAACCTATTGTTGTACAAAGCTTCATTATTATTTTTTTTTGTTAGAACCATTGCACTGAAATCCAGGTATGGTTAATTGGCACCCCCATGTAGTAGGCTGTAGTTTTCTCTACTCTACACCGAGTTTATTAGTAAAGTTAGAAATTATTTGTGAAAATTAAGTTATATTAAAACAGAGCAAAGGTTGTAATTCACAATACTTCACATTGTGATATAACTCTTTTGTTATTATTATCTACAAACTGTTATTGACAATAATTGGTTAGCTGTATTAATTTTCCATATTCTGCTTCTAAACGTAAACGGTAAGCAAAAATTGTCTTACATTAATTTACTATGAATAACTGGAGCTAATGATAATGTTAAGCTGGCAGACTTTGCAAATGCATATAAATAAACTACTAACATCTCGAATTACTAACATCTCGTTGCATACGATTTTAAGAGTTTATAATACAATAGTATAAAAGGAAATAATAATAAAAAAGACTCTGGCGGATTTTTAATATTATAATAATGCTATATATCAAATTTAGCTCTCCACATGATCGGCAGCAAGTAGGGGGCTAACGCCCCCTAGTTATAAAATATTAATATAAAAGAAATCAGTTGCGTATAAAATAATTGCAAGGTGCCACGATCCATTGAATAATTCAGATTCATAAAAACATCAAATCGTAATCTCAAGGTCCACACAATACCAAAACTCTCACCAAATTAAGTTATTTTCTTCAATGCATAAAACTGCAGAGGGAGAAAAAATCAATTTTCCAGCCTCATAGAGATTAGTAATGCAATTCACCCCCAGTTTCATGCAGCCAAATTTGAACAGCTCTGCTACAGGTGGATGTAGCCATCTGTCTGGTATCAAATTCCCCTCACGGCTTCTCCCTTCGCAAACAGAAGCGCGGATCTGCAGCGCGATTATCAATTACTCCTAATTCATTACGCTGGCTGACGCCTCTAACAATGCGAACTTTCTGCTCGCAGCGTGAGTTTACAGATGTTATGATTAATACGAGCCGCTGATCTGACATCCCATTTTTTGTCCTCATTCTGTCCTCGTTAACTTATCTCTGAGGGAATTTTTTCCGAGGAAAAGAGGGGAAAAGCCACTTCGTAAGTTCGTTCTATATCACCGAACATGTTTTCTGATATGTAAAAAGAGGCTGTACAACACATCATACTACATACTGGGCACAAAATGTAACATTAAAACCTATCTATGTATCTATCTCATTTCCAGTGCAAGAAAGCAAAAAAAAAAACCGAATTTTTTTTAAAATTGTTTTAAAAATACTTTTTTTACTGTAATTATTAATAAATTATTTTCACTTTTCTTAGAAAAAAATGTCCACAAATTTTACAGAAAAAAAATTACAGTATAATATATATATATATATTTTTTTCTATCGCAAGTGAAAATAATTTTTGCGGTAAAAAGTACCGCAACATGGGGATGACAGTATTGCTTAGCTTAAAATTTCATTGAGTTTTTGCAGTAAGTGTAGTTCATCAGAAGATCAGAAGAGGCGAAATTAAAAAAAATATATATTTAAAAAAAATTTCATTTTACCTGGAACAATATTGGATTAAGTAATCTTACATGACTATTATTATTTTTAGACATTTATTATCTTTATGGGATTAGTTGATATTTCAGCTCCAGTTGTTACTGGAATTATATCGAATAACTTAGCAATTAATACAAATATAGATACGCAACAAGTAGATGAAGAACTCGGAAAACCATAGCTAATTTTGAATTTCCTGCCACATTTACTTTTTAAAAAAATATTCCGTTTATATCTATATCAAATTAATTTTAAAAACTGTTAGGCAATATTTCCGTAAATTCCAATTCTAATTTTTATTTTATTTTATTATTATTGCTTTTTAATAAGAACATTTCAATCTAAGAATTTCGCTCCAGCCAAAAATGTGTAGGCATACAAACGTAGGAGAAGCAAATTATAGAACTGAGCTGCAGCAAAGATATCCCTCTGTATAAAATTTAAATTTCGAAGCTGAACATTTAAAATGAATAAATAAAGTACAACCAATTTTTTATACAATACTTTACAAAGTCACCGAATTTTAAGCAAATGTATTGAATTTTAAGTCCTTTATTTCGTAAAAAAATATTTTGACTTTTCAACAGTATCAAGAGTGTACTATGTTCCGGCAGTTGTTAAATTTGTCTGGTTAGTCTCAATGAAGAAAAAACACTTCTATATGATGCCATATAGTAGAGTATCGTTTATACGAGGTTTATACTTATACGTTTTCGTGTGCTCCTACTTCTTGGATTAAAGAAGGGTGAATCGATTATACGACGTTATCGTTTATACGACGTTTTGCGATAGTCCCATCGCCATCATATAAACGATACTTCTATATTCACTTGTTTCGAGTCCCAAATCCAACGCTAACTTTCAAAGTTAACAATTTTGATATATATGACCAGGGTTTTGGTTCAAGTACCAGTCGGTGTATTGACGTAATTTTTAAACCATCCCCTTTAGCTACCATTTAAACTGCTCTCCAATGCAACTAGCATTGAATTTGATTACTAATCGTTCTTTTTATTCTGAAATCGATTCCCTCC
Organism: Octonoba sinensis; assembly: GCA_038502835.1. NCBI lineage: Eukaryota > Metazoa > Arthropoda > Arachnida > Araneae > Uloboridae > Octonoba > Octonoba sinensis. Next base: position 57,016,633 of record CM076602.1, read on the forward strand.
AGTCAATACGATCACCAAACGCTCTACAGAGGACTCTTAGGTATTTGAAATTGGTTCAGAATCCATTAGGGGAAGGGGGAAAAGAGCGAAATGCCGCATTACTTCGTAACTCGATTTGCAATGTTAAGCTTAGGTAGCTCAGATACGGAAGCTCTACTCTAGTATGTAAAAGAGCGCGCTGATTAACATAAAGAATCAATTTCAGATAATTAAGTCAGTAAACATATTCAGGTATTTCTACAAGGAGGACTATCAGCTATTATTATATTATTAGCGTGTAAAATACCCCAGAATATGAAAAAGAAGGAAAAATGATTCGGCACTTTGCAAGGGATTTCTTCTTATTCTCTTCTTATTAATTGATGTATCTTTCAGCAATTGATCTTTATAGTTAGGTTATTTTAATCAAGTCGAAAGAGATATTTTTACATAAAACTATTTGCCTAGTTTCCTTAAGGTAAAACCTGGTGAGATGGCGCACTTGAATTTTTGGTGGAAAGGGGTGTGAGTGCACAGCAATTCTAGGTAGTTGTACAGCCACAACAGAATAGTGTCTACTCGAATTCATTAAGGTTTTTTTTCTCTTAAAAGTGTATGATACAATGTCGTTTTATTGCTTGCTTTCTAAATGTAAGGATTTGAATTTTCATTACTGTTCTCTGATTTTCATTGTGATGACAGGACAGCAAAACACTTTTTAAGCAAACGATTTTTCATCTATTTTGGCAAATTACTTGCAGTTATTATTAATATAATCTACTTATTATCGAAAGCCATCTCCCATGGGCGTGAACCACCAATATGTGCAATCTCACCCGCCCTATCAGGAGACAAGCGAAAAATAGTTGTCTTGCTTTATTCCTGATGCCATTTTAAATTACAGAATAACAAGGAAATAGTGATGGAAAGGGATACTTTAGGAAAGTAGTCTATTCTATTCACCAAAGTTTGGCAAAAAACGACCGTTTTCATTCGTTTTTATCATTTTTTCCAAAAGCATAAAAAGTAGCCAATTCGCAATAATTAATAAAAAAAGATAAAATGCGTCAAAGACTGAAGAAATGTAAAACAGAAAATAAATCGTAGTAAACTAATTGATTGAGGCTCATAATAACAACTAAAGCGAAGGCTTGTTATAAATTTGAGAATTGTGAGAGTTTATGTACGACCATGTGTGTGCTCCAAACATTCTGAAAAAATGCTTGAAAGTAAGCTTTTTTATACGAGTAAGAGTATCATGCTTTAAGAAAACGTAGAAAATAACTTTGCGGAATTCGGAATAGCACGTACCTTATTAAAGCGTAACGACTTAAAAGAAAATATAAATATATTAATAATTATAAAGAAGTTAGTGGAAACCTAGCATTTTTGTTTCATTAGGTCATGCACAACAATTTTATGTGTACATAATTTGCTACTTTTAACATAGTTTAAAATATTTTGGAAGTATTCTGAACATTAAGAATGCTTTCCTTTGCTCAAACAACTTCGCATTTGAAATTTTTTCAAGAGAGAATGATCTGAAACGAATAATGTCAAAAAAAAAAAAAACAGTATTTATTATAATTATTGAGTTCTATATATTATCTGGAGTGCCACTTGATTAGAGTTAACATAGAGGGAACGCTGTCTAAGTGGAGGTATAAATTAGCTTCTTAATCCGAAACTAAATACAGAGAGAGGGGAAAACAGACGGAAATCCTCTATGGACAACAATGGCAGTGAGAAAGTAAGTTTAAAATATTTTTTTGTCTAAACCAAGCATTGCGTAATCATGTTCTTCACCCAATCATTTAAACCGTTGGGACATGGGACATTTTACATTATTTTGGAACGTTTTTCAGTATACAGCATGACGTTTGCTGAAATTAATGAAATAATTCATTTCCATATAACATTAATCATCAAACGTAAAATAAATTAGCGTTTTTAAAAGTTATTTTATGTGCACCTTTTATTTTTTGATGTACTGCATGGCAGTTTTAGTAAATTTACGTGTTATGGGCATTTCTGTCAAATGTGCATTAAATGTTGCTAAGTGAAACTAGAAATGTTTTGCATAAATTATTGGTTGATAATAATTTAAAACATTGCGTAATGGCCAACACGTTACTCATCATATATCATCCACAGAGGACCTCTAAAATTTAAAAGCGCCGCTAGATAATTCTGTCATCATAATTTGCGTCTAATCCACTACATTAATGCCAGAATCTGTATGAATACGCATCTCAACTTTTCTTGGCAACATTTTACTATTCATTTGCTCTACAGAAAAAAAGTTGCTAATGTTATCTGCCTCAAATGTATTTGTTATCATGTATCCTTGAGGCGTAACATTTTGAACTTGTTCATATCTTCATTTGAATTAAAGCCATCGCCGATTATGTCCTACCACAAATTTAAAAAAATTATAATTATTACCTTATTTCGAACAAACACCGATCGAATCAATCATTCCATCGACTGTAATTAGGTCCGAAGAGACTCTCAGTAACAAGGGCGGTTCCCCGTTGGCACTTGTAAATTCCAGTAGGATGTTGTACGAGGTGTCGACTTCTTTCTAAAAAGTAGACACTTGATAAATATCGTTACAAGCTGGAAAAATCATATCTGTTCAAAGACAAGTTGTTCGCAGATTACATGGACTTCTCAATGGGAATGAAAAAATAGAGAGAAGAGTTGATGATGTTTTGGCGACCAGCATCATGAAAACTCGTTGAAACAAGGAAAGTTTGCGTTTTTTTTTAAGTATCTGCTCCACCTATCTCGTATAATTTGTACATGAGATCAATTTTCGGGGATCGCTTGAGTGAGAAATTATCATGTTTACTCATGCGAAATGGAAATTTATGCTGAAAAAGAAAATTTACTTATTTGCAATGACTGCCAGAAAAAAAAGAAAATAAAAACCAAATGCAGTAGTTTCATTATAAATGCTCTTCAGTTTCTTGATATGCTTCGAAACGAATCTCCGTTTCCGACAAAAAGCTATCTTCAAATCATTTCAGAACATGTTCTAAAGCAGCGTTTCCCAACCGGTGGTTCGCGAACCCCTAGGGGTTCGCGAAAGTAGTATTGCAAGGGCGGAACTTTTAACTGTTGACGTGAAAGAAAAGATGAAGCAATAAATTTACATACGTATTCGGATGGAGGGCAAAAATTGATCTTTTTAAATAGTTTTCCCGATAATGCAGCTGCGGGCTAACATAGGAAGCGTTCGTACAAAATTTGAAATGTACATATTTCTACTGTTACATAATATCGAAAATTTGAACATTTGTTTCTCTTTATTTTTTCTAGATAGCTCGAAGAAAAAGTCGGAAATATGATTTTTTTTTTCATTACTACGGTTATTTTGTCATATGCAGACCTCAAGGGGGAAACGGAAGATAGTTATTCAATAATTTTAAATTTTTTATTCACATTTATCACACTTTATTTGCAACTTTTCAGAATTTTGTATATTTCAACCCGAAAGTGGAACCGAGCGATATCCATTGATTGATTCAAAAATTTTGTATGTATATTTCTCATATCGTTCAATATCTTTTTCGCACCACCGAGAAAATAGTTTTTAACGACATTTTTTGCGAATACGTATTTTTAGTGGACTATTAATTAGCCAAAAAGAACAAATAATAAAAGTTAATTAATTTCCGTATTTATTTAAACTTAAGATGTTTTGCAATTATATATTTATGTCTTGCTACGAGCTATTGTGCAATATGGAAAATAAATGTACGAACCAATTTTATATTTTTGTTGCACGTTACTACAGAAGGGGGTTCGCCATTTTCTTTCGGATCTTGGAAGGGGTTCGCAAAGAAAGAAAGGTTGGGAACCACTATTCTAAAGCTATATTGGTTAGAAATTTTTTAAATCACCATAAATCTTTTCTTAACTTACATTAAATCATTTGGAAGGTTTTTTTCTAAACACATTATCTGGTTACGCAATACTTAACGGCCTTTTTCACCACGCGATTCAAATCTCTATCAGACACTCAAACCTCCGATCTGAGCCTTCTGATTGGTTGAATAAGGATTTGATCTGCAGTTCGAAGGCTCGAATCGCCGGTGAATAAGACTGCAAATCGTTTAACACATTTTAAAAATATATGTGTATATTTATATTAAATTTAAATTAAAAGCATTCCTATAAGTTGAATTAATTCTTTCTAATGGGGCTGCGTTATGGTCACTAACCTTTGAAGACCTGGGGCATTGCTCGGAAACTGGCATTCATTTTTTCAAGTAGCACCACTGTCGGGTGATGCCTTACCACTTGCTAGTTTTTACTCTCAATTTTGCCCCCAGTGCGGCACCTGAGCCCTAAATGACGCGAAACTGCACTAGGAATTTAATTTAGCCGGTAGTATCCCAGCCAAACCGATACTCAAGGGATCTTTTACATGCCGCATATTCATACGATATGAGCGCTGACGATTTTCTGCATCTTGAAAATTCACCGACTTGGGCCAGGTTTGGTCCTGCGAACTTGGGCGTACGAGGCCAGTGCCTTAAGACTACCCCACCCTGCCGGCTAAAGATTAGAAACTAATGAAAGGATGCAAATCTAACTAATCAGAAAAGAATCCCCCGAAATAATGGATTTAATGCCTGTTTTAAAATTAAAAGCTAATAGATAATTTTTTATAAAATGTTATTAAATACGGTGTAAATACTGTGAGTAGATAAAACAGCATGTTGAGTCTTAACTTTTCATAGTGGATAAATGTTATAGCAGAAAAGTCGGGTGATTTTCTTCTGACTAGTTACATTTGTGTTCTTTCATTAGTTTCTGATTTATTTGCTGATTGGTTACTTTCTAAATACTTTGTTTTGGCAGAAATACTGAGTCTTTCGCAACTTGCACACATTCTTTCTGCTTCTAAAGTCCGTGTTTTTTTTTTTTTTTTTGCTAAATAAAATGCCTCTTCTGATTTAAAGGCAGCTAATTGATGTCCTTGCGTTGCATTGTTCAATTGGTTATAGGAAATTACATTTGAATTTATCTGAAATATAATGCTTTTTGCTCATCACGTGACTTATTCATTGATTCTAAGTAACGAATCTTAAGACATAATATAGCAGTGAAAATAATATTTAAAACATAAATAAATGCATGAACATTTAACTAGTATATCGATACATTTTCGAACCGTTTGAGTTGAATGTTCATGATTAGCTCGAACACATGATTAGCGAACGAAATTGATCTCTAATCGAACAAATGTTAGTTGGTTCAGTTTACCAATTGTGATAGGTAAATTTTATGAATTACATAAGTTAATGATTTTTTTCTGGAAAAAAGTGTTTAAATCATTTCTTTTTGCTTCTGTGTCATCCACTTACGGAGTCATAGAATAACAAGGGAGATGTTTTTAACGGTATCACAAAAAATATGACTTTAAAAATAGATTCCAGAATGAATTTCATTAACTGTGGTGTGTTGCGTAACCAGATGAGACTGGGAACTAAGAGATAAAATATATGTCACTTGATACGAAAACATGGAGAAAAAAATGTTTTAAAAGTCAATTAACAAATTGAGATTACGGGGAGGTCACACAGGAAGTGTTTGAGAAGGACAAAATTTTGATTCAAGAGGAGCAACTCATTACAAAATCATGATATCAACGCATTTTTGTTGAATCCATTAGAAGCACTTAATACCGCTACACTTTTAGCTTGGATTCTGAAGCAGAATTAAGTGCTGTTAATGGAAGAGTAAATGCACCCAGTTCCTCCCTTGATACATTGATTAAGGGAGATTAGATCTAGACGACCTCGACCCTTTAAATTCATTTCCTTGTAGACAAAATGAAAGTCTGCCGGTAGCTTGAAATGATTAGGAAAGGACTCTGAATTTTATCTCTTTAATTTTAACGGAGAAGACATATTAGTTGATCATATCAGATGTTCCGTGAAATCCGTTGATAAAATGATACGAATAAATAATAATGTGGCGGTTCTTATGGATTTCTTTTAAAAAATCTATAAATATATCTTCACGGGTAACATTAGTCGGGTAAATCAAACGACTTATCATTCACTTTTCCAAGTGGTCTTGAGTGAATCTAAAAAGCATTTTTTTTATTGAAATAAACATTAGATTTTCATCAATGCCATTGCTTATTAATCAGCATGAAACTTTAATAACAACATTATTGAAGGACATTTTAGACTCTGTGCAACCGCACTACTAATTGAACGACACGTGGGTGAAAAAATAGAATTTAAAAAAAAAGTTAAATTTTCTATTAATCACCAGGCCTTAGTTTCATGGATTCGCTGTGATTTCCAGCAGCATTAAAATCTTGAAAATTTAGTTTATACAATAATTTATTGAACACCACTTAGGGACCGTTCATAAATGATGTCACGCTTTTTTCACACATATCTGACCCCCTCCCCTCCTTTACCACAAAATGTCACACTTCAATCGACCCCCCTTTGTCACATGTCACGCTATGTTGCATAAGCAGGGATGCTACACTTGTTACCCCTCCCCTCCCCTTGTCACATTTTGTCACAATATCACGAACCCCCGTCCCCTCCCCTCGAAGCGTGACATCATTTATGAATGATCCCTTAACGGTGTTATTCAACAAAAATGTTTCCTGAAGACAGCATTGCATTCTATGGAACAACAATATCTACGAAATACGACATTGGTTTGAATAACAAACAATATTGCTTATTAAAAAGTCCTATTTGATTTTATGTGCCAACATTATTTGTTGAATGCAAAATTAGACTCTATGCAATTAAAGTGGTGCTCAATGAATAATGTTTCGGAAGTAAACCGTAACTTAATTTATTCATAGCGGAGAATGGGGGGAAATGGCTCATGAAATCAAAGGATTACGTTCGGGTAAGTAGCTGCAGTGAATGCCGATAGGTACTTAAAGAGCAAAAAACTTTTCCGTAAAATTTTTCTATTAATTATCAGGAATCACTATGATATCCTACGGAACTGCAGCATTAAAATCTTACAAATTTAAGTCCCCGGCGTTGATATATTTCTGATTTAAAATTGCTCCAAAAAAAAAAAAAAAAAAAAAATCACATTCGGTCAAATCCGGTAAATTATGGGTTCAATTATTGTTTATATTCTACGCGACTATCAATAGAGAGACAACAACTTTACATAAGTCACAAATACAACCCTATCAATTTACCCATTTAACAGGGTTGAATTTGTGACTTATGAACAATTCTGAGAAAACTTCGATCGGAAGTGTTCAAAGGAGTAACAACGTGTTTTAGAGAGCATGCCTGGGAAATGTGGGAGTGAAAATCCGTTATGAACACACCGTTATAAAAGCTGTGCCGTTATGACCAATTCACAGTTCGTAATAAATTTTCCCAGCAGCAAAAGCTCACCGCTTCCCGACATGGCAGTGACTAAAAAGACACTCCTCGTGAATCCAGAAGGACCACGCCTGCTGCTTGCTACAACTTTGAGGTGAAAAATAACTTCCGCCAAATGAGGACGTTCTTTTTGTCGCACCCTGTAAATAAACAATCCAAGGGAAGAACTGAATCATGTAGGTTAGAAGCGGAAGCATGTTCACCTGATTAAAGGAAAAAAAAGAAAATCAAATGAAAAAGATACAAACAAGCAAAAACAAATTAGAATACCGAGAATTTCAATCAGAATTAAAAGAGCTTTTTTTACCTTAAATCCACACAAATTTAATCATATGTATGCATATTATTACAGATACCCCATATTCAAATGGGGAGTCTTAGCTAAAGTGATCCGTTTTTTAAGGGAGAATGCTTATATTCTACGGGATTTCTTTTCTCCGCTTGGAGTTATGCATTATTTGACATACCTCGCGCAACGGGTCTACCCCCTTTTAGAGATATGGTGCACCTCTCTCTCTCTCTCTCTCAAAAAAAAAAAAAAAACGCTGCGGAGCCCCCCCCCCCCCCCAAAAAATGGCCAACCCCTCTGAAAACTACCCCTTAAAAAGTTCAAGAGCGCAGCCTGCGCCATGAACTTCTCACTGGTGGGCACTCCTGATTCAATCAGGATAAAGATACCTAATTACCCAGCTAAGATACCTAACAAGCTATCTAAGCTGGAATTTGTGCCAAGTTCGTATGATGATGACGATGAGAACATTTAAATGAATTGTTTGATATAGGACAAAAACCAATGCAAATAAAAATCAAGTAATATAAAAAAGGGGAAAAAAAAATAAATCACTGAAGCAATTGATTGTAAAAATAAAAATGCATTTGAACTTATTTTCTCAAGTAATATAAATATTAATTTACTGCTGTCGAACGCAATGGAAAAATTCACAAAGTGTGACAAATAAATCGGCTGAATAAGTATACCATTCAAAAATTATATGCAAAGCTGTTCTAATCTTTCTTAAATTTTTGTATTCTGTACTACACTGTAAAAACTTTACTACACTGGTGCATATTTGCTTGCTGAATAAGATGGTGCTTAATTTTACCATAGATTGCTACGAAATATGCAAATATTAGGTCGTTTCGAAAGTTTTGTCCGTTTTTATGAGTCTACTTTAAACTGTAATATCTCAGTGAATATTTATTCAATTTAGTCGAAGCCATTAGAATCAGTGTACTTTTGCCAACGTGACACAAGTCGATTAATTCCGTCGGCATAAAAATTGGGTGCTCGGGATTCGGTGAAGTCGACGAAGGCCGTTTTTGCTAGGTCCTGATTGGCGAAGGTTCTACCGATGAGAAAGTTATCGAAGTGCTTAAAATGATGGCAGTCGGTTGGCGAAAGGTCTGGGGAGTATGGGGGGGGGGGGGGTGCAGAACTTTGACGAACAATTCCTTTAATTTTTAGACTGTGATTTGTGAGACGAAAGGCTGGTCGTTGTCGTGGAGCATGATCGGACCTCTTGTGTTGACCAGTGCTGACTGCTGCTGGAACAATTTTCGGTACCTTTCGTCGATTTCCTCACAATAGGACTCTGCTGTGATGGTTTGGCCTGGTTACAGAAAGTTATTCACCAGTCGCTGACTCCCATACAGTAACTATGATCTTTGTTGGTATGGTTTCGACTTTCGGAAGTGCCTGGGTGGCTCATTGGTGTCCAACCACTGTCCTGACCGTTTCCTATTGTCGTAGAGAATCCACTTTTCATTACTCGTGATGATCTGATCCAAAAAGGATCGTTTTGGTTTCGGAAAAGCAATGAAGAACAAACCTCGAAACGTGACAATTTCTGCCGATCGATTAAATCGTGGGGCCCCCATTTTTCGAGTTTTTTGACCTTTCCAATACGTTTTCAACCATCAAAAACCACATAGGAGCTGACGCCCAGTTCTTCCGCCATCCCACGTAACGTTTGTGATTAGTTAGTCTCCACCAAAGTCCTCAAATCCTCGTTTTGGATTACTCTAGATCGACCACTTCGGGGCTCATCTTCGAGGCTAAAATTTCCAGAACGAAATTTCGTAAACCAACGTCGAACAGTGCGTTTATTAACACTATCATTGCCAAATGCCTGGTTAAATTTTCGGACCGTTTCGGTAGCGCTTTGGTTCAATTTGAGTTCATAGAGGAAAATTGGCCGAAAATCGCTTAATGACATCATATAGTAATAGGCTGAAAATAATAAAAAAAATTAAATTAGGAAAAAATGAACAGCATCAGTGTATAGAATACAAAATTCTCCATCGATCGGTATATACCACGACACAGTAGAACAAATATTTATTGAGATATGGAGCTACAAAAACACATGTCATTAAAACGGACAAAACTTTCGAAACGACCTAATAGCTCTATGGTTTGTACATAGCAACGATTTACTGTTTGTATTTTATTTATTATTAGGGGGTCTAACATAGGGGACCTTTCATAAATAATGTCACGCTTTTTTCCGATATATTTGACCCCCCTCCCCCTTTGTCACATGTCACGCTATGTTGTATAAGCCTGATGTCACACTTCTAGTTACCCCCTTCCCTTCCCTTCCCTTGTCACGCTTTGTCACAATTTCCTGAACCCCCTCCCCCCTCGAAGCGTGACATCATTTAGGAATGATCCTTAGCCAAAGTTTTTATAGTGATGCCGGTTTCGAAAGCGGGAACCAAGGCACGGTACAGGTGGTACAAAGCGAAGAGACATTAAAGCGAGTAATCAATAACGCTCTCCGAATGTTAAAACAACTGGTTTCACCTTGGCTAGAAATGTATAACGTTTTTAAATAAATATTATTGAAAAATGCAAAAGTGTTCATAAAATGATATATTTTTATAGTGTAATTCTTAATAGCATTTTAGAATGTTCACACCAATTATTGTGGAACCGTAGGTTTTTATCAATGTAATAATTTAACGAAAATTTTATCCAACTTCGGAGTGTCTAGATTTAGACATTTAAACCGGTTTTTATAAAATGTACTGAAATTTTTTTTTTAACAGCTTTAAGTGATTTTTCTACAAGTCAGTTTCTCGCTTTTTTATTTTAACTTTTTACGAAATTTTCATTAGTGCCCGTAAAAGTCTACACAAGATGGAATTAATTCGAAGGTTTCAGAACGCTTAAAATGCCTGTAATAATTGTTTGTAAAAATTTGCGCATTAATTGTTTAATAGTTCTGTAACATGTAATCTGTAGAATAATCTGCAATAATTGTGTAAAAGGTAACTTTTTACAAAATGTACTTTTTACTGCAAAGGTACACTTTAAATAAATTGTGCAAAGTAAATGCAATGCATGTGCAGTTTACTTAAGTAATGTACTCCTAAGTTTTTGAAACATATTAAAGTGCACCTTGAAGGACCTTTTTTACCAGTCAGTTTCTTCTTCTTTTTTTCCTTTTAACTTATATAAAATCTTCGTATTTTATTGTCAGTCTGGAAGCAAAGAAATTCCTGTGCGTCCTACAATTTTTATGCTATTGCAAACAAAGCCTAAAAGTCTACACAAGATTGAATCAAATCAAAGTTTGCACAGCACTTTGAACACTTGTAAGAATTACTTAAACGAATTCGTGCATTCGTTTAAGTAATTCTTACTAGTTGTGTGACGTCTTGCTTAATAGTTGTGTGACGTATAATATGGGAAATAATCTATAATGATCATGTGAAAGGCCAACTTGGTAGTTATTTCTTAATGTCATTTAATCGTGTTTGATTGAAATTCAAATTCATACAGGATATGAATATATGCATATAAATCAATGAATAGATCGTATATCATTTTTCAAGACTCAGATCATTAAAATCGAATTTTCCACAAAAGTGCTTAGTACCACAGGTTAGAGCTCGCTTTTACTCTTTCAATCCCGAGACTATCATTATCCATGCTAAAATTCGGAAATCCATGAAATGAACACATTTTAGGCCTACGGATATGATTAAAGAGAAAAAAAAAATCAAAGTTAAAAATGATCCACATTGGAATCATTGGGAGTTAAATAGCATACAAATCAATTATGTCATAATCCCGTTCAGAAACCCCCAATAGAATCATCTCATAATCACCGGACTAGGGAGCTGATGCAATACAATAAGTGAAAGGTGCAAAATACAATAGCTAATGCATATTTATTCATAGTAGTACAAATTTTAGTTTTATAAGTCATCGAAAGCGTGTAATTTCCTCGATACAAAAACTATTTTATTGTCAATCAATGTTTTTTGGCCAGCGTGTAAATGGACACAAGTGGTAGTTGACAATAATGTCAATTGATTTATCACAACTAATATTAATTGTCTATATTATTCGATAAATGTTCTCTTATATTTTTACCAATGCCGTTATCGAAATCTTCTAGTCTAATGCCAGATTTTTTTTTCCATCCATCAACAAATAAATCGTTTCATCGATTGATAAAAATTCAGTTTCTTTACGGCACATTAGAAAAATTATTCGTATATTAAAATTTCAAAATATAATGGAAAAGAATAGACGCGAACTTGAAACGAATGTAAACGCAGTCATCAATTCTAGTTGAGCAGTGTTCAAACCACGTTGAAGCCAACTGAAAGCATGGTATTTCAGAGGATATAAAAAGCCAAATTTCATCAATAATATCAATCAAAAACATCTTAAATAAAATGTTTTAACATTTTTAAAAGTTATAAAATCGTACTTGGAATTTTATTTAAATTATGATAAAATTTATCTTTTAGCTTGACATATTTTTTCTGAATGAAGTGTAGTTTAAAAAAAGCAATTTTTCAAGCAAATTGCGACGATAAATTTTACTTAAATTATGATAAAATTTATCTTTTAGCTTGACATATTTTTTCTGAATGAAGTGTAGTTTAAAAAAAGCAATTTTCAAGCAAATTGATAACATATCCCTTTTATTAATAAGATCAAAGGAATCCATTTGAAAATTTGACAGTGCGAAGAGTTTAATGATGTCAATTTCCTATCAGAGGCATGTTTAGATGTCGACCAAAAATAAATTAATAAAAGAATAAAATAATTATTGTATAAATGAATGCATAAAATATTAAATATATAAATAAATAAAAAATAATAAAATAATAGATAAATAAATAAATGTAATAAGATAGATAAATAAAATGAATAAAAAATGTAAAGGATCATACGGAAATGGCATTAGTTGGACTGAAAGAGTTAAAACAACTTTAAGAGGAAAATGGTCCTGATTATTTTCTTTTTTTAAGTATAATTGTTAAACGTGCTATTTTCGGTTGATTTAAAATGAAACACATTATGAAATAAAAATACTGCTACAAAAAATATCCTTCATAATACGCAAGTAGGAGCTTTCCTATGTAAGTGCATTAAATTTTTTGTTGAACTAAACATTACTTGTTATACAAAGTAATAAAAAATAATTACAATAAAAGCAATATCTAATATCTGAGTTTTCAATTACTGCTACAGTCGAACCTCGTTAATTCAAACACGCTTAAAACGAATTACTGCTAAGACGAACTACATTTGCGATCCCCGTCCTAATGTATTAACAAATAACGCTAATTTCTTCGTTTAAGACGAACACTCTTAATTCGAACTGTCGGATAAGTCGAACACTTATTTGTGGTCCCTACCGTTCGAACTTCAATTCAATAAGAAACAAACATGTCATTTTTACCAAACAGCAAAAAAAAAAAAAGAATTTATCAGAATGCCTGAACAATTTAAGATGCCAATGAAGACTGCTCGAGCAATTGTTCAGAAAAGAGTAGGAAACAATGTCTTAAAATACGGTATATCTACGATAATTTTGAAGGATTTTCCCTTGATATGTAATTTTAGTTAATAACGTTTAAAGTTATTGAATTTTTACTTTAAAACTTTTTATTTGAGAACCAGAAATGTTTTTTATGAATCGTAAATTCGTAATCTAGAGCATTGATTTACATATGCATTAGGGACTCAAATCGAGCATTGTGTACTAAAAAATAGCGTGAAATTTCACTTTTGCTTTATTGAAAAAATGATTTCATTGTTTTTCGGATAAGACGAACTACGGTTAAGACGAATTTATTTTTAAAGTCCCTTTGAGTTCGTTTTAGCGAGGTTCGACTGTATTAGCTTTTCTCTTCTTTTTCAACTTTTTTTTTACGACTGAAAATGTACTATGTCATCCTTGAAAACTCACGGGATTTTCTCTAGCCATGGCAAAGTGTTTTTTATAATGAATTAACGCATTTAAAACTTAAAAGACTAAAAATACTTTTAAGTTCCCACTAATTGTCTGGATAATTAGTTTTCCAATCTTAAATAACGGCTTGATTAATAATTTACTAGTTTTTAAATGCTAAACCTTTTTATTATATTTTTTTCATTGTTTTTCCATGTATTTAATGAGTTTTTCGTTCTGATTTTTATGCTGAATATCTAAAAGTGGCAATGACCATCTCCTTGCAGAGCATCCATGTAAACAAGATTTCAACGCCAATTAAGATTTGTATACATGATTTCATTCACGCTTAACAAATACAAGAAATATTCTTGTATATTTACACATATGCATTCGTAACCCAAGCTTTAGCTATAACTATTGATTATCGCTTCATGCAATCCAGGAAGATCCAGATCAGCAATTCAGTCATCTGCCATGTTCCAACCATCGATATCATGGTTTCCAGCAGCCAAAGTGGTGTGTCGATATTCAATGAGTTCTACCGGCACCACTCCGAGCCCTCGGGCCACTATTTTCAGCTTCTGATCTCCCCATCCCCACCCCGGCAGATGATTTCTCTCTCTTCTCTCGCGTGCTTTTTCCTTCTTTTACTTGATTCATCCTCCACGTTCTCTCTCCCAAGAGCAGTGAAGCGATTCGCGCAAACCGAGTGGCCGTCCCTCTTCGAGTCAGAAGTTTGAGCGATATTTCTGAAAGGGCTTTCACCATTCAAGGTGAAGAAGCCGTGAGGAGCGGTTGTAGAGATTCCGCGCGGCCTAATTGCTCGCCGGGAAATTGCTATCAAACCACCAGGGAGGAAAGGCCTTGACGTACCTCATTGTGGACTCTGCGCGAGCGGAAGCCACATTCTCTCTCAGTCTAGTCACCAGAAGCCGGTTGGAACGCGAGCCGCTCTACCCAAATGTGCATATAGTACCTTTGATTGAAATGGATCTGATTTTTCAAATTTCTCTTTCAGCTCTGATGTAATGGATTTCTTGTGAGTTGCTTCTTGCAAGACTTTGCTGAATCATCAAGAGAAATTTCATCATTTATCAATTCATCAAAAATTTTTTGTTTGCTGAGAGGAATTGAAGAAAAGGACAACGGAAGGAAAACTTCTCGAGTTGTGTGGGAAAGTGATTTTTTCTAAAAATCCTGTACTTTGAACCTTTGAAACTGAGCTCAACTTTTTTGTGCATTGCAAGTCAACGTAACGGTAGCCAATCATAAGCGTGTTTTCTCCCGAAAATCTTTGAGTTTTAAACTATCAGTAAGAGTTGAGGAAGATATGATGATACAACACCTTTATCAATAGACCTTTTATAACTGACGCAGAAAAAAAAGGTGCAAAAATTGACAGTTTTTGAAGATTGTTGACTGTTTCAATATCTCTTGTTAATATTTATCTGACGCTGCATATCAATAACATATGCTTTCATCAACCATATAGCTTTCATTAACACTCAAATAAGACATCAGAGTACTATCAAAAGAGTACATTCAACTTTTGACATTAAACTATTTATTCTTCCTGCTTTCTGCAAGATTTACGCGTTTGCATCCTCATCCCCAACAATCGAAAGATAGAGTTTTCCGGTCAAGAAGTGTGTTTTTGCCAGCTGAAGCCTGCTCTCCTGGTTTGCCGGCGATGCGGCACGAGCTCCTGGCAGGCCAGTGAGCTAGACGCGCGTTGATGGACTTAAGCGTGCCGAAGCGGCCCAGCAGTCCCCCGGCGCCCTTGAGGCCGCCCCCATCCCTCTATCCTTCGCCGGTTCCGGCAGTCTCCCTTGCCGGCATGGTACAGCACCTGAGCCCGGCGGCTTCTTCGCCGCCGCGGCCGCCGCCACCGCCGCAGAGCATCCTCTCGTCGGCGGGAGCCGTCGAACCACCGCCCTTCACCACGGGACTCCTCTCAAGTAAGCACATTTCTCTTCTTTACTTTTCATCTCCCTCTTCGATTCAAAAGATAGCTTGTCATCACATGAAAGAATGCCCTTATTAAAGGAAGAGGTGTTCCGCTGGCAAAGTGTGGTTCCAGGTTCGTTTATTCAATTTAGAGAAAATATTTCTTTAGCTAAATGTCAAAAATGTTTACGAACATTAAATTTATTCCTCTTGAAGTGTTTGGTATTTCACCACAATAGTTTAAGGCCGATCTTATGTGTTACGGGCAATGTGCTATGGAGCACTCTTAAAATCTGTATGTTAAAACTTAAATCCTGATTCAGTTTTTAAGAATAATTAATATGCAGCAAATAGCATAAAACGTAAATTAGTGCAAGAATTTTTCTTAGTTTCTTTAATATTAACATCTCTCTCTTTTTTCAATCTTTAAAATAGAGTTGACATGAGTGTTTACATTGTTTTCTTTCATGTCATTCATATTTAAAAAGGAAATGGATGATTTGAAAAAGTATAGTTACATATGAGATAAGATTATTAAAAATAAATAAATAAAACCCGCAAAAGGATAGTATAAACTATTAAAGAAGAAAATGACAATAGTTTTTCGCTCTAATGAATAACTGATCGGTTTATGTTCATTAATTTAAAGCCAATTTATTTACTGTGAGAGATTTGTTAGAACAAAACTAAGAACTGATTTAATAATCCTCCTGGCAGCACTTTTTCCTTTTCTACTTATCTATGCACTGGATATTTTATTACAGTGCTATATACATCAATTAAAGTTGAATTTTTATACAAAAATTTAAATTTTAGTCTGAGTTTTAAAATTGGAAAAGAAAAGCAATCAAGTGAATTTCTTTCGTATGGTGCGGTTGATAACTTGAAGTAAGAGTCAACATGAAGGATTTGTGTCCCTCCCCCTGTTTTGTCCTTTTTTTCGGAATGACAGATAACTATTTTCTTCATATTAACAAAAAAAATGTAGAAATACAAAAGAAAAAGTTTGTAAGCATTAATAATAATAAAAAAAAAAAAAACATGGAGTCATGGAGCAGTATAGACTTTAAAATGTTCTCTCTCTTTAACGGAAAGCTATTCGTTTTCATCTCATCAATTTAAAGTCTTTTTTTTTTTTTTTTTTTTTTTGTAATGTGAGGAACATGCATTACTTCTCTCAGTAGTACTTCTTTTCCCTATTAACGTATTTATCTCATATGGGCATTTTGCAACATGGTACAAATTTCGTACCATTAAAAAATTGGATCTGAAGTGATATAAAAATAAAAAATAAAACTGTTTTTATACTTTAATTTGATTTTAAAAACTTTAAAAAAACAAATACTGAATTAAAAACTTGATTTTTCTTTCATATGATGGCCAGTTCTTATTAATGAGTTTTGAATATTTAAATGTCATTTATTTATGTTTTATGAAGTGCCACGGTAGTGAAATGAATTAAAACGTTTCTTTTCATAGTTCAGCTATTTAACTGATAAGAATTTTAGTGATATCTAACCATTTTCTAACTATATAACTAAGTAGTAAAATGAATTAAAACGTTTCTTTTCATAGTTCAGCTATTTAACTGATAAGAATTTTAATGATATCTAACCATTTTCTAACTATATAACTACGCTTACATTTATTATTTAGTATGTTTCGTTGAATACCTGGCAGAAAGTTGCTGAATAAGTTTTTTGACAAATCATTTCAAATCTGGAAATTACAGAAATTCTCTTTTAATATCAAAACCATATATGCATTCATCGAACCAGTACCCATATCACTGAATGTATATGTTTTTTTTACGTAACGTCTTACGTAATAAATGAATCAGGCTAGTAAATTTACTTTAATAAATTCACAATTGGTTCATAAAGCCCTGACTTAAAATCCATATTATCTAAAATGGCTTTATTTGTTTCCCGATATTTTCCGACAATTTTGATGTAAACACGTACTTAATTTTGTGCAAACCGGTGTGCAAATTCCCCCAAGAGCGATACACTCCTTTCCCCTCAAAAATTCTAATTTTGTAAATTCGCAATGCTGTACATATATGGCGCAGAGAGAAAAAAAAAATGGTCATATTCATTAAAAGAATAGCCTACTCCTTTTTAAGGAATAGAATATTCTCGCCCCCCAGTGCCCACGTGACAATGTATTTTTTCCGCAGGCATAAAAAGCCTTCTATATTTCTTTGGACTGTACTTAAACATAAATTGCTTGCTTCTATTTTTTTAAAATTCAGTTTAATAGAAATTCCAGTTCATTTTTTAAATGTCATTGTATAATTTATGTTTAACAATGTAGTACAATTAATAGTACAACTAAGTTATCAAATAGAACCATTACTTTCAAATGTAAAGAAGAGTCCTATATCATATCTCATTAA
This sequence comes from Octonoba sinensis, assembly GCA_038502835.1. NCBI lineage: Eukaryota > Metazoa > Arthropoda > Arachnida > Araneae > Uloboridae > Octonoba > Octonoba sinensis. The sequence continues at coordinate 57,034,560 of CM076602.1, forward strand.
TTGTTATTTTTTCCCGTGTTTGAAATAAAAACTTCTATTTAATGTGAGAAATTTCAAGAATTTCATATTGCATGTTTGCTGTGCCATCACTAGTTTATCATTAAAGAACAAAAATAAATTATTTGAAAATTATTGCTGATTCATTTGATACAGCGATGCTTTGATATATACGACCTAAATAGTGAAGTCTGAATCGAATCGTTGTAATGCGAATGGACTATATAATGACTTTAACCTTCACAAATCAACGATTTGATCATTCCTTTAGAAATTTAAATATAATTATGTCTTTAATGAATTATTAATTTATGGCTAACCGCCATAGTAAAACTAGTTCTTCCTTCAGTAAGCTCACATAAAATTATTAATTCATTATTCTTCGTTTTCAAGAATCACTAACTAAAAAAAGATCAAATATTGCTTCTGAAAAATATTACTCAAAAATAAATAATTTTTAAGTATTTTTAAGAGATTTTATCCGGAAGACTTTCAAATAACTTTTTAACTATTCCTATAAAGCATTATAAAAATTAGCAAATTTAAATTGTCACTTGGTCAAAATAAACGAATTGTGACATTTTACTTATAAGTAATTACTGTCGTTACCGTATTTTTCTTACATAATTCTAAAACATTTTGCAAGCTATTGCAGTATCACAGTTTTTTATAAAAAAGGATTTCTACGTCGAGTTATGTATTGTGGTGTTTGCTCGTTTTGGTTTTTTCTCAATTGTTTTACGGGAAAAGAGCTCAGAAAGTATATCTTGACTTCTAGTGTTACAAAAAAAAAGGAGGGCAAAAAGTGAGTTTTATTCACTTGATTTTATTTTTATCCAAAATGAGTGAAAGGCTGAACTGTAATCTTAAAAAGAGCACTTAAATTGAAATGAAACAGTGAAGGTTGTTATTTTCAAATACAATTCGAAATTTAATAAATATCTAAATAAAATTAGTGTACATATATCAGTGTACATTTTATTCTTATGATTTATAGTGATTTCAAAACTTAATTCAGCATCAACTGCGAAATAATTTTCAAAACCCAAAATTTTCGAGAGTGCCAATTCAATATCACTCTGAAATTTTCCATTTATGTTGTAATGATACGCAGAGGAAAGCATCAGTTTGTGATATATTTGAATTTTCCATATTTTGACACCTATTTAAATAGATGGTTAGGATTTAAACATACTTTTAATTTGATATCACAAAGTTCTTACATTTATTTTTTTTTTAAAATCTAGCATAAAAAATGTTCTTGTATGCAGTATTTGCACGTTACAGTACAAATTAAGACACACCAATTAAAATCTTCTCTCTTTTGATTCAACAATATTATACTTAAATGTATACTTTGGCAGCATTTTTAAAAAATCATGCATTTAATAAATCAATGCCGATTTTTGGCTCATTAATTCGAAAGGAAAGTCGCCAAGTGGCCGCCAACCGCTTTCTTTATTTTTCTACCTGGGTTTATGAATTACAACAATACACGTCACCGAAATTTGAGGAATCTATGAATCGTGAGTGATCTGTACATTTATTTGAAGTATTACAGAGATTTACAATTTATCTGTTTATTTTAATTTTTTCCTCTTTGTAGAACCCGCTAAGGCTCTTGAGTCATAAAAAACTAAATAACCAATATTCTCTTTAAAATACAAAAATAAAATACGATAAACTATTATTGCATTGAAAATTATGCAATAAGATATTTACAACAGAAGACGTTGGAGTAGTAACGCCAACATCTTATTTATCTATATTTTTGGTAAGAATATCGAGATTTAATGTGCAGCACCTGTAAATCAAGGTTGCTCTCGTATAAATCTCTACGCTATTTTCATGGAGTGAAATTAGAATACGGTGCATAAAAAAGTTCTGACGCAAAAGTAATTATCTTGAATTAATTATTCTCTTCAAATTAAATGTCATTCCATGAAAAGCTAAATTGGGTTCTTCCTTTGAATTGTAATATTAATAAACTTTCAATCACTGATAAAAATATGAACGTCGCATGCTCGTTTGAGTGCATAAATAACACACTTAACATTTTCTGATGTTGGTATGTATATGCACGCACACACATGTATACTCTCTAAGTCGAAGGGATGGTAAAACTTTCATAAAAAAGAAACATAAAAAATAACAAACTCACAAGATAAGTTATAAGACTCTAAGACTTAGTGTAATGATAAATGAGAAGCATAAATGCTCAATGATAGTTGCCAAAAAGGTCTAAACCCAAAAATCACAATTTGAATACTTTAAAGCAGCGGCCGGCAACCTAAACTGACTGAAGATCTACTTTCCAAGTTCGGCGAACACCAAGATCGACTCGGAGAACCGGGGGGGAGGGGGGTTATACACTATTAATAGGGCATGTTGGGATTTCGCTTGTCTTCAAATTGTAGGTTAATTCTTGTCAGAACAAGCTATGATGCTTATAAAACTCCTATTTTAATATTTCTAAAATAATGGTTTTCTAACACCGTTAACTCGCATCAAAGCAATACAAATATATTATTTCTTTCGAATTTGATAGAATAAACTGTTAGTTTTTTAACTAAAACACACATGTGAAATGTAGTTGCATTCTTGAATGAACTCTCACCGAGAGCACAGTTAATGTGACGACTGACATTCCACATTATTGGAAGCTTTTTTTAGGTCCGGTGAATGGTCTCACAAAATAATAAACATTTTCCGAAGGAAAAAAAACAAACTCGCCATCCAATTCAAAAGTTATTTTATTTATTTTTTTAAACTATAAACTGTCCAAAATGCTGTCGCGATCGACCGAAAATGGGATCGCGATCGACGGGTTGCCGACCTCTGCTTTAAAGAGTATTTTTGAAAGCAGTTAGTACATTGAGCACATACAGCAAACTGATAAAAATGAAGGGTGTGAGAGATTCTTGGAAATATACCTCCTTAGACATAACTGACCAGCGATTTTTCCGTAAAATTTTTTTAATTCGAAAAATGTTCGGCGTAACAAGGTTTTAAGTGAAAAATCTTAATAAAAATTAAAAAAATTTTATAGCTTTTAAACCATAAAAATAGAGTAATTTAATGCTATCTAAGTAAACTAAACACTTTTCGTTAATGCGAAGAATTCCAAAATAAAATTTAAAATGTAAATAAATATTTTTTACTACTGTTATTTTGCAACGAGCAATATAAAAAAATTACATGTAGACATTTTTAAAGTCCGTTTCATTGCTTTTATCATAGATAGACCTAAAGAAGGAAAAAACAAAACAAAAGCAAAAAAAAAAAAAAAGAGAGAGAGAAAATATTGATACATCTTACATATAATTTTGTTTGCTCTGGGTAATCGTCACATTTAGCTATTTTTCTTTAATTGGCTTCAGTATATTGTATTTTGCATAATGCAACAGCATGCAGCCGTGCATTATTTACAAATGAAATTTTCATTTCTGGCGAAGCAATTCATTTTCATTTAGCTGTGAGGAAAAAAAATAGACTCAGCTAGGGATTAGTGCAGACCACGCATCCGACTATGAAGATCGAACTTGTAATTGATGCTCTCTTGACATCATTTAATAATGCACGTGCTGTCATAAAACTCTAACATTTTTCTTCACTCTGCTTATTCCAAGCAACAATTAAAAAAAAAAGGACTTCTGAAGAGCGTAGGTTGATTTGAGCTGCCTTAATTTGAAATTCTGATCTTAATTGATTACCCTACTGGCAACCTTTTTTGCCCTTTCTCTGCTAATTTGGAAGATGCATAATCATCAGTGGATGTGCAGCTTACTCTTTCTTTTTATGCACGTAAACGAACGTACAAACATCCTTCCCCACTCATTGTCATTACAGCAGTTGGTTTCTGTAAGTGGAGACCATAAAAAAATTACTAATATTTATTCGTTATTTTTGTTCGTTTTGAAAGCGGTTATAGTATATTGAGCACCATACAGCAAACTAATAAAAATGAACCCTACGTTAGTTCTTTTTTGCTGCTACTTTAACGGTTTATCTTTTAAATTACATTGCAATTTACGAGACTGCATGCATTATGTTTGTGTGTGTGCACTCTCAGAAATAGAACGCTCCCTTTTGACGATTCTTCAACCGTCAAGAAAATGTCGTCATTTACAACGATTCTTTCCTCGCGCAATCACGTGACTTTAAAAAGTTCCTACACAAATTTCGCCAATTTGACGAAAAGTTTACTCGGAGCATTTTTCACGAAGCCATTTCGTCAAATACGACGAAAGTTTCGTGAGATTTGAGCATGCGTTTCTGAGAGTGTGTGTGTGTGTGTGTGAAAACACATATTTGCAAACACAGAATTCAGCAAGTTGTTCTAATGATAAATCGAAATAAGGACAAGAAATAAGAGTCGAAAGCGGTCGTAAATTTTCAAAAGCGGTCATTTTTTTGAAAATTAGTATCTTTTATTTTGTTTAAATATATATTATTCATAAATTACATAGATGTGTGCTAGGTTTCAAGATGGTATTCTTAAATAAAAGTTTGAGTTGAATTTGATTGCAGTACTTTATAGTGGCAACTCCGTTGTAGCAAGGAAGTTTTTGCCCCTTCATTCACCCGTAAACTTAGTGTTGATCTCCGACAATGCACAATAGTGTTTCGCTTAGTGTCAAAAATATTCCTGTTTCTTGAATGGCGTTATAACAGAGTCCCACGCTCAGTTTTTCTTTTTTTTAAAACTTGATTCTGTTTTAATTAGAAGCGAAATTTTTCTTCTTTTCTAAGAACACTGAAATTGGAAGCAAAACGAGGGGCTCCTGTATTTTGTATTGATATTCATTGGATATTTTTAAGTGTTGAAACATTATATTTACTTTCACTTCTGTTTTTAATAATAAACAATCTAGAGTTTTCTCTCACTAACTTGTAAGAACCAAAAACACAAATGTCATTAACTAAAAATTAAGGCATATAAAGGAGAATTTTAATTTAGTTTCAAAACATTATAATTTCAACTAATTTAATTTCTTACATTTTTTTCTGAGAAAGAAAGAGCTTGTTAAGCAACAGTATATAATTTTATTTTGAACCCAATGCTATATTGTTCTCAGTAATAATCTAGGAATAGCTGATACCTTGAATATAATAAAAATAATTGGTGTATGATGTATCTTTACTACCCACTATATAAACGGTATCTATTGAAAGCAAAAAGTAGAGGGAGAACGGAACAAAATAACCTTTGTGCAATTTATTTAATTTTTTTAAAAAACTGCTTAAACCAGTAAATTCTTCACATTTTTAAAGTGAATTTTATAACTGCAACAGAATCAGATATGTTGCAACAAAGCCGCTGTTGCCAAAAAAAAAAAAAAAATAATTTCTCAAAGCCTGATCATCTTTATGTCTTTAAGCCTTTGAGTGCTCAATTTTATTAGTAAATTCGCTTCAAAATATGCATTGCTTTGTAATTACGTATTTGAAATCTATATATGTTTTGGAGCTTAAATGAGTAATATATTTTTGAAACCAAGAGTTTTTTTTATTGTTTTTAATCAATAAGAACATAGGTTCGAAAGCATCGATTTTAGAATAAAATTCTCTAACGTTTTGCTACTAAAGCCAGCTCTGGAATAAAACTTCAATTTAAGTCTACATACCTCAGAAGTTTCATTAATGAAGTTTAAAAGAGGAAATTCCTGGTTAATATTTCAAGTACACGCAAAAAGCTTATGCCCGTAGAAATCGTGGGATGATCAATTTTCTCTAAATTTCCGTTGCACGTGTAAATCGCGGGATAAGCAGTCAGAAGGTTAAGCATATATGCTTGTAGTTGAGAAATAAAACAATAACGTATTCTTTCTTCTTTTTTTTGACTTCAGTAACTTTGCTTGTGTTAATTAGATAAAATGTAGCAAATCATAATGTTTGATAAAGTCTAGAGACAGACTTAATCCAGTAACAAATTCGATAATATTTGATAATGATTTTGATGATAATACGGTAACCGGTAGTTATATTTAAATTACAAAAGATTTCTTATTTTAATTCAGTATAGCTCAATGTTAACGCATTGGTGAAATATTTTTCAGACGTGAAAAGTAAAAAAAGCCCAGCTTTTTATCACTCATTTAAGTGTTATTTTTCCCACAAAATGTGTTTTATGGGCAGAACGTTATCAAAATGAGGCACAGGGCGATATGTGTGAGGAATTTGTAATACATTCTGACCTTGTAATCAATTAAAAACTCATCTGTATGGGGCGGCCGTAGTTGATAAGCCTTCATTAGAGTTTTGGCCTTGGTTTGTATGGGTAAAAGTTTTAGATTTTTGAAAAAAAAAAAAAAAAAAAAAAAAAAAAAAAAAAAAAAAAAAAAAAAAAAAAAAAAAAAAAAAAAAAAAAAAAAAAAAAAAAAAAAAAAAAAAAAAAAAAAAAAAAAAAAAAAAAAAAAAAAAAAAAAAAAAAAAAAAAAAAAAAAAAAAAAAAAAAAAAAAAAAAAAAAAAAAAAAAAAAAAAAAAAAAAAAAAAAAAAAAAAAAAAAAAAAAAAAAAAAAAAAAAAAAAAAAAAAAAAAAAAAAAAAAAAAAAAAAAAAAAAAAAAAAAAAAAAAAAAAAAAAAAAAAAAAAAAAAAAAAAAAAAAAAAAAAAAAAAAAAAAAAAAAAAAAAAAAAAAAAAAAAAAAAAAAAAAAAAAAAAAAAAAAAAAAAAAAAAAAAAAAAAAAAAAAAAAAAAAAAAAAAAAAAAAAAAAAAAAAAAAAAAAAAAAAAAAAAAAAAAAAAAAAAATTCTTGACTGAAAGCGAATGCTCTTTCACTGAGCCGAGAGAACATTGAGTGGCCAGCGGAAAGCTGGATTATATAGCGTCAAACGTACCAACGGCCGTTGCTTAAGTTGTTCCGTTCCAAATTTCTTCTTATCCCAATGCAGAAGAGCGTTAATTATCCACTCGTCCGTTCTGTTTTCGCGTTTTGCTGCTTCTGATCCGAATCCGATGAATTAATCTTGTATTCCTGCTCCGAAGAGACGATCAAGCTACTCATATTCCTGAATCGTCTCGTGCGGTAAATACTTCCTTAATTTTGATACAAATACTATTACTCTGAAGAAGTAATCGTTAAAAGAATTGTTGTGTACTAATTATGAACGTAAAGTTGATCTATGAATTTTTAGTTCACTGCAGTGAAAATAAAATAATATTTTCTATTTCCGTAACTATAACTTCTAAGTAAATATCGGTACTTAAAACCGAGTACAGCACACAGCACGTACTCATCTTTAGGTCAACATTACTTTAAAAAAGTAAGCTGGTGCATTTTCTCATTTTTAAGCACATCATTTTTAACAGTGTACAAAAAGCATCTGAACAAACTATAGATGTTTAAGTCGAAAATTGTTTTTTTCTAACTACTGCGTTAATATAAATAGAAATTGATAGATATTATGAGTTGACTATATAAGAGATATGTGTTGCTATAAAGAATACTTGAAAGTTTCCTTCAAGGTGCAAGTGATAAGAAACAGTAATAGTTCTTATATGCTCATTATAAACAGGCCACAAACCTTCAGATTCTAGAATTTTATCAGGCCATTAATAATTACCTTTGAGATGCTAAAATTTCATGAGTGAACCATATTCAGGGCTTAATTTACATGGGAGCTCACGGGAGCTCAACGCCGCCACAATTTTTCAAACTTCATTATTGTTTTATCTTACAAACTGTTTTCTTTGATTCCTTCAAGAATTTAGGTGCTAAACTCTATTAAACTGCTCTTTCAACAGCACTTCTTACCGTTATTAGAAGTTGAAATTATCTTTCGTTAATATTTTAGGATTCTCGGGGACTAGATTTAAAGCGTTTCCAACTTTATATCCGTGTCATACTGTTACCCTGATATCAGAGTTGGAAAATACTGTTGAAGTATTGCATGTCTTTCATTACAACCTGTGCTATAATTCAAACTGTGTATAAAAATAAAATTTGCGCTGTGCCTCAACGTAATGAACTCTGGTCAAAGCCATGGTGATCCGATATCGAATTCTGACATTGGCAGTCGTTGCTTTGAGAAACGGGGAGATGACACTCTGTTCTGACGCGTAAGTTATCACCGAGTTGTCTGGCAGGAGTTTCCCTGGTTTTCTGCTGCTCTGTATACAAGCTCCAGGCAGCCCAAAACCATAAGGTATCCTCTCTCGTATAAAACAAATTCAACTAGTATGTATTAGTATATTTGGGCGAAAGTAATGTTATACAAATACTTAAAGTAATCGAAAATTCTGAATAATTTATTAAATTTTGCCTACCCCGAAATATCCTACAAACTGTAAAATTGACCAAAAAAATACTAAAGGCTGACAGAAAATTAAGTTAAATAAAAATAGATTCACGATTTTCAGTTTTTAGTTTATGAAAAATCCGATTTCTTAACTCGTTCTCAAGATAATGAAATACATTTCTGTTTGTATACTCAGCTCGTTTTGGGCTTGTTATGAAGCAAAAATTGCTTATTCGTATATACTTTTTATTTTTATAGTTTTTTAATTCAAAAAAATGATAATTTTGCTAATAAAATGACACTATGTGCATAAAAACTAATATATTTCTGTAACCTTGAAAGGTATTGTAAATATTTTGGTTCATAACTCACAGAAATGCTTTGCTAATATATTGTTGAAAACGGAAATGAAAAAGATCCTTTAGAATGAATATTAAAAAAAAAAACAGTTGATGAATGTTGGGGTTTCAGCGTAAATTAAAAAAAATCCACTAACATTAGATTTTATAATTTTGTGTTTTATTAAAAGTTCTTATTTTTCGAGAAAGGTGCGCTGAAGGTAGACATAACCTTAATTTATAGTAATTAAAAATCTTAGTTTTAATGACTGTTGAAGCATTCTTCCATGTCTGAACTTCAAGGCTAATTAAAAATCTAGCTTTGATTGTTTACTCAAGGTATTTTAGTTTGTGGATTGGTTTTTCATCTCATTATGCAATTTGGAGAATCTTTCCCACTCCGTTAAAAATGTTAATTCTGTTGCTAAATTATTTTGTCAGAAGATAGGCAGATTTTGAAAGCAGACAGCATATGATTCGTGAAACAATTTGACAAAGAATGAGAAATAAATAAATAAAATGGATGACATCCGTCTGGAATTTCCTTAGAGATCACGAAGATCGAATAATGTTTAAATAAACAGTTGTTTTTTCGCATAATTAAGCAGTCATAAATTATTATAATTACCTATGTTTCAACGCATTTTAATAGAAGAACAAATGACTCTAATTAGAATTTAATTAGCGCAAATAATGCTTAAGTGGAACCAGCTATATTTTTGCATTATAATCTACTGTAAATTAATGATAGTAATCTCTCTTTTCAGCAACTCAGCCACAAAACCCACAGTTTTGTGGTTGCTTACAGTACTAATTGTAATTTAAACGTTTTACGCACATGAGGTTTGTTTCTGGTCTGGACGAACGAAGGAGGGATTTGAATTGATTCAACTCAATGAACCATCAAAGCGTGAGGCTTGATCAAAGTTAATTTCATATCAGAAATTATAATTATATTCATTTTAATTCAATGGTTGATAGTTGGCAATATAAATAAAAGTTGAGCATATTCAAAAAGGAATATTGCCATGAAACCATATATCTGGTAAATGCATTTTTAAGTGGAAATATTTGCTGATAAACATTATCTATTATTTAAAAACTTTCGGCTGAGAGTTCTCACTAAATTAATTGAAATCACAGCAGTTTCCATGAAAATTTATGCAGATTTGCTACAAATTGTCGGATGTAAGAAAAGATTTTAAGTTGAAGAATCGAATTATTTCAGTGAAAGCAGCATATCATTCTAAAATAAATGTACATATTGATTTTCGTTAGTGCAAATTAAAACATTCAAGGATGAAATTCATTGCATTGGTTGGAGAACAAATACTGCAACTATTCTCAGATATTTTCTTTCAGTTATTAATCAGTTAAATATCTCTCAATATGTATGCACTATTCATCCGTACGTGAATGCAAACAGGGGGTTGAGTGTTAACATCCCCTCCCTCCGAAGAACCATTGGTCTTAATTTATATAATATTTCCAATCCTGGAACGTCACTATCTATACATGTAAGAGGGTGACTTAAACAACCACCCCACTCCCCCGCAAGGAAAAGAATTCAAGTTGCGCCATCTGTTCTCTGCATAAGGGTTATTACTAATATACCTCTACTCTTTATTTATAATATTCTTTTATTCAAGCATTATAAATAATTATCTTCGATTAACTCTTTTAAAGAATCGTTTTTGACATAACTGGGACTTATGATTGTCTCCCCCTCCTTGGATAATAACTCAATCTGAAAAAATATTTAATAATATATATATAATCATACTATCAAATTGAAAATCAGACGAGATGTGTGTAACTTTGATTTTAGAAAAGAAAATTTTATAATGTAACTAGGCTTAACTAGTAATTTTTATTTAAGAAAAAGTGATATTGAAAACCAAATAATATTAACATTAATGATCAATATAGTAAATTGTAAATGTTCTTTAATTATTTTTGTTTATTATGCTAATGCCAATTGTTATACTAATGCTAATTATGGTACTCATAATAATAAGTAATTAAAAATAATAATGAAATATATAAATAGTTGTTAATGTAATAAAAGCAACAAGAAAATATGCAAGAACAATTAAACCAACAATATTAATACTAATGGTTATTATGGGACTCATAATAATAAGTAGTTAAAAATAATATTGAAACATGTAGATAGTTAATTAATGAAATCAGCAAGAAAATATACAAGAAAAACTAAACCTACAATATTAATACTAATGGTAATTATGGTACTCATAATAATAAGTAATTAAAAATCATATTGAAACACATAAATAGTTGTTGATATAATAAGATCATCAATACAGCAATAGGGAGTGTCACTGCAAATTATTCATTATTGATTAGAACACAATGCTGATGCATTACGTATAAAAAGAAAAATATCCGAAAGTTAAAAAATAGTACTATGTGGAAAAATTAAAAGCCAATGAAAATTTTTATCTAACATATTTTTGAGATAAAAACTTCATTAATGACATCCCGAATTCAGTGAAATTATAAAAATGCTGTGAAACGAACTACTTTAAAGAGGAAATTTTGAAGAAAAAAAAAATCAATTTTTTGATATTTTAATTTTGAGACTTCTTTTATATCATTCAAAGGTTATTTCAATTCCTAAAAACGTTCAAATATTTTCAGTAGCAATAATTTAAAAAATGAATTGCTTAATAGAAATAGTAAAGTGAATAAATCAATAAGGATTGATCCGAGTTTTCATTGTAATATATTTTTTTTAAATATAGATAAAATTTAATTTTATATATTTCAAAATGTAGGCATTTCTATGAGTAATTAATTTAATATTACTAAACTTAAAAAATAATATGCGATTTTATCAAAAATAATTTTAATCGGCAGTGAATATCTATCTTCAGTGCCACTCGCATTAAAAACTTTTCTTATCATTATTTTTCTTCATTTCTAACCTGCGATGAGTCATTTAAATTGTTTTTAAAATATATATTTCTGACCATTCACACAAAGCAATTCCCGCAATAAATGTTTTTAAAAACTTAATTTTGGTTATACGTTTCCTTAATATTTGAATTAAAAAAAGCTAAATTCTGGTTTGGACTTATTAGCTCCGGCAGCGAGAAATTTGTTTTAAAAACACTTAAATGACGCGAATAATGTTTGTAATTTACACATCTACAATTTTCTCTAGCTCAGCCTCACTTTCCTATCCCGAAAGCTTGATAACAGCTCTCTCTCTCTCTCTCTCCTCTCCTTATTTCAACAACATTGAAAAACAGCACCCTTTAAAAAAGTAATGGATTTAAATATATATCTCCAATAAAGCATTTCACACCGTATTACACAACATCCTTTGAACCTGCCGAGGAGATTTTTTTCCCCCTTATTTTCGATTTATTTCCGACAAAATGACACATCAGGCTTTCCGGACCAAAAATTGCATACATGGTTTTCGTCTTTTTCGATCTATAAAATAATGTTTTCGGAAGAACTCCCAAATAAACGAAGTCATGACTTTTTGGCATAAAATTCGGGAATGCATGTAAAAATAACGATAATAATGAGCTGAAGATGACGATAAACACAATAGAAGAAGAAGTAAAAAGATGAAATCAAAAGTCAAATATTTTAATGGAATATTCTTCAACAGGGCTGTAATGCATAATTGCGTTGCATAACATCGCTTTATTTCGTTTTTCACGGGGTCAATATCTTTTTTATGTTCTTTTTTACTTTATTCATTCACATGTTCGTTTGATGTTTTGGAAATTGTGACGATTTTTGCTTTAGGTAAGTGACTAAACATTCATAGCTAAAACTTTCGACACTATTCTTTAATTGCCTCAACCAATCGAGGGTTTCTGTTATTTTTTATTTATTTATTTATTTTAAAATTGAATAATAGTATATTATAATTATATTTATTTTCTCGGTCATTTCTTTTTTATATTTTATGTACTAGCCACCTTCGTCGCCCAACTTGATAACTCACAGCTCATATTTGCTATTTACCCAGTTTTGCTTCATAAAAATTATGCAAGTAAAGCAATTAAAATTTCTTAGTAAATGTTTACTTTGAAAAATTGGAATTTATCTTTTCGTGTTTAGGCTGAATTTTTTAAGGTAAAGCGTTTGCTATGCATCCTGGGGGAGGGAGTGGGGATTATGGACTACTCGTATCTGAAACGGTTGGACCTTGTATCAAATATCAAGCGTTTATGTTTAGTTTTCTGTCCATAAGTGTAGCCTTATTTGGTGATTTAGATATTCTTGGATTTATATTTGTGTTGACTATATAATAATTTGTCATTAGAGATCGAAACTTTTCGAAGTAATCAATTTGGAATAGACAATGTAAAATGTTTACCAACTTTGAATTTCTTCTTTTCGTTAAATACATGTTTATTCAAAAAGAATGATCACATTTCAAACATTTATTCCTACCAAACTACAAAAGATAGAAACTCAATTCCAACCTTTCCTGGAAGGAGAAAATTTTCATTTATTTATTTTCGTGTTTTATGCATTCAATATAAGCACCATGTGTTACATGACAAATATCAAAATGTTTAACACCACACAAAATGATCTTCCTGTAGTCCATTTTGGGGATTACATATAATTAATATGACAAGGAACAGCGTCAATGCGGTCATGATTGCAATTTCTACCTGGACTGTTCAAATTTTAAGCTTTTGTATGTCCAAAAAAGTAGGAATGATGGTTACACCTTTTGTAACATGGAAGATATAAATGTTTGAAATCTGATCCTTCTTTTTGAATAGTCCTGTACCTTTCAACTAAATGGTAAATCGTCAACTGTAACCTCCTTTGGTTCTCTACTTATTTAATGGAATCAATTTCGAATAGGCAATGCAAAATTTATCCCACCTATGGATTTCTCTTCTTTTAATCCTTTCACACAAAATTTTATTTATATATATATATATAAATCTCCATAAAAGTCATTCATTGACCAACTGATTTGAACGACTTCTTCGCAAGTGCAAATTTTCTCCGAATGTGTTTTTGAAATTACAGGTTAGTTCAATCAAGCAGAAGCAGTTTTTCTGTTCGCCATTCTCCTCAATAGCATTCACACAGCAAAAGCAATCACAATGTTATTCAATCTTGGTGCATGTGAATCAGAATTCGTCATGCGTATAAAATGAATTCAATCGATCGAACAATGAATAGAATTTCGAAAATTCGATCTTTAAGGGAAATGTGAAGAAAAAAAATGTATCGCACTTTCGGAATGTTATAATTCAAGGATAGACATGTTGTCTAAATGTGGTTTAAAGCAGCATTTATATATCGCGTACAAATAACAACATGCGAGGTTTGTTTCAAAACTCTCGCTTCCGGAAACTTCGATTTAAAACCGTGATTTCTAGTAATGTTTTAGAAGTTCGGTCATGAATACATAATTTTTCGAAATCCGATACAAGCAAAAAATAGTAGTGAATAGGGTGTTGATGAATAGAACAAAAAAAAAGGGGGAGAGAGAATAGGGGAAAAAGAACAGAGACATGTATGTTATCGGTTTTTATTTTAGTTAGTTAAAACTTTTTAAAATTCCTTTCTACATCTAACTCAATTTCAGGATTGTTTATGTAAGCTTTTACTGATTATGTTATTTATTTGAATGAAATGGATATGAAAACAAAAAAAAAAAAAAAAACATTGCGACGTAAATGTAGTGCAAGTTGTATATGTTTTACTTCAAAAATTTTAATTATGTATGCGAAAACCTTAATAGAATTTAGCCCTCATAAATTAAGGGGGCTCTCCTTCCCTTCCTTTCACTACTCTAATATGTATTTATGAGTGTTTCTTTTTTTTTTTTTTTACTGAAAACAAAAGTTGCGTGTCAAAGAATTTTTCATTTATCAGCAAGAACAAAAATTATATTACATTTTTTGAAAATATTAGTAATATTATTCGAAAATTCCAACCTTGGGCAACAAACAGCACAGTGTATGTCCTAATTAATTGAGTTAATTTTACGAAATTGGTCTTCGAAAATTGTTGTCAATTGTACATGAGAATCTGGATAGCTTATTTTACTGCACAGAAATACGGTCACAAGAAGTTTATAGCTATTAGAAGACTTGCGTTCAATAATTTAGTTGCAAAATTGTGACGATTTTTCACCTTTATGACCCCAAAATGAAATTTGACTCTGAATAAGTATTCAAACTCTCAGTCTGGCCAATTTCTTATTTTGCATTGTGTTTTTCATGCTAAAATTTCATATTCAAGTCGTATATATGCAAGAAAAAAATTCAATAATAGGGAAAAAGGATGTTCTGGAAAAAAATTAAATGTTTCATAAATCTGATAAGAATATTTACTCTATTTCTTCCATATTAAGCAATAAATTGCAAAATATTTTTCTGAAAGAGTGATGGAAATGTAGAAACTGCGTTCAAAAAGCAAAAACTCGTGAACTGCCTTGTACATCAATGTAGTATTCAGAGCATGTTAAAAGTTTCGTAACTCTGAAATTCTTTTGTTATAACAGCAATGAACAGAAAAATACATGAACTTTCTTTGACTGATATAGCAATATGTATAATTTGATATACATGTATGGACTATTATTTTATTTACGCAACTATGACGACAGTTTTGCAGCCACAATGTCTTAAAGCAAATACCGTCAAGTGCGCCAACTTTGTGCTACAACGTCCTTTAGACACTAGGACTGCCTAATGGCTGTTGAGGTGTAACTAGAGCTTCGAAAAAATTTTTAGAGTTGTAAAAAAAGTTTCGAAGCTCTATTTACACCTCGGAATCCAGTTGGTAGTCCTAGTGTCTAAAAGGACGTCGTGGTACAAAGTTGGCGCACTTGACGGTAATTTTTCTTGAAAAATTGTTTTCCCCAAACGAGGAACTATTCACGGATACGGCCAAGATTATGTTATTCCATAAATAAAGACTAAACGTCTTTCCTTTTTTGCTGACAATTTACAGCAACAATATCATCCGTAGTCGGAATTACCCAGAACAATAAACTAGCGACTCTGAAAAGATTAATTTTTACTTATTACAGTTGTACCACGAAAAACCTCTGAACTTTTTTGCTTTTCCCACGCCATAAAATGCGCAAAAACGCAAGATTAAACAGCTTTCTTTGACGGAACACTACCGAATCATCTTATTTTTTTCATCCATGCCAAAAAGATAAAAGGAATTAGAAGACAAGAGCGAGAAAAAAACTTATTATTGAAAACACCTTAATGCAAGCAATGAATCATTACACATATTTAAGCTTTAAGGCTCAAAAATTCAGTGAACTCAGCCGATAGGTTCCATTGTGTCTCGAATTCTAAATCAAGTATAAAGGTTGGAAAATCTTAATTAATGTGGATGGCATTTACTGTTTTAAGCACGCAAAAGGTACAAAGAAAGATCATCGGCATTGTTTGCGTTTCTTTTCTCCCAATTCTTTTTTCCCCTGCGTGAATTTAGTTCCTTATTTAACGTGCGTGCATTCATCGTGGGAACATTAATAAGTTAATGCATTCACTGCGAGGAGCATGAATTTTTTCACGAATTGGAAATTTTGCGAGTATTTCTTTTTTAATTTTTTGTTCCTGAAATACTCAATAATATACAGGGTGGGGCAAAAGTAATGACCCGATTTTGAGGGTCGTTAAAAAAAATCTAATACAATTTGAGACTTACAACTTTTTTATTTTGATCTGTATATAATCTCATTTTTGACATTAAGTTTAGAACACCGTTTCAGTAAGATGGGGGCCTTCAGCACCAATACACTGATGCAGTCCATTTCTGAAGTTTTGGGAAACTTTTCTGCACATTTCAAGGGGTACGGCGGATATTTCCTCGATAATTCGGTCCTTTAGCTCTTATAAAGTATGGGGGTGACGTTTCCAAGCTTTCTCCTTCAAATAACCCCACAAAAAAGTACCTTAAGGTAGCATTACGTGGGGTATTGAAATGCACGGTATTCAAAACTTAATGTAAAAAAGGGGATTATATACAGATAAAAATATAAAAAGTTTGAAATCTCAAATTGTATTAGTTTTTTTTTTTTTTTTTGATATCCCGTCAAAACCAGGTCATTACTTTTGCCCCACCCTGTACTTAGTTAAGTGATACCTTAATTAAGTGTTATTGTTAAATGCTATTAATTTTGGTCATTATTTATTGGCTATTCATATAACACATCCATTACAAAAATTTTTTTAAAATATTCAAAATCCAAGCGCGATTGTTACAACTCATAATATAAAATTTCAATAGTCTCTCAAATTATTATATTCTTATTTCATCGATTAATTCTTTTTCTCGTGGAAATTCATAGCTGCGTTAAATAAAATGACAATTTCAATAACTATTATTTCATCTAAAATAGATGTTGTTGTGACAAATGCCACTTGGAAATCCGAGCTCCCCTGGCAGAGCAATCAAGAATTGAGGGAGACAAGGGAGCGTCCTCCGTTTTTAATGAGCACCGCAACGGTGGAGTTACGACTTGGCTCAAACACAGATTATGCATTCGGGCGACACCAGAAGGTGCCACTACAAATGCGCCATCTTCCTTTTTAGACCGAAGGAAGAGAAATTCTGCAACCTCCTGTACTCTTGGAACTGCCTCGGGACTTTTCAGTGTCCACGCACATTACATTTTACAAGCACGCATTCCCAAGTGTACATAGTGGGTCTTCAGTGGATGATCAGGTATCGAACCCCAAACCCTCTGGTTAGAAATGTGACAGCCTAACCACAGGGGTAGATAGATAAAATTATCAATATAGTGGCCACGATTTCTCAAAGATATTTGCCGAGGAAAATGACGTTTTTTATAAGCGTCATTATTCCATGTCGTCATTACCGATTTCGTTTTCCTGGAAATGTCAAAATATTTTTGCCACAAATTCCTGCCATCTTTTGCTTAATTTGCCTCTCTTAAGCTACCATCTCAATTTTCTTGTCCGAACTGCAGACATCCCTTTCGCCGATGTCTTAACGGGCTCATAAATAAAGGTAATCCGAGTAATTTTAATTGCCCCCTCCGTTTACCAAGCGTAATAGCGTGTAATACCCGACAAAGTTTCTTGCTTGCGCGACAGCATTTGCTAAAATTGTTTCCTGCTTGTCTCCGAGTGTAAATGCCGGGACGCGATTTCTTCCCAATCCTAAGTGATTATTACCAAAAATGAAGCGGAGAGTCATTTATCACGACATGCTAAGTCAGAAACAGCTAAGGTCACTTGAAAGTGCAACGTCCGTCCAAGTCATTGAGAAATCCAAGTACTGAGATCCGAAAAGGAAAGTAAGTAAATAAGCAAAAAGAGCGAAACGACGCCTCTTTCTAAAAAAACCAACTCGGACTAATTAATCAAAGCTTGCTAATACCTTCACCAAATTACCCCACTTTTCTAAAATCCTCCAGACGCATCTATTTCGAAGCATCGAATAAAAATGCTCACACAAAAAAAAAAAAGTCTGAGATCGTTATCAATAGCAATGCGCACAAAGATTTGAGTGAAACAAAATATAAAGCAACAGAAAAAGGGAAAAAAAATGTTGCCGCCATTTTCGTTCCAACTGTTGACATTAATAAAAAGGATTATCCCAGACGCGTATGCGCAGCGAAGCGTCGCATAGTTCCTTTTTAATTGGTTACCCCGAAGGCATGCTGGAGATACTACCTTGTCATTAGGCCTGTTTACACGGGCCCTGTCACTGCGGCGAGGCCCATTCGGACACGCGATGCTCTTAATGGCCGGGCCTTCCATCACGCTATTACGAATTCTTGCAGTCGGGACCGGGGCATTAATTAGAAAAGCCCCCGCTGGCCCACCCCTCTTTAAAAGAGTCCCGTGTTACCCATGGTAATTAATGTCCAGCCGATCGGTTTCTTTTTGGATAATCGGTCAGGAGACGGTGTTGCATGTGCCCCTCTCCCTATCCTTGTCCTTCTTATTTTTGCTTAATTGCGATGCACTTTTGCTGCTGTCATCGGACGAGGAAAAAAGCTGCGTAGGTAAAGGAAATGCCTTGCATCGATTATTCCCCACAAAACCTTCGTCTGTTTGAGATTCGGATCTAAGGCCCACTTTTTATTTACGAGTTCAGTGAGCTTCTTGAATCGTTTGCGATGACTACCTGGTGGCCTTGGCCTCGGGTCTCCCAAAAGAGAAGAAATCGCTTTTGATTGATTTGCTTTTATTGTAGATTGGGCGATTAAACTATTGATTCGTTGCGTAACTGACAAAGAATAATATTTTGCTTTCTGGCTTCAGTGACCCAATGAAGTTAGACCAGAACTTGCACGAAGCTGCGTAATAATCCATCATTTTGTATACTTCATTATGTTTGATGGATAATGCATTCGAAAGTGTACTATTCATTGATTTTTAAACATTCGTTTTTGCATAGCTCAAAATGCGTCTGCGTAAATTATTTTATTTTCTTTCTAAATCTGGACTGGTAGTGTAAAGCCGTGGGAAATACAATAAGCATTCGCAAACAAAACAGTTCAAAAGCAAAACTTCGAATTGGTGAAAATTTTAAATGCTGATGTTTCCTGCTTTTTCTATAGGTTTGTGTTATCAATCCAAATACCTAATTTAAACTGGTGTAGGCTATGCATATACACAGTTTTTAAGTGCCTTTAAATATTTCGGGAACGGGTAGAATAGCTAATTTCTTTCCAGAATACCGACTCAGATAATGTATCGCTTATAGAAATGAACAGTGTCATATCTACAAAAAATCGTTTTTTGTTTTTATATCAAAATTTTCAGATTTTGAGCTTTTTATATTGGGAATACTGCTGTAAGTAAATGTTCAAAAATTAAGGCGAGAGGTCAACTGTATTTTTTGGTGCAATACTGTCATTAACTACGTTTTATAGTTATTTCTATTTTTTTTTTTTTGACATCATTATTATCCATCATGTGAGAGAAAAATAGAACAATAACTATTTTCTGAACAAAATCGATTATAATAATCATTGAAACAAATAAGGTAATTAAATAAAACAAATTGTAAAAAGTTCAAACGCCTCTCTTGAAAAATGTCCATTTTGCAGATATGACACTGTTCATTTCCATAAGTGATGTAAATTCACATCAAATGTATCTGTGTGTTTACTAATGGATTTATTTTGATCAATGTCCCCAATGATGGATAGTATATCTATGCGTACATAATTGTGATATGCCTTTGTTTTTCCATTAAAATAAATTAATCAGATCATTCAATGAATAACTGAACCATATTAATATGTAAGGCATGATTTTTGCTTTTGCAAAATAAATATAAACAAATAAATAAAAGCTCCTGCTTCAATTACATGGAAACATTTTTAACTCTTACGCACGACTTTTTTTTCCACACGGAGAATTAGCAATAACAGTAGTAACTAAAATAATCTTGTATACTGGGGGGGGGGGGGGGGGGGTTCTGGAATCCCAGTAAAACAAAGGAATTTTGGACAGAAGTGGCCATTAGGGATCAATTACCTTGCCTTAGATATCAGCCATCTTTTTTTTAAATAAAAAATAATTCAAAAGCTTATCCTTTTTTATATAAATTATGCCAAAAGATTAATGAATGAGATTTATCCTATTTTAACCCTTTGGACTCGAGGCCGTTTTCCGCGCGGAGTAGTCAGCAACTCGAAGCGTTTTGTAGGGGTATTGGTGAATTTCTTACCTCTAACTTAAAATGATTACACACAAAAATTTAAAACGCATAAAACTTTTATATTTTAATATATAACGTATCTTTACATCTTTACGAAGCTAATTTCGCTTTCTTACACCTCTTACTTCATCACTGCTCGTGTTCTCTCTATCGTCAAGCTATATTTCCTCGTTCAGCAACTCTAAATCAAACTCATCTCACTCGAGCTTATTTCATTACTAAGTTTCATGGTAATGGGGGTCGAGACCTTTGCCACGGCTGTCAAGTTTGAACTGAGACTGAAAATGCAGTTTTTCACGGTACCGCACTAATCTCAGATAAGAAAATCTTACGCAGTTTGAAAGGGAGATTACGTCCTCTTTGTAATATTATATACGCAGTATTTAGGAACGAACTTTAAAGAAAAAGTTCACAAACATAAACAAGATATCACCAGATAAGAAAACATTAATAGTTATCACCGCGCACCGAATTTCCGCACTTAACAAGGTGGTGAGCGAGGGTCATCTCTCGAGTGCCAAGGGGTTAGATGTAATTTCGCGCAGAATTTTTTTTTCGTTGATCAAAAGTACGAACACTGATCGCTAAGAGTCTTCGAAAGGACACCATTTCATGCTATTTTCTTATTATTTTTTTTCTGACATCCCATAAGAAATGCAAGTTTTTATGTGCCAGAAAACACAATTCTGAGAATGCAAAAACAGGTATGTACGTATATGAATTTTTTAATGGCAATTTTTCATGCAAGGAAACCTTGCAAAATTTGCATTTTTCAATTTGTCTCTACAAGTATTTTGACTTGTCAGTGCTAAATAAAAAGCAGAAACATTTATTAACTGCATGCATTTAACAGTCAATCACATGTTTTCAGCCCTACTATCTGTAGAATGTCACTATTACGTCTTAAAATATTTTAATGCTTAATAGTTAATAACATGTTTTCAGCACTACTCTTTGTAGAATTTAACTATTATGTTTTAAAATATTTCATGCTTAATAGTCAATCACATGTTTTCAGCCCTAATATCTGTAGAATGTCACTATTACGTCTTAAAATATTTTAATGCTTAAAAGTTAATTTAAAATTTTTCGACTTCAGTTCATCATTATGTCAATAAAATATTTTATGCTTTTCCACGCAGCCTAACTGTAAAGCCCGTTTTTTTTTATTTGAATTTCAAGACTAAGGCAAAAAACTTCTTTTCCCCAAAACCCCCCGGGATTTTAATAAAAACGAACCCTTCCCACCTCCGGGAAAGACCCCCTTTTAGGCCGTATGATTTTGCAAGACAGTTACTCACCTCACAGACTGCTGTTAACAAAATATTAGGTAAGCAAGCACCCATTGATTATGTTGTATTTGTTTCTTTATTCCTGGAGCACATAAACGTTATAAGAAAGAATATTATGTAGCTCATTTTCTCAAACATTCAGCTCAAAATGCAAATATGTTATTATTTAAAGTGCCATTAACTATGAAAATAGACAAATTTGCAATAAATATTGTGTACGACGATTTTCTAGATCTATAAGTCCCACAGATGCTACACAGTGTGCAATAATTTAGCACATGTGCAAATTAGAAGAACGTTCTTAAGCAGTCAACATTCATAATACATTGTGATTTTATAAATATTTGGCTAATATGTCTTTATGAGTGAATATAAGGTGATTAATTCGTATAGCTTTATATATATCTTGTACATTTTAAATCAAATAATTAGGTAACATGTGAGCGCTAACTACAGGAGAAAAACTTAAGTTCCGATTATGAGATACATCTTGAATTCCGACTTTCTTGTATGGATTAAAATCATTTTGCACGATTTTTTGTTCAACCATTAAGTTCCACTAGATCGCGATTTACTGAACTTCTATAATCGTAAAAAATAAACAAATGGTGTGTGAAGGTTAAATTCAATGTAAGAAAAAAGGTAAATGTTCAAGTCAAGAGCTGAGTGTTCAGTAACAACCAAAGTTGAAAAATATTCATTTTTGATATACTTTAATTTTTTATCTGTCTGTCTAAAAAACACAGGCAGTATATTTTTTAGCTTGTGAAGTTTAATTCAGTTACGTATCAAAATTTCGTTCCGATTACTGATTTCTATTAAAATAGAATAAATGAGCAATCGTGATGAGCTTTTGAAACTTCGTAACTGAGTTAACGAACTTCATGTGCTAAAAAAATATTATACTGTCTATGAAAGGTAAAACTTGGTGAGATGGCGCACTTGAATTTTTTGAAGGAAAGGGAAGTGTGAGCGCACCGAGATTACGGTAGTTGTACAGCCACAACAGCACAGTGTCCACTTTAATTCATAAGTTTTTTCTCTGAATAGTGTATGATACAACGTAGTTTTCATTGCTTGCTCTCCAAATGGAAGGACTTGAATTTTTATTACTGTTCCTCTGATTTTCATTGTGTGGAGAGTACTGCAAGATATTTTTTAAGCAAACGCTTTTCCAGCTATTTTGACAATTTACTTGCAGTTATTATTAACATAATCTACTTATTATCGAAAGCTATCTTTCATGTGCGTAAACCACCCATGTGTTCAATCTCACCCGCCATAAGGAGAGAATCGAACAATTGCTGTCTTTTAAATTACAGAATAGCAAGGAAATAGTGATGGAAATACATACAGAAGGAATGTGGTCTATAATAGTCACCAAAACTTTGTCAAATACAGTGAAACTGTTATAGCGTCACTCAAGGACCGGAATATTTTTGACGCTATAGCCAAGTGACGCTATAGTCGATCATCGTTCCTGTTCATTCATAAATGAAGGGACTTGAATTTATTGACCAAGTTTAACTGTAATTTGGTTTTCATTCTTTTTTATCATGTTTTTCCATTATTCACCATCTCTACTGGTTTTAACTTTCTAGAAATAAGTGCTGTCTATAAAACTGAATATTTTTCAACTTTGGTGTTACCAAAGACCAGAAAAACACCAAAAATGTGGTAGCTAAATACCAAAGTTTTTAGTGCAGTGAGGTGCTCATAAAAGCTTCTCAGTTTCTTTTGCTCAATCGATAACCACGCTAAACCAAGGGACATGCCTGTAATTTGTAGTTAACCATAAACTTCGCCCTAATTACCCCCTTTGAATGCAGCAAGCATTCAAAAGACGCCCAAGCACCGCTACTGACGAATATCATGAATATAAATCCCCGTCACCGAATCGGTGGGCGAAGAGCAATCCGCCCTCCCTTGAGTATTAACGACTCGTTTATTTTGCTTTATGTTGCTTATTTCCAGAGATGCTGCCGTGTTACTCTCGCCGGGAGAAATAATTTTTAACTCATTAAATGGCCGCGGAGCTCCCATTACCATAAAGGTGTAAACGCGTATGGGGAGACGTCTGGAGGTTTTTATGCCCGATTCTGGTTTTCGCCACTCAACAATGCCGTATATTCTTGTGCCATATTCTATCCTATGTGGCTGATTCTGAACTTTTTCTTCGTGATGGAACTTTTTTAACAATTTAAAAATTCTGCGGCGCACTAACAAAAATTTTATTACTAGTGCCTTTTTTAACACTCAAAAGTTATGCATTTCTTATACTTAATACAGAAATTAAATGGCAGCACAGCCAATTGTTATATTATAGCGCGAGAGATATTTGAAAGAAAGTTGAGGTTTGAGTTTGTACTGAGAGATAGTTTCGTTGTGGTTAATAGCAATAAAGCATTCTTTTAGTTCATCTGCCATTAATTCAGCTTCATTCTATTGAGATGTTTTCATACTTGAGATATCTAAATCATAATTTCTGGTTATGATACAAGTAAACATTATTATTCTTTTCTCTTTTTTTTTTTTTTTGCTTTGAGAGAAAGAGAGTCCACATGTAATGAATATGTGGGTGAAAGATTTTTTACACTGACTGTTACACAAATTGAAAAAGAAACAAGAAGTTCCGTCTAGAACTATACGAGCCTACTTTCCCGTATACACCAAATTCAAATTTATAATCTAGCTATCTCTTTCTCCTTTAGCTTTAGTTCTTAATTATTTCAAATATACCTTTTTCAACGGATAATACATATTCATTCACTCATTCATGTCTTTATTCATTGATTCATTCTTTCACTCCTTCATTTATTCATTAATTCATGCTTTCACTCATTCATTTATTCATTGAGAAATATCCTTAAAAATCCCGATAAAAAATTTTTATAGGAAAATAGGCTCGTTAGTTCTGGGTGAACTTTCTATTTGCACATGTTCTACGTTATAAGAGCTTTCCGATAAAGTTTGTTCCAAGCAAATCTGTCCGTTAGGTCAGGATTTATATAGGATTGAAATTTCCCCGTAAGCGCTATGTTAATTTTTTGAACTGTTCAAAAATGAACAAAAACTGTTCAAATTGATATTTCACGCCAAGAGATTCTTCCAGTAAGCTTGTTCATTGGAACATGGATCTTGTACCCAGAGTTTACATGATTTGCTTCATTTTCGCCCATAGGCGCTAATGTTAAAATTTTTTAAACTGTTCAAAATTGAACGAAAAATTGTTCAAACCAAAAAGTAAAATATGGAAATGAGATGTCCTCGCCGAGATCTTTCGAATGCAAAAAGAATTTTTTGAATCGGACTATTCGTTCAAAAGTTATTAGGGGGGGGGGGGGGGACAGACCGACAGACAGACAGACCGACAGACACATTTTCCCCATCTCAAAACCCTACTTTCAAATTTTTTATTTTTCAATCTTTATTTAATTAATTCACTTTTTTTTTACTTTTCTTTATTTTTAACGATATTTTTACGATACATTAAGCCTTCTTTATTATTATTTTTTTTTTTTTACTTTTACGGGAAAGTAGGCTAAAAAGAGCGTACGAAAATAATTTTCAATCCAAGCTGTTTTAAATACGTTGGACAGCACTATTGTGTGTACTAAACCAAGATCCTAGTAGTGTAATAGACAGTGGCTTTTGCATTATTGTCTAAACTTTTTTCGTTAATTTGCGTTGTAGAACAAATGCTTCATCAATTAAATTATCTTAGCAAATAGAAAAACATTGTTAATTTTTATCATGTATTGATGCTTAATAATTTTGATATAGTTTTTAAAAGAAAATATTAAGGTAGCTGTGCATTTTTACTTTCCTATCGTTTTCTTTTTTCGAGATGCTGCCTTTTTCCTCTGCTTGTTGAAAAGTTATACGTATATTTGTCACACTCGAAGCGAATAACTTTTTTCAGTAATATCAAACCTTAGGATTAAAGTGCATAATGAGGGGTACAGCTCCAAGCTTTTCATATATCCGTTTAGTTCCTTAAACTGTTTCAAAATGTGTAATTTTGCGTCGGAGAAGTAATTTGAAAATCATAGAAATAAGTATTATTGTATCAATCGGAGATATAAAATGACGAATCGGCTAATCATGTGACGTTGCTAGTTTTTTAACGCAAAGATCCTTTGGAAAAACTTTTGTTGCTAGTTTTCGAATAAATATCGTATTTTATGGACCATAAGATGTTCTCCGAAAAATTGCTTCAAATATATTCGGTGCTTCTTATACTTGAAACTAATTTTAAAATATCCAGTGTTTGATTTTTAAATCCTGAGTCTTAAAAATTCATAGGGGAAGAAAAACAAAGTTAAAATAATGATTTTCTGGGATATTATAGATTAGTTCATTTTTATAAACTTTCAAAATTTATCTTTTGCAGGCTGGCTTTGCAATCGAATAAAATGTTTAAGATGCTATATTTGCGAAAAATTGCTTGCAAATTAAAGGGCGCCTTATGCTTCGTAAATTTCGGTAATTATAATTTTACAGCAATCTAAGAACTGACGACAAAAAAATGTGAAATTGAGTCAAAATGCTGTTTAAAAAGAGAATAAAAATTCCTAATCCATGATTTTTGAGTGTAAAACTTTATTAGCATTTGAACAAACGTGTTTTAATATTCTTTCGAAAGGTTTACGGTTACTGCAGAACCTGAATCCCCCCCCCCCTCTCCCCCACCAGTTGTGCTTTATCTTTTTAAATGATCTTTGAATAATGAAACGAAATTACAACCACACATTTATTTGGCAAGGAATTTGAAAAACAAACGACGCAGCATGAAGCTTTCTAGAGTATGAAATGCGATAAAAAAGAAGAAAAAAGTAGAAAAAAAGCAAAACGGGGAAAAAAATGAAACGCAATAGCAATTCATAATAATAAATTAAAGCTCTTAATATGGTCGTAATAATAGTGGCTTGTCGACACAAAGCCCTTTCCCCCCTACATCTCATTATCATGGTCGCTCTCCGCCAATGGGACAGGAACATATGGACAATGAGAGCTTAGCCGAGCGCGACACAAACACCCCCTCTCTCTCTCCTACGCCCACGCTTGACGGCGATTGCGCGCGCGCGCGTTCCCACACACAATGCGCAGCTGCCTTCTCATTGGTGGTCTATTACGCTCAGAGATGCGGTAATTAGAGCGTCAGTTTGCTCTTTGCAAATGGATTGGGAAATTTATTGTTAGAAACTTCGGGAAATATCCAATTCATTCTCCATTACAAAGATAAATAAATAAACATCGCGTTGTTGTGATTGTTTAGGTCTTTTTTTGCATGCTTCATCGGACTTGGAAAATCTTTTTCATTATTTTTGTTTTTACCGAGTCCGCCTTTGTAGCTGTTTTTTATAAAGTTCTTTCTGAACGAATTCTTCAAATTTAAGTTTGAATGCGTAACATATTATTTTCAGAAACTTAAAACTGAAATCATTTTTTTTTAACCACAAAATAGCTACTGTAAACTAATTCTCTGTGATTCATAAGTAGTTGCAAAAATATCTAAGACGAATACATTTAAAAGTTTCGACCTAATATTTATTATTAATATTGTTATTAGTCTTTGATTACTAACACACAATTATAGAAGCTCAACCTGTAATAAATACCAAATATTCAATAATTTATTTTAATTAATTAAAAAATGAACTTGACTAGTTTTGAGTTCTTATGGCGTCATATTGGCAGTTATTTGTTGCATGAAAAATTCCCATACAAACGGTAAAACTCCTTAAAAATCCATATTACATTTAAAACAGCAACCTCTAAAAATTCCTTTTTGACTAATAACAGTCCGTAAAAATACACATTAAAATGTCAGCAACAGTTACTAAAAATCGCCATTAGAATAAGGGCAACAGTAACTGAAATAATATTTTAAAACTTCTTTACTTAATTATTCTTGAAGGAAGTCGAAACAAGTTACATTCGTTAGAATGCCATGCTTCTTTGTGCAAAATCTTTGCTCCAGTTCTCCATTAAGATTCTTTACAAGCAACAAATCAATCAGATCTCATGAAAAGGAAACAAAACGTCTGTAAAATATTCTTCATGTAGTAGCTTTATCGAGAAACTTGATTTCGTCCATAAATATACTTTACTTACATGCTCAATTTCTAGTTAAATTTTATAGTTTTCAAGCTGAACTTTTTTGCCTTTTAAATACATAAAAATATATTGTGTAAACTTTTTTACTAATTAGTATTATCTAAAGTTTTAATAAATCATTGCGAAAGGATAAAATATTTATATGAATGCCTCGGGAAATATTCTTAACCTTACCATCCAGTAGACAAATATCGTTGTACATTTTTTTGCAATGCGAGTTGCAAAATTCTAGAAACAATCTAATAAATATCAGAGACAGAAATGCGAAGAAAGCTATAAAATATCAAGTAAGAACAAAGTTATGATTTTCTGTTGAAATAAGTCGAATTTGTAAACTATAATGTGTGTTGTTTATAAATTTGCTTAAATTTCTGAATGCATTGAACATTGCTGCAAACAAGTCAATAGGTAGCTCTTTTTTGGCAAGCCAAAGCAAAATTTCTCTTAACTTACATATAATCTTTTAAAGAAACTAATTCGAGGTAGAGTACAACTTTCTCATTTGTTTTTTTTTTTTTTTTTTTTTTTTTTTTTTCTTCCTTTCCGACTAATAAGAAGTTTGTTTTCGCTGTGTATTAAATAATAATAAGTCACGAACAAAGGTGCAATAAAAGCTGTTATGAATTTAGACTAGTACTTAATCTAACTAATTTGAAGGAGAAATTAAATAAAATAAAAAATGCCTATGGCAATAAGGGAAAGTTGTCTAGCATGGCTTCCTTGTATGAAATCGGGAATTAAGAAATTTGCTCGTAGGAAAAAAAACCCTCCTTTTCTAATTTATTCAAACTTTACAGTATAAATAAAACAGTGACGTACGCAAGAGGGGTTTAGAGGTTTAACCCCCCCCCCCCTCCTTGAGCCCTAAATAATAGTGCTTTATTACATACTGGAATTTCTTTTCGTAGTTTCAGAAAATTATGAAAAAATTCTGCGTACGCCACTGAAATAAAAATAGGTTCAGGATCCTTTTCGAACTTTAATTGACTACTTTTAACTGCTGGACATTTCTTATCACTTTAGTGCGTTTTTCTTTGAGCTAACATCTTTCGAGAAGTTCCTTCGAACCGAAATTCCGAAACGATGTTTATGTATTATTATGAGAGTTATCAAACCAGACATCAGTGATTATGCAGTCCTCCTAATTTATCTTATATGTGCCCCTGACTAATGCTACTCATATGCAGAAAATACGATTTCCTAATGACCCTGCTCGACTTTTTGATATAGACCTAACTTCGAGCTGCACCGTTATTTGACCGTCACTGCAAACACCTCACAATTGTGTCACGCTGCCTCGGGCATGCCTGAACCCCTGGAAGTCTTCTCCGGAATCGATATTTATACACGCACATCGATAAATCAAGCTACCAGGCATGCCATGAATTATGAGCCCTGCCAATGATCGCCGGTTACCTTTGAAGACGATGCGATTCGCGACTTCCAATGGTCGTTGAATCATTAATCTGACGGCAGTTAAGTTCAACATTAAGCGTCCGTAAATATTTCTTAATAAGCACTGTCCGTAGAGACACTCTGTCGTCTTCTTGGCGGGGGTTTGGCCTGCCTCCCCCCACCCCCCGTCAAAAGAAAGTCGCAATCAACCGAGCAATTTCCAATGTACCATTTGGTAGCGCGATTGTCATTCTTCCGATGCCAGAATTACGTAAGTATCATCAGTGGTTGTCACTATGTAGCAGACACAGATGTGGGGGCATTGAGAGCCCCCGGAGAGCTTTTTGCAGTGGGATATAGACGAATTGCATTTCCAGGGGCACTTCTTTTTCTCTGAATGATGTGGTTGTAGTTTTAGACCTTTGACTTAAGTATCTATAACGCTTCTGAATACCCTGATAATCAATTATGTTTTAAATAACTAAAAACTGGATTAAAACCTCAATTACATGAAATAATTGGCATTGATCCCTTTTTGAAAAAAGAAATTTCCGGATCACCGAGAGTACTTTAATTTTCGACGATGCACGAGTACATATGCTATTTTTTGTTGCAAAAGCCTTTTATATTCCGAAAAAGCTATTGTAAAATAGAAACAGGAAAAAAATACTACTTTAGTAAAACAAAGAATTAACTTTGTGCAAGTAAACTGTTATAAAAATTTTTACGTTGAGGAAGCACAAATAAGCATTAAAATGCAGATATATCTTTCGGGATTGCATGTGAAATCTTTTTTTCGATGCAATAGTGAAGCTTCTAGATGCAAAAACATCTAGAAGCTCCACTATTGCATTGAGAAAGGGATTCCAAGCATTTTCGAAACATATGTCTGCATTTTAATGCTTGTTTGTGTTTTCTTAATGTGAAAATTTTTATTGCAGACTACTTTAGTAGTCAACGTAATTACATGAATTTTCATTTAGAAATACCTTTTACATATAAGTAGTGAATTTTGAATTAAAGAGTTTTGGCTAATCGGGATTTTATTGTACTACAAGTCAAGGAGTTTAAACTGACTCCTGGTAACTTCGATCCAGCCGCGATATAAATGCTGACATGGCGGTAAGACCTTTGTGCAAAACAATTGATCAGCACACCAAAATTGTTTATAAAATGCAAAAAACAGTGCATATGCGTGTATTGGTGTTACGAAGAACTCCTATTTAATGCAAAAAGAATTTGATCATTCGTACGCTAAGCAGTATTGTGGGCTTGAAAAAAACTTTTTTTCTCTATTTTTTTTTTATGATAAAATTTTTTAAAGTTTTTGGACAATTTTTCTTGATTTTCAACAAATGCGTAGAAATTAAGGACCAATTTAACAAAATTTCTTTTAAAAGCAATTTTCAAAGAAGGGGGAGGGGGGGAAGTTGCCATTAGTGTCACTAAATTCACACAAAATATTGAAGTGCGTAAGATAATTTCTTTATTTTTCGCAATTCATTGCTTGAGATTTTAATTGTTTCCAAAGAGAAACAGAAAATTAATATCCATAATTAATTATCCATATTAAAAAGTTGAGCATGAAAAAAATAATTATTTTGAACTCACTTATATTTAGTATAAAAAATTGTCTGCGGCTATCTCAAAATCCTACTTTTAAATTTTTTTACTTTTCAATATTCAATTTTTTTTCTCTCTCTCTTTTTCTTACGATACATTAAATTTTTCTTCACACTTTCTTACTTTCATTTTTTTTCTTCTTTTTTAATTTTTACGGGAACGTATCTTCTACAATACTTCATAACAAGAAATGAAACATAATTATTGTAAAATATCTAAGTTTAAATTAAAGACTAAAACACAGCTACAAATATTTTTAATACTTTTTTATTATTTGTTCTTTTTGAATTATACTAGCATATTCAAAATGGGCAGTAAACATATGTATTACTAAAAAATTTTTTAAATAGTTTTCCCTGATTCGACTTTCCGGGTGGAATATGAAAAAATTCGGAAAAATTTGAATGTTCATATTTTTAAATTTCTAATTGCAATACTTCAGAAAAGTTGGAAGCGTGAGAAATGTGAGTCGAAGTTTAAAATTAATGAATAATTATTTTCTGGTGTCATTTTAGGGTCTGTATACACTGTTAGAAATTTCATCATGAATTTTCTGCATTATCTGAAAAACAATTTACTAAAATAAACCAAAACTCATTCCTTCCTAATACGCATGTAAATTTAGTATATCGTTCTTAACTTTTGCGTTAGCCCACCACCAAAAAATTCCGCCATTGCAATATTATTATCGCGTACCCCCTTTCTGCACCGCGTGAACACCTGTGAGTTCGCGAACCACCGGTTGGGAAACGCTGTAATGTAGGAATGTGAAGAACAAGCGTTGTACAAATTTATCATTTCCCAAGAAGGTGTCTACAACAGCTCCAAGAATCAATCTTTTCTGGAAATTAATTTGGGTGTTTAATGTGAATAATGAAAAAAGCAACAGCAACGCATTGAAGTTGTTCACTTGTTATGGAATCAAAAGTTTATAACTTTTGAAATTCATTGAAAGATAATGCACGTAAGAAGTTAAATGTATTGACAATATATTATTATTTCTTCAAGAAAAAGATTTAGATTTCAAAAACTCTGACACCAGCTCTAAATATATGACTATTTTCGCCACCAGTAGTGGTAATTATATAATAAAGTCAGTGCAATTTTCCATTCATCATTTTTGACAACTATAAATAAATGTTAAGAATGCATGCACTTAATGCATCAACAGACTCGAGGGACTACTGCACTTTTAATTGACGAAGGCAGAAGAGGCAATAATAATACTCTTCGGTTGTTAACCAAAACGTAACTGATAACCACCTTGAAGTTGCCTGTGGACATCTGTAACTGTTGGAGAGGAATTCATTTGTACCACCATTAATATAAGGCAGTTAACGTTAAACACTGACACACAAACACCTTAATAACAGCGACTCGTCTGTAAGCAAACGACTTGAATGGTCGACATCAGAGCAATTTTGACCGACCTTAGATAGGCCTCCCATCTTGTTTCTTTTATGGAACGTAGCGATGCCTGTTTCGCCGTCTGCCCCTTATTAAGGCACAGTAAAATAATATTAAGTACATGTTTTATATATGCTTCTAAAATTGCAGAGAAATTACGGTGGAAGTCAAGCGCGGAACAGAGCGTCTGTGATTGTAATCAGTGACGAAAAAAATATCGTTAGAAATATGTTGTCGACAGATGACTACGTTTGAAATGTCATTTTCTTTCTAAGACTGATTATATTGCTTAGCTGGTACAAGGTATTTAGCTAATCTTCAGAGCAAGCCTCGATTTGCTATAAAAAGTTTTCTTCAAAAAGTCCGATGACGATCTTCATGAAAATATTCTCTCCTCCCTTCTCCCTTTTCAGCTGCACATTAATTGCGTTTAAACTTGCACCTATTTTGTATAATCAGTAGTAAGATGAGATTTCGTTGAACTGTAACGGATAATACGCTACAAATACTTGAAAATTTTACGTTAACATGTTACTGGTCACTGGCGTAGATAAGGGGGTGGTTTTGGGGATAAAACCCCCCTGAAATGGTAAAGATCATCTAGAATTTAACCAATTTTTCTTGGAAAACAATGAAATTAGCCAACTTTTCCCGACGAAACCCCCCCTGAAATCCAGGTTTAGGTACGCCACTGTTACTGGTACTTGATAGCAAAAAACTTTTTGGTTCACACTTTCATTTATTTACAGTAACTTTTATAAATTATTCAAAACAATTCAATATATATATATATATATATATATATATAACATAAACTGTACTATTATGCATCAGTAAATTTAAGTAAATCGGTTTTTATTAAAATCACTGATGGTAATCTTTTCGATAAGATTACATGCTGTATCAGTTATTTGAATCTTTAATATGTTCATATGCACAATACCCCTCATCTCGCAAAAAGAATTGGCATAGCTTTACATCAGTGCTCTGTCGCCGGTGCACTATTTCGTACAAAACATGCTTGAAATGTCATGTGACAGTATCTACAAATTATTTTTAATGTATTGCCGTTCCCTCTATTCCAAAATATGTCCTCTAAGACAAGGACATAGATAATTTCGACGACAACCGAACATATTTTAGTTTACTTTTAACGTTGGCATCATAATCTATCCCGGTTGTTCTGCCCAATTTCCCACAAAATTATAATCTACTGTGTTCCATTAATTATAGATATTAACAATCAAAATTTAGTGATCCAAAACGACGACTAAGGTGCCTCTTAGTACACCACAGCAGACCACATTTAAGGACTACACTTAGTAGACCAAAATTATAGAAATGAAGTTAAAATATATTATATATATATCATATATAAATGCAAGCTTTTTAACTATATTTGAACACCATATAAGTGTTCATCGTCAAACATCAGGCAAAGAGCCTGTTCCAAATTCCTGGTCGGACGAGCGTTTTCGGGTCTACCTCTTTTAAGGCATAAACAGCACAACCACTTTAATTTTAAGAGTGTCTGAATATATACTGATTAATGAAATTAAAAAGTGATGTAACATTTTTGGCAACATATTTGTCGTCCGTTTTGCACATTGCATTTAGCAGCAAATTAGTCGATGTCTTGACTATAACTTTCTTTTTCTCGCCACACTAGTGTAAAGTCTAAGTGTAGTCTGAGAAATATTGATTAACAGAAGTTATAAATTAAAATAAATTATTTGTCCTATGTACCAAATAAAAGCAACAGTAAATGCAATTTCTTTTCCTTCGTTCTTTCGTTCTTTTTAGTAACTGTTATTTTTTGTGTTTCTGGTATACTGCAGAGTATATTGAAAATAGTTTTAACGTGAGAAAGATTGTGGAGAACTTCTTTAGCTAGATTAGAAAAGAAACGGTGCATTTTTAGTTAAAATTCAAGTATTCTTGCATTTCTAAACCTGTCTGAATCTCTGCTATTACTTCAATTCATATATGGTTAGAAATTCTTTGTACTTTTAAGCCATGGAAGAAGACTACACACGAAAAAGAAAGCGTTAAACCGACCATGAGGAAAGAAAAGGATTAAACTTGAAGCGGGGAATAAATTTTCGCTTTCAGCCACGATGACGCCTCTGAGAGCAAGACCAGTGCGAAAATAGAATTAAGATTTTAAACCATTGTGTGTCTAAGAGACAAAAAAAAAAAAAAAAAAATCAAGCAAAACACCCCATAACAATGAGAAAAATATTTGAAGAGCGAATGTTAAAACGTTCAATTTGAGGATCCAACGTGTGCCTCTGCCTTACAATCATATGCACGGCAGCTGGTATTATAGCCCACATTATTACAGTTATTGTTATAATACAGAGCATTGTAGGCCGCTCATACGAATGCACATAATGCCGAATAACCCGATAACACATCCCATGCGTGAAGACGTGTAAATAGAAAAAAAAAGGGAAGGAAACGGGGGAGGGGGTATAACTTCTGGTTCATGTGGAAATTAATTTACGCCGGTATCGAAGGTAGCATTTTCGTCAAACAACGCTTAAAAAGTACCTCCTCTCTCCATCCATTCTTCCCAGCGGGATCGAAGGCTCCAATTTGAGAGAAGGCTCTTCCTTTGGTGGTGAGAAAGAAGAAAAGAAAGAGAAAGAAATGTAGGCGAATCTCGGAGAAAATTGTCCCGATGCATTCGTCATAGTTTTACTACTGCCTGTCCAACAGTTGCCCTGAGGCCGCCGCGACTGTGTCATTATAGATTTCCCCACTCGGTGCCTAACTCCGTTCCCCCAGTTTTTCCCTTTTTTCCCCCTCCTGCCGAAAAATATGCGATTCTCGATGTCCAATTATACTAGCTACTTTCAGTCAGATGACATCGTAAAAAAAAAAGACATTCTTCTTGGAGACATTTCATTTCGCAAAAAAATCATTAAAGGTAATCACTAATTTCAGGTAGCGCTTTTTGTACATACATTTGTAGCCTCGTCAATTCTCTTAAACATAGGGCACAATTTGGAGACGATTCATTTTCAATTCACGTATGCCGTCTCAATTTAATGAAGATAAAGTTTATGCTCGATGGAGGAGCAATCTTTCCAATAAAAGTTAAATAAAAATGTTTAATGTTCACCATTGATTTTGCATTCCTCATATATTCACAAATAGGAAAACGTGGCCCGCACGAGACTTTTTTTTTGCTTTAAAGATTATTTTATTTGAGGCACTTAGAAGCAATAGGGTGTAAATGGCAAAATTGAAAATTGGGAGACAACTAGTGCAAATGAGAAGAGAATGCAACATTTTATATTGTGGCAGCAGGTGCTCCGTCCCAACGTGATTTAGAAATAAATTAACATTAAAGATCCCAACTTTGAACGCGTTTTTATCAGAATCGTTTTTTTGGTCACTTTATATCCCTTTGCTGCTCATTTCTAAAAACGTAAAATGACATTTTACGTCACATGCGGATCATATTTTACTTCCGACAGTTTTGTACGAAATTTTCTTCTTGCGAATTAATATTCAGATAGCATCTCATTTTTTGGAATAATATTCAAAAACAATTGCAGAAAGGGTTACTGTAATTTTTGAAGAGTGTTCTTTTTTTGCAGGCCGTTACTATGAAACAGGTTCTTTACGACCGGGCATTATAGGAGGAAGCAAGCCAAAGGTCGCCACCCCTGTGGTCGTAGCTAAAATAGAGCAATATAAGCGAGAAAATCCGACTATTTTCGCCTGGGAAATCAGAGAAAGACTAATTTCAGAAGGTAAGTTTGTTATCTTGTTATATACTTAAAATGACGGAGGTACCACAACAAGAACTTAGTCTGCTTTTTTATCGAAGAGAAACAGTACCATTATGTTAGAAGAAATGAATTTTATTCTCGAATCTTATATGTGTTTATGTATTACGTATATGTTCCGGATTCGGGAGGGTAGAAAAACTAATTAGACTATTAAGAAACAATCGTTTGAATGCTAAATATCAATAGCTACTAGAGCATTTTCTTAAACAATTAGAGCAAATTGAGGGGTCGTTATTTATGTTCCAACATGGTATTCCACATGTTATCGATTGGTAACCTTGTAGTCCAGGCGAAATACAATGAAGAACACATAGGGCATGCTCACAGTGTATGTACGAGTGCACAACGAGTACGAGTGTCATGTATAGTTGAAAAGAACTACAACCTCCAGGGAAAAATTGGAAAAATTATCCCGGGCAACTTCGGATCCTTACTGAAGATAATTTATGAGCAAACATTGAAAAAGGGTGCGAAAATGTCTTGTTTCTTCAGCATTATAGATTTTTCTTTGGCGGCCTATCTTTTTGAATATCTTTTTATGAAAAATTTGTATTTCTTGTACTAATTGCTCAGTTATTATGATTTGCCTTATTGCAGGCTCAATTGTCATTGCTCCTTTTTATGGATTTTGTTTATTGTATTTTCCTCAAGAAAAGCTGTTTTAGTAAACTTAATTTCCTTATCACCAAATATGAAATAAAAGCTTAAGAAGAAAAAATGAAATAGCGAAGCAAAACCTCATTCACCAACGTACGTCAGGCCTTTGGTCTCATTTCCCCTCTACACCGATTTCTAATAACAAAGAACGTGAAATGCTCACAGTGATTTTACCTAATGACAGTACTTCAGTGGATTCACATTCATGGATCTGACATCTCACAGTTCTGGACCTATGATATAACAGAGTATTTCATAGAGGCCACAAAATCACCTAAATCAAAAAACATGAATTGAATTTACAAGACTGAATAATATAATCAGTGTAACAATTCATCTAAAGTTTTGGTAGTCTCTAGTTTGTGCTCTAATTGCACTTTGATACCAGTTAAAAACTAATTCAGAGTAAAATTGTAAATTTGGCAATACTGACTAACCAAGTAAATTTACAACGGAGAGCACTTATGAAATATGATGCAGTGTAAACAAGGTTTATTCTGTATAGATAAAGACATGAAGATATTCCTCGCGATGCCTGTCCATCGATGCCATTCTGCCGCGGCTTGAATTAAAAAAAAAAGAAGAAACGAAAAAGAATTCGTAATCATTCTTCTGTGTTCCTTTGTTCCAAACCATTCAAAAAAAAGCGAACAGCCTTCTCGAGTGTTGAAAATATTCCCATGGAAAACCTCCTAAAGGTCACAGTTAATTCTGTTTGTTCATAATTTGCTAGACGCGACTGCGTTGAACGCCTGTCATCGCTTCAGCAAGATTTCATCGCGTTGGGTCAATATTTACTACTTGGTGCAGAAAAAAAGAAAGAACACTTTGAGAAAAGTAAGAGTGAAAGCTTTATTTGCACACAAGACAGTGGAGTCATTTCTTTTTCGCTCCCGTGGGTCAGCGATGCATTTTAATGTATAGCTAATGTGTTTGCGAGTCGTAAATTAAAATTAATGTTTTGCGCAAATTGTGTAATTGCTTTATATATATCTTTTGCGAGATGATTCTCCCATCCCCTCCCTAGTTGTAGAATGCTCTTTTCAGATTTTTAATGATCGAACGGCAAGATGAAATATGTTAGCAAATAGTGCAACTATTTAACCTTTTTTCATTGAGTATTTATAAGTAAGGAGAAATTGAAATATCGATAAAAATTCTGAATGCATTATAAAGGAAATTCGTTGTAATTTTCAGAAAAAAAAAAAAAAAAAACTGCTATGTTAGTAGTTCACTACAATAGATACCAGTTCTAAAAAAGGAGGGGTGGGGGACTGTTCACCATTTGAGCAGATTATATAATATTTGAGTAATTTAAGAAAATACTGCAACAAACGTCTTTCTCAAAATGTATATCTTTGAGAAGTTTTTAATGTCATGACTTGAAAAAACACCATGCTTTAGATCAACGGTGGACGAAACGACAATTTACCTGCTTTTTGTAATGCATTGGAAAATTGCCAGATTAAGAGTAACTTGATATAGAGCAGGGAGGGGGATCTTATGAGGATTTCTGAGAAGGTTTTCAGATTTTATTTTTCTTTTTCAGGTTATAGGAGAGCTTTTTTTTTTTTTTTTTTTTTTTTTTTTGCTTGTTTTTCTGTACTTAATAATTTTCTGCTATATTTCCGAAATCCCATTCACACGAAAAACCAGGACGATTTATGTATTCTTCTTGCTATTTAAAAAAAATGAAAAATACAATAAAATATTAGCTTCACTTATCCCAGTTTCTTTTAGAAAACTGGAGGTGTCAATGAACCCTCTTAACCCATCATTCCCCCTAAGCTAATTTTCTCTAAGAATTCATGAAGTCATCATAACAAAATAAAAAAAAAAAGAAGTAAAGTATATATTATTATTTAAAAAATGTATTGAATCACATTTTATAAGTTTTCGATTTTTTTTTTAAATTTTAAAATATGCGATTTTCTAAAAAATATTACAAACAAATTAAAGTGGTTAATTCTTGTTCACTTTCCTGTACGAGATTTAAAAAAATAGAAGTAAATAAATAAATAAAAGATAAAAAATAAGTAAAATGAGGAAAGCAGTCATAATAGTCCGTGAAATACCGCTAAAAATTAGTTGAAAATAAATTAATGCAATAAGTTTTTGAAAACGAGTTTTTAATGTTGGTTCGTAGGAGATGTTAGAGATATACTGGCCGACCAGCTTCTAGGCCGTTATGTCTGTTTGTCCGACCCCTAATAACTTTTAGCGAAATAATGAGGATTCGAAAAAATAAATAAAATAGTAATAATAAATAAGTAAAAATGATAAGAAGAAAGAAAAAAAAGTTACTTGGTTGAAGAATTTTTAGTCCTATTTTTTATTATTTTGTTTGAAATTTAAAAAAAAAAATAGTATTACGGAGTTCAAAAAATCTTAATATCAGGCGCTCCGGGGAAAACTGAATCATTTATTCCGATCTAACAGGTATATTAATATTTGAAAATTTTATCTTGAGAAATTTGACCATAAAACATACTTACAAGAAGGTTTTTTTTTTTTTTTTGGTTCACATTTTTTTTTTTTAACATTTACGTATACTGGCGAAATTCAAACTTTTTTATATAAAAAATGATTTTTATAAGAAAACCGAACCGACTTCAAATTATAAATTGCGCTAAAAAGTGAAAAATAAATTCATTCTTTAAACAACATCGATGTGACTTTTAAACGTAGTTTTAGATGTCGGTGCAAAATTAGGATAGATAAAATCTTTTCTAATCATGAATCAATTACAAATATATTTATTTTCGCAGAATTAGCAACAGTTCCAATATGAAGTAGCAAGGTATAATGGTAATTAGACTCATAATTTTGCACCGACTTCTAAAACTATGTTTAAAATTCACATCGATGGTGTTTAAAGAATGAATTTATTTTTCACTTTTTAGCGCAATGTATAGTTTGAAGTCGGTTCTGTTTTTTTTATAAAAATCATTTTATTTTATTCTTTTTAGTGTAAATACATTTTTTTATATAAATACTCTATTAAAAAAAAACCCATATCAAAGGGCAAAACTTTTTTGAATGAATGGCACTAAAACTAGCCATTTGTATGACAAATTTCCCTTTGAAGTCGATTTTAGCAAACAAACTGATTGGATTCAGTCAAACTTTTTTGCTGTAATTTCTTTTAATATTATAGCCCATGACAACAAACATGTTTTCAACAATGACTTTGGTATTTATTAATAGATTTCCCAACAAAGGAAAATCAAGCCAAGCCTTTCCAATTAAAATAAAAAATACTTATTTTTCACCCGTAACGTTTTTCTAAAAAACAAATGTAGTCAAATTGATTTGCAATATTTGAGTTAGACGACCCTCTAGCGATTAAAGATAAAATCATCAAAATCGGTTCATTTAGTCAAAAGTTATGGATGAAAAAGCAAAAAAATGACCACATTTCAGCCCATAACTTCTTTTCTAATTATCGAATAGGGTCAAACCAAGGTATGGGACCTATGGGAAACCACCCTCGATCGATTAAAAAAAAATTCATGAAAATCGGTTCATCCGGTAAGAAGTTATGAGTGGACAAACAAACAAACAAAAAAAAAAAAAAAAAAACGACATACATACAATACGAATGTATAACCTCCTTCCTTTGTGAAGTCGGTTAAAAAACCACTATTGCTAAAAACAAAACTTTTGCACTAAAAAATCGAAAAATTCGTAAATTCGGAATATGTTTCTAGTTGTTTTTTTTTTTTCCTTAAGAGACAGAAACAAAATTATAAGAAAAAATTCAAAAAAGAGTTTTTACATTTAATCACCCAATTCAAGTTTAAGTGTTGACTGAACAACTAAGCTTAACTAAAATTGTGAGAATTTAAACCATTTTGTTTATTGCCCGAAAATTAGCGGCAAAATTTCATTTTTTGAGACGAATAATAAAAGAGATGAAAATTTTCATTTTCATTCTAAATTTTTAACAATATTATTTTTGGTTTATCGTTAACCATTCTTTCTCAAAGTTTTTCTTCCATTTATTTACATTTATGTATTTATTATTTTTTAATTATCAACTGAGTGCTTTACTTTAACCTTTTTATAATGGAGTGGTTGCAAGAGCAATGGATATTCAACCAATCGTCACATAGAAAGTAGTGAAACCAAATAGTTCACCACATCTGGCTTCGATGAAGTATACATACAATAAATATCAATAAATAAATAACAAACTCTGATAATTGAGCCATGTATCAATTGCATTTTATTTAAAAGACAAACATATAGCCTCTTTTCTTTAAAATTTTGATTGAAAATTAGTGAATGGGTGTCCTCCGTTTCAAATAAATTTTAAATCTCAACTTCCGTTTTGCATCGGACTTCCTGTGTTAGTTGAAAACGCAACACACCGGCTTGATATGGCCGATTTCGAACACGCTTCAAAAAATTCTCTTTATGTGCAGATCATAATCTTCTTCACACCTGCAGTACGTAATATGAGGGTGACGATCAGCATCATTTTGAGATGCGAGGGGAAAAAAAAAACTCCCTACCGAATCAATTACGTCTGGCGATTACACAAACGATCTCTTCCCCCTCCCACCCATTCCGTTGTAGATGGCTGGGGGGATGCGATGGGCTAAAGAACGAAAAAAGAAACCGAACTCCAGGTAGGCGTTTCTCGAGCGCGCATCCAAAACCATCAACCAAAAGCGTAGCCAACAAGCTCCATAATTGAAGGCTTGTTCGCTCGTGCTACTGTGCTGGAATGATATCTCCCGGGTTTCTCGGATGGCGGGGAAAGGGTCAGAGGTCGGGACGCTTCCCTGGCTTCAGAGAAACGCATCGGGAAAAGGTGCCAGAGCACCGTTGTGGCCCTTCTTGTTGACTTTGACGATGATTGAGGGAACGACTAAAGAGATTAGTGGCTGAGTTGAAGTTGAATCATCAAACAAACCAACGCTTTTTAATTCACTGCACTTTGCAGCAGAAACTGGAGGAGGAAAAGTAAGGAGGGGGGGGGGGGATTAACGGGTAAATTATCTACAATGAAATCATTGTGTGTGTTGACTTTACAAATACTTAACAAGATTCCAACCTGACTAGAAAGAAATGATTGCTCGCCTGAAATAAAGAACACAGCAATTGAAAAAAAAAACACCTTGTATTGCAGGGTTTTTCCATCATCTTTAATCTTCAATTGAATTGTGTTTAACTGTCATTCGAAGTGCAATGGGTTGAGCAAAATCAAAGATGAGTTGAATTGCTACGCATTCTGAAACAGAAAGTTTTTCTCCTCTTTTTAAACAGTAAAGGATTGATTATTCATATTAATTACTGGTGTATTGCATTTAATGCACAATCACTATTCCGTCGTCCATATACTTTATTCAAATAACTTTTTCAGAATTTTTTAAAAAATACTTCTCTCTCACAAATGGCCACAAAACTTTGTACTTAAGTGAAATAAGTGACCAAGAACCAGTTGGGGGCGATTGCTCAATTTCGCGCAAAGTGCAGTACGAGTTTTGTGTACAGCAGTATTAGAATACTTTCTTTCTTCGTTTCTTTCTTAATTTCATTTTTTATTTTATAAAGCAGAGAAATTTTTTTATGTAATATGAACGGTTTACAGGATTTCAAACCATAATTTCTCTGACTTTTAATCGCAATCCTTCGTCTAATATCGGAAAATGTCTTCTTAAATCTAAAATGGGAAAACAGCTTCCATCTCTAGAAAGTATTCTCTGAAATTTAAAAATATAGTCCAGGGGCCAAAAATTATTTATTTATTTTTTTTTTTTTGAGTGGTAAAGGATTGTTTATTCATATTAATTTTTGGTGTATTGCATGTTATGTGCAAATCACTGTAAGAATACGGTTCTTTCTGCATTTATTTCATTTTATTTTTATTTTATGAAGTAAAGGCATTCTCCCATGATTTCAAACCGTAATTTCACTGAATTTTACCGGCGATCTTTCGTCTAATAACAAAAAATACGCTCCTACATCTGAAATTGGAAAACAGCTTCCGTCTCTTGACAGTATTCTCTGAAGTTCACAAATATAGTCCAGTGGCTGGAAATTTAGTTAGCTACTTGATTTGAATAATTAGAAAGATAGAAACGAGAACCTGGCCCTGAATCCTCTAATCTTATTTTTAAATTTTTACTTGGGCTAAAAAATGTTCATGTTTTTGACTAAAATCGTAAGACACTTTCATTAAGTAATTCAAATATAGTTGTGTAAAGTAGCTTCTGAAATCACATGCAGCCCATAGAATAACAGGTTGAGATCACAAGTCCAGTTTAGCTTTGCAGCTTACGGCTAACGAAATTTATTTTTCTAAAAGTCTTATTAATATTTCCGCAAATGCTACAAACTGGAAACTTCAAATAAGACAGGCTGAAAACTGTTGATGAACATATTCTAAAATGTTTAACTCAAGCGTATTGCGGTGAGTCACATGTTAGGAAAATTATCTATTTTTGAAAAACATAAATCGTGTATACGAAATCGTTCAATAAGGGATACTCCATATGTAACTTTTTTTTTAGTATATAAATGCTTCAGAGAAAAAAAAAAAAAAAAACCTCCAATTGGAACCATCGTGATTGTCCGTTCAGAGTCACGTTTTTCGAATCGGAAGCATGGAGGAGAGGATGGTCAGGGGATAAAATGTTCTAAGAGGGAGTGCTGAACTCACGACTAACAGGTGCAATTTAGAGAGGAAAAGAATGAATTGTTTCGGGCGTTTGAGAAAGCAGTGCATAAATCAAAATTTAACTGTTGTTTTCATTGACGTGGCTTGTACTTTAAACGCCTTCATTTGTTCATTTGTGGAAAAAAAAAAACTAGTAGTTGTGAGTAGGGAATAAAAATCTATTTGGAAGATTAAGACTTTATACCAGTGATAATGACTCAATTTAGAAGCACTTTTGAAGTCCATTTTTTTGTCTTCGAAATACCATTGTTCTACATTTTGTAATTGTCTGCGTTCGTACTGAGGTTGGTGGAAGTGAATTGTATATCTTTCCACAATGTAACTGAATTTATTGAGAAACGTATTTTGTACACTTATGTTCTTTAATTTTTAATCAATATGCGAAGCATCAATAACTTCACTATAAGATTTGATTGCTCGAATATGACAAAATGTTGATTAAATACTAATTAAGTTTCTAGCTCAGTTTAGTTAAGAATACATGTTTTTAGGACTCTCCGTTCTCAATTCCGTTTAGTTAAAAATACCATGCTTTTATGACTTTTCGTTTCCCTTCCGGTTAGTTAAGAACACATGCTTTTTTAGAACTCACCTTTTTCTCTTCTGTTTAGTTAAGAATACCCATGTTCTTAGGACTCTGCGTTCTTCCTTCCGTGTAGTTAAGATAACCCATGTTTTTAGGTTCTCTCACTCTCTTTTTTTTTCTTCTTACGAATGTTTATTAAATAAAGCAACGGCTATATATTTCAGTTCTTTACTAGTTTCAACCACACACACACATAAAAAAAGGGAGAGGAAAAAATCATGTTAAAAAAGATTTCAGAAATCAGCTTTCTGTTAGAAAGGCGTAATGCTGAGAATTTTGCAGAGCAATGAACCAATTTTCCGTATACTTCACACTTCACTAGTCTTTTGCGAAGCTGTTTATGCTACAATTTATGTATTCATTGCATCATTCTTTGGGTTTCGACGACTTTTTCCTGACTGGGGTACTTTGTTAGACTTTAAAGTATATTTCTTTCTTATAAAAATTTTGGGAGACAAACGAACTTCTAAATGTGGCTC
This sequence comes from Octonoba sinensis, assembly GCA_038502835.1. Lineage (NCBI taxonomy): Eukaryota > Metazoa > Arthropoda > Arachnida > Araneae > Uloboridae > Octonoba > Octonoba sinensis. The sequence continues at coordinate 57,078,870 of CM076602.1, forward strand.
CCCTTATCTTAGAATTTAGATAGTATAGGAACTGCGATTGTGTTTAGAATACAAGTGAAAGTTTCTGATACGGATTTTGAATAATGTTTCGGCTTATATATTTTTCTTTCCACTTCAAGTCATATGAGGGATATATGTATCATTTATCTTTCTTTAAACTAAAAATGAGTGCTAGCATTATTGTAACAAAAAATAAATGTGATGCTCACTGTTGTTCGTTCTTCATATCATACTCACTTTAAATTTTTTTTAATTAAATCTTTCAGTTGAAATAAAAAACCTACAACTAAAGAAAACCTTGGTTGGCTTGAATTAGATCTCTTCAACAAAATTAGTTCATCGACATCACTTGCAAAAGATGATTAGCATTACTCTCTCACACACACACACCAAGATATTTTTACTTTTTGAGTGGATTAAAAACATATACAAAAAATTAAAAGCTCCAATATTTGAAATTAACTCAATTGTTTGGAGTTGTGGATGTGTTAGAATATGTCAGTATACAACCAATAAAAAAAAAAAAAAAAAAAAAACACACAAGATGCAGCTAAAAGCGAAGCGTATTTTACTTAATTTAAGTATTTGTTAATCACCTTGATTAACCTACTTTAAAATTGCGCTGCATATGTCCATGTATAATATACAGTTGAACTTTCTTAATACGAATACGGTTAATACGGAATCACGGCTAAAACGAACATTTTGTTCATTCAGTTTGATTTACCATTTAATTACACTAAATATCTCACGCATATTACGAAGGCTAAAATACAAATTTCGGCTAAGACGAACAAAATTTATGACCTATTCACGAAAAATGCGCATGATAAAATTTAATGTTCCTAAAAAAATAACTAACCATTAAAGATTTTTTTCCAAAATTATTAAATTTCAAAAGGCAAGTTCACTTTTTCTCTATGCATTAGTAAGATTAAAAGTGTATATTAGTAAAAACAAATCATTTGTTTTCACTATTTATTTTACTTTTTATTATACATAGTAGTAATTTTTTAAAAATATATGCATTTCTAATAATTTTTTTTACACAATTTTACTTATTCACGGTTGTTATGAATAACGACTAATGCGAATAAATTCGCGAATTTTTGGCATTTTGTATTAAGCGAGTTCAACTATGGTTTAAGTAGAGGCAGTTTTAAAAGAGAATTTCCTAAAATCGAATAATTGAGTCAATACTTTCAATTTAGACCACTTTTTCATGTATTAGAACTCTTGTTGTCATTCACTTGGTCGTGAGAAAATCTCACGCAGTATGCTGTCATTTTTATGCTAAACAACATAAATGCGCGCAAAGCAGCCACAGTAAAAGCGTTTTTCATAGAAGATCATTTCGGAATTACATTTTCCATTTCCTTCAAATGGTCTTATTAACTAAGATAGCCTCAAAATAACTAACGGTCACTAACAACAAACTCAAAATGATTAACGGAACTAGTCAAATGTTATCCTGTTTGGAGTGTTCAAGCGTTAAATTACTCTCAGTGTTACATCTTTGGGTTAAAAAGCTAGACATATCGTTTCTTTACAGTGCAAGTTTTCTAAATCGATTCCAAATAAATTATCAACTTTATTTTTGATGTCGGCTCAAATGAAAGTGTAACTATTACAAAGTAACCACCGAGACGAGATAATAATAAATTGTCCAGTCAAAACTTCCCAATTGGAATAGAAAATTTCTAGTAAAAAGAACGAGTTCTTCCCACACAAACGCGAACTAACTTCAATTCTCTCCCCTACCCCCCGCCCAGCAGAGCAAAAATCAATACAGGGGCATCACACCTGTAATCACCATAAAACTCACACCATAGGGAAATAAAGTGCGAAAACTCGTCCGATAAATTACAACGTCCGCAGCAAACGGCAATGGCGGACGGAAGGCCTTATTTATGCCTTCTGCCCTGTTACTTTGATAATAGTTTTTCTCCGGAGCCCATTTTTTTCTCGTCCTCTTTACTTTTAAAAGGCGAGTTGAAAGGCAATGAAAGATATGACTTCTAATGGCCGGTCTATAAGGTAGGGGGGATAGACCATGATGGTAGGTTTCGGCCGGAAGTCGCTTTCTACTCGGCCGCCCGTGACAGAGGAAAAGCTTAGGGATTGCCGAATAGTTTTTCTTTTTCCGAAGCTTCTTTTACCTAGTTAATTTCACTGCTCTTTTCTCTTTTTTAATGCCCGATCCCTTTGCATGGACCTCACAAACAAAGGGTTCTTCTTTCCTGATAGTTTGAGATACAAGTAGGAAATATAATTCTGAGAAGTTTTCGGAAAAGTTTTTCGTAGAAAGAGTTTTGAAGTATTTTATGAAAAATTTTCAAGATTTCATAGACATGCAAAAGTTTAAATTCGAAGGAATACTTCAAAATATTTTTTTTTATTATCCGAAAAAACTTTGTTATGAAGAATTTCCTGAAGAGCTTTTCATAAATATTTAGAAGATTTAGTTCTGAAGAATGTTCTGAAAAATAAATTTTAGATATTTCAAGTAATATTTTCCGAAGAAATATGATGTTTTATCGAAATAATGCTACTTGGAGATCAGGTGAGCAGTAGTGTGTCGATGCTGGAATTATTATGACCATTCGAAAATATCTCACGAGCGAACTAACCGAAGAGAAACTTAAAAGTTTAGGAATTTCATATCGCTATATAACTTTAAAGAACGTGCTTACCATAAAGAGAAATTAAGAAAGAAGGAAATAATACTTATGGATAAAAAGAGAGTAAAAGAAAGAAAAAATAATTATACTATAAAATTTCTCTTTTATCGAAACTATTTTTGCATTCTACAAAATACATTAAATATAAGCACAGGAATGAAATTACGTTAAAGGGATACACTTTGTAAGAAATTTTTAAGGGCAATGTGAAGTGGAGTTGTCTTCAGTCTGTTAAATTTCCCGCCGTTGCTAGATACTAATTATAAATGAATCACTATACCCGTAACCTAAATTATAAATGATTGAGCAATGAAAGTAACTTTCAGCGTCAAAATCCATCATAAATGTTTGAGCTTGAAACTGAAAGAAATTTTATTATACTGTGACTTTTTTTTCCTTAGAATCATTTTTCAAGCTTCTCTTCAGCAAACATTTCTTGGAACAAAAAATCCCTTCCTCCTACTTACTTTCACTATTCGTCACTATTGATTCTCAATAAATTTACAAAAATCACACGAATAAAAAAAATTAGGTTAGTAAAATATTCCCATGCATTAACTTCACAGCTGCGTCTGATAATTATTATTAACAACGATGTGTGAGCTTATTGAAAGAAAAAAAATAGATAACAATTTAAGCGTTCTAATTTTAAGTGGAATTTCCATTCAGAAGCTAAAATCAACAAATTAATAAGTGCCATTTTTAATGGTCTCCATTCTTGAATCTTGAAAATATTTGAAACTCATTTGCAAATTTCGCTCTTCTTTCTCAGTGCAAGATCCCGTTTATAGTAGTTTTTTATGAAATTAGATGAAGCAAAAACAATTACTTTTGACTCATTTTTAACCTATTTTATTCTAAATTTAATTTTCAATTAATAAGGCGGGCCCAAATCTTGAAATGAAAATGAAATTCTCAGTAAAATAATCGTCTTAATGGGTATTAGCTGATTTAAAGAGAAAGATCATACACTTTTCAGAACTTTTTCCGAAACACTGTAAATAGCAGTGAATCGCAATGACAGCCTTTTATAAATCATTTACGATCGAAGACATAATTTTTCTTTTCTAAAACAAAGCCTCTGACACTGTGTGTTTTATTCTTGACTGCATATCATGCATTATTAAAAAAATGATGTTTAGTCGCTACCATTTTTGGTGTTCCTTTGGTGTTCAGTAACACCAAAGTAGGAAATTATTCATTTTTGATATTTTTATTTTTTAATGCATCTGTCTAAAAAAATATAGGCAGTATAATATTTTTATCGCACTCATGTTACGTATCAAAATTTCATTACGATTGCTGATTTCTGTAAAAATAGGATAAATGAGCCATTATAATGAGCTTTTGATAAGTAAGAGTAAACAAACTTCACATGCTAAAAAATAGTATACTGTCAATATTTTTCTCCAGATTGACACATAAAAAAAGATTAAAATACATCAAGAATGAATGATTTTCAACTTTGATGTTACTAAACACCAAAATAGCACCAAAACAATGGTGGCAACTATACACCACAATTTTTACAGTGTACACTGTAAAAATTTTGCGCTTAGTTGCCACCATATTTGGCATTTCTGAACACAATTTTTGGTGTTCAGTCTGCGTAAGGTTTAAAATTATTCATTTTTTGTTGCATGTTAGGTTCTTTTAAGTGTCTGTATAAAAACAATACAGACAGCAGAATGAATTTTTAGCGTATGATGTTCATTAACTCATCTGTGCATCAAAAGTTCATTACAATTGTTCATTTATCCTAATTCACAGAAATTAGTAATCGTAATGAAATTTCGATACGTATCGGAGCTACCAAATTTCATGAGCTAAGAAACATTATACTGTCTATAATTTTTTAGACAGACACATAAAAAATTTAAAATAAATAAAAAATGAATAATTCTCAATTTTACACCAACGGAACACCAAAAATCGTGTCCAGTAACACCAAAAATGGTGACAACTAAACGCAAAATTTTTAGTGCAGGTACACCGTAAAAATTTTGCGATTAGTTGCCACCATTTTGGTGTTATTAAAAACCATTTTTAGTGTTCGGTTGGTGTAAAATTGAAAATTGTTCCCTTTTTTATGTATTTTAAATCCTTTTAAGTGTCTGCCTAAAATAATACAGACAGCAGAATGTCTTTTTAGCATATGATGTTCGTTAACTCATCTATTTTTCAAAAGTTCATTACAATGGCTCATTTATCTTATTTTAATAGAAATGAGTAATCGTAATGAAACTTCGATATTTTAGATAGACCCATAAAATTATTTAACATGTATCAAAAATGAATAATTTTCAACTTTACACCAACTGAACACCAAAAATGGTGTACAGTATAGTGTTCAGTAACATCAAAAATGGTGTACATTATGGTGTTCAGTAACACCAAAAATGGTGTACAGTATGGTGTTCAGTAACACCAAAAATGGTGTAGAGTATGGTGTTCAGTAACATCAAAAATGGTGTACAGTATGGTGTTCAGTGGGCCGTGGGTAGCCTAGTGGTTAGCACGTCGGACTTCCACCTGGAAGGTCGCGCGTTCGATACCCACTGAAGACCACCATGTATACTTGGGGATATGTGCATGTAAAATCCGTAGACCCCACTACCTCTCCCCGTGCGTAAGCAATCCTAAGGCCTCGGCTAACAGGTAAGGGGTCTGGTGGAGAAAAGTATGATGTTCAGTAACACCAAAAATGGTGTACAGTATGGTGTTCAGTAACACAAAAATGGTGTACAGTATGGTCAGTAACGCCAAAAATGGTGTACAGTATGGTGTTCAGTAACACCAAAAAGGGTTTAAACTAAACCCCGGCAAAAAAATTTTTAGCGTATAAAAAGACGCGCTTAAAGTAACTTAAAAGGACGATGCACAACTGATTACAAATTAAATTTCCTGTGTTAAATGGCTCCGACGACAGGTCTCCACCCTGCCACTTCGATCGCGCATTCGGCTCACGCGTCAAAACGCTCACGCGACGCGTTAGAACCGATCACGCGAAACCCCGCTCACTGAGGAGCAATCATTAGCCGCACTTGTCTTCTGCCGATGGCGCGTTTTCTCTCGCGTTTCCGATTCCATCTACCGATGGTTATCAGTTGCCTTCTAAGCGGACGATATTAAATGCACGCATGGACATTGTGTGCCGCTTCCTTTTTTTTTTTTTAACATTTTGCTCAACAAGTGGCAGACAGCTTATCTGCATCGGGACCATTGTTTAGATCTTCCCTGGCGTGCGCCTCAAGGGTGGGAAATGCGTAATGGCAAATAAAGGAAAAGGTCTCGTGTCATGCCAACAGCGACTGATGCAAAAGGTTAAAAGCAATTGCTGGAAAGTTTGTTCTAAGTTGGCGCACTCATTAATGGCATCTAAAGACGTGTTTGGATACAGGAAATGACGGAAATGCGCAATCAAGATGCTGCTTTGGGTATGCATGCTGATGCTTAATACGAGCGTGCGTTTTGTAAAACAATGGAATAAATTCGCCTTGAGGGTTGCAGAAAGTTACCTCGAAGTCAAAAGACAACCATTGTTGTACAACGAGAAAGGGTTTAGAACCCTCTCCCCTCTCTTTAAAAGCAAAACACTCAACTATGCCGGAGAAATATAACCAGGAAATTCTAAAGTTCAGTTTCACCATTCCTACTCAAAAACTGCCCTTTAACTCAGATTTTATTGAGAAAATACACCCAATTTTCTACTTTCCGTCATCTTTTATTTTTGCTACTTGATACATTTCCAAGGCACGATAGACTTTGTCATTTCTTAAGTATCGTAAAATACGTTTTACTTATTAAAGAAAAGAGAAAATAAAAAGCAAGAGAATTTTTTTCCCTTAAACAAAATATTGCGCCATTTTATTTCCCATTATGCCTTCCTCGCTGTAGAGAAAAACTTGGTCTCACATTCAAGATTAATTTACATATAGTAAATAACTTCGCAATATCTCTTCAGAGTATATATCGATATATAACAGTTTTTTACATTTTTGTTTAACTTTTTCCAAAATCAAAAGTGGCAACAAATCAATTCTTGAATGGGGTTCCATATAGGTTAACTTTTTTTAAAGTAAGCAACTGTTAAAAAAATGAAATAAATTAAAAATAAAGAAGAAGAAAGAACGGTGAAACTGAATTACTATATATCTCCCCTCCTTTTTATACCAATGTGAGCAAGGATCTGCTACGCGTATAGATTAATTTAAAAGCGTCTGGTAAATATCAGTAATAATAAAGATTTCGCATCTTGAGCTAAGAAAATGTAAACTCAGTGCACAAGCAAATACTGGATTATCTTTATCCCCCTTCAGTCGCTCGAAAATCAGTTTTAAAATTGGTGCATTTACAATTTAAAGATATTTTTTCCCTGTCTATATACTGATGGTGGCGTTGCACACAAGATAATATTTCTTTCGAAGAGGAATCTCAGTAATAAAATCGAGAGTAAAGTTAATCCCATTAACATACTAAAGCTTTCTAATATACCAAGATCATACCCTTAAAATTATCCTCCCCCAAAAAAAACTCCAGATGTAATTATTGTGCTCCGCATCTGTTCTTAACTAAGAAGGGGGAATACCCAGACCAGAGGAATAGAATCCATCCTAGCTGCTCGACGGCCTATTATTACTATACGTACTCCCACCTGCTTATAAGCAGGTGGTTTTCCCAATATATTTAGACCAGTCTTTTACGAAACAGATCAATTTATTTTGCTTCTGGTTTTTGGAAGAAATGCTTACGTTGTTAAACTCATCTTGGAGCTGCAAAGTTACGGAAGAACGGCATAAGTAACTTTTGGAGCGATGCTTGGAAAAGGAAAATCTTTTCCATGCGAAGGGAATTTGTATCAAATTTGATTTTCTTTCATTATACTGAACTAAAATGCAAAATCGTTACAACTATAACTTCTTTTACAGTAAAAAAATCTAGTAGTGTGAATGGACAATCTGTTTTAACATACATCTTCATTTCCTAAATATTAAAGTCCCTATAAATAGAAATCAGTCTTTATATGACGATGAAAGCTAAATGAAATTTTTTTTTTATTCGAATTTAGAATAAGATTAAAACAATGTCTTTAGAATAAGTTAGCATCGTGTTAAGAAATATCGAAAAAGAACTATAACTCTGCAAGGTTTAAGAAGAAAGTAATGGTTATCAAAACTGAATCAAATTTTCAATGCAAATTTAATTATGAATCATATCTTGTAATTTTTGCTTTTGATTGAACGTGAAAACTAATATTCAAGTCCGAAATGCAATTTGAAAAGAGAGGAATTTTTCCCAAAAGAAGAAGAGTTCTAATGTCATCTGAACCAAGCAACCGGAACGGAATTGTGCGCTAGGACTTGCAACAGCCACGATTATAGTGAGCCAGATTATTCCCATATCCGGTGGAGAAGAAGATGAGGTTGCAGAACCCTATCTTTTTACGGGAGGCTCGTGCGAAGCATGCCTGATGACGATCGCGTTTATTGCTTACGCGTGCCCGTCTGATGCTCCAAGGCGATAAAACGTAGACACTTTGTTGAAAGGCGTTGGTGACTTGCGCCGTCAAAGGGTGGAGGAATGGTTGTTTTGGGTTGCAAAATGTTAGAGAAAACTTCAAGTTTTTTAATTTGTAACGGCACGCTGTTTAACTTACAAAATTATATTGTCAAAAATGATTTATGCTGTGTGATTTGGGTGGTAACTAAGTGGTAACAGGGTGATTGCGCAGAGAGAACAGCTGTACCGGACTTCGAGCTCAAGGGAAGTCCTAAGTCGACAGTGGCCTCTTAGTTCCTAAATTCTTGTTTTTTACAATTGGTGAAATATTTAAAAATATCATCTCCGGCACGCAATCTAAATCACTATTAAAATCGAACGGACTTATTCAACGAACAGAAGCTGCTCGATGTAGAAACTGTTAAGTTGTATCATAGTTTTTCTGTAGCTTAACAACTACTTTTCTTTATCTTTACTTTCCAACTGGAATCAAGATTGCCAACTGGAATCAATCGCTAAATTGTTTTCTCCTATATTTTCATTTAATATCCTGGAAAAAGAGGAGCTACTCAAACGATCTGTGCACTTCAGATAAAAATATCCCAATGAGCTTATTTACCCTGTTTGATGCCGAGATTGCGCACCTAAAAGATATTCACCAAACAACACGCGAAAGCCTTGCTAAAAGACAGGAAGGGCCCAAAGACCTTTTGAACAACATTTTAAAATTACGACTTGAATTAATTTTGTGTATCTTCGTGTACTACCAATTTATGAAAGGTTTTCCCCCCATTTAATGCTGTTTACATTCAAAGAAATAATTATACCACTATTGTTAACAATGACGCTAATTATTTACTACACGTACTAAAAACATTATTTTAACATTGAATCCCTATCAACACACTAAGCAAACGCATAAAAAAAATGTATCGTGATTTAAAAAAAAAAAATAATAATAATAATAATCTAATGATTGTTGCCCACACAAGTTAAAAAAAGGAAAAAAAAGTTATTAAAGTTAAAATGTGTTCCGTTACGACAGCTGCAGTTGTAACTGCACAAATTCAAATCCTATCTTCGAAGAAACTCATTTTGTCAAAAACGTACTTCGACGACCCAAATATGAAACAAACATTATAAAATATTATCATCCTTCGTGCTGAAAAGAAAATTCTGCAGCCCATTAAAATATTTCCGTGATTAACTGACTAAATTTTGAAATTATTTTTTAACGTATCACCTCATACTGGTGTACATACCAAATTAAAAAAAAAGGAATTTATTATTGCATAACACCGAAGCATTTACTTCGACCCATCAGATAAATAAAAATATAGTTCGTAGATTTCCTTCCTGGGGGGTCTATTCATGGTTCGGAGAAGCATGCTGCTTAATTGCTCGGATCAGTGGCCAATGAGAAAGCAAACAACTCCGACTTTGGTACGGAGCAGAAATTTCTGTTATTTAGTGAGCATCCTCAAGAAATCATGGATTTTCCATTCAGAGATGATGCTTAAAAAGACAGTCCGAGAGGAAAAAGAAACCGACAATAAACTTTAGAAGTATCAAAGGGTAAAAAACAGCCATGCGTTTTCCTCCAAAATTTTCCAGGCTGTTGGCCCCAGTTGAGTTTCATATGTGTCATTAAGAGTAGGCCTTCCTGCTTACATCTCAGACGTATGACATGTTAGACCACAGGGGCTGTTGACGAGTTTTCAACGCAATGATCATTATTAGATGCTCTTCAAGAGAACTCATAAAACTCTTTTTCGGTGGGGCAGGCTTCGAGTTCGTTATTTTTTCAGACCAAATGGAAAATGCAAAAAAGAGGTTTGAGAGACTCCGTAGGCATTGTTAGATTGTGATCACTGAAGAATCACAGAGTGAGATTGTATGACTTGAGACATTTTTTTCTCTCTCTCGTTATGTTAAGTCATGCGTGACGCGCTTCTTGCGCATTAACTTTTGAACGTCACATTCAGCAAGATCGAGCGAAAAAAAATACGTCGGTTACTTCTCTCTCCTTTCTTTTCAAAATAATAGCATTTAATTAAACATGACAAAATCACCTAATTCTCGAGTTTAAATTTACTCAAGTTTGAAGAAAAGGCGATATGAACTGAAATCGAAATAAATTTCGGTGTGAAATGAATCCGGAATCTCTCTTTGATTTTATTGAAATGAACTCCATTTGTTTTAGACCAAAATTCATTAGTTCAAATAATTCTATAAGCTTTTACGGTAATTTAAAAGAAATACGCTATAATAAATATGATGATTTCAGTACGCTATGCTTTAATCAAAGAAACTGTGTAGGTGTATTTTCTTTCCTTTTTCGCGAGTCTATATTTGCTAAAAGTGCTCGAAAAATGCTCTTCTATTAATTTATTTCGATTATATTTTCATTATAAAAATAACCTTCCAGTTGAACTATTTGGAAAACAAAAATGTTTCAAAAACCCGTTCGATGAGTTAAGTATAATGTACGAATGATTTTTATACACACTTCTTCAGCTAAAATTTAAAGCTCACATATTATTTATGTATGTTATTTACTATAATGAAGAGTAACTTAACATTGAATATTGTTTTACAGTTAAATATTTACAAATATAAGATTCTTTGCAGAACTTGAGCATAGAAGAAAATTATTAAATGAGGAAAAAAAGTTCTTTAAGTTCCTTTTTTTTTTCTTTTTGACCGGCTAATTTTTAAATATTTTTTTCAAAAATAAATGAATAAATAAATAAAATAAAAATAATTTTAAAAAATTGTAACTTTCGTTATCATTAAAGACAGCCCAGTAGACAATGTTATTTCTGAATTTTTAACAGCGGCGTTGAATCAAAATCCTTTAAAACAAAAATCCCATGTAAAATATCATGTTTTTTAAAAGTAAAACGTATGCACAGGCTAGTAGATATCATTGCATTATGAAACACTACGTTTTTGATGCCGACAGAAGCCAGATTGCTCAATATGCACAACTAATTTATGGAAAACAAATTCTAGCAACATTTATTGCAATCCGAAAGATGTTAATTCTGTACCAGATAAGAATATAAGCTTCTAAACTCCACAGAAAACTAACCATCTCGCAAAAAAAATCAGTAAGGATTTATTGGGAGGTTTAACAGAACGTGTATTAGACAATCTAAAGAGTCACTAGATGGTTTCAGCGGTTTCAGGATACATTATATCCAGGCAGAATCATTCACTTATAAAGAAAATAAATTTAAAAAATATTTCTATTTCATATTTACTCGACGTATCTATCTACAACAGCGAAACTCAACCTGTGGCCCATAAGATTGTTCAGAAAGGTGACAAACTTTGTGCAGATGCACCTTGAAGAAGTACATTTTCTCTTTCTGCAAGCAATTGAAGTTTGATTTGGCCGTGAAAAATTAGCTTCTTACAAGAATTCAGCACATTATAGAAAAATGAAGAAAAAAAAAACCTTAGTTTTTATCTTGAAGCCCATGTGAAAAGATCATTATGTATAGTGACCCGAGTATAAAAATGTTGAGTTCCACTGATATGCTACAACTATAATACACGATGCCTTGTTATATCGAAAATTTTACTACAAAAAAGAGAATATGTCGATGTGGATGACGCTCACCTCATTAAAAAGATCATTAAAAAAGGAAATTTAATTAATTTTCAGTTTAAATAGCTGCGAGACAAAAATAGTAGCTCTCACACACACCTGCAGTAGAATGTTTCGAACCTTCAGTGTCTCTCTCTCTCTCTCTCTTCTTAACACGTTGAGGGCCACATGAATGTATCAAGAAATTCCAGTCATGCCACGCTTTTGGCATCACTCACCAGTAAATGATGCGGCATGAACGGAACGTTCAGTAAAATCCTGTAACAAATAAAATTAAGTGAATTTTAAAAAAAATTTAGAAATATCTTAAAACCGCGTAATTTTTTAAATTTTACATCATATTTACCCGGTCAGCCACCAGTGGCTGACGCGGCCTTAATGGAAAGTTCAGTGTCAGCCACCGATAGCTGACATGGCGCTCAACGTGTTAATTTAAAGACAAATGTTGCGAATACACTCTTGCATACGACTTCAACAAAAACATTTTTTTTTTTGCAGCATAGTTAAAAAATTTTACTTATCCCCAACCAAGATAATGTTTTGCTCATTAACAGATCAATTAAATTGAAGACATGAGACTCATTTATTTAAAAATGTGTAGGAACATAAAATACTGAACATAACTTCTATGCAAGCAATGAGCAAAGTATTCCATTAATTCACAGTGCGTAAGCTCTCCTTTGGTTCGCTCATAAATCAGGATTGAAAACTTACATGTCATTTTAATAGCAATAAAATTTGTAGATTAAAATTTTTTAAATAGTAATATCTAGCTGCTCTAAAATGCTAACTGTATTCCGTAAATATCAGTGAGAAAATATTTTAAAAATTATGTATCATTTCTTATAGGATAAATCAAAAGATGAATGAATAAATGAAGCACTTATTTTTGGATTTCAAATGTATCTTTTATTTTCATCCAACAAAAATTTTTTTTACGCAATTATGAAATCTATTTTAAATTTATTGTGCTTGTGGGTTGGTGGGAGGGAGAAAAAGCAAAGAGAACATTTTTCTTTTTTTAACGAAAGCTTTCATACAAATTGATCAGCAGCGAATTTTATAGTCATATGTATATAGTATGTGTAGTATGTGTGGTGTGGTGTGTATAGGTAGATAGATAGATACAGCCTGGCAGTATATCTTCTTATATTTGCAGTATATAAAAAATTGCAGTATCTTTCTAAGAAATAATTTATTTTTACTTCTTATCGATAAACTCACCTTATACTTTTATTTCATCATGATTTGAAATGAAAAGTTCAAGCACCCTGTCTTAGGTGTTTGAACTATTTCGTAGTTGACATTCTAAGGATTTGGTTTCACATGAGCGAATAAATATTAAAATCATTGAACCTTCGTATTCGAAAGCTAAAGAATTATCGTTATTTATTTCCTTGAATTTCAAAATAACCTTAGAAAAAAATATACATTTTCAATCAAAAATTCCATCGATTGAATCGAACAAACAAGCAACAGTAAAAACAAAAGGGGAAAAAAATCGTCTGGTTTCAGACAAAAGCGAAACAAGCATTTTCCAGTTAATCACTGCCCACGAACTAACCGTCAATAATTGATTCTCGTACAATAAATATTTACAGATGTTATAGTACAATGAACACAGAATCCATCATTCCATTTAGACAAACATGCATCAGTCATCATAGCCCGAGACTTGCGCATGCATGGGTGAGTTTGAACGCCACGCGCCGAAACAACAGGCAAGCTGACCGATCAACAGGCGTTATTGTTTCTGCTGAAATTATGAAATGTGATTGTGATGAAGCTGTGTGGGGCTGGTGGGGACTCGGGAAGCAAAAAGTCATAAATCTTTTTTATGCAATGGATCAATGTGGTAAGCTAAATGAAGAAAAAGGCAAGTTTTTTTGCGAAATTGAAGGGTAATTTTGACAAAGTCAACTTTTAAGAGGCCAATGATGTAACATTCGTTCAGATGTTGATCTTATTTTCCTATTCCTTGTTATGTTTTGAAACAAATGATTTCGTCCATAAGCATCAAATACCACTTCAACTTCTCTTTTTTTCTCTATCTCTCTCTCTCTTTTTTTTTACCATAAAGTATATTATCGTTTCTTAGGCTATTACCACATTTTGTAAATTCCAGCTTCCAATTGCCTCTTCTTTTTTATAATTAAGGAAAAGAATAATATACTTTCCATCATAGATTATTCTTGCATATCTCTTATACAAGTGTGCTATTGTGTGGTTCAAATAAATAAATTATTTAAATTTGAATGCTATATGATACGTATAAGATAGTTATAACATCTCTCCAACTTCTTTTGCTGGAGTATCAAGAATCTACTTGTTTTTTAAGCTAACCTTATTTCTAAGCGCTTCTGAAGACCGAGGTCTGACTGATATCTTTACGAATGGAATATTGGTAGGAATTTAACTTTTTCAAAATTCTCTAAACGACATAATTTTTTTGTAATAATATTAAAAATGTATTTAGAGTTGTGTCAGAAATATTAACTCGACATTCAACTTATTGAGCTTGCTAGAGAAAAATCGCTCTAAATCAGTCCATGAGCGTTAGACACAATTTATTGCCAAGTGATTCATTATCGCTTTGAACCAGAATATCATACATAAGCAAATCATCAGTTTCCTGGTTTTCTTACTGAGCATAAAACTTAACATATACGTAGACCATCGCTTATACACACACACCACATTTACCACAGCCTCTTTACGGGGTTTGCGACAGAACATTTTCCAAGTGTCTTGGATGTTCGCCGAGAGTTTACCTGTTGACTCTGCCGCCAGTATTTAAAAAATATATATATATGGATACTTTGTTTCAAATTAAGCCGTCAGGGGTAGTAGGGGTAAGACGCAGGCCTCTTACGCCCAAGTTCGCGGGATCAAACCTGGCCCAAGTCGGTGGATTTTCAAGATGCAGAAAATCAACAGCACCGATGTCGTATGATTATGCGGCATGTTAAAGGTCCCTTGAGTATCCGTTTGGCGTGGATACTCTCGGCTAAATTAAATCCCTAGTGCAGGTTGCATCAATAGAGCTTAGGTCCGCCATCTAGGGGGAAACTGAGCGTCAAAAGAAATTGCGGCAATGGTATCACACTCATTATGGTGCCGCTGAAAGAGTTGGTACTAATCGCTGGGAACGCACTAGGTTTGCAATGGTTAAGAACCAATATATGCGCAGCCCATTAGAAAAGAAACCTTAGTTTCAAATTTGTTGACCTAAACGCTTTATTTTTTATACTGTCACCGCATTAAACTGTGCAGAATTGCTTGTACCTACCGCATTTCCTGTTCTAAATTCGCATTACAGCGAGCGTAAACGATTGCTTGAAAGCACTGTGTGATACCCGACAAAAAGTCTATCATACGAGAAGAGGGGAAATTGGTGAAAAAAGCAATGCATTCTGGTTGCCAGGTTTCGAATAATTATACAGAAGAAGATCAAGCTCGCCTGTAAAAAACAAACCTACTGAGCACCTGCCTTTTAGAGTTTGATATCCGGTCACAGTTACAATTGCGATAGGCGGAATTACCAACCTGGAACCGCAGAGAGCACACCCCCGCATCGACATTTTTTTCCTTTCAAATTTTCATTGTCTCTTTCACCGGTTGTTTCACAGTCGCTTGCTCGTCGTCTCTGACCAGAAAGCGGTAATTCTCATTTTCCTCCGGATTTTACCAAGAGAATGATAAACACAGAGAAAGGGTTCCCCCCCCCCCCTTTTTTTTTTGCTTTGTTTTCATGGTCTTAAATTGAGTTTTTCTCCGGATGTTCGGTCTACTCACTAAATTACGCTGCGGGAATCAGTCACCTTCCTCTGAACCTCGTTTAGAAGTTTCCAATATTTAACGAGATTCTGCAACGTTGAACGTTTATGTATGTAAAATACCTATTCATAGAATTTTCTAAAATTTAAGAAAACTGTTTCTGCTAATCAAAAGAAAGGGGGAAAATCCAGATGTGGATTTTTACTTCTCAAATGGGACTTCTTATATGAGGAGACACTACTTTGACAAAAACATTTTCAGGGGCAACAGTTAAATATTTCTTGAAAAAAAATTCAGTGAAAGAGCGAGTGGTGTCGAATATTATACCTTTTCTCATGCATCTACCAAGCTATCTGCATTAACAAACGGACTAGAACTTGGCCCCTTACTATAATTTCAGAATAACCTCTGTGTTTAAAAAAAAATCTAATTTTTACTGCGTAAAAAAAATCACCAATTTTTCACACAAGAATATTTTAGCATTATTTTAAAATAAATTCATTTACTTTACTGGTTTATTAATTTTTTAAAGAGACTTACTGAATTTTGAAGGTTACTGTATGTATTTTATATAGCAAAATTCCAGTTCCAAGTTGTTTGAAAGTTAATTTTTTAAAATGATGTAATGGATTAATTTTTTAATGTTTTTAACATCGAGAATGGTCATCGTAACAGTAGAAATATCTTATTTAACTTCAATAAAAATTTTACCAGTCTAAAAAAGCTACTATTAATTCGTTTTTATCTTTGAAATTAAGTGGGCTTTTACATAAAAATATTCTCATATTTTGATTTGCCTAATTCAAAAACCCAAAATTAATGCTCACTTTTAAGTGTTCCGCATGTAATACCATATTCAAATGTCCCATTCTTAATGAATCTCAAATGTCTTTATGAGCGCTTATAAACATCTTTGCGTGGCTAAATTTACTTCTGAGCCCGCCTCCCCCCTCCTTTCTTTTCTTTTTCTTCATTTCGCTACACAGCAGCAACTCAGATCCTCATAAGAGAACTAGTTTATATTTCGATCATCTTTTTAGCAATTTATATTTCTCATTAGTTTATAATTTCATTTTCCCAAGAGCAAAGATGCCAAGTTTTGAAAACTGAAATAATATGACAAATGTCAATACATGCTTGAATTCTGAACTTGTATTTCCAGCAGACAGTATTTTAAGAAACTTACATTCACACTTTGCTATAGAAGAGCCTGTAAAGAAATAATAAACTGACTAGTTAGTAAAAAGTACAGGGAAAAACTTGCAAAGAGCTCGACAATTCAGATCCACCTTTATGCAGAGATAAATGTTGCAGTTTTGAAACTGTTTTTGAATTAGCGCTTCGATTACTTTACAGAAAATCTGTCTTTAGACTTAAAACGCACTCTTTTTCCTTTTTTTTTTTGGCTGCATGCTTGAATGCAGTTCTTCTCTCCTCTTTATTTGTCAGTAATTGTTTTGTAAAATATGTAAATTGTGGAATGTATGTTCCTCTCAAACAAAGATTTTTACGATTGGTGTCCGATTTTCAAGAATTTCTTCGACGGCGCACTGGACGAAATACCGTTTCTATAAATTTGATTGCAAATTGATGCAGTTCGCCTTTTTTTTTTTTGACTAAATCTACAGTTGGCACATATTTGTGTGCGTGTACTTGTGAATTTGTTTTACATTTCAATATTCCAATATCATAACTCGAAAAAGAAAAGAAAAAGAAAGGAAGGAGGAAAGAAAATTGGAGTAAATTCCAAACTTTTGTTTTACTCTATTCTTCGTGTACCGTGTACTAATATGTCTTCATTAGAATTACTTACCAAGTTATTCGAAGTAATTCAAATACTTGGGACTGAATTATCGCATAATTGCATAGTTATTGCACACAAAACGGGACACATATGAGGCACCAAGAAGCAAAGGGGTGTAAGTGATAAAAGGAAAAATATAGAAATAAATAGTGCAAATGATAGGGAAAGTACCATTCCATAATGTGGCAAGAGATGTCAGTGATAGCTCTAACAGGTGCTGCGCCCCAAAGGCATTTAGAAAAAAATTAACATTGAAGGTCCCATAAGATTCAAACTTTGAATGCCTTTTACTCAGAATCACTTGGGCACTTCCATCCCTTTGCTTCTCACTGTCCTATATCTAAAAACAATAACGTCAGCATAAGATTAGTATTATAATCTGAACGGTTCTTGAATTTTACGTAAATGTGAATTGAAACGTAAGCAAGATTTTATAGTTACTGTTAAAATTTTTTAATGCATCTCCTAAGAAAGTAGTTGGTTTTAAAGTTGTGTCCCTCTTGCACTTGAGATGCGATTTAATGCTTTTTTCAGTGTTTTGTAACTTACAAATTTAATTTCCTTTCACGCTGAAAGTTTCAGTGGCGAATTGCAGAAGATAAAAAAAGATATTGGATGTTTACACATATCAACATAAATTACTGAAATTAAAAAATAGCCTTCTGTTACAATTTTTTAAATGTGGGGGACGCTGATGCTGTAATAAAGAGGAGGGCCCCCATCGTTCACTCAACTACTCCACCACAAAAGTTTCCGTGATTAAGGACATTAATTTGTTGAAAAGAGCGTTTTGTCCAAATTCACATAAAGATCAATGACAAAAGTAAATAAAAATTTACTTTCTACAAATACAGGTGATCTATCTTACTAGGATCTTAATTTGCAAATGCTAATATTTCTGCGCACATTTTATTCTGAAACTATAGTCATATTTTTTTCTCGAACAGGTGTGTGCACAAACAGCACGGCTCCCAGCGTCAGCTCCATCAATCGCATCCTCCGGAATCGGGCGGCCGAGCGCGCCGCCGCCGAATTCGCCCGAGCTGCCGGCTACGGGATGTACCACCCGTACGCTGCGGCTGCGGCTTTTCCCTGGAGCGCCGCCGCAGCCGCCAGCCCCCACCTGTGGCCGGCCGCCGCCTTCCACGCCAGCGCGGGGGCAGGAGGACCCCTGACCGCCGCCTCCCCCGTGGATGGAGCTCCCTCCTTAGCTTCGGTCATGAACCCTCTCAGGGATCAACGGCAAGCCAGTAAGTATCCCATAGTCACATTTGCAATACCTAGAACCAAAGGAATGTAAGGGACCAAATCACAAACGTGAAGATAATTAGCGCAAATGATATAGAAAGCACCACTCTATATTGTGGCAAGAGATGCTAGTGGTAGCCCCAACAGATGCTCTCCTCAAGATTGAGGGAAAAAAAATTGCAGCTCTCATAAAATCCAAACTTTGATCGCGTTTTACTCAGAAACGTTCCTTGGAAACTAACATCCCTTTTCTTCTTACTATCTTATTTCATATTTTTGATAGGGGAGACGACGAACTCTTCATTTTGGGAGGGCGGGAAAACTCGTCTTACCAAATGAAACTCAAATGAATTTTACCGAATACTGAACCATGAACACCGATACCTAATGAGATAGACACTAGGCAAGTTAACGGAAAAATGAAAAAGAGTCTTCAAAACTTCTAAAGATGGCTCACTAATGGAAAAAAAAATTGCAAAGGAAAAAAAATTGATTTTTTCCGAAAAAGGAAACTTTTTGGGAACTCGCTCGCGGTCATGCTTTAAAATTGCTTTTCTAGACTATTTTTACTTTCTTCCACTAAAAATAGTGGAAGAAAGTAAAAATAGTCTAGAAAAGCAATTTTAAAGCATGACCGCGAGCGAGTTCCCAAAAAGTTTCCTTTTTCGGAAAAAATAAATTTTTTTTTCCTTTGCAATTTTTTTTTCCATTAGTTTTGCTAAGTTAGTTTAATAATTACTACTCTAAATAAAGCAAAAAATTGTGAGCATATAAAATAAAGCATATAATCTCAATATTAACATTTTGAGATAAGCTCATGATTTATCGGTTTCTTTTCATGTGCCCATACATGTACACAGATATCTACAGTGGCCACGCTCTTCCTCAATCAATGCTTTCTCCCCGGTGCGGATCCCAAATATGAATATATGCCCCCCCAAATATGAATATTTCCATTAAAAAGCAAAGGCATACACCGTTATAATACTGATATCTTTGCTCTTCTCTGTTGTTTTCATATAAGAAATTTATGCGTAGAGCTCAGATTTTAAATATACTTAAAGAATTAATTGTTTATTTTTTTACTGCATTTTCAATTAGTAATTTTAAAAAAATGAACATACTTAGAAACGTTTAATGTAAGATATTACTATGAGAAAAAGTATTTATAATACAATATACTCACGACCAGTAGCGTAGCCAGGATTTTTTTTCGGGGAGGCCTGAGAAATATAAATGTTACATTCGAAAACGATAACTATCCATCCGATAATTATGAAATCAAAATCAACCAAACTTTAAAAAAAAAATTTTTTTTGGAATCTTAACGTCTTTTGCATAAACTGCATTCATTAGAAATGCCTTGATTAATTGAAACAAATGGTTTTTAAAATAAAGAAATGAGAACTTATATTTCAATTAAAGTTTAATAATACGTGTAAAAATAGTATTTGAGCAAAAAGTCTTTCTTCAACTTTACTTTTCTAAGAAAACTCTTTTAATTACCATGTCATCTGAAACTGAACAGTCTATGCATATTGAGTAAATCCAATCCAGTTAAGCGACTTTAGTTTTCAATCTCCTTAAAATTGAGAAACTTCGTTCAGCTGAAACTCCTGATACTGGTAGGATGGAAAGTATTTGAAGGGCAAAATGTAGGTGAAAAGGGGAAGCAATCGCCGAGTTCGGCAACAATTCGGCAGACTTTCACTTCCCCCCATCTTCCACATCCCCCCCGTTCAACTTCAATCACATCTTTAGATGAAGGAAGATCATCTTCATAGAATGAATGAGATGCACGGTTCTATGTCTTGAAAACTCTTTTCAACAGCGTGTTGGAGAATAAGGTTTCTCAAGGTAGAAATTGTGTCTTTATGAGGCAAAAAGCGCTCATAAGAAGCGTCATATTAAGTGACGATATTGGATCATCTAGGTAAGAAATAAAAATCGTGATTCTATATTATTCTTCAGTTGTTTTGTTGGCTATATTTGGGCGGTTCTTTTGAAATTTACACACTCTATGTGTTTTTACCTCAATGTTAAATTTGGCAGCTATGGGTTTCGGCTTCATTAGCTAAAACTAGAACGATTTCTCAAAATCGGTTAAAGTATTTAACTTTTTATTAAGAGTTTATGGGGTAATCCAAGCATACAAGATCAATAAGCTATTCCTTTACATTAGGTACTTTAAAGTTTATTTAAAAAATACTATTAATATACAGTTGAATTATAATTTAAAGAGTACTAAGTGTAAACTTGCTCTTTTATATTCTTTAATTCGAAATTGAATTTAATATATTTTCCTTTAAATAATGTCTTTATTAAATAAACATCGAATATTCTTTTTAAAAAAAGGAATCAAATAATAATAATCCTCATCATTAGTTTTACTTAATAAATTTGCCATACATATTTCTTGGTCATATTAATTTATTCGAGTATTTTTAAGAGTATGTATCCAATCATAAAACAGTAATTGCTCGGAATGGTTTACTATCATGTTTCAACCTCCCACGGAGACCATATGCGTTCGTTCATCCTATACATGGGCATTTTGACATCGAAAAAAAAAAAAAAAAAGAATATAAGTGGGAAGAAAAATCGCATGAATGTTTTTAACCTTGATTTAAGCAAAAACCCCTATAGTTATAGTAATTTCAAATTAACTTCAGAATTTTATATGGTAACAATAAATGTTTTAATCTTAACTGAGATGTGTTATATCTCTAGGACCAGCCTAGCTGGGCCCTGTGCCTGTTGCTGATCGTCGTATTTGTATTTGTTACTCCCTCCCTCCTCTCCAAGTGTGACATCATTTGCGAACGGTACTCAGCTGAATGCTGTTTGAAGCTGTTTGATCTTCATTTGTAAAATAATTTACACTATCATACAGGCTGACAATTTCATTACAATTTCTCAAATAATAAGGAGCTTTCAACTTAAATTTTATTATCAGTTTATAAACTTAGGGTAGTCCGAGGTCCCCTCCGATTCCCTTTTGTGTGACTCTGTTTCCTGTTTTTAAAAAACAAAGAACTATTTTTGAAAAGAGTTCTACTTGCGAAAATTATCTGATGGATAGTATGAAAAGTTAGCCGTCCTTGTGAGAAATCAAGCTACGAAAAATAGAAAACAGGAGCTAACACTCTGAATGAGACGTTCTCAATATGAGTGGAAGGTAGAACCGTTAGGGGTCAAATGCAGAGCCAACTATCCCACAGAACAGGGAATCCTGGTCCTTTCTAGGAAGCAAATTAAACCCTAACCTTTTCGAACAAGTACCAACCGTACCGAACGCAGGCCCTAGAGCAGTGATGGCGAACCTATGACCCGTGGGGCAGACACTGACCCACGCAAGATTTTTAACTGACCCACGATTGCTAGGCAACATTTGTTTGCTTACGCGGGTATATTTAGATTTTCTAATTTGGGGGAATAATTTATATTCTATTTGTATTTTTTCAAGCACTGCATTGACACAAAAGCAATTTAAATGCTGCCTAGAACCTTCAGTTTGATCATTACAATTCTAAAGTTACAAGAATGACGACAAATACGTTTGTAGTATTTGAAATAAAGCAAAATTGTTTACAAAATATGAAATAAAGTGTATAATTTTACTCACATTTTGTTTGTGGGGAAAAAAAATCAACAAACCAAGCAAATAATCTTTAAAGCACTTTCTTCAAATACAATGCATGTTTTTTTCGTTACTCCTTGTTTATTCAAACACTTATTGCCATTTGCAACAAACACTTGTAAATTTTTAATCCCCCTAAAAGTTTTTAAAACATCAAACCAAGCCCATTTTTACCAGTTAAGCAAATTGAATTTTAGAGATATTTAGTTTTAAAACTGCTCAGTTAAAAAATTTTAAACTTTGCTGCAATTGGGCATGAATGACACAAGAGCTAATACTAAACTCATGTTTGTGAAAGTTGCAACACCATGAAGGACTTACGCGAGTGAGCTGAAATTTTCAGGAAATGCAAAGTAGCGCATGATATGCAAATGATTAGCGCATGATAGCGCATGCGTATGCTGAGCAGCGCTCTCTGAACGGCGGATGGATCCGAATAAATAGACGGCTGTAGCGAGGCGTTTATGGTTATCAGTGGTTATCTGCTAGTGGTAAACGTTAGCTCAATCTTTACTTATGCCTCTTCGACAAAAGAGAGCGAGATTTGAACAACTTACAGAGTATGAACGGGGGAGAATCATCGGCTTTCGTGAAGCTGGATTGTCGTATCGTGCAGTAGCCGCTCGTGTGCAGCGTAACAGCAGCACAGTGATGCGTGTTTGGAAGCAGTGGACGGACGAGGGTCGGACAACTCGGAAATCCGGGAGTGGACCCCGAAATGTGACGTCAACTCGCGATGAGAGACACCTGCTCCGCATGGCGCGGACGGACCGTACAGCTTCCTCTAGACAATTGGCAGCACAGTGGTCAATAGCTACAGGTGTTTCATTGTGTGCTTCATCAATTCGTAGACGTTTGCTGCAGCGTGGACTGCGCGCAAGGACTCCTTTATACAGGATTCCCCTCACGCTAAACCATCGCCGCCTGCGGCTACAATGGGCCAATCAGAATAGAGACTGGCCTGCTGATTGGCAGCATGTCGTGTTTTCTGACGAATCCCGCTTTAATTTGTGGTACCATGATGGCCGCATTCGTGTCAGACGCTATGCCGGTGAACGCCACCTTCCGGAGTGCATTATCGAACGCCACAGTGGACGAACACCCGGAGTAATGGTGTGGGGAGCCATATCCTATCATGGACGATCTCAATTGGTACGAATTGTGGGCAATCTGAACAGCAACAGGTACATCAGTGAAGTTCTACAGCCCCAAGCTGTTCCCGTCCTTCAAAGCTTGCCAGGCGCTGTATTTCAACAGGACAATGCTCGCCCTCATATTGCTAGGACTGTTCAATCCTTCTTTGCAACGCAGCAGGTACAGCTTCTTCCTTGGCCTGCGTATACCACGGATATGTCGCCAATTGAACATGTGTGGGATTTCGTTGGTCGGCGTCTCGCTCGTGATTCTCATCCTGTTGCTTCTGTAGACGAACGTTGGGTACGCATACAAACAATATGGAATGCTCTTCCTCAGGCAGACATTCAAAATTTGTTTGACTCCATGCCACGTCGTGTAGCAGAACTTATTGTGGCGCATGGTGGCTGCACAAAATACTGATTCCGATCTCTTGTTATTGTTTGTTTGCTTTGAAAATTTAATCATTTATTTGTACCACTACCACTCAACTGTGTATTAAATTTCATTCAATTATGACGATTCCTTCATGATGTTGCAATTTTCACAAACATGAGTTTAAAACAAAAATTGAACAAAATTAGACCCACATCTCGAAAAGGTTTGCCATCCCTGCCCTAGAGGGATTCGTATCTCTTCTCTGGGATGTTTGTCGCCGACAGAGCCTTTCTTCTGTGAGAAACTTGACCAATACGCTTTGTCACAAACTGCATGTCCTGCATGCAGAAAAATTCCCTCTCTGCGCACTCACCAGCGAACAGCGGCGCAATTTGCGAACTCAGTTCGCAAATTTAGAAAACAACAAGAGCTTTTATTTAAAACTAAAATTATCTAAGCATACATAGATCTATTTTCAACTTTCGAGTTTGAATAATTTCGGGGGTGGCTCCAGCCCCTTCAGCCACCCCTTGGCTACGCGCCTGCTCACGACGAGGGAAAATTTTAGTTTCTAAATATAGAGGAAAATAATTTATTTAAAAAAATGGGGCTGTTGAAGTGGGTTTTTATCAATGCTTAAATTTTATACGAGAGTAAAATTTAAATCCTGCAAGAAGGTTTTTACTCAATATTTTAATCATCAATATGATTGAAATCTCTAATTTAGTTTTGGTTATTTCGTTTCTCCTTTTCCTTTTATTTTTTTAAACAATCAAGAGTTACTTATTTTTTTCAATTAAATGAGGTTGATGTTTTAATATTTCCGATGTTTTTTTTCATTCATTGAAACGAGTAGTTTCCAAATCAAACTAAGTGAATAGATTACAAGTGTAATTAAAAATGAATTAATATTTTTTATGATCAAAAACAAAATTTAAGTATTATAAGGATGTTTCCTAAATGAACAGTTTAGAAATTATTCTAATTATCTAAATGTATTTGCAATAAATTATGTTGTGAAATTAAAAAATAAACATTTTATGTCAAAAATATCTTTTGATGTCTATATTGAGTAACAGAGTAAATTAACTATTTATTACACGTTTTGTTATAACTCCATATTTTTTATTAAAAAGCAATAGTGTGATATCTGATTATTTTGCAGCTTCTTCAGTTATGTAATTACACTTATATATTTATTTGAAAGTGGGAATTTATAACGAAATCTATTGATTGATTATAATCTCGGCTTTCTCACACTTTTTATGCAGTTAAATTCGAGTACACAAAAGGAAAATATCTCATTTTATTTGGCACTCTCAGAAATAGAACTCTCACTTTCGAGGATTCTTCAATCGTCAAGACAAACTTCGTCAATTTGACGAAAGGTTTACTCGGAGCATTTGTCACGAAGCCATTTCGTCAAATACGACGAAAGTTTCGTGAGGTTTGAGCATACGTTTCTGAGTTTGCCGTCTGAAAAACGAACAAAAATAATAAAACTCTATTAAGAATTTAAAATAACTTATAGAGCAGAATACTCTCACAGTTTTTAATGTTTGCAAACAATCTATTGTGCTATTCAATGGCGTCAGTCATTAATATAAAATTAATAAAGTTAATTGTTCCTTGTAATTTTCCACCTCAGCCTTAAAAGAACTGTCAATATAACGAGCTAATACTTTTCAAGCTACGGGATTTCCTATTCTTTTCAAAAAAGACAAAGACTCTAGAAGTACTTAAGAAATACAATTTCGGTCTCCCAACTTCGTTCAAAACACACGGCGGTACGTAAGCATTTATCAAAAGCGCCGGTTACAGTTTGCTACATGTTAATGGTTGATTAAAAAATAATAAGTGAAATAAAATGCGAGCGAACTGACTCCGTCTTATGGCCAAATTAACATACAAAGTTCGATAGAAGAGCTTTAGGATAACAAAAAAACATACCTATTTTTTCCTGAAACACACGGCGCTGGGATGTTTTCCTAATCATATAATTGCCTTAATTGCTAAATTAAAAGATACCGAAAAGAAATCTCAACAATAATAAAAAACGCCAAGCGCCGTATTTGATGGAGACATCAAAGCATAAAAAATGTCTGCCATTTGAGAATAGTGACTTTTTTCGTGCTTGGAATCGCATTCCAACGCTTTAATCTTGAGTTAAAATATCATTGTACTCACTACTAAAGCACACGCTTTTGCCCACTAAAAACAAAAAAGAGAGGCTTATACCAATGCTAATGTATACAGCCGGGGGCAGTGAGGCTTAATTAAGATAAAAACAGTAACTGGGGGAGGGGGAGAGCGAAACAAAAGAAGCCGGCAGCGGTAAACATGGAGGTCATTACTGCACGGAGATTAACTTCAATTTAGTTTTATGGGAACTTAATTGTTTATCATTTGTGAAAAATGTGTTAGGCTTAGCTTCAGTCTGGCTTGCTTTTTTGTAACCTCTCCACCCCTACATCATGTTTTAATAACTTTATTCTCAGACGAGGCTGATAGTGCTTCATTTTTTTTATCCTCCTATCCCCCGTAATTCTTTATATTTGGGTGTTTTTATTTCCCCTCTTCTTTTTTTTTTCTTCTCTTTTCTGATAGCATCTTGATGCTAATTGGCACAAATATTCATACTCTTAAGCAAAAAGCTGGAATCTATGCCAAATGGTAACTTTTAAAAGCAGGTAAAGCGGCCAGTTGGAGCAAGGCGTGCAAATGAAAGTTTATTCCCTTCTTTTGTTTCACATTTAAAGCCAGTTTTTCATACATATTTTCATATACTTATATTTATATAAGCATAACGAAAGTGAAATGAAAATTTAAAGTATAGTGCAAAAAAGAGGGAAATTTAAACAATTTTCTTTGTCTTTTTATTGAATGGATATCAATTAATAAAAAATCGAGAAAATATGTTTTCTTTGTTTGAATTGTTTTTATTTATTAAAAAATAAAGCATGAGTAAACGCACCAAAATTATAACTTAATAACGTTATTTTTAAAGCGTTACATCATCATCTTACCATTTTTTTAAAATCATACAAATCTTCTCAATATTAGCTTATATTCTTTTGCATTACCTACTTATAAAGAACTAGTAAGCTCGGCGGTCATACGAAATAACCGCTGTTCTAGATATTACAAATTATTATTACAATGATTTGTGCAAAGGTGTCTTCTAATTCAAACTGAATTACCCAGGTGTCAGGCGGTGAGGACGCCGATTTGCTTACTGCCCCACACTACTATATATTTATTTAATATACAATCAAATTGTTTGTGAAAAATATATATTTACCATCCAAAGAACTAATTCAAAATTTTATTATGCTTTTCAAAACAAAAGTTTTAACGAAATTGGGCAAAAAGAGCGCAGCCACCCTAATAAGAAAAATAAAAAAAGCGCAGACGATAAATAAATAAATTAAAAAGAAAGGAAGGATTAAATTAAATTCACGTATACATTAAATTTTAATGGAGATTGCAAATACAGCGAAGCCTCACTCAATATGCTAGAGAAACGTTTCGATTATTATTAGTATATTTGTTATACAATAACAATGGCAACTGCATTGATTTGTTTGTTCACACGGCAACTGTAATTATAGTGTTGGAAACGACGGCAACAATACAAAAATAAAATAAAGCGGGTCAAAAAAATCATTGAAAATTAAAAAAAATAATAATAATTAGAAAAAAACTAATTGAGTCACAACTTTCATTTTTGCGGCGATGCGTTTCTCGGGTCGTAAATATTAACCGTGCCGAATGTGGTCCCGATCGGTAAAACGGCCTAGGATCCTATAGCGGACAGACACAGACAGAATAAGGCGATTATATATAAGATATAAAGACATAAGCAAAATCTTCATTAATTTAACCAACTTCTAGCTATCAATGTCAATCGATCTTTATCGTTTTTTTTTCTTAGTGCTTTTCTAATTTAGGCAAACACAAGTTCCCCTCCAGATCCAACTTAATTCCATACAATTACGCAACTCTTCCATAACAAATTTCTTCGTTAAAAGAGAATTAGGCTCCCATTAGCCCATTACCGTAGGGCATTGCACAGTTGTTGATGCTTCAAAGCATAACAGGGCTAATGTCTAAGCATTTTTATAATACGTTATGGATACTTTGCAAAATAGAAGGAAAACAATTAACGCGGAAGCTCAATTGTTGCAAGCAGTCATGCAACAGTGGCTCATACGAACATGCTTCAGGTATGTTGCGTTACTTTTGTGTGCAGTTTTATTTAAAAATACATCCTTCAGTTTTAATCCATTAGTCGGGTGGAAAGATAAATTGTTTTATGGTTTGATTGTTCTGCAACCGATTAATTATTAAAAGATTCTACTTACTGCAAATAAAGAGTAATTAGATTACTCGAAACTCATAGCCAGGTAGAGACTAAATACGAATGGCTGAGTAGAATAATGACTCTCAGGCCTATTGTAATAGATATAATTTTGTTATCATTTTAGTTAATTTGCAGAGAAAGATATTTTTATTCTTCAAAAATTATCTGAAAACTTCATTGCACTAAAAATCTTTCACCATTAGTGAAAATAGTACTAAATCTGGCGTTCACGTCTGATAGAATCAAATTCTTATGGAACCTTCTTAATGGGACCCCCCCTTGGGACCGACAAAACTGCCCACCTCAAAAAGGTAATTACTATAATAGTACATTTTCTATACATTCTCAGAAACGCATGCTCAAATCTCACGAAACTTTCGTCATATTTGACGAAATGGCTTTGTGAAAAATGCTAAGAGTAAACCTTTCGTCAAATTGGCGAAATTTGTGTAGTAACTTTTTTAAGTCACGTGATTGCGGGAGGAAAGAATCGTTGTAAATGACGAAATTTTCTTGACGATTAAAGAATCGTCAAAAGTGAGAGCCCCATTTCTGAGAGTGTGATGACTATATTCAAAGGCACAAGAAAATGTTTGAAGCGATCAGTTTAGACAGGGAGGTTACATCACAAAGATGGTCAGTTTTCCAGTTTTCCACTAAATTAAAAATTGGCGTCACAGAGGTAAACTGGTATTTTATAGAGAAAGAGAGGAACTAAATTAATCTGAAAAAACGCAGTAAAAAACATTAAACAAACGAATTCTTGACTTTAGCTAGATGTTCATGCAAAAGTAAAATTTATGCTGCATTTTTTCTTTTCTTTTTTTTTTTTTTTTTTTTTGAAATAGGTTTTATGTTACATATATAATTACGTCATTACGTATATTCATTTTAAAGAGCAACATAAAAAAATATTCCTAAGAGAGAGTGATGCCCAACCTGTTTCGTAAAAAGGATGCTCAGTTTATTAAATGTAATAGAAGTTTTAAGCGATCAGATAATTAATCAGTTGGAAAAAGTGGATGTTTACGATATTTTGTTCCTATAAGTGGGTGATGACAATTTTTAGTTTCTAAAAGTTTCTTTTGTCCTCGAAAGTGAGAATCATATTATTAAGTTGGTAAAATGAGACTGACGACGTCTAACGATTCAAGAGTGTTAATGATGGAGGATAAGTAACAACATTTCACTAGTACGACACAGATTTAATGAGATTCAAAAATGTGTAGAGAGATATTATGATGAAGAATTTAAAAGGACCTAAAAAGAGGGAGAAAAATATTATACAAAGACGGAGATGGGCTTAAAATTTTGCCCAGTAAATGCTTTAGAAAAAACTAAGAAAATAATCATAGATTACGCTTCTTGCATTAGATGAGAAAGAACCTCTTCCAAATTAAAACAGAAACAGGTCGTGGGAAATTGGAGGTTCCCCTCAACATCTGTCAACTGCGTAGAACAACTTTTCAGGCGCCACAGAGAAACTAATTGCGCTACACGACATAAAGAACGACAAGAAAAGCACTTGCTAAAAATCAAGAGGGGAGAAGAAAATAAGAGGTGAAAAAAAAATCAGGCTTGTTGACTCTAGGAAAAGAAAATCAAAGAAGAAGGACATCGGTAAGTATATTAGTGTGACAATTTATGGAACTCCTAACCGCGGCACTCTTGAGCTGAGCAGTTGCTACTGCGCAAACAACGAGACCCGCAATCTAATGAAGAAAATGAGAGACTTTGATTTTTTTTTCTTTTCCATATTTACCATTCTATTTCTTGCACCGGACTTGCGTGCTGGGTTATATATCAAGCTATCGGTGTCCTAGGCAACGAACAAGCAGAGGCACAAGCCATGAAATTAGGCATGAATTCTTCATCAGCTTTTCGAATGCGAAACCTGGAGTAGCCTTACGAAGTCGAGTTTTTTTTTTTTTTCAAATTAGAGGGGAATTAAGAGGAATTGTGCATTAAATATGCATCCTGGTGAAACTAGGTACGTGAATTTAGATTTCGAATGATTTTTTCCCCTATTCCATTGCTTTTGAAATGCAATCATTGCATCATTAAGAACGATAATAGATCATACATGTAAGAGAAAAATCGATTAGATTACGGTAAAAAGAAATTCGCTTCCAAAATTCGATACCGATGACTTTTGAAACATCCATAAAAGCATAATTATGTTGGTCTTTGCTAGTGTAATAAAGACAACGTTCCTATTAAAATGGCGAAGTTTACATACAAAGTTAATGCAACATGCTAACTTTTCTTTTCTCATGAATAAATGAACTGCATTTAAAACTGTTTCCAATATGCCAACAATATGAACGTGTACGTTTAAAGCCTCCCCCCCCCCCCATGAAAATTGTAACAAGGATACTCATGCTTATATATTTAAAATACGTTGATTTTTTAATAAATTAGATGCGTCAATAATGTGAATGCACACGCATTTGCATAATGGGAAATGCAGCTTTTGCAACTCTTTCTTAGTTCTCCTGTCAAATAGAAGTATCTTGCTCAAAGCTTCCTTCGGACTTTTTTTTTTTGCAATAAAAGTTATAGCTTGATTGTCGACCTAGAAGATATCTTGAACTAAGAAAATTTCAAATTGATTCTTTGGTATTTGCTTTATTTATAGTTGCACTTGAAATAAAAATTCTGCGACAAACCAGCGTCCATCCAAGTTATTTCCTTTAAATTAATCTTGAACTTTTATCCCTGAGAATTGAAATTTATCTTGCACATTATTTGTCCAAAGCTGGTATTTTTATCAAAATACAACGCTAGAACGTAAAATAAAATGGGGCACGTCTGTTCATTCACGTACTTTTCACGATTCTCTTGTACTGATAACAATGAATAAGGACGTGCTTCAAAATATATGATCCGTGAAATGAAGAGGCATTTAGATGTAGATTGTTTAAACAAGAGCTCTTGTAGAATATTTTTGAGTATTTTAAAATTATTCTGCCTCCTGCAAAATGTTTACTTTTATTTATGAATGCAAAAATGATTTTCTTTTAATATTAATTTTTCATAATCTTGCATTTTTGAATTTATCAATGTGTTCGGAAAATTTATCATGTTTTGATACATACTTTAATTTTATGGTAAATAGGTAAATAAGACAAAGTTATATTTTCTTTCGTAGGAGATGAAAGCACTATTTTTTTTAGTAAAGTTTTGTCGTTTTCTGAACTGATGATTACTTTTGCATACGAGCAGTAGCGCCCCCAGAATTTATCTGCATGAGGGAGGGGGTGGTTGGAATAAAAGAACGTACACACACAAACAGAAATATACAGTAAGATTAGCAATATTTCTTGCAGGAACCAGTGGTGTAGTTCTGGAAAAAATGGTAGGGAGACGCTTACATATACGAATATCAAAAGGGAGGTTACGCCTATGTTAAAATAGAATAAGTGGGGGGACGTTTGAGTTAAAATTAAAAGGTAGGGGGACGCCGTCCCCCTACGTCCCCCCCCCCCCTCGACTACACCACTGGTAGGAACAATTCTAATGACTAATGAGCAACTTTTGTTACCCTTGAAACACTGGAGCAGGCACGGTGAAGTTGGCTTCACTGTGGCTAGTGTTTAACGTCTGTGAAGCCAAAAGCTCACAACTTTCTCCTATAGAAAAGGTTTCTGTGCAAGCAATCCCAAAACACGTGTATGGTGTATGCAATTATATATGTCTTGCTATTTGTACTCTAGCAAGTTGGTGTTCTCTTAAAAAGTTTCACTTTTATACATTTTTAAAAATAGTAATCCAAACACATTTTTCAATTCAGATTGGTTTATCGTTCCTTGACAGAGAAAGTAGCACATGTTGTTACTAAAACTCTTCACAGACGTAAGAAAAATCAAATAAAAAGTGACTGTATCAGCGCCGACTATAACACTGAGCAGATTCAATGCAATTAAGCTAAATATCAAAGTTAAAGTTGTATTTTTCTTTTTCTTTCTGCAGAGAAAACGCGTGTTGTGTATAACTGTTAAACAACGAGTATATTCAAATTTTCGTTACATATTTGTGTCTAGTTTACTCCTAACGCTATGTGTAGTTAAGAGATACTACGGAAGTGTTTGTTGATGTGTGCGATATCAATAATTAAATAAGCACTGTTCAAAACTAAACATAGCATTTAATGACAACCATCTTAAACTCATGATCTAACTATCTACAACGCGCATTCCACGTATGATTACAGTTAGCATTTGTAACGATATAAATATAAGCCCAAGGCTTTGCTGTAGCTTTCATCTTTAATACTTAGCATGGATAATGCCACAATTTGCACGTTATCACGTTCCTTCTTTCTTTCCTTTTATTTATTTATTAATAAATAAAAGGAATACTACACATGTAATTATGTAATTTTTTTTACGCCCCATTCTAAATATCAGCTTTAGAGCTCTCTTTTTTTTAAAAATATTTCAGTAGACAAAAGTATGAACTATAGACATTTAAGTTTTTCTCTATAGATTATTCTTTTGACTATCAGCTTACAAACTCTTTTTCCTTTTAAACTTCTTGTTGGTAAATTTATTGACTATAGAAATTTAAATTTTGTTCTACGGATCATTCTTTTAGGTATAAGCTTACGAACTTTATTTGTCTTTTGAAAATAATTCTAGTGGACAAAGATATGGACGATGGAGCAAGCTCGGATTCTGGAGATCGCCCCAAGTTCAGGAGAAACCGAACCACTTTTAGTCCTGAGCAACTAGAAGTCCTGGAGGAAGAATTCGAAAAAACCCATTATCCTTGCGTGAGTACCAGAGAGAGACTCGCTGCAAAGACTAATTTATCGGAAGCACGAGTGCAGGTGTGTATTCTGAATTTTGACTGAAAATGTTCTGAAAAGTAGCAAGATATCTATATTTTGATTTATTTCTTTATTTATATATCGTACCGATCATGCTATTACTCGAGAGACTTGATGTCACATAAAGTGTCACTTGTCATTTAAATTCAAATATTTAAGATCACAATACAATTCGCTTATGATTTAAATCCAGAACATAACTCTGAGCTTCCACTAAGATAAAAAATAGTGATTACGGCTAAGTGGATGGACTTTTAATGTGATAATTTCGCTTTAAGTAATGGAATTCAAAATTGTATAAGAACCGGGTGGCTTTGCCACTTAATCCCAGATATTTAATACCGCAATGAAAAGTTACCTTCAGATTCAGAAATGTAATTTGAGTTAAAAGGTATTGATCATTATCTAAATTAGGAAATTTAACACAGCAACTTAATCGGCTTAGTGTAGATTAAAACACTTAAATTAATTTGAATCAATAAGTATTTTTTAAATTCAGAATTAAATCGAGAATCTAAATAAAAAAATTTAAATTTCGAGTAAAAAGTGTCGATGGAAATTTTAACCAATAGACGTTGTGTTATTCAAAGCATCAAAAATTACTAAAAGGGTCTTTTATATTACATGAAAGGTAATAATTATGATTTATTTTGAGGAAAAAAACACATGAACACTAATAATTGCGGTCTATGTGCAGACGCTTCAGGCTGAATAAATAAGTAATTGTGTTTATAGTAAAGGGAAGCAATATAATGCAAATTGCGATTGATTTAGTGTGACAAAGTATACATATTGTATTGTATTATTGAATTGTTTAGTGTCGCATCAATGCCATTCATTATGATTTAATCTATTCAATAGAAGCATCACTTACGGCTTAAATGAAGAGGTTTAATCGCACGTGGTAATATATTAATTGCTCTTCACATCAAAAATATTAACGAAGAGAAAAAAAAAGTAAAGTTACGACACTTGGTAAAAGTTAAATTACATTTATATTCTTTTCTTTTCATGACATTTTAAGACTTTAGCTGAGAAGTGAGAAAAATTTTTATGTCCGTTTCGACAACAAGAATCTTGTTCATCGTTAATATTATGTAATTAAATAAATCAATTACTTAATATCGTCTTGCTAATGGGCATGAAATAGTTTCGAGAATAGTAATAAGTATGAGTTATGAAATAAAACATATACGATGCCCGCAAACGTTCTCAATAGTTGCCAACATTCACTAATTTTGACAAAACATTTTTAATTGAAAAAATATTAAAAAAAAAAAAAATACTGAAGCTCAAAAAATAAAAATAAATTTATTGTCAAGTATAGATATTTAAACTTTATCAACACTTATATCACATCACTGGTTCTATATATTAAACGTATATATTTCTCAGATGTGACCCGAAATTTAAGACCTCATAAAGCTATAAAAAAAATCAATTTTTGTTACTAAGATGTTTAAAATTGCCGTTAAATCCTGCCCCCCCCCCTTTTTTTTTCTTTCTACCCGTTTTTATTACAAACACCCTTTAAAATGCGACTAACTATTATATATTTGAAGTATCGTTTTTAAAGCAATGTTTTAAAACAAGAAAAATAATTATCTTATAACTATTACATGTTTACATTACACTTAATTATTACGACAATGGTATAGTCCTGGAGGGACACTTTTAGATACGAAAATAAGTTATGGAAATGAAAAAGTAGGTGTTTGCTTTCCCGGACGTCCCCCGATTCCACCGATATTAGGGTTTTAAATTGTATCACATAACACAATTTGGCATCGATAGTTAAAAGATTAAATTACAGTCTAAAATGTTTTCTATTCAACTGTGAATGTCACAGTAAGAAACGTTATCCTGTCCTGGATTTTAATTAAAAGTTTGAACATTGTTTAAATATGTACAGATGTATGCTATCTTTGAATCTCAACAACTTTAATCCAAGCAAAATGTCAGAGTTTGATTTTACTTTCCAATGCACTTTAACATTTTTGGAAGTACTCAGTTTCTTCATTAAAAGTTGAGTTACATTTGGGGCAAATAATAGAAAAAAAACAAAGTTTCAGATCTAACTTTAGTGGTCACGCACTCTATCAAAGCCATTTTGTCCGCAATCTTACATTGAAGAACACGCGATTGTATTTTACGTCTTTCTATGCCCCAACATCAAATGACATAATACGTACTGACATGTGTTCTAAGGTAGACAATTAAGCAATCCTTCCTGTTGTTCGAATTCTCCACGCACCGATTGCCTTGTATTTGCGAATGCTATTTCGAACGCGATTTAGAATCATTATTAATGTACCTTAATGATCAAAATACTTCACCAACCCCCTTTACTCCCCCGTCTTTGAGTAATTACCTCTTTAACGAGGCACCATTAGTGACGTCACAAGTTGTCGTGGGCATGACGACCGCCATATTATCCAATGGGGCGCTGCGGTATCATCACGTGGGTCGTAGGCTTTCAACGCTAAGCGGTCGCGCAAAGTTGCCCATGGCAACGGTGGTGTAACCAATGTAGAATTGTTTGAGCAGATTTTTTGATGTTTTTTTCTTGACATTTATTATATTTTTAATTCTTTTTCCGCGGATGAAATAAAGGACAAGTACGCTTCAGCTACCGTGGGCGTACACCGAACAAAGTGTATGTCTGTATGAATCGCATTATCTATTCATTCCCTCCCTACCCGATAGATATTGCTCTCCTTCTGCACACATCAACCGTCGAGCTGCTCGCCTGCTCACGCACAACTCAACTCTACTCGCTTGGTTTATTCAGAAGCGCGCCTGAAAGCCAGATCCCGGCCTACCGATTATTGGATTATTTTTCAGCGGAGAACAGAAAAAGAGGCGGGGAAGACAAGCGAAAAAAGGGATAAGTAGAGAATAGTTGAATGAATAATAATGATGATGATGATGACGATGAAAGCGGTAGCTGTATGGGCGTGGTGACTTCATGTACAGGTTAAAAAAATGCCTACCTACAATAGGCGTTCCTAATGCATATTATATGTACAAAAGGCAAGGTCTTTTCAGTGTATTTTGGAGCACAACGCAAACACATTCTTCACAATATGAGAATCCATTATCTGATGAACAATGGCATATCTTGCGTTTGTTCGCTTTTATCATGAATATGACATGCACCATGCACCTCAGCCCTTGGTAGTAATATAAGTAATATCGACGAAAAAGTTTCATGGATTGCGATTGACGAAACACTAATTTCAGTACAATTTTAAATTTTAATCCAATTAAAAAGAAGCGCTTACTGAATACTTCATTCTGTTAGTTCTTATGACTCATCGAAGTTAATGAAATATTGATCGCTGTCATTTCGGCAAATTTACATTAGTACTGTCGTGTTTTGCTTCAGGGAAATATTAAATAAACAAATATGGGACTTCTTTTATCCTATAGGCAGGTCAAATCATGACTTGGTAATTGTCCATTTTCTTGAGGACTTTGAGTAAATTCACATGTAATATTATCCAGACTAAAAACGTATAAAAATGTCGTTTTAAATTTGTTATCTAGACTGATTATAGCAACCATAATATCGACTATGCAGTTTGAAAGTATTTAATCCTTGTGTTATTCAATATCGTATTCAATCTGGATTCTTTAGAATTGAACACAATGATTCCCTCTCCCCCGTCCCCCCCTTTTTTAAAATAAAAACATAATAAAATGAGTAATGTGCAAATAAAAAACATAAAAATTTCAAATGAATTTTTAAAAAATGTTCTACTTACACGTAAAAAACCAAAATGTTCTATATATTTCTGCAATATTACATGAAATTACGTTGCATTTTAACTATAAGCTGTATAATTGTCTATTATGCCAAAAAAAAAAAAAAAAAAATCCGATAAGTTTTTATCTTTATTGTATATAAATATATTGCATAAAATAATTAGATGAAGGAGAAAAGTTAACTTTTCATTTTATATCGTTATCCAAGTATAAAGGTAGACATAAAAAATATAAAGCACAAAATTGACGTCGATATTGATATAGATATAAATGTAAAACGAAAATTAAAAAAAGAAATTAATGAAAATGATATGTCACAGTTTTAATGTTATAATATTTTGATAGTAAAAAAGTAAAGCTCATTTATCCGATAGTTATGCGTGTTTGCGCCAATGTGAATGGCGAAAATTATGCAAGGAAACGCTTTCTCCACGTACCGAATAGTCGTTTCTTACGTCAACATCTGTAGTTCTAGATCTGTATTTGCAGTTATTCATCATTAAAAAAATTTTTCTTTGAATAATTTTGTTTATAAAATACTGACCCTTTTCCTTGAATTTTGTAATTGCTACTCAATCAAATCGAATTTATGCCGATGCAAGTTACTAAAAGTATACATGAAAAGCTTGTTTCGGGAATTGAATTGTTTTTTCATGAACTGCAATACTTGTAGAGTTAGTAATATATCTGCAGTTATTCATTCTTAACGCTAAATTTACCAGACCAGTCATTTCGACAGTTTCGAAGCTTCCATTTTGCAGAATTTGTTACCAATTACAGTGCATCTTTCAATTGCTTTTAATTTTCCTAATACACGGTAGGAGGACAAGTTAATGTGACTGAAATTTTTACTAAAATTATTGGCAACTTGGTGTAAAATAAAAGTTTAGAAATGGTTGAAAACGGCCTGGTAAATCTAGTGTTAAAAGTTATATTTTGTGTACAAAAAAAAATGACTGAATCTTCTCCTTGAAGTCAGTTATGTTGATTGTTTGAAACAGGTATGGTTTTCTAACAGACGAGCAAAGTGGAGACGCCACCAGCGTATGAACTTGATGAAGCCCGTGAATGGAGTCGTCCCACCCACTTCACCAACCCCAAGCCTGAGCCCGGTGCCTTCCCCAGATCCAGTAGCGCCATCTAGTCAGCCTCAGCCGCCCCGGCTCATGGACCACTTGCCCAAAATGGGAGGCGAGAACTCAGCTTTCACACCAGCTTCAAGACAGACATCTTCCTCGCCATCATCGGACTGAAGAAGTCCAGAAACTAAGCGTCCGTGATCACGTGATCATCTTCCATGTGTGTGTTCTCATCAACAGTTTATCCATTATGTGGTATTCAACGAACTTCAGCAATATGTTTCATTAATCGCCTCCGATCAAGAGCAAATACCCATAAACTATTGATCTCTTACTTTTATCATCATGTCTCAAAAGCGAAATGTAAGTAAAAACGTCCAAATCATAGATTGTATGTGAAATCATCATTATCACTGTTAGTGCTTGGTTGATTCAGAAGGAACACAGAGCGCCATTAAAAGGGCAGAACATTTGACGATAGCTATAGCTATAACTGCATCGGTTCATTATAATCACAGTATAGCTTAGACATGCCAGCTTATGGCAATCAAAACAAGTGTAATAAAGAAAATTGTGACATTTGCAAGTGAATATTTGCTGATGAACATGAACAAGCAATTGCTGTCGCCAAGACTAAACAGAATCTGTGTTGCACTGTTCCTCAACATTTTCAAACCTCCTATTGGTTCGAATTGTAAAATGCGATTTACCTTCTTTGAAAGAAAATGTAACTGATAGGGTAAAACTTCAACTGACTGGTAAAAACCTTTATCGTAAGACTTGACTGTTTCTTGCATATTCGCAACTAACTAGAATACTAATACAGACATGGTTCATTATAACCTTTGTACATTTAGTTCCTTCTGTCTTTGTTTGTTTTTAAAAGTAGCTTGAAGTCTGAAAGGTTTCAATGAAAAGCATTTCGTGTTTCTTAAATAAACATGCTTTAGAATTTTATTAAATTGTGGCATACGTTTGTTGGTTTCCTATTATTCCTTCGGGCACACTTAAGATATTTTGAAGATGCTAATGAATAATACAGTGTTCGATAGTGTTTCATAATTTCATAACTCTCAGACATTGGTAGGAGGGTTATGAGATATCTTAGTTTAACTCCGTTACCAATTACACCATTTTGTGAAAAAACTGATTCTTCTAAACTTAACTGAAATGTAACACGGAAATTATCACAATTCAAAAAGATTATAAAATACTACTCTTTATATTTTTAGTACAACAATCCTCAAGATGAAGTAAATCAAAATTTTTTGCTTTAAGGACGTAGATAAAAATCTAACCAGGTTTTTATGGAATTATTTCATCATGGAATAGCTAGCCTCTATTCACAGAGGCATTGCTTTTTTTCTAAGTCAAAATTTCTTCGTCTTTTGTGGTTTTTAGTCCTCATTTAGGAATCCATTTGGCTTACCTTAAATTGATTTTATCAAGGGTGCTCACTCACCTTCAGAGCGATGATGCTCCCCACTAAAATGCTACGGAGCCGCCCCAAGAAAAAGTCCAAAGCCTTCTCAAAACAACCCCCCTAAAAATTTCAATGGCGCAGTCTGCGCCTTGACCCCCTTTCCCCCTGGTTTTATCATTAAATTGCCTTAACTTCCCTTGAAAAATCTCAAAGAACTACTTTTTTCCAGTATGTGATAATCGTGTGTTGGCTTCTACAGTAAAAAAAAAAAAAAAAAAAAACAATTTCCCGAAAATACATGCGAATCTCCTGGAAATCCTTGATCCGAAGACTAACGTAAAATTACATTGAGCTAAAAACAGCAAATTTCAAAGTTTTTAAAAAGAGGAAATGACAGGAAACATTCCGTAAATTGATAGCAACTGATAATGTGCAGCAATAGTTGGGTAATCTGTCAGTATGCGGAATTACTATTTATAGTACACAAAGGCGAAGGTATGTTCAGTTGAGCTCACGCTGTTGGGATTACTGTGCCTTAGGCCGCTGATGGTTTGTGCCGTCCAAAGATGGCCCCCGAAATGGGAGGTCTGTCCGCGATGGCTCAGCTGCTCACTAAAGCTTGAACTAAACCATACGTCAATAATGCATTTCTTGAAATGTTTAAAATGGTAGTCACAGACCCCAATTGTTTAATTATGCATTTGTTTGCAATTTTTAAACTGTTAGCCAACGATCGCAAGTGTTCCGCTTAACGTAACTAACAGATCCTTCACTATAATTGTAAAGGGCGGGAAAACAAGAGTTCTAATGAGAAACTTGTCAAGAAACTTGATTATTTGATTTGAAACAAGTTCTTTGTAAATTTACAGAAACTCTCAGTTTTTAACCTATATTTTTACAAAATTCTTTGCGATATAAACAAATGCATACATTTAATGGGAAATTTAAGAAGTTTAGGAGAAAATAAAATACATTGCTTTTACGAGTTTCATATTTATTAATTGAAAATAATTGCTGTTGTAAATTTAAATTATAATTAATTAAACTTTAATTATTTGTAAAGTTGTTTAAAATTTTGCAAAAATGGTTTGAAGTATTTAATACAAAATGTAATAGCCAGGTAACCTGATACCTGATCAATAAAAACATCTAAAACCTCAACTACAATGCTGTGTGTGAAAATGAGTCACTTAGGAATAGTTGTACTAAAAGCAGTTATTTTTTTAAAATTTATTTTACTGTTTTTTTTTTTTTTACTGCACACAATGCAACATTAATATTTCTCATTCTACTCGCTTATAAAAAAAAACTAAGATTAAAAAAGAAATAAAGTTTTCGAAATTTGTGCAAGATATGTCCAAATTTTCATCAACTTGTAAATAATTCAAGCTAAAACTTGAATCTTTTTTGTTTTTCAAAGGTTACTGTATTTGTCAACCAATTTTTTCGAATTGTACGATGATATTAAAGTGACTGAAAAGCTGTGATCTTTTCTCAGCAATATACATTTTGTATTTGTGAGCATTGTGAATGTAATCATTACTGTGAATTTATCATAAAATATTATTTATCTCCATCTTTGCAGAAAATGTGTTTGTTTTTCTTTAGTCTTGCTCTAAAGTTTTAATTCACATTTAATTTTTAACGAGATATTTTTCAGCTAAATATATACAGACTAATTGATTCTTTTAATCTTATCTGCCCTACTGAGGCAAAAATTTAAAAGAAAAAAAACAAGAGATAAAGAAAAATAAATAGTATAATAAAATGTGCATTAAAAAATTGTCATTACGATTTTATTCAATTTTTACGCATGTAATTAGCTAATTTTAAGACTAGAGCAGACGTTTTTAGCATGGTTATAAAAATGCTTGTGCATAGTATAATCTGTATTAGAAGCTTAAAAACAGCATAAAATGCTCAAATAGCATTGTCTTCATTTTTAAGTTGCTTTTGACTTTTTTACTCTATTGCACAAAAGCCAAGTTTAATATTCTAATTTATAGCACGTTTTTCTTTTCTAGAATGTACAAGAAGAAAATTAAATGAAAATATTATACATTGTTACTCAATGCATTCTGAAATTTTATAATATGAAAGGGATATATACAAAAAATTTGAATTAAAAATTTATTAATAAGCTGCTTTCTTATAGTACGATTAATTCGTATTTATGTATTATATATAGGTAGTTCACAAATAATTGTTATTAGTAAACTATCTTCAAGAAATGGTACGTCATTTTATATTTTCAATTATAAGCGGATCGTTTCATCTATGTTCTACTTTACACAATCATCAAAAATTAGAGAAAATTAAAAGTTACTGAATGCATACGATACAATTTTAAAAATGAAAATGGAATTCATCACCTTGTAATGTAATATGCGGGTTGAAATTCTTTATTAAAAACTTTTACGTTTTCTCCACGTGTTACTACAAAAAAATACATACTTAACTCTTCAGTAGTCCAAATACAGAGCACCGTTTATAACTGTATGCAGGTTATATGAAAAGCAACTGCAGAAATATGGGTACAATTTTTTTCTTTCTTTAGCACTAATTTGGCTCCTTAAATATTGGAGTTTGAAAGCAAAGAAGTACTAATAAGTTTATATTTTTAGTGATATTTATCAGAAAGAAAGGCATCCTTTGTATATCTTTTTTTGCTTTAAAATAGTTAAATGCTTAAAGCTCAAAATTGAGATTTTAAGTGTACTTAACTATTCTGCTGTAACAAATTTTTCAAATGAAAATTTATTACAAAATTACAATTGCAAAAATGCAAAAAGGGTTAAAACCTTTAGAATAATTAACACCAAAAATTAACTAACTTTCATATTTATTTTAATAATAAATACTTAAGCATTGCAATTCTATACACTTTTTTCAAATGCATATGTATACAATTTCATATTGAATTGAAATCATGAAGCAAAAGCAAATAAAAAGCTTATTAAATGTTGAAATTCTCTAATAATATTCCTGGTCGTAGAAATACGGCCACTCAATATTAAATTTCATTGAACAACACGAATCTCTCGAATTTGTGGCAACAAGATTTTTATTATCAGAGGAATTTTTCATCAGTTTCAATTGTTTATGCGATTTGTAACCTTAGCATAAATAACAAAAAGTATTGCAATAGACCTAGAAGAGTTTTGTCGAAAAATTATAAAAGTACTATTGATCGTGTTCGAGTTATTCAGCGAACTCCAAATAAAATTTGTCTTATGCAATTTTTTATTAGGTTTTAAACGGTAGGAAAAGGGAAAAGAACAGGATGTTAACTACTTTGGGTTAGAATTATGCTAAAAGTATTAATCAAAAGTGAACAAAATTTAAGAAAATCTCTTTAGGTGCACCTTCCTCAAAAAAAATTCCCAGAAAACTTCAGGAAAATCAGTGAAAATGTTTATGCTGTGCAGTAATACACAGACAGGCTTTATTAGAAGTCATTATAAAGGATTTCGCTATGGGCATTACCGCCTATGGGAAAATTATGTAAACTCTGGGAGAAAGATCCAAGTCCCTATGGACAAGCT
Organism: Octonoba sinensis; assembly: GCA_038502835.1. Taxonomy (NCBI): domain Eukaryota; kingdom Metazoa; phylum Arthropoda; class Arachnida; order Araneae; family Uloboridae; genus Octonoba; species Octonoba sinensis. The sequence continues at coordinate 57,121,656 of CM076602.1, forward strand.
AATTGGAAGAAGCTCTCGGTGTGAAATATTGATTTGAACAAATTTTGTTCATTTTTGAACAGTTCAAAAAAGTTAACATAGCTGCTAAGGAGAAATTTCAATCCTATATAAATCCTGATCTAACGGTCCGATTAGTTTGGGACAAACATTATCAGAAAGCTCTTATGACGTAGAATATGTACAAATAGAAAGTTTATCCAGAACTAACGAGCCTATTTTCCTATGACATATTTTGATTGGGATTTTTAAGAATATTTTTGTACGAATGATTAAATGAATAAGGGAAAGAATGAATGAATGAACAAATGAGGGAATAAATACATGAATGAGTGAATGAATGACAGAATAAATGATAAAAAACAAATGAGTGAATAAATGATTAAAACAAATAAATGAGAGAATGAATGAAAAAATAAGTAAATGAGTGAATAAGTACATGAATAGGTGAATTAATGACTGAATGAATATATATTAACCGTTGAAAAAATAAAGTATATATGAAGTAATTAAGAGCTAAAGCTAAACGAGAAAGAGAGAGAGATGGCTAGATTATAAATTTGAAGTTGGTGTATACGGGAAAGTAGGTTCGTATAGTTTTAGACGGAACTTCTACACTGCTTGACAATTGCTAAGGAACAGTTACATTTTTCGGAATAATTAATAATATGCATTGAATGAAGAAATGAAACTGAGTACATATTTAGTAGAGACAGTGTGCACTTATTATTATGCAAAATGGTACGGATATCGCCGCATCGAAAAATAAGAAAATTAAAAACAAAAATGATGGCTCTTGGATGCTTTCAAAACAGCCACGAAAAATGGGTCTTCTTGCGAAAGTGGAACAGATAAGTGTACCTCAGTACGATGTGTGATTACGTCGCACACTAATACACATTTTGCATCTGCTATGCATGCTTTCCATTAAACTATCGAGGTGTACTTGGGGGATATTGTCCCACTCTTCTCTCAAGGCGGTTTTCAGTTATTGCACGTTTCGGGGAGGGACTGTTCTTTGCGAAACACGCCTGCCAAGGACATCCCAAACATGCTCTATAGGATTTGGGTCCGGGGAGTTAGCTGGCCATTGCATACGGACAATATCTTCACTCTCTAGTGTGTAAGATACTTCAGCCCTTCTGTGTGGTCTTGCGTTGTCGTCCATAAACAGACAGTATGGATCTGCCGCACCCCTAAAAAGATGAACATAATCCAGAATAATCTCTGTGCAATAATGCTTCGATGTTAAGCAGCCGTTACACACACGTTCTTAACCGCGGTCCGGACGGCGAGCCATTCAGATTTGCGGTCAAGAGCGTGCGTGTAAATGCAATTTTAGGACGCTCAAGAACGCGGGTAAGAATGACACTCAGATGCGCGCTCATGATCGCGCTCCAACAAATGATGCATTTTATATACACGTTCTTAACCGCGCATCAAAGTCGGAGGATTGGACAATTCTGCAGGCTGTGGCTTCTGTAGGGGACTTCAATGGAACGCCCCGCATCCGAACGCGGTCTTGCGAGCGGATAAGAATGGGGTGCATTTTGCGACACATTCTTGAACGCCACGGTTTTACTCGCGTTCTTGACCGTGGCTGGATGCGCCACGTTCAGTCGCGCGGTTAAGAACGTATGTGTAAAAGGCGCTTTACGCTGCCTCGCTCAAAGCTGTGTTCTGCCATTGTGCATAATGCATGCCTCCACCAGCACACCTGGGCCATAACGATCACGTTCATGAACATACTGTTGGGCATAACGTGTTCCCCTCTGTCTCCATACTAACTCTTGGCCAGAATCACTCATCACAGTGAAACGCCAGTCGTCGGAGAACATCCCTCTGGACCACTGTTGGTGACTCCAACCAATATGTTCTTTACACCAACGTAATCTCTCTCGACGATGACTTGGTTGAAGCGTGACGCATCGAACAAGCTTCCGTGGCTTGGAGTGGCATTTCTGTTCCTTTTCACCACTAGGATACAAATCGATCCTCTTGAGGTGTGGTGTTCCTACCACGACCACCGGCATGCTTTCGCATAGCATTTTCACAATCAGCGGCCTTTTTTTTCGCGAGACGACACTTTTTGACACTCCCATTGCGGTGACACTTTGACCTGCTTCCAGCCGTCCAACAACGCTTCCACGATCGTAAGCACTCAAATGATGTCTTGGAGACATTTTGCACTTGATTATTGCAACACCACATTGAATTTCACATAAATAACTTCAACAACATTCGGTGCTATTTCCCATACAGCACAAGAAGTTCCATATACGTATCATCTATGTTACAATCTTGCATTTACATAACATATCCCGCAGGTGCTTTCAAATACGTTCCAGGAACAAACCGGTTGTAACATATTTTTGCACGTTGCAGTAATGTTGCAGTTTAGTTTCGATGAAACTATGGGTCGATGCTTACTTTGTAACGTAACTGCAATGTATATTATACTATTCAATGATATGTGTTTTCTGTGGTTTGGCAACGACGTTCAGCGCATGCGCCGTCCAACGAATCGAAGCGAGACTGATTCGAAAGGTCCCAGAAGAACAACAGTTTTGAGAGCCTACTAAAAATTCTAGAGTAAGTAAATAAACTATAGATTATATTGTATGTGAACTATTCTTTTGTTAAATAATTGCTTTCTGTTTTGTGATTGCTTATTTGCATTACTGTTTTGCTTGTTCTTGTAGGTACACCGAAATTTTGCGTATTTAAGTAATGTCAACAAGGGTTAGCCGTAGTGTTTATTTCTATCGTTGCAAAAATTTGCAATTTGATTTGTTAATTAAACACATAATTATCACTTTTTAAAACATTAATGGCATAGCTATGTTATCGTTATTAATATTATTATTAAGATAGATGGGGTGGGTTTTCTTTCAAACATAACTCTTCTGCATACACTTAATATTTTATCAGAAAAATAAAATTACTGCTATACTAACAATTCTTCGCATTATTTGTAAATTGATTCTTCATTAAATAATAGAAAGTTTGACAATTAAATGACATTAACTGTTTTTTTTAACAAGGAATAGATTTGTTGTATGCCTGTTTGATAAACCTATACATAAACTTGTTTATTTACTACTACTATTGATACTATTATCAAGCGTGATATATGAATTTCAACTGATATTCATTGCTAACACACTGCACTTTTGTGAACAGAAAACTTAATTGTTTGTTGGTTAATATCCCCATAGTTGAAGTACCTAATCAGTGTAAACTTGTTTTGTATGACTGCTTTTGTCCCGCCATTATTAGTTTAGTGTGTGTCATACAGGGTAATTCTTGGTCCAAAAATAAAGAGATCTGAATATCTCCAGGAGTTTGGTAGAAAATATTATTAATTTAGGACATGAAACAAGCTCACATAAGGTGATCCATTGTTATGTTCACTTAACCAATAATTGGTGAAGACTTTGTTAAATTTAATTCATTAGGTGACCATCCCCCGTCTTCATGATAAATATTGATCACACCCTGTTTTTATAGTAATGAAGTCAAGTAAATTATTATATTTTTCCTTATTTTGTGCATTTTCACTGTAAATATTGCAATGATTGTTTTTTCCCCCTCGTAATTCTTATTTAAAAAATAACAATGAAAAAAAAATCACTATATTTATTCGTAATTTCTAACGTGCCTCGCTTCGGCCATCGAAGATTTCCTGCACCTTTTCGAGAAATTTCATTTCAACACTCTTCTCAACTACAACTTTTGTAAGTTTCCCAATAGGTTTTCCTAGTAGATAACAAAATATTCTTGTTCTTGAAGTGCATGATAAATATCCAAGTACTTTCTTTGCACGTTCTAATATTGAACTGTTTTGTAATTGTTTAATTCCAAATATATTTTTAATGTTGCTGTTCTCAATCTCGGGTATTTCTAGCTTTGCATTAGATGTTTCAAAACATAGGATTTTGCTATTGATAAAGCATCTGTATTAATATCAGACATGGCATTTTAGTTTTTTTGCCAGTAGGGTTATTCTTGGTATTCAGTTTTTATTTTAATACCTAGTAGGGAGATTTTCAAATTTATAGACAGATTGGGTAGGGCACAATCTGAAAAATTTTGTTCAAACATAAAAACTTTCCTAAATATAAATTCCTCATAATTTACTGCATTTTGAGCAAGTAAATATTTTCGAGTTAATCTATTAATATTTTAGATATTTCAAAGAGTGTTGTGACAAGTGATAGAGTTCCTCACAAGTGCTGCCGTTGCTAAACATTCTGTAAATTAATCCCTATCAAAAATAAATCTAATAAATCTTGATTTAGTTATCTCAAATAGTTTGGATTTAGTTATCTCAAATAGTTTGGATTTAGTTATCTCAAATAGTTTGGATTTAGTTAAAGTAGTATAGTTGATAATTTCTTTATTTAATTTTTTCCTCAATTAAAAAGTTATTTTGAATGACGAAAAAAAAAAAGACTCTGGTTATGGGAATTTTTTGTTCTGGACACAACAAATTTCCATTACTTACTAATTAAAGTAATAAAACAAGACTAGTGTTTCACAACTTGGAAAAAATGTAATGAATGCATTGAATCAAATATGAAATGATGTTCCCCCACAGACTTTTACCATATCAGGATAATAATTTTATCAGCATGAAATGCAATTTTTATAATGCAAAGATCAAACTGTCAGTCGTTTTGAAAATCACCCAGTAAAACAATGCTAAGATTTACTTATAACGTGTCACTTCTTTTCGCCATATGGTTGAAATTATCACTTTATTGTATTCAAAACAATGCAGAAAATGCAGTAATTTTCCATCTACCATAGATTAATGCTTGAAACTAGTGTTTGTGTTAATATAGTGGAACCCCTCCATTTGTCTGCCTTGCTATTTGTACAACTTGCTATTTGTCCAACTTGTTCAAGAAAAATTCAACTCGCCATTCGTACTTGTCCCGCGATTTGTATTCCTTGGGCCAGCCGGGTTTCCAGTTTGGCTCTTTTAAGAAAAAAAAAATCGAGAAATTATACTCGGTTTGAACTCGTCTGGAAATAATTTGTTTGACGTTTTGGATTTCATTCTATTTAAGATGTAATATTTTTTGTTGTTATCCCTGCGAGAAAACACAGATAGTGATGAGAACAACACCGCTGTGGTGAACAGCATTAACTTATTCAACGACAATGTTATTGACCATTTTAAGAAAAATTCGGAACAATCGTCAAAGGCAGATAGAAAATAGAAAGAACAGCAGAAAGGGAGCGAACACATGAAGGGATGTTACCTGATGTTTTTATGGAAGGGGACTCCTCTTCCAACTATTTCTCTTCCTCCTCTCAACATTCCGCTTATGCTATCAGCTCACCTCAGTACAAGCAAAGTGCAGTTAAATTTTTATTTATCTATAATTTCATGTAAAGTACGGTACATTTGTTTTTCATAGGTTTAAGGTTTAAATAAGCAACCATCTGTGGGTCTGGAATTTATTAATCCAATTTACATTTGTATCTTATGTGAAAAAATAATTCGCCATTCGTACAACTCGCCACTCGAATTGCCTCCTGGAACGAAGTGTACGAATAGCGGGGTTCCCCTATACTCTTTAATTTGACAAATCTCGATAACGATGATTTTCTAGATATTTTAATATTTGGCTTCGGCTTAGAAAAAATGACCAAATATTCCGCCTCAGCCTGGAAGAAATGTCCAAATGTTCCGTATTCTGCCCAATAGCAATTGGTTACCATCCCTAGAATTTAATCAATTTTGTTTTATCCTCATATAAGCGTAAATATTGAACCTTGTACCTAGAACGACAGGAGGGGCAACTGTGGCCCCTAAGGTATTTTATGATAGGCAATGAGTATTGCTCTTAGAAAGATAAATAAATTTTACATTTGGACATATTTTTTTAGGAGTGGTGCTAGGGAAACTTTCTGAGCTACATTTGAATTTTTCAGAAATTAATGTAAAGTTTTAGAAGACGACCAAAATGAAGAAGAAACACGCAATCTCGCATAAATAGAGAAAAAAAGCAGATATTTCATTGTTGAAAGTTTCTTTTTGTGATGATGGCATTTTTCCAAAAGTTTTTTGAAGGGTTGAACCGGATAGTGATTTTGCCGGATACCGGATATGGGGTATCCTGTACTTTTTCTCCTTTCAGATACGAATGACTGAACTTTCTGAACTACATTTGAATTTTTCAGAAATTAATGGCCCGGATATCAGTTCAACCGGATATTTAGTCCGGTCGGATATCCGTCGGTTATTCCGGACATCCGACTGCTATTTGCTTTCAGTTATGTTATGTATTTACTTATTTTTTTTATATACTACAACCTCAAAACAATAAATTACAAACATGTTTCACTCGCCACTTCTTTTAAAACCTTTTTAATATATAAAAAAAAAAACATTTTTCCAAAACATCTGAATGCTCAAATCTATGTGCATTTTAATAGTGTAACATATAAAATAATACATTAAAAAATTGTTTTTTAGTTTTTTACAGAATTTGAAAGGAAGGAACTGTAAACATAAAATGTTTCGTGAATTTTGTAGCGTTTTGCATAAAATATTTTATGGTGTATTTCACAAGACAAAAAAAGTGTAATCCAGTACTTTTTAGTTATTATTGCATGCTCCTTTTAGGCAAGGTAGAAAGCATCAATCGCAACTTTTGAAGTCAAAAAAGTTGTGGAGCTGAGAAAGCCTTAATTTGGTGCTAGTCACCATCACTGAAGCGAAATTAACTGGATTTAACAGTCTGGATCGGATATCCGGTTGAATCGGATAGTTAAAAATTTTCCCGATAGGCCGAATACCAGATAGTTGCCGGATATCTGTTTCATTCCTATTTTTTTGCTCTTTTTTTTTACTTATTCATTTAGTTTTTGAATATTGTTGGCGAATAGATGAACACATTTTCCAAACAGACACAGTAATATTTTCAAATGTTTAGAAGAATAGAACCCCTGTTTTTAGATCTGTACTTTATTTTTTATTAAAAAGTTCTGTCTTCCTTAGATATCTGAATTGCATTTCCGGAAGGAAGATAATATTCATGAAGCTGAGTTCTTCGATGAAAAATCTGGCAGATGAAATTTTCACATTGACCTTCCTCATGATATATGTGATAAGAATTTAAAGAATGAGTTAGGATTTCATTACACAAATTTTATTCTTGTTCCATGTGTTTGTTTAAAATAACAAGCCTTCCATTTCTCTCTAAGGATTAATTAAATCTCTTTTCTTAATATTAAGATTATTTCTTTATAAAAATGGAAGTTCTTCGTATATATGTCACCTGAATGTGAAGTGTTGGTGCTAGTTTAATTTTCTACATAAATTGGTTTGACTTTTCGAAGAATTCTTTGAGAAGTAGTTCTCGTTTGTGCTTATCATAGTGATGTGTATTTTTTATGTCATGTAAATAAAAGTTATGGTTCTTAGAATTGTGTCTTTGTGTCAGTATCATTCCCATAAAGCAATTTACAGCATGAAATGGGGAATTCAAGAATTGGATATTTTGGCAATAGTTTTCTACTGCTGTTTATATTTATATAAAATTGAATTAATTTAGAAATAATTACATTTCTTTTGCATGTAAAAAATAAGTTATTAACTGTAACAATTTTTAGATGGAGCAATCAATTTGAAAAAAATCTCTATTTTCTAAATCTACATTCAAGCACAATTTTTTTGTGTTAAATATAATTTTTATGTCCTCCAACGTTACTCTTTTTGTGTGTTGGGTATTAGGAATATATTTATAGGTTAATAAATTTATAAATATAGGTTACTGAAATTTGCCTAAAAGTATACTAAGTTTAATTCATCATTAAATGAAAAGAAAATTAACATTTAATGAAAAAAAATTTAAAATTTTCTTTTGAAGTGATTAATTAAAATTATACTTTAATTTTAATTAATTCAAAAGCAAATTTTTAATTATTTTTTAATTAAACGATAATTTTCTTTTCAATTAATCATTATTTAAATTATACTTTTAAGCAAATTTTAGTAACCTATATTTATAAGTTTATTAGCCTATAAATATGTTCCTAACACCAAAAACATATGCACAATTAATTGAAAACCAAAAAAAAAAAAAAAACTGACTGGTGGTGAGGGAATGAAATATGGGAGGGGGGGGGGGGATTTTAAAGCATTTTGGACAAGTACCAGGAATGTTACTGTATCGTTTCAGCAATATTTCAGAATAATGATTAACATAGCGGTTATATATCATGGACGTAACTCTGCAATGTTCATGTAACAAATAGGTAACATTTACGTTACAAATAAACGTTACGTTACAATAAGCTTTCGCTGATGTGTTGCATCTACGTTTCAAATGTTATGATCGCGGACATTTTGCCGTAACCGAAAGGTAACTGATACGTTACATTGACATTCCGAAACGTATCTGAACATTTCAAGATTTTTAGTGATTCGTATCTGCAACGTATATGATACTATGTGGTGCTGTATGGGTTTGGTCAAATACGCAACAACATGCATTTTCGCATGAGTGAAGAGCTTGTGTGCGCTGCCTTTTATACAGATACTAGGCTCTACTCTGCCATGCCCTCTGAACTTCATGTTACTGTTATTGGTCGGCTGCCGGGAACGCTACTTTGCATAAAGCAGTTGTTCCTTAGCAATTGTCAAGCAGTGTAGTTTATTTTTTTTATGATAGATTATTTTTTACTCTGTTTTATCATGCCAAATTTCACATTATTAGTTTTTGAAAGGTCAGATAAAAGTTTTGAGACGACATTTTCATTATACAAATTCGAAAGATTACTTTACTTATTTTTTATAGGTAAAAATTGATATAACTTTAAAAAACAGCGTTTAAGAACAAAATACCAATAAAAATTTCACAGACATGGGTTTTAGAAGTCCCTTTAATGCAATAAAGCGTAAAGTCATTCCAATTTTTTTTTTTTTTTTTTTTTTTTAATTTTGGATTTAAAAATTTTTTTTGGAGTTTTTCGATGGCTCAATGTGTCGTATGCTTCACGGAAAAAGTCTACTGAATTGCTTTAATTATAAAAAAGAAAAACTAACAAAATAAATAATTCAGTTAGTATTTATATTATATAAATGAAATCAAGTTCTAATTTAATTTTCATAAACTTCTAACATGGGCACTTTTTGACGCACTGCTATAATAGTTGCTATTTATATCAATGCTTAAAAAAGTAAACCCATTTTTTATGCAACAAAAGTAAAAAATATTGCGTGCTTGAATGGTTTAAACAAAAATTCCTACGAGTAGGTACAATTATAGTTTTAATATTGAATTTTCGTAAAAGCTTTACAAGTTTCTTGAAGCAGCATCGAGTAGAAATATTTTACATATTTTACTTATAAAACACTTTTAAAAGACAAACTATTCCTTAAGGTTTTCATATCCACTACATTCTGTTAAAAAACGTTAAAGAACTTAATATTTTCCCGGAATAGAAATATTAGCTAAAAGTTAGAAAACCACAAGAGATATATTCTGTTTAGGTAAATTGTTTCAAATTTTGGTTCTGCTTCATACACTCTAACAAAAACATTTTATTTCCTGCTTTATCTTTGCTTTCGAGCCGGACTTTATTTACTGTTCAGAATTAAATTTATTAAAACAAAATTGGGAGGGGGTGTAGGGTGGTTGCACAATTCCATTCTAAAAAATTTTGTCTTTGCTTCGATAGATTTTAAGTCTTAAATAACCTCTTTTTTTTGGGGGGGGGGGGGGACTCTTTATAGAGTCTAAGGAAAAGGCTTTTTCTGAATTCTACTTCTTTATCGTGTAAATCAAAGATTTAATTTGTCTAAAAACGGACTTGCTTACAGGTTTAGCTTTTGATGGTAAGTTTTATACTAAGTTAGATGCCTTATCTATGGGAATCGTAAAAGTTCTTTTTTTCGAGCAAGCATGAGTTTAAAGGTCATTGCGATCAGCACCCCCAAAGTTTTTTTTCTAAAAAACGAAAAAGAAGGGAAACGTACTTTAGCTTTGAAAAAGTAACTATGTAAAGAAAAACTCAGACAATTTATTAGCAACTTAAGAAATTTCGTAAAAAAAGAAAAGAAAATCCAACAGAAGAATTTGAAGAATTAAGAATTTGCTCTGTAAAACTTTACATAGATAGAATACAAACGGCATTATTTAAAATTTTTATTCCTAATTTTATTGCTCGTTGCAATAGTTTTAAACTATAAAAATGATGTTTACAAAATAGACAACTTTTGAAAACAGGGTGCTCGAATTGAGTTACTGCAGGGTCACGAAGACTACTATATTCAGAGATAAATAATGTAAAAATATGTAAACGACTGTGCATACTGATTACATGTTTTGTGTATGATATTGATACTAGTAGTAACAAGAAGTTCCGTCTAGAACTATACGAGCCTACTTTCCCGTATACACCATTTGAAATGTGAAACTGGAATTAAAGAGTGTTCCTACAAATAACCATCAGAATATTCGTGAAACTGGCTACTGGATGGAAGTTTAAAGGGAGTGGTACTTCCGTAAGTAGATAAAGTGTTAAACACGTACGAGTATAAACAAATTTCTGAGCCTGCATTGACTGTCATAAACAATGAATGTGGCCATGGTGTCTGTGATGAAAAACATCCAAGAAGTTGGATGTTTTTCATCTAGAACAGCGATGGCGAACCTATGACCCGTGGATCAGACACTGACCCACGATTGCTAGGCAACAATTACAAATACAATTTCAAAACACAATAATTTTTGAAAACTCTTTTGACATTTAAGTTAATGCAATAAAAAAAAATATTTAATGATTATGCATTAAATAAAACCAGCTTTTAAGCGGAGATTCAATCAAATTAAAAGTTTAGAAAATACATTTCCCTTTATTTTATATCCATACAAAAAATAATTTTAAACAATGCAGTTAACCCACATTATGTGGCTTGGTATCGATAATTTAGAAATGGAATTAGTTTCATTTCGAAGTATCATAGTAGCAGTGTGGAAAACAAAATGTGTAGACTTGATTTCTGAAGTAGAAAGAAAACTAAAAATAAAGGAACTTTGTGCACAAGTGAACTGAACATTTTTTTTCACGTCAATAATGCACAAATAAGCATGATTATTTGTGCTTTATTAAAGTGAAATTTTTTTTAGCTTTAGAAAGAAAACTGTTCGAAAGTAGTGCAGATAATATTGATCCCACAGTAAAAATTGAAAAGATTATGTAAGCGTTTGGGATTTCTTAACAAATACTTTTACATCAATACTAAATTGATTTTCAATCAAAACAAAAAATTAGTTAATGCTCTTTAACGATGTTTGGGTCCACATATGCGTGTGAAAAATTCTTTTCTTAATGGACTTATTGAAATATCTTCTAATAGAAATAGACTTGACAGGGAATTAGCTGGCAAAATGCGCTAAACTAATAAAAACTAAATATGAACCAAACATTAAAAAACTATTTGAAAATAAACAGCAATAGATTTCTCATTAAATGCTTCATAATAAATTTTGTAATACATATATATACTAATAAATAATTTTTCATAATATATATTGTATGTAATTTTCGTTAGTCCTTGCTCCTTCAAACACTTATCGCCATTTGCACCAAACACTTAAGGAATTTTAATCCAGCTAAAATTTTTCAATTCGTCAAACCACGCCCATTTTTACCAGTTAAGACAATGGAATTTTAAAGATATTGAGTTTTGAAAATACTCAGTTAAAAACTTTTAAACTTACCTTTGATGAAAATGGGAATTAGTGACCCACGAGCTAATCCAAAAAAAAAAAAGAACAAAATTTGACACACGTCTAAAAAGGTTCCCCATCCCTGATCTAGAAGCTCACTCTTTTGCATTGAAAAAGAGATTCCCTGTAACCTCGAAACAAGTCTCTTCAATTGCAAATATTGGGCTAATTTTACGTTTATTTTTAGTTTTTACTTTGTAGCAAAGGTTTACATATTATTATACTTTAATACACTAGAGAAAAATAAGGTTATAATGAAACTGCCCCATCCACAACTAATTGGTGCTTCCAGCCGAGCCCATTCTTATTTTATTTCAGTTATATTTGTAAAAATTTTAATTTTCTGAAAACGTGTCCCATTCCTTCTCACGAGTGTCCTATACCTCCCTCGCATGTGGGAGAAGTGGGACAAAAATGTTACAATGTTTAAGTTTTTAACACAAAAGCAAGTTATCTATTTTTGCAAATAGCTTAAAGAACTATTAGATTCTTATAAGATAAATTCTTGATTAAGTCGAAATTAGTGGAATTTTTAAAAAGTTGTAAAATTTCGTCCCGCTCCTTCCAACTCTTCCTTAAATTTTAATTTTCAAATGAGAGCAATAACGTTCTCAGAGCTCGAGAATACCGCAAATAATTATTCTTTGCCTTTAAATATTTTGAACATAAGGATTTGCTAAGCATATTTATTATTACTATTATTATTATTACCAATTCCTTGTAAAAGGCTTTTTCTTTTTTGATTCCTAATTTATTTCATTTATGCTTCGACTCTATTTATTTCAAAAATTTCTTTAAGATGCTAAATTAACGAACAGCAGTCACAATAATATTTACAAAATAAAAAGTGAGAAGAGATAATGTTACTGTTTTTAAATAAAGTACGCAGCGGAATTCAAAATGGAACGCGACACAATTTTTTCTGATGCATATTTGTTAAAAAAGATAAGTTTTGGAGAAAACGTAGTTTTGGTAAGAGAGAAAAGTTTATTTTGTATAGAAAGCTGTACAAGTAAAGTTAGTGAAAAAAATGCAATTTACATGTATTTTTTAAGCATTTTGTATAGGAATCTCGGTAAGTTAATCGTAAAGGGGGAAAACATCAAACTCATAAAATAACTAAATCTATCTTCATTTACTTTTCTTTTTCACTTTTTTTTTTGTCCAGCAGTGGTCCAGTCGGTAGAAGCTCAGTTCCCTCAGAACACCGAAAGTGAAGCAACATTGGCTGAGGTCCGTATTTAGGAGGTGATAACCTCTCGCGGCTGGTTGCTGAGGTCCGTGTACGCTAATGGGAGCTGGTGCACGTTAAATAGGTCGTGTCTCTAATGTCCTCCAGGTAAAACGAAACCTCTGAGGGTGCCAGTCCCAGGTGATGGTCTCTCATCTAGGAATTGCGTCAAAAAATTGAGACTTTTCAAACGGGCGGAAATCGGACTCCTGCCTACAAGGACCCCGTTAGACTCAGGCGCACCGTACCCATTCTTCCTCGACACGCGCGAGGACACGACAACAACTTTTTTTAGTGCTGTTGCTGAGCTACCAAATTTTCTCTATTATAGTTTGTACAGTGTAGCGAAGTCCATCGACTTTGCTTCCCACTGTTGCCTATTTCTCTTTCCGGCCTATTTTGCATTGTATCTATAGATATAAAAACCTAATGATGGTGTCGCAGGACCCACTGAAATCGCAAAGGCTAATATCAGCCAATCAGAAACTAGATCGCATCAGCGGTGCTGGCGTTTAAATAGTTAATAGTCGCGTTTAATAAACAAAAGCTTATCTTGACAACTGACACGATTGTTACGCTTTTCTTCTAGTTGATTTCTTTTAACTACTTTTGCAGTTAAATATCACTTTTGGGAAGATTTTAATAACTAAGACTCTTGGCACTGACTTTTCTCATACGTTCTTATTTTTAAAAAAAAAATCAGCCTAGGGAAAAATTACATTTCTTTGAGCTTTAAAGCGATTTCTTTGCAGCCTAATATGAAAGCAGTACTTAAATTCTTCCTTTCGTCGCCAAGAGTTATAAAAATAAATAAATAAATTCTTATGTTCCTTTTATACGTGCATTGCTGTTAGAATTTAGAGTTTTGTCCTAAGGATATGATTCGCTTTACTTTAATTTCCGAGTTGGCATATTACTTCGTAACTTTATATGCAATTTCAATGGTGGGTAGAGGGTAGGTATCCATGCGTCGTAGACACTCATAACGAAGCTAGGTATTGTGCCCTTAATATTCCTATTAAATTGCACTTCTTTTCGCAAAAGGGAAAGCGTTTATTGCGATCCAGCGGACATTGCTGAAGGAACCCCTTCATCAGTTATAATACAAAACAGCGCTCGAAATTAGCGGTCGTTAGTCGTATTTTGCAACTAAAAACTCCCATTTGACGACTGCGATTTCACATCCAGTCGTCACTTTTGCCGCCTAACCTTTTATAAAACTTTTAGTTTGACAACCGCAATGTTTCACCAAGTCGTCATTTTATATTTATTTATTTAAATTTTTAAAATCTAGTATACATTTATATTTTTATACACACATTTCATCTAATCTTCTGTACTTTGAGTTTTTACGATATCTAGTTAGACTCTCGTAACCTTCTTGACTATCAAATTTTTGAATCGTGAGTTTTACAAATGTTTTGTAAGTAACCTCTACATTATAAATAACACTTGAAAAAATAGTTAAGCCAATTAACTCATATTTTATTTTATTAGGCACTGATTAAAATAAACGTTTGTATTGAGTCATACACTTAAGCAAGATTAACAACTTGTCAAAAGAATTTTAAAATTACGCCTTGTAGAAAATTTTTGGCAACTAAAAAAAAAAAAAAAAAAACAGCTAGGTACCAATGACGCCTACTTTTTGCATCCTAGTTTTGAACCCAGAGTACTATTCGGTGAGCGAGCGCAACAAGCTCTGTTCTCGAAGCGATTCGAATTGAACTGCTTGAAAATCCTATGGCTGACGAGTGATATTGAGCAGAGGGCGGACCCCATAGTTAAACAATAAAAAAAACATTTGTTCAGAAACCATAATGCAACAACAAATACAAAAAGAAAAAGCCGATGTGCCATTAGTTTTGACAATTTTATACGGGATCGATTTCGTATAGCAAAAGACATAAAACTATTTATAAAAGCATTCCTTAAGACCTCATAAATATTATGGTATTACAGTTAACATTACATTACTCACTTGAAAAGGAATTACCGAACAGTCGCAAAAATGATATCAAAGTTAAAACCAACAGCACATCACTCTGTAGTACTCTTCGAAATTAAGGACAAATATCTGCTTTTATTTACTCTTATAATTTATAAAAGTACTAGCTAATTCCTCGCAGAACATCTGCGGTCTATGAACCATTTTAAAAAACGCTTTAAAATTTAAATGCTTAAGAAAAATTCCTAGATATAAACAATCTAAGGTGTTGCCATTCCAAAGAATCGGAAATTAAATATTGAGTTATGAATGGAAATACTTAAATACTTTTTGAGAAATAAAAAAAAATTTGTTAAAGCCCCGCAAGTTACGATAATAAATACAAGTATTATGTTACTTTCCCATGCTAATCATTAAACAATTTTTTAAATCTAGTTTTACCGTAGTTTGCTTTTGCATGATGTCAGTATCGTATCGTACCGCAAAATTTAATCGTAACTTGTCCACGCTAAGTGCAATATATTAATAGATTCTAACGACTTTTCGCGCGGCTCCAGGCGAAATTAATAAAATAGGGATATCCCGTTCTGCGCCGCTACTCTATTTTGACGCAATTTCTGCTATAATTTTTGCTACCTTGATCCGAAAAGAAAGGGTAGCTAACTATCAATAAAGGTTCCGGTTTGTTGTAGAGGTAAGTCAATTGATTTAACGAAAATTTTAAATTAAAGAATAGAAATGGCTGAAAGGCAGTCTTGAGACTGATAACTATGAAAGACACGAGAAATATAAAAGACAGAAAATCTCGCGAGACATAAAAGACAAAAAAAAAAAAAAGCCTCATGTGGTCCATTTCTGTAATGCCTTCGACTTTACAATTTCAATGCTACTCAGTTTAACCAAGGCTGAACTTGATTCAGTTTACTGTTTACGGTTACGATTAAGTTCAGCCTAGGTTTAACAGTCTCCGAAAGTGTTTAAAATATGACAAAGTAAAAGTCAATTAAGTTGATAAGTGTATTATCGGAAATTAAAAAAAAAGTTTACAAGTCTTATTTCTATGATTGTACACCACAGCACGATAAATGACGATTTACGTCAAATTGTAACGTCTGAAGTACATATTTTTTTAAATAACAAAACGTTAAGAATGAAAAAATCAAAAAGAGGATAAAAAATAAAGGCGGGAAAAGAAGATTGATTTATTGAAATTTCAAGAAAATGATGTATAAATGTATAATTTCTGCATCTTGATGAAACATGTAAAAATATGAGTTAATAATAACTAAGTTTTGTAATTGCGTTTCTTCACAAAGAAAAAAAAAAAGGTTCAATTGTATTCGAGCTGGGTTTGATGGAAGTGTAGAATTGTATAGCTATTTAGAGAACCATATAAACGTTGTTGCACATAATGATTTAACAGAAATTGTCCATCGAAGTTGAAATGATTGATGTTTAAATAAAATTGACATTAGATTTATTTATTTATTTACATATTTCATTTCAAATGCTACCTATCTATTGCTGAAACTCAAGAAAAGACCATGAAAAGTACCATTTTGCAGACAAATAACTGTCTTCTGTTTCTTTTGATAAAGGCCAACGTGGTGAGTCGTTGCTATATAGAACATCAGATTAACAATGTTGATAGTACTCATCAACCTCGAGTGTCAAAAAAGGTATGACGTACCACATATTTCTTCAACTTCACGGAGAATTCCATTAACAAGGAAGGCTGCTGATCAGCGTATTGAATTAAGCACAACCTTTGAAAAAAATTAATGTCAAAATATCAATAACTAGTAAGCCCGGCGGTCATACGAAATGACCGCTGTTCTAGATATTATAAATTGTAATTAAAATGATTTGTGCAAAGGTGTCTGCTAATTCAAACTGAATTACCCATCTCAGGCGGCGAGGACGCTCCTTTTCTTACTGCCCCAAACTACTATATATTTATTTATTATATAATCAAATTGTTTGTGAAAAATATATATTTATCATCGAAATAACTTAATGAAAATTTTATTATGCCTTTCAAAACAAAAGTTTTAACGAAACTGTAAAAAAAGAGCGCTGTCACTCTAATAAGAAAAATAAAAAAGCGTAGACGATAAAGAAATAAATTAAGAAGAAAGAAAGGATTAAATTAAATTCGCGTATACATTAATTTTTAACGGAGATTGAAAGTACAGCGAAGCCTCGCTCAATATGCTAGAGAAACTTTTTTATTATTAGTAGTATAATTGTTACAGCAATGGCAACTGCATTGATTTGTTTGTTCACACGGCAACTGTAATTATATGGTTGGAAAGAACGGCAGCAATGCAAAAATAAAATAAAACGGGTCAAAAAAAATCATTGAAAAAATAAAAAAATAATAATAATAATAAAAAAACTAATTGAGCCACAAACTTTCATTTTTGCAGCGATGAGTTACTCGGGTCGTAAACATTAACCGTGCCGAATGTGGTCCCGATCGGTAAAACGGCCTGGGATTCTATAGCGGACAGACAAACAGAATAAGCCGTTTATATATAAGAAGAAGATAATAATGAGCACCAATATACAGTGTGACCCAAAAGTAGTGCAGTATTATAAATACTAAACCCAGGCGGTCAAAATTTGACCGTAATTTATTATTAAATTTTTCAAGTTCAGCCTCGATCGTTTAAACAACTTTTAGACGTTTTAGTTTTTCTGTTTGTCAACAGTTGGTGTTGTTTAAGGATTTCAAGTAGCGATAATCTCTCCTCCGAGCAAATGATTGACCACTGAGTTATTTATTTAATTTAATGCTTTTGTAACACACATTATACATAAATTTTATCTTTCTGCACTTCTTCTTCTGTAAAGAAATAGAAATTTTCATGCCACCCTACTATTATTAAATAAATTAGGAATACAAACACTCATTTTAACCAAAAGTTCAAAACGCCAATACAAATCAACAAACTTACGAAACGTTGACTCGAAACAAAATACGCTTCACTGCACTTATTATCACACTTTATATTATATTAGACATTGTTAGTTTCAAATTGTACTTTATTTTGTTTGACATTGAACTGGAAAAACAATCTGACTGACATATATCGCTTATAGAAATGAACAGTGTCATATCTACAAAATGGACATTTTTCAAGAGAGGCGTTTGAACGTTTTACAATTTGTTTTATTTAATTGCCTTATTTGTTTCAATGATTATTATAATCGATTTTGTTCAGAAAATAGTTATTGTTCTAGTTTTCTCTCACATGATGGATGTTAATGATGTCAAAAAAATTTTAAATAAATATAAAAAGTAGTTATTACAGTATTACACCAAAAAAAAATTAAGTTTGGCCTCTAGCCTTAGATTCTGAACATTTTCTTGCGACAGTATTCTTAATATAAAATGCGCAAAAATCTGAACATTTTGATATAAAAACCAAAAAAAAAAAACGATTTTTGCAGATATGACACTGTTTATTTCTATAAGCGATATACATACATACATACATATAATTTGCAAATGGATTAATCGACACCTTAATATTAGTGTTTTATTGTTTTGATATTCATTTTGTAGATTACAATTTCTCTCTTATTTTGTTCATGAAATTTCTTTAGTATTGTACAAATATTGTAGATAGTAGATGTAATGAGTAGTGTAGAAAAGGAGAAGTATGAAAATATGACGAATTAAGAGTTCTTAAAAAGGGCTTCGAATCTACGTCTAAAGCACGAAAGAAAAAAAACTATTTTCAATTTTTTTAAAAACTTTTATTGATGACACTAAAACTCATCAATAGCTACTAAATTTAAAAATAAAAAAGTAAAAAATCGGTTGACAAATAGAGGAGAAAATAACTGCTTTGTCTTTGCCATTTATGAGTAGATTTATTTTGCTCAAACTATTACAATTAGGCATGCGTTTGCTTAAATTTATTGTATATATTTTTGTATAAGACCATCTAGTAGACCTCAACGAGTGCGTAATTGGTAGATCGGAGAACATCCAAGTAGTATTCGAGTTCTTGCTAAGTGTTCTTTAACATGTCTTTTGTTACATTACGCGTAGCAGCTGGTACGAGTATGCTTATTTACCATTCCACTGAAATGAAAGGTGGAATCATGACTTACACACAGCAAATGCGATTTAAGTAATGATTTTCTACATCAGTTTTTTTCAGAATATCAGTTACGAATTCAGCACGTTTCGAGCAATCTTTTGGATCAACGGCTGGAGCTGAAACGATTAGCACTTCGTCAGAATGCAACCTGAACGTAAAGCTTTTATGCAGAATTCTTGCTAAACTTGCTTACACCAATTGCTGACGTCGAAGAACTGAAAGAGAGGATGCAAGCTTGTGTATACTGTAATAGGTTACGTGTTAACCCATTCGAGACCGATTGCACACCGTGTGTGCAGTAACAGTAATGTGCAATTATCAGTTATTCTGAGTTAACTAGTCGTCGGAACAAGATTTTTTTTTGAACTAATGAAATCTGTAAAGTACAGGAAAATCGTACGGTGTGCAATGATTTTGTTTATGTGAATTCATTTATGAATTGGGTGATTTCCATAGTAAACATGTTTTTTTTTATTAAAAATGTTTCGCTCCGTGTTCGAAAAAAATCGTCCTAACGAATGGGTTAAAGAACACTTGGTGGTAGACATTCTCCAAGCTACCAAGGGGGCATACGTTGAAGTTTATGAGCATATAGTCTTATACAAAAATGTATAACAGTAGTTACAATGTATCCAAATAAACGTCTAATTATAATTAATGAATAATATAAGTAATAATGCAATAAATATTTGTAATCAGGGCAAGACTTTTGGTTCACCCTGTATATGTATATATTCATAGTTAAATCATATGCACACACTTATGTTTTTATTAAAGAATTGCTATAAAAATTGTAAGTTTTTTCAATGATTTTCTTTATATATTTCTTCTATTAACAGAAGCTTTTACCTTAACCTGCTACAAAGTCTAGCAATTATCTTGTTTTTTTTGCACTATTGTTTGTTGACGAATTCCTTTGCCAACAAAATATAAATATAATTTGTGATTATTTTTTTAATAAACAAAATAAATAAAAACCAACAGAAATAGTTCGATTGACTATTTGATTCCAAGAGTGACTTTCAACTCAAGATTATTCAAATTGGGAACTTAAACCGTATACTTAGGAGTTTGCCTCTCCGGCATATTTTCAGGATGTGTCACACTGTGCACTATAATAATATCATAAAAACACTAACAGAAAAGATCTTAATTATCTAGATGTAAAATTTGATACCGTCTCCATATTTTTAGCCAGAACCTGAAATCAAACCCCAGGCCATTAAACGCAGCCCCTTAGCCACCCATCCCATAAATTTGTCCCATGGGGGAGTGGCCTGTATTACCAATTATCACACGAGGTTTTCCTTCCCTACAGCAAAGGGTACGGATTGCTGTCAAGTCAACGATGTATTGAGCAAACAAGATAGGCTGGAGAACTACTGAGAAGAGCAGCGAAGATAGAAAAAAAATGGAACCCTGATGAAGAGGTCATCTTTAACGAAGTCGTCATCGTGAATGATGGGCCTTTCGGAAGTAAGCAGGAGTGAAAAAGGATGACTTTAACGAGATCATAACTTGGTGAATTACGTACTTGTTCTCGTCAACGCTCATCCGGTTGCCTACTAGTCCCTTGCCTCGGAAAGATTTACTGATGGGGGAATTCGAAATGGGACAGATTTTTTTGAAAACAAGTTCTCTCTTCTGAGCTTTAATTGTGAAGGTTTTGATTGAAATGCTCAAGTTCCGGGAAATGGTGCTTCAGTCTTTGAAAATGGAATTCTGCTGCGGATCATTTAAGACCCCCGTTGTAAGTAAAGCGAAAATGAGTCGAAAGTCACATTTAGCTCCTTAACTGACACAAGCGTATAAGTTTTATTACTGCTGCTTTTTCCAGAGAAGTAAAAGCTTCAACTTCCACGGGCTTAGTGATATGCCGTTGCCAATCTCTCCTTAATAAAGCAATAATTAGCCCATATTCCTTCAACTCACCTTAGACTGGTCATTTAGTCTATTTCTTGAATTACGTGACTATTCATGACATATATAAAATGGTTTTTTTTTTCTTTCCAAAGGGGCTGCGGTCCTACAACCATTGCAGACCTAGTGCGTTCCCCAGTAATGGTAATATCTCTTTCAGCGGCACCACAATGAGTGTGGTACCTTCGCCGCATGAGAATTTTGACGTTCAGTTACCACTAGATGGCGGTACCTGAGCTCTCATTGATGCAATATGCACTAGGAATTTAATTTGGCCGAGAGCATAAAAGCCAAATGTCTACTCAAGGGATCTTTTACATGCCGCATAATCATACGATATGGGCGCAGACGATTTTCTGCATCTTGAAAATCCACCGACTCGGGCCAGGTTTGAACCCGCGATCTTGGGCGCACGAGGCCTGCTGCCTTACCACTACGCCACCCTGTCAGCTATATAAAAATGTACAGTCATATCTGAAAAATGGACATTTTTCAAGATATGAGTTTGAACGTTTTACAATTCGTTTCATTTAATTATCTTAATTGTTTCAATGATTATTATAATCGATTTTGTTCAGAAAATAGTTATTGTTCTAGTTTTCTCTCACATGATGGATGTTAATGATGTCAAAAAAATTAGAAATTACTATAAAAAGTAGTTCTTACAGTATTGCACGAAAAAAAAGTTGGCTTCTAGCCTTAATTTCTGAACATTTACTTACGGCAGTACAGTAGAGTCTCGATAATTCGAGTCTCGATAGTTCGAGTTTCCCATAAATCCGAGCAAACAAAAAAATATCGACTTAGCTCCCAAATATTGACCAACAACAGCGAAACTCGTGAAAGAAATACCACATCTGGTTTTCATTGTTATTCGACGGTTCATGCGTAAAGATATCGAATTGGGCTACTTTTATCCATGGCAGGTGACAAAAAATTTCCTTTAATAAGTAGGCTACAGTTTGAGCGATTTGAAATGGTAGCAAATTTAAAAGTATAATTAACTCTCAATCATGTAACAGTATGTAAGTACATTTTCCCTGTAAATATACGATACTGAAATTTGAAATTTGCTACTCCCTTTTATTTATTCATAAAATCTTATGATTTCTAAAATTCGAGTTTTCGATAGTTCGAGGTATCTTCGGTCCCGTCCAACTCGAAATATCGAGACTCTACTGTATTCCCAATATAAAGAGCTCAAAAATCTGAAAATTTCGATATAAAAACCAAAAAAAAACGATTTTTTGCAGATATGACACTGTTCATTTCTATAAGCTATATGTACGCGTACGCGGCAGTTAAAGGCAGAAGCTCAAAGCTGTTCCACTATATTTACTTTGTCCCTAGCTTATTGTTAATATCCCTGAAGAATATCAAGAATAAAAGAGCGGGAAGAGGTTTTGAGGTAATCGAATTGACATCGCACTCGCGTACTTATTTTCATCAGACTTATAAACCCTCACTCTGGGCGATTTAACGGATTCACTCCGCATATCCGCCTCTGATGTTTGAAATCTGTAATATATATATATACAGGGCCGGCCCGACGGTATTCGGCGCCCTTCGACTTTATACAATAGTCGCCCCTAGCCCTCTTTCATCGTACAAACTAAAATACTATAAATTCAATTGTGTATAATTTTATTGCGTTTTCAATTATTTTAAAAACTTTAATAATTACATACATGAAACAAACAGCTTATTATTTTTTCTTTCTAATGGGCTGCTGTTGGCTTCTGGTAATTGCAGACCTAGTGCGTTTCACAGGGACAACTAGAATTGTTGAATTAATTGTGTAAAACAGGGATTATTATTATTATTATTATTATTATTATTATTTGATCTGACGCTGAGGCACCCCCAACATGCTGGCGCCCTTGTATTTTGCACACTTTGCGCACTGATAGGGGCGGCCCTGTATATATATATATATATATATATACATAATTCCTGGGATTGACAATGCGGTCTAACAACGAAGCTCGGGAGGATTAAACCCCAAATCTCTTCCCCAAGTAGCACTCCTTTCACGTCAAGCCTCAACTTTCACGTCAAGAGGTTTCACAAGGTATATTTTCAAATGCAGAATAAAACTTTAAAAATGTTCTTACCCTTCTTAAATTAACTTTTTACTAACGTACAGCTTTATTTATTATTACGAAATTCTAGTAAAACAATTGCTTACCGTGCTTATTTGTTTAACTTGCACTCCTGAAATTCGGGGTTGTAAATATCTATTTTAACCTTTTCCTTAATGTTGAATACATGAAAGCACGTGAATAACCATAATAGATAAAAGTACCCGTGAAAGTATTCTGAATAACCTACTTACTGATGTGCATACTGATGTGACTAAGGTGCTGATTTTAAAACGATACATTTGATCTGCTTTCTAGCTGATCACTTCATTGTCATGTACCTAATGGATACAGCGCTCACTGGCGATAATAGTGAACCATCTCAAAAAAATTTAAAAAACGTACTAATTATTGATCTAATATTTCAATGCTTTTTCTTGCCACAATACTGGCATTAAGATAGTTTACATTCGTGGTGCGTAGTGCCTTAAAATTAGATGTAAGCAATGGAGGCACATCTTTAAATTTCCAAATTTGGAAAAATATATTTTTTAAAATTTTATTCAAACACAACTAATTTAGACCACAGAGCCAGGCAGCAATCATAACATGGCATAACTTTTTAAAGTTACATAGTTATAGTTACCTAAATCTATTACAATGTGTATAACTAAAAACTTGAAATTGACAGCTTCTTGAATAAGGGGAAAGGTGTTTGGGCCTTTAAAAGTTCCCTTACGTTTATAAAAACAGCAGTTAATTATTTGCTTTTTATTATATTCTTGCACGCAAATCTTTTATTTTGTTCTACTTCTTTTACATTATTTTTTCAAATAAATCAGTTTTCTTACACCTCGCAAACACAAAAAATGAAATAAATTTCGAGAAACACATAAAATAACGAAAAGTACGATTAACATTTTAAAAGAATTAATCATAAGATAACGGAACAAAATATCTCTCACACAAATTAAACGAGCCGATTATTAAAGTTGCAATTACAACTACCCCATTACTTCAAGAATGAAGGATAATTTGAAACACCTTACAGAAAAAGAATTAAAGGTCTCAGTACTAAGTCGTTGGGTTTCTGTTTAAAAGAAGCCATTCTGAAATGAGAAAATAATTAAATCAACTTACCTTGCAATGGAATATTGACGAAAACAGAAAATGAAGCATATAAAACTCTAAGAACGCCAAAATTTCCGTTAAAACATTTTCAACCCAACAGTTTGTTATCAGCTGTTTGAAGCATTAAGACGTCATGTTGCACCTTCAATCGTCATACTGCCTCTTCAGCGTTGCCACCTTTCAGATTTTACAATTGTTCAATTTCTCCGAGTTCTACACAGGCGCTTGTATCGCTTGCTTACAACTGACCTTTATTTAAAATTGCAAGATCTGACCCTAAGAACTGAGTTCGCTTCAGAAGAAATTGAAGTTGCCTAGTAGGGGCCTCAATGGCTGAGCGACCTTAGCCACTGGTTCCGGTGCCTGCCCAGTGAAGAGGCGAAGTAGAGATATTATATACTATATAGTGAGAGCTTATATAGTAGAACATGCGGGTTAAAAACTGATCATATTAGAACTTTTGTAACACCTAATCAAGTCTATAAAATGCAACGATTCATGACTAAAACTATACAAGTTACAAATTTAAAAACTCTTTTACTTGAAAAACAAACACAATGTATATTGGAACTGCTTTTATTGTATTCCTACTATTCTATAGTCGTAAAAAACAGCTATGCGTTCGTTAAAATTTTTAGTTCCGCAAATAGTTAACATATGCACAGTTGAATTTTTAGTCGATAGCAAACTGTCTAAGCTTATGTTTTAAAAGATATAGGGTAAAAACACCAGTGGTCAGTGAATTACTGACCACTGGTACTTGGGGTGGTGGTCACAAAAGGTAGTCAGCCTTTTAAAATACATTGTTGCTAAATTAAAAATTTCAGCAATTAATAAAAAAAAAAAAACCATTGTAAAACTTTAAGCTGCGGTGTTCTGATTACATTTCACCTAATTTTTTAAGAAATTACATCATTTAAAAAAAAAATCAAGTTATTTTTAACATGAGAAAAAGCTCCAGTGGTCAGCCGTTTCGTTTTCTTTCATTTTATGGAACATGAATGGATTTTGGCAGTTAAATTGGGGATGAGTCAGTTGCCCTCAAGATAACAGAAAAGGGTCGAGTTGCCCTCACCACCCAAATTCTAAGCGACCGAGTTGCCCTCAAACCCCCTCTGGGACCGCTATCTAGGAATATGGGATACCTCCATAATGAATGACAGGTTATTGCTGGATTTAAAACGAGAATGCTTTAAAGTATATTCAAGAATGCCACATGAAAAAGTAACCGAAGTATTCAGTGAGTAACTTGGTTAATTGATGATTTTTTTCTCCTCTTTGTATATAATAATATTTGTATAATAATAATAGAACTTCCATGTTTAGTTGCTCATTTACACCATCGAAATAGTATAATGTATAGTACACCAACATGTTATATCTGAAGAATTAGAGCTGCTAGGGTAAACGCAACGCCATATTTGAATTCAGGGCATTAAGTTCATACAAAATCAGCTCCAAAATTCTTGGCACCAAAATCAATTTTGACCAGTGAAATATTTCTTCTGTTTATTAGAGTACTTTAAAATAACTATTATTACTAGTAAAACGGGTACTTAAAGCATTATAAAGAGGTTTAACAATCCATTTTGTTTGTTGGTCAGAGAAAGAGCCCCTCTTATAGGTATGGTAAAGAAATTAGCTTCCCTCCACCCCCCCCCCCCATGTGAGATGTGAGAGGTGGGGTGGCGAATGCAACTGTCCCTCGCCAGTTTACGGATAAGAAATACTTTGAGAGCAACTTTTGCTTTGCTTGACAGTTAAATGGGGAATTGCAACTGACCCTCTCCCGTTAAATTTTATACGAAACCTACAACGTATCCTAATCCTTATAAAAATCAATTATTTCAGTATTTACAACAGAATTCCTCATTTTTGATATATTTTCTTTTACGTTCAGATCATATACATTTAAAATAGAGTCGTTTGGAACATGTTCCATTCCAAATACATCTTTGATTCCACTTCCTTTATTAAGATTATGTACATATAGCCCAAGTATCTGTTCTTCTTTTTCTATTAATTTCTATGTCCAGAAACTATTTTAAATTTGTAAATTTGACGTGCATTAGAATGAAACATCATCAACATACCGAACAGAAAATTAACGCTGTAGTTTTAAATAGTTTTAAAAATAATTTCCCCTCAAAATGATGCAGATACAAATCCTTTTAGAAAGGACCAAGAGTCTTTCTCACATCTAACAAGTATTGAATTTACCATTAAAAACTAAGGTGTTTTGTTGTAAAAAAAGAAAAAAATTCGAACTGTAAAATGATTTAGTTTTTCAATTTCTATATAGCGTTGCTTGAAAAGAATAGTGACACAGCTCAAAAAAGCAACTTTTTCAGAAGACCAATTTTTAAATTGTTGCGAAATGTAATTTTTTGTTGTTTCATTTATAACAATTCCTAAATATTGTAATGCCCCTTAACCCTCTAATGCCCAAGTTTTTTATCGTCGCGCAAAAAACTCTAATTTCATAAATGAATGCTAATGAAACTGAATCAGTATTCAAATTTTTGTTATCGGTATACCGTCACTTGTTACACCTGATAAAGGTATGTCCGCCTTGCGGCGGACCTGGGCAGTTATGGAAAAACTTTTAATTTAGCTTCATGTGCGATTTAGTGTTGTCCGCCTTGAGGCGGAGTTGGGAATTAGAGGGTTAAAAATTCTTAATACTATTCTTTTTGTTTATTTCATGCAGTTTTTGTGCTAGACTTTTAGGATTCTTAGAAATTTTAATCAATTTTAGGAGACTGAGTTGTGTCTCTTTCGAATAAAAACAACAATTTTTCTGAAGCAACAATTTGAGTAATAGTGTAATAACCCTGAAGAGGTCTTTAAAAAATTGTAACATTAAAATCAATACAGACACAACTCCAAATAGATCTCTATTGTCAATAATAAAATTTTATCAAAAAATCCTACATTAACAGCAATACAGACACAACACAAAATGGGTCTCTATTGCTCTATAAGGGACTATATCATTTAGGACCTAATCGGTGTTATGCCGTTTTTCAATAAAATTGGCAGTACTAACCTACGCAGCAGATGAAACACAACACGAGTTATGCCTCTGTTCAAAAAAAATAATAATAATAATAATAATTGGCGTTTTATTTTCGTTCTGAAAAGACACTTATTCTGTCTACGGGGAACTGTGCTATCTACGACTTGGTTCTTTATTTCATATAAAAGATCAATTTTTTAAAAAGTATTATCAATCATAAATCTCATTTTCGGTATTTTTTGAGTTGTGTCACCATTCTTTTCAAGCGACGATAGGTGAAATGGGAAATTGAGAAAGCCTTTTCATGAGGCTAATCATAGGGTCCTAAACAGGAGCATTAGGAAATAATGAATTAACATAAAAAGGCCTACTGGAGTTTGTAGGAAGGTAACCATTTAATTTTGTACCAAATTCAGCAGAATTTTTTAAAGTAAACAAATTCTTGTTCCTAAGTGAAGAACTATAGCACAAGAAATTTAATGTTTGCCTATAGTAAAAAAAGGACTAACAATATTTGAAATAACTGACCTAAATGGAATACAGGTTGAGTAATCTATATAAATAAAAATGTAAGTGTTCGTTTGTTCATAACCGCAAATCTCTGAAAGTACTTTACCGATTGCTTTGAAATGTTTGCCAGTAGACAGATTGATGCAAGAGGAAGGTTTATAGACCCGTTAGAAAAAAAAATCCGACGGGTAGTTCCTTTTTTTATTCCAATTTTACACAAATTCGCACATAATTTCTCCAATATGGGGGTGAAAAAAAACCTTGCACACATTAATATGTATCGATCGAAATCGCTGATTTTTCTGCACAAGATGAAATATCTCGAAGTTTCTAAGTCAATAAGAACGCCAGTTATAGGCTTTTTAGTTGGATTTCTTAAGGCTTACCTTGATCCAAAAATAATAACTAGCAGTTTCCTCAACTCCGGGTTAACAATTTTTAGCTTATCTATATAAGCTATATAAATAAAAATGTAAGTGTTTGTTCATACAAGGCTGAACTTGATCCAGTTTACAATTACGATCAAGTTCAGGCTTGGTTCATAACCTCAAATATCCGAAAGTACTTCGCCGATTGCTTTGAAATTTTATCAGAACATGTGTTTTGATATTTCTCTTTTAATTTATTTTAACTTTGTTTTAAAGTTATTTTGTTTTTTACTGTTTTATTAAGTAGAATGAGCCACTGTAACGATTGGCAGGGCACAGCTATTTTCCTGTTAATTTAACATTTTTTTCTGTTTGTATTGAAGTATTTTTGCACTCGAAGATAGGGGGGGAACTTTAAAACAAAGATTACTTATTTTCAATAGCAACAGTTTAATTTAGCTATTTTCATTTCGACTTAAAAATTTTGTGTTTTTTCTGTTTGTATTAAAAGTATTTGTTAGTATTTTTGCACTCGAAGATTAAATGGAACTTTAAAACAAAGATTACTTATTTTGAATGTTAACAGTTTCATTTCATTCTGATTAAAAAAAATATTGTGTTTTTTCTGTTTGTATTGAAGTTTTTTTTTAAAATTTTTTTAAAGCGATTAAGGGGAACTTTAAAACACATTTTATTTATTTTGAACGGCAATTTTTTAATTTAGAATTTTTCTGTTTGTGTTTCTTCTGTTTGGATAAGGCTTATGTTGGAATTTTTCAATATGACGAGCCAGACAATATCAATCGAATTGAGCAGTTTAGATCTTGACACGGATTGCTTCTCACGAGGACAGTTATATATTGCGTGTTCTAGAATGGGTAAACCAGACAATCTATATTTTCAGAAAAGGAAACATGTTAAAAATATGTGCTTTCTCTTGATTTTCCATTGAACCAGACTAAGCCACATCAACGCGTGGCCGGGTGCAGCTAGTTTAAAATAATATTGAGCTGTTGAGTATTTAAAATAATAGTGACCGGTTGAGTAATCTAAAATAATAAAACTAATCACAATGAGCAACAGAAAGAATGACTGAAGTTTTGACATTCATTCGTACAATTTGAATCACTATATTGGAATAACCTAAGAGTGTGTGCATCGTTGTGAAACCCCTATGTTGAAATAACCTAGGAGTGTGGTGCATCGTTATCTTTGTGAATCGAAATTCTTGAAAATTCTGGGATTTATCAAAATGAAAAAATCAATTACGTCATTCGCAATTTGCAAAGCTTGTAAGTGCAAGATTAACATCAATAATGGTAATAAATGATGATAGTTTTTAGCTATTTCTAAGTGACTGGCTGGTAAGATGAGACATTCAGGAGCATGGTACAGTTTTCCCAATGTAGTACTAATATACAAATAAACATTTTCTGGGAAATAAATAATTAACTCCTCAAATGTTAAGCAGTTTCTCATCATTTTCTTTTAAAGTGCAGAGATAACCCAGAAATTCTCTATATGCAGAACTAAGGCATTTCATTAAACGTCTTTTTTTTTTTTTTGCTCCTAAAAGTACATGAAATTTTCAATTACAATAGCAGTTGATGACAGCGATATTCAATCTGCTCCTCGCAGAGTTTTTGCGATTGATCTTGTCATTCTTCTGCAAGAGCAGTCAAAAAACTTAATGGGTCGTTATAACGTTTTGTGCAGATATACTCAAAAAATTAAAAGAAAAGCAACCAAATCACAGAAAGCGTGAGAACCAAATGCTTACTGTTGAAACACACGGGAACTGTACATTTTTCCGGGATAAAAAGTAGCTTATGTGCTATTCCAGACTATAATCTTTTCTCTGTACCAAATTTCATTCAGATCCGTTCAGCCGTTCTGACGTAATTGAGCAACAGACATCTATCCAAATTTTCGCATTTTATTGTATTAAGATTAAGTTAAGATTAAGATTAAAATTACGATTAAGATTAAGATAGCCAAGTGACGCTATAAGTGGTTGTCATTACTATTCACGAATGAAAGGGACTGGGATTTTTGGACGCTATAACAGATTGTTACTATAAACGATGTCACTATAACCAAGTTCATACATAACATTTCAAATAAATGAAAATATAATCCAACTTTGCCTCTGGCCATTTCCCTCTTTTGGCAAAGTAATTAAAGCACTGGATTAGCATCAAGGAGATAGCGCGATGAAATCCCATTGTGATGATCTCACGCTCCTCCACATCGTGATCATCATCCACTAAATCTAAGCCAAAGTTCTGAAAAATCATTGGACCATCAATCACGATGCAAATAAAACATTACGCAATCTCCTTGATTACTTAATAATAATTAAGCTGCTTTAAACAGACATCTAGTAAAGAGAAGGAGGTAGTTTCGGCTGTGTTTTTCTATTGAATTTATGGTTATAAATTTCTATTTTTTTTCCCTTACTTTTAAAATCTCCGTTATTGCTCTAATTATCTTCGCAAGTGAACTGTGAATCCGATCTGTGAGGAGTAGATCACTCTGCCTTCAAAGACGACTCCGACGATCCACGCTTGAATCGAAGCAGACAGCGACGCTCGTAACTCATCACTTGTCTGCTGAGAAACAAGCGAGCGTTGAAAGGCGTCGTAAGTTTTGTGACTCCAGTAAATTGGTTGTGTTTAGACGCAGCGGTACGAAGCAACAGGGTTATAATTTTTAACGAGTGCTTAAATGGGTCGCTTTCCTCCTAGATGTATTTCTGAATGTTTTTAGAAGCGGGTTGCGTGCGAGACGGGCTGTTTATCTAAATGATACGTTCTGTTAACTTGTCGAGTTGCCTTCTCTTTCGTTTCGTCGGGATGGCTTTGAGAGAGACACTTCGAGTAAACAAATGGCTTGCTTTATGAAAATGATGCTGTGGAGAGGGCGTCAATGGAAGATTCTAGGAAAATAACTTTCATTCGGAATGGGAAATATTCTTCGTCAATTAAAGAAATTTACTTGGTTGTTGATTTTTAAAGAGTCTGCTCCACGTGTTTTGAGATAAAACATATTTTCCGTTTTCCTCCCTTGATCCTATTCAGAGCTTTGAAAATTTTTCATTCAGAACGCACTTTAAAAATACTTAAGGTGGGAGTTGGAATATATGCCTAGAACTTACAACGGGCATCTACATCAGTATTTAAAAATTGTTTTAAGGCGAAAGTATGTACATATATATATTTTGACATTTATAATATAAAACAGTGGAGGCACTATAGCGCATTATTACTGAAAATCGCTACTAAAGCCTACACTACATAATCATTTATTCCTCTTCTTCATTTTCAAAATCAATTCTTAAATTAAATCAGCGTTTCTTCATTTCTTTGATATGTGGAACTCTAAGGTCGACTTTTACCGTGGAATACCTTTTTTCCTACACTGTAAAAAAAATCTCCTGAAAATAACGGAAAAAGTACTGGTAGCAGAGTTGCCGGAAAAATTCCGTTTCTGATAGTATTTTCCCGTGACTTGACAGAAGTTCCATTTCTGATTTTTCCGTTAATTTTTTTCCGTTTCGTATTTTTCCGCGTCTTCACAGAAATTCCATTTCTTATTTTTCCGTTAATCTTTTGTTCCGTTTCGTATTTTTCCGCGTCTTCACAGAAATTCCATATCTTATTTCTTCGTTGATCTGTTTTTCCGTTTTGCATTTGCCCGCGTTTTTACAGAAATTCCATCTCTTATTTTTTCGTTGATCTGCTTTTTACGTTTTGCATTTTCACGCGCTTTTACATAAATTCCATTTCTTATTTCTTCGTTGATTGCTTTTCCGTTTTGTATCTCTCCGTGTCTTTACTAAACTTTCGTTTCTCATTCTGCCATTTATCTACTGACCCCCCCCCCTCCCCCGAGATTCTGTCATTCATTTTTACTTATTTTACTCTTATGTCATTATTCAATTTTCTGAATAACGATATATTACAAATTTAAGACATTCATGCTGCACAACTCACTAATACTTAAAACATCCTGTCCAAGAATTTAAAATTTAAATAAATAAATGTTCAAAAAAAAAAAATAATAGTAATAACGATTTATTTACAAACGTAGACATTGAAAAATATTTTACACTATAGGCATTTTTATAGCATTTTACATTTTACTTAAAGGAAACAAATTGAAAGATAAATACTTTTTAGTCTTATATTTATATTTCAGTAATGAAAAAAACACTGAAGGCAAATTTATTTTAAAACATTTCAACAGTGACTTATGCACGTTAAACAACATTCAATCCTGCAGGAAAGAATAAACCATCCAATATTTTTTCATTGTTCTTTTTAAATGTCTTTGTAAATATGCCTCACTTTCATGTATTTGATTTCCTAAGATACTGGTGCAATTAACTTAAATAATTTTTTAGTAAAAAAAATAGTATAGTTTTTATATAGTATTTGCAGTAAAACAATTACTTGAAAGTGTACTTTTTATGCTGGAAAGCAAGTATACAGGTACATAATTTAGTAAAAAAACGAAGTGAATAAAAAAATCGACCAATGTACAATTTGGGAGTTGATTGTATAATATAGTGAAAAGATGCAAGTTGCATCAGTTAAAAAAATGCTCGAAAAGAATTAAAAATATACTGTTGTGCAATTTAAGCATTACTTAATTGTATTACATAGTGAAAATATGATACTGATTACCTTTTTAAATGTTGTTAGCAAACTATAAAGCAAGAAAAAACACAAAATAGATTATCAACCTTACATTTTTTTTATAAATTCAGTTCAGGGCTACATAATTTACTTTTTAGAACAAATAGGAAAACAATTTGATAAAAATATGCATCTGCAAATTATATCAAAGAACACGTTTGCAAAACCAATAACAATAACACAAGGAAAATAATGTGAAAACCAACCACATTCGCAAAAAGAAAAAAATCTTTTTGAAACTGCACATGAACGAATCACATAATAAATACCAGTTCATGAAGGAAACACATACGTGAACATATATTTACAACTCCTTTCTATTTAATTCAGAATATGAAAACTTTATCAAAAACACACAATATTCACAACTTCTTTTTATTTAATTCAGAATTTGAAAAGTCTTATCAAAAAGACATATATATATATATTATTTTTCAATTTAATTCAGAATTATAAAACTTTATCAAATTCATTAATGTCATTAGCCAAGTTAATGATTTTCTTAGAATTTGAATAATGTTTTCCTTTTTCCTTCTTGTTTGCTTTAGTTCCTCTTTTATGGTTAATATCTGCAATACATCTACAAAATATAAAATACTGTTTTAGAATTTAATTAGTAAACACATTACAGTTCATATAAAAGGCACTTAACCTATGAAATTAATTTTTAAAAAATAAATTTTCAGTAACTTTTATTTAAGCCAAAGTATGAAGTTCCATAATAAAATAATAATAATTTCAACAAGCTACTCGTGCAATATTTCTGAGCTTGCAACCATGAATTCTGTTTTTGTTACTTCATTAGATACGGTTAAAATATGTGTTTAAGATATTAAATTTTCAACATGTTCCAAATTTTAATAAAAATTAAAGTAAAAATTTTCATTAAATGCACAGTACTTAAGAACATACCTGCTTCTGTGTTATAAAAATCTAGAATGTATCTAACACTAGACAAGGGCTCAATAGGTGGATTTTTTGAGAACAGGTACACAATCCCAAATGTTTAATATCAATAAGCTTGAGAGAGATAATAATAAAAATACTGTAACAACAGAAATCTGCATATAATTCTAAATAAAATTCATAAATAATAATTAAATTGTTTTATGTAATAAGTAATATAAATTAATACAACATAGGTATTAAATGTAGATAGTAAATTACAAATTTCAAAAAAGACATTTTTTCTTAAAATGATGTTGCATTCTTGAACAATATTTAGTACATAGGATATTTAAATTGGCCAACACTTTTTTAATATCATTATTACAAATTGCATTTAATATGCATGCCAGTTTGAAATTTAGAAAGTGTTTGGATCTTAATTTAATTAAGATTCATTTTATGTTTACCTCATTACATAAAAAAAATAATAAATTTTTGCTGGATCAGGGTGTTTACTGGTTTAGTGAGCCAAAATTCCAGTTTAACATTTAAAAGGAAAAAAATCCAGAATCACTTCGCCAAATTTTGTCTGTTAGGCCCTATTTTTAAATTATTTGATCATTTAAATTTTTCTATCACCTTGTAAAAACACAAGTTACTCATTTCAAGGGAAAAATCTCTACTCGAAAAGGAGAAAAAAAATAATGACCGAAATCTGAGTTAATATAGATTGCCCACATATTTGGCCTTCAATTGTGAGACACAGTATTTCAATACAATTTTGGTATATAAAAAATTTACAGCATTTTCAGTATCATTAGTCTATGTATGTAATACAACAATGCATCAAGGAATACAGCACTTCATCTAGGAAGTTTTGATTTTTTGAAATATTTGCTTTGTAGCCGTTTTGTTTTCAGTTGCAAGTTTATTTACATAAATATATTTATATAATCTCAGATTTATATTCAAAACAATTAATGGTTAAATGTTTTTAAAATGACTGAAAATTTCAAATGCCCCGATATTTTGGAGTAAATACGCATTTATAAATATACCCTATCCGCTCGATATTTAAAAACACACTTTAACACACATTTAAAACACCAAGAAAAAAGCTGCGAATAAAAATGATGTACAAAAATTAAAAATACTATTCCATGCTTTAGCAAAGGGATTTAAAAATAATAATAATAAAACAGACGATAAAAAAAAGTAATACATTCAATTTATTTCCAGAAACAAAGATAATATTCGATTCTTTGATCGTTCGCGGGTTGCCGTGTGGCGTAATTCTGTTTCGTTGGGTGGCAATATTAGCTTATGATTGCCGAAATTGGCGCCACCTGCTAGGTCGGGAAAAAGTAACATACAAATACAGAAATATATTATCTATAAACACATAAATACATTATATTTCACAAGCCGGGGCAGGGGCATTTGACTCCCCTTACCCCCCTAAATGACAGGCCTGGGGAACACAAAACATCAGTTAAGAAATGAAATAAGATTCTTACCTCACAAGAAGAACAACAGAAGAATCTACTTTTTATGAAGACAACTTCTATGATGTTCGTACAGTTGAATAGAGCGGCCAAGCAAAGATTGTCCGATTGTCCAATGTCCACTGTTCAGACTCCAAGTTGTCCTAAAAACGTGAAGCTAGCCAACCTGGGATATTTTCATTCGGTTTTTCCCAAGCACGGAATTCTCATTTTGCAACTTATTGTTGTTTTGGAAAAAATGGAAACATATGGTATTGATTCCCGATTCCCGGCGCAAGTATAGGTGACGACATGAGATAACAAACAAATCAGCGTCGGTATTATACGTATTTTGTTGAGTGTATGGGCTTAAAATATTGTCAGTAAACGCGTATGTATGTATTTGCATCTGGGGTACTCTTAGTGGCGTAGCTAAGTGGGGGCAGACCGCCCCGGGTGCCACCCGCCAACGACGGAAAAACAATAAACCTCTGAAAACCCCATAAAACGAGACAAACACGTTAAATTGAATGTATCTTTCTATCATTTTCTTTTCTATTTTTAACGAAAAAGTGTTTCCCTTTAAAAATATATTTGAAGTGTTTTTTAACCGCTCAACATACCCATTGTCGTCAACAAATACGCAATTATGGAAGAGTAACCAGTCACTACATCCCATCCCGACCCAAACGAAATTGGAGATTTTTTTTTTAATTTGGGGATTTTAAAACATAAACTATATAACACACTTTAATAAAGGCGTAGAATTTGCTGTTGCCTTGGGCGCCGAAAATCCTAGAGCCGATCCTGGGTTGAAGATATTTTGTTATTTACATACAAGTTTGTTATGTACGTCGCCAGTGGCGTAACTAGGGGGTGGGGGCGGTGGGGGCGGTCCGCCCCGGGCGGCACTGTTCAGGGGGCGGCAAAATGTCCGGAAGTCCCATCTCAACAAAACGCAATCTTGTTTTTATTTTTTCTTCGCAAATTTCGCAAACAGGGCAAAGTTTTTCTTTTTTTCGAAAAGTCCTATTTACCGCCCTTAATAAGGGCGGGGGGGGGGGGACAGAAAGCGTTACGGCCACAGAGTGACGTCTGTTTCGGCTTTTTCTGCACCCCCTGTCCGTCAATGTCAGCAAGTATTTCAAAAGATTCTGAATGGCATGTGGCTAAAAGGTCAAGTAACAAAAAGCACTGATATGAAAAGTAGGGAGGTACCCCAAGCCCTGTTAAATTACTCAAGTAACAGCTGCCATCTCTCTTATTAGAACCCGCCCATTGACACTGACTATTCCCTGTGTCGGCAGAAAAGCAAAGGGTTCCCCGGAAGCAATCCCTTGAAAGAGCGCCGACGAAGACGAATTCACCAAAGTCGTTTCATGGACAATGGTCAAAAGCTCTATTTTCACTGAAGCTCTTTCTCAGAATTTATTACCCAACCCGTCCCCCGCCGGTGGTCTCAAATTATGGTCATTCTTCATGACCACAAGTTGGCCACAACGCTTATTATTCCAAAGCGTCATTTTCTCAGTTCTCAGCGTTGTGTCTTCTCAAAAACAAAATTCGTATTTTGTCAACTGAGTCATGAATAATAATCGAAAAAAAAAAGTTTTTTTGTTCCTAATAATTATCTGCAAAATCATCTGAAAGTTCTCCAAATAAGTAAAAGACAGCCCCAGAAATAATCAGATTGAGTATTTTTGAACAATAGGCAACCTGATCGTCATTTAGTGTTTTTGTAGGCGCAAAAAATTCCTTCTTTTAATTGCTAAACGAATTAATGAAATTCCGATAGTCCCTAACTTTCGCCAACTTTTTAAGTAACTTCTGATTGTGAAGATGAGAGAGACGTTGTTTTAAAATTTTTTGTGCAGTAGAAATATTCGGCAACAGCGCAAGTAGTCAGTAAGTACAATATATACGTTTCTTCTATCTTTGAAAAAATGTTATTTATATGTTCATAAAAGGAGAATTCATAAAAATAATAATTTTACTATCTGATAACTTTTTTTAATTGCAGTTCATTTAAAATTATTTTGATCTTGATGACCACGGCTATCATGCAATTCGACCAGTGTTTAGTGCGTAATATTTCCTTTTTCATGCTTTCGTGTTTATTGAGGGGTCTGATGAATTTCGGCGGGTCATCTTCCCTCTTTCAGATATCAAAGCCAATCTCTCGATTTGGTTTTACTTCATTTTACTATCCGTTTCTGTTGGCAGGGTGGCGTAGTCGTAAGGCGCAAGCCTCGTACGCCCAAGATCGCAATTTCAAACCTGGCCCAAGTCGGTGGATTTTCAAGATGCAGAAAATCGTCTGCGCCCATGTCGTATGATTATATGGTATGTTAAAGATCTCTTTGGCATGGATACTCTCGGCTAAATTAAATTCCTGGTGTAGATTGCATCAACGGGTGCTCAGGTGCCGCCATCTAGGAAAACTGAGCGTCAAAAAAATTGCGGCAATGGTACCACACTCATTGTGGTGCCGCTGAAAGAGTTCGTACCAATCTATGGAGACGCACCAGGTCTACAATGGTTGAGGGCCAATACTGCAGCCCCATTGGAAAGAAAAAAAAAAGCTATTCTTTTCTATCGGTATGGAAGGAGTTTCCGTTGACACTGACAGACAAAATTTTTTCTGTTGAAACTCAATTACGATGAAAAATTGAAAAATTACGATTTCATTCATCAAATAAGGCAAAAGGTTATTGCTTCGTTAAAAAAAAAAAAAAAAAAAAGATTTAGCTTTGTTTTTTAATCCCTCCCCCCTCCCCTTTCAAATGCATGCAAGGCTTTAAAATGCATGGGCATCGTTATAAAGATTGCTCTATCGTTTCTTAATTCTTCTACTGACATTTAATGATAATCATAGAATTCAACCTCTGCTGCCAAGATATTAAAAATAGTTTAAAGTATAGCAGTTGTGCTAATTGAATTAAATAATTTACGATGACTAGTATCGATCATGCTTCATCATTAAAAATGCAATGAAATCAAAGCCCTTCCTATAAATGATAGGGCGTATAAGTGGGGGTCATTGTAAGAGCCATTCTAAAAACAAAACAGCATTACATGGGTGTAATCTTTCAATTATAAAAATATGTTCTACTGTGCAGAAAAATTAATTAATTAATTAAGTTAAATAGTTTTCTTCCATCAAAATTTTTTTTAAACTAAAAGTTGAGCAATTTGTTAGGGCATATCATAATAACAATTTGAAAAAATAAAAATATATCTTATTGCGCCGAGTGCTATGTTTATCGTATCAAAATATTTCAAATAGTGATACAATTTTTAAGCTACATCAGAGAAAAATCAATAATTTATCATATTGTTATTCTACGCTAAATGGACAACATTCTATAAAGGGAAATTTTATTAGGGCAAAACTAATGATAATTGTAATAATAATAAGAATAAAACTGTTGCGTTTTTCCCCTTTTTACTGCTACTGCGTTTAATTATTTACGCAACAACTATGAATCGCTAAGTTTTGTACGAAATGCTGCCGAGTCATGCGAAGGGGGGAGGGGGGAAGGCGTAAAGATGAGGTAGTAGCTAATTAAGTTTTGAAAATGGTCAGAAAGTCGAATCCAGGTGATGCAGACTTTCCTTTGAGGAATAATAAAAGGTGAGATGGTTGTGATATCTTATCTAACGCTCACTGAATTTCAAGATGGGTGGAAGTTTTCCTATTTTCGTACTATTCAATGAACAAATGCGATGCATAATACTACCCTTAAAGACCTACAGAAAGACAGCTTTCCACTAAAAGATATTTTGCTCCGTTAAACATTGTATGAAGTAAACTTACCACGTGGATTGTGGAAAGACGTACTTTCATCACCCAACAATCCAATGTGTTATCAAGCTTTTTTTAATTTTATTTATTTATTTTATATTTCGAACTAAATTTTGTGCATTCATTTTAATTCAAAGATTAAGTTTCAATTTCTTTACTTTTGTCGTTTATATGTTAATGTTTGCAGCAAATGTTGCCAAACTATCGCGGAGGCTTTCAACATAAAAAAGTGCCAAATTCCTTTTTGAAATTGTACGGAGTTCAAATTGTTGTTGCTTTGAGGAACAAAAAGGTAAAGTAGTTATTGTGACTAACCTTCATCGATTTGACAGATTGGAGCTTTCTTGGTTTTCCACTATTCAATATGTCAATTCAATGCAGAAACCCACCCTTAAAAAAACTTTTAAGAAAGCAGCTTTAAGATGTTTTTCACCGGAGAACATCGAAAGCGATATATAAATATTATTTGCAATGGGATGTCAATACATAGAGCTTTTGTGCAACACCCAACAGTACATGCGGCCATTATGTGATGTCTTCAAAAAAATTCTCTTGAAATGTTGATGAAACTTTTAAGCATCCTCTTTTTATTGAAATGCGGAGTAAAATATTTCTTATACTTTCATGATTCATTAACAACTTTGAATAATCAACAAAACTTCTAGTAAACTGTTCGAGAAACTTACAATTTAATTGCGGAAATTGTGGATTCAAGGGAGTTCATAGGGGTCATGACGCGAATCTTCTAATGTCTCCAAATATTGGCTAAAATTGCATTTTTGGGACCAATATAAATGAATTTTCGGTGAAATGCATCGATAGGGAGGGGTGAAGTGCCAAAACACCTCTCTCATCCCCAG
Source organism: Octonoba sinensis (assembly GCA_038502835.1). Classification (NCBI taxonomy): domain Eukaryota; kingdom Metazoa; phylum Arthropoda; class Arachnida; order Araneae; family Uloboridae; genus Octonoba; species Octonoba sinensis. Next base: position 57,161,466 of record CM076602.1, read on the forward strand.
CGTCACTAAATATAGTCTAGAATTGCGTGTTTTATACTTCAATTTCTAAAATTTTCCGGCGAAGAGCCCCCAACCCCCCCTATTTTTGCGCAAGTATCAGTTTCAGATTTATATCGCTTTTCCAAATACCCTAACGCAATTATTCGAAAAAGAAAGACGGGTGGAAAAATTAGTCGAAAAGTTTGACTGAATTTCTGAAAAATATATATGGCACGTTAATTTTGAAATGACCCATGGATGTGTATATAGTGTATATATATATATATATATATATATATTAGGGTGGCCCTTATTTTTCAATTTTCGAAAAGCTTAGCTCCCAACCCCCTATCTTGTTCCAATCAACAAAAAAATAATATGTGCAAAATTTTAGCTTAATCGCACTTTATTCTGGCGGCCCTCATCGACCATCAGTTTTTGAAGATATCACCAACAGCATCAACGGCAGCCATAGATCCAGCTCGTCAAGGTACATAACATTTTTTTACTCCCCGTCTTTGTGAAGTTTTTGATAGGTGCAAAATTACTGATAGAAATGCAGTTTTCACATTAATGGCTGCTTCAGAAGCTTTCGGGCATGATACTGAAAAACTAGTAATAAATCGTACTTATCTAAAATCTCAGAAAAAAATTTCAAGAAGCAAGATACACAGAAATACAGAACAAATTTAAATCAGACAACTGCCAAGAATTAGTGTTGCACTGGGATGGAAAGCTGCTCTCAGCACTAACAGCTGTAGAAAAGGTTGATAGACTGGAAAAGAGCAACTGCTGGGAGTGCCTGAAATCCCAACATCTTCAGGAGAAGAGCAAGCATTGACTGTTTACCGTGCAGTCGAGAAATGGAGTATAACTAACAAAATTCAGGCACTTTGCTGTGATACTACAGCAAGCAACACAGGCCGAATAAATGGTGCCTGCATAAATCTAGAAAAGTTGTTCAATCGTGACCTGTTGTACCTTCCTTGTCGTCATCACATTTTTTAATTAGTTTTGAGAAGCTGTTTCAACTTGCTGATGGATGCGACTACTGATCCAGACATGCCACTTTGCAAAAGATTTAGAGAAACTTGGGTTAAAATTGACAAAAATGTTTACATAACTGATAAAAATGAAGTGCCTTATGATGTCCGCTCTACCATTATTCATTTTATTGAATATCAGCTTGCTACTCATAAACAACTGCGGGATGATTATCGAGAATTGTGGGAGTTAACAATGATCTTTCTTAGAGGCATTCCAAAGAATGGCATATCTTTTCATATACCAGGAGCTGTAAATCATACTAGATGGATGTCAAAAGCAATCTATGCATTTAAAGTATTCTTATTTCAAGATCAATTTAAATTATAGTATAGGGAGACGAATTCCTTAAGTAGAATGTATTTTTCTTGCTCGAGTGTATGTTCGAGCATGGTTCTTGTCATCAGATGCAAATAAAGCACGCTATCATGATTTTCTTTTCATGTATCAATTGATAAATTATCAGGCTATTGATCCAGAAATCAGTAAGGCTACTGCAAAAAAAATTTCAAAACATCTCTGGTACTTAGTTCCCGAAACTGTGGCTCTTTCCTTTTTTGATGACAATGTTCCAATAGATGTTAAGACAAGTATGACTCAAGTTATGCTGGAAGCTGAAGAACGTGAAGAACAGGAAGAAGATACAAATCAATTTAAGCGAAATATTCTGCACCCAAACGATTTTTCATCATTTTCAAAAATCAAGTTTCCGTCTTTTGTAACTTATATTACAAAAAATTTGTTCACGAGATTTTCTATCAGCTCCGATTTTCTGTACAAAGACCGTTCAACATGGAAAGATGATGTTGGTTATAAGAGTGGAATTGAAAAACTTCAGACCATCATTGTTCTGAATGACGTTGCAGAAAGAGGTATCAAACTCATTCAAGATTATAATAACATTCTTACAAAAGATGAAGCTGAGAAACAATTTATATTACAAATTGTTGTAGGAGAGCGTAAAAAAAACCCAACTGCTGCTAAATCCTCACTTATGAAAAAATAATATTTGTTATTTCACTTACATTATGTTGTAATTCTATCAAAAGTATTATAGTAAATAAAAACGCTTTGCTGTTATCGAAGTTATGTGATTTATTTTTAAAATCAAATGTGTCTTAATTTTTCATGCTGTTTTGAAATTTTTTTTATAATTTACTTTGGGGAAATTTCATTTGAAATGTTTTTAAACAACTGCTGGGAAGACCAGACAATTCCACATACATTTCTCAAAGAGGTAACGGTCAAGTTAGGAGCTAGGGAAGAATATACGTGTTTGTAATGGAATTAATCAATATGCATTACTTCAAGCTCTTTGAGGGTCGCCTAAACGTTAAATGATTAAGCTGAAATTTTGCATAGCCCTTTTTTTTCATCATTTGAACAGGATCAGGGGTTGGGAGCAGCAAAATTTTAACTTTCAAAAAATTACATATGGTTAAGGGCCACCCTAATATATATATATATATATAAATATATGTATATATATTAACTATTTTTATTCTCCCGATCGAAAAAAAAATGTTGATAATCGCCAAACTCATGCTCCCCCCCCCCACCCCCGCCCTCCCATTTTTTGACTTCAGGGCTGTTCTGCTGTCGGCACGATTGAGGGGGCGGCATTCCCAGATTTCGCCCCGGGCGCCACTAAGTCTAGTTACGCCACTGTACGTCGCGATTCCAAATAAACCCGATATACAGCATAAAGCCTAAAATGAAATCAGATATGTTTCAAGAGAAATAAATAAAAATTTCTTATTAAAACAACAATCAGAAGTTCAAATTTAGTGTTGATTATCGCCAAAACGTATTATCGCCAATTCCAAATCAGGTTGTAAAAATACAGCAACCGTAAACCGGAAAATTTCCGTTCTCGCATTTTCATTATCGTGAGGTACGGGATATTTCCGTTTTTTGAAGGAAAAACCATGTTTGGAAGCATTACGGAAATTTTCCGTTAAAATCAGTCAAAAAACTTTCTGAAAATTCAGGTTTTTTTTAACAGTGTATTGGGTACATATGGTAAATGAAACATTGTGGAAACGAACAATTTGCAGTAAAAGTGACAATTGCATCAGTTAAAATTTATTAGCTTAAAAAAATAATTCCGAAAATTAATAGCAAGAACAAATATTTAAATGCCTTTAGATGTCGTAAGTTTTAATGCATTAATGAGATGATTGTTATTGATTTTTATTATCTCATAACACTATTTTTTAGATTAACAGTTGCGTATTTCACAAAATTCAAGGAGAGGTGTGTTAAAACGTCTGTAGTCTTGTAGCGTGTATCTTTAGTAAAATGTATTCTTCTTACTATTATTTTACAATAAAAAAATTTTTTTATTGAAATTTGGAGAACAAGCAACCAGTTGCTTAATGTCTCTTTTAAAACGCTTTACATCAGTATAGCAAGACGATATCCTGGGGCAAGTGTAACTTCGAAACACAAAATTTTCAAAAATATAATTTTACTATTCTTCCCCCCCCCCCCAAAATGAAAATGCACATGATTTTAAAAGCAACTAGTTCAACTTTACTCGTGGAATTTAACACCCACAATAACAAACTCGCATTTTCAGTCAAAGTTGATATATGCGAACGCCTGGTTACACTTACCATACTTTACCCAATAGCACATGCTATCAAAATAAGTCATCACATTATTAACCTCAGTTAAAAGTTACCAATAGCTTTACTTTAGAGAGAAATTGTTCAAACGAAATTCTTGATTTCTTGCAGAACCCTAAATAACGTTTCGCGGAACTCTGCTTTGTGCATTGAACGTTTTTGAACCTATTTGACTAAGCTTCATTTGTGAATGCTGCTATACTTGAAGAGTTGATTTTTTTCGCTAATTATATTATCTAATAAAATGTCAATCGTTGTCATTCGTCCGTGGAACGTTCCTTCACATACCAGAGGAACGCAAATGACACCATGGCCCTAAAAAACTTCCATCGTCAGTGACTCGAAGCTCCTACATAATTGGCACTGTGGCGACAATTATCTCTGAAAAAATGGAAGCCCTCCCGCGTTCTAATCGTTTCTCTATGCATGAGTGTGCGAGCGAGCATTGACGAAAAAAAAAAGAAAAGTTGATCTGAGAGGCAGCCGAAATCAAAAAATCGCAGCAAAAGATAACAACCCGAAAGGTTAGTCTTTTTTCAAATGGATCATCATTCATAGCGTCGGTCTTTTTGTAGCCTCGGGTAGTATTGAAGACTATCGGATCACGTGAACAATCTTTCTCTTCAGCCATCTCAACTTTCGCGACATCTTGGCGACATTTCGATGCACTATTTTTTCCCCATTTTTTCAGCATTTTTTATAGTAATATAAAACAATAGGGAAGAAATGCACCGTAATTTTGCACCACTACATAATTTTATAATAAAAATGCATGACTAACTTCAAAAGTGCTTCGTTTTTTAGACAAACAAAAAAATTATTTATATAAAAGTTAGAGGCGACATTTTGTTGATTCAAAATGCAGTAACCCCTCGTTATATCTCGCCTCGTGAAACGTTCATTCGGATATACCGCGCCTTTTTTAAGTCTCCCAAAAATTTTTAAGTTTGAGCTCCTGAAAGTAAAAATATAAAGCCCTTTTCCCCCCTTAAACAAAGCCATCGAGCAGGAATGTTTTCCTTTCTTCTAAATTCGCTACATTTAAAACCTGAAACAATTCTCCTCCCACTCCCCAACTTACATGCCTACAGAATGATTTTACTCAAACCATTTGACGTTTTACTTGACATTTCGTTTTGTATTGATCCTAACACCCATAGAATGAAAGAAACAGATGTCTTATTGCCCAAGGATTTTTATGAAGATATTTTTTAATTAAGAAAGTTGTTATTATGTAAGACTAAATTAATTTTTTTTACGTTAACACTCATTTACTTGTACTGTTTGAGTTATTTCTAATGGCATCGGTTATATCACTCATTCGGATATATCGCACTTTTTTGATGTCCACCAACCAATATCACGAGGGGCTACTGTACAATGATTCTTGTTGTGAACCCAAGTTTCTCTTCACCTACCTTAGTATACTCATCCAGAATCAAAGACTAAGAAAAACATCATATCTCGTTATACGAACAAAACGCCATTATAAAAAGAATATAATATAGGAGCGACCTGCATACAGGCACGAAAACACGAGCGAGGCAATGTGGGCAATTGCTTCCACATGAGAGTCAAGTATTATTAAAAGTTATATGAGTAACGAACTAAAACTTTAAAAATTTTCCCCATTTGGAACATATCGCTTATAGAAATGAACAGTGTCATACCTGCAAAATGGACATTTTTCAAGAGAGGAATTTGAACTTTTTACAATTTGCTTTATTTAATTACCTTATTTGTTTCAATGATTATTATAATCGATTTTGTTCAGAAAATAGTTATTGTTCTAGTTTTCTCTCACATGATGGATGTTAATGATGTCAAAAAATTAGAAACAACTATAAAAGTAGTTATGACAGTACTGCACCAAAACAATACAGTTGGCTTCTAGCTTTAATTTTTGAACGTTTACTTACAGCAGTATTCCCAATATAAAGAGAGCAAAATTTTACAAATTTTGATATAAAAAACCAAAAATACGATTTTTTGCAAATATGACACTGTTCATTTCTATAAGCGACATTTTTCAGGCGATAGGTAAAATCACAATAATAACAATAATAAATAAATAAATAAGCCTCCTTCTCAAAACAAAACCTATACCTGCGTCTGTCTGTGTGACTAGGGTCATACCACTTTATTTGAATGATATTTGGTTCTAAGTTTCATTGCTCAGTTAAATGAGTTTCAACACCTTTTATTACAAGGTGGCCATTTTGAAATCCTGGAGGACATAACAGTGACAAGTTATAAGTAATATACGTTTTATATAGTCTCAAGTAAAACTTTGCAGCTCATATCTTTTAATGTTATGCAAAAGAAAGCCAAATTCCACCATTTGAATTCAAGTACATAATTTTGTTAGTAACATTAAGTACTGAAAGTTATAGTAAATGAATACTCTCCTCAACTAGGTTTTTCAGTAGAAAACGTTTCGTATGAAATCACTAATCTTGTACTTAACGTAGGCAACGAAGTTGCATTGTACCAAGGTACAACTACAATCACATTCCTTTATGCTATTACTTTATGAAAACATGTTCGTAGTAAGTAGGGTCAGTTGGGGTAATTGTAAACGCTTTTTCAATGTTTTGACTTTTGATCCTTCCCTACGTCTTGAATGAATTCAAAGAAAACAACTGTGAGCATTGTAGCCACTACTGTACTTCTTGCGAGTAAATGTGTACAAAAAATTTGATTTTATGACTATTTGTTAGCGAATGAGCTCGTGTTTACAATTACCCCAGAGATCTGGGGAAAGTTGTAAACTGATTTATTTTGGAATAAGGTTGATGCAAATGGAAAAATGTTTCATACACAGTCTGCTTGAAGGCTTAAGAAGTTCCGGAGCAATGGATCTTAATCTACGGCCAACAGGCCGCGTGTGGTCCGCTGAGTTATGTTATGAGTCCGGGTGAGATCATTTAACGAGAAATACCTTGCAAAAAATCAAGTAATGCGACAAATTTATGGAAAATTTGTCCCGCAGTGGATTAGTCGGTTAAGCTTGGATCCCACAGAAAACCCAAAGTGAAGCACAAACCTTTTGCTGTGGTCAACGCTTGGGAGGGTGACCACCTCCCGTGACTGATTATTCTGAGACCGAGTGCGCTAAAGGGAGCTGTGCACGTAAAATACATCGTCGCTTCAAATGTCCACCAAGTTAGAAATAATTTCCGCTGAAGGACCAAGCTAGGTGACGATCTCTCATCTGGGAGCTGGTTCAAAATCATTAAACCCCTCTGAGCCAAGTGTACTTCATTCTAGCGGAGCTCATTAATAATCAGTAGAAGTTTTCTTAATTCATGGTCTCCTTGCAAAGGGTGCCTGGATTTCCAAGTGGCAATAGCAACAACAACAGTTGTGTAAAATAGACACAAAAGTGTAATTTACATCAAAATATAATACTTATTTCCTCCCAGAATATTGGAAATTGAATAAATTTAAGTGTTTACAATTACCCCAGAGTACGAAATATATGGGGTAATTGTAAACACCTGACTTGCACATGAAAAATAACAGGGAGGATGAAATTCATAACTAAATGCTTTTAGCAACATTCCATATGGCAAATAAAAATGGTTTAAACCACTTACATCGCTTTTGCAGATGAGCTGGAGACGAAAATGTAAGATAATCAGAAATCAGTTTAAATCAGAACCCAATCAAAGAATAGAGATCCTCGGTATTTTTTTATGATGGAATTAATGACAGCCAATACGTAAGCGTGGGGGTGTGCTATTTAAATTGTGTCGAACCACCAACGTGCGCAGTAAATCTAAGGCGAAAATTCCACATATGTTGCAATAGATGTGAAACCAGAATAAGATATCAAAACACGAATAAGTATGAAAAACATCTCAAACTTAAATATTTGAAGGATATTTCGGAACTGAACTTCAGATTGTCAATGGTTTTGTTATTTTTTCTTTACCTTCATGTGCTTATGTTTCCTGCGACAAATATTGATAAATAACACAATGCAAAGGATGTATAGAACATCAAGGTAGAAATATTGTGATGTGATGGACATCTCTTCATTACTGAATATGCTATGGTGACATTTCTACTCCCCTTTTCATAATTTAACAATTAATTTCTTGTTTTTCCTTCAACAGCCTGAATTCATAATTCTAGCAATGTAGAATCTGTAGAGCTTCAAGGCATGAAGAAATGCGAAGGATATCAGAACTTTATAGAATTTTTTTGTGACGTTTTGACGGCTTCCTATTTTTACTATAAACAATGGCTAGGTTTGTATTTCCTAAACAGAAAAGTTTATCGAATCTAACCTTGAATACTATATGATTGATATCGTATTGTTTCAAACTCATTTCACATTGAAGAGAAGCAAATAGAGTGTTTTATTGAAGATGAGTGTTTTTTACTGTTGCCAACAGCTAAACACGAAAGTTTATCGAATCTTATCACGAAGCATTATGTAATTTGATTTCAAATTGTTTCAAACACTTTTTATACTGAAGAGAAGCAAGAAGAAGCCAGTATTTTAGCTTCCTTGTATCGAATAAGGGAAGAATTGTATCCCGAAACTTTTTTTCTCAGATTTCAAAAGGAAATTTCCATTTTAATCAGCGCTAAATCGATCTCGAGTTGCCTCTTTGTAATGTGTCTGTAGGTGCACAAGTGTATTCGCACTTATGGTAACCGAAATGTTCATTTTCACTAGCGTGCCTCTAGTAATAAGAGTGACGACAACGGATTTTACCAGTTTTAAGTTTTTACCAACGCGCCTGCGCATCGCCGCTTTTACAGCGCCTCTTGGCGATGCGCAGGCGCTGTGGTAAAAATATTGCGACGGGGAGCCTGGGCGCAGTAGCCGTGAGAAACGCAGTAGTGTTTTGCCGTGAAAACTGTATGTATGTACTGGGCCTGATTTACCATAATAAAAGTCGCAATTACGAAGTGCCAGTGATACAAGAACCCGAGTGGGTTTTCTATCGGGACCGAAACAAAATAAACCACTCAGTTTAAATAATCTACAGTTGAACTTTCTTAATACGAACACGGTTAATACGAAATCACGGCTAAAAGGAACATTTTGTGCATTAAGTTTGGTTTACTATTTAATTACACTAAGAATTTCACGCATATTTCGAAGGCTAAAATACAAAACAAGACGAACAAAATTTCTGACCTATTCACGAAAAAGTTTCTCAATTGCAAATAATTTATTTATTTAAAAAAGAAATTGTTGATTATTTTGGGTCAATACAAACTACGAAGTACATATTTCGAATCATATGTTTAATCTTTCTGGGTAGTAATAGCTCATAGCAAAGCTGAAGAAGCTTTAGGTACTTTAATGAACTGTTTTGAGATGCGTTCAGAAAATGACAATATACCAATGGCACTACGCATTTTGTGCCGAGATATGCGTATGATAAAATTTAAAGTGCCTAAAAAGCAAACTAACCATTAAGGAATTTTTCCATAATTTTTAAATTTTAAAAGGTAAGTTCACTTTTTTTCAATGTACTAGGAAGATTTAAAAGTGTATAGTATTAGTAAAAAATCATTTATCTTCACTATTTATTTTACATTTTATTATTAATAGTAGTAATTATTTTTAAAATATAAGCATGAATTTCTAATTTTTTTTTTTTTTTTTTTTTTTTTTTTTTTACACAATTTTACTTTTTCTCGGTTGTTACGAATGGCGGTTAATACGAACAAATTCGACAAATTTTGGCATTTCGTATTAAGCGAGTTCAACTATTTATATAAAAGTAGTAAATTCTGTATTGTATTTTTTATAAGCTTTAAAACTGCTGCTTGTTACACACAATTAATAAGGCAAATTACTGTACATTATATATTCTACTGAATATATTTAATTAATATAGAAATTTTATGCATTTTTACTGCTCCAAAGCAGATATGTGTAGAGTTGTATTCATCTTTCATTTAAGCGAAATCACTTAATAGCAGTTGAATGCAAGGATAATGAAACCAGTTCGTCGACAACAGTATATATTTCCTTAAGAAAAAAAAGTTGTGTGAAAATCCAAAATACTTTTTTAGATTGTACGCATCTCGCGGGGCGTAGAATGTCAAAATTTTAAATTCAGACCTGTATAACGTCTATTTGTGCGTAGTTTTTCAGTTGCTATGTTCGTCCGGACGTCTGTGAGTGCATAAATGTATTTATTAACGATTAGTCCTAGAAGTTGAAATTTTAAACTTAGAATTTGTATAGCAATTTTGCATTTCATGGTTTGGCTGTAATCAAATGTTCCAAAAGGACACCTTATTCGTTATTTTCCTCGAAGGCATCACTCAATCCTTCTCTAATCAAGTTGAGGAAGTGCGACAAAAAAGGACCACTAGTCTAATTCAAGCCCCTTTTGAATAAAGTTTTGAAAAACGCTGAAACCCAGTGATAGGGGAATAAACTCTTTTGCACTAACAAAAGGTGATAGGGGGAGAACTAACGTCAGGTTATGTTAAGGCAGTGGAGGTTCATAGCCTAAACCTTTTAAGTGGTATTTTCAAAGTTTTATTTTTTGTGTGTGTGTGTTTTTTATGTGTCCCAATAATTCCTGTATGGCGGTGAGGGTATGTTGTTATGACTCTATCATAGAAAGTACACTTAGAGAATTTGCAATTAGTCACCTGTTTCTAAGAGGGAAATGAAAAATGAAATTATAAGAAAATATTGTCTTGTACCCAAAGTGGATCTTTTTGTGTTCTTAAAGTGGACCCCTTTTTCTGGTCTGTATACCGAACCTGAAAGTTTCCTTTTTCACTTTAATAAGTTTAATTCAATGTTTTGAATGAAAACTTAAAAGACGAGTTTGACGAAAACCAAAAAGCCAAGGATAAAGAAAGAAGATGATATTTCAATTTCCTCTTGTTCTTCAGGCATTGATTTGGCTGGTTTAAACCCCACAGACAGTGACGCTGAGTGTTTATTTTGTGGGACACTTTGGTCCCAGACGTTCTAGGAGTACAATGGGTAATGTGTGATGTTTTTGCAAGCTGGGCTCACACTATAACAAATTCCTCTAATTTTGGAAGAATATCACAACGAGATAGATTTTGCTTTTTTAGATCTTTTTACAGAATTTTTACCATACACCATATTGTAACTATCAAGTAAAAACAAATTGGAGGTTCACTTTTGGCGCACTTAATTATTTCGCGCCACTTGACGAATTTTGGGATCATAGACATCCATATTGTACACATGTACTTTAATTATACACAGTTAAACACAGGTTTTTTAATCGCGAAAGGCAACTCGGTGGTACAGTCGTCAGAAGAGAAGGCTACCGTGTCAAAAGCCTGCGTTCGATTCAGAGCAAGGGCATGGATGTGTTTCACTCGAACAGTGCTTCTTCTGATGATATCCTAGTAGCTTGGATCCCACTGCAAGATAAAAATCCTCGCCTATCCATAGGAATAAGGATTCAATACAAGATGTTCATATCATGTTTCTTACAATTTGCTAAGAGCTAACAGAACAGTTTAATAAATCCAACCTATTGAGAGTTAGATTTCAAATTTGCTTCAAAATTATTTCATAGTGAAAATATGCAAATAAAGTTTTTCGTTATACACCAGCTTTCTTAATGGTTGCCAATAACAAAACAGAAAGGTTTTTCGAATCCAAACTTTAGGGTTAAAATGATCGATTTCAAATTGTTCCAAATTCTTTCAATACTGAACACAAGCCAATTGAGCTTTCCGTTACAGAGCCCTTTTTTTACAGTTGCCAACAACGAAACCGAAAGAAAATAAAATTCTTCGTTTTTTCCCTTTCTCCAGCAGCGATTCATTTCTTCGGCTGGCAACGCCGATCTGGGAGCGCGACAGATCTCGAAGTGACAACTATAAATTTCTGCCGATATTGATAGCGATCACAGCGGTCGAAGGAAAGACGCAAGACGAGGTGGGCAATAATCTAATGGTGTCCTTTGCCCCCTAATCAAGTTGGCGTGGACTTCATTAGGCTGTCGTGGTAAGCGTGTTTAATGGCCGCCATAAACAAGAAGAGATAAGGTCGCCTTCCGTCGCCGAGTCCAGAAGCTCTAATTAGGCATAATCAGGAGGCCCCGTAGGTTCAGGTGTCGGAGACCTGTCGTTCCGAAACTCTACCCTCCCCTCTTTATGCATCTCGTTTCCTCGTTTTCGTATCTGAATCCCATTTCGAAACAGCCGAGCTGTTTTGCAAGAAATGAACAATTCGGTACTTCAAAGGACAGACAATTCACGAGATGGCATTCGCAGATAGCACCGGCCAAATTGAAAATAAGTGTTACTTTTTTGCTGTAATTGTCCTACGAGGTTTCTGGAGCACGAAACGTACAAAGACCGTCTGAAATATTGACGAGTCATCTGCGCTGTGAAATATTAGACAACGTTCATGTTCTGGAGACTTTTCAACAATCTCACTTTGGAAAGAAAAAAAGAAAGAAATTTTTTCGAAGAAACGAACCACCATAAATTAAACCTAAGCAGCAGTTTTAACATTTCAGGGAATCCTTTGAGCATTAAAGTTCCTGCTTCCACTATGCAATTTCAATCTTCTAATTTTTAGATCCTCTGTTGCATGAAATAAAATTGATGAAATGCAAACATGGTTAAAGCGTTCAGATTTGTTTGTCATATAAGATGATCCATTTCTGTTATAAAGAATTTGGCATTTTATTACTTTTTGAAACAAAACTAAGCTATATTTGTTTTGTTTTTTTTCTCTTTCTTTTGTGTATGTGTGACCTTCCTTCAGGTGGTCAAAAAAAACTACCAATTTTAGTTAAAGCCTCACTAATTTTTTTTATCAAATTCTTAAAAATGAAATTTCTGTAAAAATATGCGCGGAAAAATTCAGCACTTAATGACCCAGAAGATTCAATTTTTGGGCTTAATGTTTCTTAACTTTTAATTTGGTACGTGGAACATTGTGAATTAATATCATCTCTTTTTGAATATGTATTGTCTTAAGAGTATGTTTTGGAAGTACATGAAATATATTTTTATACATGTTTGCTCGTTAACTGTGTGTATTACTTGAAACAGTACATACTTAGGTGCAGCCCACAAGGAGGTGATTGCCCTTTGCTTGATTTTGAGCATTATAGTGCATTTACGTTTGCATAAATGCATTTAGTAGCATTTTTTAATAAAAAATACACATAGTATTATAGAGTATAGCTGTGCTACCCCCTGAAAAAATGCTAAATATCGAGGCTGGTAATACATGGAAATTTTGGAGTCCCAAAATTAATTGTAATGTATATTTGAATTTCATTAGCAGAAGTATTAGAAAAATGAAATACTCTAGATCAGAGAAAGTAAGTTACCTTTGCGCTCGATGGTCACTATTTATCTCCCTATTTGGTTTATATTGTTATTACTCGCTTTAATGAGATTCACAATATGCGTCATCTCATCCGTTATTCCGAAATCCATCTTTTTGGGGGAGAGTATACTTTTCTCCACCACACCCCTACCTGTTAGCCGAGGCCTTAGGATTGCTTACGCACGGGGAGAGGTAGTGGGGTCTACGGATTTTACATGCACATATCCCCAAGTATACATGGTGGTCTTCAGCGGGCATCGAACGCGCGACCTTCCAGGTGGAAGTCCGACGTGCTAACCACTGGGCTACCACGGCCCTGGGGGAGAGTATACTGATATTCTCCTGAAAACATAATAAAGATAGTGTATGAAACATGTAAAAATCAGATAAAGTGCAGATAAATTTTTTGCTCCCTCCAAATAATTACTTCTTTCACTAAAAGATTTAACTGAATTTCATTGAATTTATTATTCCTCCCTCTCCCCCACTTTATTTTTCTTTACTTCATTTCGCTTAAATAAATTCAATTTAAAGTGACTTGTTGTTTCCATCTTACACATTATTTTAGCGATTTTCTTCTTTTTCTTACATTTTCTTTAATTTTTTCTTTCCTGATCAATTTTATAAACAATAATTGAAAAGAGAAAGGGGGGAGAGATGGCTCTATTGCACAAGGGAGAGCTGTCGTCCCAATATTTATTTTAATTGATAATATTGCGTGACAACTTTGCATTAAACGATGCACGTCGTAGGCATTTCTAAGCACGGATGTGCTACATTCACATTAGTCGCAACTTTCAGTGCAATGTTTGAAATTACCAAAGTTTATCAAAAAGCAATCTAAAGATATCTCAGCTTTATATTTTTTTTTCACATGAAAAATCTAAGAGCAGTCAAAGATGGAAACGCAAGCGAAACTTTTCCGTGCTCAGAATGAACTGTTAATTCATCAGCCAAATTGCAATATGTCAATTCACCTGCGCAGGTAGCTGTCAATATGAAGTGTTACCTGAATAGGCAAAACACATCGTATGTGCATTTGTTGTTTTTGACTCTGTCTCAGATTTCACGCCTTTTTTCGCATCCATCAATAACACGTCAATTGAAATCTCTTCCTTTTTCGCCAGTTTTCATCAACAAGACCTAGAATTTAAATGAATTAATTTTCCCTATTCATTGAATTCGTATCGGTTTCCTCTGAATGCATATTGAGATGCCTATCACGGGCGCTTTCATTAATTGTTTTTATTCGTGGCTAATTGTGGGCATGCTGTTCACGCGGATTGTTGTTCTGTCGACGACGTGACAACTGACTGCTTTATTTTCCAATTCGTAAGCCGTGTATGTTTTGAAGTACTTCGTGTATCATTAAAAATTAACCATGCGGTGACGTAAGTTTTGTGATATTTGTTGTTGTACAGTGAAATATGTTTGGGAATGGATGGAGTTAAGGGAATCAATTCTCAAATGGCTGTTCGTTCAATTTTCAATTTGCCAACTAACACTGAAATTTACTCTGGCTGAAATATACATTTTGCCCATTAGACTAATTAGTTTTTAATTCTGCTGGGTAAGCTATATCACGCTTCATGTCTACTGTAGTATATTTCCCAGCTGGTGGTTCGCTAACATCAGGGGTTCGCAAGATCGTGTAACTGGGGTTCCCGAAAATAATATCATGTAGCGGAACTTAAAATTGCTGAAGTAAAAAAGATAATAAAAGAACATTCATATTACGGAGCATAAATTTGATTTTTTTTTAAATTGTTTTCTCGGTAATAGGCAAATGTTGTGGACTAGCATAGGAAACGGAACTACAAAAATTTAAATTATTTAACAATATTTGCCATTTCCGCTTTAGGTTTGAATTGCAAATTACCTAAAAATACTGTTACCGAATTTTTACTGAACTGTTTGATTTGGTGCGGAAAAGTTGATGAATTGTAGAACAGTATGAGGTGCAAAATTCAAAATTGATCAATAAATATATTCTGGTTGTAGTTTGCTGTCCAAATTTTGGAAATCATGTAAAAGTGCGGAAGCCAAGTTCTCCCACATTTGGGCATGAGTCAACAAGCATTGCATGGATTACTCAAGATATTATTGCTGTTGGATAATATAACTAGGACGACGGAATCCACAACTACACTAAACAAATCTAGAGAATTTTAAGGTAAAAAGTACTGTCAACATAGATGCCAGTACTTTTTACCGTAAATTTTCAGCATTTTTTAAAATGTGTATCTTGAAATCGACTGCACAGTGATGTGATGTTTGGATTGTTAGAATGCGGCAATGACGCTTAATTTCTGAGACGGAGAGGTAACTACGTAGAAGGATGCGTCACCGATGCGTTAATGCATCATTTTGTATGCAGAGATTTGAGAGACGACATGCAGCATATGATTTCACTTTAATTAGTTGTACTAATAAACACTTGGTCTTAAATTTCATCTCGGTATTGCACTCAATCCACTAACCTCAATGTTATGCCCACTTGAATCCTAAACTAATGAAATAAGAGAGTAAAAGTGGTATTCTTCCACGGACTGCCGACTTCAATACTAATCTTACAGCACTATCACTCCAGTGAGTTGTATAATTCAGTGTGAGAAACAAAATCGAAGATTTGGTAGGGTCACCTTTCAATTTCCAGTGAGTAAAATTTCGAAGAATTAGCTACATCTACGACTATTTTATTTTTCTACGGACCGCTGACTTCAATGCTAATCTTAGGGAGACATCACTCCAGTTATATATATAGTTCAGTGTATGAAACAAGGTCAAAGATTTGGAATTGTTACCGTTTCAATTGCCAGTGAATAAAATTTCGAAGAATTAGTTATCCCTACGACCATCACTCAACAAAATATAAACACCGGAAACTGCTTGGTTCGTCTAGCCTTTCCAAATCCTTCACTTTAATATAACTACAGAATTCTAAATTGCATGTTACAAAGCTTTTAATACAAATGACGCTCTTGGACACAAAAGGTTTAAATCTCTAACCTACTTTTGTTGTCAGAAGAAATGAATACCCTCTAAAGAAAGAACATAAATTTGTCTATTATTAAAGCCAGTAGCAAGTAATTTTCTAATTTCGCACTATTGCTATAAGAGAAAAAAAAAGATACAAACTATCACTTTAACTATTCTTTCGAAAAGCACCGACGATTTAGAACATAGCATAATTTACTGAAATACAATGAAGACGTCCTGAACGTAAAGCAAGACAGAGACGTTAGAAAAGATAATCATATGCGTTTTACTTCTGAAATAAAGGGCATAAATTTCATTCTGTAATTCTCGAATCTAGAAAGATCCAAGTTGTTTGCGATGTGTGTGTGCTTTTCATGGCGTCTCGTATTGTTAAAGTTCTTTGTTCAAAAAGAATCAAGATTCTTTTCAAGCGATGTAAAGTGAAGCAATTATCGTAATCGGTTCCTTGATTTTATTTAGTTGCCTAAAACCGGTAGTTTGATGCTATAACTTAGGTTTACGTCTTTCAACAATAAGCATAGGTCGTGGGAGATTTTGGTGAAGCATTACAAACTTTTCTTTTCTTTATTTCGGTGATTTTCCCCCCTTTTCCCTATTGTTGGATCAACTTATAGTGGGCAGCATGATTAGCTCTTTATTTTTTCATTCATAAAGAGGCGAGTTTCATAATTATCTATGAAATAAAATGTAAATCTGACGTTGTATCTGTGCTTATTTCAATTTCTTAAGAACTGAAAATTATTTTTCGCAATGATTAAAATTACTAGTATATTATTTTTCCCCCATGCATTTAAATACTAGCGAAACCGGCATTGCCCGCTGCAATACTAATATCAAAAAAGTACATTATCTCCATATCTGTTAAACAATATCAAACCCAATCGTAGGAAGTAATGCTTCAATGAAGCTTAAAGTAAAACTCACTGGCTTATTTTTAAACCATGCTGGCAACAAGGATTTATTCGAAGAAATTAGAATCTTTTCAAGAAATCAGGTTCTAATTAATTATAAAGTTTTCAAACAAACTCCATCTGACGCAGTTCTTTTTTATAAAGTTCAGAATGATGTAAAATTTTAGGTAATGATATGTTTTTTCTTTCTATTTTTTATTGCAAAACAAATCTTGAAATTTGAAGTTAAAAAGAAAAAAAACACTAATTCGAATTTTCGAATGGAACTTTGCGCATTACCTTTCTCAGGGGATAATTGAATGTTGTGCCAAATTTCATTCTAATCCGTCAATGTTTGTGACTTTGTACAGAGAACACACGAATAAACATACACACAAATGAATTCTTTTACATACGGTGAAATTCCGTTGCATCGAACTTCCATGGACCGGGAAAATATTTCGTTCAAACAGAATGTTTATTATGACAAAATAAAAGTTTCGAAACGGTCAAAATACCGCTTCGGCAATTCTAGCGTTAAATCGTTTCATTTAACCCTTTATCTACTGACGGTACTTATAAGAACCATTTTCTATAAATTCCATCCCAGCAACCATTTTTACCAATATTCTGATGGTACTTTGCCGGGACAGTCTTCGAATTCCCCTTTTACAGGATACATATCAGCACGGGTTCTATAAAGAGTATTTTAGCAAGGAAAGGAACATAGATAGTTGTGAAACCGATGCTGTGTTTTGAACTTCCATTTTTTTTCAGATTGCTCCTTTAGAGTTTGGATCCAGAAAAGCGGGAAAACTCAAGCATCAAGTCACTGATTTTTTTAAATGTGTTAGTTAAGAACTTAGAAAACTATTTGACGAAATATTTTGATTAAAAAGTGTATGTAATTAAGTTCACAGGGTAAATACTCTGTGTCACTTATTAGCTGTAAAGAAATAAATACTTATAGACTGAGCATTTTATTTATGTAAATCCGTTAATTTTCAGTGTAAATACCTAGACAAACTATTTCTGTAAAAAAATTACTGCAGATCATAATGCAGTAAATAAAATGTTAAACCATGAGATGGCTTGCTCGTTTATGGCTTCAGTTATTATTTCTTACTTTGACATTTTACGTATAGCAGAATCTGCATAATTCCTGCAAAGCAGATGTATTTCTTATGTATTAGGACACTAAAATTTGAAAATTCCAAACTTAGCAGGTATGAACTAATATGGCTCAGTGTAGTTTTTGTCATGGTTGTGATAATGCGTAAGTACCGGAACTGCAGATACGTAGGTACACTTGATAAGAAAAACTCCAATTATTTTAACGAAGAATAAGTAAAAGTGAACTACTTATGGCAATAGAAAGCATACAGACATGTGTCATTTAGCGTCATTAAGTAAACTCGCGTCGATTTGGTTCGATTCGATTCTTTTGCAAATGCAGTTTTAGTTTTCCAAATGACAGTAATTGAAATTTCAGTATTAATTTAATTTACGTTGCCAATCAGTTATCTTATTATTAATTTTTCTTCTTCCATTTTGACTCGAATTAGAGACATATTTAAAAAATGATAATTTCTTTCGTTGATTCTTATTAACTATGAATGGAAGTTTGACGCAGAGTCAAATCATGAATAAATCGAAATTTTTGCTTTGTGCTTCACTAATATTGTAGCTAAACAATCCTACAGTTTAAAAAAAAATTGTGCTACCCAAAAGACTACCAAACGTAATAATACAAGACATCCTAAGACCTTAGCATTGGAAATTGATTCAAATGTTTAGGTACACCCATGCTATAAAAAAAAAAACGTTAAGGAACAATAACAAACTTTTGTTATTATTAAAACTACATATTTAAATTTTGTGAAAAGTTAAACACAATGCAACAAGTGGCAGTTCTAACTATATCTGCAAAAAAAAAAAAACAGGATGACCAAAAATAACATAAACGTAACAGTTTTCGAACCATCCCCAAGTTGACGCCTTGGAAAACATGATCCTCGAAAAGAATAATCATGTTCTTCATGAAGATTATGTCAGGAGTACCTAAAGCCGATTGCTTCATCGAAATTAAATGCATCTTTCGCCAGTAACAGCAACAGATTGGGATTAATCCCCGAAGGAAACATATTTCCTTGTGGACTGTAGGCGGGCCATTTCGTGCCTCTTACCTAGAGGTGTTTGATGTTTCATTTTACAGAATTTCAGATTTGGGTTTCTTAATAGTAGAGTATCAGTACATCAGTACTCTACAATTCGACTACTCTAAGAAAGTTTTACATTATTCATAATATCAGAATGAAACCCCAATTGAAATAAAAATACTTCAACAATAGGTGAAAATAGGTAAAAAATGTTTTAAGTTACACGGTTTTATTTTCTAAAAAATCCGCTGCGTCGCAGTTTCTTTTTTCGCCATGGTTTGAGTATTTTAAAATTCAAAACATCGCTGCATTATCCAAACCTTCCAAACAAAGCTATCGTTGCCATTCAACAAATAATAATTCTGATCCTTTCTTCAGAGCCAAAATTATTAATTTTTTTCCTAATTAACGTTATAATAAATTATAAAATGGATAAAATATTGTATTGTCATCAAAAGTAAGCTTGTGTGCAAAGCTTCAAGATAATTTATGCAGTAATAGTGGTCGAAAACTGCGTAACAAACTTTCGTGACAAATCAAATTAAATAAAACCATATAAAAAAGAAAGTTCGTTTTTTAATTGCTCAGCTAACAACTCTGACTATTCAAACAATGCAGAATAACGTAGACTAAGCGTAATTATCTCTTTACCTTAAAATTTATTAACTTCCGTCTCTGACTTGAGTAATTATTTAGCTATTTAATAAGAATTTAAATCACATTGTTAAAAACTAAGGATCTTACCGTGTTCAACTGGTAATAACTATGTACCCTTCCTCATTTACACAAAAATGGAAAGTTTTCTGCGTCGTTGCCAGACTTGTTTGTTGGAGCAGTTCCGCAGCCAAGAAAAAGATATCAGTGAAAATAACTAAAATGGTAAAATTCTTTAAAATCTGAGCATAGCCCTACCGGAGTTTTCCCATGTTGTTACATCAAGTAAAAATAATAATGAATTTTAAAATAAAGGAACATTTGTATTTGTCGCAATATTTTCCTAGATGTAATTAAAACTGCATTTTTAATGCAGTGATTTTTCATTTTCATCATTTTCATAACATTCAAACAAGCACTTGCGAAAAAAAGTTTTTTCCTGGCCCTTTACGTTTTTTTCCCAGCACCGTATGTATATTTATACAAATTAAAGTCCGATGTATCCCCGTGATTGAAAAAAGCTTTCTCCCCCAGAATTATTATAGATATAGTGCCTGAAATTATTTAGAATGCTTAGTAGAATGACGAAATTTTGGAGATCTAGAGGCTAAAAACTAAAGGTAAATCTAACACTTTCATTTCTGTTAAATTATCTGTTCGAAGCTAGGTATTTATACAGTGTTATTCTGAGGTGATCAAAATCAATTTGAAGTCACGATCTGGGAGGCCTCGAGTTCCCAACCTTCGCAATGATCGGCAAAAGCGAAGATTGATTTCAATTGAAACACGTTTGCAATTACATGAGGAACAGGTACTACTGCACGGGTAAGCAGTCTCACTATAAAAATATTTTCAAAATTAATGGATAATTTTAATATGTGGAAAAGTAAAACAAGTTTTGAGACTTTAAACAAAGAAAAAACGATTTTTTTTTAAACTTGAGAAAAAGAGGGTAACTTCTTTTTTTCTCAAAATTTAAACATTTTTATTAAGAAAATGTATTAAGATTTATTAAGAGAATTTTCATACTTACTATTCAATTTTTCAGGAATTTTATTCATAACAATTTCGGAAAGAAAATAAAATAAGTTTACTTTCATCGAAAATATTCATTCGTATGTTTAAACACAGGAATTGAACATTCTTTGAAACACATAAGGGGAAAGTTGGTATTTTAAAGAAAATTAAGTAAGAATAATAAAACATTTGTTAACATTTTCGTAAATAATTGTTTTAAGTTAAACATAATATTAAACTTTATTTGAATATACGTGCAGCCTTAAATTTGATGTCGAGTGGGTTTTCTTTTTTTTTTTTCCTTCAGTCTAAATATACTTCTTCGTCGGTTGGAGAGCTCTATTTTTCGAACTGCACGGAAATCGAATGATATTTTCTACTCTCAGTTTCACAACAAAATACTTTTTATGACTTTTTTAGCTTTTAAAGTGTGATGGATTTGAGAATTTTTAACTTCTTTAGCTTTTGAAGTTTGTATATTGTCGAAACTGAAGAACACCACGAATATAATTGAAGAAGTAAAAGGAAGAATTATCTGGTCACGTGGTTGTCGATGGTTGTCAATAGATAATATCTTTATGTATTATTTCTCTAGCCTGTTTTTCTGTCGGTCCGCGAGATCTTCCTTATTCCTTTATCAAATTCCATGATTTATCCATCACTTTAAAGCTTATCGAGCAGGCTAATGACGAAAAATAGACCCACGGTCTAAAAAATTACCGCTTCTCTTAAATTTGAGATTTAAAATCACCTAAGAAGAGGTCCTTTAATGGATGCCAAGTTGGTGTTGTACGTGCTGGCGCCATCTGTTATGATGATAAACAAACAAGAAACTCTTCTGTTTTTATTGTGTAGCAAATTGGACTGTTTTAGCTGCTTCTGTATGTTAAACTTACTTAATGATTAGGCGCTGCACATTCATTTATATTACGAATGTGTAGAGCTTAACCAATCAACCGTAACTGTATTTCAAGTAATGTAACTGCTTCGTTATTGTATTTTACTGCTATGTATACTAAAATTAGAAATAATTATCATTATTATTGTGCTTATTTTATTATTTTGTATGTCTAAATAATAATGCGAAAAAAATTTGCAACAGCTATTCGTACTGATGTGTTAAATTACATGTCTTCTTTTGTACCCGCTTACTTTTTTCTATTCTTCTTCATAATGCTCTTTCTCCCAATTTTTTAAAGAATGGAATGCCACCCAAAATGATTTGGTGCGCAGAGCGGTATTCTACACGAGTCGACTAGTTTTTACTTAATTTCTAGCCCACTGTTTCATCTTTTTCTTCATACTCAATTACAATATCAAATTAAAACTGCAATTAGCATCTGTGTCTAAGCCCAGTGACGAATGAAATCCAGACTCTTCAAAGCGAATGTTAATTCGCAACCAGCTCACGTCAAGTGCTGCGATTCCAAGAACGAATCGAAAAGAAGAAATAATCATAGCTATTAAATTTCTTTTACCGCTTCTTGTCGCTCAGATTGACAATTTTTCTTTGGCTACGACACGAGGATTACTGGGCGAGCAGTAGAAATTGACAACGCCTTAAAACGTCGAGAGAGATACTAAAGGTAAGCGGTTTTCTTTGAGAAGATAGACCGAAATAAAATAAATTGTTTCAACTAAAGGCGACGATACATCATGCTGATGATCTTAATTTTTTTAATGCAGAAATAAAGTTTGAAGTGTAATGAAATTGTAATTTTAGTTGCTGCTTGATTGCTATGAAAAATTGCGTTTGCGAAAGACATTTATTTTTCCTTTTCTTTAAATAACACTAAAGACTCCGCCACTTCTAGATTTCGCTCACAGACTCCTGGAGCGAACCAGTGGTGTTTAACACCCCTCGAACCCTTCTATGTTGGGTTATTTTACCAATCTTAGTTTTTAATAGGCATGTATGTAAGTGCTGTTATGAAACAACCTTTTTTGACTTGGAAATTTGAGAATTAGAAATTGAGGAAGTAGAAGTAAATGAGAGAGAAGGGGAGAGAGGAGAGAGAGACAGAAAACAGATATCAAGGCAGAATATTCTTTATGTGTTCAATTTTTTCTACGCTCTACGGAAAAAAATTCTGCTGCAGTACATTTTAGACGTTATTCAAGAAGACTGAATGATTATTGTGCACTTTTCTTAGCTTGCAAAAAAACGAAAATCTTTCAGTTATTTTGCTTGTTTTGACAAATAAACAAATCTATCAAACACCGGATTTAGGTTTTCAACCCGTTTAAATCTGTGAGGTAAAATGGTTTTGAATTTGAGCAAATAGAAATGCATGTGAATTTAATAAATAAATTCTTATAAATATTTTTATTTATGTATTGATTTTGAGCGGGTTTTTTTCTGTGTAATTTTATAATGTATGTAATTTTGATTCTGAAACAGTTTCCTAACCCACTTAACTAACTTCTGTCCTTAGAACAAAAATATATTCGGCATAATTTGAATTAAGATACACTTTATTGGGAATAATATTACTAAGGAACACGCTGTTTAGGTTTAAATTTGTTATTTTATTAGGGTTTTACACAACGGCGGATCTAAGGGGGGGAGGCGATGGGGCGATCGCCCCCCCCCCCCTGGGCTGATTCAAGTGGATACTACAACGACACTCCTAAGTGAGTTTTTACTCTTTGTGCCCCGGGACCAGCCATTTTTTTATGTTCTTGGAATCCCAGCCTAAACGCCCTTCAAGTTCTATGCTTTCCCTCTGTTCCTTTGTCCTTTAGTATTGCTGAGTTGCTAATCCTCGGAGTAATGGGAAAGAGATTCCCTGCTCTTTTCTTCTACCTATCAAACTGGTGACAGCTAGCCAACCCTTAGCACGTGGTGTAAATTCCTGCAGCATTTACGCTAAAACCTGGAGTCTGAAACGTTTCATTGAACATTCATAATTACAGATGTTTATATAAATTGCACATACTCGTTGATGGTTTTTTTAGTACATATTTAGTATTACATTTTGAAAATTTTAGAAAATATATTACTAATAATTGCTATTTTGTAATTTTGACATATCAACTCAAATTTAGAAAATGTATTTACAAGCCTACATTTTTCTTGAGAAAGCTTGAAGTAAATCCTAACTCGGTTAAAACTTGGCTAAGAAGCAGAATGAGTGATGATAGACTCGCTGAATTAGCGTTATTGCATATCCATAAAGATATTACATTGGACGTTGAAAAAATTATAGACAGATTTGCGAAAGCAAAAAAACGTCAGCCTGTGTTCCTTTTATAAGGGCTTTGAATAAACGTATATGCATTGAAAAAATGTGCTAGTAAAATTTTAAATAGCACTACACTAGCATTTTTTTTTTGTTGTTGTTGTTCCTGCTGTTTGAAAAAAAGGGGGGGGGGGAGGGACTGTTGAAAAGGAATGAAGAATCTCCTCCATCCATCCTTACATTGAACCCCGAGACTTCCAAAATCGCCCCCCCCCCCCTTGAAGACTTTCTAGATCCGCCCTTGGTTTTACATAATACTTCTAAGAGCTGTATTACATGAGTGAGATTGTCAGCGCATCCTGACAGGAAACTTTACTGATTTACATATTTCCCAGCTGGCTTCCAGGTTCACATATATACTTTTTTTTTTTTGCAAATTTTAATAATATTGTCCATACTAGCCCTCTTCTCCCCTACCCGTTTATTGTGACTTATTTATCCCCCCCCCCCTCTACAGTAGCAACCCACCTACCTTGCTATATAAGTACCAAAAGGGCGGATTGTTTCTTTAGCACAATACTGGTAAATTTCAACCATACAGTGATAAAGTGAATACCGAAAATGCATTGATTATATTCATTTATAACTTACTGTCCCCTTTCATTTGAAATTATGAATAAAAATTGCCTAACTGCAACTGTTTATCTATAAGAACGCATATCACAAGCCAGAGGTGGGGAACCTTCATGCACTGAAAAGGCACCAAGGTCTGATCAAGCGAAAGTAGTGCCCAGTCCCTGGTAAAATTTAGCGCCCCTGCACAAGAAAATCCTTTATATTTTTTAAGTTTGCCAACTGATTTTTTTAAAGTTCTCCTAGTGCTATACTATGCGTTCCATTAAAAAGTAAAGAAAAAAAAAGAAGGAAAGAAAGAAATTTACTTTATTTTGGTGCCCCTAAATTTATGCTGCCCAGGTCCGTGGACCTGCAGGACCGTACGTTAATCAGGTCCTGAAAGGCACGAATTAAATTTGGCAGTTGATAGAAAGGCGTGATCATCATACTATTTTACAACTGGTATCCGGGATGTCCACCCTCACTAAGAGCGATGGCGCACCCCCCTAACAGCTACGGACCCCGTCCCCCAAAAGAAACTAAAACCCCCTGAAAACAACTCCCCTAAAATTTCATTAGCACATTGTGCACTATGACCCCTCTCTCCCCTCGTTGTCAACCCTTCATAGACATACTAAAACGCTGCTGTAAACATGACTTTTCTGGGTAGGCAAAGGGTATATATTCCTTGCATATTATTGGTAAAAAAACCACAAAATACATAAATGCATGTACAAATGCATTGTATTTTCTAAAAGTCATAGGGGTGAAATTGATTCCATACCCGCCTGATCGTCCAAATGACGGGCCTGGTTGTAAGCCAAAAAAATATATGTGTAGAAGAAAAAAAAAAGAACATTTTTAGTCCACATTTTCGAAAAATTTGAAATTTCTCCTGACCAGACGTAAATTTGATACTTGAATTTATCACCTAAAATTATACAAAGAATTGAAAAGAAAAAAAATCTTCTCAGACTAAGAGTTATTTAATGGAACTAGGGGGCTCACCAACCACCAGCCGTAACTGTAAACAGTTCATCATGTGCTGATATGGGTGGCATTGGTGTCTATTAATGAGAGCAGTCGATAAAAAGTCAACGCTTAAGGTTCAAATTATAATTAAAAAACTATTTGTACTCATAAATATTAGTTTAAGCACATTGTATCCTTTCATAGCTCGTTTTCGATAAATGCAGTGGTCACACACCTTAAAAACAGCCGCGTTGATTTTCGTTGTTGCGTTTACGTCGTTCCTCGATACTATACGTCTACAGCATTTTATGTCCTGCTTCTCGTCTATTTTCAAGGATTTCAAGGAATGAATCCCATGCGTATTCGTATTACCCTAAACTATCTGGGTATAACCAGTACTCAGCCTACACATAATACAATTTTTTTTTTTTTTTGAGATTAATGTATATATAGTAACACAGCTGGACGTTTTATTTTATGAACTTTTTGCTGGAATTACAGAAGCACAATACTTTGGTGCTTGGTGGGGTTGGTGATATGTCCCCCAATAGGCAAATTCGGAGTTTATGTTCTTAAATTATACTGTTTATTGTGTATAAATCCCTCCGAAGCGTAATTTTTGGTATTTTTTAAAATTGCTGCAAAAACGATTAGGTCATTTTGAATTAACGTAAAGACTGAAAACTAATTTAAACAAAAGCAAAACAGGCAGAAGGAAAGTCTAACCCAAGACCCACTTTCCAAAACTTATATCTAAATGAGAGCCGATTTAGGCGCTCCAAGGGAAATTAATAAAGAGATTATTGGTGTTTCTTGTAGTGCTGCCATCTCCTGCCTAAGATGTCAACTAGAAAGCAATTTATGTGACCGCATTCACTATCTTTTTCACTTTTATTACTCCAGACGAAAACTAAAGAAGGCAAAACCATTGAGAAAGAGATAGCTACTAACACACACCATTTTGAACATTTTAATTTTTTTAAATGTTAACTTAGCTTATTTTTCTGGGGTATTTTTTTTGGAAGAATTTTATGATGTTAAATATCCATGTAGAACATTTTGTATCTTTCTTTAAATCTTGGAAACTTTTTAACGAGGAAACGATACGATGGGAAATCTACCATGTAATCAATAATTTAGTTCCGATATAACACAATAAAAACACTATTTTGAAAGAAAATTATTTTAATGGCACTAATACAAGCTACATGAATACTGAAAATAATATCTAAGACAGGTATATAATTCATTTTCACTGAATTAATTTCAACTGAATCGTTTGCGCTAAATTTGATGACTGGATTTCTAAGTTTGAAAACAATTATTTAACTGGTTTTCGTAACAGCATAGTTGGAAGGGAATTTCATAGCTGCATTTGTGACATTTGAAATAAGATTTATTACTCTCCACTCCATTGCATTACATTTGTCCTTATCATTGTTGCACGTTCTGTCCGCAGGAAACCTTATAATTTTGCGCTTATAAACTGGCAAATTTTTGCGTTTTAGATTCACCAATTCGATATACCTTAGACACATTAGAAATGATTCCTTTCGATTAACTCATCAAAAATGTTCATGGGGGTGCACCTCGTATTTCCATCTTATCGATGTTATCTGAACTAACGATCTCTTCTCCCTCCCGCACTCTTTCCTCTTGCTATAAATGTTCATGTTTTAAGCTTTTGATCTTTCTTACCTCTCAGAAGAAATTTAACTGCTGAACTAATAATTTCCACCTCTAAACCATACTTCTGGAACATTATCGAAGAAAGATACACATAGGGCAGTGGTCTCTAAATAATATTTAATGACGGAGGTAAATGAGGTCAAATTCGTATTCATTAGGTCATTTTGCATTACAGTATATATGTTACGGTGATTGTCCGAAATCGGAAAATGTCGACAATCACCGGTGAATGTGGACATTTACCATCTATCAGACTGGAGAATGTTGACATTATCCAATTTCGGACATTCATACATTATAATCATATATGTTTTAGAAACCTAAAAAAATCTCCAAATAAAATGCTCTTTTGACACAATCGGCTGCAACTAAAAATGGAAATGCATAACAAGTCCTAGTCTTAAAATTGCAGGGGTTCCCAACCATTGGGGATAAATAAAACAGAAATAAAGATGAGGACATATTTACTTTTTGCGAAGAATAATTAATTTTCTTTTTGTGGTAAATATTCAAATGAGAAATAGAATAATTCAACGTTGAGAAGAATAAAAAAATACTTAGCTAAAATAAAACTTCAAAAACTGTGGTGTCAGCGTATCACCCCTTCGACAAATGGAATCGTACCCGACTAGTAGTCGTAACTTTCAAGAACAAACATTACTTTTAATGTGTGTACACGCTCAGAAATAGAACTCTCACATTTGGCGATTCTGCAATCGTCAAGAATATTTCGTCATTTACAACGATTCTTTCCTCGCGCGATCACGTGACTTTAAAAAGTTACTACACAAATTTCGCCAATTTGACGAAAGGTTTACTCGGAGCATTTTTCACGAAGCCAGTTCTTCAAATACGACGAAAGTTTCCTGAGATTTGAGCATGCGTTTCTGAGCTTTGCTTACCCTTTAAAAAATCCCCGTTTTCAGCCTACTTTCCCGTAAAAGTTTTAAAAAATAATAAAAAAGCATGAAAGAAGGCTTGATGTATCGTAAAAATACCGTTAAAAATAAAGAAAAGTCAAAAAAAAATGTGAAGTAATTAAATAAAAATTGAAAAATATAAAATTTGAAAATAGGGTTTTGAGATGGGAAAAAAATGTGTGTGTTCTCCACTAATAATTTTTGAACGAATTGCCCGATTCGAAAAACTCTTTTTGCATTCGAAAGATCTCGGACTTTTTGATTTGAACAATTTTTCGTTCAATTTTGAACAGTTCAAAAATGTTTTACATTAGCTCTTCCTCTTATGGGTAAAAATGAAACAAGTTATGTACTCTGGGCACAAGAAACCGAAAAAAAGATTTTCCACGTTAAGAAAGCACAAATGAGCATTAAAGACATATGTTTCGGGATTGCTTGGAATCCCTTTTTTAATGCAGTAGTGGAGCTTCTGCACGCAAAACACCCAAATGAAGCCCATCCATTCATTTGGGGAAAAAAAATCAGTTTTACAAAACAACAAAGTTATCTTTTTTTCTGGGCACAAGATTCAAGCAACGATCTTCCACTCGTAAAGATTGGACACTCCGGTTGAAACCTATGTTAAATGATTCGGAGCTGAGCGTCGCTAAAGTATAAGTAAAAAAGCAACCATTTAGGAGGATATTAGCGAGAGAATCTTGGCGAAAAGCATACTGAGGATGTCATTGCGGCAGTAAGTCGCCAAAGTGGATGCACTGCTCTTTTGCAAGCAGCACGGCGAGATCGTCCGACACCTCCGCAGATAATGGGGGTCGGGAACCATCTTTGATCCAAGTTCCTACGAGCAAACTTATTGAAGAAGCTCTCGGTGTGAAATATTGATTTGAACAATTTTCGTTCATTTATGAACAGTTCAAAAAATATTAACATTAACGCCTACGGGGAAATTTCAATCCCATATAAATTCTGAGCTAACCGACGGATTTGCTTTGCAACACACTTTATCGAAAGTTGTTAAGATGTAGAACATGTGCAGATACGAAGATCAACAGGAACTGAACTAGCCTATTTTCATACGAATTTTTTTGATCGGGATTTATAAGGATATTTCGGAATGAATAAATGAATAAATGAATGAGTGAAAGAATATGTGAATGAATGAACGAATGAAAGAGTGAATGAGAGAATGAGTGAGTGAAAGAATGAATCAAGGAATAAATGAGTGAATAAATGATAAAATAAATAAATGGAGTGAATAAATGATAAAATAAATGAATGAGTGAATGAATAAAAAATGTTAATGAGTGAATAAATGATGAAATAAATAAATGAGTGAATGAATAAAAAAATTGATAAATGAGTGCATAAATACATGAATGAGTAAATGAATGAATGAATAAATGAGGCACTGAATAAATGAAAGAATAAATGAGTGAGTGAATGAATATATATTATCTATTGTAAAAGGTATATTTGAAGTAATTAAGAACTAAAGCTAAATGAGAAAGAGAGAGAAAGAGATAGCTAGATTAAAAATTTGAATTTGGTGTGTACGGGAAAGTAGGCTCGTATAGTTCTGGAAGGAACTTCTTGTTACCTTTTTCTTTCCATTTTAGAATTTTTCTTTATACAGAGCTCTATTTATCATTGTATGATATCTTGCATCTTACATTATTTACTAAAATATGGAAAAAAAAAATTTATGTCCTTAACTCGTTACACATCTCACTTGTTACGAAAAATTAATTAAAATGAACAAACAAGCAAATAAAAAACATATGGCAATACATTTTATTGATGATTTCTTACATCAGAAACTTCACAATATTAAAATGTATAATAACATCGTTGCATAAAACACAGCACTTGGAAAAAGCTCTAATAATACAAAAATGCACGAATGAAACTACGTGAAAGTATAACAAATGAAATATTTCATTCGATCCTTGAAAAAAATTTAATCAAATACTCTATAATGACATAGTTCATTATTTAAGAAATTTTTATGGATAACATGAAAAAAAAGAAAGAAAGAAAAGAAAATCTATAAATAATGTGTAACAAATGAAAATGATGAAAGGGAAAAATAATTCAATATTATTTGTCTTAATTACTAAGTAAAGAGGGAATGAATTCGGCCGTACATTATGTAATGCAACGGTAAAACTAATAAATAAGTAAAGACAAAAAAGGTTGTTGTGTTTTCTTTTTCCTTTTTTTAAACTCGTAACTGAAATAAATAGTAAATTTTCAGCAGCGAGATCAATACGTAAATTATACCATTATACAATTATTGGTGCCTTCAAAGTAACAAACGTTTCTTAGAAAAAGAGGATTACTATGTAATCAACCCAAAACGATGAAAATGGTACTAGTCATGGAAAAATTGCTTGGCGACAAATTACACAAAGAGAAAAACACTAAGTTTTTGGAGTGGAGAAAAAGAGACTGAAAATTTTAATAGTTTTACAAAATTTGAGAAAATAGTTTTGAAATTTTTAAAGTATATTTTTAACTTCTTAAATATAATGCATACATGAAATATGTTTTCTGGAATACTGATAAGTAAATTTTGAATTGCCTAATAAATATTATAACATGACCAAAGTTTTGAAACTAGAGTTTGGCAATCATTGAAACGCCTTTCATAAGTAACAATGGATAAAGCATCTTTATACAGTTAATTAAAAGATTTAATTGGGAGAGCAAATCCATGAACTTGTTTGGTTTTTTACTTTTCCCTATCGATGACACAAGTTCATAATTTCCTACAATAAACTGTGAAGTTATGTGTTCAATCTAAAGTTGAGTGTTTCTGTTACGAAACTAAGCACTTTAGTATAATTTTGAAAAGCGGTGCAATTATCTAGGTGTTTTTTATATAATCCTTATGTAAATAATAAAATACTAAGAAAATGCCTAATAGATACGTACAGCCATAATTGTATTCAGATGGTAATTATTTGCTGCAGTAATGCTTTGAGAAACAGTTTTGTGCATCCTAGTTTGGATGGCGTAATCTTTGCTTGATATAAAAATTTCGTAGCGGTTAATTAACGACTGGTTCCAGCCAGATACTCCGTCAAAATACATGAATAATCCAATAAGTAGAAAGTTAAGAGTAAGAATTAGTAAAGAAAAAGTAATTGCTTGTTCAATTATAGCTATTGTAAGAGAAAACGAAGAATTTTTTTTTTTTTTTTTGCTTCAATATTAAGCCTCTTTAACTCTCACAACTGCCTCTAACAAATTATTTGGAACTCGGCCAGCAGGCAGAAATGAAACAAGGAAAAGTAAGTTCTTCCCTTTTCTTCTTTTAAGGGTAGCCCTTTGGTAGTCGACTAAATACTCAGTGTGCCTCACTCTACAGTTTCTTTAATTTTAAACTCTGAAAAAGAATTTATAATGTTAATCACTTTTTTTTTGTTTTGGTGTTGAAATAATTGACGTTTTCTTCAAGCTTAATTGTCTCGTTCATAAGTTAGAGAGTTAGATGAATAGAAGAGAGAAAGAAGGCACACAATTCCCGTAATGTTCATATGTGCCCAGGGTTCGCTCTGGCTCTCACATAGTACACGGTGCCAGGTCCTTTTTTGTTGAAACGATACCACTCTTTAATATCCCTCCACTTGAAAAGCAGGGCCAATCCAAGTGCCAGGACGACAAGCACAGTGACTCCTAGTCCAATAGAAACGCTTTTGACGACGTGCTCGTGATGGATAAGTCTGAATGCGATATCACTTTGCGCATACTCGCATTTGAAATCATCTTCGCTGAGAGTTGAAATCAAAACATTGGAAAGTGTTTCTGGCTGGGAACATCTGAAAAAGAAATTTCATTACGGCTTTAGTACATATTTTTCTTGCTCAGTCGAATAGCTACCACATCAAATGAAACCTGCCAGATATGCCAGAGACTACCTGATTTTCATTTTTTCTCTCACTCTTTTTTTTAAAATTATTATTCCTCCTGCCAAGTGAAATGAGACTGAATCGAGAATTGGAAATAGGGAATTTTTCTGTTTTTGACAGCGTGTTCAATTTTCAAACAAGCCATAAAAATTTTCGAAATTATTTAACTTACATACCAAGCAACAAATAAAATAGAATAACCAAAGTATACCGTCAAAAGACGTTTTTTTTTTTCAGTTTTTATGCCTTTTGAAGTCTTTGCTGAAGGAAAATATATTTGAAAGTGTAAAGGGAACACTTTCAATGGACCCTTTCAACATTTTTTTTTTCAAGTTTACAGCAGGGAAATTCCCAGCCAATGTTATATTTCTAGTCATTTTCCATTTTTGTCTCTTAGGGTGCGGCAAATCAAAAAGTGCAATTTTGAAAGTCTACAAAAAAAAAAAAAAAAAAAATGACGTAACTTACAGAAATCAGGTTCATTTCGTTTTATTCAGTACATCATGCCGTTTTATGCATTAAATTTTTAAAATGATACCATAAAGATG
Source organism: Octonoba sinensis (assembly GCA_038502835.1). Lineage (NCBI taxonomy): Eukaryota > Metazoa > Arthropoda > Arachnida > Araneae > Uloboridae > Octonoba > Octonoba sinensis. The sequence continues at coordinate 57,194,001 of CM076602.1, forward strand.
ATAAACGCCAGCAGCGATACGTTAATGAAAGCAATTTCTGAAATTTTCGGCCGCAATTTGACACATTTCCATTGGTTATAGAGGCGAGTTCCTTCCGAATTCACACCCGAGGTAGGCCCACAACACTGTAAAAAATGTTGTGTACGCTACACCAAAAAATGTTGCAAATCTACTGGCTACAAAGGATGACGCTTAATTTGACTATAATTTGGTGCTAACTTGCGTATGTTGCACCAAAATATAGTAAAATTAAGTACCATCCTTTTGGAGCAAGTAGCACTTTGCACTGTTTAGTGGTGCATTTAGTATGGTTTTCACTATTTTGTGGCGCAACATGCAGCTAAATTTTTTGCAGTGAAGAGGGAGCAAATCGCCGCTATACCAATCCAAATGTGTCAAAATGCGGTCGAAAACTTTAGAAATATCCTTCATCAATGTATCGCTACTGGCGGCCATCAGCTTTCTGATATTATTTTTAAAACTTAATGTATAAAACGGCATGATGTACTGAACAAAACAAAACTAGCCTCATTTCTGTAAGTTACATCGTTTTTTTAATAGACTTTCAAAACTGCACTGTTTCATTTGCCGCACCCTGTATATACCATGTAAGCATATTTTCTAACAGTATTAAAACTATACTTTTAGTATACATAGGGTAATTTATAAGATATTGTACACTTTGTTGGTTACAGCCACTTCAGCTATGATCCCTGCTTGTTTGCCGTTCACTATCTGAAAACACTGCTTTTTACCCTGACTTATCAAGTAAATATTCAGCTATTTAACGCAAGTTAATCCGTTTTTATGCATTCGGAACATTTTATCTTCCCAAAAAAATGAATGTAGAAGAAGGCCTGAGCTGCTACTTACGTCTTTTATAAGAGGCATGCAGTATGTTAGTTTAGTACAAAAATATATATTTTTCATAAAAATATATTCGCTTTGTTTAGTTACTTAAGGGGACTCGGCACCTTTCAAATGTAGAAAATGGTTGAAAATAACGATTTTTCAATTTTTTGCTTAAAATGTGGCTTGACTCTCCTAGTATAGCTGAGCGAAGTGTTGAAGCGATACAACCAATATAAATGTAGTTAAGAAGTAAGAGAATTCAAATATTTCTGATGTTTTAGTAGGATTTTGTATTCCTTAAACTGCATTTTCTCGGTTTGTGTTTTTTCACAATATTGTAGTACTTAAAATGCTAAAACTTTTACATATATTCATGTAGCAACTTGAAATTTTTTGTGTGTGTTCAATAGGATGTGCTTTATAAAATTAAGGATGGATTTTGCTATATATTTGCAAAAAAAAATTTTAAAAATGAAAATGTAACGAAAGTCGCTTTTTTTTCTGTGTTTTACCATCGATGTAACTTTGAAAACTTTTTTCTCAAAAACTAATAAATTAATAGCAAAACCCATCCCTAAAATTGTAAACCATACTATAATAAGTACTTTAAAAAAATTTGGTTAAAGAAAATCAAGAAATGAAGAAGAAGAAGGAAATTTAAAATCGTTAAATTATTTTTAAAAAATTTAATTTTAAAATTTTCTGTTAGTTGAATTTGGATTTTTCGCGTGAAAATTATTTTGTTGAACAATAGCACTTCATAATATACAAATAAAATAGGTAAAAGTTATTAAATAAAAAAAAATTGTCAAAAGGTGCCAAGTCCCCTTAAAAACCTACTCAAGTAAATTATAATGGTTCAGAAACACATACTTAAAATTACTAAAGTACTGTTTATCACAGTTTTTTGTTAATAAGCATGACAAACTAACTATTTATTTCGCAACAGGTTAACTAATGCAGTATTCGCTTGAAATTGCATCAACATTTTACTTTTGAAACATAATGCAATGCACTTTTAAACAATTTATGGCATTTGCGAATTCGAAAACAACCTAAAATGCAAATTACAATAATAACTACAGACACGTATTTGAGATTACTAGGTGCATATATTATTGCTGTTTGATTTCATTATTGTAGCTTTAAATGTTTTATAAAAATTCATATACACAAAGGTTGTTCACATATTTTAGATGAGTAAAAATAAAATGCTGTGGTTACAAAAGTAAAATAAAATAGTGTAGTTACTATTGGTGTATGAAAATAATTGGTGCCCAAAAATGGTGCGGTTACTAATGTTGTGTAAAAAAGAAATGGTGTTTTTATTTTTCACAGTAATATGTTTTTGAAAGTATAAATTATTGCCTGGTCATAAAAATATTTCATTAAGTGCAACATAGTTCTTAAAAAACAGCAAATTGGAAGGGTTTTCGAAGAAAATTATTCGAATTCAGTGATTAAAAACCGCTGAGAAAGGGATGCTTTTTCTGTATCGAGAGCCCGAATAGGTAATATTGTCATTAAGACAAGAGAAAAAGCCTAAATAGTGGTCTTCAAGCAGAAAAATTGTTCAACTTTAAAAAACGCGTTATCCAGACATCGACCTACTACTTCTCATGGAATTTTGAAGCTGTTCAAAGGGAGTGGTTTAACTTTTCAGACGTAAATGGAAGAAAATATCTCTTTCAATGCTACACTGCAAGTATGTTATTTTCATGGAAATTAGTTTGTAGAATTGACGAAACTGAACATTTAAAATAAATACTGTATGCAAATTGTTTTTTCAATGATCAAGGAAATCGAATAAATTCTGTGCAACAGCCTGTGTTGTAATCTCGCACATGTACTTCATCTATAGATAAAAACCAGTGATTAAGCGAGAGCGTGTTAATAAATTATGTTATGTTACATTCATTAACGAATGACGTGCACAAAATATATACGCCTGGAAATTCTGTCTCTGTCGTAATCGGCGTGAAACTAGATTTTATCGAGCAATCAAACATGATTTGTCAATTTGATAGGACGTATTTTGTAAGAAATCCATTCATAAAAAAATTTCCACAATTCAACCTAGAATTCTGTGAAGAATACTTACTTTAAATCTGCGCTGTAAATCATTTGTAAATGACAGCCTTTTATCCACTTCAGAGTGCAATCGCAAATCCACGGATTTTTCTGAAGGTTAAATTTTCTCATTTTACCACAAGAAGCCATGCCACTATATAAAGAACGTAGTTGATTTCCTTCTAAATCCAATTCTTGAAGAACTGGTCTGGTAGCATTGAACAGTCCATCGAATGCCAATGGATGAATGTATGTCAAGTGTCGATTATATCGAATTTGCAGCGATTGCAGATTGATGAGATCCGAAAATGTCGCCTCTTCTATGTGCTGAAGTCTGTCGATGTAATTCAATTCTAAAATTTCAAGCGCTTCCATCTTAATAAAGGACTTCTTGTCGAAGGTTTCAATCGGATTTCCACTTAAACGCAAGTGCTTTAGTTTTCTTGCACTACGTAAAGCATTTATGGGCACATTGTGAAAGTCGTTGTAAGACAAATCCAGAAACTCTAACTGTCCAGTGTTGTGGAACATATTAGGTTGGAAGGCGTAAGCTTTAATACTAGACAAATCCAGCCATCTAAGATTTATCATTCTGTTAAAATGGTTAGGATCCAGGTGAATCAACGGATTATCAGAGAGAGACAACTCTTGTAATCCGATGAAATTGTAAAAGATATTGTCTGGTAACGATTCCAAGCCATTGCTACTTAAATTCAAAGATTTCAAGTGGTCAAGCCCATAGAAACCATTATCTTCGAAGTGTTTGATGACATTGTTAGCTAAGTTGAGGTACTTCAAGTTGATTAAACCTCCAAAAGCTGACTGCGTAACTGAATGTATCCTATTGTGACTCAAATCGAGGACTTGTACTGCAGCGTGAGAAATTTCGGTGTCTAACTCGCTTATGTTGTTAGAACTGAGGTCCATGTGTGTGATGTTTGCAGGCCAGTCTGTTACTGGCGGCACAGCCGAAAACCATACTCTGGAGCAATCTAATTTCATATATTTTAGCTCCTCGTTATTTTCGCAATGGCATACTGTTTTACACAAAATGTTTGAACTCGAAGATAAGCTAATGCAGAGCGTTAGCAAAGCAATAACTTTTAAATATGACATGATTACGCTTTTTGTTTCCAGTTTTTCGTAGAATGGGTTTTCCTGAAACAATAAAATAAAAACAATTTATTCAAAAGAAAAGCAAGCAGAAAAGAAGTGAAATAAATCGCAAGAAGGAATGCAATTGAAATATAGTGCATTTTGCCCAGCTTAGCACAAAGTGCGTCTGCAATTTTGAGCACAAACTGAAAAGTTAACGATCAAGGTTTTACGCTCCCACATACTTAATATTAATACTACTTTTCAGCCCCCCCCCCCCAGTATTTCCCATTTAGGTATAATCACAAAACATTGTATTTATGTAAAATAAATGACACAGAACCAACTGTAGCAACAACTCAATTCTGACAAAAAGTGCAGATACGACTTGTGCTTCGCACGCAACCTCGCGATCAAAGTCCCACACACATGGGAAAATTGATGCCGGCTGTAGTTTTTGTGAATTTGATTCATCAAAAACATTAAGCCATTTTTGTTTAGAAGTACTCAGAAAAATGTTAAATTTTTTATCGAAGTTAAAAATACATACATTGTTCTGAATTTATATAACTCAAAGGTTCAAAATCTGCAACAAAAATCCTGCAAAATAGCAGGTTGACTGGTGTCCGAGTCGAAAAGTTTCATCACATTACCCTCATATAAAAACATAAAGACCCCTTGTTCAAACTCGCAATGTTATATATGCTAGTATGACATTGGGAGTTAGTGTTTATTTAAAAACGTTAAAAGTTACAGTTTATTTAAAAGTACTCAGAGGAATAAATTCCTGATGGCACCTGATAGTGTAAAGTTCAATTAATATAAATGACGGATTTTTTCCCAATTTCAAAATAAATCATGTACTTATTTAAATAATTGTATGCATACTTCTCTGAATTATTAGTTTTCAAATTTCCTTATTTTTTAAATGACTTTATGTAATGAATTTAATTATTGTTAGCCCGAAGGATTTCTATACATTTCTTTTTCATTTCAAGATCGAACGTATAGGGGAAAAATTCCTTTAAAACGTGATCCCCCCCCCCCCCAAGGTAAACTTTTTTCTATATTTCAGTAGTTTCTATTTAGGCACCAATATTTTTAACCAGAGAATTTTTGAAACCAAATAGCATTCTTAAAGATGTCGGAAAACGCCACACTTAATTTCACCAAAAATTCCTTCTAGTAAAAAAATGCACTGCTAAATAAGTAAATAAATAAAAATATTGCTTTTGTTTTGTATTATTTTTAACAAGGTGGCGCATTCTTTCGTTTTATTTTGTATGTAAGGTCATATTAGTTAAAATAGTTTCCCTAGATCTTGTAAACTGGGCTCAAGGTTCATCTTTTTTCACAAAATCGTAACACATGTTGATTTTGTAAAAAACAACAACTTCTTAATATTTTTTTACAAATTTTAAGCAACAATTTTATTTTAAAAAATAGTCTTTAATTACTCACATAGTGTTAAAATAAAATAAATATAAGTTGTCCGAAAAATTTCGTGAACAATATATGTTAGGGCGCCCTTTTTACTTGTTGTTTTAAAACAACACCGCGCATTCGGGGGTACTTTTTACGCAGGCTGCATTATTTGCAGTGTAAACAAGAACAGGTGTCACTAGTTGTTCTATTTCACTTTATTTAGTATCTTTTGGAAGATCATTGTTATAAATAAAAACAAATTAGTGTAAAGTGGTCGATTAAATTATTTTTTAGGAATTTTGTTTAAAATCAATTGACGCTCAACCAAAGAAGAGACAAACATTATTGCATCTGACCCCCTACAGATGTTAGGTTTCTTGTTTAAAACGTTTTAGTGAAATTATTAAATTTTATTGGTAATTAAAGTAAAAATTTCGTGAGATTCAGATACAATTAGCTTGCGTTTGATTGCGACAGTCTCTGATTTCGTTCCGTGTCCTTTTACTTGGGACTATTGCCAGTACTAGAGTAGCATTACGACTTTGAGAAAATTTTGCAAATATGTAATTTGTAAACAGCTTTAAGTGCTGCTGCCAACGTTTTCTTCACTAAATTGCCTTAATATATCCAACAAGTTCAGAATCGACATTTGCTTCTTATATATCCAATTGAATGCAAAATGTTTCTTCATCAGAACAGGCAAAGCAAGATTACTTTCAAAAAAGAAATAAATAAAATAAAAAATTGCTGAAATGATTCTTTTTACTGAGAATCTATGGAAGTTTATTTGAAGTTTAGAGGGTTCTTCCTGCTAAGTTTCCTTGTCAATAAAACATAAGTTGTATTAAATGAAGTTTTTAATTATAAATTGAAAGTAATTATTCAGCTCTACCATTTGCAAATTGTTTACATTCCAATTGCAAAAGTTAATACATGGAGCTGTTTTATGGCATATCATTGAAATGGTAATGGTAATAATAATAATAATGAATAATAATGACAATGAATAATGGTAATAGTAATCGTAGTACTTGTAGTAGTACTCCATATTTTATTTATCTGCTCTCTGATACTGTATTATACCACCTTACAAGAATTAGAATGGCCCTCAGCATTATTTGAATGACGGAAATATTATTAGTCATTCTAGATCTGAGCGAATCTTCTGCTTTTTGAAATGAAGCGGTTTTCATTCTTTTATTTGTAGTAGTGTGACGCATCACTACTAAATGAGAGTTTATAAATCTCTTTTTATCTCAGAAAAAACGGCGTGAATGAGATAAAAGTTTTCTCTCTTGCATTTTCCAGAAATATTTCTGTAAAAATTCTAAATCTATCAGTTTTCCTGAAAATTTTGCTTTCTAATATTTTTTTCAAGAATTACTTACAATGGACAAAAACAAATGCTGCCAAATTTTCTATTTAACTAAGAACTCGTTATATCCTTAAAAGAATTAAAATGCTTTTCAAATACAGTGAACGCCGCTTTATGTGGTCACGGTTAATGCTATCAATCATTTAATGATATAGAAATTGCTGAGGCCCGTTCACATGCATAAAAATGCATTAACAAATTATCGTTTTTTTGTAATCAAAACTTCATTCATTGCTATGAATTTACAGAAATTATTTTCCTTAAATCTGCAAAAATTAGGGGGAAATAACCTTATGAGTGTATAGTAAAAATAAGACACCGCATTGTTAAACCCAATTTAAGTTACCAATAACTTTATTCCTTGCTTTAAATAGAGAGATAACCAGCACAATCATAGGCGTAACCAGGGGGGTTTGGGGGTTCAACCCCCCCCCCCCCCATTGGGTATTTACTTATTTAGGCACACACAAAAAAAAATTTCTGGCTACGGCCTTGCAAAGCACATATTTTTTTCCCCTAAGAAAATTAAACACATATGCATATGATTTGGGCCTCAGTGGCTGAGCGGTCAAATCGACTAGCTCCGGTGCCTCCCTGCGCGGAGAGAAAGAGGCGTGGGTTCGATTCCCACCTTTGCCCTGGGTGTATTTCCTTCTTTGTATATTAAAATCTGTTGTGCTGTCTTGTTCTATCAGTCATCTTTCCTCTCAATCACCACATCCGGTTAAACCTTCGTCAGGGTAGGTACGGTGGTGATTGATGAGGTATAAATAAAATAAAATAAAAATAAAATGCATATGATTTTATTTCCTCTTTCTCTGAAGGGTTGTGATCATGACCAAAGTATGCAGCTCATAATAAAGAGGACTTTTCATCTGGTTATAATCATCCCCCTTATCACCTTGGGGGGGGGGGAGGGTTCAGCGAAAGGTGGCTTCAATCACCGTACCACGCACAGACAGAGATCCTTTCAATCACTCCAGAGGGTTTTCTTTTCTTCTTGATGTCTTTTTTACCCAAAGGCAGCAATTTGGGAAGGCGCCGGGTCTGAATGGTCTGAAAATGAAGGACCCCTAGCCAACGGATGCTCATCAAGCAACTTAAAAAGAGCAGTTTGTATTTATTTATGACTTCCTGTCCAAACACCCATTAAGGTAAAATCTTTTTTGTAGATGAGCCGATTAGAAAACTGATGAACTGTATTTGCATTGCATTCTCATTTACAGATGTTCTCTCATCTCTTATATTTTAAATGTATTTTTTCTCTTATTATGGTCCATCACTGATTGCATTACGACTCTGGAAATCATCCGTTCAACGTTTCCAATCTCACTGCTACTGTTTAATGCTGCATTTTAATTTACAATCAAGTATTATTTATATTTTAGCTAAATTTTTAATTATTTTCGATACATAATAGTGTTTACACTCCAGCGATGGACAGTTCGTCATCCAAAAAGGCAAAAAAATTTTGATTCAGACGCTTCCACTTCTATGTTTTATTACAAATTTAACAAAATTTTTAGAAATTTATTGTGGGGATGAACATTTTTGTAGGGGAATTTGGACTTTTTTCTCTAAAATTCCACTATTTCCCAGTTTTAATATTATGAATGCCTGGACATGGAAGATTGCTTAGCGCTAAATATTGAAATTTCTATTGCGTTTGAATTAAGGTCTAGTAATGAATGTTTAATGTTTTTGTGCATCAAGACCGTATCCAGAGGGGAACGGGGATCTTTGCATGTATCATATTATTCCTCCCTGAAACTTTGCTTAACATAAGGGTGTCGAAGTCTGGGCAACCCCGAAAAAAATTTCTGAATTCTGCCGTGGCTCCGGAGCAGGGGGAGCAAGGGCGGATCTAGAAAATCTTCAAGGGGAGGGGGGCGATTTTGGAAATCTCGGGGTTCAATGTAAGGATGGATGGAGGAGATTCTTCATTCCTTTTCAACAGTCCCTCCGCCCCCCCCCCTTTTTTTCAAACAGCAGGAACAACAAAAAAAAAATGCTAGTGTAGTGATATTTAAAATTTTACCAGCACATTTTTTCAATGCATATACGCTTATTCAAAGCCCTTATAAAAGGAACACAAGCTGACGTTTTTTTGCTTTCGCAAATCTGTCTATAATTTTTTCAACGTCCAATCTTTATGGATATGCAATAACGCTAATTCAGTGAGTCTACCATTACTCATTCTGCTTCTTAGCCAAGTTTTAATTGAGTTAGGATTTCCTTCAAGCTTTCTCAAGAAAAATGTAGGCTTGTAAATACATTTTCTAAATTTGAATTGATATGTCTAAATTACAAAATAATAGCAATTATTAGTAATATATTTTCTAAAATTTTCAAAATGTAATACTAAATATGTACTAAAAAAACCATCAACGAGTATTGGAATTTATATAAACATCTGTAATTATGAATGTTCAATGAAATGTCTCAGGCTCCAGGTTTTAGCGTAAATGCTGCAGGAATTTACACCACGTGCTAAGGGTTGGCTAGCTGTCACCAGTTTGATGGGTAGAAGAAAAGAGCAAGGAATCTCTTTCTCATTACTCCGAGGATTAGCAACTCAGCAATACTAAAGGACAAAGGGACAGGGGGAAAGCATAGAACTTGAAGGGCTATTAGGCTGGGATTCCAAGAACATAAAAAAATGGCTGGTCCCGGGGCACAAAGAGTAAAAACTCACTTAGGAGTGTCGTTGTAGTTCCACTTGAATCAGCCCAAGGGGAGGGGGGCGATCGCCCCATCGCCCCCCTTAGATCCGCCGTTGAGGGGGAGCATGTTAAGAATTAGGAAGGGCAGTGTATGCTTCAAAACCATACCCTTTATTTCTGAGCAGCGATTGTTTTCCTTCAGCATTTTGAAAGTTAAAATATATATAATTCAAGTATGTATCCATCATTTTTAATCTCTATTCCTTCATAATATATAGTAGGGGCGGAAAAAAGTTTTTTGCCTCAGGGCGCCATTCGTGCTAGCGCTGGCCCTGAACTCTGGAGGCAAGGGTTCGAGGGCTCTCCCTAGGAAACTTTTTGAAATCTTCCTAGCAATGCAATTTCGGGATACTTTGGTGATGTTAGAGGAAACAGAAAGGAGTTTGGTTACTCTCCCCCGCAATTTTTTTAAAAATAAAGCCTTATATCTTTTAAGTTACTTTTGGTGTCGCTCGTGATAGTGTTCAATGTCCTTTCCCTGAAAGTGTTTCTGAAAGTAAAGTGTCTTAAAAGCGTAATTTCTCTTTTCTTTCATTTTTTAAAGCTTGTGATCTGAATTTTTTTGCCGATGGGGAAAGGGGGGGGGGGGGAAGTTGACTTGCTCCGAGGATGTAGCTCCCCCCCCCCCCGGGAGTTGCCTGAAATAAACATGGAGTACAGGCATATCTTAAGAGACAAGTATTTATGACTAGTAAATTTTCAACTCTTTTACACTTCTTTGGTGTTTAGTCTGTACATTTTTAGGGTGACCCCCCCCCCCCTCTCACCAACCCTAGTTACGCCTATGAGCACAATCAAGACTGCTAGTTTCTTGAAGAACTCTTAACAATGTTTTGTGGAACCCAAGGGTTACGGGAATCTTTGCTGAAGAACGCTGTTTGGACTAGCCATTGTAACTCTCCCCCCCCCCCCCCTGATTAAATTGTGGTTCTCATTAAACTGTAAAATGAGGCCCATCCATGGTTAATGTGCAAGATGTTAAACTGATCGCGTATCCCTTAGAGTTTAACAAAATCACTTTATGTTTGGGGAAGAATTATTGTGCGAAACATTTCGAAAATAAAACACAATTTACTGTAAAATATACAAAGTATAGAGTTTATAAATTTTAATGTAAAGGAGAGAGTTTGAGCATTAATTATTAATATTATGTAAACATTTTATCTGGAAGTCACAATAACACGCTTAGAGTTAAATTCGAGAAATGTAAAAAAGAGTGTATAACTGTACTCTAGATTAAACTGAATGATAAAATTGAAAAAAAAAATGTAATTACTATACCAACAGCATGTCTTCCATGACACTAGATGCAATGAGTGAAACGCTTATGTCAATATGATGTCATTTTTACGATGGGTTACTATCGAAAGCGTTATAGGCAGCAGCGTATAGGCTGCTGATTTAGACGCAAAATTTACTGATCCATATTTTTTTTTTCTAGTGTTATAGAACAAATGTTTATTAAAATTACTAAACTTTAAGCCGAAAATTACTTCGATAATTTTTCTACATTAATCATAAATTTGTTCCTTTTTTAAAAGAAACGATTGAGCAACTGAATTAATGGAAGAAGAAAAACATTTGCATGATTTAGTATAGTTGCATATTTTGCTCTTCTTGAAGAATAAAATATTTAATGAAAGAAGCACACATAAATATAGTGTAGAACTGCATATTTTAACAAAAATATAACTAATTAAATATTTAATCAAAAGAGAATCAAATTATAAAAAGCAGATGTTTTTTAAATGACTACCTACTCCTTTCGATACAAAAATTTCATTAGATTAAATATAAAGTTAAATTTTTTAAACTTATTTCATACAATAACTTCATCGTACACTTATCTTTACCAGAGATTAATAAACTTTATCACAAAATTACTTTGATAGATTTTTGTTATTATTATTAATCAAAGATTAGTTTGTTTAATAGAAGACAATTAGTGGGTCAAAGAGCACATGGAGAAATATTAACATCTTCATTTCCTAGTATAGTTGCTTGTCTTGCACTTCTTCAAGCATAAAAGTATTAATGAAAAAATCATAATAACTGGTGTAGCACTGCGTATTTTAACAAACATGTAATTGATTAATTTAATATTTATTTTAAAATATCCAAATCATAGAAAACGGGTTTCTTTAAATACCTACCTACTCATATCCCTACAACAATTTCATTAGTTTTCATAATTATTTGAAAATAATTATGAAAACTGATTGGTTGAGCGTCTAAAAGGTAAATTTTTTAATAAAAATAAAGAGCAATGACGATTTGTAAATTTATTTCACGCATTAACTTAATCATGGCTTTACGCCTCAAATAACTCAAAAAACACCAATTTAAGGTTTCAGACTGATAATGATTTAAATCCAATTTAAATAATTTTTTGAAGCTCTCAAATCCCCTCGAATGTAGGAAGTTCAACGAAATTTTGTTCCAGTAGCACCTTGATACTTAATATTAGATTAAGATACTTTCTTACAATGAAAAATATGTATGCACCTAAGATAGATTACTATTAATAACGTAAATAAAACATACATATTAGAGATTCTATTGTTCTTAGACAATTAAAGCAACATTAAAAAAACTTTTTTTATGGAAGAAGAGCATGAGTACGTAAATCGGTTTATAACTGGTATCCGATTGATATTAGCAACAGTTTCTGAAGTTGTTTAAAACATTTAATCAAGTTTTGATTATAATTACTAAAACTTAATCGCTAGCTAAGAAGTTGTTGTTAAGAAATTATACGCATTAAATTGGCTTACCTGTATTTTAAGATGAGAGGAAGTGTGCGGTATCAATAATCAAAATACTTAGCCATTATCTTCTTTCCAAGGTTCGAGGCGTTACCTTGGAAACGGCGATAACAGTAAAGGATGTTCACATTTCAAAAGCGGTTTAACTGAAAAAAAGATGCTACGTCACGTATAAGATCTGCGCATGTGAATCATAAAAAGTAATGACACATTACGCGTAAGGTTATTAGTATTTTGGAAATTGGGTAATGGTAGACATATTAACGCAATTTAGCGAAAAATGTGATAATGGGGTATTCCACGGAGAATGGCGCACAGGTGACAAATACATTTCATTAAAAATAATAATAATTAAAAAAGGTAATGAACAAATGTTTTGCTGAAGATTTTTTTTTTTTTTTTGAGCCTATTTTTCTTCTATTATCTTTTTAAATATTATGTTTAAAATGTGATATGTCTGCCATGCATGTGTCATAAATGTATCTTTTTCCAGGCAATGGCCCAACAACACACTCCCAAATTAGTACTTTTAGCATGGGTAATCCTCAGCGAAAAGAAATTTTTGGAAAATCACACAAAGTTTTCGGACAAAGTATGCACCGCTATTAAAAATCAAAATTAAATACGTACTTAGGGGTGAACATGCCCCCCCCCCCAACACGCAATACATACCTCCGTGTATACATTCTCATAAACGGAGCTCTCACTTTTGACGATTCTTCAATCGTCAAGAAAAATTCGTCATTTACAACGATTCTTTCCTTGCGCGATCACGTGACTTAAAAAAGTTACAACACAAATTTCGCTGATTTGACGAAAGGCTTACTCGGAGCATTTTCACGATGCCATTTCGTCAAATACGACGAAATTTTCGTGAGATCTGAGCATGCGTTTCTGAGTGTGTATATTTATGTATAAGCTCAAAGAAAAAATGCCTTAAGTAATAATTAAATGAAAGGTCTAATTTCTAATATTGATACCAAAAATCTTTTTTTTTCTCCCGACACTTTATTAAAATATTTTCTCGAAAGTTTTTTTAAAGTAGTACAAAATATTTTGCTTGTCTGAAGGAAGAAAGAAACTAGATATTATTCTCCAAAGAAATCGTAAAATTAATAAATTGAAAAATTTCTGGAAAACCGATTTTTTTTTTTTTTTTAAATTTTCGGAACGGGACCTCGAAAATTTTCGGAAATGTTGGAGAATTTCGGATCAGAATTACCCCTGATTTTTAGTACAACAATCATTTTAAAAGAAAATAAATAACACAAAACTAAGGTAAAAGGAATGTAGAAATTAGAATTGCAGATACGCATCTCCGGTTACAAAGAATGGATGAAAGAGCAAAAGGTTTATTTAAAATTTAATAAAAGACAGAAATGGTGAAGCTATTGATTCAAGTAACGATACCTTGCGGCTCTAAAAGAATGAATAAAGCAACAAGAAATGAAATAAATAATTAGAACAAGGGAAAAGCAAGTTACACATCATAGTGAACACAAAGCGTTTATAACCCAAAACTGAAAACTTATAAGCTGGAATGACTTAATGGATATTAATATGGAGAAATTCATTCATTGTACTTTTAATAGTGGCATTAGATTACATTTCAAATTATAGTAACCGCTCGTTATATCGCTCCTTCGGATATAACGCGCTTTTTCTATGTCTATCAAAATTCTAAGTTTGAGGACTCGAAAGTAAAAATATTGTATTAGGAAAAAGCTTACACTGAATACGAAAGAATAGTCTAACCACGTAACTACAATGCAGTTAGTCCATTTTAGTTCGTTAATATAGAATGGAAAACAAGTGTTAAACGAAAAACAACGGCAAATGACTTAGCACTCTTATTTCACAAAAAGCAATAGAAAAACATTCTGAATTTATATTGTAAGAATTGTGTCTGAAAATAACAATTAGTAAGTTTAGTTTCATTTGCCATTTTTATTAAGAATGTTGTATTATGTAAGATTAAATTAAATTTTTTAAGTGGACACTCAATTTACTTGTCACTTTTGAGTTATTTCTGACAGTATCCGTTATATCGCGCATTCGGATGGATCGCTCTTTTTTGCTGTCCCCCCGACAAGCGCGATATAACGAGGGACTACTGTACTTTAAATTTTACACACGAACTATTTCCATCAAATTACACGATTTATTGGTTTCTTACTTGCTTAGATTCACTTTCTTTTAAATCTACAACGGCTTATTACTGTTTACTACAAAACATTTAACTAAGAGAAAAACATGAAGGAAATACTAGCCAAACAATGTTTCGGCAACTTAGTAATACATTTTCGTCTGTGATAAATAAAGAATTATTGAAACAAGGCAGCATTAACGCATTGTCACGAGTGATACGTTTGTCTCAAACGGGGACTCTGGCTTTCAGAATGATATGTCTGTGTCAGAAAACGGCGTAAACAAGCAGAGGGAAAAAGAACTTTGGATCACTTACTGACAAATTGAGGTTTTTGCAGTCGAAGATTGCTTGGCATAAAATGAATAAATAAATAAATTAAATTAAAAAAAATTCTTTACTAACAGAATAACCACCCATAAAACGGTTCTATGTTTAGAGAATCAAAATTTCCCGAAATTATCCCCAGTCCAGTTCTAAACCCGTAGCAATAACACATGTACAGCCTTATTCACCAACTGATGCGAACCTCGGTCAAACACTCGAACCGCCGATTTGAGCATTCTGATAGGCTGAGGAAGCCTTTGGCTTGCAGTTCGTAGGTTTAAATCGGCTGGTGAATAAGGCCGGTATAATTATACCGTCAACCAAAGCGATCTGCCTGGCAGAGTGCCAAAAAGGAGCCATTCAGGAGGAACTGCTGGTATATAGAATGTGCCGTTTCTATTCTCGTTCTAGTTCGTTTAGAATACATGTTTTTCTTCCGAACTGCGGTTACATGCCAGTTTATAAATTTAATTGTTTTCAACAAACAGTGAAAAAAACTTTCTGATTTGCATACTAAATAAACGCACCTGCAAAACAAACTTTCTTGAAACTCAAATGGATTCGTTCTTTCTGCCATGCGCAGAAGCGTCTAAATGTCAACAGTTCGTGGTCGAACTGTAAAGTCTTTTAGCTTTTGTGGGATGTCTGTGCATCACATCTTGTTGCATTGGAGAAAAGGATTCGTTCTAACTCTGAAACACATGTCTGCCATTTTTATTGCTATTTTTCACTTTTTACGGTGATTTTTTAAAATTTTATTTACATGTACAATAGTTTCATTACCAGAGAATTGAATACTTTTAGCATGAAAAATAATGTTCGCGATTGCGAAAAACATATACATTACATGCTTAAAACTTCAAGGAATTGGATACACCTTTATACAAATGGAGAAGACTCGTAAATTACTTTCGTTATGAAATGTGTAAGTAGTTTTTTAAAAAAAAGTTAAAATTAGAAAACAACTTAAAGGGAAAATATCATGATGACTAAAGAGAAAATTTATTACTAATATATTTAAAAAATCATTTTTAAAATGTGGCTGCCAGAATATATGTGTTGTTTTATAGTTCCTGTAAGTACAACTGACCTTGTTGTTTTGATTACAGATTAAATTTTTAATCTGGGAAATTTCGTCACAGCGCAACAATAAATTTTTACTGTGAACTATTTTGCCTCATTATTATTTTTTTTTTTTGTTTTTGTTTTTTTTCTATAAGATGAAAACAAAATCATTTACTTTTTTCCAGCATATTCTACTAGTAGAAATCAGTAGAGATTAATTTTAGATTTTTTTTCTTGTTTAGAATTCAGAAACAGCGATTAGAATTTTCTAAATTACGTACTTGATGTTACTCCAAAATAGTTCGAATTTGTTTTACTTTCATGATATAGCCTAAAAATAGCATCGAAAACAAGAAACTTAAAATTTTGTATTTGATATTGTTGTTGCTTAAATAATGGCAAAACCGAAAATTTCTCGTGGGAGGGTTTTTGATTTTTATATGAGCACATATTAAGATACTACGTTTGTAAATATTGCTTCTTGTTTTTTTTTTTTTTTTTTAGAAAACTTAATCGTCTGCACTGATTATCCACATCATTAGCACATGAACGCACATAAACTGATGTTGTACAAAACCAAAAAGAAAAGTTTACATTGCCATGCTAATCAAGAAAAGGATTGGTGATGAATTTAGTTTTTACTATCTGTGAAAACTAGTGATAGAAACAACTGCGCCAACAATGCCAATTTAAAGGTAAACCTTTGATGGTGCGTCTTCGTAAGATTCTGCTGAAAGGATTTTTGTGAAAAGCTTAGTGTAACCTTATGCTCAGTTTTCAGAATGCAACACCTATGGAGCGATCCTAAGGGAAAAAATACTGCGCAGTAAGAAAATGGTAATAACTATGTCACGTGATAATTCAATCACTTTCTTGGAGTATTATTTTTGATGTGAAAAATACTAGCTCCTGAGCAGCTCTCGAACCGTTATCGGGTTTTACTTTAACTGTGTTCCCCCCAGATATCAATTTATCTTGCAACAGTTGCCGATAAAGAATGAAATCTTTTATGAAGTTTGCAGGCTCCGAGTTTACATTATCTCCTAAAATATTTGCGGAAAGGCTTTCATAATTGATTTTTCTTGTCCTTCAAAGATTTTTAAAACTGTTTTTGAATCCGTTAGGATAAAAATATCTTTCACTTCCGTGACCAAATTACTTCTAGTATATTCAACGTTTTTGAGTTAAACATTCATTTTTAGACGTTCTGCAGTTGCTATTATTATTATTATTAGTAGTAGTAGCAGAAATATTCGTTCGATTACCAAGCTTTACTGTTCTGGAAGTTCCAATTGTTGAATTAATAAAAACTAATTCGTCTGAAAAGATTCAGTTTTATCCTGCTTATTCATTTCTAAGTAAAAAGCATAATGCACCACCAAATACTTACCCAATCTGCTAAGCGCGATGGCGCACCGCTCCCACCAACCCCCGGTAGGCATCTCTGCCAATTAAGTTTGATATAGTCAAACAAGGCCAAGTGTGAATCAAAGCATAAGCTAATACATCACATTATTCCTAAAATTTATATATTGTATCTTAACCTCTTTATTACACATTTTTTCATTGCTGCATACTATTATTCAGTTTTTCGCAAATAAAATGTCATGCACGGTGGCTATGATATAAAAAATTCCAAAACCGTTCCATGTCTCAAGCCTATATTTTTCTTTATTTATGCATTCGGCAGATGGTTGCGTCCCTGTGTCCTTTTCTTTCTTTTACATTGAAAATATAATCCCATGGGTTTAATTTGCATAAGAATTCACGGGAGCTCCACTATTGTAATTCTCTTTTTCGCTGAATATTTGGTCTAGACGGAATTTTGGACTACATAGTACATACCCATGAATACCTAAGTTCTGAAAGTAGGGCTTCTTCACTTTCTCGCTTGAAATAAAGTCTTGATATCCAATAGACAGGTTTTCCCGCTTTAACGTGTGTTGAGCACATTTCTTTGTTCATTTCTGGAAAAGTTCTCTCTCTCTTCCTCTCCGTATAGCTGTGTGTGAACACCTTTTTAATGCAAGAAAATGAACGAAAGCCGATATAAAAATGAACCCATATAGTAACTGGTGCTGATAAATTTTTGGTGCCTAATATTTCAACGCGGTGGGGGAACAACCAGAACGGTTTTCTTTCCTCTTTTCCTAAATTGTCCTAATATCCTTCCTATTCGAAAATATTTCTAGCATTTCATTTCATTGATGCTTACCTTCGTGACTTCTTTATGTTCGATACTTCAATGAAAAATGAACTTAGGAGCAATTGGGTGATTGTACTTAGTAATAATTACGCACAACAGCGAATATACCTATAAAGCAGCGTAAGATAACACTTGCATATACATATATATAATATATATATATATATATATACATATATATATAGATATATATATATTAATTTTTGTGTGCCCTCATCGACATTGATTTCTAACCGTACATTTCATTTCAAGTAAGACTGTTTAAAACAATTATTTAAAATGATTCATTCAGGAAGATTCAAATTTGCTTAATTTAGTTTAATCTGTAGATAGATGTATAAATAGATTTATTCAGCACTAGGTTTATTGAAACAATATTGTAGGCGGTGTCAATGAATAAACATTGCTTTTCTAAAATTACCTTGCATGCTATTTTCCTATTTTTTCATATTCCAGAAATAAAGTGCTTCCATAAATGTTTATCCCTTCTATCAATAAAATCAAAAGCATGCTTGTTTATCCATCAATCTGCCGGTCTGTATCTGTATTTCGACAAACAATAGAATATTGAAAACAAAGGAAGAAAGTCAGAACAAATAAAAACGTCAAAAAATAACACTCTTAAACCCGCTTAATGGAATATCAGTTAAAAGAATATCCCGATTAATGTAATACATTTTCAATGCTCCAAACTATAGTATATTGTTTCTGTGATCCCGGATAATGAAATATCCCGCTCATTAGAATATATTTTCGCTTTGCGAATTGGAGCATATATACATACACATTCGCTACGTTGATTACACTTGTGGAAAAAAAAAAATACTTTTTACAGATATTAAAGCAAATAAAATAACTTTTATAAGAAAACAGAGCCGACTTCAAATTATAAATTGCGCTAAAAAGTGAAAAATAAATTCATTCTTTAATCAACATCGATGTGACTTTTAAACATAGTTTTAGAAGTCGGTGCAAAATTAGGATAGATAAGATCTTTTGTAATCATGAATCAATTACGAATATATATATTTTCCCAGAATTAGCAACAGTTCCAATATGAAGTAGCAAATGGTATAATGGTAACTAGACTCATAATCTTGCACCGACATCTAAAACTATGTTTAAAAGTCACATCGATGTTGTTTAAAGAAAGAATTTATTTTTCACTTTTTAGCGCAATTTATAATTTGAAGTCGGCTCTGTTTTTTTATAAAAAATATTTTATTTTATTCTTTTTAGTGTAAATACATTTTTTATGTAAATACTCTATTTTTAAAAAAATCCATATCAAAGGGCAAAACTTCTTTGAGTGAATGGCACTAAAAACTAATCATTTGTATGATAAATTCCCTTTTGAAGTCGATTTTAGCAAACAAACTGATTGGATTAATTTTTGCCACAGAGAAGCCTTCAGTCAAACTCATGCTCTAATTGCTTTTAATATTATAGCAAATGGCAACATACAGGGTTTTATCAATGACTTTTATATTTATCAATAGATTTCCCAACAATTAAAAATCAAGCTAAGCCTTTACAATTTAAGTGAAAAAATACTTATTTTTCACCCGTAACGTTTTTTCTAAAAAACAAATGTAATCAAATTGGTTTGCGATATTTGAGAAAGACGACCCTCTATCGATTAAAGAAAAAATCATCAAAATCGGTTCATTTAGTCAAAAGTTATGGATGAAAAAACAAAAACAAAACAAAAAAAAATAAAAAAATACTACATTTCTTCCCATAACTTTTTTTCTAATTGTCGAATATGGTCAAACGAAAGTACGGGACCTATGGGAAACCACCCTCGATCGATTAAAAAAAGAATCATGAAAATCGGTTCATCCGGTGAGAAGTTATGAGTGGACAAGCAAACAAAAAAAAAAAAAAAAAAAAAAAAAAAAAAAAACGACATACATACAGTATGAATGTATAACCTCCTTCCTTTGTGAAGTCGGTTAAAAAAGATAAACTTTTTCCATCTTTAAAAATGAATACAGAAATCTTATAAATAACAAAAAGTTCCGTCTAGAACTATACGTGCCTACTTTCCCATATGCACCAAATTCAAATTAATAATCTAGATACCTCTCTCTGTCTCATTCAGGTTTAGCTCTTAATTACTTTAAATATACGTTTTTTCAACGGTTAATACATATTCGTTCACTCATACTGATTAATTCATTCATTTACTTATTCATATATTTATTCACTCATTTAATTATTTTTGCATTTATTTACTTATTCATTCATTCTTTCTTTCACTCATTCAATTATTCATTAATTCCAAAACATTTCACAGGAAAATAGGCTCGTTTTCTGGTTGAACTTCGTATCTGTACATGTTCTTCATCACCCCCAACATCTTTCCGATAAAATTTATTCCAAGCAAATCCGTCTGTTAGATCAGGATTTATAAAGGACTGAAATTTCCCCAGTATGCAATACGTTAATTTTTTCTTTCTTTCTTTTTTTTTTTTTGAACTGTTCAAAAATGAACAAAAATTGTTCAAATAATAAAAAAAAATCTCATACCGAGAGCTTCTTCCAAAAAGCTTGTTCATAGAAACTTGGATCTTATGCCCAGAGTTTACATAATTTGTTTCATTTTTGCTTATAGGGGCTAATGTTAAAATTTTTTAGAACTGTTCAAAATTGAACTAAAAATTGCGCAAATGAAAAGAAAAACATGGAAATGAGATGTCCTCGCAGAGATATTTCGAATGCAAAAAAGAATCTTTCGAATCTTACAATTTCCCCAAAAGTTATTTGGGGGGGGGGGGGGGACAGACAGGACCGACAGACACAACATTTCCCCCATCTTAAAACCCTACTTTCAATTTTTTTATTTTTCAATTACTTCACTTACTTTTGTCTTTTCTTTATTTTTAACGATATTTTTACGCTACATTAAGCCATCTTTCTAACTTTTTTATATATTTTTATAATAACTTTTTTATATATTTTTATAATTTACTTTTACGTGAAAGTAGACTAAAAAGTAACAAAAAAAGGGGGAGTTTGTTTTACTCTTTATATCGTTCAAAATTTTTTACAGCAGTACTATGTCAAGACATAATTTCCTTTTTAGCATGCAATGCAAAAATTCTATAATTAAAAGACAACTTAAATTTTTTAAATAAGTTTTTAACATTTTTCACCTTTTAAAATGTTTTACATCATCCCCATTGAATGCTGCTTAGCAACGGAAACTCAAAACTTTTCTGCATTGAAAAAGTGGTTGCTTGTAACTTAGAAAAGCGTGTATACAATGTTTTTGCCAGGTACCTGGAGCAACTACTTTTTTGAGTTGCTCTACTAGTAGTTGCTCCACTCTTTTTAAATACTTGCTCCATCTCCACTTTGTTCTCCGAGTAATTGTAATAAATTAAAATTATAACTTTTTTAGTTGATTTATTTTTTATATAATAAAAGCTTTAAAAAGTATTTTTAAAAAATGGAGCAGTGGAGCACATTTTTTTTATCCAGCTCCACTCTAGTTTTGAGCAAAATCTCACTGCTCCATGCTCCTGCTCCACGCTATGCTCCAGATACCTGGGTTTTACAAATGTGGGCTTTAACAGCCTAGATTTTATCATTTATTCTTCTGCTTACTACAAAAAGTGCTCGGTTGTTATCTTCGCTTTTTATTTGACATTATAACGCAATCCGCAACCCTCGGCTTTAGAAAGTTTTTTACGTTCATCTTCTTTTACACATCTTGCTTTTTGAATACTACATCTAAAACTTAGAACATTTTCAAGTGCTTTACTCATTATTTTGTATTAGCTGTTGTGTAATGCTTCAGCGAGAAAATTCGTCTATTAAAAAAATATCTGCTTCATGCGCATCGTTTTGACAGTTTATAATTCTAGGAGATTAAAGTAAAAACAACTAATTTATATTTAAGCTATCGGCAGTCAAAAGTGAATGAACGAGGCTTTTCGTGAATCTTAGCATTTATTCATCCTAGAATAATTCGATTCTATAGAAAGTAAACAACTTATTTTCAAAAGGAAATGAAAAAGAAAAATTTATGGAATTATTTCTCCAATAAAAAAATTAATAAATAGTCAAGAAAAAAATGTGTTAAATTTTCAAAAAAAAAAAAAAAACATCGCTTTGGGGTAATCTTTCCGAAATATGTTTTAAGTATTTGAATTATAAGCAATTTATTTTATTAAGAAGTCATTGTTTTAATAGTAGCTTTCTCTTCCCTTATACATTTAATATTCGTACATATTTAGGTACGAAAGTCGAACATACAACTAACAGCAAAGTGATATAATTGCGATAACAATATGCGAAAATAATTTGACAGAACGATCATGTACGGGAAAATTTGGTTTAATTGATTGTCAATTCCTAGAGTCAGCAAATCAATTGTTCTGCCAGTTTAACATCGACCACGCATCTAATCAAAGAGCGTTGATTCCGCTTACGTTGTACGAAGCTACGTTTTTTCTTACGTACTTCGCTATTACCAATTTAGATTGTTACTATGGCTTTCCCACCAAGAGCCGTGACTTGAACGTTCCATATTTCAACGTCTAACGACATAGCACAGTTAAAGAATCACATTTCTCCGATATTTGTTCGTAATCTTTAACCCCTTAACAGTCGGGTAATTTTCAAGAAAACGGTCATAAAAGTGACTATTTTTTTATCCCTAAAAATTATATAAAAATATGTGTATGAACAATATTATAATTATTTTTGATTTTTAATTTGTTTTCATTTTAAAATTTTAAGCACTCCAGCCCGGAAATATCACGGGAGCGATAAATAGAATGCGAAACCTCAGCCCGTCATTTTCGCGGGAGCGAGAGGATTTTTTGGGAATTCCTTCATGAAATTTGACAGTTTTCTATGCAAAGAACCACCTAAGGGACAGCTTGGAACTTTTTTTTTTTTTTTTTGTAATTCCTGGGGTGCACTTCCTCGTACAATCCATGTACTAAATTTGTTGCCACCGCATTTTAGCTGGAGGTCTCGTTTATACGGGAATAGTTAAGAACTGAACAAATAACATCCAATGAGCAACTGATCTACAGCAAAGCGTTAATTAAATTAAATAGCCGCATAGATAGTTTTCGAAAATTCTCATTTGCTGGTATACTATACAACAGAGCCGAAAGCTGATTGCGATTCAAATCTTGAAATGTTCATCGACGGCGAAGAACAGCGAGTGATTGTATACGCAAACATTGTGACAACAACATAAAAATATTTCTCACTGCACAGAAATTTCAACATATCAATTTAAACACTTACCTAAATACTACGAATATGAGAGCTAGGTATAACACATTGAACCACAAAAGAGTTTTTATTAATATAAATGATACATCAAAAAATATTCTAGCCCACACATAGGAAAACTATATGCATTACATAAAAACAATGAAATAAAAGATGTTTTAAAATTTACTGACATAGTTTTTTAAAATTATTACTTTAAAACATAATTTTGTCATGATTAGCAATGTATATCTGTGGCTGCGCTTGGGTAATGGTTCTAGCGAACAGCATTTTAGAAAGAAAGGAAAACATAGAAGAAGGGAAAAGTCTATTTTTCTGCACTTAATAAATTTGTAATTAATTATTCAGCTTTTAGAGAAATTAGTGGTGTCAAATCTCTGGGGCACGCTTTTGCTCAAGAACACAACACTAGTCTTTGGCACTCTTCCAAAAAAAAAAAATAGGTAATACGATGCACTTGTATTATACTTCTTAAGATGGAATGCCTACTGCAATAAATACGCAGTTTTGAAAAAAAAAATATTATGACCTCTGAGATATTACAAATTTTTTTTTCTCCTCAACATGAGAGAGCTATTTTATTTTTCTAAAAATGAATATAAACGGAACCAAAAGAAAATTTAAAGATCTGGAGCCAAAATATGAGAGTACTCTTTTTCAACACATACACCCAAATAATGCTAGAGTTAATGTTTGCAAACAAATGATCAAGAAAGTAGTGCACCATGCGGCAAAAATTGACTTACAGAAAGTTCAATAATGATGCAGAGAATTATATATGCGCTAATGCAACTACTAAAACAATACTTTATAAAATGTCTGAGAACTTTAAAGTGTCACAAAGAGATATTTTCGAAATGCTTGCAAAATACATTCATATATAAGTGTGAATTATGGGGGGGGGGGGGGATATTTGTCGTCTAAGGCAGCTAACAATTTGAAGAAAACACAAAGATAAAGAAAACTAATGGTTTAAAGCTACCCTTACATTTATCTTTTACAACAATATAACAATAGCGTTTTAATACATATTAAACATTCACAATGTTATTTCAATAAAATCAGCTTAATAACAGTTATTTATACTTGCACAAGCAAAAGAGCCATCCTATATACAAAATGTGTACTAAAAAAATTACAAATTTGCATTTAAAAAATAATAGAGTCAGAACGATGGTTTGTGCTTATTAAAACTCAACTATTGATACGTCAAACCACAAAATGCTACAAAAATAATTTTAAAATGCCATTCCTTTACGTCATGTTATTAATTAACAAAACGAAGCAAAGCAAAGAAAAAAGAAACAGTTGAAGAGTAATTTAAAAATTCAAACACACTGCTATCTTGAAACCGACGTTTTAGATCAGTGGCTTCACAGTAAAACTTCGCAATTTCTATGACAGAGTTGCTACACAAAATCCATGCTATCCAGATTAAAAGTACTTTTGGAGAGGTGCAAAGAAAGTATAAAAAATGGATAGATTCAAGTAGTCATAGGAAATATCTTTAAACATAAGTTGTTTCAAATGTAAATACTACTAAATATTTAGATATCAATCAAGATATCTCAACTTTAGATGTTTTAGGTGACTTTGTGTCGTCGCATTTATCCAGCAAATGCAAATGTTTTTTTTATATTTCTAGTTTTTGATCTTAATTCATTAAGTTCATTAATTTTTGTACTTGTACAAAATTGATGATCTTAATAAAGTTTACTATGAGCTTTTTGGAGCATTGGTTAAAAATTACTGATAAACATAAAAATGACACTCGGGAATTATTTTATGAAATGTTCCGAAAAAACATCTTGAATTACCTAATAAAAGAAATTAGTTTCTCTTAGTACTTTCACATTGTTATTGTTATTATTTCGACATACAGGGTGGTTATAAGCGTTCTAAACGGTTCAGTGGATTGCCACCAAGTGGTGGTGTACCGATTGTATACCAGATGCGCTTAGGAAATTTCAAAAGCTACTTTTTAACTCAAAAATGTCCGCTATGTGGCACTTGGCCGGCAAAATTAATAAAGGAAATAGCTGTTAGATGACAATGTGCTCAAAAGCTATTAAGTGAATATTTCAACTGTTTATAGTTCCTTCATGAAATTTGAGTTTTCTGTGCAAAGAAACACCTAAAGGACAGCTTGGAACTTTTTTTTTTTTTTTTTTTGAAATTCCTGGAGCGCACTTCCTTGAACAATCCATAAATTTGTTGCCACTGCATTTTAGTTCGAGAGTCCATTTTATACGGGAATAGTTATAACTACCTTGTATGACCTTTGAAATCAATTTCCGGCAAATAAAACTTTCCTGCACCGGTAAATCAATTTCAAAACAATTGTCCGATGTTCACACTTCAATAACTACTGTTTGCAGGCAGATGTCGATCGCCAGCTTTAAAAACTCTCATCGCCTCTATAATCGATATCTTGCACGTGCCTCTTCTTCGAGTTGTAGAAGTGTGGCTTGCTGTATCCAGCATAGCTCCTCCTCCACAGCAAGAAAGAAACGATCAGGACCACAATTAGAATACCGGCCACTACGGCGCACGTGACCATTATGATTTCGGACAACTCCATACCGCACGACAGTTGCTGATCTTTCAGCTCCGAGAGAGAAAGTCCTTGCAAAGCGGTAGGACCCTTGCACCTGCAAAACAACAAATTTAATTTTAAGAGAAAATTGTAATTATTTATTGCATCAAAAGAACTAATATATCGTTTGTATATTATCAGGGTTGGATTGTTACATTTAAAAACTAGTTTTAGCAGAACATGGAAAAACTAGGATTTTGCCGTTACTAACCATTTTTGAAGGGAAAAAAAGTGCTTCTTTTGCGAGTTCACCAAGGAAAATTTGGCGACTGGGCAAAAAAAGTTGTTAAAAATAATCTTAATGGTTAGCTCCAAAATTGTTTTAAAAAAGTTAATAATATAATATTGTTGATCTTTTTTTAAAAAAAAAAAAAAAAAAAATGTCAAAGGATATTTTTTTTTTAATCCTTTTAAAATGTAATATTAAAGGAAATTTTATCAACATTTGTTTTTTCTTCAAAAATATTTCTTTAAAAATTTACAAGATAGTATGTGTTTGCAGTACAGAAAAGTTTAAAATATCATTTTATTAAACCACGTCGTACTTTAAACTATAACCAAATGTTAGAAAATTCAGTGTTGTACAAGGAAAATATTGCAGCAAGAGGGTCACAAGGTTCTGTATGTGTGTTTTGGCTTTTAAAGGGTCGCCATTCTTTTGAGAATGGCGACCCTTAAAAGAGTCCAGCGACCCTTAAGCCATCGTTTCTTTAATGGTTAAGAAACGATGGCTTAATGCAATCAGCACTGTATCGTATAGCGTAAGGAAGATTTGCACAGTAATTCTCTCCTAAATGAAATATCTTCATCAAAAGAAGGACTTTAGTTAGTTTTAATAAGATCACTAAAATTAATAATCAGGATAGAATGATTATTTTCTACTATTTTCATGTTAAAACATGCATTTGTACAACTGCGGTTTTTTTTCCCGCTTGATTTTGAGGTTAAGGGAAAAACTAGTGATCCTTCACTTCCAAAAGTTGCTCTTATGAAGACATTTTTTTTCTAATGGGGCTGCAGTATTGGTCATCAACCATTGCAGACCTAGTGCGTCCCCAGAGATTGGTACCAACTCTTTCAGCGGCACCACAATGAGTGTGGTACCATTGCCGCAATTTTTTGACGCTTAGTTTCCCCTAGATGAGACACCAGAGCTCTCATAGATGCAATCTGCACTAGGAATTTAATTTAGCCATCCATGCCAAACGGATACTCAAGAAATCTTTAACATGCCGCATAATCATACGACATGGACGCAGACGATTTTCTGCATCTTGAAAATCCACCGACTTGGGCCAGGTTTGAACCTGCGATCTTGGGCATATGAGACCTGCGTCTTACCACTATGCCACCCTGTCGACTCTTATGAAGACATTGCTTGATGAAAAACGGCATTAAAGCGAAAGTAGCTACAAGATTTACAAGTTTCATAGAAATCTGTAAGTCGTATCTGACGGTATTTTTACTGAAAACCCTAGTTCTCCAATAATATCCACACGTTGTAGTTACTTTCGCACGAAATAAAACTACTCATTATTTTATTATCTATTAGTTTTACTATTTGAAATATTTCGTTGACGATGTACTGCATAGCATCCTACAAAATGAATTTATTTTGCTAATGGTTTATTCTTTTTTCTGTACAGTTCTAGAAAAAAAGCGAAATACTTTAAATTATTCAGCCATCTTAATACATCACGACACATCATCTACGAGTACGACTGACGAGTAACATATCAATTGATATCATTAAAGTTTTATTTAAAACTATAAAATTAAAATTTGATATATAGAAACAGTACTGACATTAAAATGGACAATCAACTTCAAATTTTAACTGAAATGGCCTACTTTTTTGGAGATTAAATGAATTCACTGCGCATAAGCTAATTAAAGCCTTTTTAACAACGGTTTCCATTAAGTAATTCTGTATGGCCCCTGCAGCAGTAAAAGGAATTTTTAAGCACAGCAAAAATACCATTGTATATTTTGAATAATAAAAGCTTTTCATGATTACTTATTCATTTATTATGTTTTCAAAATATTACGTTGATTCAGATCATATTTTTTCTTCATAATTTGTTAATAGAAAAATCAGTAGTTTTAGCACCGTAAAACGTTTTTACAGTATGATTATTTTTAAATTTCATATTAAACTTTTAAAAAAATAGTAATAAATGAAAAATAATTCTGTACCCATGGTAGCAATAAGGGGAAAAAATCCTTAGAGAATGGAGTTTTCTCAGATCAATTGTCAAGCAAGGACTGAACCAAATTAGTCAAATGTTGAAAAGTAGGTAACTTTATGGTATTTACAAATTTGAAAGACAATTTTCTGCTTATCATTTCAAATTTTACAATTGGTGTTCATTCCAGCATGCAGAAGACTCCCTTACAAAAATTTAGTAATGGGCTTTTACAGAGTACATTATTCTTAATAAATTGAAATATTTTATGTATCTCTTTTCTACGTAATCATCAAATCGAATCCCCAATAAATTTCACTCTTCTTCTTTCTTTTTTTTCCCTCTCAAATGGGTAGGGCCGAATTACATCATCGTTTCACGAAATTCAGTATTAAATTTAGGCTACAAAAAGCAGCATAGCTTTACCGTTGATACGGCCACCTCATATATCCATAACAAAAGATTCTACTTTACCGTGAATTTTAATTTTATCTAAAATATAACTATAAACTTATTTTAAAAAATAAAGAAAGAAAATAAAAAAGAGAAAAAAAGAAAGAAAGGAAGATGAAAATTTAAAAAAAAAAAAAAAACTGTTTTACCTGACTTGACTCTGGAAGTCATTCTTGAGCCTCAAGTGAATCATCCATTCCACTTGACAGTCACATTCTAAGGGGTTATCTCGGAAATGCAACTCAACTTCATCACTCCAATCAAGGATGTAACTTGACAACGTAGTCAGAGCATTTTGCCTCAAAAAGAGTTGAACAAGTGGTGTTTTGCGATTGCTGACTTTATTCACGAACGCCAGTTCGTCGATTTCAGACAAATGGAAGTTATAGCTGCAATGGAGCTCCTCCAAATGCTCCAAATCTCCAAATGCATATTTTTCAATCCTTTTCAGTTCAGGCATTCTGTTCAGGTATAACATAACTAGGGTTCTTAGGCCAAGAAAAGCTCCTTCTGGAACAACTTCAATTGGATTTCCACTAAGATCGAGGGTCCTGAGATTGTCTAGAATTCTCAAAGCTTCTGAGGGGACATCTTCTAATAGGTTGCTGGCTAGATTCAGCGTCTTCAGTTTTGGTGTAAATGCGAAAACGTGATCTGGAATGAACTTTAGCAGTGTAGATTTAAGGTTAAGGGATTCCAATTTCGAGAGATGTTCGAAATGTTTCGGTTCCAGCTCTTGCAAAGGGTTAGACTCTAAATTCAACTCCCGCAAATCAACCAGGGGTGCAAAAAGTGCTGGGAAGACATTGATTAGATCGTTATAGCTTAAGTCCAGACGTTTCAAGTCAGCGAGATCCTGGAAAACAGCAACGGGTAGATTCCAAATTCGGTTGTGGCTGAGATCCAAGCGCTGTAAATTCTTGAAAGCACCAAACGCTTTAACGCTTACGAAATCTAAATGATTGTAAGCAATGTTTAAGTCTAATACTTCCCTACCGTTATAGAACGTGTCTGCATTAAGATTGCTGATCCTGTTGCCAGCAAATGTTACTATATGCACGGATTTTGGAAAAGATATAACTTTAGGCAGTTCTGTGATGTCCATATGACTACAGTCGACATCGAAATTAAACTGGTTGCAAGTACACTTCACAAGTTTGTTATCTTCACCTGGACTTGAAGAAATCAGTGACATATTGCACACATCAGCTGTTATTGGTACTTGTATTGTCGTACGAACTTTTTCCTGCATCGTTGGTATTGTGGAAGGCGGCAAAATTTCTTCTTTCACAGTTTCATTGGAAAGTGATGGGACTGGTACTCCAGTAACAAGGAGCTTCTTTGTGATGAGAGTAGCAGTTGCATTTTCTGTATCAACCAAAGTTGTAGCTAAGACGTGCACGAAACAGACAGCTATTATGATTTGATGGAAATGATAATGCGCCATGTTTGCTGCAATGGAAAGCAAAAATCAGAATATGAAATACAATTACTTTGCTACGTTAACTTATTTTATTTTTTTAATCTTGTTAGGAAATTTTTATGAACCTTGTGTATTGAATCGACTGCTGAAAATACATCACTGACAATTTACTCATTTACTGTAACATTAGAGAGATAAATAAAGTTCGCTTGGAAACTGGTAAAGGCAATCAACAATTGCAGCATTCAAATCGGTGATAGATTCCGTTAGAAATCAGCAGTTCTCAAATTCAAATGCATGAATTACTAATAGCTTAGAGAAACGATGTCACGGAACTGCGACTATAGGAGCTATTTATAACTATCATTCTAGTACGACAAACTAGTATAACAGGTCGAAGTCTCGAAGTACTGATTGATCATGTGACTCATTCTATCTTTTAACTTAAAGTAAGAAGGAGGGGGAGAAATCTTAAAATCAGTTTTATTCCCGATCGATAGTCACGTGGTCACAGAGTTCTCTAGACTTTAGTTTCTAGTTGGCCGTGGCTCTACTTAGTAAGAATGCAAAATTTTTGCTGTAGTTTTTTCCCCAAAACCTTACCCGCTGTGAGGCTTTTCAAAAATTTCGCGAGTATTGGTCGTGAAATAAAAAAGAAAACATAAGCCATTATATTATAAATAATTATTAAAATATTTATTACGTCCAGAAAAAAATCAAAAACTTTGGCATTGGCCGCTTCAACTCAGAATTATCTCAGCAATTCGTGCTTACATTTAAAAGTAAAAAATGAAACCATAAGTGTATAGATTTCACTAATGCTAAAATATTTTCGTCCCAGAATGCGTATTTTGTCCAATATGAAGCAAAAAACAGTGGATAAAAGAATCAGCACTGAGTGTAAAACTTATCTTCTACTAGCATGCGAAGTTTTTTCAATTTCAATTAATTTCTCACGAATATGTGCTATAAATAGATTTTAATTCAAATTTCAAATTAAAAATTGCAAATAAAAAAGTTGTCGAAAAATCATTTTTCAGGGAAAAAAGGATAGGACTTAATTATCTGAAAAATATATAAATATTTTTAAATAGTTAACTATTCTAACACTTCTCCCTAAATATAAAAGTTTTTGACATCTTTTTGGGGAGCTTAAGGCACCGGATGATATGAATGGATTTCAGTTTTAAAAAAACGTGTATACTATCACACAACGGTCGCGCCATGTTCCAATATTACCTCCAAAAAAAAAAAAAAAAAAATGCTTTTCCACACATTTTAATAAACTTATTTATTTTCACTAATTTTTAAAGCGCTTGGGGCACCGGAAGATTTGAATTAAGAAAAGAAAGAAATTACGTAAATAAATTTTTGTCTGAAACATAACGTTTTCACCCCATGCAAAACGCTATTTCGAACACACTTTTTTTTCTACCTTTCTCTCCAGTCTATAATGCACTTCATAATAGGTAAAAAGAAAATCATGCGAATTGAAGTGAGTTTAAAAACATTTATTCTTATGACGCGTGTAACGCATAATTTCCACTTTACTCATAAACCATGGAAATTCCACTTTACTCATAAACCTTACCATTTCCACTTAAAACTTAAACAGTTTTTTTCATGAAAATACGCAACTTTATTTAGGTTATTTTTATTCAAAGATGTTCATTCAAATTTCTGGTTGATTGAAAGAAACATCGTGCCAAATACGTTAAGAAAAATCTAGTTATTCTCACTTTCAATAATGCAATTTAAAATTTTTGGAAAATTGTTCTTTAAAAAAGCAATGACTATTAATTAGGCGCGCAATAAATGTTTTCATCTCGCTCGAAATAGGGAGGGTAAAACAACGATGAAATTTCGTATCTGACGGGAAAGCAATAATGAAATTATAATGAAATTTTACCAAGGGAAGCAATAATAAATTTATTTCACCCTCAAAAGCGACTAGAAAGCAAATTTGTTACACAGCTTCATGACATTGATTCTCATACTGCGACTCGTATAACTTCCGTCGTAATACGAAATACACCGAAAAACAAAAATTTATAATATTCCAAACATCACTAAGCAAATAAAATATTTCTGTGCCTGAGAATGATAGTATCTTAATCCATTTTTTGAGTTTATACTTGATGGACATTCAGAGTACGACGACAAAGCCGCTAGCTACATGGGAACTTTCAAAGCTCCCATCGGACATCTTTACTCTAAAGGCTCGCACGGAAAAGTCTAGTCTTATGGTCAGGCCCGTCATTTTGGGGATCAGGGGAGGGAGGGGAGTTAATGAACCCATTTCCCTAACTTGTAGAAATGCACTGAATTTATGCATTTTGTTGCTTTTTACCTATAACAAACATAGAAAATTTACCCTTTACCCTCCCCCCTTCCCTCCGGGAAATTTTGAAATGACGAGTAGCTTTTAGTGCTAAAAATGTTTATTTTTTAACTTCATCGCAAAAACTCGAAAAATGGACTTAAGATACTATGGCTCTCAGGTACAGATTTAAGCTGCATTACGGGGACCCAAAGTTTTAGGAACCCACTTATTAAAGGATGCTGAACATATTTTGGCTATTTTTAGAAATTACTTTTGTGTGTGTGAACACTTTTTGTTAGCGCTATAACTCAAAAAAAATTACGAAACGTCGAACGAAACTTCTTTAAATGGGAATTGAAACTGGTTGTGATTAGTTTTGGAGCACAGTAAGCGTAACTGCTGTACTGTTGTTCTAAGCACAAAAGTCTTATTGCTTTAAACAAAATCGAGTTACTGCTACCAGTTGGTTCTCTGTCGCGTATTTTAACTAAATACAATGTTTTGTAAAGTTTTCAAAAAATAATCTGAAAAAAGCGGTATTTCAATCAATAAAACGGAGGTATAAAACTTTATACTAATCAATTTTTCATTTTGTGTTCAACTACAAAATATCACATTTGTATTTAGCACAGCAGTACATCTTAAAAAGTAATGCACGGACTCACATAGAAATTAGACAACAGATGAACCACGACGGAAACTTGTGCTGATTAGGTTTCGGCGCCAATCGTTCTAAGCGATTAGCACAATCGAGAGCGTTACTCTGTGGGACTGCTATATCTAAAAACGGGTGCTGCCGTTTTATCCTAGGAATCAATCCGTTTTACCCTAGGAATAATCCTAGCAATCAAACATGAATCAGTATACAGATGCAGTGGCGTAGAAAAGGGGGAGGGATAGAGGGGTAGAATTCTTCCCCCCCATGAAAAATGTAAATTATTTGTATACACATATATTATGTGTACATGTATGTATATACAGTTGAACTTTCTTAATACGAACACGATTAATACAAAATCACGGCTAAAATGAACATTTTGTCCATTGAGATTGGTTTACTATTTATTTACACTAAATATCTCACGCATATTACGAAGGTTAAAATACAAATTTCGGCTTAGACGAACAAAATTTCTGAGATATTCAAGAAAAATTTTCTCGATTGCATATAACTATTACTTTTTTACAAATTGTTGGTTATTTTGAGTCATTGTAAACCACCAAGTACGTAGTTCAAATCATACGTTGGATCTTTCTGGGTAGAGAATAAAGCTCATGCACGTGTTGGCTTTCGGACAGGTCAGTCTGCTCAGTGATCAAACCCTCTATCTTCGAATCATTCTCAAATAGTAGTAATTATTTTAAAAATATAAACATATATTTCTAATACTTTTTTTACACAATTTTACTTATTCACGGTTGTTACGAATAACGGCTAATACGAACAAATTCGCTAATTTTTGGCATTTCTTATTAAGCGAGTTCAACCGTATATATGTGTGTAAATATAGACACACGACAGTGTGTCCGCCAAGTTCATAAAGTCAGCCAAATTCAGAAACACTGGCCAATGTGTATATTTACCCGAACCATTTCGAGCTACTTTTGACCCCATCATTACGCAAAAACTATTAGACCTACATACTTGAAATTTTGTACGTCTAATAGAAAGCCCCTTAACCCCTAGAACGTCAAATTTCATTGAGGTACCTCTTATGGTTATGGAATTATTAAGGTCTGAAAAGTGTTCTTTTTTATCACTGACTCACTCATCACACACTCTCAGGGACGCACCGACGAGGAGGGACAAATGGAACCGTTTCAATCCCAGAAGACATCAGACGTACGGTATTCGACCGAATTTTAGAAATATGGAATTTGATCCGACCACTGTACTAAACATCCGGCTATTCGGCATCACAAATTTCACTTTTAAATTTTAATTATTTAGCATGTTTTGAAAATATATTCGGATGTTTAAAAATATGTATAGAATTTATGGAATTTCACACCTTAGAGCCAGATATCTAGTACGGATCCGTCAAAAATTGACACCGAATATCCGATAATAACACAAATAATATTTTGTTTTTCTTTTAAAAGTTAATACATATAAAGTTTAGGATGATGATGATTTTTTATTATTTCTATAGTATGTGATGTTAAACTTCATTGTAATTGTATCTCAGTGTATCTGAATTGACCTGAAATTTACACGAATGGCAGAAGCATGCTACTAACCTCATATTAGGACTTTTGCCTTTCTTAACGCAAAGTTTTTCGTTTCCACTAAAATATATATACCTATATATTTCATTGAACTTGAACTATCGGGGGGGGGGGGGGGGAGACTGCCGACTTAGGAGTTCAGAGCAACTGACAAGTTTGCCCTTGCGGTTGTCAGCTCTTGAGTACATGGGGTACTTTGGGGTATGTGGAAGAAAAGTTCGATAATAGGTGATTTTCAGGGTCAATCGTAGAAAACTAAACAATTCAGAATTCAACAACCAAATAAAATACTGATTTCGGATGAGCCGGTGGGAGGGAGTTGTTATAGCGAAACATTAAAGAAACCTAACTAAGATTTGTGCATGAACATTATACAATTTCATGTTCTAACAAAAACTGAAAATTAGTTTTTGAGCTTACCTGGCACTAATTTCAAAACGAAGCTTCTTCTTAAAGGCGTGGAGCAATATTTGTTATCTGAGATGCGTTACCTGGAAAGCGATGCGGTGTAGGTGAATCGCGGAGACGGCTTCGCAGGTCAAAATCCGTTCAGATAACAATTCAAGTTATCAAAGTCAATAAGACTGTCGAAGATCACTAGCATACAATTTTTTGAAGGAGGTGAGATAAAAAATATATATGCATTAATTAAATGTGCTGAAAATGTAGAGGCGCTTCGAATTAGGTTCTCTTTCAAGAAGTTTTTCTTCACGAAATTTACAACCAAATCTCCTAATTGCGTTTCATTTTTATCGTGTGAAACGGAAGGGTGTGGTTCTGAGAGATAAAGTGTTCTATTTTCAATCTCGTAAAAGTCATCAAAGATAGCTAAACATGCGATTTTAAGAATTTAATAGCTAAAATTTTCTGGTGAAATAAATAAACGAATAAAATAATTGACAGATAAGAAATAAATATTCCTGTCTTAAAGAAAACAGTCTATTCTATTTTATTGTTTCGCTTTTACAAAATTTAAGGCAAAGCCAAGCATTTTCCAGGTGAATTAAACTCCTTGATGGGATCCTCAGTGACAAGTGGGAGACGGATGCAAGTCAAACGATTAGCGCAGACTCCAAAAATGTTCCATGGGCCACCGCATTCTTCTCCTACGCCCTAAGAGAGAACAAAAATATTATATAAACATGCGTGAGTTTCTGACGCAATGTAATATTCATATGTTAACACATTATGAGCGAGGGCGGCAGGTACTATTACCAGTTTCGTGCATTGCCGTTTAAGAGCGGGGCTGGTATTTGTATCCGTTTAAAATCACCACTTTAAGTCATGCAAGGGGAAAAAAAAAAATTTCATATGATGTATGAATTGGTGTATTTTTTAGAACATTTTTTAGCTTAGTCAACTTAGCTCGCTACGCAACATAGTTGCGCGTGCTACGTCGCCCGCTCGTAATGTGTTAATGAAACAGCTGTCCATTTGAAAAATTAGAAAGCGAAGCAACTCCTTATTTGGGCAGGTCCATACACGATATCACACTTTATTTCAATATATTTGACCCCTCCTCCCATTTGTCACAACATTTCACACTTTGACGTACCCCCTAGCCCTCCTTGTCGCATATCACGCTATATTACATAAACATATATATTAGCAGTTCTGAAACAAAGTACTGCGTTATAGATCACATGTTCACTTCATTTTTGAGCTTTTGATGGCATTCGTGAACATTACAATAATAATGATAATATGTGTACTTAATTTGTATAAAATGAGAGGAAGATTCACAACAAAATTTATAACTAGTACATAATCGAAGAAAATATTAATTGTTCGAATTCTAAGAATTACTTGCCCTATTTTTTATTTTGTCTTAAGAATGCAAATGCCGATCAAGAAGATTTCCTTTTAAAATTTGAACTTTTAACTAGAAGTGAATTTAAACTTTGATGAGCATCGATGTTTTCAAAATTAAATTGAGAAATATCCAACTTTTATGTTAAAATAGTGTTTGGTATTCTTGAGTATTGTTTAATATCTAAACTACTGCAGAGAATAATTAAATTAATACATGAAAGAGAAGTGTTATGGAACATGTTATATTATGATGAAATTTTATTTGTAGGAGATTTTGTAATGATATTCAGAACATTCGATTTTTTTCCTCTCTCTGTCTTTTTCCCCCTGCTATGCCTAAAAATAAATTTTTGTTGTCGTTTTTTAGGACATTACCAAATAAAGCACAATGATGTCCTACAACACTAAAAATTTGTTCGAAAAAATAAAATTAAAAAAAATCGTAAACATCGTGTTATTTGACTCCCCTTTTTTACTACGCATTAAAAAATATTGCGCAGATCACAAAGAAGTAGTTTTCCTAGGGCGATCAGATTTATGCGATGATTTTTTAGAGGATTGCAAGAATTGCACATGTTTTCTTTTTCTCTATCAAATTTTTAATAATGGGTAAAGGTAATACAATCCTCAAAATTAGAGTTAACCTCCAAATTGTTTTCAATTTATTTGTTCAAATTTTGCTTTTTACGCTGTGCAAAATCAGGTGGCGAAGCAAAGAGAGATACAACCAGCTTATGAATAATTAAATTTTAATTTTACACTATCATTTAAGCCTACGCATATATCATAAACGTAGGCTATATGTAGGCCATACACAAGCATGTTATCATATAGCCAACGTAAACGGAAACCTTTCTACAATGAAAGTACACTATCGATGGCGGTAATAGATACAACACAGTGACTCGAGAAGAAAAGTAAAAAGGAAAATAAATTAGTTAATGTTTTTACAACGCGACAAAAAAAAAAAAAAAAAAACACTGCATGGCAACAGTAGCAACGAAGCAATGAATTTTTTTTACTTTACGCAAGGAGCAAATCAATTTTCCTTAAAGCTAGAGAAAGAGAGAAGAAACATTTTTTTTGTCATTGGCAAAGTTTGCTTTACAAAAGATCCATATTCTTTGAAGCAGTTGAAGATACAGAAGTACAGAGCAAATGGAGATATTTTTTTCAGTAATGGATAGAGCAACATTTTCCAAATTTTTTGAGATATTATATATTCATGGGAGGTTAAATAGTGGAACGATACAAGAAGTGAAAGGTAATTTGTGTCATAAAAGCCTTGTAGATGTGGCGTGATAACCTATATTAAAGTTACGAAAATGGTAAATTTTTCAAAATCATTGACGATCAGTGCAATTTAAAAATTCCTTTGTCAAAACATAAGAATTAATTTCCAATAAATTTTAACAAATAAATAAATTTTGCATAACTATTTTGCAGAAGTCGTCAAATTTTAAGAGCGCAAAAGGCGGAGATTGACTTCAAATCGGCTGACACATCACTTACACCGTAGAAAACTACTTTTTTAGTAAGACTGAAATTTATGTGTATGTATGTAGAGTTGACGCTCGTTTTTACGAACTCTAGATTTTGTGAATATTTCTCGTGGTCTAAAGAGTCGCGAAATCGAGCGTTAAATGTATATGGTTATAGTTCTACCATCAACCAAAGCAATCTTCCATTCATGCTCAAGGGAGAAACTGCTGATATAAGAAACAAGCCGTTTTTGTTCTCGTTCTAGTTTCAGTTCGTTTAGCGTATTTGATTTCTTAAAATCTGATGCTAAATGTCAGTTTATAAATTTATTTGTTTTTTACAAACAGAGAAGCAAACATTCTGATTCGCGTTCTAAATAAATGCACCCGCAAAACGAACTTCCCTAAAACTCGAATGGATTCGTCCTTTTCTGCCGTGCTCAAAAGCATCCAAATCTCAAAATTCCGTAGTCGAAAAGTAAATATGTTATCAGCAAACGCTTCACTCCTCACCCAATTAAAAATTTCTCCCCACGACATTGTTCAAACTTGCATCTACTCGGAACTTTTCAGAGTTATAAATTTTAAGTTCATTAATAATTTCTTTCATTTTCCCGTTTCACTCGTGTATTTACTACTGTATTAGTATGACTTTTACTATCTGGAGCTTTATAGCGTTAAAAACCCAGTCATGTACTTTGTAGATACCCGAGATGCCCACATTGCATTCAATATAAAAACAGAGACCTTGTAGCAAACAGCGCAGCATCCACAGACATCTGTAGTTTCTCCAAGCCTGCATTTTTCCAGCTTCGGGCACTTGCTGCGATCACACTCTGGACAATCTAATCCAAAGCAACTAAGGGGAAAAAAGGCATCCTTTTTGTATTTCTCTCATTTTTAAAAATGCCAAAAAAAAAAAAAAAAATTCTTGCCAAAAGCTTACGAAATTTATTTTTATAATTAATTATTTTTTACTTATGGAAATTCAGGTAAATTTTGCAATGTTAATATACGTGAACTCTTGGATCACTTGTAAATGGTATGTTAGAAGAATGGAGAACCTTTTTGCATTGAAATGTCACATTTAATTTTGCAACTGGGCAGAAACCCACATCAGAAGAATCTTTTAAAAGTTATTGTCCTGTATTTATTACACTTTTTAAAATAAACACACACTAAATTGCGCTAATATTAATATTACTTTGCATCATACAAATCTAATATAATAACAATATTGCATCGTGATCACAATCGCAATGAGAATTAACCCGCAGTGGCGTAGTCGTAAGGAGCTGAACTTGTACG
Organism: Octonoba sinensis; assembly: GCA_038502835.1. Lineage (NCBI taxonomy): Eukaryota > Metazoa > Arthropoda > Arachnida > Araneae > Uloboridae > Octonoba > Octonoba sinensis. The sequence goes on from CM076602.1 coordinate 57,233,120, forward strand.
CACAAGTTCCTAGGTTCAAACCTGGTTAAAGTCGGCGGATTTTCAGGATGCAGAAAATTGTCAGCGTCCGAGTCCTATAATTATTTGGCATGTTAAAGTTCCATTCGGTATTTGTTTGTGTTGGATACTCTTGGCTAAATGGAGATCGACAAATCTTATTAAAAACTAGGACAAAATGAAGTTCTTCTACATTACATAATATTACATAATATTAACACTATACACAACACTATAACATTTGTAATAATTAATAACTTTCTTTTATAATGTTTCAATTAAATGTAAATACTGGGTTATAATCAGAAAAAGCTGTGAAAATAGCGTAATTACCTTTAAGATAACTAATTTTGCCTAGTGAACTCCACGTAGAACTCAATTGAAAATCTTAGTAAACAAAGAGCGGATATTCCGTGACAACGATGATCGCCCATAAGTCTTTCTAGCGGTGAATTGCCTTCATTGAATTCCTAAAGTATTTCCCCCTTTTCAGAAGTGATACATTTATGTTACTTTATTTTGAAATCGAAACAAAGGCACGAAATAAATCCTATGAGCTAAAAAAAATGTAAATAAATATTTTATATATGAATGATAAGACTGCAGTACGTATACTATTTTCATAAACAAATTGCCATAGGTACCATTGTCACATATTGACAATGTACATATATATCTTTACAACTTTTTTTAAATTCCACTTACCTCACTACGAGGGAAAGACCTACGGCAAACCACAGAAAAGTCTTCATTCTGCCTCTAACTAAAATTATGCAATGAGTCAATAAATTGACTGTTTTGTGTTCATATATATTATGTATTAAAATACACTTTTTTAAAACATACCAATATAAATTTAAGTCCAAAATACATAGCAATAAAAATAAATGTACCAAGAAAAGACGAAAAGCAAAATAACAACATACGACCAACAATCAATGGAAACTACAAAAATTGCAGAGAAAAGAATGAAAGCACACGATGGCGAAGAATGCTGTATTGCGTCATCAGGACATATTTTCATCATGCATACTAATTAATGACTAAAAAATGGTTGCATCACCATACGTGCTAATGACGACATCAGTCACTCAGTTTGAAAATGTCTAATGTGAATTTAATTTTTTATTTGCATTTTATTTTCCGTTTTTATGTATCAATTTTCTTCTAAAAAAATGTTTTGATGTATCAATTTTCTCCTGGCATCCAAGAATACAGTACAATTTTCAAACTTACAGCATACAACGTTAGATTTGTCAATATATTCAATGCTGCAAAACAAAATTACTTTAGTGTAAACTAACATTATGCTTACAAAGATATAAAAAATATAATTAAATTAAAAAAGAAAAAAAGTACCGAATGGTAAATGACATTTATCAAGCCGGACACGTGATACGCTGTAACCTAATAACAGAATGAAGAAGGAAGAAGTAGAATCCAAGTCTCAATGAAATCTTTTACCTCATCACTAAAAACATTACGCAAAATACTTTATTTTACTTAGTTTTTTTACTGCTCATTTTCAATTAGGGCAAAATAAGATGTTCCAGAAACATAATGTAAAATTAAAATCTCTAGAAACAACAAAATTTGTTTCATTTATTTATTTGTTATTATTATTCTAGAAAAATGACGGTTAAAATACGCGTCAATGCATGAAAATTGATTGACCTATATGATGAGTGCATCATTATTTTTTTCTCCTGTAATTATTGTACGTTCGTACACTAACCACCAAAAAACAAGGCAAAATATTAATTTTATTTTAATCATCGAGTTAAAAAAATAAATTAATAGTTAAAAAAATAAAGAAGTATACAGCGTATACAAGAAGACAAACGAATGTGTAGAGGGAGGAATTCGAATTTTTTCAGTTATTATCTTTTTCTTTTCTGATAATCGAAGTAGATAACAATAAGTAGATCGCAGATTCCTATCTAATATATATGAACTCATTTTTTCTTATAATCACAAATTATAAAATAAAATTCCACCGAAAGAAAATCCAAATCTATGTATTAAAAGGAACTTATACTGACTAAGTTTATTCTCAGCGGTAAATTACTGTAAAAATATTAACAAGGGGGAAAATATTAACAAGGGGAGGGGGGAGGTACTTGCAGAGGATATAAATACTTAAATAGAGAAGGGGGTGGAGGACATACTTAAAGAGAGAGAGAATGAGAAAATAAATAAATATAAAAGGACTTACCAAAAAGTCAGCTGAAGAGAAAAGAAACTCCACGTTGCTGGATGGGATATTTTAAGATGCATAGCTCTGGGAATAAACCAGATGGATTTAAAAAGATTATACATTGGGGAACTGAAAGGCGATTATGTATCTGTGAGAAAAAAACATGTTATGATAGAATTTATTCCTCGGTCTTAACACTAAGATCATTTCGAAACCCCTTTAATGATTCAAACTTTTTAATATTTTTAAATTAAAATTTCATAAAAGTCATGCTAAAATAATGTTCGTTGATCGCTAGGACGTATCACTCATTTGCTGCGCTACGTCATAGCTTGAAAACTTATGATATTTGAGTTAATACTAGCGAGTTAATGGCAATGATGATTGGCAATTATTCTGTAGTATATTAATTTAAATAATTTTCGTCTTATGACGTAATTGCAGTAAATGAGCGATATGGGTTCGTACTTTGGAATGAAGAAAAAATACATTTTTTTTTTCTATTCAAGATTACAAGTGTGCATGAGTGCACCCATTATTTTAGTTATTTAAAAAATATATATATATCTTTTAAAATAGGCGTACAAAGAAGCCATGTATAGATTACATCAGTTTTTAAATTTGTGGTGTAACGAAAGTCAAAATTGTATATTATGAAATGCGTACTGGAAGCAATAAAAATTAGAAACACATTTAATTCAAAACATACCTCAAACACATTATTATAAACCCTCCCCGCTAATATTGTGCACCATTTTTGTAGATTTTTTTTTCATTTGTCAAATATTTATTTATTTATTTTGATAACTATATTATTTCAGTTTTAATTTCATGGACATTGATTTCGCTGGTCATTATTAGGGGGAAACGTCTTTCTTTTTTCGAGACTAGTGTCCGGTTTTATGTCTTAATATTTAAAATGTTAAGAGAATGCGTTTGTAATTATCATGGTTGGATCACCCACTGGTAGCTATTTAAATTTAATTTTACATCAACCAGTAGGGAATTCAAGTGTTCACATCACCCATTGGTAGCTATTTAATTTGATTTCAGATCAGCCAGATACAAGAAAAAGATATTTAAATACGATGCCCCCCCCCCCCTCCCGATTAGGTAAACAGATACCAAAAGTGCATTTAAAATGTAGTCAAAATATTGCGCGATATTTTTTTTTTTTTTATTACACTCCAAAAGCTGCTCAATCAGGAGTGAAATATCGAGAGGGAAATTAAATTCCAGAAGAAAGAGACGAATAATAACCATCAAAGCTTCGTTATAATAACGGAAGTTTCGCTAACAACGTATGTGAATGCATTTCCGAAAAATGGCAGCAGGTGAATAAACATTTTATACCGGAGCATCATAGAAAACAGTGCTTTGCACTTCTTATTTCGTTGTTGACGGTTCTTTGAAAGCAAAGAAACAGACTATTAGAGAACATTTAGAAAACGAACGTTTTAGCAATATTGATTTTTTTTCTCACCTGGAAACAACGAATATGTTCATAACCAAAAAGTATAAAATAATCAAAGTTAAAAAGACTCGCATTATGACGCATTCTTTGCGACAAGAAAATAAAGGTAAGAAAAAATCTGTTTCTTTTTTTTAAAAAATTGAAGCTTTACACAGACATCTATCTCAGACACATCGAACTGAATTTATTCAGATATATCTACTTTATATCTATATATATCTACATTTATGAATATCTATTGAGCGGAGCCATTATTTAAAACTTATATCAACTTTTCTACCAATATCTATGTCGTGCTGTTTGGCATCTGACTTGTCTTTTCTGTTTCCACCATTAGAAAAAAAGTACACATATACCTTATGTAAGTACCTATATATCCATTTCGGAGGCGGAGGTGGCCTACCTATCTTTATGTTTATATACCGCTCTGCAATTTGTACAATGTTTCTATTTTATGTTACCAGGTGGTTCGCCCTTCTATGCTTTTAATTTTTTTTAATTACACTAAAATATCAAAATATAATTCGAAAACAGATAACAAAGATATAATTAAAAATGAAATTTATAAGTATATATTGTAACTAGTGATGTCGGTCGGGCAAATGCCCACTGGGCAGGACATCTATAAATGGGCATTTGCCCAAAGCATTTTTCAATGCCTCCCCCCTCCCCCCCTTATAAAAATATGTTTTATATTTTAATATTTTTAATGAGTTTTACAGCTTATAAATAACATCGTAATTATTTTAGAATATATGTTTCATTGATAATGGTATAAAGGGCTTATAAATTGCTATTTTTATCAATATTGATCCAAAATGGGGTCATTTTATGTCACAAGGCCAAAATCTCAACCTCATATTTTCTTGAAATTTCGCAGAGGGCAGTATTGGTATAGACTAGGGAAAATGTGAAAATTACTCGTTTTTGATTTACAGAGGTATGAAATTTTGATAGTTGCAATGAAATTTCACAATGGCATAAAAATGAAGAAAACCATGTTGCAAATGAAAATGAATTTCCAGAGTTTGATGAATTTGGCATGGGCAGATCTGAATGTTAAAGCCACTTCCTCAGATAGCAGCAGCAACAATAAGATGAAGTCAAAGAAAAAAAATTATCAATAGGTGGCAGTGGTATGCAACTTAATATACGTTAGGGGTTAGCCTATTTATAACAGAATATCAAAACTAACTCAAATCTTGCTCAAACTAAAATCATTTTAACCAAACCATTAAAAGAAAAAATATATATATCTGCAGGAGGCAATATTAATAACTATACTTCTAACAAATAAATTACAAAGAATTACATTATATCTATCAGGTTTTAAAGGATCTCCAATTATTAGTAAGAATTTGACTGTTGAACAATAATCACTATGTCTCTAGATAGGGATAGAACCGAATCAAATTAAAAATTGCGCTAAAAAGTAAAACATTCATTCTTTAGAGTGCTTTCATACCAAAGGTGACAAAGACAAAAAACATGTCTTTTCCACATCTGCACAAGAGCAGAGCGCAGCTTTCCCTTCAAAACTAGGCTCTGCAGTTGCGCAGATGACAAAAGGCATGTTCTTTTGTCTTTGTCGCCATTGGTATAAAAGCAGCCTTAAACATCAACACCACTTTTAAATATAGCTTTATAAGTCGGTGCAAAATTATGACTGTCTAATTACAAATGCAACAAGTTGTACTTTATATTGGAACTGTTACAAACTCTGGGCCATTTATATTTCAAATTGATTCATAATTACAAAAGATTTTATCTATCATAATTTTGCACAGACTACTAAAAACTATGTTTAAAAGTTGTACTGATGTTGATTAAAGAACGAATTTATGAAAACAAGCATGGTTTACATGACAAATGTTTTAGAAGCAGTATATAGAGGGAGGAATGGGACATTTTGAAGGAGGGAAGTTTGGAGCCATGTCCCATCCCTATTCCTAGGAACACACTGAAGAAAAAAATTGAAGGAAGTCAAAAAGGACACACAAGATAACAAGAAAAATCTGAAAACAAGAAAATCGATGATGTAGTAGCTGCCAGACGAGAAAATAAAAATCACAAGCTAACACCTATAGGACAAAGCAAACTAAAACCCATGTGCTATGCCCCCCCCCCCCCCCCCGCAAAAAAAGGAAAAAAAATTACAGGTTTCATAACTAGAGCCGGATATCTAGTAAAGATAAGTCGAAGACACACTGTATATCCGGTTTACCCTAAATCCTGCCCTTGCCACCCCAAAAGCTAAATCATGGGTATGAATGATATTGTATCTGTGTATGGGGGTACTCTTATATACACATAAACGTACATGTCTATTTTTAAATATTATTTCATCCAGAGTTTTTGATCACTTCACATTACATGACATTTTACATTGCAAAAAAAAAAAAAAAAAATATTTTCTTGATTATAAAATCATTCTGTTTTTTTTCACCCTAAAAGTAAATTTTATGAACGAAAAATTGCTTTGTCGATTAATCAGTAAAAATCCTGCTGCTTATAAAAGAATCCGCTAAGTGGCCAATTACCGCCAAATAATATGGTTATCTCTAATGCATAGCACTTCCATTTTTATACACAAAAATGTCAGTTTATCTGCATGGTCACATTTAAAGCTTTAACGTACGTCATAAAGATGTACATTTTTATTTCAAAGTTTTTATGTTTATAGTAACTTAAGTATTTGATGTACATGTATTTTCATAATAAGGTTTGGTTCAATTGGCTGGTTTATTTTAATAAAATTTTAAAAATCATATTTACAGGAAAAATATTGCACCAAGTCCAACTTATCTGTGTTTGTACTGGTATTATGCAAGGATTCTACAACTTGAAATCCTCAAATTCAACGAGCACTGTGGCCTGGCCAAGATAACACACAAGTAAAAACGTCTTAGAATACACAAGTTGATTGCAGAAAGGCATACAAATTAGGAAGAAATTTATATACTTCACGAGAAAATGGGGAAGAAAAAAAAGGAATTTTCCCCCCCAAAAGATGAGTACAGAAGGGTTGGCCTTGGCTGCAATATTTTTTGATGGAAATTTTGTAGGAATTGTGGCAATTAAATAGTGCAGAGTCACTGCTCATGTAGAAGTAAAAACTATAACATGGAAGCACAAAAACAGATTTGCAAGCAAATGAATTACTAAATTTTTATTTTATTGATACAATTATCTATAAACAGTAATAATATGAGAATGTTACATGGCAAATTAGACTTGGTAGCCTAACAAACTTCCTTTACCAATGCATTCACCTATGCAAAAACAGAAATATATCTCAGCTGCAATTAAAGAATTCAACCAAGCTTCCTAAAAGAAAAAGGTTTAAATTATAAACTTAAATTCTGAATATTTTTAGCATTCAAAAATTACAGATAATCATAAACACACATATCAGTGAATAAACTAAACCAAACAAAATAATTTTTCCAGACTGAATCCCATTCCCATAGTAAAGAAAGATGGGTCAAAAAAGTAAGAAACTTTTCAATTCTCAGTTATTTATTTATATATGCTAGAATGAGACAAGAGTACTACTATATTGACAGTTACTGCTTTTTCATGGATTTATGCCCGAAAAATATTCTCAATTTTCCTTCTGAGCCATAAACTTTCAATGCAAATATTGACAAAATATGGAAAATCCACGAACAGTTGTTAGTGTAATTATGTGCAGATTAACCACCCGAATATGACCGCGATCTACCGAAGATTTCCTTGTGCGTTAATTGTCACTGGCGATTTACAGTTTGGTAACGACTGGTCTAAACTACAAGTAAGGAGCAATTTTGCTTTAAAATGACATAGTGAACTTCTCAGGTGGTGAAAGGTCACACAAATAAAATTTGAGAGCATTAGACATGAAAAAAACCCTGTAAATATTGCTTCAATAACATATTGAATCCCAACTGCATTATATCTAATTGAATTAGACCAAGCAAAATATTTTAAGTAAATATTATGCAGTATTTATAATATAGACGCTGCTTGATTTTGGGGCAGTGCAATAAGCGTTCTTGATAGTTTCGATGTAATTTGTAAAGGATAAGTAAGGTGTTTAAAGTTTTGAGCTTGATGAATTGGGTAAATCTGAATCTCTCGGCCACTTACTTCCTTTGAGGGCAGCAGTAACTATAAAAATAAAAATTGATGAAGCTAAAGGAAAAAATAACCTTCAATTCATTTGTGTGTTCTTTTTTAGTATTAATATTATCTGGTAATAGCATGCCACTTAATATTTGCTGCTAGCCTGTGTATGTTACACATAGGATATCGGCTAACCCCAAACAACAAATTTAATGTGTCTCCTTTCAGAGCCAAATGGTTCCCCACCCATGGTTTAGGACAGTAGTCATCAAAAATCCAGCTACAAGCAACTCGAAAGGAAATCTTTTAATAGATTGCAGTGGTATTCACAGGGCCAGCCCTATCAATGTGCAAAGTGTGCAAAGTACAAAGGCACCAGCATCTTGGGGGCACCTCAGCGTAAGAGCAAAAAAAAAAAAAAAAAAAAAAAAAAAAAAAAAAAAAAAAAAAAAACAATAATCCATGTTTCATAAAATTAGTTCAGCAGTTCTATGATAGTGACTCCTCCCAGATACTCCTTCTTTCAAGCAAAAGAACTTAGCGTCAAAATTCACTTGTAGCGATGGTAATATACCCACTGTGGTGCTTGATAGAGATGGTTAGATGGTACTAATCCCTGTGAAACGCACTAGGTCTGTGCAATTACGAGAAGCGAACAGCAGCCCATTAGAAAGAAAAAATTAGCTATTTGTTTCACATATGTAATTATTAAAGTTTTTAATAATTACATACATGAATTATTGAAAACGCAATAAAATTATACACAATTTGACTTTATATTATTTTAGTTTGTATGAAGAGGGCTAGGGGTGACTATTTTTATAAAATCCAAGGGCGCCAAATACCGTCGGGCCGGCCCTGGGTATTCATGTGGTTAATTTGCACATAATTACACCAACAACATGTTGACTTTCTATATTTTGATAATATTCGCATGGATAGCTCATGGATCAGACAGGAATTAAAAAATATTTCGCTGGCATAAATATATAGTACATGAAAAATGTAGCTGCCCACTCGCATACATAAATAACTGAGAACAGTAAAATGTGGAAAAGGTACAGTTGCTCAGTGGCTTCGTAAGTTTGGCGATTACAGGTTTAGACAGTTGTTGCTACCTATGAGGTACACTTGAATACTGTATGTTTTATTAAGAAAACTATTTTTTTATTATAGCTATACAATTTAATTTTTACTGATTCATAGATAAGTTACTTTTTAATATAATTGGGTAAATTAAACATAATTGCAAATCATCATTTTTATCTTGCTTAAAAATTCAAAAAATCGCAAAATCTCGTTCAATTATGAAACTTGACCCTCTTTGAGCTACCTCTAAATATTGTTTGCTGGTGATAAAATTTTATTATAATCATTTTTTGTTATAATGGAACAAATTTAGAGGGTAAGAGGTTGAAAATTTAAAACGTCGAAAAATAAACACTACCCTAATGCTCACACCACACCATTACTAAAAGCTGAAACTTTTTGTTTCAATCAAGTATCTTTATTGAAAACTTTTATGATAAAAAAAATATTTTAGAAGGAAAAAAACCTTAAGCTATTATGGGACATGAGTGAAACTTTAAGGATACATATTCTAAATTTTAACAATTGTTGTTTTAAACACTATCATTCTGAATTATTTATTGTGTGGCATTTATGAAATTGATCTAATATACTATTTTTAAGATAAAAAATTCGGAATGGTTCATGATTATTATGATTTCTAATTCAGGGTTCGTACGCTTTTGGCAAAACAAAAATAAGGACTTTCTAAGGACTTTTTAACGACCTACAAAAAAATATAAGGACCTCACAAATTTTTCGAAATATACCAATTGTAATGTTTATTTTAAAAGGAAGCATTATTGAAAGAGGAAATTGATTTAACATCGTATTTTTATTAGGAACACAACACAAACACTTTTATGGAGCTCTCTTTATCTTGTTGCTTTTCTAATGTCCAATACAGTCAGGGAGTTAAATAATTATTGGAGCTAGTAATAAGAAGCACACAACACAAGTATTAATCATATATAAGCAAATTATTGTGATATGAAAAATTATCAAAAATGGTTAGTGCTATAAAATACAAGTTAAATGAAAAACAATTTAAATAAAAGAAATTTAAAGAAAACACTGCACTTTTTCTCGAGAATTTGTGCTTAATTTAGATTTCTTTTTTCATTTTACTTAACGTTGCCAGCATCTCAATTTAGGCTTACTTAAATTTTTATCCATTTTTGGTCCTGTCAATCTGCCACTTTCGGTCTGTCCGAAAGCCGCTATAGAGACCGACCCGAGAAACCAATACAAGTCGTTGAAATGAAGGAAGTTGGATTCTTGTGAAGGATGCAAAAGATAGCAAAACAAATAGAGTGCATGGGTACCTTCTCATTTCAACAAAAAAAATTAAGCACCTGGAATAAAAAAATAAGGACTATTTAAGGACTTTTTAAGGCCTTAAAAATGAAAATGAACACTAAGGACTTTTAAGGACCGTACGAACCCTGTAATTTGAATGATTGAATGAATGATGCTTTGTTGTTAAGATGCTTGAAGAATAAGAGTGATATCGTAAAATTTAAAAAATAGTTATTAGTTCTAAACATATGAAATATGTTATACACACAGACAGATGGACCTAGGAAGTTCTGTTTGACACAGTGGTTGTAATTGCAGCATGTTTAATTTTTACAACATTTTCTAACATTATAAAATTGATGATTTAAAAAAAAAAAAAAAAAATCACTTTATTTAAATCATGATTTAAATCAAGCTGATTTAAATTAACGAACCCTGATAGGCAATGAAGAAATTTACATCAGCGTTATGTTTTGTATCATTTTTAATAAGGAATTTATACATATGTGCTGTACAGACATGTGACTCACTGAGGAAAAAAATACTGAAATATCACAGCATCATGACAAAACGCTGTAAGCTTAATAAAAAAAACTCATATTACAAACAAATTACTATGCAATAGAATTATCAAATACAAAGGAAAGCTAAGACATTACTCTCTACACTTTAATATAAAGGAATAATTGGGGCTTAAATGTCTAACGAAAAAGTGCAGAAGTCCTAAATTCTTTCAAACTTACATTCATATGTAAAGAGTGAATTCCAGTGCAATCTATAAAAACTAATTCCATTTTTTAAAAAAATAAACAGGTTTCCAATCATTAACTTTTTAAACTGAAGTAACTATTTTATATCTACTAACTATTAAAAAAATATTGAATAATATAAAGCGTGAAGTGAAATAAAAAAGATTGCAAAGTACCAAAGCATTACATAAGAACAAGATGATTAATACACAATATAAGGATACTTGTGATTTAAACAAAATTACTTTTATTTAGATATATGCATGATATTGAACTACTTGATTGATGAACTTCTAAGATCAAGAAGAAGCACTATCAAAAACCTTAGGCTCATTTTTTTTTCTCAAACTTAACAATTGTTTTACAATATTGGAAAGAATCCCCCAACAGACAATTGCTGAAATTTTTAAATGTTTTTTAATTATATATTGAATGAAAACAGAAATAATTGTTGTTTTATTTTGTAACAATATGTAATGAGTATTTGAAAGGAAAAACCCCTAATGCTAAAGACAACCAAACAATTCATTTTAAATTACATACAAAAGGGGAATGGGGGCATGGGGGGCATTTTAGGCAAAAATATTTGTTTAGCTAGGTTATTAATAAGGCAGTAATATTTAATAATAATTTTTACCGATATCACTGAAACTTAAAATAACTTTCGAAAAATTCCTTATATTTTCGGCCTAATTTTTAAGTGGGCTTGGCAAAAATACGTCCGTGCAAGTTAATAAAGAAAAAAATAATTTAAGCTCAAAGTTATTGATGTCCAAGATTCAGAATAGGATAGAAAATGAGAACTAGGAGGTTGTACCGAAGCCGATGCAATCGGATTTCGAAATGCATAAAAAAACGGGACCGACCTTTGAAAGAGCAATGTACGCAACAAAATGCGTAAATTTTACTCTTAATTTGTAAGACCTGGCAGGTATGTATGTTGGCAATCCAATCTTGGTATGTACCAAGTTAACTAATATTTACTGTCCTGGGAAATACTCGGTTAAGGTGAGTGGGAAAAAAATTAAAAATGTATTATATTTATTTTCTCTCTTTTAAAACATCCTCGGTTACTGAATTTAGCACCTGAGAAAATTGCATTAAAGAGAAAGGAATAAAAATATTCCTACCATGTCTGTTGCGAGACAAATTTACATAAATGTCAGTTTTTTGTTTAGTTCTTCCCCTACTCTTTTCATATCCAGCACCTGCACCATTACATGTATTTCATTTCATTATTTGTTTCTATCTTAAATACCCTTCCCGCAATAACCCATTTTTATGCAAACTATTCCTGTTCCAAATTCCTGAATCCAAAACTTTAGCAAGAAATTTGTCGCCTGGAAATGGAATTCTGGTCGTCAAATTAAAAAAAATTGTCACAAAAAGCTATTAAAAACCGCTTATTTCTAATACTGGTTTTAAGCAATTGTTTGCTTTTGTAACTGTTAACGTTAGCAATTTCAAATACTAACTGGTTTTGAAATTGTTTGCAATATGTATGTTATACTGCGTTTGACGTCATTAGAATTAAAAATTAAATTATCAAATTCTCATAATGAATGCTCTTTATGGATATTTGCGACATGAAAGAGATTATACGACTAACTCCTATTGAAACGAAATTAACTGTCTTCTAACGGTAAACCGCACTTCTTATTGTTATTGCAACAATTGTAAGTAAAGCTAGAGGGAAAATAGTTCTAACTGCTGTTTCACAACCGTACAAACGCCTCTAAAGTTGTCAGATCTGGCAATAATAATATAATAATTCATTCAAAGTATCAAATTACTGTAAACTTCGCTGAAAGCGATTAGTCGCCTTTTCCTTCTTGAATGACTCAAATGTAGAAATTACAATTTTATTATGAACGTGCTTCAGGATGATTGCATGTATGCTTGTGAGCTTCTGATCAGGAATAAATAAAAATGTCTTTTCTTCTTCCCCTCTTTTTTAAAAATTTAGCTTTCGGAGGTAGAAGCTAAATATTTGGATTGACGGGAACGTAATTTTAAGCACCGGAACTCTATACTAATAATTCATCAAAAATTCCTGTTAAGTTATTATATACTATAACATTGAGAAAGTTTTAAAAGAGGAAAAAAGTTGCTAGATCTACAAAAAATGAGTAAATCCTTTAAAACTAATAAATGCATTACTTATTTCATTGAAATTTAGAAATCAGAAACATCAATGATGAACTACATCATATCGTCTTCTGATTTACAGTACCTAGTACCCAGTTATAGCAGGTCCTTTAATGTACCCTAAGCCCTAATCGCCAATATCTCTAAGAAAAACTTATAAGTGTTTTTAATGTTACTTATTTTTTTAATCAAATTTGCTATTTTTAAAGGACAGATGCTACACATGACACAAAGTCTAATAAAATAAACATTGTCAAAAGGAAATGCTTGATCCAAAATTGTGACTAAAAACTGACTTTGGAGTCCAGCTGCCATACTTACTCCAATATAACACAGAAGGTGATGAATAATAGTAATAATTTGTTTTTCTTCATATTACATAAAATTAATCACATAAGAGTTGCAATAGGTCTCAAATGCCAAAAATTATTGATTCCATAAAGACTGAAAGTCCTTGATAAAGCGGCTACTAATTGCAAAAAAAGTATACATTGAAACTAAAAGTGTCCAGTGGACCCTGGATACAAACTGAAAATTTGAATTTTAAGTTCTTAACACTTGGCATGCGGGCATACTTCGCGGCCGAATCACGCGTGCAGCGGGCGCTTTTTCGTGAATTGCGCGGAAGTTTGGTTATTCAGAAGGATCGCAGTAAATCGAAAACTACTTCGTTTTTATGAACGAACCTTTTCTTATTTTACACTTTTTTTTACAACTACAAGTAGAACTGATAACGTTTTAATAGTTTTTTACAGTATGGTACCGTTTGAAGCATTTTCCTCTGTGAAGAAGAACACAAGCAATGCAAACAATACGTATACAATGTCACAGATACATGTAATTGTACGTATTTTGTAGATTTGTGGCGGTTAGCAGGTATCCACCACAAATCTACTAAATACGTATTTTTAGGTGATCCGCGCTCTAGTGACAGACTGCAAAAAACGTAAAAATACGTTGCCCACATGCCAAGTGTTACCTCACAGATGAGTTTGGTAAAACACTAAAGATGCTGAAAACAAAAATTCACAAACTTTACGTGTTCAACATATTTGAAGCAATACTTAAAATTTTCTCAAAATAGGCTGTTAATAAAAATATTTTTAAAAATGAATTAATAACATAATTGAAAAGAAAAAAAAACTTAATGTTTCAGGAATGTAGGTGCATTTTGTATTTATGGCATCAAAGTAAGATACCGAGTTGATTAAAAATTCGAGTTAAACTATTGCATTTTTTCTATTTCAAAGAATGCAAATTATATTTAGGAACAATAGCAGAGTTTACTAATAAAATTGGCAAAAACAGATTTGTATATTTTTGGATGTTTAAAACTAGAGCTGAGCTAGAACATAAATAAAGGTTGAACTTCTATTTTATTCGAGTTCTCCATAGTCCCAGAGAATTTAAAGGCATTTTTTTTCATGGTAGAAACAAAGGAAAAAAAATCCCTGATATTCCCTGATTGCGCTACAAAAATTTCCCTGATTTTATAATTTTAATTGGGAGTTACGAAGCATCATTATCATATATAATGACAGTATCACAGTGGTAAAACCAGAAAAAATATTTATAAGGGGGATGTACTATACTTTTCCATCTAAACTTTTCAATTCCTTTTTCCTTTTTTGAGGGGGTGAAAGAAAAAAAATGACGTAATTTTCTAAGTCGTATAATCTGCAACTGGTGAGAATTTTAAATCTAAAAATTTCTTTAAGAATGAAGATCAGCCCCCCTCGTTGTCATTATTTTATAGAAGGATCCATTTATTTCACAGGTGAAGAAGGTGTGCACTTTGTTAATGTTTACTCTTTCCTTGGTAACACAGATTAGATAATCATCTTTCATTACATAGTTAGCATTTGATCATGTTCGCAGAATTTAGTACCATACTTTTAAAAACTAAAACAAAGTTTCCACTTGACATTTTGGTCAAGGTGGGAAATTCTACCTTGCATTTTTTCCCCAACATGGACCCTGCTCCCAGCATTTAATATGAGTTTTTCCCTATATTTATCAGTTTTTCCCACTGGGATGGGAAATATCGGTTTGGACAGGAGAAATCCAACCCTGCATTGGATGTAGATTTTTGCCACCTTCGTTATTTTTATAACCAATTTCCAAATTGGGGATTTTTGTGACCTGTAGACACCATACTTTTACATAAATAGAAATTTATAAAATCTTGATTCAAAACATTTCGCGTAACTTTTACAAAAATAAGAACAAAAGTTGTTTTACCTTGACTGGAACTTGCTTCCAAGCGCCATTTTTAGCTGACCTCATAAGTCGTCCAAACCCAGCCATGACTTCTGGCATTTCAGACATTTTAGGAGGAGTCAACTCTACTTTCGCATATTTCATAAAAACTGCAAGCTTCGGTTGAGCATTAGTAACCATTCCTGCAATATGCAATTCAGTTAAAGGAAATGCTATTATATTCCATGATAACTATCACTAATAAATGACAAAACCAACTTTAGTAAAGCACAAAATTAAAGTAATACAAGGGAGAAATGAAAACAACAAAATCTTCACAAAATAAATCCATTGGTTCCATGCTCTATTACTAAACTGCTTTTTTAGTACCTTAGCAACAAAAACTTAACATTTCTTCTGCATTGTAAAAGCGGTTTGTTGTAACTCTGAAAGGAGAATATGGAAATACTTTTATAAATTTTGTTTCAATAAAATTGATTTTAAATTTTATTTTCTTTATACAAAGATTTCATTTTTTATAAGCAATCGTTGAATTTTTATAAATGTTATAATGACATTAAAAAAAAAAACCATGTCTTAAAATTTAAATTTATTGAAATTGTCAGAGAATTAGACTGAAATTTATTTTCAAAATAAAGTTGAAAATAAACAAGTTATATTTAGAATAAGGATTGAGAATCTGATAGGACTATGCTTAGTCCTCATTTTATCGACCCATAGAAAGGATGAAGGGCCGAGTCCAGAGTCCAAGGTTCAATACCCCAGCTGGGCCCGGGGATCGAACCCTGGACCTGTGGCACGGCAACAATTCTATCAAGACAGTGTTTCAAAGTTCAAAAAAAAACCAGATGAAAAGTGGCTAGAAAGTAGAAAACTACAACTTGAAATTGTATTATAAATTTCAGTTAATGCTCTTTGCACTCCATAACTTTAATATGTAAACAGGGCTGGCAGAAGGGGTGGGCAAGGAGGGCGACTGCCAGGGCTGGCAAGTTTCTGCCGGGGTGGTTAAAACCAGTGGTTATAACCGGTTTAAACCGGCATGGCAGAAACTAGTTTCTGCCAGTAAGTGGCAAAAACTGGCAGAAACTAAGAAATAATACTAATATAAGAACTTTAATCAGCAATGATTCATAATTCACACATGTATTTGATATGTAAACAAATAGGTTAAATTAAAATTTATTATAACTAAAAATAATGAATGTTATTCAAAGTTGCAAAAAGTTTAAAAATGATCATATAAATATACTTTGTTTATATAATACTAATTTTCTTTCATTTGAAAAAAAAAATCATAATAATGGTAATCTGAGGCTGTACAAGTTTAACTATTAATATTATTGTATTAACTATTAATATAGTTGAATTTCTATTTAAAGGTAAAAAAATGCTATTATATTTTAACAAATCACTTTTTCAGAGTATTTTTAAATAAATATTACAAAGCAATGGCAATAACTTTAAGGTTATCTATGATATACAAATAGAAATGATTCTTGAGAAAATATATAAGTATATAATTGAAGCACAAAAAATATCAGAAATTTTTTTAAATGAAATATTTTTTACAATTATTTTACAAAATTACCACTCGAACTCAAAAATACAATCCCTTTTTATACGGAGCATTCCATAGCATACGACTAATTTTGCTAACCTTTCTGAACCCAGACTGTTTCTTAATTTGTTCTGAATGAAATAAAAGCTTGAAAATATTCTTTCATGACCAGCATTTCTTGTTGGCAATGTCATTATTGTGGATGCAAAAGTTACAAAATTTGAAAAATCTTCGTTTTTACCAGTATTTGTTTTAAAAGACGACATTACTTGTTTTTCTAATACAAATTTATTTTTTAATTAAAACTATCAACAATATTTTTTATTTGTTACTTACTCTGAATAAAATGTACTTCAGGAAATTAATACTACTAAAAAATTTTCAAATGATGTCACAAAATGTGTTTATGCCAGTTATTGCCGGTAAAAACCGGTAGTGGCAGAAACCACTTTCTGCCGGCAAAAACCCAGCCCTGGCGACTGCCCAGATCGCCAGAACAAGGGATAGGCGCCAAAAGAGAAAAAGTTTACTGTTGTCTGCACAATTAATTTCCTTCTATTTTAGGAATATTATCTTCTTGTAAAAAAAATGTTCGTATTTTTATAGACATTTTTTATTTTATACTTGTGGCAGTACAATTTGACCAATTCGACACCTTCAAGAGTTATCTTCTGTCCCGGCCATTAGGTACCTTTTGGCAAAGCACGGAAGCACTGGCTTTACATCATGAAGGTCCGGGGTTCTATCCCCGCCTCTCGCAACGTCACCTCCATGTCCTCACACCGTCGTCCGCTACATACCCTTAGGGTAGATTCAACTGAAACGCATTCTATCAAATCCAAAATGATTGACTTTTCAACTCGAATTCGATCATTTTCAAACTGATAAATATTGTAATTCAACTTGCTTCCGGGACTTTGATCAAAACACGTAGAGTTGCCATCGAATGATTTCCTTGCTCCGCGTATCATCACATGACCAGAACTTTAAGCTGAACCAATGAAAAAATTGAATGAGAAAGCTATGCTATTTTAACTGTAACATTATCTGTTGATGTTTTGTTTATTGTTTTGGTTTGATCCGTTTGTTTTGCTATGCTGTTCCCTGTGTTGTGCTGATTATTTACACAGAATGTGTAATGAAACAAATATATTAGTAGATATTATCAAAAAAAAAAGGCCTCGGGACCTAATGAGGGGGGGGAGGGGGAGATCGTAACATCGACAAGTGCCTTTGTCACTCTTACAATTTTCCTCCATACTGTTGATGATATAACATGTAGTGAATATTTCTGAGGTAATAAATAGTTTGTATGCTTACTGAATCGTATCTTCCAAGAGGATAATCCATACCTTTCTTTGCTCATTAAATGCGCTCAATTCTATTTCATATTTCCTCCCAGTAGTCGGTTTTTACAAATGGCAAATAGCAGCAGGATAGAAAATAACTTTATCACACATTTAGCAGTGCTTCCCCCAGGCTTGGGCGGGAGGGCGCCGCGCCCTGCCCGCCCTTGGATTCGGGAAACGCGCCCATCTTGCCCTTTTGTTAGTGGAATTGCGCCCTTCTTGTAGAGCTCAAAACTCGCGATCGCCAGTCGCCGACGGCGACCAATTTTCACGTTTTGGCGACCATTGTTTTCATTGAAGTAGCCATAGTGGCTACCATTTGCTAATGCTAAAACCCTTTCTTTTATCTTGACACATGACCTTTTCCCAAATTTTCTTGTCCACTAAAATTTAAATAAAGAAGAAAGAAATAGGAGTTAATTTTTGGGCCACACGGAAACTAGTTTTTCTGCCGATTCTTACCGGAAATTGCTTACCGTGTTTGAAATTTCAATCTTTTTCCATCCTGGAATTATTTCAATTATCTTGAAAGTTGTAAAATATTTTTTGCATGCACTACCTTAAATTTTCTTATTTGTCGTTTCATTTTAATAATTAAAAAATAAAAAAAGTATAAAGATAGAAACAGCCAAAATCGTGCACGTGCTTCGCCGAAAATTGGATTCTAAGTTAGAGATTTTAATCCTTTTGCATCGGGTACAAATTTATATTATTTTCTAAATTAGAAGATATTTTTCACACATGCTGCACTAAATCTGCTTATTTTTCATTTTATTTTAAGTTTCTGCTTTTTTTCTTGAACTGTGCCGATATTGAACACGTGTTTGTCGAAAATTGCGTTTATCACTATTATTCACCATTATTAAATCACTATTATTGTTTCATTTATTCAAATTTGATTTTAGTATTGACAGCTATTTACTTTTTAGAAAATACTAAATTGTGGATATATAAGAAATTTTTAGAAAATTGTTAATTTACCTGGGTCCGACTTCTTTAAAAAACAATACACAATTATTGAAAACTGTTTGCTAAATAAACAATTATTGAAAAGAAGTAGTATTATCACAAAGCATAAAATAAATAAGAATTTTTTTTAGTTTAAACATTTTACAAAATTAATAATGATAATGACCTCTTTTAGGGCCGACAGTTGCAAGATTTTTCGGGCACATTTTGAGATTTTGGGGATTCTTTTTTTCACATCGTTTTATGGCTCTTTTTTGGCTTTGGGTAATTTTTTGTGTGTAGCCTGAAACTCTTCCAATGATTCTGTGCTTGATTATATTGCAACTCTCAAAAACTCTCTATCTCATAAAATTTAGAACAGTAGGTTCCCAAAGACTAATAAGAAAATTCTTTTTTTTTTCATCTTTATAAAGGACCCATTTGGGTCAAATATGCATTCATTACAGTGTAGTTGAGAAAACTAACCAAAATATAAGAGAGAATGCTCTTTCAAATAAGAAACTATTTACTATTCATAATATGAAAAAGCATTTAAGAATCCCAATTTAATGGTGCTTTCTAGTTATTTCAAGAAATAAAAGTTTAAAATGTAATAAAACTTGCGGGGGTGGGGGGAGACATGGCAATGTGTGAGGAATCCACATATTAGACATTTCCTTTTTCTCTCCTTATTCTAATAAACATTTATTTCAATCTTTAATGAAAATGTATTGTATTAATTTTGCTTCTTTTAATTTTTTTAAAAAATACTATTGTCATTGTAAGCTAAACCATTGCTTTCAATTGGTATTCTTGATTAATTATAATGGCATTTTTTGCAATTTTGCTGTTTTTAGGATGTGTTGAAAATTTTAAAGGGCATTCTCAGTGATCATTTAGGTCATCAAAATCCGGGCTCCAATTATTATTACTCAAGCTTTATTGTATTAAGAAAAGATATATTCTTATTTTCTTATTATTCCTCAGAGGTGATCAGATCTTCAGAAGTACTGGAATGAACAGAAATACTCTCATAAATTAGTAAAAATGTATAACTCAGAAAATCCTTGCTAGATATTTTATTGAATTTAAAATCATTATTGGTTGATGTTGCCATGAATTATACAAGCAGAATGTTTTCATGCTTTACTTTAAATATTGAAAACGATCTTAAAAATGAATATTGTCAAATTAGTTTATATATATTGGTCAATGCTCAGTTTCTCTGTGATGATGTTGATGTTTGACTAAAATGTTAAATTATGGCAATAATAAAGTATTACTACGGGAGGATTCATAAATGATGTCACGCTTCTAGGGAGAAGGGGGGTCGTGAAATTGTGACAAGGGGAGGAGAGGGGTAACAGGAAGTGTGACATTCTGCTTGTGCAACATAGCGTAACATGTGACAATGGGGGAGGACGGTCCAACATGGAAATAAGTGTGACATCATTTATGAACAGTCCCTACTTCAAATTACGTGTGCCCTTTATTTCGATAAGATGCCCTAAATTTGGAAAAGTGCTCCTTTTTTTACAGTAGCACCCTGCCCTTTTTCAATCCTGGGGGAAGGTCTGCATTTAGAATAAACAAAATGTAAGCTATTAAAACATAGACAAAGAAAAAAAATACGCCTGCAGACGATTTGATGACTTTTATGTTTTTTCAATGACAAATTCGCATTATTTTTCTTTTCATTTTTAGATTGACGTTTTGTGTGCCAGTTTTCCTTCCAGCTTATCGCATAAAAATATAAAAGCTTCTCTAACTAAGCGATATGGTTGCATAAACTTCCGTTCGCTCAAATTTAATGGATTGCTTCGGATTTGCAAATATCATGATACTCTTTGCATTCTGCGACTTCTGATCGCCAAAATGGCCGCCATTACTGTTAGAAAATCAATCGAATCGTGAAAATGATCAAATGAAAGCAATCGTGTTGGTCACGTCGTTAAAAATGGTCATCGTGTTTCAGTTGAATCAGAATTGTATGATTTTGATCGAAGCATTCGATTGAAAACTTGATCGAAAAGCGTTTCAATTGAATCCCTGCCTTAGATGAGTTTTTTTGACGGGCAAAGTCTCTAGGAAGAAGCTGGAAAGGGGGAACAAAATGTGTGCAACATAAAAAAGAAACGTTTGACCTTGAAATAGAATGAGTTTACATTTTCTAAAACAGATATCTTCTCTAGAGATTTATGGCGCCCAACATTCACTGCAGGGTAGTCAGTCTACTTTTATTATTTATGGATAGTCGGCTTAAATCAAATTGAATAATTAATGCAGAATTCATTTTGCTGGTAAATTATTGCAATTCAAAATATAAAAAGGTATTTTCATACAATAATGACAAAATAATATGCATTGTAGCGTTTAGTGCTTTAGGAGGACAACTTAAAAAAATTCAAGTTAATTTTAATTTAGATTTCTTTTCAAAAATTGCATTAAGGGCACCGTTTTCAGTAACACCCTTGGGGCACTAAACCGTCGTCCGCCAGCACTGTATGTAAAAACATTTTAATACCACTCTATTGGTAACCGACATAACAAAGCAAAACACTAAAGATAATGTAAAATACTACACAAAATATGTACATATTTTATAACACTTACCATATAAACCAACCCCATATACATTTATTAGTACCTACGGGAAATTGCAACTACCGGAAAAGGCGAATTTATAGCAGAGTAATCGACTTATATCTAAAATGTTTTCTCAAGGTTGCAAATTCAGATGTATTTGAAGGAACGTTTTTTCTTTTTTGCTAACAAATTGCCTTGTTTGGCGTTCTTGGCTTCATTTGACGAAAATGATAGACTGGTTTTTTTCTATAAGTAGGGGAGAGTGTTGTACCTTGGGACGCTTATACCTTGGGACATTGGCAATTTCTAAAAACCTATTGGCAACATTAACATTTTTTAAATTTCTAATTGTGAACTTAACCAGCAGATAGCATCACAGTAAAAGGCAGCATTAGAAGCACTGAATTGATGACTTGGTGAGAGAAAGAAAATTTTAGCACTCAAAAGTAAATATCTTTCTCATTCTAATTTCATTTACTGAAATAGCATTTGTAAAACTGTTCTGCTGAATTTTAATTGGATATTGAACAGAAGATTTTTAAATGTTTTGGTTATGAGAAAGTGATGATACTACATTTTGATTGACCACCATGTTGATTTTATTTAAACCATGTGATGATTGTACCTTGGGACAGTAAACCGTGTTGTACCTTAGGACATGTCTCAAGGTACAACATACACATGGTTCTTAATAATTTGGATATATTTTAGTATAAAGAGAGATATTCTAATCAAATGCAGTCTTTTAGATGTAGTTTTTTTATAAATGCAGTCAAATTAGGTTTTGAACTTTCAAATTTATTATTTGTGTAAATTACACATTACAGTAATGTATCTTCTTAATTTAGTGCTTTAAAAAAATAAAGTTTTTGATTTTTCGTATAAAATTGGTTATGTATATGACTGTTGCATGAATCACGAAGTATGTCCCAACAGGGTGTTGTACCTTGGGACAGTTTTCAGTTACTACTTAAAATGGCTGGCATTTTTTTATTTTTAAACTGTTTGAATTTGAAAAAATATATTATAGAGGAGAATGTTGGTGTATTTAAATAGTGTCTTCAGACTTTAAATCTAATTTTAATTTTTGAAGTTAAAAATTAAAATGTGAAAAGTGTCCCAAGGTACAACACTCTCCCCTACCGATTTAATTAAGCATCAAAGTGTTCAATATGCCTCATTGATGCAAGTTTCTAAATTTTGTGCATAAAAATGTTCAAATTTTGTTGAATTTTTTCTAATCCTGAACAGAACGAAATTCCCCCTAGTAGAAAAGCATCACAATGGCGCACTGTATCGTTTTGCCCCTGCAACAACCCAGGCAACAGAGATATATCGCACAGATAGTGGTGAAATCTTAGAGAAACAGGGTAATTTTAACATTTTATGAATTTTGAAAAATACAGCTGTGATATTGGTGTTGAGGCATAGGCAAGAGGTTGGTCCCTGAGTGCAGACCCCTTCCTTGAATCTGAAATAAAATTCACACATTGAAAATTAGTTGTTTTGTATTTAAATTATGTTTTTCCTCCCTTTAGCAATTTTACATGCAATGTATGTAGGACTGTCGTTGCAAAATTAGAATAGCTTAGATTGCAAGCATAAGCATCGACCATTCTTAGCGTGGACACCTACTTTGAGAAATTTCTTGCTATGCTAATGTACCTACTGATCAGTGTTTCTTTCAGGCATTTCTCCGGGGGGGGGGGGGGGGGGACTGCCCCCTCGGAGCAAGTCAACTGCCCCCCCGGGAGGAAATATTCAGATCCCAATTTCAAAAGAAAAAGAAGAAGAAAAGAAAAGGGGAGGAGGGAAGAATGAAAAATTAAAATTTTAAAGTATAGAGGAAATAAAGTGGCCTCTGTTTTGGATAGTCATAAAACTGGTCTCTCACTGGCCAACAAAATGTGATACGCCAAAGCTCCGCTCCTTCAGAGAAGACCTGGTTCTGAGCATTCTGTTGAGAGGGGTGTCAGGTATGGCTGATTCATGGGGCATGGTTCGGCATCAAAGTAGTGCAGTGGGTAAAAGTTTTCTATGGCTAAGATGCAACTATAATGGGAAGTGGAAGGGGGGGGGGGGACAAACTAACGTTAGGGCCCGTCTTGGCTCTCGGTGGATAAACAACAGTACAGGATAACAATACAATCTCCATTTGTTCGATTAAATTTCATGAATATAACCCCTTCCTAAAAGAAGCTGCCTTTTATTATTTAGTATTAGTTCCATTTTTTTACATATGGTAGGAACCTTTTGATCCATACTTCTATTATACGAATATTTCCATATCCAGTTGCAATGAGAGGACGATTTTCAATAAAATGTTTCACACTGTTACTTTGAGATTGAATCGTTTATTTCAGGTCAACATTGGGAGTAGTTTTGGAAATTTTCCAGAAATAATTACAATTATCTTTTAAGAAAAATTTACACTTTTATGCAAAAACATTTAAATCTAGACTCTGGTAATCTTCTACCTGACTCATGTCATGACTGGTCATTGACCTATGATCATCGTTTTGCAAGCAAGTAAAAACGTAAATATGTACATGTGTTCCATATTTTTTGAAACATTTCATCTCTTTAATGTGAAGAAAGATGCCAAAAATTGTGACTTAAGGCTTCAATTTAAAACTTTCCTGGAAGAACTTTAGACACCTCCCCTTTGCCATAAAAAAAAAAAACCCCTAAAACTACACTTTTTATGACTTCAGATTAGAAAAATTTTCAAAGCAGGGACTCACTAGTTTTTTCTTAACGTGACCAAAGATGGCCTAAAATTCTATTTTTAGAAATTCATCAGTTTTGGAAAATTTTCGAGTTAGATCCTCTGTTTCTCTTCTCCTTTTCTTACATCATTTAAGATACCATGAAATTGCGCTCAAGACTTCAGCTTCAGAAACACTTTCTGGGGAACAACACCGAACACTGTCAGTAGCGTCACCAAAAGTAGCCTAAAATGTAAGACTTCAGTTTCGAAAAATTTGCGGGAGGAGAGTTCCAGAACTATTTTTTGCATCCTCTAACATCTCCAAACAATGTATCTGAAATTTCATTGTTAGGACTTAGATCTCAAAAGGTTTCCTGAGGAGAGCCTTTGCACCCCTGTCTCCAGTAACGTTGACAAAAATCAAGTAAAACTGCATTTTTAAGAATACTTTTGAAAGTTTTCTCTGGAGAGAATCCCCTTCCCCTAACGTCTCCTAAGAGCCTAAAATTGCATTCTCCGGACTTAAAATTTCAAAAAAATTCCGGGGGAGGGCCCTCGAACCCACCGCCCTAAAGCCGATCTAAGCATTACATTTTAAAGATTTTAATTAGATAAATTTCAGATGCAGAAGCTTTAAATACACACTCCCCTAACTTCATTAAGCGTAGTCTAAAATTGCTTCTACTGTATATTATCAGGAATCTATCATATATTATATATAATAAAAAACTCCATATTATCATCATTTCTATTTTATGAAAAAAGAATATGACTTAGGATCATACACCGCCCCTCCTAATTCTTCACCTGCCCTCCCGGAGCAAAAGGTCTGAAAGAAACACTGCTACTGATTCAGTTCTAAGGTATTCAAATTAGTTCGGGGACGCTGTATTGCACATGTACCCAGTGAAGTTGAAGTTAAAAAGGTGGTGGGTTTGTGCATATAGTTTAATGATCCATGTCTAATGGAACTCCAGAGAAAACTGTTAACCCCAACCAACTAACTCCACCCTCCCACTAGAGGGCTGGGCACTTCACTGATCGCAAATCGGAACCTATTCAATCTTTTGCAGCTCAATAGGTATAACTAGATATTTTACCAGTTTGTGTGAACAAGAGTCGAGTACACAGAAAACTTCCTACGTTTATGCGAATTTCTTGCTCTTACCAGGGAGCAACATTACAAAACTTCTACGTTCATGGATGATTTTGACTTAATGTTCGCTATTTTCTTTGATAAAGAAAGTATATACACTTAAATAGCTTTTTTTATGCACAGCAAGCAAATATTTTTTAAATGCATTCAGTTGTGCTCCAACAAAAAGAAAATATGAAACACAACGCAAACCGAGATAAAAGAGTAATTAAATTTTTTTGAAAATACCTTTCATTAGACTGGGTAATTTTGAACCGAGGGAAGATGCCATTGCAACACACCGATTATTTTCGAAAAAACACGAAAAGCAGAGAACTACAAGAAACAAAACTTTTTTAAGGGTAAATGTACACGGTTAATAGTGTACTCTTCTTTTTCACTGTGCGAAACAAATGTCTGTGCTAAAATTTGAGAAAACGCTTTATAGATTGTGCAGTTTAGATTTAGAAAAAGAAGACAAATTGTATTCTAAAAACTAATTTGTTTGCTTGGTTCATAGATGAATTTTTTTTTTCGATTTCACTTTTTCTTCTCTCCTGTCTCCTCATAAAACAACTAAACTTGTTATTAAACAGATGTTGGCGTTTGATGGATGTGCAATTTCATAATAAAAGCATATCAAAGTTGTATTTGTTATAAATATTTATGTAAGAACTTTAACTAATATTCAGGAATCTATTGTAATCCTTTTTACCACTGTTTAATGAAATGGATAAAGGTAAGTATACTTGTTAAGAACATAAAAAGTAAATCGCATCAAACAAAGAAATCGTCCGATTTACTCCAATAACACAATAGCTTTTATTTTAATCTATTCTTTATTTCTTATAAAATTACAATTTTATGTGTTGTTTGCTTTTGCAGCAGACATTGAAGTGAATTTACTTGACGAATTACTAAACACTGGTGCCGATGATGAACTTATTGCAGAGTTAGATAGCCAGGAAAAAAAGACAGGTTTGTGGTCGCTGTTAAAGGTGTTCTACCGTTTCTCTTGCTTTTTTGTATTTTCTCTTCTTCAATCATAGGTCTAATAATAATAATGTCAGTTCTATTTTGATCGACTTGAGTAATCTTTTTAAAACGAAATTGTTTTATGTAAATTTTCTTATACGTTTCTGTAAAATGATGGTAATCGTGCTTAAACCTTTTAGTTAGTGTTTTAAGTAATTCATAAAATGTGATCTATTTGTTCATTGTCCTCTTCTTGTTTATACACATACCTTAATATATTTTCTTAAGCCGTAGGAAAAAATAACCAATATAATTTTAATGTCTGGCAAGTTCTATAGAAGTGACAAAGAGTACAAAATGAGTCACTTTGTGTTCTGGACTATCCTTTTTTGAAAGTTTTCATTAGTGTCTTGAGCGTTTTTATTGGCAGTAAAATAACTGACAGTATTTTCTACAAGTAAAAATTTAAGATGTTTCTGGTAATATTATTTATAGCGGTTGGATCTTAAGAGAACCCACCCCGTCGTCGATGAGTACACCATATTGGTAATCCTAATTTGATCGCAACCCTGCTTGTATCGTTCTGCGAGATGGACGAAAGAGTGGCGGTTTTGAAACGGGGTGGGCTCCCCTAGGATTTTGCCATTGGCTCTACTACTCCTTCATATTCTATAATCAGGGGTCGCACCAGAGGGAATTCGGTTCCATTTTAGGAACACTTTACAAAATTCAAATCAATGAAAACAAATCCTCCACAAAGCTCAAATCAATCAAAACCTACACCTTCACAAATTTCCAAGCTTCCAAATCATGTTTTTTTTGCACTATTATTTATTATAAAAGCAGCAAACCAAATTTCATCACTATACTTTAAAATTTTCACAAAATTATTTGATTTTTCACAAAAATCTCTAAAATTCACAAAAAAGGAAATTGTTAAAAAATGCTGGATTAACCCCCTTATAATGAAATCATAAACCCATGCATCCTGCTGCACTGCTGACTGAACTTAAAGGTAGGTACTAATTAATACTCTTAGATCAACAGCTGTATTTGCTTCACTAATAACAGAACCTTGTAAAGGTAAACTCCTAGGAGAGCCCACCCCGTTTCAAAATCGGGCGTCCAATTTGGCGTCCATCTCGCAGAAGGATAGAAGCTGGGTTTCGATCAAATCAGGGTTACCAAGATTATGTACTCATCGCCAACCACGCCAATGGGGTGGGCTCTCCTACGATCGAACCCCTCGTAAATAATAGCTTTCATGTTTCCCTCGTTTGTTATGGGTTAAATACTTTTGATGTAAAAATTATGATATTTACAGTTTCAAAACCATTAGCTTTGCTATTTCCTCTGCATTTTTGACTATGATTTTTTTTTTTTTTTTTTGTTACCTAGTAAGAAAATGTACTATATATGAGATTGCAATTCTGTCTTAATGTGAATGCAAGTCATGTTCTATCATTTACTCTGTGCTTTCCTTTCCTATTAGTTTTGAAACAACATGCAACAAATTCTTCGAAATCTACAAAAGTTGAAAAATCACTAAGTAGATCTGGAAAGAAAATTATTAAAACTCCATCAAAAAATCCATCAAAGTCAAGCAAATCTCTTCCAGCTCCTGTCAAAGAAGAGACAAAGTCCCCTGTTAAAATTAAGACTGAACCAGTTTCTCCTAAAGCAGGTGCTGCAAAGCCGGTACAAAAAACTGAAACTGCAAGCAAGGTTTTTAAATTTTTGTTTGTGTTTATATTATTATTAATGCAAATCTTGTTTGTTTTTAAGGAAAAACTCTTTTTAAAAAAGAGAAAAATTGATTTTTTTACACTATAAATTTCTGTTTACATATTGATGCATAATCATGTGAAGGATATCTGAATCAGCCCATTCATAAAACCATAAATAATTATCGTACGGAACTTTTGTAGCTTACAAAATATAATTATTTAAATAATATACAACTTCGTAATTATAAGATATTAAGATATCTTATTTGTGTCTCAAGTTTATTTTATTAAGTGTTTGTATTAATATATACTAGTAAGTGGTAGCTCAAATCTCATTTCCTCTGAAGAATGTTGAGCACTGAATTTTTTCGCTGAATGCATTAAAATAATTTTCTATTTTATGAATTAATTATCTTATAATGTTTAGTTACCTATTTAGTAAAATCTCATGCTCACTGCATTACTAAATGCTGAAACTTTTTGTTAGCTTTTTCCGAAGAAGAATAGCAAGTTTCAGAATCTTACTAAGCAGTATATTGAAACTTGTAAAATTGAAGTTTCTTCAATGTCACCTATTTCATTTGAAAAGGATGCACATTTTGAAAAAACGAAATGCAAATTTTTATGAATAAATTTAACTCAAAATGTGCAATTTTCATAGGAACTACTGGTGATATAATCCCCCCTTGGCGACTTTTTCGTTGGCAACAAGAAACCGTCGCCAACAGCAAGATTTTTATGTCCCCAACTTCAAATAAAATACAACACTCTTGGTGATGATTTTATCGCCAATAATGTCACATCATAAACATAGCTAACATGTCAAGAAAAATCACAAAAAAACAGTAAAATACCAAAAATTGCAAATTATATCTTACACACAATATCAACGCTACTATGTAAAGCAAGTACAGCATTTTTCAACAACAATTCAATACATTAACGGATTGATAATTACTCGAAAAATAGAATTATTTACTTTACCAAATCACTCAAAGTTGAATAAAAACCCTTCGTTAAAAGAACATGCAATTTATGCCCAATAATTACTACTGCAATGATTCATCATTGCATAAAATGATATGCATTATTTAATGAAAAACATAATTAAAATATCGCGCAAATAAACGCAAAACCAATGTTTATTAAATATGTCGGAATTTTAAAATAAGATATTTCATTAGAAAATATATAGCATTGATCAATTTAAGCACATATTACATCAATCTATTGGAAGCCTACAGAAAAACTAGCATAAAAACCGTTTCTTGAAAGAACACGCATTTTAGGCACAATGATTATTGCAAATAATTTCATTGCATAAAATGATATGCATTGTTCAACGAAACACATAATTAAAAATATCGCACAATTCAAAGAAAAAGCAATGTTTAATAAAGCTATTCGAATTTTAAAATACCACCCTAGATAACAAAATGAATAACGGTCATCACTTCAAGTACATTTTGCATTAAACTATTGGCAGCCTACCATTAAAAATACTATAAAAACCATTCATTGAAAAAACACGCACTTTAGGCACAATAATGACTATTGCAATTAATTATCATAACGTAAAATGATATGCATTACTCAACGAAAAACATAGCAAAAATATCGCGCAATTCCAAGCAAAACTTCAAGTACATTTTACATTAAACTAACGGAAACCCACCTTATCAAAACCAGCAACGCCACTAATTACTACAGCTAATATTTTAGAACAATTGAAAATTCATTGTTTTATAACCTTACAAACACATAAAATAAGCAAATAATAAATTTAGAAAAATAAAGAACTCATTTTAAACCTGTTGGCTTTTCAACATTCATCCCAAATCACTGCAAACTTGCTATCCAATATGACGAAATGGTCCGAAAATTACCAGTTAATTTTTCATTGCTTTTAGTCACAATTAACCAAACTTATGCACTTATCAATCAACACAATTTCATACTTCAGATAGCAAAAGCACCAAATCACGTTTCCGTCCATTTTAACATTAAAAAACATGGCGCCTTAACAAACTATTGTAATATAGAATCATTCATCTGGCCACAATAGAAAACAATTGAACCAAATTAATGCACCTTAACACTTTACATTCTTCCTTTAGCAACAGGAAAGATCTCCACAAAGTTTAAACATAAAATAAACTACTAAAAAGCTACTTATTCGCAAAAAATTTTTTTCTAAAAGTTCAACGACACAACCCCTTCCGCATCATACACTGAGGGTTGCCACTAAAACTATCGCCAACCGAAAATCATTACAAATTGACGCGCTAGCTCGAATGTCGCCAAGGGGGGGGGGGGGGGGATTATATCACAGTAGTACCTTTTCATATTTGTATGTGAGAATTAATTTTTGTAACCCTCAAATTTGTACAAAAACTTTTTCTTTTCTTGCGGTAAATTTTGGGGACTTCATTTTTACGAATGTATTTTTAAAAATTGATTTTTATTAAGGAAGAATTAAAATAAAATTTTTGTGTTTTGTTTTCTTGCTGCCTTGCACATTCCAAATTTTTAAATGAACTTGAATTTTCACACTCTGTATTAATTGATATGTAATGCCTGATAATGATATAAATTCAGAGCAGTAAATGTGCACACTCCTAAGGCAGTCTTCAGACAAAAAATTCAGAAAATCATCATTTTTCCTATAGTATATAATAAATAATGAATTTTTGATTTAAAAATTTTATTATTTATTGAATTTAAAAAGTCAAGATTATTGTATATCGAATGTGTAATATGTATTGTATTTAGAATGGCGATCACTTTTTGAATTGTTTATTTGAATATGGGTTCATTATAACCTCCTCGGTCCATTATCTCTCTCTCCAAAATGACTTTTATTTTTCAACATAGTCTCCCTGCAAGACTGTACAGTTTTCCTAGCAATGCTCTCATAATTTTAATCCCTCCAATTAATATGTAGCATCTTTCTCTGCAAAATAGTTATTTTTGAAGTTGATTACCTCTTCATTTGATGAAAATTGTTGACCTCCTAGTGCTGCTTTCAGCTTAGAAAACAGAAAAATCACTTGGGGCAAGTCTGCAGAGTAGGGTGGGTGGTCAAGTAATTTAAACCTTAACTCATGAATGTTGGCCATCAACATCGCTGAGGTGGGAGATGGAACAAAGTTTATTTTCTTTTGTGAATGATGTCTTTTTGCCACAATTTCTGCCTTTAACCTGCCCAGTAACATTTCATAGTATGGTCTAGTAATAGATTTGCCCTTTTCAAGCTAGTCTATGGAGATAATCCGATAGTTGTCTCAGAAAACTGTTGCCATCACTTTACCAGCAGACAGAACAGTTTTTGCCTTCTTCAGAGCAGATTCACCCTTTGCAGTCCACAGTTTTGACTGGGTTTTAGTCTCTGGGCTATAATGGTGAATCCATGTTTTGTCAACTGATTACTCAATGAAAAAATTTTGATTTATTGCCCCTTAATTGAGCCAACAGAACTGTGGAAATGTTCATGAGAATGCGTTTTTAATCCAAAGTGGGCAAACAAGCAAAAAAATGAAGTTCAAAATGGTTAAAATTTTTTGCTGGGAGTTATCAAAGAATGTAGAAGCAAGTTCCTGCCCTTTTGTTTAATCTGCCATCCTTATATTGAAGTTGGGCTTTTCAGACAACCTTTGTATTTTCATTTATAGCTTTTACTGCCAAGTAAAAATGGCATTTTCTGGGAAAAAAAAAAAAAACATGTGCATACCTTTCTACTTCACTTCACCTCCCCCCCCCCCCCCCCACCACCCTGTTAGCACGTGGCCTTAATGCTGCCCTCCCTCGGGCACGGGGTAAGTGAAGTTTATCAACGCTCGCTCCCAGCAGGAGAATGCAATAGCTGGGCGCCAGCCCAGCCTTGTTACATTGTTGTGTGGACCTGGCCCTCCTTGATACCCCTATGCTTGAAGAGTATCATAGAAAATGTCCATATATTTTTATTATTTGTATAGTGCAAAATTATTAAACATGCTGTTAAGTTCTTTAAATGTGTTTTTATGATGCATCATTAGTTTTGCACTCGAATGTTCCTTCTGATTTTTAACGTTATTATTTTAGTGTTGCCTGTAGGAGACATTGGGTCACTGACTCAAAATCACTTCATTTGAAATGATAATTAGGAAAACATATTTAGCTTAATATAGATTATCAGTAATAATTAGACTTAATGGTTAAAGTTTTATGTTCAAGATCTTATATTGTGTATTAAGATCATCTATTAACTCGTTGCATTGAGATTAATGATAGATTTCGAATCAACAGAGTATGTCCACATGTGCGTCAGTTTGTCCCAATGTCTTCTTTAGGAGATGCGGAAAATTTTCCAATATTTCCGTCAGTAAAAAAGTATAAGTAGCAAGTGATTGCATTTTGTTTAAACACTTTTATTGCACTTTTTCTTCTGATTGCAGTTTGCTATAGAGGAAAAAAATCATCATTAAATTTTTTTTGAAGTTAGTTTTATGTTAAAACTTTTGAAATTTGGCTAACACTATTAAAATTTGCTTAATTTACTTGCTAACAGTTTGTAATGCCTAGTGCGGGCCCTGCTGTTCTTGCATCCAATTTTTCTTTTATCAGATGTGCACCAACAGAACACAATGCATTTATAGTTTTACTCTAACATTTACCTGAATATTATCTTAAATCAGGGATGCACAAACTTTTTCGGGTGAAGGGCCAAAAAATTAGAAAGTATCAGGTTGGGGGCCAAAGTAACGTAATGTTTTATTCATAAAAATATTTCAGTTTTTATTTAGAGGTAATATGCACAAATTACATGTATTAATAATTACTGTACTCAGGAACAGATTTTTAAATAAAAGTTTTAAAAAATTAATGTAAATGAATTCAACCAAAATGAGGTATAAGATTTCTAAACAATTATTTCCACAACATTTATATATATCAATGAAGTGATTGGCCAAAGGGTAAAAAAGAGGAATACTAAAATTTTTTACAAAAATGTGTGCAAATTATGAAAATGAAACAAATGGAAAATAAAAAGGTAATTTAACCCATATTTTACCATCGTCCTATATATAGGACAGCTCAGATAATTGTATTTTCATAAGTATTACCACCTTTTTTTATATCTACTTCATTATTAAAATAAACTGTACGTTTGATAAATGGTATGTACAAAAAATTGTTTTTAAATTTTTAAAATTTTAGTTTTTTTTTTATTTTTGAAGTTGGTGATTTTTAGCTATTTTATTTTACGTAATTAGGTTTTTTATTAAAATAATTGTGTGGGAAATATTTCAAAACTCACTTTAAGTTTAGTCATTATTATTCTTATACATTATTGCCGAGTGAAATCTGCTAAGAAAAAACAATATTTAAACCAGTGTTATGGAGGGTTTACTGGCCGTCCTGTAAATAGGACGATGGTACAATCCCCTACTAAGCGCGTCTTTGCGGATTTCAACGTTTGGACAATCGAGCACAGCACCGTGCTGCTTTCTCTCTTTTAATACTCAAAAATAGGAAGTTTTCTTGTAACAAGGGATGTAGGAATTGGTTTCGGGGGGTTGTAAGGGAAATGTTTTGTTAAATTTGCCGTGTGGTATTTGACCACGAGGTGACACTATCTTTGGGAGAGTAAAAGTAATTGCAGTTCGAAGTGTGAGAGTTGTACTCGCCTTCCAATAAGAAAAAATGAGTACCATTGGCAAATTAAGGCAAAAATTCTTGACGGAGGAAGCCTTAAAATGTAATGTATTTAATGTAATTAGAGGATGAAGCTGAAGACAGTGACCCCGAAATGAAAATAGTGCCACCTGAACCAGATAGCTACTGATGATGAAGAAATTGATGATAACGGCTCTAATATCTCACATAATCACGCTATTTTTGATGAAAAATTTCCGGAAGAAACAGCTAGAACAATAAAAATTTTAAACGAAATATACCAATATGAAGAAATAAGTATATCCTGCCAAAATGGACTAATCGTGCACCAAAGTTTTCATCGGCTCCCGAGTTATTTTCGAATAAGCATCTTCACAAGATAGTAGATAATATTTCAGGAAAATCACCAGTAGAACTTTTCGTGATTATGGCAGAAAATATGATTGTGAAAGCTGTTGAATAAAGCAATAAATATGCTGGACAGAAAAATAACCACGATTTTTGTTTGAAAACAGTTGAAGTGAAGCAATTTTTGGGCATATTTTTTTATAGCAGCTATCACATTCTTCCAAGAGAAAAATGTACTGGAAAAATGCTCCTGGTACAGGTACAACTCTTGTTAGTCAAGCCATGTCAAGAAAGCGATGTTTTGATATCAAGAGATATTTGCATTTCAATGACAATGGTACTGTAAATTTAGATCGATATTATAAAGTTCGCCCAATTTATAATTGATTGAATGAAATTTTGCAACAGTTTGGTGTGTTTTCTCAGCATTTAAGCATTTATGAAAGGATGGTCCGTTATTTCGGGAAACATGGATGCAAAATGTGCATGTAAGGGAAACCTGTGAAATTTGGTTATAAGCTTTGGATCATCTCCTTTTGATGGATAACCTTTTCATATTATACCATATCAAAGAGCACAGAAAGAGAAGCCCAATTCTGATCTTGATTCTAATAGTCATAGCAAAGCTAAACAAGATGAAAAGGGAAAATAAGTCTTTATCCCAAACAGTAGTAGAAGATTTGCTGTCTATTGTTGAAGCGCCATCAAAGCACAAAATATATGTAGGGAAAACTTTTTTACATCGTATGATCTTTTTGTTCATTTCAAAAACAAGCACAACGGGAACAGTACGGGAAAACGGGAACAGTAAGAGAAAACAGAATGGGAAAGTGTCCCTTAAAATCATTATCTGGGTTTGTGCATTCCTCGAAACATTGCAGGATGTCGACTGGGCGTTCAACATTGAAGCACAGCCTTTTTGAAATTGCAGAATGACCATATTTTAGTAAAAAATCCGAATGGGAAGCAACGCAGATGTCAGTTCAAAAACTGTACCAGAAAACCCGTAATTGTTTGCAAAAAATGCAATTTAGGACTTTGCGTAAAATGTTTTCTTCCATTTCATGGATACCAGGATGCTTGACTGGAAAGCCAAAATGATAGTAGCGGATTGTATCATCGTCCTATATATAGGACAGCATGTAACAACAAAACAAATAACATTTTGATAAGTTTTTAAATTTTATAATCATTATTGGGTCCTCATTAGTCTGTAAAGACAATTTCTTGGGAAAATATTAGTTATTTTTCAATGTGGTAAAATATGGGTTAAACTAAGAAAAACACAGCATTATTCTCTAAATTATAACTTTCTTTATAATTTAGATAATTTTTCTTTGACATTTTATAATGTAAAATTTAAAATATATATTAAGAGTTAAAATGAGAAATTAATTAAAAGTGGGAATATAAATACAGAAGAAAAAACACATATATTAAATAGCAAAATCCAAATGCTATGAGTCTGTACGTCACGTTAAACCCTTGCGATTCAGAATTACTACTAGTCAATTTGGCTGGTAGAATTGTTTTTTTAACTAACCATTTATAAAATCTTATTAGTTGAATTGGCATAGTAATATTAAATTTATACATTGCTACATGCAATAAAAAAAAGTTAAACTGATTCCTTAATCAAAAATCAACATGTCATTATTTTGTTCCATGGCATATAATTAAATTTTAATCCTTTAATCACTAGTTTTCCTACAGATTAGAAATTGATCTTTGTGAATTAATGTAAAAATCGTTATTTATTTCCTAAATACATATCAACAAAAAAATTTTATATTTTGATTATAAATTACACTTTATAAAGTAAAATAATTATTAATTCTGAAAATTAATGTTTAATTAATACATTTTTATTCATTCATTACTGCTAGTCAATTTGGCTAGTAGAATTGTTTTTTTAACTAACCATTTACAAAATCTTATTAGTTAAATTGGCATAGTAATACAGTACAGAACCTCTTATCCGGGAACCAGAAAACCGGGAATTTTTTCGTGAATTTCCCGCCATTTTTGAAAAGTTCGCGCTTTTTTTTTTTCTTTGCCCATTTAATAAAAATACAAATTTTTTAAAGTGCCTTTAAAAATACGCATTTTTCCAATACAAGCAACATATTCAGTGTTTATAAGTCAATTTAGTCTAAAAACGATGTATTTTTAGTGGAGGGGGGGGGGGGGGCGTCACCTTTTGCAGATTAAAATTAGAAAAAAAAATCTTCAAGGATACTTGAGCAATATCAGACTTTTTCTCTATTTTATTTCAATAATTAAACATGAAAGAAATAAGTAATTAGATTCTGATACATTTATTTAATTGTCTCCTCAGTATTCGAAAACGAATTGCAACAAAAGTCGGACTAACGTTCATAAAATTTCTAATGCGGCAGATTCGCGAATTTTCCGCAATAGCTGTTTGTATGAAAATTAAACCTCGCTTATTTTTGTTTTATATATTTTTTAATTTATTTAAGAGTTGAAATAAAGTAATAAGAACTTAAAATTGATATTAAGGAAACAAAAATTGCAACTGTGAAAATGAATTCTTTATTAAAATCGAGTTCGCAAAAGCAAAGTCGTTTTACACAAGTATGAAATTTGCGCGTTTCTGCATGTAAACAGGCATCTTACATTTCGTTTTCCTCCTTTTTGAAATCAATTATTACTATAAAAATGATTGATGATCGGTTTTTACGAAATTAATAATTTGATAAACAAGATGTCCGATACGGAAAGCATCCAAATGGTGCTACACCCGAACGATGACAAAGAGCAAGATAGCGATGAAGACGAAAATAATGATTTTTCCTGCTATGCTAACGATCGTTACTTTGAATTAACTAAAGAAATCATAGCAGGAATGGGACAAAATTCTTTTATAGACGAAATAACGCACATAATGGCTGTTCGAAAAATCCAGCAATCGAATTTTCGACCATTTCCCGATTAGCTATTGTTCTGAAACTTTACATATAGCTCAGAACAAGATGACAATGCAATATTCAACCACTTTTATCATGATTTGATTAGTTTCTGTAGTATTTCCAATAAAATGAAATTAAATATGACGATTAGTTCCGAAATTTGCGACCAAAATTCAGTAGTGGCATTGCGATCGTATTTTTTTACTGAGATTTTTCGCAAGCGTGTTTTAACAATTATTTTTTCTTTCGTATTTTTTTAAATTTTGTTATAATTATTCTTTTTTATCAACTATATTAGCGGGCCAATTCAAAATTCTCGGCGGGTCATAGTTTGTGCATCCCTATAATTTTTAAGTTTTTTCACTTCACTAGATCTCATAAACTTTATATAAAAATTTTTAATTACTGTTAATCTTGTAAAGTTCTTTACATAGAGTGGTTCATTTTTTGGAATACCATTTTTTTTTTTTTTTTTTTTGTATTTTTCAGGGACCTGTCAGAATAGTAAAAAAAATTATATCAAAAAATTCAAAAGTTTCTCCATCTACAAAGCCGTCTAATGCTCCTGCAAAGATTGTACATAAAACAATAATATTGAAAAAAGATGCTCCTGGTAAGTTAAAAGCTGATTTTGGTGTTTGGTTGGAATATCACAATTATTTTAATTGAATGTCAATAATTTAAAATTTTTAGTTAAAATATTTTTACTATTTTGTTTTATATTTATTTATTTTTTTAAAGATTTATTATTTATGAACTTGATTTCAATTCATAAATTATTAGCAGTTACATATTTTTTGGAAAATACTACATTTTAAAGGAGTAAGCACAGTTTGATGTTTCCATTTGTTTTAAAAATAATATGTTTATATTTAGCTTTTAAAATAAAACAAAAAAAAAATATTTCAAAAATCTGGTTTATATAAGTTTTGTATTGGGCATAATATCGGTGAAAATGTTATTATTAGACCTTTTTTTTCCTCAGCTTCATTGAATTTTTTTTTTGTTTTTGTGATTTTTGAAGAGTGACATTGCTGTGTACAAATTTGCAGTAGAAAAATAAGTTATGAATTTTTCTTTGATACTATGATTTATTTATGTTTCAACAAGATGTTTAACTTGACAAGAAAGATTTTTTTATCCTTTTTTTTCCTTTGTGCGTTATTTTTCTGACCAAGTAAAGGCTCATCTATCTGGCATTCAAGTTACTGGAGTTTCCTTCCAATAATCTTTGTTTAATTATTTATGTTTTGCCTTCGAAAGGAAAAAAAAGGGGGGGGGGGAGAGAGAAAAACATTCGATTTCACTAAATATGAAGGTGATTTGTGATTTTCCCTCCATTTGTGTTTCTCTTCAAAAGAAAATCAAGAAAAGAACATTAAACATTAGTAAAAGGATTTTGAAAGACATATCCAAAGTAGTGGCTCTACTGATTAAATCCACATGCTCCACCACCAAAAATTTAAAATTTTGGTGGGCTGTGCCAAACTTTAAGGAAATAGTTCCTTTTTTTGCTTATTTATTGGAAATTAGCAATTTTGCTTTGAATATTTTATGCAGTGGCATTTTAAAAACATCAAATAAAGAAAAAATGCTGTGAGCAAGTTTAATGTCAGAAATCTATTACAAGGTTGAGCGCAAATGACACAATTTTTTTAGCGATTGAAATTTTTGTAAAAGGTTTGATTTGTGATTGTCATTTTTGGTATTTATTGTTTTTTAAACAATAATAGGTTTCAATATTTTCAATATTTTTTTAACTGAGCTGATTTTTTTTGCATTTAATTATCTGGGAAAAACTTATCTGTAGTTCTGCATTTCTCTGCTCTTTCTGGATAATCAAGCTTTTCCTGTATTTTATGATGAAATGAACAATGTTGGGGAATTTTTTTAGCGGGTATTTTAAATTGTCCGGGGCTGGAAAAAACGCATTCCTGGTGAATGAACCTATGCAAAATTTTAATATACAGTGAAGTATCGTTTATATGATGCTGAAAGGACTATCGAAAAATGTCGTATAATAGATTTATTTCCCTTCTGGGGATAAATTCAAGAATTGGGACAACACTAAACCGTCGTATAAACGATATTCTACTGTAATATTTTATCACAGGGTGGCAACAGAACCGAGAAACCAGGGAGATCAGGGAATGGAAATGTTCTGGGATAATCAGGGGAAATTGCAAAAATTTACGAAAATCTGGGAATGTTTTCTTTGTTTTTGATTTATTCCGAAGTTCCAATGATTTTATTTTTAATCATTAACATAAAGCAATGTTCCCCTATTAAAATTCAATTCTAAAATTATTTTACTCAAGAAACTTCTTTTATTTTCCTTTTTCTTACACATTTGTTACCCACATATCAATAAAGGCAATCTTTTTGCATCTGTGATATGAACTGGACTTTTGAAATTTTGATGTTTCTTATGCTCTGATAAAAGTTAAACAAATGAAATTTCTTTTTATTTTCATTAAAACTTTGAATTTGAATTTTTTAATCAAAATTGTCAGGGCGAACTTTTCAAACATCGAAGACAACATCTGTAGTGTTATTTTTCATTTCAATTTTTTAATGCGTGCATAATTCTTCAGATTGTTTAAAATACTTGAAATAAAAAACGAAACTGTTTGTTAAATATTATTTTTAAATTTGAAAAATCAGAAATCAAAAATCATTACCTATGCACAAGTTTTGGCTTCATCATGGTGATCAAATTTTTTCTATCACACACATTCATTCATCATATAAATTAATTCTGCACAGGAAGAACATGATAAATATCAGCAATCAATTTCAAATAAGTAAAAGAAGAGTGAAACAGAAAAATAAGTTTAAAAAAATTCTGTTAAAAAATGTTTTATATGGTAATAATAAATGTTTTTAAATGCCTTTTTATCATTTGGAAAAGAAACCCTAAATTAAAATTATGAAGTTTTATTTTGTAACCTTCTATAAAAACAAAAATTTAAATTTACAACAAATATTTTGGAATTGTATCATGTCTTTGTTGTATCAAGCTAAGTATATATACATACATATTTGTATGCATAATGTACTTATCTTCCCTGAACTTTGGTACGGTTGTGGCACATGTTAAAGTTGAGTAAACTGACTGAAATTTTGTGCGTGTTCATTTGATTCCAATGTACAACTTATCCCTGCTCTGTCAATTGAAAATCCTCCCTCCAAAAACTGAATATTGTAAATATATTTCTAAGAGAATGATTGTAGTAAAAACTTTGAGGTGAATAGAATATGTGTAGAATACTTCAAGAGCTCAGTTGCATTAAATGTCCTAAAACTTTACCAATCAAATTATTTGTAGCCACTTTCCTGCACAAAGACATTATTTAAAAAAATATATATGATCCCCTTGTCTTGTAAAATATTTGCAGTAAATTGCCAACTTGCCATTTTTTACTAATCAAAGAATATTATTTGCTGAATCAACTGATTAGTATTCATGTGTTTTTAATACTGCTGGAATTTTTATTGAATGTTTCAAATTGATTACTTCATTAGTTAATTTTGTTAGGTGCTTGCAATGGCGTAGCGAGATGTTTTTCATGGGGGTTTGACTCATAACACATATACACATCATATACACACATTCACACATATATTTAAATATATATATAGCTTTTGTGCTCTACAGGGAAATTATGACCCCTTTTATCCCTCATTCGCTACGCCACTGGGTGCTTTTTGCTGTGTTTTATTATGTTTTAACTAAAAAAGCTGTTAGAAAATGCATTTTCAACATATTATAATTAGAAAAAGCAAAGTACAAGAATTGGCTTCTGAAAAACCAAAATCGCTGCAACACAAAGAGCTCTGATGAAGTTTTCCATGCATCCAGTACAAGACAGATTGAAAGCAAAACATGTAAGAAATGTAAGTTTTGCTTTTCTTCTTCGAAAACTAGTATAGTATTTTTTATGTTTCTGAAAGTTTTTGTCACTAGTGGTGATATAGAAGGCCTAAGTGCAAAGTAAAGTGGCCCTGAGGACTGAAAATAACATTTTGTTACAAGCTTTTCTGTAATTTTTGTCGTCCCCTGAATTTGTCATTGGTTCTCAGTATTGCTTTGTGTTACTAATGTGCACAATTGAACATTTAATTTAATATTAAAGCAAAATTATTACATTTTAGTATCATATCAATTGAATTTATGAAAAAGTTTTGTATTTTCTTCCAAAAATTCGTATGTTTTTTGCATATTTATATAGCTGCCACCCCTCCCAGTAACAGTAAACTTGGAAGACTAGGAATATCCAGAGTATTAAAAATTGTTTTTTATATGTTATATTTAAATTTGTATTGGTAAAATATATTAATTGTTCTAGGTTCAGAACAATTATTTTTATGGTTTTTCCTTAGGAGACTAGAAAAAATAAGTCAGTGGCACCATTTTATAAAAGTCTGATATTTTCTTAAATTTTTGATGCCAAACTTACCTGCCAACTTCTTCAGATAAAAATTCAGAATATTTTTCTGAAAAATTGAGAAGAATTCTGAATTTTTGTTTAGAATGTTGAATGAATTTTCCGACATTAAAATAGAAATAATAATTTAAAAAAAACCTTATTTTATAAATAATACAGTTATTAAACACATTAGTTTTTTTAACCCTTCAGAACTTGTGTCAACAAGAGTAACCCAAGAACTTGTGTGTAAGAATTTTTCTCACACCACTTATTCCCTCAAAAAAATTTGTAAAAAAAAAACCTCTTTTTTTTCCTCTGTTTTTTGGAAAAGTAGACTAATTTAAATGGGTACCTGCCGACTTTAAGAATTTTCTTTCCAGAAAAAATATTTGTTCCCTTCTTTACGATGATACTTTGTAAATTTTTGAATATTGGGAGTAGGTTGGAATGGGACATTGAATGGAATGAAGCAGGGCTCCTACGGCTGCGCCAATTGCGCAAAACTGCGCCAAAACAATTTTTCTGCTACATGCTGCTACAAAATGCGTTTTTTCGGAAAATTTGCGCCAAATCGCGATTTTCGGGGGAAAAAATCGAAAAATTATTAAATATTATTTTTTTTCACCGTAAAACCGGCATCATTTGTTACATTTTTCCTTTAGTCAACTACTTTTTTACCTTTTGCAGCAGTTTATTAATGAATATTATTTCTACCCTCTCTTAAGAACATCAAATATGGATGAGAAAATTGAGCAGATTGAGCGATGTATCCCACGCTTGTTGAAGAAACAGTGAGATAATTTCTAATATTTTGTAGTAGCATAGAGAGAAAAATCATTCATCTTATCACTATTTATGTTAAACATTTTATTTAGTAAGTTTTTCTTGAAATCGATAAAAAGTTTACAATTTCATGGGATGTGGAAAAAAAAAACTTAGCGTTTTTCCTCAGTGCACTTTGTGTTTTCTAATGTTTAGGAGATACTAATCAATCTGAAAAATCAATAACGGAACAGATGTTAAAAAGATTGCTGCTCTATTATAACAATTTTTTTAAATTCCTTAAGCCTACTTTCCACGTGCAAGCGTTCTAGGTGCGAGCGCATATGTTCTGCAATCTTTTTGCATCCGCTACAAAAATCGGATTTTTTTTCATTTCAACCATTTATAATGTTTCTTCTCAAAGTGAATAAACAAAATTTATTTTATTTTAAATAAAAACATTCTTTGAAAATATATATTTGTTCCCGAAAGTGTTTAGAGATGGGCTTTCAAACGCTGTAAAATTAAACATTGAATTGCAGCTTTTTTTCTTTTCTCAATACTCTTTAAGTTCTGTAATCTATATCATATAACCACAAGCAATTGAAAAACAGAAAACATAAATAAAGAACAAAAAATACAGTTAAGTTAGAAAAATCATAAAAAAAAGCATGTATATCTTAATGAATTGATGATCTTTAGCTAACATGTTAAGCAATATTATTAGAGAAAATGGAAATTTTGGTGTGAATGAACGACCTTATAAAAGTACTCTTGTTTAAAGTATCAATTTTTCAATTAGATTTAATAGTTATTAAATTATCATGGTTTTCCTTTTTCTTTTATTTCGATTTAGTTTCTTTCAGCATCCAGTTGCTGTAACCCTAGGGCTCTTAAAATTTAACTGTAACTATTACACAATTTTTAAAAGATGTAAAAACTAATTGTTGGAAAAAAATAAATCATTAGACATTAAATTATAAACATTTAATAAAAATTACATTTCGCCCTTCTATTATAGAACTGAAAGATATAGTTTGATTCTTGGGAATTTTATTGCCTCAAAATTATGAAAATCAGCAATTTATTTTTGGTTCTATTAATTTCTTCCAAAGCATTTAAGGGAGTATTTAGGATTGAAATTTGAAGGAATATTTCGTAATTAGAAACATAATAAATATTACTGCAGGTAGAAAGTCGGATCGACTTCAAACATTTTTTGATAAAATATGAAATTATATTCAATTCATTCAAAATTTTACTGTTACTATAATCACAATGATTATACCTAAATAAGTACCATTTAAAAAACAAACTGTAATTAATGATAAATAGTTCAAAATAGTTGAACCTTTCATATTAGTTAGTTTTTTCTTATTTTCTTGAAAGAATAGTGTTTTAGCTATTACACAAAAAGGAAGGAATGCAATGATTTTTAAAAAGAAGAAAATTTTACGCTTTCTCCCAGAAATTCTTAATTATTAGATGAAGAAAAAAAACAAGAGAACTTTTTTTATATAATCTGTTTCTTGAGAAAAGTATTGAAAAACACCTTTATAAAGGTTATTGGTTTAATTAGTCTTACTTTTTGAATAGGTTATAAATAATTTCTTAAAATATATAAAAATAATCCAGTTTTTCGAAGGATGACTGACGTTTACATTTCCTATCATTTTGAAGACTTGAAACTGCTCTTACCTTTGATATATGAAAATAACATTGCTTTAAAACAGCCATTTAATATTTAATAAATAAAGAAAAAAAAGTCCTCCAATGGTACAAAGTTGATATTTTCGGCTCCTAGACTATTTTAAATAAAAACATTGTTTTAAAATATATCTTTGTTCCCGAAAGTGTTTAGAGGTAAGCTTTCAAACGCTGTAAAATTCAACATTGAGTTGCAGCTTTTGTTTTTTTTCTCATTACTCTTTAAGCTCTGTCATCAATATCATATAACCACAAGCAATTAAAAAACATAAAACATAATTATAAAGAACAAAATGAATAAAAAAATTAAGTAAAGTTAGAAAAATCATTAAAAAAAAGCCTGTATATCTTAATGAATTGATGATCTTTAGCAAACTACATGTTAAGCAATATTATGAGAAGAAATGGTATTTTGGTGAGGATGAACGACCTCATAAAAGTACTCTTGCTTAAAGTTTCAATTTTTTAATGGGATTTGAAAGTTATGAAATTATCCTGCATTTCCTTTTTCTTTTAATTCCGTTT
Source organism: Octonoba sinensis (assembly GCA_038502835.1). Taxonomy (NCBI): domain Eukaryota; kingdom Metazoa; phylum Arthropoda; class Arachnida; order Araneae; family Uloboridae; genus Octonoba; species Octonoba sinensis. The sequence goes on from CM076602.1 coordinate 57,277,727, forward strand.
AGTTGCTTTCAGAATTCAATAACTGTAGCCCTAGGGCTCTTAAAATTTAATTGTAACTATTACACAATTTTTAAACGATGTAAAAATAAATTGTTGGAAAAAAATAAATAAATTGTTAGGCATTAAATTATCAACATATAATAAAAAATACATTTTGCCTTTCTATTATAGAACTGAAAAATACAATTTGGTTTTTGAATTTTCTTGCTGCAAAATTATGAAACTCGGCAATTTAGTTTTGGTGCCATTTACTTCCAAAGCATTTAAGGGACTATTTAGGATAGAAATTTAAAGGAATATTTCTTAATCAGAAAAATAATAAATATTGCTGCAGGTGGAAAATCGGAGACTTCAAACATTATTCGATAAAATTTGAAAGTATATTTAATTCATGCAAAATTTTACTGTTACTATTGTCACAATGGTTAAACCTAAATAAGTACCATTTAAAAAACAAATTTTCATTGATAAATAGTTTAAAATAGTTGAACTGAACCTTTCTTATTCATTTGTTTTTGCTTACTTTCTTGAAGGAATAGTGTTTTAGCTACTAAACAAGAAAAGAAGGAATGCAATAATTTTTAAAAAGAAGAAAATTTTAAGCTTTCTTCCAGCTATTCTTAACTATTAGCAGAGGAAAAAAACAAGAAAACTTTTTTAAAATATAATCTGTTTTTTGAGAAAAGTATTGAAAAACACCTTTATAAGGGTTATAGGTTTAATTAGTCTTACTTTTTGAATAGGTTATGAATAATTTCTTTAAAACTATTAAAATAATCCAGTTTTGAAAGAGAGCTGAAGTTTACATTTCCTATCATTTTGAAGACTTGAAACTGCTCTTACCCTTGATGTATGAAAATAACATTGCTTTAAAACAGCCACTTAATATTTAAAAAATAAAGAAAAAAAATCCTCCAAAAATGGTACAAAGTTGATATATTTGGCTCTTAGACTGAGACAAAAGTCGATTTCTTCTGCTCCAAACTGATACAAAAGCCCATTTTTTCTGCTCCAAACTGATACAAAAGCCCATTTTTTCTGCTCCAAACTGATACAAAAACCCATTTTTATCTGCTCCAAAATCTGATACAAACTCTGTGAGGCCGGTGGGAGCACTGCATATTGTTTTACTTGAATTATTGCTGCTTTGCACACGTTTAGGTGATTTTCCATTTTATTTATTTTTTATTTTTTTTAAATCTGTCTTCCTATATTTTAATATGTATATTTATAACTTTAATTTGCTATTTACTAGTGTAAGTGTATTAAATAATTTAACGTCTTGCGTAGACTGCTAACATTAAAAATTCTGTAGAAGTGAAAAGATTTAGATTAATATTTCAATTTTAGTGAAATGTAATTTATAACTTTTATCATATTTATACTGTTCTTAACACCTTTTCTTTTTTGGGGTAGATTTCAAATTACCTCTGTTTTACATCATTATCTTTCTGTAGTTATTCAGCTAAATTTAGGTGAATGAGTTATTTAATATTCATTTTTATAGATTTATACCAAGGAAAGAAAGAAGCATATAGTCAATATGTAAATGGGCATTTTTTAAAGTTATATATCAGATTCTACAAAAGAAAAGAAAAAAAAAGCTTAAGATCTTAATTTTAAATCAGAAGCAAAATGGTTGTTCAGCAGTGTAATTACAGAAATCTAACAGATCAATTGTCAGTTTTGATTATAGAACTTTTCATTAGTTGCTCTTATATACCTCTTAATATGATAGTAATAATTTCAAATCCATGCGTTTTATCAATAACAATGTTGCATTCATTCTTCTCCAATTTAATTCACAGCAGCTGCAACACTGGAAACTGTTCCCAAGAGGTCAGTTCCTACTGGTATCATATCAGCTCCATCAACCGTTAGGAAGTCTGTGAAAGTTATCCAGAAAAAGTCTGGATCATCAAGGCAAAATCCTCAGCCAGTTGTAAAATGTGTCCTTAGAGGCACTGATCCACAGAGCAAAGCTTTAGCCAATAAATGTAATTAATTATCTTTTTATGAGCACCTAAAAATGATCTGTGTAAAAGATGTAAACATTATTGTGGAATTTTATTTATTCATGACGTATGAGAGATCATTTTTAACAAATTTTTAAGGTTAGAAGTATTTTTTCAGTACATATTCATCAATTTCAACTTAAATCCTCACTCATACCAACTTTTACAGATTAACTTTTTTTCTTTTACTTTTTCATGCTCAGTTTCATTTTTTTAACACATTTTAAAATCTCATCGTATTTGTTTACTGTGTGGTTCTACCTCGTGGACTTCAATAATTTTGTATTTAACATTATTTTTAACCCTTATTATTTCATCTCCTGTACATGACTTTCATGCTCCTCATTTGCTGTATCCACTTGAAAATTTCAATACATTTGCACCTGAGTTGCTTCCAGCTAATACAACTTTTAAAAATTAGAATCATGTTCTAGTCTTTAAAGTTTATAAAGGGTTTAGAAAAGGACATTACTAAAACTTGATTGACCCTTAGGATTGCGAGAGAATTCTAATGCTCTGGTACAATTATGCTCAAGTCGGGATATGAAGGTTTTAGAAAAGAAAATTTATCTAAAAAGCTGTTGAATAACTTTTAAGATTGTGAAGGAATTCTAATGCTGTGGTAAAATTCTGCAAAAGTCAAGTTTGAACAGAATGTTGTGCTTCATTTAAAATCAGTTTTATGAAAATTGTGCAAATTGTTTAAGAAATATCATGCGCACAAAGAGACACTATATTTTGAAAGCCAAAAAAACAGGATTTAAAAAAATATATTTAAACCAAATTTTTAATTAAATTAAAACTATAAAAATATTTTTTATTAATTTATTTATATTGTATCTAAAATCCCTGAAAATTTTAGAAGTTTTGATGCATCGGGGTTTTTTTTTTTTTTTTTTTTTTTTTTTTTTTTTTTTTTTTTTTTTTTTCAAAGTTGAGGGCATATTTTCCACTTTTTAAATTGGTTAAAAGTGTATAGGCCCCTTACATTTTAAGAATACCTGCCGCATCCTTAAAATTTTTGAGACAGGTACCCTTTTATTGTGGTATGTTACAGTCAGACCTGTGTATCTCAAATTTCACAGAAAAAAAAGAAAAATTCCAGATACAGAGGTTTTCATAAAATTATGAAAAAGGTAGGGCAACTTCCTGGATACGAACATAATTACTCAAAATGAAAAAGTAAGGATATGATAGTGTTAAAATTTTGTAAAGTGGAGAGACACTTGCGCTAGAATAAAGAATGAAGGTAATGTCCCCCCTATATCCCCTTTAACTACACCAATGCTGTAAAAAAAGGTGACATTTTTCATATTGAAACCAGTTCCTCATTTTAGAAGAATCATATGTAATGAATGCCCAATCTCCTGTTTATTTTTTTTTTGTGAGATAATGTTTTAATAAAATATACTGTATTCAAAAGCTTAATGGGTTATTATTATTTCTGTTGTGTATTCCTTTTTGTATTTATTTGTAACTTGTTACTTTTTTCTTCACAAAAGCATTCATTCAGAACGCCACTCATCAGAAATCTGCCTCAAGCATAAAAATTAAAAAAGAACGTTTATCCGAAGAAAGAGAGCCTAATCCTCCTGGTGAAGAATCTATAGATGAACGACATTATGAGAAAGCTTCGTCACCAAGCGACAACAAAAATGCATGCTTCAGCACAGTAAGTGATGCCTCCAGTTCTGTTGAGGATGACGTCACATGCTCTTGTGGCCGCAGTAGTGTCATATCCTCTTCACCATCAGCATCTCGATCTCCTTCACCCAGTGGATCACCCTCAAATTCTGATACAGAATCAGGTACTTGATTAAAAGTGTAAATTAATCATTGAGAAATAACTTACTTCCTTTAAGTTTAAATTGCCTTCAGTTTTATAACAAACAAAATTTGTTTTCATATTAATATTGTCTATTTTAATCTTTAAACCTCACTGACATTTTATTGTTTCATCTAAATCCAGTTTTAAGACTTAAACCTGAAAGTTCTAGGTGCAACAAAACAAATGTCTGCATTTGCATAAATTTCCAGCTTATTAAAAATGTAAATAAATGTTCCTAAGGGAGTTATTATAAATTATGTTTTTCTATTGATTTTTATTTAATTATGAAGTTTCATTTTGCTTCTCTCAGTGCTTGTTATTATCATTAGTATTTTAACTGTTTCTTTAAAAATTTGAAATTTGTGTTTGAAAGATAGATGGTGACCTTACAATCCTGCACGTCAAGACTCTATCTGCTATCTGCTACGGTTTATCCGTAGTTTCTTCAAAATTTCATTCTTTACTACAGACTACGCAAATAATAATTCAGTCTTTGATCATTCAGATTTTGATCATTTTTCCGATTTTCATTAGCCTGATTTATTAAAGAAATGCTATTAAACTATTTTCTTTATTTTTAGTAATCAATCTGGGAGTGGGGGTGAACGCTTCAAAATTTCAGTGAAACCGCTCTTGAGGCGATATGGAAACTTAGCAACAGAGCATGCTCATCACAATCTTGAATTCAGTGTGTGCCGCATGTGCATTGTTTTGTTTCTGAACCAATTGTGTTCAGATATTAGGATGATTTGCCTCTTATTTTTTGATCATTTTGATAATTTAAAAAGCAGATTAAATAGGTTTTGTCATTGCTTTTCTTACTTTTGATAGTGCTGCATCATTTTGTGAATGATCAAAAGGAATTGCGTTAAACAAACTGAAATCAAATGATTTGTCTTCTAAAAAAATGAAAAAAATTTATAAAGTAGCATGCAAAGGAATTTCTTGGTTGAAAAAGGTCAAATTCATTTGAAAATATCATTTTGCACATTGTGCTGTAAGAGCTTCAGCGTCGCATGGCGGCAGCGATGAAATGTATGAAATATATGCCACATCTGTTAGCAAAACTAGAAATGTCTCTGACTACTGTTAAATGATTTATATCTTAAGAAAACTTCTACTATTTAATCTTAAACCTCTGTTCATGTACTTAAAAAAGTTATGTTTTTATTTTTGCTTTTTAAAACATATTAGTCCGAATTTCTTTTTAATAAAGTCATTTCAATCTAGATCATTACCTGCATGGTAAGAAACAAAGTAATTTTAAACTAAAGGTTAATTTTTGAGAAATTGAAGCAAATATTTCAATTTGTAATGAATTTTAGTTTTGAGTTTTGAAATTAAATTCCCATATATTTAAGAATTGTTGCTTAGTGTCGTTGAATTCATAGAAATATATAATTTTTATGAAACTACTGAAAATTTCAATGGAACGAGAGGTTGAAGTCTCTGCATATCAAGGCCGTATATCTAGAAGGAGGATCCAGACATGCCCCTCCCCCTGGAAATTCCCCTCCCCCCACGCGAAATTTCCGTAATGTAACCTATATTCCTCCCTGAAACTTTCCTAAACATAATTGTCTTTAAGTCAGCCCCCCCCCCCCCCCCCCCCCCCCCGTTGTAAATTTTGAATTTTATTCGTCATACAGCTACTAGAATATTTTCATTGATTGCCCTACATAACTTCTGTCAGTCGTATTTACATTAAATTATTCAAAATTTCAACTTTTTATTCATACAATATATTGCAAATTTGCATATTGGTGCATTTTTTTATTCATCAAAATGAAGGTGCTTCTTCAAAAATTTAATAATCACCAAAACAGTAATTAAAGAAGATATCTGAAAGTGGATTGCTCTTGGAATAAGTTACATAGAAATAAGCACTGTAGGACTGCGATTTTTAACTAAGACAGAAATATTGTTATAAGTTCAGTACATGTTATTGGTTTTAAATTGATATCTTCCTTTATATTGGTATTTGCCCAGTTCGAATACACATATTCGTACATTATGAAGATACATTATTTGGTAATACCTGGTAGTAAAAATGAGCTTTTAGTAACATTGCAACTTAAAATTTATTTATTCTTATAAATTAACTTGGGAAATTTCAATTTTTTTTTTCAGATGAGCCCATTGATAAAAGATCACTTAAACGACCTCATTCACCTGTTGTGTATGAGCGTAAAATTAGCAAAGAACGTAAGTAATAACTACATATGTAAGAATGTAGATGTGTACACAAAATTTTGTGTCCTTTTCCCTGATTGATTAATATTAATTTCCCTACAAATTGCTGTGAAAGTCATATTTATTATGGTTTATGTAAAAAGGCTACTTTTTTTTTATAATTCAGTGATAGTTTTTAAAATTTTTTAACAAGTTTACCTATTATGGCTATCAAGAAATATACTCACAAACTTCTTTTAAATCTGTTGGGCTACTTTTTTCTTGTAAAATTATTTGAAAGCAGCCAAGGTTAGAATTGTATGTTTGATGATACTGCAGGGCTCCCAAATGGTCCTCTTTTCCATCCAAAGTCCGTTTTTTAGTTTCAAGTCTGCTTTGTCCGTTTTTTAATGTTTCAGTCCATTTAGTCCTCTTTTGAATGAATTAAAAATTAATTTGACAAAGATTCTTGATTACATTAAACGACGATGCGCTTGTCCCGTTTTTTTTACGCATTTCTCAATCGAAGTACATCCACCTCTGTAGAACTCCTTTGTGTTTGTTTACTGTGTGATTCTACTGCTTAGAGATTAATAATTTTGTTTTTACCGCTATTTTCAAGACTTCTTATGTTTCTTGTTCTGTAGAGGAAGACTTGCTCGCTCGTCATTTTGCCACATCTACTGGAAATTTCTAATCCGGTTGAGTCGAAGTTGATTCAAAATATTGCTCACGCTTAAGCAAAAATATTGCTACGTTTCATCTGTAATGTTAGTGTTTTGCTGCTATTGCACATCAATCTTTCAGCATCTGCTTTCAGTTTAGGATATTTCTTATTATTTTATTAATAATTTGCAATATAAATTGTATTAAACGGATGTTTAATGATACTTTTGGTATAAATATGATTTTTATCACACCCATCAGCATGTAGTATATACAAAAACTTGTAAAGACTGCTAAGTATTCTATCAAGTGTATCAATTTTTGAATGTGAGAAGCATGCTTCCCCCTTTCGGACAATGGGTGTAAAAAGTGTGCTATTTTTTAATGAAATTAGTCTGTTTTATTTTTGAAACCAATCTAACACCAAAAAAAAATTAATGCTTTCCATACTGGGAAAAAATTGCTAAAAAGCGTTAAGCATTGATTGGCATCATTCATAATCTTTTGTGCTCATCATATGAAGTTTATTTGCAACCCCTTTTCACACTTCATTAGTCCCTTTCAGTGATTCATTACACCAAATTTCAGAAATATACGATTTTACATTACTGTTTTTAATGCTTGGCAGACATAAAATAGTTTCTTCAATTTTTATGCAAGTTTTTTGGGGTGTAGTTTTAATTTCTATATTATAGCAAATTTTAAATTGAAAGGAAAGTTGAAAGTGGTTTAGAAGGGGGGAGTACATTTTACTGGTTACCACATTTTTTCAAATTTCTAGAGAGCTGTTTATCAGGCATTTTTGTAGCAGGTCAATTTATGCCTAACAGTTATGTGCAGATAAATGAATTTTGAGAACTTACACTTATATTGGATTGATTTAATTTTCTTCAGTGGATTAAATGTTAATGTTTTCACTTCACAAAATTCAAGCTTTGTTTTAAAAATTTCAAAGTATCTATTTCTAAAACCCTGGAGCTCATAAATAAAATTATTAAAGTATGCAGAGGTTATTTTGAATTTTCTATGATGTTAGTAGGATACTGAAATCGTAATCTGTGTAACTAATTTTTTAGTGACATTGCAGAAATATTAATCTAAGATGCTTACTCTAGTAATTCACAAAGTTTTAATTACATATGGTCTATCTTAAATCCTCTTTTTTATGCATAAATGGTCCTCCAAAGTCCTCTTTTTAGCAGTAATTGGTCCTCCAAAGTCCTCTTTTTAGCAGTAATTGGTCCTCTTTTACCCTTTTCTTTGGCTAGAATATGTTGGGAGCCCTGTACTGGTATTCTCTCAAAGAAGACATTGTCCAGATTGCAAATTTTCTATTATTTTTGTATTTAAAAATCATATGAGTTTTGCCATTTTTGAGCGTAAAACTAAATTTTTGCCAGTACAGCTATCATAGTAGGAAAATCTTGGATATGCTTTATAGTTAGTAGAGAATTTTTTTTTTTTTCTCGTGCAGCAGTTGTACCATTGTGATAGGAGAAAAAAAGTATAAATTCATGCTCTTTAAATTGTTCGTAGCTCTTACTGTGTGAGTTGAAAAATGATCTTCCTGAAAATTAACGTTTGAATTAATACCATAAAAAATTCTTCCTCTTGCGATTCATAAAGTGATTTTTCCACTGCTTCTCTACCAGATGAGAGAAGCATGCAAAGAGCGATAAAGAGCTAGCTAGTGTCAGTAGGAATATTTTAAATGGCCAGGAAATCATGCCTAGGAAATTATCCATGTTCAGAGGAAGAAGAAGGTTTGCGTTTTGGGCCTTCATTACAATTTTCGGTGTTATGCTTTACTGATAGAAACAATATCCTTAAGGCTAAATGTGAAAGTTCTTCATCCCTTAAATGCTTTTCACCTGGTTGCATGAAATGAGCTAATTGAATGTGATAAACTGCATTGCAGCAATTGTTAAACTTTTGGCTGATTAAACTTTCAGCCAGTAAACTCCTTATCCGCATTGCCTGTAATTCATGCCATTTAGTGTCATGCTATTTTTAAAACTTTAAATTCTAACTGATTTATTTACATCTTTAATTTAAATTTAATAACATTTTAACCCATCAGAACTCGTGCCTTGAGCAAAATACTAACACGAAAAAATAAATAAATATCTACTATTTACATTATCATAGTATTTCAAAAAAGCAGTATACCTGTGCAATAAATTTTGAATATTATTATTATTTTGAAAAACATTGTGTGTTTAAAATAAATAAAAATGAAATAATATAGGAGTTTGTGCACAAATAAACTGTAAAAAAATTGTGCTATAATAACATGCAATTGTTTTTTTTTTACAAATAAAAATGGTTTTTTAGTTGGAAAATATAAAATTTTTTTCGTTGGAAAATTTACCATGTTCGAGTTCTCAGGTCACAAATGCTGAAGGGTTAACTATCTGAATTAGTAATTTTGTCTTCCAGTTTAAATTCATTTATTTTTTTTATTCTTGAAATTACTAATCAGGAAGTGATGGTGCTTTTTTTTCTTAAGTTCCATTCTTTTTGTTCTATTAATTCTGTTATTATTATCACTTGATAATAATCATTATTCATTATGTAAAGCAGACTTGTCAGTATAATCATTATATCAAACATTTAAATTTATTGTTTTATGTATAATACAGTTTTGTTCATGATAATATATATTGTTTGAATTTATTATTTTTACTTTGAATTAAAACAGGTAGTGAAAAGAAACCTAAAATGTCTTCATCAGTGAGTAAACGGGGCAAGTATTTATTCAATTGCACTGATTTTTCTCCTAAAAGTTTAGATGTATCAGACTTGTTTTAATCTCACAAAAATTATAATAATAAATGAATTTTAAAATAGTAAAATATAATTAAATTTGTTGATATGAGTTTCATTATTTTTATTATTATTATTATTATGTTTATTAGTCTTTAAGTGCAATTTTAAAAGACAATAAAACTTCCTTTTCCCATCCAAAATTCATCCATCTGTATTCAATGGTTGTCTCAAAATGCTCAATATTTCCAAAATATGAATTGCTTTTTGCTTACAACAGACTTAAGTGGAGCTTTCATTGTGATTCCTCAATCACAATATTGTGAATTAAAATTTAAAAAAAAGTTAAGCTATTATGGAAATATCTTATTACAGCATCCAATCCTTAATGTTGCTGCACAGAAGCATAATTGAATTCTCTAAACTCAGGCAAGCATGTGATGTATTTCACATTTTTAATTGTTTTTTAAATGGGGAATTGTCATATTCTTACCACAAAAAGGCAAATTGGAAGAAAAAAAGAAAATAAACCGATTATGGTTGAAGGAAGGTTGATTTTGATGCACTTCTTGTGTGGATTTTATGAAAAACCGGAAAAATGTTAACCATTAATTTAAATGATAGAAACCTTAACTGTTGAGAATCAAAAATGAATGCAATATTCCATATGTATGCAGGAAACTTCAATCTATGCTTTCTTACAGAACCATTCATTTCGAACAATATATATATGGGTAAAGCCGAATGGGGTTAGTCCTCAGTATAAAGCAAAGCCATACTCACTGTTAAAACAGACTTTAGATACGATAAATGATAGATGCAGAAACGATGAAACAGGCTTTTTCTGTATATGAAAAGTACATAAAAATAATTATTAAATAATCATTTAAAATAATAGTTTTTTATCATATTATAGTGTAGCTGCTAAAAGTAGTTTTTGTGGAATTTTTTAAAAAAGGGTCTCTTTAGATATAAGAAAGTATCAAAAATTCTTTATATGTACTCTAAATATGTAAAAATTTTACTATTTACATTGTTAATACATTGCATCTGTATTTAGTACTTGGAAAATAATTAAAATATTTATTTCAGCCTTTTAATTTATTAATATTTATTCTTAATACCTTTTTGTTACTTAAATGTTCATAATGTTGCCTTGTGTGCAAATCATGTAAATACAATTTAGCATATTAAAATAAAATGAGACATAGGCTAAGTTTATCAAAAATGGCAGAGGATGTAATTAAACAGTAAATTTAATTTGTTGATCTTCTTTTGTAGATTACAGCCATCTGTTAAAATATTTTTTTCGAGATGCTCGTTTCTTCTTGGTCAAAAGTAACAATCATGAAAATGTTGCTTTATCCAAAGCAAAGGTAAAAACAAGGCTTTGAAAAGTAAAATCCTTATGTATCTGCATATCTTATGTATAACTTTTTTTTTGCTAATCAATAATAGGCATATGAAATTTTATAGATTGTTTTACTAAAACAATAGTTGTTATTAAGGAAAACTCTGAAAATGTAGAGCTTTTACAATTTCTTACAACTGTTTATGCTTATCACTGAGATAAATGATTAATTTAGTTAAATGTTAATTAAGAATGAGGGTGAGAAATTAAAGAGAATGTGTGATCCCCCCCTCCCACACACATAGAAAAATATCCATCATGAGTTGTTATCTTTTTCTTTCTTTATTTTTTTTTTTTACATATAAATAGATGTTTTGTCTTCTCTAAGGAAATTCTATTATTCATTATTCCACTATGCTAATTACTGAATTGTTCATGTATAAATGAATATTTTACATTTAGATGTGTAGGTTCTCTCCCCCCACACCCCTTTTTTAATAAAGTAAATGCAGAATATAATTTACATAGCTGCCAAGTGTTCCGAATTAATCGTATTAGTTCCGATTTTAAAGCTCTGTTCCGGAAATACGATTTCAGATTCAAATGTTCCTATTTTTAGCTTATTAGAAAGTTAGTTCCCCTTTTAGAAATAGTTTCAAATTTGCCTTTTGCGCTTAAGTTCAGGATTTAGCCGAAGCGTTTTAACCATTCCGGATTTGTTTAAACTTTAAGCCACGCCTACGCACCTGCTTTGTTACACTATGATGCCAAAACTTCCGATCAGCGTCCGTGTAGGACGAAAACATGCTGCCACCCACATCCGAGGTATGCGTGCGTTGCATCTCGCCTCCAATTTCGATAGACAGCTTGTGATGACGTTGTGATTTCTTAGCTTTAACTGTAACTGGATTGTAAGTTTCGTTTGTTTATCACGTCGGTATTCGTTAGTTTCGAATTCAATTGATGCTGGTTAAACATGTCGAAACCGCGCAGAATTCAAACTTTTCGCGGTAATTACAGCGACGAGTTTCATTTTATAAAGACATTGAAAAAGGGAAATTCGTATGCTTTTTGTTGTACTTGCAATTGCGACATTAATGCTCACGCTAAAACTGCAAAGCACGTCTCAACGTACAGTAATGTTAAAACTTCGTCAAAAATTAATTTTGTATCTACTACTTCGGACCTTAGTGTCATAAGAGCTGAATTGCTGTTCACGAATTTTCTTCTAGAACACAATCTTCCTTTATCTGCAGCCGATCATATTTCAAAATTATTGACTGCTATGTTTCCGAATTCGGTGGAAGTGAAAAAGTAATCGTGCGGCAGAACTAAAACGAGTCATTTAGTGCAAGAACTAGCAAGTAACTCCACTAAAAGTATTTCCAACATTTTAAAAAGTAACCCATTTTCTATTGCTACCGATGGGAGCAATGACTGTTCGAATAATCAAATGTACCCATTGGTTGTTACTTTCTTTGATGAAATAGCTGGGCAGATAGTGTGCACTCTCTTTTCTTTGCCAATTTTAAATGAAGCAAGCACAGGCAAAAATATAGCAGATTTATTATGCACTGAATTTACTGCACATGACATTCCATGGGTAAACTGCTTGTCCCTCTCCTGTGATAATGCCAATGTTATGTTGGGAAAGAAAAAAAGGAGTCACTGCATATTTGAAAGAAAAACAGCCCAATTTAATTGTATTTGGTTGCTTGTGTCACTTATTAAATCTTGCTGCGGAAAGGGGTGCGAAGACTTTGCCTTTTTCGTTTGACGATATCCTTTTGTGTATTATATATGGCGAATATTTTTGTGTTCTTATTTTTTGGGCATTATGTTCCTATTTTTTTCTCTGACCAGTTGGCAGCTATGTAATTATAATTAGTCTTCAGAGATTCCTAAAACTATGATTAGAAATGTTTAAGATTCAAATAATGATAGTTCTGTATGTATACGTCATTCATTCATAGGTATTTAATTTCTGAATTGTAACATAACTGATTAATTTTTAGGGTGTGTGGTCAACACCTCCTCAAAATGAAAGCAAATTCAATCAAGCTTATAGGGTGAGCTTTCTTTGTTTCTTTTCTTGTTTTTTTTTTTTTTTTTTGCTTTTATACAATTGATTTTTACTTATAAAAAGCTGTGAGCTATGATTGATTGTAAATGATTTACAAATAAAGTCAAAAGGAAGTTCTTCTGTACTTTTTGTAAATATTAGTAAAAATTTTACATAAAATTTGGTCCTTATTACAGAGTGCATATGCCTCCTGGAAATTGACAAAAAATTTGCCAAACATTTCCTCTCATCTCTGTTTAAAATAACAAATAACAGTTTTTGTTTTAAAGAACTGAATTAAATTGATTTTCTGCTGAGTTATCGAGCAAACTGAAATGAAGCGAGATGTTATGTTAGATTGTTTATTTTTGTCACTTACTTGAGAATGCATGCTGCAGAATTTTCTTATTAATCTTATGTCACTAAATCATGTACATGTTTGCAATGTGTCAAACATTGATTAGTGTATCAAATATAGGCAACCTGCTCTGAAATTACATTTAAAAGGAGAGAAACATCTAATTAAATCCTTAGTTATTATGTGTTTGCCAGTTAGTAACACCCAATCTGCTTTTGATAATTCACCAATATTCTCAGAGAAAAACTCTTAAATAACAATTTTGCAGTAAATTTTATTGCCCATTTCCTAAAAGCTGTTCTCTCAGCTATCAAATATTTCACTTTGCTATAACCCATTTAAGACTAACCTGATAAACTATTAGCAACTAGATGGAATTTTGTATTGGTTAGAATTGTTGGTGGTATTGTATTACATAAATCAACTTGAATTGATCTCCTATTTAGATTATGATTTTAATTCATTTCTTTAATTTTCTGTGTATATTGATGGCATGGCCTACAAAAATAATTGTTTTATTATTTTGTTATTAAAAATTGGTGTTTGGAGGCGTTGGAAAGTAATGTTATATAGGGCTATGAATAACAGGAGTCTGATGGAAGTTTGCTATTTTAGTCACTGACTGTTGGCAAACTGCCTCTTAATATAAGCCCCTTGCTTCATGCAAAAAAATAAATCCTTTTTTAGCAATTTTATGTTTTGCTTCCTTGTTTATACTTTGCAGCAGATGTATGCGATTGCACTTGGCTAATATTTCATTGGAAGCAAACAGTGAAGGTTGTACTCATTAATAGACTTCTTGTAAAATATATTTTTTTGCGTTCATCTATTTTTCAAAAAGGTTTAGAGTTCCCCTTTTTGATAAAATGTCCTCTGCTGACAAGCTTAGTTTCCTCTATTTTATGTTTGTTATTTTTTAGCATATTGCATTTTCTCACAGTTATTGTTCTATTAATAAAGTTGTTTACTCACTTTTATATATTTCAAGATCTCATTCTCTGTGTATAATATATAAATAAATATATATATGCATGCATTTCTGCTGTTCTCAATATGTGGTTACTGTTTTCCAGACATGTCGAAATGTCATCCTGGTTTTCTCTGTAAAAGAAAGTGGAAAATTTCAAGGTACTTAATATTTTGATGCAAATAAAAAATGAACTAGATGAAGATTTGTTTTTTAAAATATAGACATTTAAATGATTTTGTGTTTTAAAGGTTTTGCAAGAATGGCATCAGAGTCCAGACATGATGTTCCTCCCATTCAGTGGGTTTTACCACCAGGTTTAAGTGCTCGTGCTTTAGGTGGAGTTTTTCGTTTAGATTATGTATGCAGGTATATTTTCATTTTATGATGATTATTATTATTATTATCACTTGATAACTTGAAATTTTGTTTCCATTCTGATTGAGACTAAGAAAATATTTGCTTCTTTCCTTGAGCAGTTAAAGATTAAGGATTTAATAGGAGAAAATCTTGAATAGTCTTAAACAGTTTAAGACTAAATGAGAAATAAGATGCACGTTGCAAATATATTAGACACATATTCCAAAGTTTACAGAAAGCCCCTTACTCGAATGCAAAACCTTTGCCTTGAAAGAAGAGTTAAGTGTAATGACAAAACACATGTAACATATCCCCAATTTGTACATCACGGTGTTGTTCTTCATTTAATTTTTGCATAAGGTAAACCTTTACTACTTATTCTTGGTGTAAATGGGTCTGCTGTTCTCAAATTGAAATAGTAAAATAAATTAACTTCAGTTAAGTGAAATGCTCTGTAAATTTATTTTTCTTTATTGTTTTTTCCTTCAAATAGCTTCTTACTCTTATTTCAAAAATATTTTTTTTTAATTTCAGGCGTGAGCTTTCATTTACAAAAACTCAGCATTTATATAATCCTTGGAATGAAGGAAAACAAGTTAAGATTGGTAGAGATGGTCAGGTAATTTTGTTATTTTTGGCTTTTATATTTCTTCTTCTTTTCCTTTAGATTGCTTGTTGCTCCATATAAAAAAATGTAATATTTATAATGGTTTTTCATCTTAAGAAATTTAAATGAGATTTTAAAAATGCAGTGCTTGTACTTTCATTAATTGCATAAAAATATTACAATTCATTCGTATGTGAAATTACTGTAACATTTGTAGAGGTTTTAGTTGCAAAAATTAAAATTAAAAACAATTAAAAAGTGTAGCATTTTGGTGCTTGAACTTTTATTAAATGTTCTTAAAATTTTAAATTTCATTCTCATGCAACCAATGCTCTTTTATTTTTTTATTTATTTTTATCTTTGATATAAGAAAGCTATACTTACCATTAGAGGTTGTCATAACTTTTTTCTCTTAATCTCACAAGTAATCCATTTTTCTGTCAGATGAAGACAAGACAATTAGAGTCCCACTGTTTACTCTTAATTTGGTTATGAGCCCTCTCATGTTCTTCTTTTTCTTTTTTTGTAAATATTATGTCAATATTTCCCATATGTATTATTGAAAGTGATATGTAGTTTTATGTACAAGATTGCCAAAAGTCTTAGCAAATCTTGCTAATAAAATAAAAATTGTGTTTCTATTTAGAATTCTAAATTTCTGAGAAATCTTAAAAAAAAAAAAAAAAAAAAAAGAAAGGAAAAGATTGTGCTAAATCCCAATTCTGTTCGTAATATTTGCTTTTTATGTGTATGTGTGTGTATTCATAAACCTAAAATTAAAAATTGTGTGCATTTCATTAAGGGATTTCTTATACATACTAGTATTTTTTTAAAGTCTCTGAAATTGGTATGAAAAAAAATAGAGGAGGGGGCTGGAGAGAGATGCAGTGAGCCATATATGGCATTACTTAATTTTTTAGCAGAATTTTTTAAAGAAAATTTAAGGTTAGAATTTTCAGTAAATGTTCTGTTAATAATTTTTGCTTTTAATTTTGCAGGAAATTGAACCAAAGGTTGGAGAAGAACTGTGTCGCCTATTTCCTGTGGATGAAAACATTGACTTGATTTCTGCTTTACGAAACATGAAAAGAAGCAAACCAAGGAGCACACGTTCATCAAGAGACGAGAGACACCGTGGAGCTTATTCATCTTCACGTAGAAGCCCCCCTGATTCTATGAGGTTAGCTCTGCCTAGATTGCCCACCTGGCAACAACGGTTGAATGTTGGATTTAATGCTAAGAAACATCATTTGTTTTGTCATGGCTTCTTACTAGAGGGCGGATGAAATTTATACGAGTTAGTGATGCCACATTGAAGATAAATGCTTTTCCAAGCAAGATGTAGCATGACCAAGTTCAAAAAAGAAAAGTGCTACAAAATAAGTTGAAAGAGAATGCCAGCCAGTTGTCTTTCATACAATCTTTCCTTGCACCACTTTTTTCCAAAATTTTGCATGCTTTCCGCAGCTGGAATTCTGTTTAAAAATATGAAGAAAAAAGTATTTATGATTGGAACTCTTAGTTTATATATTTAGTAAGAACTTTCTTTCCTTGGGTGGACATTTTATGTGTAGGCTTTAAAACAGGGCTGTTTGGGACTTTTATCAAGGGCACTGAATCAAAAGCAATGGACTAATGAACTAATTAATTGGGCATAGTATTTTTTCCTTTTCTTACTATGAAAAATGTGTTGTAATAAAATTATCTGGAACTGGTAAGTTGAAAGTATACTATAAGAACTTTTTGAAAGCTTAAGTTTTCCTTAATTCAAAGAACTTTCATCTGTTTACGTCTTAACCAAAGCAGTTCTATCGTGGTAAAGAATCAAATTTCATGTGAACTATTTAGTGTGGATGTTCTGAATTACGAACGTGCACATATTACCTCGTGTTCTACTTCTACGTCTTTGCTGTGGACTATAGATGAATAATTCTATTGTGCGGTGTTTTACCGCACTGGTATGTGTTCTTTTTCCTTTTGTGTCATTGAAGTTTTAAGAGCAAAACAGCCAACATTTTTCATGAATCAGCTAACAAAAACTGTCGTTTCTCATAAGGATCCACTGAATGAATCATAAATGAATGATTAGCTGTTTACCATGAGGCAAAATTAATGTTAAATCTGATGGAATTATTTTGAAATATGCTGGTTCTAGTGTCCACAAATTAAGAACTCAAAGAATTTCAACATCTTCTGGTTTTGTTTTAACCATTTGCATCTGCCACGGTAAGTAAATGATATATTTTTATAAAAACTGTTGCAATAGTGTTCTTTTTATGACACTGTTAGAAAAATGAAGTAGGTAATTTTCTGTTCAGTGTTGTGTGAATATAAGTTTTAAATAATTTTATTCAAGTATAAGTATTTTGGTGATGATACTCATTTGAACAATGGACATAATTTCCATTATGTTCATGTTGTTTTCAAATTCATTACTATATCGAGTGAGTTAATGTACTGTATATATATATATATATACTCATACAATCTGGAAACTTTTGATTTAAATAATTTGGTTTTGTTCAAATTGAAGCAAACACAATAAAACAGGTTGTCTACAGGCGGGGTTAATTTACCCCATCCAAAACTAATATTTCCCATCCCAGTGGTAAAAACTGGTAAATACCAGGAAATACTGGGATAAACAGATGAATGCTGAGAAATACTATAAAAAAACCACCATGATTTTGATAACTGATTCTTGTGTTCTTTAGCTCTGAACCTGCAAATAAATTTATTTTTTCCTTCACTAAGTCAAGATTTATCAAAAGCTGCTAAGAATTGCAAAATTGTTACTTCAAAGTAGATTTACAATGTGTTATTTATTTTTGAGGCTCATATTGTGCATTATTATATCTTTACAGATTAGGGAATAAAAAAGAGCAGAGAGTTAATTAACCACAGGGTTCGTACGGTCCTTAGAAAGTCCTTAATGTTCATTTTCATTTTTAAGGCCTTAGAAAGTCCTCAAGTCCTTACTTTTTAATTCCAGGTGCTTAATTCTTTTTTTTTTTTTTTTGTTAAAATAAGGAGCTACCTAAGCGCAGTATTTGTTTTGCAATCTTTTGTATTCTTCAGAAGATTCGAACTTCTTTCATTTCAACTACTTAATCGAACCTCAAATTTGGTTTGCTCGGGTCCGGTACTATCGCGGCTTTCAGACAGACCCAAAACGGCGGATTGACAGGACCAAAAATGGAGGATTTGCATAAAAATCAACGCATTTTTACTACAAATTTCAGTGCTTTCTCAACCGGTAGATTAATAAGTAACTCTTGGTTTTTTTTTTAAAAGGTATAAGTAAACTGATGTGTTATATATTTTTACAAAAGAAAATGTTCATGGATTTTGATAAAATGCTTCAAACTAGAACACCCAATTCAGTTAAAATAAACTTGTACCCACCCACATGGCTGCTATAAATTTGCTATCTCCTGCAATTGTATGAAAAAGAAAATCGAGCTTCATCTAAAAAAATAAAAATATTAGTAGAGAAGTTGAATCAAAGCCCCAAGCATTTGTGCAAAACGCAATGGTGCCCAGTAACTGGGCACCATTTAAAGCCACAGAAAAACAAAAACTTAATGGTACTTATTGATTTAACAGTTTCTTAATTTTTTTTTTATTTTACAAAAAAAAAAAAAAAAATCGGGTATTTTCGAAAAGAAGGCCAAATTTCGAGATTTCAAATTTGGGATTTGATACTACTATTTATTAAGTTTAGTTACAAAGTAAATAAATAATTTTTTTCATGAAAATTTTTACTAAATCATTTACATTTTAAACAATTATCAATAAAGCAAGTAGGCGCAGCTCTTAACAAGTAATCAGTAAAAAAATATTGCTTTTGAAACTTTTTTTTTAAAATTTAAGTGAGGGTTTGTAAATATTTCAAAGAAGCGTATTGTTGGCATCTAACTCAATAAAAGAGATGCATTTAACTAATATGTAGGCAAAAAAAACTTTCAGCTTTTTTTTGCGCTTGACCAATCGCATATATGATTATCGCGTATTTGTACTGTTAAAGGTAATAGAATGATTTATTTTTATTATCATTTTCTTACGTCTTACACTATATAAGCGCCGAGTTGCCAACTCTTCCGATCTCTTTTCCGCTAATCTTTTGCTAAACAGTTTGTTTTCCCATTGTTTTTTTAGAGCAAATAAATTCCCGTATTGAAAAAAATAATTTATCAATTTTTTAAAGCAATATTTTAATATTTAGTAAATTTTTAACCACCAATTTAGCTTTGCGATCGTTCACTGTGGGGTTTTGTTGTGTGGGAGGAGATTATATTTGCTGCGTTAATCAAAATTTGTATCTCGTGAAATTTCATAATTTGCAGTTAATTGAAGGAATCGATTGCTTCTTAAACCTATACACCGTAGTTGCCAAATGCTCCTTTTCCCTCTAATTTTTCTGTTTTTGTTTGTGAACTTCGAAAATTCAATTTTTTGCAAAGAGATCCAATTTTTCAATGTGTACAAGTATGTATAAGTATTTTTATCTAAAGGGATTGTACTACCAAACAAGAAAAATTTTTTGGAAACTTTTTAAAAAGATATGTGTTAATTTACATGAATTTTCATAACTTATAATGCGAAAATGTAAAAACCTATTTTTCAGAAACTTGCTAACATCTAGCACGTGACGCAGCTTTTGAGATTTCTATCTTTTTGCATCCTGTAAATATAACAATTATTTCAAAAGTTGACAGTTGTTTTAGTATTTGCAGCTTGTAGTCTGTTTGTTTTATTTTTTATTTAAAAAATTTGTTTAATTTTTTGAAACTTTATTTTAGTTAAATTTTGTTAGTTACTATTTGAGCGTAATGTACAAAGTTTAAAGCGACGAGCTCCATTTTTATTTGTATGTTGTTTTCAAAATGAAATATTTTCCTCAAGTTGAAAAAGTTTTTTTCTGAATTTTTGCAAGCTCTTCTAAATAATTTAAAAAAAATTATTTAATAATTTTTGAAAGAAAGTTTATGGCAGAGATAAAAATTTAAGTAAGTCTAAATTGAGATGCTAGCAACATAAGTTAAGTAAAATAAAAAAAAAAATCTAAATTAAACAAATTCTGAAGACAAAGTGCAGCGTTTTCTTTAGTGTTTTTTTCATTTAACTTGTATTTTGTAGCACTAACCATTTTTGATAATTTTGCTTAAAAACAGGGTTCGTGATTTTTTTGATTTTTTTAAAAATACCTTATATATTTTGGATATTTATTATGATAAATCTATAGAAAGAATATGGCATGTTAATCAATATGCAAAAACATACTTTAACTTTTTTCACAGCAATAAATATTTTTTAATAATAATAATGATAAACAAATTTTAATATAAATTCATGGCTCAAATGAAACTTAACCCTACCAGGAATAAAAGTACACACATAAGTATAGAGAAAATGAACAAATTTAATCTGAATTATTTTGCTATTTAAAGCTGAAAAAAGTAACAATTGTATGTACTTAATTCTTACATCAAGTGTACTTTAACCATTTTTCTATTTTATAAATGAAAAAGCCTGAAATATTTTACCCATTTAGTAAAATCATATGCTCACACCATTACTAAAAACTGAAACTTTTTGTTTTAATCAAATATATGTATTGCAAACTTTATGATAAAAAAGTATTTTAGAGGAAAAACCTTAAGCTGTTAGGGGACATGGATGGAACTTTAAGGATACATATTCTAAATTCCAACAATTGCTGCTTTAAACACTATCATTCTGAATTATTTATTGTGTGGCATTTATTAAACTGATCTAAAATACTATTGTTAAGATAAAGAACACAGAATGGTTCATGGTTATTATGAATTCTAATTTGAATGATTGAATGAATTATGCTTTGCGGTTAAGACGCTTGAAGAATAAGAGTAATATTGTAAGATTTAAAAAATTGTAATTAATTCTAAACTTATGAAATATGTTATGCACACAGACAGATGGGCCTAGGAAGTTTTGTTTGAAATAGTGGTTGTAATTGCAACATATTTCATTTTTACAACACTTTCTAACATTGTAAACTTGATGATTTTTTTGAAAAAAAAATCACTTGATTTAAATCATAATTTAAATCAAGCTGATTTAAATCAACGAACCCTGCTTAAAATTGATTAATGCTTGTGTTGGTGCGCTTCTTATTACTAGCTCCAATGATAATTTAACTGCCTGACTTGTATTGGACATTAGAAAAGAAACAAGTCAAAGAGAGCTCCATAAAAGTGTTTGTGTTGTGTTCCTAATAAAAATACGATGTTGAATCAATTTCCTCTTTCAATAATTCTTCCTTCTGAAAATAAACATAGCAGTTTGTATGTTTCGAAAAATTTGTGAGGTCCTTAAATTTTTTTGTAGGTCCTTAGAAAGTGCTTATTTTTGGTTTTGCCAAAAGAGTACGAACCCTGAACCAGTTTACCAAAAAACTAACCTCACTTTTTAGCGTTTTTTTTTTTTTTTTTTTTTTTAATTCAACCTTTCCTCTTCTTCACCAACTCTTGATCAGAATAAAATCCCACCCTTGATAAGAGTAAAATACTTACAATTTTATTTCATGTGTTTAAGTTTCTTTGCACCACTTGTGCTCCATTCACTATGAATAAATAGAATGAGAGAGCAATATGGCCCCAGAACTGCTTATGTTAGTTCACATTTATATCATGATAAGTAGTGTGTACTTTTGTTTTTTAGTTATTTTCAGGGTTCACTCGGACCTTAAAAGCTTTTAAGAAGCCCTCAAATCGTAAAACAGTTTTTGAAGCCCCCAAATTTCCTTTAAATCATAACTGCCAATGCTCTTGATTTTTTCGGGAGACTCTTGAATTTTGAGGCCGTCTCCCAAACTCCCTAATCAAATGTAAATGTCCCAAATTTTTAATAAACCCTGGAAATTCCCCTAAAGGAATTTTTATGAATTAGAATTCCTGAAAAAAATCTCTACATTAATATAATAAAATGGTCTATAAAACAAAAACAATGAATAATCCGGAAATCTGAAAGTAATCTGAATCCCCATATCCGGAGGCGAAGCAAGGTGTTTTGTACGCCACCACACCTCTACCTTTCTATAATTTTTCTTGAATGAATGTTTGTTACAAACTTTTGGTTTTTGTTCAGGTCACTAGTAGTGAGACCTTTTGAGAAGGGAGTAAGGAAACAAAATCAAGAAAAAATGATATAAAAAATATGATAGGTAAAGGAAGGCTTTCTGCTTTGGATGAGAAATGCACATTTTTAATCATTGATGAATATGAAAACAATTTTTTTAACTACATTTTTAAAAAAATCATTATGGTTATATTTTGTAAATACAGTATAAACTTACTCACGTGTGTATACAGAGTTCTAATTTAGAACAATCCCTACTAGTTTTATTTTTGAAATCCTATTTAACTTTTTAAAAAATCTCTATAAAATGAAATTGTTGTCAGGAAATTCAGTTCCCTGAAAGTCTCCTGAATTTTTATCTTGCAGTGTTGAAAACTGCATTAAATTTCAAAAAACTCTGAAATAGGCTCTTTTTTTTTTTTTTTTTTGTAATACCTTAAGAAATATTTTTAATAATTGAAGAAAATTTAATTTGCAACCAATTGCTGCTTCAATCTGATCTGTCAAAAAAGATAATTATTTTTTATTTGATGGTTTGGTGGGCATACAGAAAGTAGTAGAAATATTAACGCCACACAAAAAAAGAAACTTGTTAATAATTCAGAAATTTTCCCAGACCCAAATTTAAGCTTCTCCACATTATTAATTTCTCCCTTTTGTTTTAATTATTGTCTGTTTTAAAAATGCATTCAAAAAAGATTGTCCAACATATTACTCTAAAGTAGCTTATGACTCTAAGAAAAAGAATGTGACTCTAAAAGAAGCTTGTAAAAAACAGCGGAAAAGACAGTTGGATTGTGTGAAATATGTACAATACCAAATAGAAGAGATAATTTCAGCCCTAAATGAGATTTCTGAAGAAATGATAAAACCTAAAATTACTTCTGAAGCATACTTTTTTTAATGGATAAAGTATTAGTTAAACAATCCATTGATGCCGTGTTACATTAAGATCAAAACAGGGTTCACGAGGAACACTCTTCTTGGCTCCCCAACAGCTCGAAGGGGTATGTTTGAAGATAACACCCCCTACACCAGCAAATTATGGGCCTCTGAGATGTATAGTCATGGTTTTAAAAACAGCTTGCATTATTTATGAAATATACATAATGTGGAAAAAAGCCCTTCTTTAGTGAAAAAAATTAAGCTATGCATGGAAAATAGCTATAATTTCTAAATAATATGCTGTATTTCTTGTACAGCTCCATTTTCTTGTACTGTCTAGCAGTGTTTCATTTATTAAAGGTGTACAATAGTATTGGGTTTAGGAAAGAAATCTTTGGTGTCTTAACAGTGACTAAAATCCAAGTATGCATTTGAGTGATTCTATACTAACTCGCCTAAAAAGTTGGTTGCATGACCGACTCTGATTTTCATTAAAGTTGGTTCACAGATTGATGGTATGGAGTCATGAAAAACTCCACATATTTATAGATATACAGGTCCTCGAAATTTGACTGTCCCCTCAAAATACTAAGAAATGGATGTTATTTAATTTCTTTCTCTTAAAAATTCTACTTATGCAATATGAAAGTGTTAGGTATCTATGGAAACTAGATGTTCCAGACATGCAGAAAAGAAATACTATAAAGTTAATGAAAATTGTTAAGGTGCAGTACTCCTTCAAAGTTGCAACCACAAAAATTTGATTTTCCCTATTTTGCTAAAATTGAGACATTAATTTCAAAAAAAGGAAGATAATACCAAAGGTTTACGTAGTTTCTGGTAGAGTACATGTGTTTACCATAAATTGCTACACAAATTACTTGGGTTTCTCACTCCTTCTTGAAAATATTTTAGCTTAAAGACAAGCCATAGAGCAAAAACATGCAGTTTCAGCCATTCTGGCAGCCATTATTCTCATAAAAGGGCAAGCGCTGGAAACTTTTTAATTTTTTTTAAATAAATTACTGATGTGTTGGCTATTCACAGGAAAAGAGTTTACTTTTGGTTATTATTTGTATAAAGAGATATCCTGCTGATAGTATATGTATGTTTTCCTCTAATACCATGTGCGTGTGTTTCTCCTCTAAGACTTGATATTAATAAGAAAAAGGATGTAAAAAAAAAACTTAGTGAATAATATAAAATTATTATGTATCAAATTTTATTTACCCTTTGAACATTATGTAGTTACTTTTAGAAATAATGTCATTCAGTGAATGAAGCATTGAACAATGGAGCAACATTTTGTTTTTACTATGTTCTGGCATTAAAACAAAACTAATGTTTACTCTATTTTTGTGATACATTAAAGTAAGATGTAGGAAATAAATTTGTCTTACAAACCTTTTAATTTTTTAAAATTTAACTTAGTATTTAGTGAAGAAATCATATTTAATCTATAGAGCCCCTCGCAATATTTAGTTAGGAAATCGGATATTTAACCTCCCATTTCCCTAAACTAGCTAAAAGGAAGCTACTTGCAGCTAAACTAGTTGCCGTATTATTACCCTTTTTAAATTTTATATTTAACTTCATTTTATATGATAATTAAATATATCAAATAAAAAGCCATTGCTCTCCAAACTCGCCTTTTATTGGTTTAGAGTTCAAACTAGCAAAAAGAAATAGAAGGGGGTGAGAAAATCCCTTGCTAAGGGGGCAAAAGCTTATCTGATGCCATTGGAGGCACAATTAAAAAGTCTGCTTTCTGAACAAGCTTGCAACATCCTTACAAGGATCAAATAATTTTTGCACTTGATTTGTTTCATTGTTGCAAAGTAATTTTAAAAATATTAAGTTTTTCTTTTCATAAGAAGAATATGTAGCAGAAACAAGAGCATTGCTTTCTGGAAGAAGCAGCTTCTGCTGTGAGAATTGAGGGTACCAGGTTTTATAAATTTGTTCATCTTATTAAATCTGTGATTTTGGCATCCATTGTATCTACAAACATATTGAATCAGATTGAAGTATTTGCAGTAAGTAAGCAACCTGTCAAAAATTTATATCCTAATAAGGTTTATAAAGGTTTTCATGTTGCTAGCATGTATGATAAGAAATGATGTTTGGGGTTTTCTTAGAAATTTGTTTTGAAAGAAGTAATGTTCAAATACAATTTATGCATCCTCATTGCCCCTGCCAAAATTTCCACTGGTCAAAGAAACCAGATATGTGCGGGATTTCATATAAGCATCTGTTAGATATAATACCTATGCCTTCAACACTAACAGCCACAGGACGCAGGTTTTCAGTACCAAATGACGCTGTGAAAAAAATACAGGAATTTATGCTTGCAGTTGAATGAAATTTTGTACACATCAACTTTCAATATATTGCTTATGAAATAAATATTTATATCTTCTTTATTTTTGTTGATTTTTCAAGAAATTTAGTACTTCATAATTACAAATGGACAACATTCAGTTTTGGAAAAATTCTATTTGTTTTCATCAAGCATTTAATTTTGTTATCAAATGTAGAAATTTTTTAATTCTTAATAAATGAAATTATGTATTAAATTTCATGGATTCTTGTATTAATACTTGGATTCTTGTATTGATTCTTGTACATCTATTAATAAAAACTTTATTATTTTTCCTTTTTTTAATGTTAAGTATAACATTAATAAAACTACTTAAATTTAACCTAGTATTTAGTGAAAAAAATCAGATTTTTCCTATAGAGCCCCTTCCCAGTATTTACTGAGGCAGGAGCTACTGGTAAGCTAATTTAGCTGCCAGTAGCTCCCTTTTAGCTAGTTTAGGGAAGGGGGAGGTTAAATACTGAGAGGGGACTCTATAGGTTAATTATGATTTCTTCACTAAATACCTAGTTAAATTTTTAAAAATTAAAAGGTTTGTAAGACAAATTTATTTCCTACATCTTACTTTAAGGTATCACAAAAATAGAGTAAACATTAGTTTCGTTTTAATGCCATAACATAGTAAAAACAAAATGTTGCTCTATTATTCAATGTTTCATTTACCTAAGAACACTATTTCTAAAAGTAACTATGTAATGTTCAGAGAGTAAATAAATTTAATACATAATATTTGTATATTATTCAATAAGTTTTTTTTTTTTTTTTTGCATCTTTTTTTTATTAATGTTAAGTCTACATAATACATACATATACTATCAGCAGGATATCTCTTTATGCAAATAATAACCAAAAGTAAACTCTCTTCCTGTGAATAGCTAACATATCAGTAATTTAATTTAAAAAAATAAAGTTTCTAGTGCTTGCCCTTTATGAGTAAAAATGGCTGCCAAGAAAGATAGCCAAAACTGCATTTTTTTGCCCTACGGCTTGTCTTTAAGCTTAAATATTTCCAAGAAGAATTGAAAAACCCAAGTAATTTATTGTGTAGCAATTTAGGGTAAACAGATATACTCCACCAGAAAGTGAGTAAACCTTTGGTTTTATTTTCCTTTTTTTCGAATTAATGTCTCAATTTTTGCAAAATTGAGAAAATCAAATTCTTTAGGTTCCAACTTTGAAAGACTACTGTATCTTAATAATCTTCATTATAAACTTTGTAGTATTTTTTTCTGAATGCGTAGAACGTCTTGTTTCCATAGATACCTAACACTTTCATATTGCCTGAGTAGAATTTTAAGAGAAAAAAATAAGTAACATTAATTGTTCGGTATTTTGAGGTAGCAGTCGAACTTTGGGGACATGTATATCTATAAATATGTGGAGCAGATAGCTAAAAGTTTGGCTTTTTAATGCCTCTATACCAGCAATCGGTGTACCAAATTTAAAGAAAATCGGAGTTGGTCATGCAACCCTCATTGGGTGACTTTCAAATTTGGTATGGAATCCCTCATTTGGGAAAATATGTTGAATAAAAGCATAAATTTTTAAAATGCATCAATAAATTGAACATTTATGGCATTTTCTTTTTCCTTGTATGATGTGCACTGCAGACATTTTAATTTGTTTTGACTTCTGTTTTGATTACACCAACTTTTAAAATCATCTTTTGATAAGTGCTAAGAATGAAAAATAAAGCTATTGAAAATTAAAAGAGAGGGAGAGGGAAATGTTGTGGTATTCATTAGGGATGCACCGATCAATCGGCAATAATCGGTAATCGGCCAGTATCAGCATGTTTGCCGATTAATCGGTATCAGCTTTTTTTAGCCGATTGATCGGCCGATCGGCAAACATTTTTTTGTTCTTTTAAGCATTTTTATTATTAAGTCTCTGGTTTTATATAACTGAATGTATGCTTTAAATATTTTAGATTTATTAAAGTATTTCAAAATAGTTTGCATTCAATTAGGAATAGGCGGAAAATTTTAGGAAGTAAAAAAATTACATTTGTTAGTGCATTAAGTTATGTATTTTTTCATGAAATAACAACAATGGAAATGGAAATCATTACTATTGAAATGTAAACTATGATGAGTTTAAAAAAAAAAAATCTATATGATTAAATTTAATTTTTAACAGTACATAAAAGAGTATGTAAGCATTTGAGTGAAATTGTTCAAGCAATTCTTTACAAATATTAAATTAATAATAAAAATATAAAGTCAAAATAATATTGACAACATTAAGAATACTTGAAATTAAATATTCTTAAATTATAATGTAAATGCATAATCATTTCAGTGTTTTCTGAGCATAACCTGTTTCTATTAAGTTCGTAGATATTTCCTCCTGTTCTAAAAACTCTTTCACTTTCGACTGATGATGGTGGTGCACTTAAATATTTCAAGGCTAAATTACTGAGATTTGGACATTTTTCTTTCGATAATTTCCACCATAGGAAAGGATTTTTTGGTAGCAGTGATAGCAACAAGTAGTTTTCCAATTATGTCTTATAACTTGCATTGGTTTTCAGGTTCTTTTCATTTGATGACATCAATTTATCATTCTGTATCGTATCTGATGCTAACTCTTCAAATAATTTAGAAAAAGTCAGTGGAGAATCCAAAGATTTCACACTTTCTTTGCATGATGAAGAATTTAAGTTATCTTTAATTGACTCATCTTCAGGCTTACTATTTTGTGTTGATTTTAAAGCTTCTAAAATCCAGTTTTCTATTTTGTTTTAAAAATGGGTTGTTAAACTCAAAGCATGTCAGAATGGATTATGAAAAAAAAAATAAAATAAAAAGCTCAAGATTGTCAGTTAGCTAAAATTAATTAATCGGTAATCGGCCGATAAATTTCAGCCGATTGATCGGTAATCGGCCAATTTGCTGATCGGTGCATCCCTAGTATTCATAGAGGCTGTTGTAATAATAATATTCAAAAAGGTGTTGGTTAAATTGCATCTTAAATTATCTGTGAAATTTTGAGCAGTAAGTCTGAAGGAATTTATTTTAAAGTTTCTGTGGGAACCCTGAATTCTTATGTACCTGCTGAAGGGAGATAGTCCATCCATCGAGATAGACTCCACCCACTTGCAGTGTCTACTTCTTAAAGGTCTATAGTTGCAGCCTTGTTTTCTATCTATTAATATTTTCCCTATAGCACTAGTACTAGATGGGAGAGAGAACACTAAAGATTTTGGATACTTTCTGTAATAAGTTTATGGAGCAAGAAGTACAATCACATTACACCCCATCCCATCCCTCAACCTTGTATCATATAACAGTTCAATTGTTTTAGTTCACCTTTCAGAAATTAATCTTTTTGGGATATTTTCCAATTTTGTATTTTAATTCATATAAGTTTTTAATACTCTATAATTACTTCAAAAAATTTCAAGCATCATTTTTAAATATCAGCATTGACTATTCAGTTTTATTTTCAAAGTTTCTTGCAGAAAAGTTTTTTTTTCCTTAGACAACACAATGTGAAATTGCCAAAGAATAATTTCAATACATTTGCATAAAATTTTGTTTTCTGCTATTAATTTCAATTTTACAACATGTTTTTACTTTTCGCATTCTGTGTTGCTTGGAATTCAAACATCGTTTTCTCCCTTCCAAGTAAGTGGACATAAAAATACTTTTTTTGTCCAATTTATGTTTAAAATTTTGTCACAATTTTACTGTGATGTATGTTTGATTACATTGTACCAATTTTTTGTGCTTGGATACTAGCACAAATATCTTGAAATTAATCATATGTGTGAAAATCTGGCTAATATATTTGGATGCTTTCAAGCACATTTGTTCATTCCTCACAATTGTTTTGATCACTGTATGCATATTCTCCATAGTAATCCATTTTCAAAATATAAATTTCAGTAAAGGAAAGTATCTTTGATTTAATTTTTGTTTGAAATCAATAATTAATTATTCCTCATGAGATTTCTCAGTTCATTTATGAGTCAGTGGCATCCCAGAAAAGAATAAAAGAATCTTGATTTAGTTTTTTTTTTTTTTCCTTTAAGTCTCAATGATTCATTGATAAATGTTGGCTGTTGTTTAAAATTTTACCTAAATGTATTTTGAATTTACATAAGTTCAGCTATTTCTTATTTGTTGAAACACTGATGCTTACTTAGAACAAAAATTCCTGTCATATGTAAATTACATAATAGCAAACAGATTATAAACATAAAAAAAATATAGGGTCCAAGTAGTTTATGTTATCTATTGTGAAACACTTATTAAGAAGTTTATTATAAAATCATTCTTAATCTGCAAAATTTCACTAGTGTTGTTGTAGAGTTAATTACATGAAAAGTACTAAGAAACTATCAGGCAGTAAAAAAATAATGAAAATCCATGTTTTGTAAGATTGTATTGTCAGATTAGGAATCTTAAGATGAAATTCCTCTCAAGAATATGCTAGGAGTGAGATTATAAATGTGATATGGGCATGTTTTGTGTTGGGGATAAATTATATTATTGTTACAGTTCTCCCACAAAAGATATTGCTGTTACTAGATAGAAAACATTAAAAACCTATTAGAACACTTCTGAGCTTTATGTTTTAAAGAAAATGCCTTGAAATATTTTCAAATTGGAAATTTTTACTGTTTTTTTTTTTTTTTGTCATAAATGTGTATTATCACTAATTTAATGGTAAGCGACCCCCCCCCCCCCTCCGTTGTTCCACAAAATACATGTATTTTTGCCCTCTAACTTATTTTGAAATTTTCTGTAATGTTATTCTGCTTTCAAGTTGCATATTAACCTGCCAGTTACTTGTACTTTTCTTATAATTTGCTCTGAAGTAAAAAATAATTTAAGACAACTCCTTGCTGCCTGGGCTCTAATAAATCATTTTTAAATAAATAAAGTTAATATAAATCTTAACTCTATATATAGCAATTGCCATATTATCTTAAATACAAACATTTAATAAGAGTCGAGACATCCTTTGCAATGTTCATTGCGGCATTGTGGTGTGTGATCTTCAGTTATCTAAGCGCCTTCACTTTACAGAATAACTTTGCTCGGAAATTGCTCTTCATCTGCTATACTATGGCCAGTTAAGTTTAGATCTCTTTTAAAATGTGGACTTTTATTATAATGAACCTACTATTGGGTCTTTATTTTAAATGGTTCCTGGTATTGAATGAATTGATAATAATATTCAAATAGTTTTCCTTTTCTTTAACTTTGGTTAAAGCATTACTTTAAAATAGCACAATAAAACATAAAATGAAAAAATATATATATGAAAATTTGTATCATAGAAAGGTCAGTCTGTGTATAGATATTGTTAAAATGCTAAAAGTAGTATTCTTGAATACTTTACACTTATTTTCCATTTTCATGTTAGTTTTATTCAATTCTAGTTTAATGCTTCCCATTTAAAAGAAATTTAGCCATATTGATGAAACATTTTTCGTACTTCAACATACTATATTACTATCTCATTTGTGATAGTAAAAAATAAACAGCAGGTTTTTTTTTTCTCTTTGGCAATTTTTTTGGATAAGTATTTTTGCTAAGTTAGCATACAAAGACAAAAGCCAAACAATATTTTGGGTAGCATTGCAATTTAAAAACTTGAAGTTTTGTGAGCTGTAGTTGAGTGTTTGAAAGATAATTCTCTTCACTAATGTTTCGATTTATGCAATATCTTTAATTCTAACTACTGGGGTAGTTAGCAAGGTTCGTACAAATTTCAAAGCTAGGTTATTATGTATGGTAGAAGGATTGAAGGCTGAATTTAGAATCAACTTTGAAGTTGCATTTACATTATTGCAAACATTTCTTGCATTATTGTTTTGTATATACCTTTGTTTCAATCTTCTTACTTAAAAATTTCTTCCCATGTGGTTTATACTTAGAAGACGAAGAAGACCGGAAATTTTCGATCCACCTAGAGCTAAACGAAGTCGTCAAGAACCTGGAGGTTTTAATTCAAATTTTTCTTTTTCTAGTTTTATAACTGTTAATTACTATTTCTCTTAATATATATTTAAAAATTTCTTTAAATTACGTAGGTAGGTTGAATAGTAATGTACACATGCTTATCAGTATCAAAAATAAGAATTTAAATCTAGGCATCACATGACGCCTAGGATAAGTTTCTGGGCATCAAAATGAACAATACACGTGCCATTTTTAATAAGTGAAAATCTTTATTAAATGGAAATACTACACACACACAAGATAATATATTCATATGCTACCCACAATAAATGGAATCCATCATCTACAATGCCTACATATTCAATAGAATGCCAGTGCAAAAGACATTGCCAGTAGTAGAAAGAAATTCCTGGGAGTTCAAAATTACATTATACAGCGGCCAAAGCTTGCACGGAAGGAACCGAAAAAATATTATCTCTATTCCTTCATGACAGTTGTGATTTTCAATCACGATGTGTCGGGCAAGAAAAGCTTTGATGCGTTAAATCAAAATTTTTGGTCGCAAAATCTCTTATTTCTAACTTTGCTTCTTATAGAATACAAACAAAAGCAGATAGCAAGAACAGGCAAAAATCACATTAATGTACAATTATTAAGCTTCAAAATCATCTAGTTACTTTTCAATATAATCACCATTAAACCAAGCACAGGTCGCGCAATTTGTAGCAACTTTTCATTTGATGGCTGAAAAATTCTCCCGACATTTCTTGAATTCAGAACACCTTCACATTATTGTTTGAGGTGTAATGATTTCCCTTAAAGTCTGTCTTGAGTAGAGGGGAAAAAAAAAAGAAATCACAATGACAAAATGAGGAGATTAAGGAAGTTGTGGAAGCAGGTCAAACTTCAGGTTTTGCAGTTAGATGTTCACCACCCCTTCAGTGGCACGCAAGAAGTGTGGTCAAGCATTGTCATCTTGACAACTATTGGCCCAGTCGGTCTCTAACATAATTAAGTATTTGTCATGCTTAAGAGCATTTGTGTGCAGAAAAAAAATTAACTGTTTCCATGTTTATCATCTATGACATTGATTGGATAGTTGCTGCATGTTTTGTCAGCAATTATATCTTTTCCAGGCAGGCAAACACAAAATTCTAATACCCATCAATTTACATGAGACCTATCAACTGTAAAGTCCTAATAAAAAGTCTTTATTTGATGAGTAATCTCAGTGTGAGACACTTTGTCAGCAGTAAAAAAAATCAATAACTGCATGCTGTATAGCTTGTTTTTACATAGATCCTCCCATATTTCCATTAAAAATATACAGGTTGTATGCACAACTTCAAAATTCCTCTGTGTAAAGAAGAGGAATGTACCGTTCACATGCCACCAGGCTCACTTCTGAATGTCAGTTTGTTCGCATTCTACAAGCATTTACATTACTTTTCTGCCAGCCCTCGTATCTTTAAAAATATGTGTGCAAATAATTATTTTATTACTTGCATGTTTGTTAGCTCCATTTGAAGTGTTTTATTTATTCATTTGAAAGTTGGTCTCTACACATTTATTAAATTGAATTACTGTAGATGTGTTGATTTATATTCATTGCTCTTAAAATTTATTATATAAATTGTAATTGTAATTTAGAATTCTTACAAATATAACTGTAAAGGCCATTAAAAATTTAGGGAAAGACATGTTGGGTGTCCATTGACCTCATTCAGTCAATTACTGAAGTTACCACTACAAAACCTTCTCAGTAAGATAAGATTTCAGTTTCAGAAGAGTCAGTTTCTTGTGATAAGTTAATTGGAACTATGCGGACAAAAAAAAGAAAAAAAACGAATATTGTTATGATGCTTTAATGCATATAGTGCTACTTCTTTGAAGTACATAACTATACAGGGAATCCTTATGACCAAATCCCAAAACATGTTTCTGTTATTGTTTTGTGTATAACTGTTCTCTCATCTACAGTTTCCCTACCAAGGAAAGGTTTGCTTTTCCTAATGCTCCTTAAATGTTTTTGATTTGTTTTGAAAATTATTTAGGCTTTCATACCTTTTCTTAGAATACCAATTTAGTGAATGCAGGAGCCGTGTTAAGTGAAATCAATAAGCAAATGCACACTCTAAAAACACCTTTTGTATACTAAGTTCTTTAAAAAGATAATTTTGCATAAGTGCTTTTGTTTTACATTTTTTGATGATAGAATTAAAAATATATCGTTATACTAATGGGAAATACCGGATAAAAGCCTATATTTCTTTTATTAAAATAATTTGCTTTTTCCAATTGCAACATTTATAACTTGATTTAATGTTTGTGTTTTTTATGTAATGCCAAATTTATTTAAAATTTGCAAAGTGGTCACTAAGTAACTATCTTACGCTGATTTTCATGAATTTTTAAGTGTTATCCTTGGTATTTGAAAGCTCTGATTTGGATATTTAGACTATTGCTGTTCTTATTTGAAACTTAATGATTTTTTCATTTCTTTTCCTCAGGTTATTATAAATCAACTTCAAATCGGGAAAGGTATGCATTTTTCTTTTTTTTAATATGAAAAAAAAGGTGTAAACAATCTTTTAAACTTCAGTTTTAAGGGTGGCAATATAACTGAGAAATCGGGGAAAATTTAAGTTCTGGAAAATATTGATGAATAATCTGGGAATATTTCAAGTTTCCCCAAATATCAGGGGGAATCATCATTCCTATTGGTTAAAAGCGCGCTTTCTCTACCTGAGCAAAAAAACCCAAGAAGTTCCACCTATAACTATACGAACTGTTTTTCCTGTATACTCCAATGTCAGATTTATAATCGAGCTATCTCTCTCTCTCTGTTAGCTTTTTTCTTAATTGCTTCAAATATACCCTTTTCAACGGATAATGCATGCTCATTCACTCATTTACTCATTCATGTATTGATACACTCTTTTATTTATTTATTTATTTTTTCATTTATTTATTAGCTCATTTCACTCATTTATTTACTCATTCATTCTTTCAGAAATATATTTCAAAATCCCGATCAAAAAGTTTCATAGGAAAATAGGCTTGTTTAGTTCTGGTTGAACTTTATCTGTACATGTTTTACGGCCTGACATCTTTCCTCTAAAGTTTGTTCCAAGCAGGGTTCGTTGAGTTAAATCAGCTTGATTTAAATCAAGTGATTTTTTTTCAAAAAAATCATCAAGTTTACAAAGTTAGAAAGTGTTGTAAAAATGAAATATGTTGCAATTACAACCACTATTTCAAACAAAACTTCCTACGCCCATCTGTCTGTGTGCATAACATATTTCATAAGTTTAGAATTAATTACATTTTTTTTAATTTTACAATATTACTCTTATTCTTCGAGCGTCTTGACCGCAAAGCATAATTCATTCAATCATTCAAATTAAAATTCATAATAATCATGAACCATTCTGTGTTCTTTATCTTAACAATAGTATTTTAGATCAATTTAATAAATGCCACACAATAAATAATTCAGAATGATAGTGTTTAAAGCAGCAATTGTTGGAATTTAGAATATGTATCCTTAAAGTTCCATCCATGTCCCCTAACAGCTTAAGGTTTTTCCTCTAAAATACTTTTTTATCATAAAGTTTGCAATAAAGCTATTTGATTAAAACAAAGTTTCAGTTTTCAGTAATGGTGTGAGCATATGATTTTACTAAATGGGTAAAATATTTCAGGCTTTTTCATTTATAAAATAGAAAAATGGTTAAAGTACACTTGATGTAAGAATTAAGTACATACAATTGTTACTTTTTTCAGCTTTAAATAGCAAAATAATTCAGATTAAATTTGTTCATTTTCTCTATACTTATGTGTGTACTTTTATTCCTGGTAGGGTTAAGTTTCATTTGAGCCATGCATTTATATTAAAATTTGTTTATTATTGTCATTATTAAAAAATATTTATTGCTGTGAAAAAAGCTTAAAGTATATTTTTGCATATTGATTAACATGCCATATTGTTTCTATGGATTTATCATAATAAATATCCAAAATATTTAAGGTTTTTTTTAAAAAATCAAAAAAATCCAATTTAAATAAAAAAAAATCTGATTTAAATCAAAAAAATCATGAACCCTGGTTCCAAGTAAATCCGTCAGCTAAATCTGGGTTTTACAGGCTTGAAATTTTCCCGTTAGTGCTAATGTTAATTTTTTTTTAACTGTTCCAAAATCAACAAAAATTGTTCAAAAAAAGAATATTTCACTCCGAGAGCTTCTTCCAGTACCCTTCTTCATAGGAACTTAGATATTATCCCCAGAGTTTACATATTTTCCTTCATTTTTGCCTATAGTATTGAGATTTTTTGAACATCAAAATTAAAAGAAAAATAGTTCAAATGAAAAAGTAAAATATGGAAGTGAGATAGATGTCCTCGTTGAGACCTTTTGAATGCAAAAAGAAATCTTTTGGATCGGACAATTCCCTCAAAAGTTATTGGGGGGGCGGGGGGGGGGGGCAGACAGACCAACCGACAGACACACATTTTCCCCAACTCAAAACCCTGCTTTCAAATTTTTTTATTTTTCATTTTTTATGTAATTTCTTCACTTATTTTTGGCTTTTCCTTATTTTCAGCAATATTTTTACGAGACACTGAGCCTTTCACACTTTATTTTTTCCTTTTTGCAGGCAAGTAGGTTAAAAAGAAAAGCAGCTGCAGTATTGAAATTGCAATCCCAGCACCTAACACTAAAGATAAAGCTATTCTTTGAAAATGTTTGCTGTTTTATAAAACATTTTTTAAATCCTGCCATTTTCTTGGAACAAAATGACATATTCTAGAAAAGATTAATGCTATTTTTGAAAATAAAGTGGCTGGATGCACATTTTGCAGGGTTGCCACCTAGTCACGTTTTTCACCTAAAATCACTTCTTTTTTCATTGGTCACTTAAAGTCATTTTTTGTATCAAATTGTCACCTAAAATCACCTTTTTTTGGGGGGGCGGAGGGGGGTTATCTCATAAAGTGATAAATAACCACCAAACTTTTCCTATAAACAGCAGGAAAAGTACGAATGCCAGAAAATGCGAATAAAATAGTTTCCACGAAGCTACTTGCCGAAGCAAAGGAAAAGTTAAAAGAGGGCATTAGAAATCAAGATTTTACAGAAATACAGCTTGCTTGGGCAATCATAGAGGGTGCTTAATCAGTAAAAGCTGATGAAGATGAGCATAGAGCAAAGGCATATGAAATTTTAAAAAAATTACAGAAGAGAATCTTCTGTAATCACAACATTTTTTCAAAAGAATTCTAAGACTAATTAAATTGGAACTTTTACAGAATACTCCCATTTATATACCAGGGGCGACAGTTCTCTAAATTTTTGAAGCATTCTTTTTGGAGATTTTTATATTAACATTTAAAATTTTTGAGCATTCCTACTGTATTGATTTTCTTTTCTGACTTTTTGTTTTTTGCTTTTTAAGGTCTATCGTATCGTATCATTTTCATTTTTAGCCTTTGAACAATTTGAAAGTTAAAAACTTTTTTGCTACATGATAAGTAAGCACTTTTAAAGTATACTTTTCAAGTATTTTACTTTTGGTATCTTACATTCTAAATTAGCGTTTTACAAAGAATTATAATCAAAATCATTTCTTGTACAGAATGCGTTTAATTTCGCAATTTCCTTGCTTGATTTAACTGGTCATTGACCCTTTTCCTGTTTTTCATGCTGATAATTACTTTTATTTGCTTCTTTAGTTGTCAGTCAAAAGATGTTTATTTTTTACTTGCTTTAAATTATGTAATTTGACATAAATAATACATAATATTCAAATTAACTTTATTTCTGTAGTAATCCCAATGAAAAGCAAATTTTGAAATATTAACTTTTTTTCTCTTTTGTGCCTTGCACAAGCATGCATTTGAAGTAGGGATGTAACGAATAGTGATTTGGCCGAATAGCCGAATACCGAATATTCGGCCATTTCTTCCAGGCCGAAGCCAAATATTCGGTCCTTTCTTCAAGGCCGAAGCCGAATATTAAAATTTCTAGAAAATCGTTGTAATCGAAAGTATTTGTCAAATTTAAAATTATTCACAAAGTCAAACACCAATTACACACAATCTATGATGTATGATTTAATTCTGTTTGTTAAGAATTTAGAACTATTTAAAATTAATATATTTTCACTATTGTTTTGAATGTAATAAAACTAAGAATTTCACCCACAAGCAAAATAGAAATGACAGGTTTTACGGTAGTAAGCATTAGCATTATTTTACTAATATTTAATTTCAATGAAAGAAATACTAGTGCTTAGTGAACTTTTATCTTGCTCAAAACTGTTTTATGAAGACATTTTAAAAGTTAATATTTTTATTTTATGGGGTTTTTTGCATACTTATTTTTAAAAGATCTATTAAAACTTAATGCACTTAACTGGAATATGTTTTTATTTTCAAAAACCCCAATAACTTTTGCTATCTAAATATTCATGCTATATTCTGGTCTTTTAACATTTCTCTCTAGCCCAATATTCACAATAAATCAGTCCACCCAAACAAAGTCTAGCTTCCACTTTGTTAGTAATAACAAAATGAATTTATCATATTATCTATTATAATTAACTCTTGGCAGCTTTTGGGAGCAAATGCTAAATATAAAACAAAAAATTACAACTGTAAAATCTGTCTTCGCTCAATCAAGGCCTAAAACAAGGTTTAAAAAAAAGTAGTTTTTGTCTAAATTGTTTTTATTTATTAAAACTATAAACCAATGTAGTCTTTTGCAATAATTATATTGCAATTTTAAATGTTCAAAATCCACTAATTTCTTAATTTTTTTACATTTCTACTGCAGCAGAACTATTCGGCCGAATAGTCCATCAATATTCGGCCAGGCCGAATATGACCTTACCCAATATTCGGCCAGACCGAATATTCGGCTGGGTGATGAAATTACTATTCGGCCAGGCCGAATACTCGGCCAAAGGGCCGAATAGGACGAATACCGAATAGTGGCCGAATATTTGTTACATCCCTAATTTGAAGTATTTATATTCTTCTCAAGCATGCATTTGAAGTATTATATTCTGTTTTAATTTTGGCATCAAAGAATATTCTGAATTAATTTTTTTAATAAAGGGTTATAATATTCTATGTATATACATACCTTTAATTTATCTAACTGTTTCAAATATTTAGCACATGCTCCTCTGATATTCTAAATATTTTTATTACCTATAATTAATTTTATGTTTGATCAAACATTTTGAATAATTTTTCTTGGTGTTAACATGTGTTATGCTTCACACATTAAAAAATAAAGTTGATTCTGTAAATTGTTAGCATAATCGGTCACCCCTGGCATATATATGTATGGCTGCTTTCTTTCTGTGTCTGATGAAAAACCATTGGTTTTCATTTTATAAATGATTTCTTATTTGAGATGATAGTGATGTTTATTTACGGAAGATAAGTTGAGGAGTGCACTTTCTGCTGTTTTTAGCCTACTTTCCCAAAAAATAAATAAAGTGTAAAAGAAGGCTTAATGTATCATAAAAACATCATTAAAAATAAAGAAAAGTCAAAGAAGTAATTATTTAAGGAATGAAAAATGAAAAATTTGAAAGTAGGGTTTTGAGATGGGGAAAATGTCTGTCGGTACCCCCCCCCCCCACCCCCCAGCCCCCCAAATAACTTTTGAGGAGATTGGCTGATTTAAAAGATCTCTGAAAGGACATCTCATTTTCATATTTTACCTTTTCATTTGAACAATTTTTCATTTAATTTTGAACAGTTCACAAAATCTTAACATTAGCAACTATAGGCAAAAATAAAGCACATTACGTAAACACTGGGCATATGATCCAAGTTCGTATGGACAAGCTTATTGGAAGAAGCTCTCGGTGTGAAATATTTTTTAGATTTGAACAATTTGTGCTCATTTTTGAACTGTTAAAAAAAATTTAACATTGGCCCCTACGGGAAAATTTCAATCCTATATAAATCCTAATCTAGCTGACGGATTCGCTTGGAACACACTTTATCGTAA
The DNA here is from genome assembly GCA_038502835.1 of Octonoba sinensis. Lineage (NCBI taxonomy): Eukaryota > Metazoa > Arthropoda > Arachnida > Araneae > Uloboridae > Octonoba > Octonoba sinensis. The sequence continues at coordinate 57,317,208 of CM076602.1, forward strand.
AAACTTGCAAGATTTCTTATAGGAATTGATAGGTTAAACTTAAGAGCTTTGATGGAACTCATATGACAGTACACCAATGTTATCTGCAAGTTTTTCAATGTAGCATTTGCAATGACCTGTACTGAACAAAGCTTAAAAAATTTTAAGTTACACTGATTATATACTTAAAATTTATTAAACTTTTCAGGATTGGAGGTTATTTTTTTTTAAATAAATTCAAAGGAAATCTGTCAAGTAATATTTGGATATTGAAATTTATTATAATTTGTATATCTAGCAATTAAATGTATGATATTTAATGTTTAAAATTATTTTATCTTTTAGATCTCCAATGGACCGATTCAACTCCAGGAATAGGAATCCTGTAGCTAATGGCGTATGTATTTGTTTGTTCGCTGTACAATACCATTTATTTTAATTTAGGTTTCTATCTAATTTAAAAGCATGTGCTTAGTTTTTTTTAATTTTAAGGATATTGCTTAGACAGCACTCTAGCGTATAAAAATAATTTAACTTTGTGCAAGAAAACAATAATAATAAAATTACACGTTAATTTAAAGCACAAATGAGCAAAAAAATGCAGACATATGTTTCGGGATTGCTTGGAATCCCTTTTTCAATGCGACAGGGAGCTTCTAGATGCAAAACATCCAAATGAAGCAGACAGAACAAGAAAAACAAAGCTTATATTTTTATTATTATAGCACACTAGCGTGTTTTAATCTGATTTAAGGAATGGATTTTTCAGGTTTAAAGAGCAAAGCAAGCTTTATGCTCTATAAAACTGAACTGCATATTATCTGCTAAACTTTTACAATGTGCATCTAGCTTTAACTATTTAACAAGCTTCTATAACATTTTCCTTTTAATGTCAATCTGGAAAATGTAGAAAACCAAACCTTGGTACAAAATCTCAAGTATTCTGAAACACAAAACCAATGAACCTTATTCTCATTAAAATTTAATTTTGCACCACAAAAATGACAGATATTTCATTTTTGTAACAAATTGTGCTAAATTAAAAAATAATAATAACATGAATACTTGCCCCCTCCCTCAAGAACTGTGAAGAATCGTATAATGTTCTGTGATACTAAGTAGGGTCAGTTGGGGTAATTGTAAACGCTTTTTCAATGTTTTAACTTTTGATCCTTCCCTACCTCTTGAATGAATTCAGAGATAAAATTGTGAGCATTGTAGCCACTACTGTACTTCTTGTGAGTAAATGTGTACAAAAATTTTGACTTTATGACTATTTGTTAGCGAATGAACTCGTGTTTAGAATTACCCCAGAGATCTGGGGTAATTGTAAACAGCGATTTATTTTCGAATAAGGTGATGCAAATGGAAAATTGTTTTATACACAGTGTGCTTGAAGGCTTAAGATGTTCAAGAACAATGGTTTTCAATCTGCAGCCAACAGGCCGTATGTGGTCCGCCGAGTTATGTTATGAGTGGGCCGAGATCATTTAACGAGAAATATCTTGCAAAAAATCAAGTAATGCGACAAACTTATGTAAAATTTGTCCCGCAGTGGATCAGTCGGTTAAGCTTGGATCCCATAGAACACTGAAAGTGAAGCACAACTGGCCATGGTCAACGCTTGGAGGGTGACGAATTCCTACGACTGATTACTCTGAGACCGAGGGCGCTAAAGGGAACTGTACCTGTAAAATACATCGTCGCTTCAAATAGTCCACCAATTTAGAAATAATTTCCTATGAGGGACCAACCTAGGCGACGATCTCTCGTCTGGAATCTGGTTCAAAATTATTAAGCCCCTCTGAGCCAAGTGTACTTCATTCTAGTGGAGCTAAATAATAATCAGTAGGAGCTTCCTTAATTCATGGTCGCCCTGCAAGGGGGGCTTGGATTTCCAAGTGGCATTAGCAACAACAACAACAGTTATATAAAATAGACACAAAAGTAGAGTTTACATCAAAATATAGAGCTTATTGTCCCCCCAAAATATTGGAAATAGGATAAATTTAAGTGTTTACAATTACCCCAGAGTCCAAAATTTCTGGGGTAATTGTAAACACCTATCTTGTACATAAAAAATAACAGGGATTATTAAATTCATAACTAAATGCTTTTAGCACCATTCCGTTTGACAAATAAAAATGGTTGAAACTGCTTACATCGCTTTTGTAGATGAGCTGGAGAGGAAAATGTAAGATCACTAAATTTTGTTAAACAACTTTTTTCACCATGTCATAGATGAGCTGGAGAGGAAAATGTAAGATCACTAAATTTTGTTAAACAACTTTTTTCACCATGTCATTTTCAAACAATGGTAACGCTTCTACAGCTGTTTCAAAACATATGAAACTTTTTCAACGTCTTCCCCATGTTGGCAGTTCACCACTCACCCGCAATTTAAGTTTTCAAAATCACCACAAGTTTAGTTATGAAGCTTGTTTACAATTACCCCATGTTTACAATTACTCCAACTGACCCTATTTTAGACAACTTTTCAAAGAAAACTCAGGAACAAGTGTTTTGACTTAAAAGTTAGTGTCTTTAAAAATTGAAGTTCATCAAACTTTTCTCAAAATTATATTTATTTTTTCTATTTGCAGTTTATTTTGAATTATATTTTACTTTCTGAATGACAAAGTTCTGGCAAATTAAAAAAAATATTTTTGATGGATCATGATGTGAGGGCATTAATACAAGGGTCAATCTAGCATTTTTCACAGGTTTTTTTTTTTTTTTTTTTTTTGAATTTTAAAAGGGATTTTTGTAAAAATCGCTTTTGTGTAGTTAGACGTAGATAATAGGGTACTTTAACTTTTGATAACTTTTGACTAAAGAAAAAGAATTTTCTAAGTAGGAAAATTCTACTACTATGGTCAATTAAATACAGAATGTAATAAAAAATTGATGCAGAATATTAACTGTTATAAATTTCATTAAATCATTCTCATTGTTTTCAGAAATATAAAATACAGTTATTTTTATTTCCTCCTGAACTTCAAGTGAATGCTTTTTGATTATAGGTTGTTTTTATGATCCTAGTAAAACCTCATTAGCCTTTTTAAGTGCTATTTTCCAGATTAGTTTTATAAGGAAAAGGAGAACAACATTTTCAACAAAAAGTTTCACTATATGGTGTCTACTTACTTTCTTAAAAAGTAGTTAAATATTTGACTGCCAAAAAATGTTTTGTAATCCTAATAGCATAAAGCATGAATTCGAAATTGAATTCCTTCAAAAAATGTATTTTTTTTAAAGCTTCTGAGAAGAAATGTGTTGCATTTATTGTTTTCTGCTCATTCTGCTAACTTCAACTATTAGAAAATAATGTATTTTCTATACATACCTTTTGAATTACTATTCATAGATTTATTCCCGTTCAAAGTTGGTAATTTTTTGTTCTTAAAACATAAATATGAAACTAAGTGATGTATATTGTGTATGCCATTTGCGTTCTTTAAGTTTTACCCTAAAAAGTCAGGGAAATTTAAACTCTACAACTTGTGGAAATCTTGTCCAATTTTTGAATAAAGGAAGTGATAGCTTCAAGTCTAACAAAGGCTAAATTTAAATGGTTTCAGTTGAGGTGGGATGCAAGAAACCTTCAAGATTCATAAAAACTTAAGTTTGTTTCGAAATGTACAAAAGTGAAAACAGACCGATAGCTACAAATATAATATCCATTTTGGGCTGCTTGCAAACCACGGGCTGCAAATTTAAGAGCCTTGTTCTGGAACAAAGAATGAATGGTTCTGAAACTAATTTTAAGATTAAAAATGCATTTATAATGGATTATAAAGTCATATATATTGTTTTATCAAATCAATAATTCACTAATTAAACTTTTGTTATAATTATTCCAGTTTTCTTATTAGCAAAATGAGGAAATATTGAGGGAACTACCAGGAACAAAAAAAAGTTGGTGCGTTGGTGCCTCCCTAAAAAAAACTTATCTTAACTTTTTTTTGCGAGAGTGCTTATACGGTCAAGATTGCCACTGACTTGCTACAGCACAACGATTGCCCCAAAATTGAATATTATTATGTCAAAAATCATTGGCCAGATGTCCTTAACAAGTCAAACTTCATGCTTGAAATGACCTTTTCCTCATTTCAATATCTCTATTTGTATGTACATGTTTGTCAGACCCCCACCACCCAAGTTTTGGTATGTTAATAATTGTATTCTGAGAAAGTAGTTAAAGGAAGCTTTGAATCTTTTTTATTCAAAAGCAATCCTTCCATTTTCAAATTTTTTTCTTTCCTGTATTTTTGAATAATTGTAACAATTTGCTTGAACGTTGTGAGAAAATGGGTGTTATTCCCCTCTCACAAAAAGTACTAAGCTTATGTAAATACATATATGCATATATTATTTTGACATTATACACACATATTATTTGACCTTTTAAATGAATCCACAATCTCCCCTGCTTTGATATCTGCTTCTGAGAATCTAAGCTATTTACATGGTGCGCTTTCAAGACATATATATACCATATGTACTCTACAGATCATTTATTGTTGGAAGAGAACATTTACTTATAAGCAGTTTTTGTAACTCTGATCGCAATTTAACAACTAACCCAATATGTATAATTTGTCCTCTGCGGAATTCCGCAAATTTGATTCTTCAGATCTGTAGAGTTATGATTTTATGACTACTTTTTCAGTAAAATGAAAAAGAACCTATCCATTCCATTCATTTTTCAATCTTTCCTTGTATCCTTTACTAAAAAACTAACATTTTTCTTTCCAACTATTTATTAAGTTTCATTACAAAGTAAATATCTAAAATTTTGTTTTGTTTTAATGAAAATCTTACTTTATTACTTATTTTTTTAATTATTATAAAATTAAAATTTAAAATTATTTTGAAAATATGAAGGCAAGCACAAAGTTACTACATCATCTAAGTAGTTATTAATAATGCAAGTGAAAGCAGCTCTTAAAAGATAGTAAGTTAAAAGAAATCTTTCGTAACTTTTTTAAGTGTTGAAATGTAAATTAAAAGGAAAAAACAATCCATACATTGGGTGTGCAAAAATTACTCAAAAGAATCTTTATGCTTATAGTACTCCTATCTTCTTCTTATTGGTACCTTGCCCAATAAAGCAGATATAAACTATTAAATGGGTTAGCAAAAAACTCTCCACTTTCTTTGCATTTCACCAATTGCATCGTCAATTTAATTGAAAACTACTGGTTTTTATATATACAGTAAACCCTCGTTATATCGCTCATTCGGATATATCTCTCCTTTTCTATGTCTCCAAAAATATCAAATTTGTGTCCTCGAAAGTAAAAATATTGCATTTCTGAGTAAAGCCCTTTTCTCCCCACTAAATAAAGCCATTGAACAGGAATGTTCTCCTTTCTTCTGAATTTGCTGCAGTTAAAATCTGTAGCAATTCTGCTCCCACTTACCAACTTACATGCCTGCAGGATGATTTTACTCAAACCAGTTGACGTGTGACTTGTTCCTTTTGTCTTGATTCTAACGCTGATTGAATGAAATAGACAGATGTTTACTTCTCAAGGAGAAAAATTACTCCCATTTCGGGATACCTTTTAGTACAGAAAGGACTCTCACTTGGCTAAACAAATGCAAATTATACAATCCCCTTAAACTTGAGAAAGGGAGAGTGCTAGCTAAAGGAATCTTGTGGGCAGAAAATGGTTACCTTTATCTTTGACATCATTTTCGCACCATGCTCTGGCGGCATGCACAGGTCCTCTCTATTTACTTGTAGTTTTGAGTTATTTCTAATGGCATCGGCTATATTGCACATTCGGATATATATACACTTTTTGCTGTCGCCCGACAAGAGCGATATAACGAGGGGCTACTGTATGTAATTTTATTTATTTATTTTTGCAAATTTTGTTTTATTTTTGATTATGTCACAATATTATTATTTGTTCAAAAATTTAATGTTTATTTTATATTGCTTCAGAATTATGGAGATTACGCTCGAGATTATCATCACCAAAGAGCACAAATGCCTGCTATGCCTTTTGGTCCTCCCGTAAGTTGTAATCTACAGTTCTATAATGTTTAAATAAACTGTTTATTGTGAAAAAGAAAACTTCTGGATGAATAAATAATGTGGGTTTGAAAGTTGTATTTTCTGTTTTTCTACCCTTCTGTTAGTACTAAGTACTTTTCACATTCCCATAAAAGTAGGGGGAGGGGTTAATATAAAAGAAGGTTTAATGCGTCTTAAATGCATTATTAAAAAAAATTAAAAATCATAAATTAATTAAATAATAAAATAATGATTGAAAAATAAAAATTAAAATAGGCTGAGAAAAATATCTGTCATTCTGTTTGCCCCTAATAAGTTTTGAGTCAATTGTTCAATTAAAAAACAGTTTGAAAGAGCTCGAGAAAAACACCTCATATTCCCATATGTTACTTTTTTATTTGAACATTGACAAAAGGTTGACGAGAAATCAAAGCATTTTATTTTTTATGCAAAATAAGGAGCTGCAGATGACATTTTTATAATTATTGTGGAGGCTATTATACTACATTTCATAATTATGTGTACTCATTGAAAATGTGCATCTGAAATAATTAATAACTTAAGCTGAACAACAGAGAAAGATAGCTAGATTTACAAATTTGATGTTGGTATGCAGAAAGGTAGTCTCGTATAGTTCTAGATGAAACTTCTTGTTAGCAATTTGATGAAAAAATGCTGCTCTTTTACTTTTTTATCTAAACCCTTCACTAATTTATTTGTGTTTGTTATTCTTTTTCTTTCCCTTTCCATTTATTAGAGAAATGAAAGAGAAATGCAATTTTGAATCAGACTAAATATGCATTTTTCACTGTTAATTATTAGCCTATTAAGTATTTCCTGAAATCTAATTTCATCCAAATCCTTGAAATTTCTAAACTTAATTAAACTTGCATCTGCTGAAAACAAGTGAAGAAAATTTTCTTTTTGAAATTATTATTTCTATAAACAACTAGTAAATATCATGCATAGTTAGTTCTTTTTACAATAACAAAATATTGATTATTCTTAATATCCAAAAAATTCAATCCTATTCTATCCAAGCACTTTTAGACTTTAGTCTGTTTTGTCATGTTCATATAAAAAATATCATTCATCATTACTTTTTGAAAAATATTAGTGCAACTATGATTTAAACTGAATGAAACTAGCTAGAAATACTAACGACATTTCGAAATTGTTACTCTCTTGAATCTAAAATGCAATCAAGGTTTGTGCATGTTGCTTAATCATAACTTGGAGTTGTAGTATGAAGGTACAAAATTTTACAGCCATTCAAATAGTTGGATAAGAAGTTACAAAATAATGTTGCAGCCAAAAAATGTTGCAGTAAAATTTCTTTATATAAACAACTGCTTGAGAATCCTAGCAGTACAGTAATACTATAAAACATATACCTATATAAATGAAAAAGAGTTTGCGTATGTATGTGAAGTACGTTTGTTCCTTATACAAACCCACAGTTTAAGTCCAATCATCACCAAATTTGGCGCAGGAGTACTTTAGCACCTGGGGCAGGTCGGAGGGTTTTTTCAAAGGTTTAAAAAGTTCCAAACCATTCAAATTTTAATTTCAGAACCCCAAAAAATGCTAAAAATGGCTTTTTCTGCATGAAGAAATTACGGTATATTTTCGAATTAGGTACCATTAGAATGCCCGTAAAAACTACCCTTGGAATTTTGCTCTTTGTAGCAAAATTTGAAGCTAATTTAACTGGAAAAGAAGTTATAAGCACTTTTTTGCCATGGTTTGAATTTTTTTTTTTCACAGTAATTAGCTTTTATTAATAAAGGTAATAATGTTTAATGTTTGAGGGAGTTGAGTAATTATGTGTTTATTTAATTCCTTTATCTTTAATTTATCTATTTTTTCTTTGACAGTGTAATTATCCTCAACCTCCATTTCAAATGGAACCAGCTGGTTATTATGATCGATCAATGCATCACCAAGATTACTCTAACTCCAGGACTAGAACTCTAGACAAAAGAGCTGTGAGTACTATATCCGCCTTTTATGTAATAATAATGATGCATTGCTGTTTGTTTCTCAAACAGCAAAATTTTAAATGGTAATGTAAAAAAACATTTAAATAATAGTGTGAAAAGCATTTAAATGATCAACTGATATGATTTTTTCTGTTTCATATACAAATGCTTGTTCAATTGTACATTCAAATGTAATATGAGTTATTTTGTGCCCTTTTCAGAAGGAGATAAACTAGAAAATTGTTTGAGGGAGAGGGTATTTATTTGTGTATTTATTCATTTATTCATATTTTTACTTTTTTAAAGAGTATTGAGAAATATTTAATTGTTCGTTACATTTTTTAAAAAAATTCAAAAGTAAAATTGCATATCCATATCTGCCTTTAACACATTAGGCATTAAATTTATGTGCCTATGTATTTAAATTTTCATTACACTTGGATATTTTACACATTTTAAAATTTAATTGAATTCTTATCAGTATCTTACTCAATTTGTTTACTACAATAAAAATTTAACTGTTCAGATATCACATTAAACATCTAATTCCAAGTTCGCAAGTTTTCGGTACAGTTGAGTGCATGGAATATTGGGGTCATTTTAAAATATTCAATGTATTAAGGCCACAAGTAGCTAAAAAGCAAAATTGCATTCTATTTCCTCAGACAAGAAACAATAATTTGATAAAGTTGCAATTTCAAGAAAATATCTTTTGCAAGAATCAGAAAGCTGTAACCAAACCTTTTGCAAAAATCCTGATCGCAAAAATTAATCATTTTCATGCGTGAGTGAAACTTCTACTTTTCCAACATTAAATTTATTCATTACATTTTAATTTTGCTCTTACCAAAGTACAGTGAAACCTGTGTAAGTTGACCACTTGTGGTGCAGCACTTTAGTGGTCGACATAGACAGGTGGTCGACTTATAGAGGATGAGGTAGAGGGTGAAGGGCTAATTCCGTTCCTGACAAAAACGGTCAACTTAGACAGGTGGTCAACTTGCAAAGATGGTCAACTTTACAGGTACTTGTTTTGACTTTCATATCATGTTTAAGCAAATGGTTTCAAAATTTCAGGACCATCTCATATTCTGCATGTTCTAACCGCAATGAGCCATATCAAATGGATAAGGTATACATACAACCAAATGGATATGGTATACATACATATACACATATATGGTATACATACATATACAATTACTGTTAATAATAATAAAATTATTATTATTAATAATAATTTTATTACATACATATATTATATATGTACATTGTAAAGGTCACATAAACAGGGGGGGGGAGCAAGAAGACCGGTAAATATTTTGATTTTTAACTTTGATGATATCCGCTATGATACGTTGCATCAAAAGTTTTTTTCATGAAAATAAAGATAACACAAACTATATAACTTAGTTAAACAGGTATACTTTTCCCAAACTTCTATTCTTTTGTTGAGTTATCGATGCAAATGTAGTTCTTCTTTCTTTAGGGGGGAGAGAAAATCTATGCTTTAATTGACATTCTGTTCTTTTTCCCTTTAGTATGAAAGGTCTGTGGATGATTTTCTTCGTCGAACAGCTCGAATGCCAAATCGCATTGATCGGAGTAGATACCGAGAAAAAAGGTGAAACTGGGATCCAAATAACTGCAACAGCAACAAGTATAAAAATGCGGATCCCAAAGACAATTAAATGAATTCCCAACAACAGCAACTTGTGTGTTACATTTACATACAAAAATGTTGATTCCTAGCTTAATTTTTTTTCACTCTTGTAGTAATGGAGCTTGATATTGATCAATATTGGAAATTCAGTGACAATTATTTGTGCTTATATAAATTAGTCTTGTCTCTTGTAATTATCATTGTCACAAAGTTAGCGTGAAATTTTAAAATAGAAGACATATATAAATCATGGAGTGTAGTCCATCTAAAAGAAATTTAGATGGTCATTTTTAGTGTTATTATTATTAATAATAATAATTTTATTTACATTCTTTAAGTCAACATGCCGAGGTGCCAACTTATGAAACAATAGTATTGTGATTCTTGTAGTAGACCAGTGGTTGGTAAATTTCATCATTTAAAGGAAGTGGGGGTGAATTTTTGTAATTTATTGAAGAATGAAATACACTATTACCGTAAAATCCCGAAAGTAACCCCCCCCCCCCCTCTTTTTAAAAACCAAACTGGCAAATTTCAGATAGGGGGGTTATAATCGAGATTTTCGAAAAGAATTATTTAAAAAAAATGTTTTTAGTATTAATTAAGAGCATCTACTGAAGATAAATAATAAGTATAACCCATTTAAAATTATTTTTAATAATATAAAACAAGATTCAAAAAACAAACAAAAACCTGTCTTATAATTTTCTAATAGAAAATTGATCGCATGGGGATGGCATCTTTGACTGAAGACAGAATTTAGCACTTAAGTTAGCAGAAATCTCTATAATTTAAATTTAAAACTAATAAAACGCAAATTTGGCACGTTCGGGGCCAGCGCTACATCGGTATTTCGTAATGTGCCGAGTTTCAAAACACGACCAAAAATGGCGGACTTACACGATCAAAGATGGCGGCTAATGAACGAATCAACGCGGAGAAAGAATTTAGCACTTAAGTTAGCAGAGATCCATATAATTTAAATTTAAAACTCATAAAACGTAAATTTGGCATGTTTGAGGCCAGCGCTATATCGGTATTTCGTAATGCGCCGAATTTCAAAACACGACCAAAAATGGCGGAGTCACAAGATCAAAAATGGCGGCTAATGAACGAATTAACGCCGAGTACATGAAATTTATTTTTAAGCATATAGACCTTGAATATTTATGAATAAATAAACAAATAAAATAAAATACAAAAAGAAATTGGACATATTTAATCTTTATTATAAGAAAATAATACAAAATTTGTTTTAAAATCGTCGGCCATTTGGGGAGGGGGTTATATTAAGGAATATGGGGGAATGATTCCACTTTCGGCGCGAAAGGGGGGGGGGTTACATTCGATGGTGGGGCTACTTTCGGGATTTTACAGTATGTATAAATTTATGTAGAAAATATTTTCATAAGCAATTTGTCTGCAATTAATAAACCTTTTTAATTACCAGAAACAAAGATTTGAAGTTACTTAGAAAGTTTTATAACATTGCATGTGAGGCAGTGAGAAGTAAAGGGATGTAAGTGGGACTGAAAAACGATTCTGAGGAAAACGCGTTCAAAGTCTGGATCTTGTGGGACCTTTAATGTTATTTTTTTCACATTGAAGCGGAGCACCGGTTAGAGCTATCACTAGCATTTCTTGTCACAATATAGAATGGTGCTTTCCCTATCATTTGCACCAGTTATCTCCAAACTCTCAATTTTTGTCGCTTATGTCCCTTTGCTTCTCACTGCCTCATGTGTAACTTGTTTTTAATTTCAGACATTAATCCAACTTATTATTGGTTGGATTTAATACTAAAGATAATTTCATCTTTTTTTTTTTTTTTTTTCTTTTTTTTGTAAATTTTTGATAATAGTTGTATTTTGGAAGCAAAGTGCAGCTATTTTTTTTTTTTTTTCTGAATGTAATTCTAAATTTCATTATGATTGTGAAGAGCCACATTCAGTAACCTAAGAGTCACCTGGGGCTTCCGACTATTATTAACTTATTTATTATAAATTTTGTTATTAACTTACATGTAAGTTTTTAAGTTTTAGTTTTCTAACATTAAAAAAGAGAGAAATATTGAGATAACTGCTTGTTCTACTCATTCATCACTTACTTTTGTTCTTCTTTAATTTTGTACAGTTGGCACCTTTGAATGAAAGTAATATAAATGTATAGTTTTAAGTTTTATTTTGAACTTTTTGTTTAATACCTCCTGGAAATGGAATAAAGATCCATCTTTTCATCTAGCATTTATGTAATAAATCACGCTTATTTTAATTTCGAATTCTATATATTGGTACATACTCAGCTGTTGTTATACTGATTTAATTAAATAGATGTAGAGTTATTTTTATTTTTTCCTTAGAAGTAAGGATGATTGTTTTTAATGTTCCTTCAAGTAAATACTGATCACATTTTTCACACACCATTTTAAATTTTGTGGAAAAAAGAAAATAAAAAAGTGCTGTGTGCATGTTCTCTGTATTTTGTATGATTTCATTATTTGCATTATGTATTTTTGGAAACCTTATAGTTTTATATACTTATCATTTCAATGCTGTAACTTGGGAAGGAGTCAGGATATATATCACTCCTATGTATGTTTGTATGTGTACATATTAAAAACTTACTTTGTAAAAAGGTATTTTGTATTTTATTTGTTCATGAGTTTTTAATAAATCCTAAAATTTGTATTTCATATTGCTGCTGTGCATTGTTCGGTGGGGGGGGGGGGGGGGTGATCATAAATTAAAGCAATTTAGAAACACTGAATTCTAATATTTTTTTTTACTCATCATGAAGTACATAAACATTATTAGGAGATTAATCAGGGTGGTCACTTCACCCCCAAACTTGCAAAACCAAGAATTATGCAAAAGAAGTGTAAATTTTTTTTTTCCTCTAGTTTTTACCTTTAACATTCAATGCTGAAATTGCAATTTCAACACTGCAGCTGCTTTTTTTTATTATTATTGTTATCCACCTGCTATGTTTTCAAGGAATTTTTTAACAGATGTAGAAAAGTTGGGGGGAGGGGGACAATGTCAATGCATCCTCCTCCCAACTTCCTTTTACATTCGATTTACCACAACATTTTAGGTAAGCTCAAAGCAGAAAGTGTGATTTCTGTTTAATTTCATGCACAATTAATGTTCAATGACCTCTAATTGATATTCAGCAGTCTTGGGGTTTTTTTTTTTTTTTTCTTTATTAAACATGTTTGAAAGTAAGAAATGAAAATATAGAAAGAAATGGAAATGCAATAGGGGGAACTCTCACTCTCGCTTTCCATTCCGTTCTATTGAGAATATATATGTTTAGAAAAATATGCCTGCTTCATGAAAATGTGCCCTTTTAAAAGTCGAAATGTGCTATAGGTAATATTTAAGAGTGTAAACTTGGAGCCGAGATTGCTGTAATTTCACTACAGTTTTGTGAGCAAAAGAAAATAAAGTTCATGCTCGATGGGTATTGTGAACTACAAGAAAGGGTTTAGGAAGAAAACTTCAAAATGAATGTGTCAAAATTTCTGTGTGTTAGGTTGCAATGTTTCAGATGAATTAACCAAATATTAAAGAGTGCTGCAGTACCTGCCGTTATTAAAATCAGCTTTTTATTAAAATGAAATCGGAAGAAACAGCTTCAAATTAATATAAAAGCACAATCTGTATTGTCACTTTCAAAAATCAAATTTTCAGGTATCGCGTGAAATAAATCAAGGTCATAAAGAGTTTTTCATAAAGCATGAAGTTGCAATGCTTCTTTTCTTTTTGGAACAGTATACCACCCTTTATTTTATAGCCAGCAACATCTAACTGATCAAAGAATGTTGGTCGGTTCAAATTTTAACTTCATCAGGGATCAGACTACCTTGTTTTACGAGCACTTTTAGAAGATTATTTCATGCTATAGATGAATGTAAACATATAATGTATAAAATCTTAAAAAACCTTTTATTCCTTTTTTCATTTCGGTTAATAAAATTAATTCTAGTTGCAGGGTTCACACTGGGGAAAAATACAAGGTGATATTTCCCACCTTGACTAAATTTTTAAGTGGGATTTTTAAAATTTAAGTGGGATCTTTTGTTTTTAAAAGTATTACTAAATTGTCCGAACATGATCTAATACAAACGTTTAGTTAACGAATGGTTTGTTTTCACGATCGTGATTTTTGCGAAGGATTTGATTTTATTATCGCGTGTTTTGGAAAGGTTCGGTTTTGCGTTTCTAAAAAATTATTACTTTTATTCTATGTGAAAAAGTTTCAAATTTTACTGTTTGAGTTCTTGAAATACTATTGCACTCAATATTTTTAAATGAGCTCAAATTTTCAATCGCTCAATTATCTGAAAAATTCGTGCACATGGAATTCTGCCTTTTACACTTTCCTAATAATCGAGGCATTTTAATACATATTTTGATGGTTGGTAAAACACATGCTGAAACATTAACCCTCTCATGCATGCATTTATTTATTTGTGTTACACAAAGAAAATTCATATGCTACAAACCAATTTAGTATCTCAGGATTGTAGTGTGCTAATTTATTTTGGAAATTTTTGTCCTGTATAATCAAAAGTTTGAGTCCTTTTATGAAGACTTTTTATGCTTTTTTTGTCATATTTATTCAATATAATAATAAACATGGCAAACTGAATATTCAAACTTAATTTATAAGGAATAAGAAGCTATAAAATAATATTAAACTTCCCAAAAATGTAATACACGCTTCAAAATAAATAAAAAGAATTTGATTGAAAACCGAGATTTTCTCACCTTTCTTGAATCCTCCATGGACTTCTAAAGAGATCTTAATCTTTTGACTATCTTGAATACCCAATGGAACTTTTTGTGGTTTCCAAGAACTGTTTGGAGTCTCCAGATGAGGATGATATGAACATTACGGCACAAAAACAAATCTGCATAAAAATTTGAAGTAAAAATTTATGTCACCTCATATGAGGTTTACATGCATGGGAGGGTTAATCCATTATAAAGTGAACTAAATGACACAATAAAAGAATGTAGACATAGGAGGTATGCTAATGAGAGTATTTTATGGAAAGATTAATTTTTTGCGATCGTAAATTCTGAAACGAATTCATTCTAAAACATAAATAAAATGCCCTTTTGGAGAAGAAGATTATTTTAAAAAGTATTCATTCCGCCTTTTTGCTCTGAAGTCAATATGAGAAATAACTGGTTCTTTAGTGGTTTGAATTTATTTTACTATAAATACAAACCTTTTCAGTGATCAAGGAAGATTCCCCTTTTCCACTCCTTTTTTTATTTTGTCCTCTGTGCATAGGCGTAACTAGGGTTGGTGAAAGGGGGGGGTCACCCTAAAAATGAACAGACTAAACACCAATAAGAAGTGTAAAAGAGTTGAAAATTTACTAGTGTAGTAAATTTTCAACTCTTTTACGTTGTCATAAATACTCGTCTCTTAAGGTATACTCCATGTTTATTTCAGGCATCTCCCGGGGGGTGGGGGGGGAAGCTACCCCCTCGGAGCAAGTCAACTCCTCCCCCCCCCCCCCGGCAAAAAATTCAGATCACAAGCTTTAAAAAAAAGAAAGAAAAGAGAAATTACGCTTTTAAGACACTTTACTTTCAGAAACACTTTCAGGGAAAGAACATTGAACACTATCACGAGCGACACCAAAAGTAACTTAAAAGATATAAGACTTTATTTTGAAAAAAATTGAGGGGGGGGGGGGGGGGAAAGAGTAACCTAACTCCTTTCTGTTTCCTCTAAGATCACCAAAGTATCCCGAAATTGCATTGCTAGGAAGATTTCAAAAAGTTTACAGGGGAGAGACCTCGAAGCCTTGCCTCCAGAGTTATCCTAAGCATTATACATGTAAGACCAGTTACAAAAATTTAAGTTGCAGAAGCCCCAAACACCCACTCCTCTAACTTCACCAAAGATCTAAACATACATCTACTATATATACATCAAAAAGCTATCATATATGTAAAAACATTCATATTAACATCATTTCATATATATATATGTATATGTATATATAAAGAGTATGGTTTTGAAGCATACACTGCCCTTCCTCATTCTTAACATGCTCTCCCTGCTCCGGAGCCAAGGCAGTATCCAGAATTTTTTTGCGAAGATCCCCCTTCCCCTCTGGATACGGCCTTGATTCACAAAAACATTAAACATTCATTACTATAAAATTCAATATTTAACGCTAAGCAATCTTCCATGTCCGGGCATTCATAATATTAAAACTGGGAAATAGTGGAATTTTAGAGAAAAAAATCCAAATTCCCCTTCAAAAATGCTCATCCCCACAATAAATTTCTAAAAATTTTGTTAAATTTGTAACAAAACATACCTCAGAAGTGGAAGCGTCTGAATCAAATTTTTTTTGCTTTTTGGATGACGAACGCGTCCATCGCTGGAGTGCAAACATTATTATGTATCGAAAATAATTAAAAAT
Organism: Octonoba sinensis; assembly: GCA_038502835.1. Lineage (NCBI taxonomy): Eukaryota > Metazoa > Arthropoda > Arachnida > Araneae > Uloboridae > Octonoba > Octonoba sinensis. The sequence goes on from CM076602.1 coordinate 57,333,314, forward strand.
TTAGCTAAAATATAAATAATACTTGATTGTAAATTAAAATGCAGCATTAAACCGTAGCAGTGAGATTGGAAACGTTGAACGGATGATTTCCAGAGTCGTAATGCAATCAGTGATGGACCATGATAAGGAAAAAAAAAAAAAATTAAAATATAAGAGATGAGAGAACATCTGTAAATGAGAATGCAATGCAAATACAGTTCATTAGTTTTCTAATCGGCTCATCTACAAAAAAGATTTTACCAAAATGGGTGTTTGGACAGGAAGTCATAAATAAATACAAGCTGCTCTTTAATAAGTTTCTTGACTTGATGAGCATCTCTTCCTGGCTTGAGGATTTAACCCATTAGGACAATTGTTGGCTAGGGGTCCTTCATTTTCAGACCCCAGTTTCTTCCCCAATTGCTGCCTTTGGGTAAAAAAGACATCAAGAAGGAAAGAAAACCCTCTGGAGTGATTGAAAGGATCTCTGTCTGTGTGTGGTACGGTGATTGAAGCCACCTTTCGCTGTAACCCCCCCCCCCCCCCCCATGGTGATAAGGGAGTTGATTATAACCAGATGAAAAGTCCTCTTTATTATGAGCTGCATACTTAGGTCATGATCACAACCCTTCATAGAAAGAGGAAATAAAATCATATGCATATGTGTTTAATTTTCTTAGGGGGGAAAAAAATATGTGCTTTGCAAGGCCGCAAAGCCAGAAATTTTTTTGTGTGCCTAAATAATTAAATACCCAATGGGGGGGGGAGGGTTCAACCCCCAAACCCCCCCCCCCCCTGGTTACGCCTATGCCTCTGTGAATAGAAGAATAGAATGAATGAAGATGTCTGCATTCACAAAGGGCTTAAATTGTTCAATAATCCCAAAAAATGAAAAAGTTGTCAATCTTTCCCCCATGTTATTATATATGATAAATTGTGCTCCTAGATTCTTCTTTTCATTAATTAGTACGGTTCAATTAGGCCAAAAAATGGCCTAACTCCAACATCCAAAGTAAAAGTTTCCCTCCAACTCCAAGCTGTTCTATACGGTCCACATATTGTTTGGTAAAAAGTCACACCATTTTGAGCGTCAGGTTTGGGGAGGAGGGGGGGAGAAGTTGGTAAATTAGTAGTTCTTATGTTTTTTTTTTTTTCAAATATTTCGAAAACTATGCGCTTTAGCGCAAAAGTGTTATTTACAAAAATAATCTGCATTAAATTGCGAACAAAAATGGTAAATACATATGGTTGCTAAATTAGAACGGTTACAGAGGGTGTAAAAGTAGACATTTTTCCTATTTTTTAGATTTTTTGAAAAAATGAAATTATAACTACTATGTAAAGGGATATAATTAAATAATTTCATTAAAAAAGTAATATTATACAATAATATTGTAATCCAAAAGAAGCTGAGAGCCACGACAGAGGATTAGAAACCAAAAAATAGTGGGAAAGAGAATTGGTATAGTACAAGCGCGGCCCCCAGAGTGTCGGTCGACCACTCACGTACAGCCTGCACCTGCCGCCCGCCCCTCTCCCTCATAAACTTTCTCATATATTCTCTTTCGCTCAGTCGTATTTGAAGACCCGTTCATTGTGTTTGTGAGTGTTATTTCTTGTAAAGTTCGGCTGCCATTTTTTTGTTGTTCCTCTTTAGAATACTGTGCGAATTCGGTGATAATCACTTGAAAGTGTGTGAACTATGACGGAGTGTGTGTTGAACTCTTGTAAGGACAAGGGTGTTGAACTAATTACTAACTCGAACTAAAAAGGCGATGGACAAGATAATTCAGTGCAGTGAAATTCGTCAAGATGGTGTTAAAGAAAAGTTAGTTTCAGAGCAGCACGTGGAGATACGAGAGGCAAGGCAGAAAAGAAATTGCAAGGACTTGCAAACTTTAATTTTTTGGCTTGAGGAACACAATCCGTTTTCTAAAACACCTGAACTCTCTTCCTTTTCAACAGGGCTTGTAGCAGAGGAAAACGTGAACTGTGATAAAGCATTTGAAGTTTGAACACTAGCCTTGAAAGAGATTGAGAAGAAAACATTCAATGAGGTACACTTGAAAAGAAAGTTAGCTGTTAAGTCTCTAGCCTCTATAACCAAGTCTATGACAATTAACAAGAAGACTATGTGTGAAACCTAACATTCTCTTACATCGGATGGTATGCACAGTAAGGAGTGATGAGATACTTGAAAACATATTTCAATTTGAATTATGTGATTATCCTCCATCCTTGTTCGACGAATCTGGCTTGATAAGAAAGGGTAGCAAATCTTCAATGGTGACTGTTTTGGTTCCAGATTCAAATGAATCATCAAGCGTTGTAGCAAGCCAACAACGCTTTTCGTACGAAACTTCTAGTCTTCAACGACCCCAAAGTTGACCCCAGTGCAGTGGCTGACGCTGGAAAGCATTTCCTTCTTGCAATGTTTGGAGCCAAGAACACTGAAGAGACCAATTGCAACAGTACATCCTGCAGCTCCTCAGGAATTACTATCCCTAATAGTGTGTGCTTTCAAAGACGAGCGCGTCGGTAACTGCGAGTGCAGAAAGAGTGGTCTAAACTGCTCAAGCATATGCGGTAATTGTTCGGGCCTAGAATGCGATAACAAGGACACGAACATCTTAAACGAAGATCAAGAGGAGGTTGCTATGTTTGAAGAGAACTGAATACTGATGAATAGTTTACACTAATTTAAAAAATTTAAGAAAATATGGTTGCAGTATACAGCCAAATATGCCTATTTTCTGAAGAAAAACCTCGAAAAGCTGCAGTTTAAAAAAATATTATGATTTTAAATGATATAATTATATATCATAATTATTATACAGATAATATTTTTATATTTTTAAATCATTTATGTTTGAAAGATGTTCATTCATAATGTGAGAGAAAGTTCATCTAGAGAAAGCTCAGAGTGGGTTTATCCGTACCACTGGTTTATGTCGCCTAGACTAGTGGAAACCTCTTTTCCTTTAAAAAAGTAGCGCCCCTTGAGAAAAGTGGTGAGGTTGTCGTTCCTTCAAGGGCTTATCACTAACATACCACCGGCCACGAAAATCGTAATTTGCTTTTACAAAACATAATTCTGTATAAAAAAATTAATTTCCTCAGTAATAATGTCATTTTTAAAAAAAAAACTGAAAATACGAAAAATTTCTACTTTTACACCCTCCGTAACTCTGAAACCGTTCACTTTAGCAATAATATGTATATTACCATTTTTATTCGCAATTTAATGTAGATTATTTTTGTAAATAACACTTTTGCGCTAAAGCTCATAGTTTTCGAAATATTTGAAAAAAAACAGACAAAAACTACAAATTTACCAACATCCCCCCCCCCCCCAAACCCGACGCTCAAAATGGTGTGACTTTTTACCATACAATATGTGGACCATATAGAACAGTTTGGAGTTGGAGGGAAACTTTTACTTTGGATGTTGGGGTTTGGGTCTAATTGCACCGTACTAAATGGGGATAGATGGCAGTTGAAAACCAACATACCCCATTTAGTTTGTATTGAATTATCAGTTTAGAATAGGTTCATTTCGCGATGTTTTGAACGCGTGTCCTCTAGTTGCGGGAATAGCGAACGAACTTTTTTTGAGTGGGACTTCAAAAAATATTGCGAGAATCGCGCAGCTTAGCGGGAACCCTGCTAGTAGTATATATGATTAGAAGTGATGGCAATATGAATTTTTTAATGAAAATGATAAGTTTCCTGTTGATGCAATTTTTAGGTTATCTTTGGGATAGGGGGATCGGGGGCCCTCCCGCGGAATTTTTGTTTTTTTTTTTTTGTTTTTTTTTTTTTTGCAATTGAAGTCGTAGAATGCAATTTTTGGCTCATTGGGGACGTTAGAGGAAGGGGTTTCAAGGTTTCTCCCCAAGAAAAATTTCAAAACTAAAGTCTTAAAAATGCAGTTATGGCCTATTCTTCTCAATGTTGCTAGAGGCAAGGGTTCGAGGGATCTCCCCCAGGAATCTATAAGTCCTAACGATACAATTTCGGATTTTTTAGTGGTGTTAGAAAAAGTGGAAGGGAATTCGGCAACTCGTACATTTTAGGCCATTTTTGATGACGCTAGTGATTGTTCAGTGTTCCTGAAACGTTTCTTAAACATGAATTTTTGAAGCCGGCGCAAAATTATGTCAATCTAATTATTATAAAGTCATATCGATGTTGTTTAAAGAAGGATTTTTTTTTTTTACTTTTTAATTCAATTTATAATTTGGAATCGGTTTTATTTTTTTTACAAAAATTATTTTATTTGTTATCCTTTTTAGTGAAAATACATTTTTTATACGAATACTCTATTTTTTAAATAAACATATCCGAAGAGCGCACCTTCTTTGAGTGACTGTCACTGAAATATAATCATTTGTGTGATAAATTTGTGTTTTCAAATTGATTTTAAAAATCCCAGAACAGACTTCAATCTGGGAAAAAACAAAACAGGCTGTGTGAATTTAATTTTTTTTTTCAGAGAAGCCTTCCCTCAAATTTTGATTATAATTGCTTTTAATATTACAGATTAATGGCAGCAAACTCTTTTTAACAATGAGTGCTATATTTATTGCGTAATAGTACTCGACAAAGAAATATCAAGGCAGGCTTTTCCAATATTAAAAGAAAAAGTACGACTTACTTTTCATTCATAACGTTCTTTCTAAGGAACTATTGTAGTCAAATTGATGTACGATATTTTAAGTTAGACCACCCTCTATCGATTAAAGAAAATATCATCAAAATCGGTCCATTTTGGTCAAAAGTTATGGTTGAAAAACAAAAAAATGACTACATTTCTGGCCATAATTTTTCTTTTCTAAGTATCGAATGTGGTCAAACGAAGGTACGAGACCTATGGGAAACCGCCCTCGATAAATTAAAAAAAAAATCATGAAAATCGGTTCATTCGGTGAGAAATCCCATCGGTGGACAAACAAACAAACCAAAAAAAAAAAAAAAAAAAAAAAAAAAAAACGACGTACATACGGTATGAATGTATAAACAAGGGTGATTCTGATCCAAATTTTTGAGAACCTGATCTGAAAATTGAAAATTAATTCGGTTTTCCCAAACTCAATTAATGAATCTTAAGATTTGTTTGATGATGCAGAGTTGCCATCAACTATCTCAAAAATTAAAGGGGACTACCGCAATATTAATTTTCCCATTTTTTAAAAAAATGTTCTTAATAATTTACCAATGTTTTTAAATTAACTTAACGTTTTGATTTATGAGCAAAATTCTTGGCTACCAATATTGTCGCTTCGCCACCGTTCATTGTAAATTCTCTGAGATTTTTAGCTGCCCATCTCCCCCCACCAGGGTTGTCGGATTTGCTGCAGGGTAGCTACCCATTTTCCCAACTGGATCTTTTACCTTAACAAATCGCTGTTTTGGGGGGGGGGGGGGGGAATGGGTTTTTTAAAAATTTAAAACAAATAATCCCTTGTAAAATATTTCTTTTTAATGAAAATTCGACATATGTTAATACTATTCAATATTTAATTCATTGTTTTTAATTTCCATTAATCAAATTAGATATACAAAGAAAAAATTCAAAATTATGTCATAATAAAAAAAATAACAATTACAAGATAGTTGAGGAAAATAACTTGCACAGTTAAAAAGCAAAAAATTACATTTATTATTAACATAAAAGTGAAGAACAGATCATAATGAAGGGGGGGGGGGGACTCCTCAATGAGTGTTTATTTTTCATAACAGATTTATATGCAAAATTGTAAGCAAACATATAAATTTCTTCCAGTTTTTTTCATACCAGTCTTCGTCATTGTTTTGATCTAATCAAAATTTATTTAATGTAAAAACAGTTTTGTTTAGATTTGGAAAAGTTAAGCTTTAGTTACGTTAAAAAAGGATTTATTTTTATTGAAAAAAAAAACACTTCAAGACATCATACATCCCATATGAAAATATATAGATTTACATTTTCTGTACTTTTCAGATAAAAGCAGTTATGGTTTAGAATTTTCTTCTTATTTTTTATGATAAGAATAGTTTTTGTTTTGATCAGACCAAAATTCATTTAGTGGGAAAACAGTTTTGGTTTAGATTTGAAGAAGTTAAAGATTTAGTTAAAGTAAAAAATTTAAAAAATGAAAGATGAAAAAAGCACTTAAAGGCATCATATACTTTATATGAAAACAAAAATTTACATTCTTTCTGTACATTTCAAAAGTAAAAATAATTTAGAAGCTAAATTTTCAATTTGTAAAATGCTAATACCGTCTATCTTTCTTTAATATTTCTTTATTAATATTATGCTTAGATTTGTTGAATCTTTATCTTCTATCTGTATAAAAATGAATGTTTGTGTGTTTGTGTGTTATGCATTACTACACCATTCATCCGATCGCCTCGAAACTTTAGGAAGTTGTTGAGTACACTCCTGCGAAGGTTTCTGAAAAAAAAATCCTACAGGTAGTTCTTTTTTTATTCCAATTTTAATCAAATTCCCCAATATGGAGGGGAAAAAACCTTGCATGTATTAATGTAATATATCGATCGAAAGTGCTAATTTTTCTGCACAAGATGATATTTGTTCTAGGTTTCTAAGTCAATAAGAACGCCAGTTATAAGCTTTTTAGTGCGATTTCTTAAATCTTACCTTGGTCCAAAAATAATAATTAGCAGTTTCCTCAACTCCGGGTAATAGTGTTAGCTTAAATTCAATATAAAACTTATTTTTCAAAACAGAGAGACATCAGTTTAGTTTTCAAAGGAAAAACAATAATAAAGCATACCTTCGATTTAACGTTTTTCTCAAATTAGCAATAGGTTTTAAATTCGAGATTGAACTTGATAAAAGTATTGTTTCCCCGATTTAACGGTTTCCTTGATTTAACAATAGCATTTAAATATCGCCAGAATAGGAATACGTTTGGTTTATACTAGATTTCAAATAACGTGGCGAATATGACACGCTACAATTTGACTTTTTATTTAGCCATTGGCGATAAATCGGAACACACTAATGAAATTGTGCTTACGTTTTTTAGGTACGGTTAAAATTCAGCACGAGCAGCCCCGTGCGGGTACCGCTAGGTTTCAATATGAAACTTATTTTTCAGAATAGTTCAATTTAATAAAGATAAAACAATAATAAAGCATATTTTCGATTTAAAGTTTTTCTCAAATTAGCAATAATTTTTAAATTCGAGATTGAACTTGATAAAAGTTCCGTTTCCACAATTTTACGATTTCCTTGATTTAGCAATACCTTTAAATAAATATCGCCTCGAAAATTTTACGGCCGTATAGTTTATTCTAGATTTCAAATAACATGGCGAATGACGACACGCTTTAATTTGACTTTTTTAATTAGGCGTTGGTGATAAACCGGCGATAAAGAATACTAACAAAATTGTGCATACGTTTTTTAGGTATGGTTTACAGTATCATTTAACTATAAATATTATCAGCTATTATTTCATCTCTATGGTACCGCTAGCAAAGCTTCATTTCATTATAAAACTTATCTTTCGGTTAGCGAGATAACAATTCACCATGGCTGGGAAATAAAATAAATATGATATTGCAATTTCATTCTTGCAATCAATCTAAGATCATCGCCAAGACTAAGACTCATTCCAGATGAAAAGTAACGCAACAAATGACGCCGTGCTACAATTTGGCAGTTTTAATTACCCTCTGGTGACAAATCTGACCTTACTGATGGAATTGTTCCCAAGTTTTCTTAATTGATCCTTCTACATGTTATATTACTTTTCAAGCATTGACAATGTCTAATGTGTTTTTTTTTTTTTTATAACAAATAGACACACGATTTTTTTCAAACAATTCATGCTTTATGCCACAGGCGATTTTTTTTATACTCTTAGCAAAGACAGCGCCATAGGCGACGTTTTTAAAATTCAGCCCGGGCAACGCCGTGCGGGCACCGCTAGTATAATTATATAATACGACTGTGCGTTTCTAAATATTATAGAGACTTTCGTTCCACTGAAGTGATTTTCGAGCTGTTTGCACCAATAGATAGAGTGATTCATGAGGAAGGTTTAGGTATATAATTTGTGTAAATTGGTTGAAATAGAACGGAGATGTAATTAAAAAACCTCATATTTCAAACCATTTTCATAGTTTATTTCTTTTTGGATTACTGCCATTTTTAATTACTTTGGTCCAAATATATGAAAGAAATTTGTGGTTCTCCATTGTTGTTAACTGATTGCTGACTGAAGCCAAGGCTGAACTTGATCATAACCCTCACTGTACTGATCAGTAATTGAAAACTGGATCAAGTTCAGCCTTGCTCAAGCATAAACTCTTGAATTTATATATAGCATGACTTTGATATTAGATAAATTAATGAAAGGCGAACGTGCACGCGTGCATGCTCAAAAATGATCATACGATAATAAAATAATTTAATAAGTCGTTTTATAGAGTTTGGTGAATGTTAGCAGCTTAAATGCCGGCTGATGTAATATTTTAACTTAGTCATTGACAATGGGATAAACAGTTTAGGATTGACAGTGAACTGAAGATGATTATGTGAGTAGCGATTTTATTTTGTCTTGATAAAAAAATGAAGTTTATTTTATTACAGGGAAAAGTGTCTTGCTTAACGAAAGCTCAGAAATGAGATTTAGTAACTTTATGTGAAGAGTTAGATGTTGATGTTCCACCAGATACTAAAGTGTCTGGGCTTATGAAATTGATTAAAGAGTATTAATGAATAATAGTCGCCAGGTTTTTCGCCAAGATCCTGGACAAAATGAAAATTTCAATCAAGCGTCTAATTCATATACTAAAAGGGAAGCTAATTTTAATGTTATTACGCCAAAATAGGTTTTGATGGATGTAAGCGGCATAAGAGGTCGTTGATGTAATATTTTAACTAGAGTAACTGTTTTATTTCTGAATAGCAAAACGGTCTTTTTTGTTAGATTGCGGATTAAAAGTATTTTGTTAACTATTTAGTTTTTATTTACGAGTAGTGAACTATTAATATTTGAATCTCCCGCTACTACATATATACGAGTATTATATTTTTAAAAAAATTTAATGTGTTGCTTAAAGGGGGTTATGTAGGAAGCATGATTTTGCATTACTGTATTTTTACTAAATAACTTTAACTTTCATAACTTTTACGCAAATGCGTGCATCGACTAAAATGACTTTTAGGATGACGCATTACCTAATTGTAAGCTTTCTTGCCATTGGAAGTATACCTCTCTGATTAACAGTTAAAGAAAAAACCATTGAACCACATTAGCACTGGACACTCGGTATATACAGTAGAAGAAAGAGATCAAAGTTTATCATTTCTGGATTGGCAACACAGTACTCTAAAGATGGTTTATTTGTGCAAGCAAGTGCATTGAGTTTTCGAACGAATTTTTGCATGATCATTTTGGATAAAAGAAATCAACTGAAACTCCTGATGTCAACTTTATAGGTAAGTCTAAAAGTTAATTATTTTATTTTATTAAGCTTTAAGATCTAGGAGATATCTCAATAGCTATACTAGCACCCACAAAGAACTTATTTTTCGTGTCCCGCACGTGACGAAAAGATGAATATTTTCATTTAGGTTAAAAATGAAGCGCATTTATTTTGCGTAAATGGCATTTCTAAAGCAGATTAATGTAGTACACATATCCTATGCTAGTTCTAGCTTTTAAAGTTACTTTTACTTGTAAAAAAATCCAAAAAAAAAAACTGTCCCGCACGTGACGCATTACACGTAGGAAACACAACTCCAATTTATAAATGTTGATAAGAATTTTATTTCAACATAACTTGAATTCCTTTAATGGTTTTTTGTTTTAAAATTGTGTTACTCTAAAGGAATAAATTATACATTTTCTCATATTTATGATAGTTTTTTCTAAATTATTTATTTAATAGAGCATACATTTCTAAAATTTTACATTTTCATTACATAATGCCCTATCATTTCAAGGATCATTTATGTTTCAGAACAGATTACTCAAGTCATACAGAAAGACAAATTAGAATAAGCTAGTTTAAAATATTCATAATAAATTAGAAAGCAACTACATTTTTTATCGATGAGTTGTTTGGAAGAGAATTATTTTTGATTTTTTCAATATTTGATACAACATCGTAACAACATAGCTTAAACATTATGAGATTTATTTTAGAAAGTCTATTTAGAATTAGAGCTGAATTATATTTCCCTTTTATGATTTTTTGCACAACAACTTTAAATACTATTTTAACTTTTTAACATTAATAAAATTTGATTTTTATTGAACAGAAATGGATAATGGAAGGACCTAAATCAAGTGCTGAAAGAGTGAAAAAGATGAGAGGAAAAAAGGTCCACATTTCCAGAAGGAAGAAAATAAAAGGACAAATAGACTGAATAAAGGAGGAAAGACTGACTAAAGCCGAAAAAGAGAAACCAAAGCTCTAATACTACAAGTGGCCAGAGCCAGAGCACCCTTATAGAATTCCCTATCTCTTTAAAGATGTTTTAAGAAAGATATCAGCTGCCGCTTTATCTAACAGAAAATGTTTAAAATTTTGAAAAAATAATAAAACTTTTTTTTCATTTAGTCTAATTCTAATTAAAATTTTACATATTTCTCGGAATGATCAATTTGCGCATATATTCTATTAAAATTAATGCTTTGTGTTTTAAAGTGTATAACCAATACATTGTTTGATGTTTTCATTTAATTTCCAACATTCTGAAAACATGTAGTATTACATAAGCATTTGCAATATGTCCCGCACGTTACACGGTCCATTATAATTTTTTTCAACTATTAAAATTATTATTTCTCAAAACTTTAGATATGTTTTATTTACATTGGAGCCTTGGCTTTCAATTCCTATATTTTGTTTTGTCACTGCATGATTAATAGAGCAGAAATTCTAGTTGATTCATAATGAAAATTAAGAGAGGTTGACTTTAAGTGTCCCGCACGTGACACATGAAGATTAATTTTATTTTAAACTATAAAAAAGATTTCTGAAAGATAAGTACGAGTCAAAAGCATCTTTGCACCATAAGTAAAGATTAAAAAATGCAATTGCTTCCACTTGTTCAAAATCTTCTGCTCTATGACAAAATTTTGGTAAAACTTTTGAGTTCATTTGTCCCGCACGTGACGGTGGAATGGTCCAATTGCGCTCCAGATGTTATTTTTGGCCTAAAATTATTTTTACACAATTTCATTAATAATTAAGTGGTTTAAAAATAACTCAATAAAACTGCACTCAAATTCCAATTCGCGGCACTACTGTATTTTTTCAAATTGTTCGTTTATCGTTTATTCGTTTATGATTACGTAAATGCGTGTCCTCGCCAATTTCCTCATTACTAAATGCTATTTACTGCACAGAAAATACGTAGGCAAGTACCGTACTGCACTGGCAAGTACGGTAAATGAGCGGGGGAGCGGAGGAATTTCCACTTTAAATTAGACACAGCGATAAGGTTGTAATCAATGACTGCTATAGCTCTACCATCAATCAAAGCGATCTGCTGGCAGAGTGCCCAGAAGAATCCATTTACGTTCAAGGGAAGAAGTGCTGGTATGAGGAATGTGCTGTTTTTGTCGTTCTAGTTTGTAGAGCCTACTTGATTTCTTCCGAACTAATGCTATGTACCAGTTTATAAGTTTAGTTGCTTTCAACAAACAATGAAGCAAACATTCTTAATCGCGTACTTAATAAACGCACATGCACAACGAACTTCAGTAAAACTCGAAAGGATTCATTCTTTTCTGCCGTGCGCAGAAGCGGTCAAATGTTAAAGTTCGGTGGTCGAACCGATGGTGCAGACTGCGTCATTGAAATTTTTATAGGGGTTGCTTTCAGGGGCTGCCTAGCCGACTGAGTGGCCGATTTGGGAGGGTTTCATAGATTTTTAGGGGGGTATGCCATCCCTGAGGGGTGGTGAGCACCCCTGTCTAACGGAAAAATTTTAGGAAGTAATTTTTGAACATTTTCCTTGCACTTGGTTAAAATTTTAATCGAAGGTAAAAGACAACAATTTTTCTGTCTTCTCCCATTAATATCCTCAAAAATCCCGATTAAAAAATTGCATAGGAAAATAGGCTCATTTAGTTCGGGTTCAAATTCATACCTGTACCTGTTATATGTCATAACATCGTTCCGATCAAGTTTATTTCAAGCAGATCCGTTTGTTATCGATAGATCAGGATTTATATAGGATTGAAATTTCCTCGTAGATGGTAATGTTAATTTTTTTTAACGGTTCAAGAATGGACAAAAATTGTTCAATTTGAAAAATATTTCAAGCCAAGAGCTCTTTTAATAAGCCAGTCTGAAGTAACTTGGGTCGTATGTACTGGGTTTATGTAATTTGCTTTACATTCCCCCTAATGTTAAAATTTTTTGAACCGTTCAAAATTGAACAAAAAATTGTAAAAATCAAAAAGTAAAATATGGAAATGAGATGTTCTCGCCGAGATCTTTCGAATGAAAAAAAAAATTGAATCAGTCAATTCCCTTAAAAATTATTACGGGGGGGGGGGGGAGGGACAAACCAACAGACACACATTTTACTCATTACAAAACCCTACTTTCAAATTTTTTATTTTTCAATCTTTATTTAATTACTAGGTTTTGTTTTTTCTTTATTTTTAACAATATTTTTACGATACATTAAGCCTTCTTTCATAGTTTATTATTTTTTCTTCTTTTTACTTTTACGGGAAAGTAGGCCAAAAGTCAAAATAAATTATTGTTAAATTTCAATTTGGCGTATTTAAAAGGCACTTTAAGGCAGTGGTATTGCAATCAGAAAATGGGTCTTTTCAATCAAATCTTTGCGTTTCCAGACAGGAAAGGGGCTTTCCAGACGGAGAGTGCTATCTTGCGTGTTGATTATCTTGTCGAAGGACACTTTAAATTGAACAATACCGGTCGAAATTGCTTTGTGACTTCTTCAAATGATTCATGAAAGACACACATGAAGATGACGTAATAGTTTACCGAAGTCTTCTACCGTAAGAAATATGCGGAAAAAAAAAGCATTGGCCTCATTTTGTTTCCCAGCGAAAGGATGAAAGGGAAGAAATTTCACTCAGAATTAAGCGAGGCTATGTTCTAGTACATCGAAATTGCTTTTGATTACTTCTAGTCTTCAGTTTCACTTTTTTTTTCCAAATAATATTTGCAACGAGAAAAATAAATTCTAATCAAGATACAGGAAAAGAATAATAAAAGTAACACTTTTTGAACGTGTCAAATTAATTCGATTAAAAACTGTAAAGCACTTAGTTTCACAAAATTCCAATGCTAAGAATAATTAGTAGGAAATTTTATAAAATTTATGCATACCATTTCAATATGTAAACGCACAAACGTAGGAAAAATGCAGAACTGAATGACAACAAAAATGCCAATAATGAGAAGTTCGAACCTAAATGGCGGGGGAGAGGGTGGGGGGGGGGGGGGGTTAAAGGAAAGTAAGAACAATTTTCTTCATCGTAATTTAACAGCTAAAGTCACAAGTTATTGACAGATTCCAACTGCTTATTCCACTAAAAAATAAAAAAACTTTTTAAAAAAATGTTGCCAACAAAACAATAGATACATAAATGATTAAATAATGGTAGTATTTGCCAAAAAAAAAGAAAAAATATATCATCATCAACGAAGAAATCTTTCGCGGTTTGTTTCCTTTGCGTGATAAACAAAACGTGTAAAACATTAACAACTAGCTGTTGTCCGCGATTTCCTTCGCGTGGAAATTTTGATGTTATGTGTGAGAACCAAAGGCCTCTGATCAAAATGTGATCAATGTGGACGAATGTCATAAAAGGCGTCCTTTTGGGCGCTGCATGTCTGGGCGGCAGAAGGCCAAAACCAAATTAAACGGTGTTGAGGGCTTAAAAACTGAAACATTATGGCACTAAGCAACTTTTTTTTCACCAAGAGAGAGAACGATAAAAACTCCTCTCAGGCAACGCGATGACAAAAACTACCTCACCTTTTCTTTTCAAAGAAGCGACTGTGACCCACACTGAATGTTCGGGCTCCGAGCTAAATGCATTACCGATGAGCCACGAGTCTAGTTTAAATGTTGAGTTATGATTGTATTTTCTTATTCTTTAGAACTTCTAAGTTTTCCTCTTATGACGAAATATTTCGTACAAGTAGGTATGAATCAGCATTGTTCCAAGAAACTTTATAACTTCAAAAACTAGTTGTAAAACTAAGAAAAAGTGAAACTGAAACAATAATGTTCGTTCCAAGTAAATTATTACTTCTTTTCTTTTACAGCTTCATATAGTATTCGGAAAATCTTAATCGACGGTGGTTAGCGATTTCCGCTTCATATGAAGCAACAAATCTGCCGATTTTGAATAATGACCTTGACCTGCGATCCCTCCTCGATCTTATCCCAGCGCCATCACTTGTTGCGTGTTCCATCCCACACTAACCAATCCATATCCGCACAAAACCCCCCGCCAAAAAATTCCTCATTTCTCTGCGAGCATCTTTCGTCCACGTGCAACACGGGAGAGGCGCAGGAGCAGAGAAAAATGAGATGCTGAGAACTAGATTGGCGCAGAGGAAAAGGCGCCCCCTGGCGGTCATCCCCTTCTGCCGCGAGATCTCGAACGCCACCAGTCGGTGACCAGACCCCGAAACGGTCATTTAGCAAAGATCTTTTCTCCGATTTCATCACACTGAAGTTTTGGGCGTGATCCGTGAGTGGTGCGAAGGATTTTTCTTTTCTCCCCACATTGGCTATTATCGGGTAGATGCTCCTGGTGGTGAGTGTGCTGCTCCAGAGCTGGATCCCTGTCCACCCGGGAATATAGAAAGGGTGGGCGTGTTGTGTTGTTGTTGTGTGAATCAGCCATGATGTGGAATTCGTCGTCTTGATCCGTTCCGCCATCTGCCAAGAGGAGGTGAGTGGTTTGTGGAGGTGCAACTTCCTCCTTTTCTCTCTTTTTTTATGTTTTTCTCTTCTTTCTCTCTTTGATATTTTTAAGAAGGCTAAGAGTTTGACAAGAGCCTAACATCATCAATTCTATAATACTCTCTATTCTAAAATAAAATTCTTGTGAAAACAAACATTAATCTTGAAAGTAGGTTTTATTTTTCTTGCTAAAGCTTTAAACAATTACGGCGACTTTTCTTAACAGACACTTCACAAAAGTAGACACGATACATTTAAATTCCTGGCTCTTAATACAGGCTCAGCGAGAATTCCTCTCTCTTAAAAATACTCTTCTATTACAGACATACCCTCCAATAATATTCGATAATACAAAGTTTTACTGCTTATCGATCTCAAAAGATTTATAGTTTTAAATCAGTCATAGAAACTGGAAGTAGTTTCCCTGATATATAGCGTCTCCAGTCCTTTAAATAGAGAAATCGTGAAAGAGAGCAGACAAAGGAAAGAAAAATGAATAATTATTAAAATTATTAGTATTCATTAATTGGTAGCTAATAAAGTTTGTACTGTATCTGAAGATACACGTTTATCGCCGCCTATATATATATAAAAATACCCATTTCTCCTTCACCCTACGGTTATATTACAAGTTTCGGCTTTTACCATCGCGAATACAAAATGTTCTTTGAATTTCAAGCGAGCATTTTCTAGTATTCACATTAATAATAGGAGGAAAATGTTATTATTATTGTAATAATGAATTCTTGTCATATTTGGCAAATTCTACTTAAGCCCTGATAAGTTTAGGTTTAATATTAAATCTCCAAAAAATGTTTTAAGTTACACGGTTTTATTAAAAAAAAAAAAAAAACTAAGCGCAGTAACAGTGGTCAAAAACCGCGTACCAAACTTCCGTAACAATTCAAGTTAAATAACGTCGTTGCATTATCCAAACAAAGCTATCGTTGCCATTCGACAAATAATAATTCTGGTAATTTCCTCAGAGCCTAAATTATTGATTTTTCTCCTAATTAACGTTATAATAAATTATAAAATAGATGGAATATTGTATTGTCGTCGAAGAATAATTTATGCAGTAATAGTGGTCGAAAACCGCATAACAAACTTCCGTGACAAAGTAAGTTAAATAAAACCGAGTAAAAGTTATTAAACTGAAGTTGATTTTCCAATTAAACTGGAGTTTTATGATTTACCGGTTTCTATGAAATTTGTAGTTTTTCAGCCGTTTGTTGTTGAAAATACCCCCCTTCCTCCCCCCAAGCAATGCCTCAGTAAAAGACACTTTTCCAATAGTTTAAGCCAAGTAGTTTTGAAATTACTAAAAAGAAATTACTAAAATTTAGTTTTGAAATTACTAGTTACTAGTAATTTCAAAATCCAGGGGGGGGGGGACATCATACTTATGCAAATGCATGTTTTAACATCAAAATGGCAATGTGGATAAACATTCTATGTTCATTATTAATATTAATTTTAAAAAAAAATCAAGTCCTTCATTTAATGAATTTATTTCACTTAAGAGAGAAAGAGAGAGGGATCACAAAGTAAAAATCCGCCTTTCAATAGAAAATGCACAGCTGATTGCTATGAGCAGTGTTGCCAACTATCTTAACTTTTGCACAGTGATGACTCCTTGATGAGCTCGCAAAAGAAGCCTTTTTTGTTTTCATTCAAAATCTGTAAAGATTTAATAAACTATGCATGCTTTTTCTGTAAATAACACTGGTAACTGATAAAAGTTTCAGTCTAAGGGACCATTCATAAATGATGTCAAGCTTCGAGGGGGGAGGGGGTTTGGAGAAATTGTGACAAGGGGAGGGAAAGGCGTAACAAGAATTGTGACATCATACATTTTAGTTTCTATAAACATATTTACAATCAGCAAATTAAATTTATTTTTAAGTTTTATTTTATTTTAAAGTATCTGATTTCAATTTGTGTCCAAAACACCGATGCTGATTAAAGTTTAAATTTACTTCTAGTTAAAAGTTTGAAAGGAAGTCTTCTTAGCAGGGGTGCCCACAGGGGGGTAGCATGGCGCAACTTGCGCCAACAGGAAAATTTTTGGGGGATTTTGAAATTTTTTAGGGGGAATAATAAAAGAAGTGAAATATTCGAAAAAGTTAATTGCATGTTTAAAGAGAAAGTTCATTATAAAATAAGTTATATTCGTCCCTTTCATTAGGGTTGGCAAATGCTAATTTTCACCACAATTCCCCCCATCCCTCATAGTCAATAGAATTCCGAAAGCATGAAGGAGGCCGTTAAAAAACAACGTAAATTGTTCTTTTTTTGCCATTTTCAACCCCCAAATTTGTAAAAATTTCCTATAAACGTAGTTAACATGACGATAGCCTCTACCCTCCTCCCCCTTAAAGTGCGTCACGTGGTTTTTGAACGGCCCCAAGGGTATGGCAAAATATTTTTTTTATGGGGGGGGGGGGGAATGCGCCATAACCTTTGGGGGGGATGGGCACCCCTGCTTCTTAGGCATTTACACTTTTAAGTAAAATAGCGCTGTTAATTTTTTCAGAATTCGGACAATTAATAGTTTTTACTATTATATACTAACTATCTTTTTGTTGTAAAACGTAATCTCACTTTATGCACATTAAATACACATCATGTGACCATTATTATTGTTATTCTCTTAAATGTCATTAAAAGTTTTAAAATAAAATTAGGAATGTGAGCTATAACGTAGTGCTTTTTTTCTGAACTGCAACATAGCAAGTATATATACCTATGTAATATAGTGTGACATGTGAAAAAGGAGGGTCTGTTGAAGTGTTACATTTTGTGACAAAGGGGGAGGGGATCAAATATATTGAAAAAAGCATGACATCATTTATGAACGGTCCCTTACAACTTTCACAACTCTGCAATGTTTTGGTTTTGAAACAAACTTTTTCTTTAACGTCTTTTTAAAATTGAACATCCTAATCGCGCTATAAAGCTACAGCTTATCAGCGCAAAATGCTTTATAAAAATTAAATTTATGCACGATGCATAATAAATGGACTTCATTATTTTTCAATCTTTGAAACTAAAAGAGGATAACAACTGTTAAAAAGTGAGTTTAAATTTTTACAAATATGGTCATCAAAAAAAAAAAAAAAAACTGTTAAAATTAACGAAGTTTCTTTTTCATAAATATACTTCATTGTTTTTTCCTTGAAAGATATCATACTCGTTTTTATACTATAAGAATAAATACAATTTATTTTGAAACTACCCCTGAGTGCTCAGCAACCAAATCCCATCATTACGCTTTTTATTTACAAATTAAATTTTGCCAAACCTGAATTTATTTTATATACTGTATTTGTACCACACTGCGAGATCCGATTTTCTACCTTTAATTATAGCATAAGTTCTTTTTCAATTTTAATGTTATAAATCAGCGATTCTCAACCTGTGGGGAGCGCCCCCTAGGCGGGCGCGAGCACACGAGAAGGGGGACGCGAGAATATCCAAGAGAAAATATTACTTTAAAAACTTGATTAACTGACTGAAAGGGAAGCACACATACACGAGAAGTAGAAAACAAAATACATTTCGACATATTTAATAACTTATTAAAGTAAATCACATTACTAAATTAAAACCTTCTCAATCAAAACATACTAACTTAAAAACATATTTAATAATTATTAGTGAGTTCCTTAGGTCTGTCGTTCAAAACAAAGTTTTTCGAAGGCAGGCTTAATATTAGAAATGGCCACTCTCAGTTGTTTCTATATTTGGCCGAGATCTATAGTTTGTCTTCAAAGAAGCCACAGCAGAAAATCCAGTTTCACAAAAGTACGATGTTATAATATTAATAGAATGGGAAATGGCCTTGTTTTTAGTGCAGAAAGATCATAATCTCTACTAATGCCCAAAATTGAAATAGTGATTTATTACTAAATTAATTTTATTATTAAAGTACTTGTTTTTACTGTTGTTTTGGCAGTTAGTTAAAAATAATTCAAAAACAGAAGCAGTACTCAATCAATATACAGTATTGTTGTATACATTTTATGGTAAGTGGGGGAAGCGATGAAAATTATGATAGAAAATTGGGCCGCGAATACTGAAAGTTTGAGAAACGCTGCTGTAAATCATCATTTATCTTTATTTCTTATAAGATATTCCGCTTCCAGAAAAAAAAAAGGAATGAATGAAAAGAAAAAATATAAAAGCACCATTTGACGTTTGGAAATACCATCTTAAAATAAAAAACACATATTATGACGTCTGCAAATGCTTTCTCAAAATTAAAAATATAATCTGTCATTTGGAACAGTACTCTGAAGCTCAAAAACATCTTCTGACGTCTGAAATCATTCTCTGGGGTTCAAACTCATCGTCTAATGCAGCAGTTCTCAATCTTTCTTTTTCGCGTATCACCATTTTTCTTACAAATCATTTTGCGTACCACTGCTAATATAACTTTATTATATAGAATAGAACACTAATAGATTATACATTGATATTTTTGCCTGTACGCGTACCACCTGGAGGGGCGTCGGGTACAACTAGTGGTACGAGTACCACAGTTTGGGAACCGCTGGTCTAATGCAGCCAACTTTGGAATCTGATATAAAAATAATCTTCTTATGTCCTAAATTATAATGTAAGTTCAAAAATAGCGTTTATTGGTCAAGTTTATGCTTTGAAATTCAAAACCAGAGTCTATTTTCCAAACAATGCTCTGAAATTCAAATGAATCATTTGATTTCTGAAAACTCATTTGAAATAATTTTAAAAAGATGATCGGGTAACTGAGTCTTCTTTTGATTAGTGTCAGAATTTCTTTGATGATTTGTCAGTGACATATTTAATGCTGTTTTTTCCCTTCATACTTTTGTGAATTAACTTTATGCTTTTCCATCACTTCCTATTAGTAATTTGGATTTTTATTGCTCCATCTCTAAAATTTCAATTTCAGTACTTCTCATTCTTGAATTTCTCTCACTTATAGGAACTAAGTTTTGGATTTTATACTGAAACTAAAGGATCGTCAGTTTTGTAAAATTACTCACATGTTTTCACTTCTTTAGAAAGCAACGATGCACTTATTTATCGATTATAAGTTGATAGTTTAGGAAACATGCTTGGTTTCAATTGAGCTGAAATTCGCATTGCACGGCACTATAACATTGACTGCGAAGTTTTAGTTCTTAGTGCGCTAGTTGCCATTCGTATTTTGGATTATCTAGTAATTCACTAAAATTCTCAGGTGCGTATCCAGAGAGGAAAGGATTCGGAGGTTAACTCCCTCACCCTTCAAAGCCCTTGATTTTAAGTTACATTGCTAATCCTGTGTTAATATACAATGTAACGTCTCTTTAACGATGCTTGGCTTAACTATAGATTTTAAGAGTCCAGTCTGGACTTGATAAATGTTAAAGTTCAGCGACTAAATCGCATATAGAAATGAACAGTGTTATATCTGCAAAAAATCTTTATGTTTTTATATCGAAATTTTCAGATTTTTGCGCTCTTTATATTAAGAACACTGCTGTACGTAAATGTTCAAACATTAAGGCTAGAGGCCAACTGTATTTTTTTGGTGTAATACCGTAATAACTACTTTTTAGTTATTTCTAATTTTTTGACATCATTAACAGCCATCATGTGAGAGAAAACTAGAACAAAAACTATTTTCTGAACAAAAATCGATTATAATAATCATTGAAACAAATAAGGTAATTAAGTAAAACAAATTGTAAAAAGTTCAAACTCCTCTCTTGAAAAATGTCCATTTTGCAGGTATGACACTGTTCATTTCTATAAGCGAAATATATCCCTGATTTAACGATAGCATTTAGCAGTCCATACACAATCGTTAAACCGGGGCTATACTGTATATACATGTAAGAAATGAGCCAATCCCCTGCCCCCCCCCCCCCCCTCCATTGGAGGAGAATATTCTGGTTTCGTCACTGAAAATTATGAACACAAAAATAGCAACCCAATGCTGAGAAGAAAAAAAAATAAACACCAGTTTGGAAATTGATGAATCGTTTAAAATTTACATTTTGCATGTTTGAGGCTGGATGAGTATTATGTTTCAAAGAAGTATAACTGAATTGGCTCAAGGAATTGTGAAACGCCGGCAGGGTGGCGTAGTGATACAGCACTCGGACAACCAAGTTCGCAGGATCGGAGCTGTCCCAAGTCGGTAGATTTTCAAGATGCTGAAAATCGTCAGCGCCCATGTCGTATGATAATGCGGCATGTTACAGATCCCTCGAGTAGCTGTTTGGCTTGGATACTCACGGCTAAATTAAATTCCTAGTGCAGCTTCGCATCATTCAGAGCTCAGGTGCCGCCATCTAGGGGAAAACTGAGCGTCAAAATTCTCAAGTGGTACTGGCATCCGCCGACAGTGGTGTTACTTGAAGGAATGGATGCCGGTTTCTGGGGAATGAACTAGGCCTGCAAAGGTTAGTGACCATTCGCAGCCCTATTATAAAGAACAAAAAGAATTGTGAAATATTTATTACAACCCCAAAGCCCCAATCAGTATAAGGCATTAAAGGCCGTGGTAGCCTAGTGGTCAGAGTGTCGGACTTCCACCTGGAAGACCGCGCGTTCGATACCCGCTGAAGACCCACCATGTACACATGGGGATACGTGCATGTAAAATCCGTGGACCTCACTACCTCGCCCCGTGCGCAAGCAATCCTAAGGCCTCGGCTAACAGGTAGGGGTCTGGTGGAGAAAAGTATAAGGCATTAAGTGAAGAGAGATATAAAAAAGCTTCTCTGCATGTCCTGAGTGTCCGGGAAAGCGTACTAGCTTGCCAAGCTCACATTTGTTTGCGTCTTGAGGAGCGGTTTTTAAGAGAACCTCACTCTTCATCTCACCGCTGAAGGCCGCCTAGGTATCATTAAGATGTGTGGAACACATGCCTTAAAGAAGTAAAACAGTGTGACGACAGAGCGGCGGCATGAGACTTTCTATCTGTCGTTAATTTGGTGGCAGAAAAAATTATAATTTTACCTTTAATTAAGCTTAAGATAATAATAATAATAAACTTTTTTTTAAAAATTCAATTGCGCATCGCATATGGAAACGGGTTCGCTTCGCAATTTGATAAATAAAAAGAAAATTTAAACCTCAAAATGTGCAGAAAGAAACTCGCCTCAATTCTATTAGAAATAAGAACCAAACCTAGTCAGAACCCCGTTAAAAATAAAA
This sequence comes from Octonoba sinensis, assembly GCA_038502835.1. Classification (NCBI taxonomy): domain Eukaryota; kingdom Metazoa; phylum Arthropoda; class Arachnida; order Araneae; family Uloboridae; genus Octonoba; species Octonoba sinensis. Next base: position 57,355,422 of record CM076602.1, read on the forward strand.
AGACAAAGTGATTATTGCCAACGGCGGGAAAGAAATTGAGCTGAATTTTGTGCTGCATACGTCAGCGCTTTATTTGTAAAGATTGCAAAGTACACGTTTTCCCCGAAAAGCAATTTGGCTCAATGAAGAACGCAGACATTGAATTCAGACAGGATTTCTTAATGCATTTTCTTTCTTTCTTTTTTTTGATCAATTATTTTCTATTTTCTAATGCCAATATAATAAAAATGTTCTTTCCTAAATGCAATAATAATTGCCACTCCGCTTTCTAAACAAATACGAAGTCTGATACCAGAAAGCCTTCATTGCAATATCTTTTGCTATGTTAAAATTCAGTAAACTGAAAAAGAATTCAAGGATCATGAAAGAAAAGTCAACAAATTTCAGGCTGCCCGGATCGATTTTTAATCTCAAAGACCAGCTTTTCACCAGAAAAAAAAGAGACTCGATTAAATTGCTTTCTAACGCATAAAAAATAATCCTCTTTAAACGTTGATTAAACATGTCTCCCATCCAAAGGAAAGATTCCGTCCTAACGCCACAAATTCGTTCTGCTTGCGTGTTTGCCGGGCCATGCAATATTTCCGGAACAAATGTTTGCGTGTGAATGAATAGCGGGTGAGAATTATTGCTGAGAGAAAACGCAGTGGGCGGTACCCTTTAAGTTCTCAGCCCACGCCACTGCCAATTCTCGCTCGAAGCAACAACTGCCTCCAGAATAGGAGAGAGCATTTACTAGATGTAAATGCGAATTCCTCCGTCTGTTGCTATTTCGTAGGTACAGTCCGTAGGCTTGAAAAATTAGTTTCCATAATCATGCCGCTGCGGTTAGTCGTTTTTAATAGGACATTACTGATTTCATAAAATATCTTTTCAGAGGAGACAGCATTTACTAAATGTAAATGCAAACTCCTCCGTCTGTTGCTATTTCGTAGGTACAGTCCGTAGGCTTGAAAAATTAGTTTCCATAGTTATGCCGCTGCGGTTAGTCGTTTTTAATAGGACATTACTGATTTCATAAAATATCTTTTCAGAGGAGAGAGCATTTACTAAATGTAAATGCAAACTCCTCTGTCTGTTGCTATTTCGTAGGTACATTCCGTAGGTATAAGTTTCCATAGCCGTGCCGCTGCGGTTAGTCGTTTTTAATAGGAACAATACTGATTTCATAAAATCACAGCTTTAGTTTTTACACGAACACTAAAATTACTTGGCGTAAAAAACGTGGAAGTAATACTTTGCAAAATAATTTTGTGTTTTAAGTCGGTGTTTTGTAAATTTTTCAGCCCTTCTTCTATGAACTGTTTCTTTTTTTTTTTTTTTTTTTGTTTATTACTATTACTATTATTACCCTCCAGGGTTCGAAATTAGAATGTAAAAATTAGGCGTCATTGGCACCTAGCATTTTTGTTTTAGTTGCCAAAAATGCTCTCCTAGGCGTAACTTAAAAATAATTCAAATTGCTTGGACAGAGAGACAATAACGGGTAACTATGCAGACAATTGTACAATTGTTAAAAAATATCGCAAAACTTTACAACTTTACAGAGAAAATTAATAAGTAAGAGAAAAATATTCAAAAATCAATTTCTATTAGTAACTTTTAAGAAAGTTGGTAATTTTTCTTAAGTTTATGAATCAATATAAATGTCTATTTTAATTAGGCCTAATAAAAGAAAAATATATGATGATTCATTTAACTATTTTTTCAAGTGCTATGTACAGTTCAGTGTTGCTCGCTTCATTTGTAAATAAAAATTGCCAACTCCAAATTTGAAGGTCAAGAAGTTGCGATAATCTTCATAGACATCGTAAAATCTCAAAATACAGAAGATTATATGAAATATGCATATAAAAATATAACGATAAAGTTATGCTAGATGTTAAAAATAAATAAAAAATGATGAATTGGTGCAAATTGCGGCTGCGAAACTAAAAGGTTTTTGAAAGGTTAGGCGTCAAAAGTGACGACTGGATGTGAAATTGTGGTCGTCAAACGGAAATTTTTAGTTGCAAACTACGACTATCGACCGTTAATTTCGAACGCGTTACTCTCCCTTCAGTATTCAAACTACTTTACTGTTTTTCCTTTTTGCAAGTTAAAATTTGTTATCGCCCATTGGCTGAAATTGGAATGTCGCTTCACGTGATCTCGTGTCTCTTTCTTGGTCGCTCGTGCAGCTGAGAGGAAATTACAGTAGCCTCGTCTAGATTTTAAAGGTCTGAAGCACAAAGTAACATTATATTTTTCTGGCTTACAGGCAGTGGTATCTCTAGAGTGTTTGGAATAACGTTTAGCTTCACTTGCTTCTTTAACACACCAACTAATTCAAAAGAAAAGTCTGGTATTAACGATTTTCGTTTCCATTTTGTTGATCTACAAACTCTACTGTTAAAAATGCCCGTGTTTCTTATGCTTCCAAGTATGTTCCTTTCCAACTAAAAATTGATTTGCTAAATTTTTCTCAATATATTCTCAATACTTTAAATGGTCTTATAAAGTGGTGTTAAACGTTGATAGCAGTTTAATGTTGTACGCTTGAAACTTATTTTCGTTTTCAGCTAATATTTCTAATTTCCAAAAACAGATTTTATAAATGGAATTTTTACTTTGGTACATTCTAAAGGATTCAGCCACAATGGGCTGTTTTGGAGCATCTTATAAAATATATATGTAAGTATTTTAGTTTCCTTAACTAAAAGTTTTTTTGTGACTAACCTTTTTTGTCCTTTTAAGTAAAGAAAATTAGCCAATTACATAACTATTTTATTATTCAATTTATAGTAATTCAAGATTTCCTTAGAAATACATTTTGAAAAATTTATTCACATTTTAATAAATAGTGCATAAAAAAGTTCTTTTATTTCTGATATTTAATTCAAGGATTACATGTTCCTGACTAAAGTGATGTTTATTCACAAACACTTTTTAATTAGAAAAGATTATCTTTTTCAAGAAAAAGGCTTCACGTAATTTAGATTTATGTGCCTACAAGCTCAAAAAGATTCTGAAAAACACTTATGTAACTCTCCTGGGATCTAGGCGAAATTTCAGAAGAACCTAAGAATGTTTCATGTAGAGAAAAGTAATTCTGAAGTGAAATGTCAAAGGCGCTTCTCTTTGTATTCAAAAAGGAATTATGAAGATTCAGAAAAAAAGCACTTTAAGCTCGAGATGCTTAAAATTTTATTACCCTTTGGCGTGACATGATATAAACAACACGTTAACTTTCTAATTACGATTCTATTCTAAAATTAAAAATAAACATTGAATTTTCTCTTTCCTAAAATATTTGGTTTTAGAAACTAGTGAAATTGTTTTTAATTTAAATTTTTAAAATCATTTTATCTTTCTGTCATTATTATTATTATTATTATTATTATTATTATTATTATTATTATTATTATTATTATTATTATTATTATTATTATTATTATTATTATTATTATTATTATTATTATTATTATTATTTTTGTTATTATTATTGTTATTATTATTATTATTATTATTATTATTATTACGTTCTTTTACTGCTGAAACGTTGAAATTTATTGCTTTTAAACAATAGTTACTCCTGGAAAAATGGTGGGGGGTTATTGCTTTAAAATTTAAAAAAAGGGGGGGGGGATGCTTTGTGTGTGATGTGTTAAACAAGGAAGTAGGCTAACGGGGACCCCGGGGTCTTTCTTAGACTGCATTACTGCTTTTAAATAAATCTAATGTCGTTGTAAGCATACGATTAATTTGAGTCAAATATACTCTCCATTCAGTAGTTTATCACGTAGTAAATTAACTGATCTTTTTCTATAACCACATTGTATAGATATCTTAAGTGCACTAAATAGCTCTTGAGGCATTGAAGAGCGAACAAACATACGCTTTAATATCAAGGAAAGCTATCCCACTTTTTGTAATTTTATAGTATATCTTCTTATTAATCATTTACGTATTTCTTATTAAATGAAAATTACAATAAAACCTTCAGTAGCATAAAATTCATGCTCCGTTACAGACATTTTGCACAACATTTGCATCTTCACTTTTATTTTTTTAATGAAAACAAAATTCTCCAGAATCGCCGACTATGTTGGGGGAAAATGATTTTTCGCTTGAATACCGCGAGAAATAAACTGAATTTGGAATGTTAAGCGCCCAAATAAAATTAGCATAAATTTTTGCAAATTCTACATGGTATTCGAAGAGTATTGAACATTTCAAATGCATACAAATATTTTACGAAAAATATAAATACTGGACATATTTTTGAAAATTGTTCTTTTATCTTCATTGCGTGCATTTTATTTCTCCTTGTCTTTCGAGATATTTCTGTTATTGTTTAACTACCCACAACGTTGGCAAAGTTTCCGCAATTATACAAACTCCAATACAACCTTGAATACGTTTAATTTATCGCCCGCCATTGTAATGTTAAATTACCGCGCAGGGTTGAGTTGTTCCTCAAAAGCACTACGGCGCCATAGAAAATGCTTCATTTTTCATAGATAAATGGACTGCAAGTGAAGAGGTGCGGGAGAGAAGGGGTCATTGGTAGCAGTAGAAATACTTTTAGTAAAAGTTCGTGTCGCGAAAAAGCTGAGCAAGATGCAGAAACGGAAGGAAGAGTGGAGTGGGAAGTTGGGAGTTCCATTTTTCAAAAAGGCGACACGGTGGCCAATTTCTGAATGTAGTTTATCGGAACAGATTCTTATGAAATGCCATGAACAAAATAATTTGTTGTATTTGCTACGGTTTTCTTGAAAAATGTATTGACAATGCGTGAAAATCATTTAAATGAAATATATTCGTCATGTGTACGTTTACTGCGATTGTTTAATATTCTTTCCTTTTTTGAAAATATTTTTGAGGTTTCTCTGAATTCTTATGTGTGCTGTTAGAAAATTGAATCAATTTATCTCATTACTGACTTTCTGTGATTCGTCAAACTTTAAAAGTGAAGTTATTGTCAATATGATCCTACAAATCTTGGAATTACGTGTTTCATAGCTTCTTCACATGTCTATTTGTAGGATTATGGATAAATCAGCATTGTTATTGGAAAAGTTAAACTACAACCCGCTGTAAAAAAAAAAAAAAAAAGAAATCCCCGAAGGAATGTGAGAATTTCATGAAAATCATTTATCCGGAGTCTGATGTTAAATTACAGAGAACTAAAAACAGGAAACAACTCAATCTTTAAAAAAGGAAATTACAGAGAACACTGATGATAGCAACAGATAACGAGCGAGAACAGTGGCGCTATCTGTGAGTAAGCTGTATTATTAATTTTGGTACATAAAGCGAAGGTGAGTTCAGTTGGGCTCATGTTGTAGTAATTCCTGTGTCTTAGGCTGCTCGGCCAAAGACGCATCCGGTGCTGAGAGGAATTACGTCGCGAGGGCTAGGCTGCTCATTAGAGTTGGAAGTAAATGCAAGCCAACAATATATAGTTCTTGACATTTTTTAAACTATTGTTCAGTTACACATAATAAATCTTTCTCTGTAGTTGTGCAAAGTGCGGGAAAACAAGAATTTTATTGAGAAATTGGTATTAAGAAACTTGAATCTGATTTGAAACAAGTGAGTGTCTTCGACCGGCTAGTATCGAGCTTGCAATCCTCCGATCATGAGTCCGGTGCGAAATCATCAAACAGTAACATTTTCATTCAATAAAGTCTCGATCTCATGCTTTATTTCCGATAACTATTGCATTATTATATGGTTTTCAAAGTACAAAGGACCAATTTTACTTAAATAAAAAATTAAAAACATTTCTAATGAAAATTGAGTTTTATCATACTGTTTTTGAAAAATAATTGTTAGTTTTATGTGATAAGTGTTCTGATTTCGCCTGACTACAATTTTCAAATATAATTTTCTTTTCGAATATTCTTACTTTCTGCTTTGAATCTCATCAGTAGGGGCTAGTGATAAATTTTTTGATTTGCTTATAAAGCATAATTTATTCAAATAAATAAATAAGTAATGAAAAAAAACCCCCTTTGATAATTCTTTACAAAAAATAAAGACTTTTTTTTTTATAAATGTGGCTCAGTTAAACACATACATTTTTTTCTGCGAATATGCAAAACTTAAAGTAAGTAAAAAGTAAGTAAAGTTTAAAAGTTCTGTTCAAATTGGATAACAATCATCAATCGGATAAAAATCATGTTGTGGCATGGCCTAACGTTTTTTTCCCCATTGAACATGTATTTTAAATGCAAAATTATCTAAAGGAAATAAAAAAGCTACTTCAATTAATTTCATTTTGGAAGATAAATTTTGAACATTTAACACAAATATCAACAGTTGCGTATTGATTAAACTACCGCGCCGATAGACAAAATTGACGAAATCAGAAACTTCCTGTTATGTTGCTTTGCTGTCGTAACATTGATACTGTAAAAGAAACCAATGTACAGAGTAGCAATTGGAAACCCCGTTTTTTCCCCCTTTTCTTTTCTTTTTCTTTCCTCCTTTATTTTTTACTTTTTTTTTATTTTTTACATTTTTTCTTTTTACTAATTTTCAATCTCCTTAAAAGGGGAAAAGAATTGATTTAAAGGCAAAATTGTATTAGGCAGAAAATTATGTTACATTTCGCATAAATTTATCATTGAAAGTAAAACAAACAAAAGAGAAAGACCAAAGCAAATAAAATTAATTAACCTTAAAGGAAATACAAAAAGAAATTTGAAAAAAGACTTTTAAATAATGATGAAAGTGATTCCTAAAATTCAGTCAGGAAATTACTAGGTTCGGGGGGAGAAAAAAATCTTAGTCGAAAAATTTCACTCATTAGGTATGGAATCTATATCTTTTAATCTAAATAACATACTAGTAGTACCCTCACGGCACTGAATGTACACATAGTTTGCACCCCGCCCCCACACCCCAAAGTTTTCAGCCGAATTTCTTCCGGAAACAAGTACAGTGAAACCTGTGTAAGTAGACCACATGCGGTGCCGGACTTTAGTGGTCAAAGACTGGTCAATTTATAGAGGGTGAGGTAGAGGGTGAAGGGCTAAATCCGTTCCTGACACAAGTGGTCAACTTACAAAGGTGGTCAATTGTACAGGTTTTACTGTATTTTTGTTACAGCCCGTGATAAAAGTTTAAATTCAAGCGAGAAGTTGGCTCGCGTACATACGAAGGAAACGTATTTCCGCAAACGCCGTTTTCTAAGCTAAGAATTTAAAAGAAATCGCTTGCGTAACTTTGATCAACTCACCTCCCAGTGCAAAAAAAATCGTGCTTTAACCCTTTAGAAGGCGGTGGTAAGTATAGCTACCACTAAATTCAAACTTATAAACGTTTGCAATAAGGTACTTGACAACCTCTGGTTGTCAGAAGTTTGTAAAGACTGTGGAAAGTATATTTACTACGAAATACATAATTCTTTTAATGTTTTTAAGCATCTTCTCCCCTTCCCCCCAAAAGGGGTGGAGTAAAAATCATGTAATTTTATTCAATGACCTATATGATTTGCTTTTTAAAAACTAATCTAAATTCGAAAATTATTTCAATATTCCACTACTAGAAGAAAGTGGCCTTATAAAGGGTTAAAGGGTTAATTCAGGCTAGCAGCCAACAAAGAAAAAGGGAAAAGAAGAGGACTATTTATATACGTAATTAAAATGCGTGCAAAAAAAAAAAAAAAAACAATAAAATGCATCATGACAACAGTTTAAAAATTATAATACAAAACCATAAACTTAAAAATTTCTATTTAATAATTAACATTCCTTCTATTTCTACACAGTGCCCCAAATTTAGAGGGAAACATATTCCATTTTAGATTAAAGGAAAATTCTAAAAATCCCTGTTAGAATATGCTTGCAGCGTCTCTCCAGAAAAGTCTAATATCAGTAAAAAAAAATTAAAACTCATATCATATGTGTGTATGTGTACTTCATAAAAAAAATATTCTAAAGCACGTTTAAAAACAACCACTCCCGTCTTCAATTTGATCAGAAAGACAAACATGAGATACATTTATTGTAATGAGAAAACGTTTTCCTTCAATTGCAGCAGTAAAAAGCACTGTTGATTTCTTAAGTGTCAACCTTCTGTCCTTTCCTTTTTTTACTAAAAGATGAAATAAAACCAAAACTTTTTACTTCGCATATTTCTTAGACAAGCCCTTTGTTAAACTATTACGACTTGCGTGTCTCTTTTGTCAAGTCGTTGAAGTAAGTCACCAAGCAATTTAGACCGATATCGAACAACTTAAACAAGTGTTTTCGGCAAGACGTTCATCACGCAATCTCACCGTCTGGTAAACACCTGTTCTGTCTGGAAACGCGAACATTTGAATGAAAAGTTCCATTTTCTGATTGAAATACATTTCTTCACTCTATTTAAGCTTGACAAATTTGAAACTAATTTATATTTTATATCATAAAAATAATTGACCTTTAGTGAATTTCTTTTTTTTACTAAAACAATAGCAAGAGGGGAAAATGGCTGCCAAAAAATACGACTCTTTTTGAAATTTCTATTTTTGGGAAATTGAACGCATTTCATCAATTTGCACAAACTTTATAATTTCGAATTTTCAAGAAATGAGGGAAAAGATCAGGGTTAAAGATCAAAAATGTGTCTTTCATTTATCAAACTTTTAATGAATTATAAAATTCTTTTGAAGTTTTAGCATTTTGCTCGAACTTATTGTTTATCTTGTGACTTGTATGAATGAAATCAATTGAAGGAGGAAGTTACGGGGAAGCTCTTTCATCCAAAATAATATAATATTGAAAAGAAATGCTGTTTTGCTTTTGAAAACTATTTTTTCTAATAAACGTGGCTTACCCGGATCCCTGTATTGAAGCAAAATCTCATATTGTTACCATCATAGCATTACAAGTTTCCAGACCGCTCAATATTGCCTAAAGCAGCGATTCTCAACCTGTGGGGAGCGCCCCCTTAGGGGGGGCGCAAGCACACGAGAAGGGTTGAGCGAGAATATAAAAGAGAAAATATTACTTTAAAAAATTGATTAACTGACTGAAAGGAAATCACACATAGACATAGAAAACAAAATACATTTCAACATATTTAATAACTTATTAAAGTTAAACAAATTACTAAATTAAAACTTTCTTAATCAAAACATACTAACTTAAAAACAAATTTAATAATTATTAGTGACTTCCTCGGGGCCTGTCTTTCAAAGCAAGGTTTTTCGAAAGAAGGCTTAAAATTAGAAATAGCCACTCTCAGTTTTTTTTTTAAATATTTATTCGAGATCTATAGTTTGTCTTTAAAGAAGTAACAGCAGAAAATCCAGTTTCACAAAAGTAGGATGTTGAAATTGGTAATAGAATGCGAAATGCTCTTGTTTTTAGTGCAGAAAGATCATAATCTACTAATGCCCAAAATTGAAATAGTAGCTTATTACTGAAATAATTTTATTACTAAATTACTCGTTTTTACTCTTGTTTTGGCAGTTAGTTAAAAATAATTCAAAAACAGAATCATTACTGAATATACAGTATTGCTGTATACGTTTTGTGGTAAGTGGGGAGCGCGATGAAAATTATGACAGAAAATTGGGCCGCGAATAATGAAAGGTTGTGAAACGCTGGCCTAAAGAGATGTTTCCTTGGCATCTTAATAAGACTCTAATGAGAAAAACAGAATAAAGAAAGCAAAAACTAAGATACATGACAACGTTTCAGAGTTACAAGACAAAATTGCAAACCGATTTTCAGACATTTCCTATATCGATGCATTTATCGATGAAATAAATTGGTTTATAAAAATGATATTAGAAACATGTGGTGAAGATTTTTATAAAGTAGCACAATTGGATTTTGTAAAACTAAAAAAAAACGGATAACGGATGTCCGATGGATACATAAAAAAAACTTAAAAAATCCCTCCCGCCAAAAAATTCATGGAGCAACTTGCCCCATGATTCTCCTCTTGTGGCACCCCTGCAGAATAATATATATACATATTTAAAAAAATCTATATATACGTTGAAGCGAAGCATTTAATTTAAACGAATATAATTATTTTTAACCGTAAGTAAAAAGCACAAGATTTGACTTTAAAATTGCAGACTGACTTTCAGCATTTCCGCTGATTTAAGATTCTGTTCCACGAAAGCCTGGGGAAGACTACAAATACTTCCTCAAATTGAACAAGCAGCTTTTGAGATGAGTAACGACAATCTGCTTCCCCTTTCCTTGTAGTAGAAAACGGAGTAAACACACGATATGTTTATTTTGTGAAAGATTCTGGCAGATGCAGTACCCAAATCATAAGACCAGTTCTCAGCTTGGAGAAGTTCCAATACTCAACCATAGATATAAGAAGGCAAAATGAAAAGTGGGCACTTTTTCCTTCTTCCTCTTATTTTAGGAGAAAATATCTAGTCTTCACTTAGCGTGTTTTAAACGTTAATCCATTCATTTGATGATAGAGTAAAACAATCAACATCAACAACAGTTTGTGTTTTCCAATGAAAACTATGAGTTGAGTCATTTAAAAAGTCCACGTGGTTCGTAATCTAGTTTCCAGACTAATTTTTAGATGTGGTGTATTCAAAAATGTTAAGGATTCCAAAATTGATTGTGGATTCCTTATACCATTGTGTTCCTTGCGGATAATATTAGTATTGCGAAGATTTTACTTGTATTTGTCTTATCTGTTCTTTGATACTATTTTTCAAAATTTCTACTCAGTTAATGTTTAGTTGAGAACACTTTTTATGTCATTCAAAGTTTGGAGTTACACGTGTTTCATTTGGTAATATCTTCTTCAATTTTCTAAGTTTTAGGAGGAGACTGAATAATAAGCAACTAAGTCAGAAAAAAAAAATCCAGAAAATTTGAAGCTAGAAATCCTAAATGATAAGTAACTTTAATAAGTTTAGTTTATCCTCAGTGGCTTACTTACAAGATTTTTCCAGCTTTTCAACTCTTTCGGCCGCTTAACACTACAGTTTTTCTGCGAAATCTCGGCGAGGACATCGAATTTCCATATTTTAATCTTGATTTCAGCAATTTTTCGTTCAATTTTGAACAGTGCAAAAAAATTTAACATTAGCACTTATGGACTTATGGGGAAATATAAAGCAAATTACATGCATCCTGGACATAAAATCCAACTTCCTTTGAACAAGCTTATTCGAAGAAGCTCTCAACTTGAAAAAAATTTTTTATTTGAATATTTTTTGTTCAATTTTTAACAGTTAAAAAAATCTAACATCAGCACATATGGGGAAATTTCAATCATACATAAATCCTGATCTAACAGAAGGCTTTGCTTACAAACTTTATCGGAAGGGTCTTATGACGTAGAACAGGGGTCTCCAAACTACGGCCCGAGGGCCACATCCGGCCCGCGGACAGATTTTGTCCGGCCCGCGGAGAGCTAGCATACTTGAAAGAAAACTCCTTCTAGAGAACATATTTATTTTTTATAGCAAATTAAATTAAGTTTACTGAAGTAATCTATTTTTATGTTGAATAATTATTAATATGACATCTACATTGATATGGTCATGGGCTAACTACTCATAACATTGTTGTAGGTTATTATTTACTAACTAACAAATTATTGAAATGAATCCAACTAACATTTTATACATTTTAAATGAAAAGATAACTTATAACAAGCATAACGACATATGAAATACTAATGAGATTTATGTAATTGAGATTTTCCACTGACAATAGTTTGTAGTTGTGGACTAATTTTACTTGTACCAATTATTAAAAGAGATTTAAGATGCTCATCAGTTAATTTAGATCTGTAAACATTTTTTGTGTACTTCATTTTGGAAAAGGTCTTCTCACACAAATAAGTAGTACCAAAAACAGAAAAGAGCCCACGAGCAAATTTATGCAAATTATCAAATTGTGTCAGTGGAAGACACTTATAAAATTCCAACAAAGATAAGTTTTGATATTTGTTCTTAATTATATCACTGCACTGTAGATCAATCATTTCCATTTGAAGTTCCGGGGCTAGGGTTTCAATGTCAGTATCAAAAGGATTCTGAAAAATCTTAATTTGATTCGCAATGGCATCAAAGTCCGAGAAACGAGTATCAAAATTTATTTTCAAAGCACTCAAAGTTTCGATTGCAAAATCGATAGGAAACTCGGTCTCAGTGGTGTGGCTAAATATTTCACATGTTTTAAAATGTGAAAAACATTTACTTCGTAGTTGTGATTGAAACAGTATCAATTTCTTCCGGAATGATTTGATATTATTGTATAAATCAGGAAGATGCTGGTTTTCTCCTTGCAATCTCAAATTCAGTTCGTTCACATGTTTTGTCAAATCAACATAGAATGCTAACTTCCACAGCCATGCGTTGTTTTGCAATTCGGTAAGAGGGCGATGCTTTTCATTCAAAAAAAATTCGATCACTGCTCGAAGTTCAAAAAAGCGCTGAAGGACTTTCCCACAACTAAGCCAACGTACGGCAGTATGATAAGGTTAAACACGCACAAACACGTTTTAAGGAGGTACGCACTATTTTATTTCACAGCAGTGTCATAGGAACTGACTTGTGGTTGCGCCACTAGCCTTCTTATATATTTCACTTACTGCCATCTAGAAGTGAGTGGAAGACACCAGAACTTTATCGAACCAACGAGATTATTCTGTAAGTGCTATTAGCGCCATCTGTTAGGGATAGAAGGTACTACCTATTTCTGCTTGTGTCCACCAGATGTCCTGTCACGTTACTCCTCATGGCTCGCTCGTACTCTACGACTAATCTAGAAATTACAGATAATGACAGGAAAATTAATAATATGCAGTGTTGCCGTTTTGCGGACTTTAGTTCGATTTGCAGCCTTTTTTAAACGTGGCGTACTTTTTCGGACTTTTTTTTTCATGTAAAAAAATACTCATTCGTTACTTGAGTACTCGTTAGGAACCGAAGTAACGATTACTGAAGAAAAAAGTAATCAATGATTACTTGTGTATTTCATTACTTTTGTAATCAATGATTACTATGGCGATACGATGCGGGTACCCCATTATAACGGATACCCATACGATACAGAAAATACATCAGCTTCCCCGTCGCTAATGGCATCTGGCAAAAAAGTAATCATATTTTACACCACTAGTGGACTGATTCAACTTTTTACCACCGGCAACAATTAATGATAATATGGTTTTGGCCCTTGGAATTTACTGGAGTAATCAATATGGCCCTAAGGCTGGAAAGTTTGGAGACCCCTGACGTAGAACATGTACAAATACGAAGTTTATCGAGAACTAAACAAACCTATTTTCCCATGAAATTTTTTGATCCGGATTTTAAAAAAAGACTGAGCAAAAGAATGAATAAATAGGTATTTACTGTTGAAAAAGGTATGTTTGAAGTAATTAAGTACTAAAACTAAGTAAGAAAGAGTGAAAGATACAGCTAGATTATAAGTTTGATGTTGGTGTATACGGGAAAGTAGGCTTGTATAGTTCTAGACGGAACTTCTCGTTAAATTTGGCAACCCTAATTACAACGTTATTTTTCTCAGGGAAGAGATATACGATTGTTTACTATTAATAGAGAGGATTGGTGAATTTACGAAAATAACTCGGACAACGTTCTGTAGTTTAAATTAAGTAGTAATTGTAGCTAATATTTACTGTAGTTTATATTAAGAAAAGGTGCAGTGAAATTGATTATGTGATTTTTTCTTTATTCTTTATATTAATGACAAAAAAATGCTGTAATTTGCAAAACATGTCCATCAACACACACAATATGAGCACTTAATCCAAAACATTAATCTAGTTGTTTATAACTAATGCGCTCTGGTGGCAAATTAAAATTCCGAACAGTATTAATCACAATGCATTCCAACACATTGATCTGAAATTATGATCATTAATAAAATGTGTTTCATAACGAAGTTAATTTGATTTAATCTTTCCAGATAACAACGTCATTAGTTTAGGAGAACGTTCTCTTTCATTGTTTTGTAATCAAAGTAATTTTAAGAATATATGAGCCCATTACCTTCCAAGAGAAGTGTAATTACTTTCTTCATGTAAGTTGTAGAAGACTTTAAATTGCAATTTGAATAAATCTTTTTTTTGTTTGTTTGTTTGTTAAAAAACAGACTGTGTTTGCCTGTTGTCTTTGTTGAAAGTGTTTTTAATCCTTCATTTACTAAGAGAAGTCTTCATTTACATACGAGAGAAATTTTGACGGTTTTGATAAATTAAAGACAAAAATAAATGCAAATAAATTGAAATAAACAAACAAATAAAAAATCGAACAATTAATCGTTTAATTAAGGTTTTCTCGTTGGAAACAAATTCCATTGAAATTTTTTTGAAAAAAATTGGCACTTTTAAGAGAATTGAATAACCATGCAAAAAAATGTTTACAGAATGTATGGCTCATCTTCATCTGCAATTTGAACGCTGACAATTGGATAACACATGAAAAAAAAAACAATTGCAACCATTTTTTTTCTTGTACAATAAATGATGAAACATAAAAGTAAGACTTTTTAAACTGTCATTTCGATTAAATTCATTTTTATACAATGAGATTTGAGCAGATAGTAAAAACGATAATTACGAACATTCGGATTTAACCTTTTAGTTGTGGTTTCAGTATACCGGACATTAACTATAACGGGGGCATCATCTGTAATATTCAAGCTATGGTCATCAAATTTATATTCATTTTCTCTTTGAAACTTAGTTTATAATTATGTATTCAATGTTTTCGCAAAGAAAATGGCAATAGTATTCCTTTGCTTTCATTTTTCAATCACATCGGCCAAACGAAAAACCAAGTGAAGAAAAACACTAATATTTTAAAAAGTTATTATGACTTGAATGACATTTTTACATTTTAAATAGAGTATACATTTGAAATAGATATACCTTAAGGATTTAATACAAACAAAAATCTTTTAACTTGAACCTATTTTTTCCCCATTAAATTTAAATGTTTTGCATAGTATCCGCTATACCAGATAAATCATAACATTTTTATTTATGATGAAAAAAGTGTCAAATTTTGTGTGATTGATATTGGATATATTAAGAACTGGGTTGCCAAACATCCCGGATTTTACGGGACAGTCCTGTATTTTGAGAAATTACGCGCGTTCTGAGTAACTATACTACGAGAAAGCAAAAGTCCCGTATTTCTGTCAGGATATTGATTTTCGGATATCCGGCAACCTTTGTGTAACGGGTTCTTCCCGGATATTTGGCCCTGCTGTTGGAAACCTGCAAATTTAATGCATTTTTCAAACATCTCACTGAAGTCCAAATGCATAACAGTTTTTTAATTTATACATATCTCCAAAATATGCTATTTAATTGAGTTTTAAAAATTAAAATGGACAAGTTGGGTCTCCGGATCTTTCGTGCAGTGGACGGATCGTTAGGGTACTGAATGACCCATCGGATATCCGTTGCCTCCTGGGGGGGGGGGACGGATCCCAACCTCCAACCATCACAGCCCCTGTATTTGCAGTTTTTAAATTTGGAGACCCTGGTTACGAAGCTATACCAAGAAGGAAGCAAGAAGTTCCGTCTACAACTATACGAGCCTACTTTCCTGTATACACCCCAACTTCAAATTTAAAGAATCTAGCTACTCTCTCTCCCTCTCTTTCTTATTTAACTTTAGTTCGTAATTGCCTCAGATATAGCCTTTTCAGTGGCAATTCACTCATTCATTCATTCATTCTTTCACTCATTAATTAATTTATTCATTCATTCATTCTTTCACTCATTTATTTATTCATTCATTCATTCAAAAATATCCTTGGAAATCCTGACCAAAAATTTCATATGAAAATGGGCTCGTTTAGTTCTTGTTGAACTTAGTATCTGTACATCCGATAAAGTTTGTTCCAAGCAAATGCGTTGGTTAGATCATGATTTGTATAGGATTGAAATAACCCCGGAGGTGCTATGTTATTTTTAGCTTACTTTCCCGTAAAAGTAAAAATAATAAGAATAAAGCATGAAAGAAGGCTTAATGTATCGTGAAAATATCGTTAAAAATAAAGTAAAGTCAAGAAAAAGTGAAGTAATTAAATAAAGATTGAAAAATAAAATATTTGAAAGTAGGGTTTTGAAATGGGGAAAATGTGTGTCGGTCGGTCTGTCCCCCCCCCCCCCCTAATAACTTTTGAACGAATTGTCCGATTCAAAAAATTCTTTTTGCATTCGAAAGATCTCGGAAAGGACATCTTATTTTCATATTTTACTTTTTGATTGAACAAATCTTCGTTCAATTTTTAACAGTTCAAAAAAATTTAACATTAGCGCCTATGGGCGAAAATGAAGCAAATGATGTAAACTCTAGGTGCAAGATCCACGTACAAGCTTACTGGAGGAAGCTCTTGGCGTGAAATATTAATTTGAACAGTTTTTGTTCATTTTTGAACAGTTCAAAAAATTAACATAGCGCTTACGGGGAAATTTCAATACTATATAAATCCTGATCTAACGGACCGATTTGCTTGAAACAAACTTTATCGGAAAGCTCTTATAACGTAGAACATGAACAAATAGAAAGTTCATCCAGAATTAACGAGCCTATTTGTCTATGAAATGTTTTTATCGGGATTTTTAAGGATATTTCTCAATGAATAAATGAAGGAGTGAAAGAATGGATAAAATGACAAAGTGAAAGAATGAATCAATGAATAAATGGGTGAGGAAAAGAATGAATAAATGAGTGAATAAATGAAAAAATAAATAAATGGGTGAATAAATACATGAATGAGTAAATGAATGAATAAACACATGCATGAGTAAACGAATGAATGTATAAATGAATGGCTGAATGAATATGTATTATCCGTTGAAAAAGGTATATTTGAAAAAAATAAGAACTAAAGCTAAAGGAGAAAGAGAGAGAAAGATATAGCTAGATTATAAATTTGAATTTGGTGTATACGGGAAAGTAGGCTCGTATAGTTCTAGTAGGAACTTTGACGGAACTTGAATCGTTTTATAACGATTCAAAAATTGTTCAAATCAATATTTCACGCCAAGAGCTTCTTCCAGTAAGCTTGTTCGAAGGAACTTGCATCTTGTGCCCAAAGTGTACATAATTTGCTTTATTTTCGTACCTAGGTGCTAATGTTAAAATTTTTTGAACTGTTCAAAATTAAACAAAAAATGGTTCAAATCAAAAAGTAATATATTGAAATGAGATGTCCTCACCGCGATCTTTGGAATGCAAAAAATAAAATATTTCAAATCGGACAATTCCCTCAAAAGTTATTAGGGGGCGACCAGACAGACCGACACACATTTTCCCCATCTCAAAACCCTACTTTCATTTTTTTTTTTCAATCTTTATTTAATTACTTCACTTATTTTTGACTTTTCTTTATTTTTAACGATATTTTTACGATATATTAAGCCTGCTTATTTTTTTATTTTTTCTCTTTTACGGGAAAGTAGGCTAAAAAGAAAAAATA
Organism: Octonoba sinensis; assembly: GCA_038502835.1. Classification (NCBI taxonomy): domain Eukaryota; kingdom Metazoa; phylum Arthropoda; class Arachnida; order Araneae; family Uloboridae; genus Octonoba; species Octonoba sinensis. The sequence continues at coordinate 57,372,860 of CM076602.1, forward strand.
TATATAGAGAAATACGAATTATTTTCGAAATTCCGTCTAACGGGGTTAAGGAGAAATTGTCTCCGGCCTTTCACCCTCGTAATAACCGAGTTCCGCTGTATCTATAAATATGAAGTAATAATGAAGTTAAAATCTTAAAGCTTCATTCGTTTGAAGCGGAAAAAAGAGGGAGATATATTGATTAACAAAGCTTCAGAGCTGTATCATCAAATCTCTTCATGTAAAATTAATGACATGCCCTCAGGGCACTCCGAAAGCGTAATACGGATTACAGCGTAATCGTGGGGCTGAAATGAGTTTGTACTCACGCCAATCGCTATCACTGAAGCAATTATGTTCCAGTGATACGAATATTTTGAACCATATTATATGCGATATTGCAATGGTATCCTGAATATGTAAACTCATGTGTTAAGGTTTCGTCGGTTAGATGTACACAAGTAATTTAATTCCATGGAAACGTCCGCCAGATAAGGCGAATGTTGGCTCAAAGCAGGTTTGTAGCAGTTAATAGGATCCAAACATTCGGACTGTAAATTTAGGAATGTGATGTTAACAGAAATAATAATTCATCCATTGTTTAAAAAATATAAAAAACAACGTTTTTCTCGCGCACTAAAAAGGTAGAAAAATTTTTGTGTTTTTTTTTTTTTTTTTTTCCAGAATTTCCGTTCACAATTTTCTGAAAATCGCAACGCCGCTACTAAATTTTGGTGGCAACTGTCGGAACTAATCGCCATATTTAATCTTATTTTATTGGAAATACTTCAGAAATTCATCAAATCATGATAAGAGTGGTAGAATATTGCATTGTCATCTGGTTCTGAGCTATATGTAAAGTTACAGAGCAATAGCTTATCGGGAAATGGTCGAAAATTCGATTGCAAAATTCCACGGACAGACAAGAAAGCGAGTTAAGAAAAACGTTGTAATAATAATAAAAACTCATTTTCTTTTCCTGTGTTTTAGAAAACACAAATGATCTCAGTATTTTCATAGGGACAAAATTCGGGGCTCACAAAATAACATTGAAACATTCTTCCCCACCAAAAATTCTTTTAGTTTGCCTTTACCTTTATTAAATAACATGTTTAATCTTAATATAGCTTGGTTCCTTTTCTCCTTAATTTTTGAAATCCCATCGAATCAGCTCTCAATGAAGAACTTTTAGTATTTCTTCTCAAAAGAAAAATCAAGTATTGAACTCTGCAATATTTCTGGAAAAAAATGCTAGATTTCTAAGGAATAAATTCGACATTTTATGATTCTTAAGCACATTCGGTGTAATTATAAGTACCTTTTAATCATAGATTTCAAAAAAATGAAATCTCCCACTCCCGAACTACATGAGACCTTTCCTTAGAGCCAATGGGGATCTTTAGGATATCAGAGATTAGCGCGCACATGATTCGGGGAGGGGGGTCAGAATCCGGGGTACACCGGATATTGATCTTGTTCTATATCCGGTATCTCTTGATTGATAGATCCGTACCGCACATCCGACTATGATTTTTGAAACAAGTAAATTCTACACATGTTTAAAAATATAAACTTCTCATAGCTTCCAAATGCGTAATAAGTTTGTACATATATTTTCAAAACAAGCTAATTAATTGAATTTTAAAAACAACATTTGACTGCTTCGGGGCATCCAGATCTTTCCTCTAGTAGCCGGATCGGATTCCGCATTTAAAAAATATCGTCGGATAACGGGCATCAGGTGCCTTTTGAAGGGACCATTCCTCTTGTAACCCCTCCCCCTCCTCATCGTCGGTGCGCATCTGATCAGAGATTTAAATTGAATTACTTTTAGAGTCTAATCTCCTCAAATCTTACACAAACTTCATAAGAAAGATCTTAAGGTGGAAACCGGAACCTAATTTAAAGTTTCTGCGTATTCCATCCCTCTTCCACGGGTCGATATCCTCGCGCGAGTGCAAGAAATGCACCCATTCAGACCCACCGATTGGTTATTTTCGCTTGAGAATTGTGACGGCGTCAACGGGGGTATCTCGCCTCATCGTTTTCGTCACGGAGAAAGAATCCTTAAAATTGTCTGCAGACGGCCATTGACCTTCAGACAAAATATACAGTCGCCTCTTCTCCAGCCGTGCGAATTAACGGAGGTGTCTGTCGGCAGTGCAGCAGCCTGTAAGTTGAGAACCAATCTTTCTTGGTCGGTGCTGAAAACTAAATTTCAGACGTCGCGTCGGTGATTTTCTCCTTCTTTCGGTGGGTAGTTTCCTGGAGTAATATAAAAAGATGAATCCTGTTTATTTTAGAGTCCGTTCATAAATGATGTAGCACTTTTTTTCCTAATATATTTGACCCCCCTGTACATGCAGTGTTGCAACTCAGAAACAAAGTACTTACGTTATATTTATTTTTGATTTTTTAATGTCATTTGTAAGCATATCAATAATGATTACGTGTGGACTTAATTTCTATAAAATGAGATTAAGGTTTGCAACAAAACAGATTAGTAGTATTTAATAGAAAAACTTATTAATTGTAAGAATTCTGAAAAAGTGACCCGCGCTATTTTATTTTAAAAGTATTGATGTTTCTACTGCCGCTTGGGTAGCCAAGCTCCTCTTCGCAGAGCGACCAGGAATTAAGGCAGTAAGGAAGCGCCTTCCGTTTATAGATGAGCACCACAAGGGTGGAAGTACGACATTTCATTATGTAGTTAGATTACACCAGATGGCTCCACCACAAACACGCCACCTTCTTTTTTTGGAATAAGAGTAAAGGGAAGGGAAATTCTAAACCCTCCGGGGTACCCTCGGGTCCAGGGTTCACGAACTTTACATGCATGTATCCCCAAGTGTACATGGTGGGTCTTCAGCGGTACGGGTATCGAACCTGCAATCTTTCGGTTGAAAACCCGACACCCTAACCATTAGGCTACCCCGGCCCGTTAAAAGTGTAAACGCTTTAAAAGATTTCCTTTTAAACTTTTAACTAGAGGTACTTTGCCTCGGTGTTTCCGATGCAAAGTAAAATCAATTTATTAAAATAAAGAAAACTTTCAAAGAAATTTAATATCCTGATTTTAAATGTTTTTATAGAAACCGAAATGTGTGATGTCACCCTTCTTGTTTCCTTCATTGTCACAAACTGTCACAATTTCTGGAACACCCTGCCCTCTTCGAAGCGAGATGTCATTTATGAATGCCCCTTTTATAGAATTTCGCAAAAATAATGCTTAAAAAAAAAAAAAAAAAACTCTTTTAAGCTGTTGTCTTACCGCGAACACGAGAGTCAAGATTCTGTGACAACATGCTGTTATTTCCGCTATCTTCAAGTTCAACCACGGTATGCAGTACACCACTGAATAGTTATTTTTAGAAAATTAAACATAACTACTAGTAATTAATTAGCACATTACAAAACTTGCTCCCGTCTAAAAAATTCTTTTGTAGCACATATACACTCAATCCTTAACATAGGCTTCAATTTTTTAAAATTTGAGTTAGCTAAGTAAGAAATGCAGAACATAAATTAAAAACACGGTATATTTTAAAGATACTATAGATATAAACTTTTAAGAGTTGTGTCAATTTAACTAGAGCTCAATATAACTAGGATAATTTTGAATCGGATTTAAAATCTGTTTTAAATCAGCAGCTGGTATGAAACAAAAACACAAAAGTCAAAAAATTATTAGACTGCGCATTAACAGAAGTGACTGTCACTTATTAAGTCAAAATCTAATAAGCAAAACGAGTCCAGATTATCGGAAGATTCATAATGAACGAAACACTGAATAACGGAACACTTTTACCACGGATCTGGAGCAGCCCTTTTTTTCTGCTCCGCTCCAACTTTTAGATACTGCTTAATGCTCCGAATAATATATATATATAATATAATAATGCGTCTATAGGCAAAGACAAAACAGTTAAGAATCACTTTCCCCTGTGTTGTCAACCAATTTTCTTACTTTTTTTTTTTTTTTTGTTTGTTTAATAACTATTGACGAGTCTTAGTGATATCAATTAAAAAAATATTTAAACATTTTATTATTAGTTAATTATGTCCCCTTTTATTTTGTCAGGCCAGCCTCATTTATAATCGTAATGTTACATTGTTATAGATAGCAGATGGCAACATGTCTTAGTTGAGTAAATTATTGAGCAATAAATTGCAAAGGAGCCTCAGTGGCTGAGCGGTCTAATCGACTGGTTCCAGGTGCCTCCCTGCGTGGAGTGAAAGACGCGTGGGTTCGATTCTCACTTTCCCCTGGGGTTATTTCCTTCTTTCTATATTAAAATCTGTTGTGCTGTCTTGTCCTATCTGTCATATTAGGCGAGAGTTTGAGGCATATCCTTGAGAATAGCAAATGAACTTGAATATTTATGTGACTTGAAATGGTCGTAAACAAACAATAAATGCAAAAATCGCGGCGGGGCCTCAGTGGCTGAGCGGTCTGAAGGACTGGTTTCCGGTACCTGTGTGAGCGCAGTGAAGAGGCGTGGGTTCGATTCCCACTTTCCCCCGGGGGGTATTTCCTTCTTTGTATTGTAATTCTGTTGTACTTTCTTGTTATATCTGTCATACTAGACGAGAGTTAGATTCATTAGAGTTTGAGGCATATCCTTGAGAATAGGAAATAAACTCGAATATTAATGTGACCTGAAATGGTCGTAAACAAAAAAAAAAGAAGAAATGCAAAAATCATTGTTAAAAAGAGTTTGTTGCCACTAAGCAGTAATATTAAAAGCAATAATAAGAGTTTGAGTAAAGGCTTCTCCGAAACAATGAAATGAAACATGACAATAGTGTATGGAAGCAAACTTTAAGTTTTAATTAACTGCCATTCATCTTAGTACGAAATTGCCAGAATTACAAGCGGATACATTTATGAGCGCAATTGGCCCAGCGGGGACAATGATTTGCAACACGTTTGCCTGTGAGCATGATCAAAATAAACTCTACTTTATAATCGCCATGTTTGATGAATAAAACTTATATAATTGCGTAAATGGCATAATGTTTTCAATGCAAGTTTAATTATTACGGTCGAATATCGACTGTTAGGCGAACCGTAGTTTTAATGAATTTACGTTCTTCCTTTCTTTTTTAGTTATTTTTTATATGATATAAAATTAAAAATTAAAAAGAAAAAAAGTTGAAGCAGTAGTGATCAAATTTTTTTTTTTGATCGGCTCCAGTTTCGAGAAAAATCTCGTTGTCCTTCAATGCGCTACTAGTGCACAATCTCGTTGCTCAATGCACGTAAAATTAATGCTATCCGTGAATTTTACGTGCTTGAATATATAATAGTCCTTAATAATTTTCATCTAATTTTACAATACGTTTCTTTCAGTATTTTTAAGAATTGGAATTTCAATTGCGAATGATTTTTTCAAACTCTAAAAAATACATCTTTACGATGAATTTAAAAATTTTAAATTATGAAAAAGTGTTATTGGTAAATTGTCTGTCGGGATCAACAACAAAGTTCAAATATCGCATTTAGAGCGCAATCCTTTTTGCGCGGATGTTCTCCGGAGAGCCGTAAACTAAATTCGTTATTCCATTAAGTTTTAAAAATGAATTTGCACTAACGTAATGACATTGTCATCGTCATCGTATCTCGGGATGCTCCGTTGAAAGATCATGAATCCTTTTCCGATGAAGATTATGTGAGAAAAGGCATCGATCGGGTTGCTATGGGAACGACCGCCTGGCGACGCAAGTCTCTGAAATGAGTAACAAGTGTTTCTGTCATATCCGTATTTAAGTTTGTCGCCACACAAAATCGAGACTTAGGAAAGACATGTGGTGGAGAGGGAGGGGGGCGGGGGAGCGGGGTTAAAAACTCTGCGGAAGCTGAGCTATTGGTAAAGGAGTGATTCTAAGCGATCTCAAGCTATTTAAAAGCTATTTCCAACAACTGACTGATATCTTCTTGCAATTTTTTAATACTGCAGTTGAACTCGCTTAATAAGAAATGCCAAAAAATCGCGAAATAGCCGTTATTCCGTTTTGTCCGTATTATCCAATATTCGTAACAGCTGTGAATAAGTAAAATTGTGTTAAAAAAGTATTAGAAATGCATGTTTATATCTTAAAAACAATTACTATCTATATAAATAAAAATGTAAGTGCTCGTTTGTTCATAACCGCAAATCTCCGGAAGTACTTCACCGATTTTTATTTGGTTAAGACTAACGTTGGAATTTTTCAATGTGCCGAGCCAGACACTATCAAAATCTTCACAGACAATAGGACGCCAAAACAAAAAAAAAAAAAAAATTGCCCCCAAAAATTGTGAAAAAAATATTAAGCTCAAGACCAATCTTTCTAATTGAGCAGTTTAGATCTAGACACGGATTGCTTCTAACGTGGACAATTATATATTGCGTGTTCTAAAGTAGGTAAACCAGACAATCTATATTTTCAGACAATGAAACAAAAAGCATTGTGAAACGAAACGTATTAGAAATATGTCCTTTCTCTTGCTTTTCCATCGAACCAGACTGATCCACAGCAACGCGTGGCCGGGTACAGATAGTTTATAATAAAAAGTAACATAAATAGTGAAAACAAATGATTTATTTTTACTTTTATACACTTTTAAATCTCACTTGTACATTGAGGAAAAGTGAACTCACCTTTTAAAATTTAACAATTTTTTTTAAAAAGTCCTTATTGGTTAGTTGTTTTTTAGGTACATTGAATTTTATGATGTAAATTTTTCGCGAATAGGTCAGAAATTTTGTTCTTCTTAGCCGAAATTTGTATTTTAGATTTCGTAATACGCGTGAGATATTTAGTGCAATTAAATAGTAAAACAAACTTAATGAGCAAAATGTTCGTTTTAGTCGTGATTTAGTATTAACCGTGTTCGTATTAAGAAAGTTCAACTGTATATTCCTGAAAAGTTATTAATAAAGTCTTCGTGAAGTTTTATTTTTAACCAGGGACAGATTAAGAAGTTTCGGTTCCCCTGGTGGTGAAATAAACTTGGGACCCTCTCATCTCACTGTCCTGAAGAGTAACTTTTGAAGTTAAAGTTAAGAAGACTAAACTTTAATTTGTTAAAAAAAATAGTAAAACTAAATATTTTCATTCTTAAAACGTTTCGAAAACTTCCCGGAATTTTCAAACTAAAATGTCATTTCCTATCTCAGTTAAACTATGTTATAAAATTTGCATAGAATATAGTCTGTCGCCGGGCCCTGCATAAAACTTTTTACAATTGGAACAATGAAAAAAAAGGAAATTTGAACCAAGAAAGGGGTTCCTTATGGTCTAATGGCCCCTGTTGGCCTCCAAGTCCGCCAACCGTTTAATCTGCCCCTGTTGGCAACATCAGAATCGGGTAGACTTTTTATGAACCCTAGGTTTGGTCTTCATAACAAAAGCCGCTGCTTATACTACACACATTCTATTTTTATTCTGATGCTATTTACAAGGTGTACGCAAAATTCTAAGACAACTAAAAAGGATGATAGTACTCATCAAGTTGAACAATATTCTGTTTTAATAGTAATCTGTCCAAACTGTAAAAAGGTATGAATCAAATTGTCCACTTTGAAATTTCAACAGTAAATGAAGGAATGTCCCACCGTTCATAAATAATGTCACACTTTTTTCCTCCCCCCTTTGTCACAAAATGTCACACTTCATCATACCCTTACCTCCCTTTGTCACATGTCCCGCTATATTACATAAGTATATGTATTTGCAGTTCAGAAACAAAGCACTGCGTTTTAGATCCCGTTTCTAATTTTATTTTTAAAGTTTTAATGACGTGCATAATAATAATAATGATTACATGTGTGCTTAATTTGTATAAAATGAATTTAAACCTTAGAACACAAAAGATAATTAGCATAGAACAATAAAATATATAAATTGTTCGAACTCTGAATAAATGACCCACTCCATTTTAACTTAAAAGTGTAAACGCTTAACAAAATTGTCTTTTAAACTTTTAACAAGAAGTAAGTGTAAACCTTAATCAGCATTGTTGTTTACGATAGAAAACGATGAATGAAGCTTTAAAGTCAAACTATGAAAACCAAAAACCTTTTTAAATACGCTCAATTTGCAGATTTTAAATGTTTTTATGGAAACCAAAATGCGTAAGGTCACACTTTTTGGTGCCCCTCACAAACTGTCACAATTTCTCAAACTCCCATTGTCACAAACTGTCACAATTTCTCAACCCCCCCCCCCCTCGAAGCGTGACATCATTTATGAATGACCCCGAAGAGGCAAAACAAAATCATGAGCTTCCCAATCCCGCATACCGATGAAAGATTCAAAGGAATGTCGTGGGAGGGGATACAACAGCTCGATATATTTTTTAATGGTTGAAATGCTCCAACGGGCTACGCTTTTCTTCGAAACTCTGTACCTTTTACAGTGAAGTCTAAAGTAGGGAGTAATTTGCGTGGGAGAAGTGGTCTGTTTAATGCTATCCTGGGAATCGAGCCCACGTCGAGAGGGTCAAAGACAGTGGGTCCTAACCAGTGCTGGATTTATCCGTAAGCAAAATAATCACGTGCTTCTTTGACGAGAAGAAAACGAAACGAGGAAGAAAACGAGAGCACCTCAGAAAACTTTTATTGTTCATTTAAACTACAAAATTAATTAAATATTTAAGCATTTTCTAAGTTTAGTGCTAAAAAAAAAGCTCTGCTTACATTCTGTCTTATCTTATAATTGTTTATCTTTCAAAATAAAGTATATGCCTCTTCCATTTTCAGCCTGCTTTCCCGTAAAAGTAAAAAAAATTATAATAAAGCATGAAAGAAGGCTTAATGTATCGTGAAAATATCGTTAAAAATCAAGAAAAGTCAAAAATAGATTAAGTAATTAAATAAAGATTGAGAAAGAAAAAAATTGAAAGCAGGGTTTTGAGATGGGGAAGAAGTGTGTCGGTCGGTCTATTTGTCGGCCTGTCTGGTCTGTTGGTCTGTCCGTCTCCCCTAATAACTTTTGAGTTAATTGTCCGATTTGAAAGATTTTTGTTTTTTTACATTCCAAACATCCCGGTGAGGACATCTCATTTCCATATTTTACTTTTTTATTTAAATAATTTTTCGTTCAATTTTGAACAGTTCAAAAATTTTTTAAACATTAGCGCCTATGGGCAAAAATGAAGCAAATTAAGTAAACTCAGGACACAAGATCCAAGTTTCTATGAGCAAACTTATTGGAAGAAACTGTCGGCGTAAAATATTGATTTGAACAATTATTGTTCATTTTTGAAAAGTTCAAAAAAAATGAACTTTAGTGCCTTCAATCTGATATAAATCCTGATCTAACCGACGGATCTGCTAGCAACAAACTTTATCGGAAAGATGTTTCGATGTAGAACATGTACAGATACGAAGTACAACTAGAACTGAACGAGCCTATTTTCCTACGAAATTTTTTGATCGGGACGTCGGGATTTTTAAGGGTATTTCTCAATGAATAAATGAATGAGTGAAAGAATGAATGAATGAATAAATGAGTGAATAAATGGATAAAACAAATAAATGAGTGAATGAATAAAAAAATAAATAAATGAGTGAATAAATACATGAATGAGCAAATGTGTGAATGAATAAATGAAGGACTGAATAAATTAAAGAAGGAATGAATTAGTAAATGAATATGAATTAACCGTTTAAAAAGTTATATTTGAGGCAATTAAGAACTAAAGCTAAACAAGAAAGAGAGAAAGAGAGATATAGCTAGAATATCAATTTGATATTGAAGTATACGGGAAAGTAGGCTCGTATAGTTCTAGAGGGAACTTCTTGTTATTTGTATGTTCGAAACAGCGCAAGTGATAAAAATATATATGCTTAAATCGCGTACATAATTTTTTTGAACGTGTCGAGTCGGAATTCATTAGGAAGATTTAATCAGTGACTTTGGAAGGAAAATTATGGAAGAGAATTATTCAACTCTAAATGTGATTAAACTAGAAAAAATAATTATTCTGATTTTCAGTTTGTATAAGATTTTTCCTACTTGTTTTAAAATATGTTATTCTCTGCATTTTGAATATGCAAATGAGGGGGCGCCACAAGTTTTTAGTGCTTAGGACATTTAAGGTTCTTGATCCAACCTTGGTCCTAACTGCTAGGTGGCATGTGACACTAACGGATTATATTGAGCCAGACGACGTTGATTTTGTGGTTTTTTAGACGTCAAGCGGCTTGCGTGGTTGCCTAAAATTTGCATATTAAATATAGGAACAGAAAAATTCTGGTCCCTTATTTATTATGCAAAAAGTGCCAGACAACGTAACACACTTTACTTCCTTACATGATGAAAGGTTTCTTTTCTTTCTTTCTTTCTTTCTTTTTTTTCGTAAGCTTTACATAAATTTAAGTATTTTTCAATGTTGTTATTATTTTTTTATTTTTTTTTTATTTATTTTTTTTCGTTTATAAATTTCTTTCTGCAGTCAAAACTTGGATTTTTTTTTTTATTAAACAACACCGTTTTTGTACAATGTTGTTTAGAAAAGAAGGAAATGTCAAGAAACTGTATTGTAAAAAGTATTAGAATTTATGGTACGCATATGTTTCAAAATCATATATAGTTTTTTTTTTAATGTACTGGAATTCATTGATATTTTGGGGGTTTCTTTAACCTGTTTTATGTCTTATAAAATGATTGAATACTATGTACTTTTAATTATAATGATTGAGCATGTTTATAATTACTCAGTGCTGATTGCATGTTTTAATTGTAAAATTGACATCAATTTTTCTTGGGTGTGGAGCCGAGCCTTATAATTAATCCATCGTTTTCTATTTCCGCCATTGCTTCTGCGAATCTGGTTACGCCCCGTAACTAACGGCAAGGGGCCTCGGTGGCCCAGCGGTCTTAGTTACCAGTTTCCGCCCGCTGCTTGCGCTCAGTAACGAGGTAGTGGGTTCGATTCCCACCTTGCCCTGGGTGTGTTCTTGTAATTTCCTTCCTTGTATTGTAATAAACTATCGTGCTGTGCTGTTCTATCTGTAATATTGAACGAGAGCTTGAGGCATATCCATTGAGAAAAGTAGATAAACTCGAAAATATATGTGACCTGAAATGGTTGTAAAACAAACAAACAAATAACGGCAACTGCAGCCCCGCCAGACTTTCTACGTGCGTCGAGATCAGCCCGACTCCAGCGCGGAATTACTCTAGGCTCGATTATAACTTCTTTGACTCAACCAACTCAACTTAGCTGCGCGGGGTTCCGAGAAAAGGCCGGTACGAAAAGATGAAGAGGTTATGTGCTTTTATAGTGGCTGAAAAACGCTTGAACAGAAGCCGTTGGCTGTGGGTTCTGAGTCAACATAGGAAAAAAAAATCCCCGGCCTGAACTGTTTTAGTTGGTAGCTAGCTGTTCCCGCTCCGCCACGCCGGATGTTGGATTTTAATTGTTCTTAAGAAATGTGGTGATTTTAATGCATTCTATTTTTAATGCTCTACATTCAAAGCTGCGTCTTTGGTAAGAGTTTCTCTGGGTATCATTTTATGATTTTTGCGCAACTTTAGATGATTTCCCTGTTTATAAGTCTTTACTATTCGAATAATTAGATTAAGTGGTTATAAGCGGAATCACTTAGCTGATGTAGAATTCAATGCACTGAATGCTTCAAGGTTTTTTTTTGGCTGAATTGAATTTGCCTTTTCACATTTTTCCGTAACTCAATACCAAATATATATAGATATATGGGTCATTCCCACAAAACAGGCTTTCATTGTCAGAACGTTTTCTAAAAAATGGGGATATAAATGTCCCATTTTTTTTCTCTTTTTGGTAATTGTTTGGAATCTATATAACAAGAATAAAAGTAACAACGTAAACGTGCAACTGTTGTGCGGGGAAAAAATATTTCCCAAATTTTCATACTAAGACAAAGATTCTTATATTAGGAAAATTATAGCTATGAAATAATTTATTTGCATATGCACTTTTACAGAGACCAAATTTTATAGCAGAATTATTAACATTTTAATGCATGTAAAATGTTAATAACTAAGTAATCAATATGGTAATTCATAGTGTACTGTGATCACAGAAATGCAAATTACACATAAAGGCAAAAACACGTAAATATTAAAATATTTATTAGATCTCCAAACTTTCGAATTCATTTTTAATATAATTACTAGCGCTAACCGCTCGACGATGCCGTTGCTAAAAGTTTAGGGTTTCACCTGCGATTACGTGCAAAAAACGCAGAGCCCAAGGCAGCCAAGGCGCTGCCCATGGAAAACGAATCTATTAACTACTAGTGGTACCCGCAACGGCGTTGCCCGTGCAAAGTTAAAATAGCGGCGCCTACGGCGCTACTTGTTTTTTTCCCCAAGCAAGACACCGAAGGCGACTTCTTAAGTCACTTTTGAGCCGATAAAAAACTTATTTCAGCCAGTCTTTTTCCACAAATTTATATCTACTTTGATTTAGGTATAAAATTATTTCAACCTATCACTAATAACCTATATTTATAGATCTATATTTGTATCATGTGGCATGTTTATCTTTATTACATCATCAAAACTTTTACGTAGCTTTTTTTTTTACTCTGACTCTGATAGATAGCAGTATATGCTTCCTGAGTCTGAATTCAAAAATATAAATTTTATTTCATAAATGTTTATTTCAACCAATAGAAAGGGTAAATTGTGATACAAAAATTAAAAAATTAAGTGTATTAGTAGTTTTACACATAAACATACATTTTGAAATCAAATCAGAGAAATGAATTGATATAATTTTAAATATGAAATTTTAACTGCTACAAATTAAAGTAGGCTAAATGGAGAATTGATACATAGATCAGACAAAACCATTTAGTAAATATCTGAAAAACTTAACAGTTACTGATACCCTTAGCCTATTCAAGAAGGGCAAAAGCTGTGGCGAAGAGATGCTGGACTATGTATATGTTGGCAGTTTGATGAAATAAAAAAACATCAGTGGAGGCTTGATGTGTAGTATGTTGATAGTGAAAATTGTATGGAATTCAGTGTTGTAGCTAGCATGGGTGATACCCGGGGTGGGTAGTGATAGGTGTCACCCGTGGAAAAGATTATCCCCTCCAAGAAAAAAAATCATGTAAGCATGAAGTATAAGTTTTAATGAAATATAGTAAATATATATTTTTTTAATCGCCAGATTGAAAAATAAAAACACCGTTTGTATCATGAGCCTCATAATATTTAAAGTATTTGTTGACGAAAACGGTTATGATTAGCGGTTAAAAAACATTGCGAATATATTTTTTAAGGAAACACTTTGCTCAGTTCAAAAGAGAAAAAAAAAATCCAATTTAAAGTATTTGTTTTATTCTATGGAGCTTTTAAAGGTTCTTTTTTTTTTTCTCCATCCTAATTGCGTATCACCCCTGAAGTTAAAGAGACATTTCTTTGGTAGCGGATAATGGAATATCCTGTGCATAAGATTAAAACTAAAAATTTTCCCACAGACACTGTTCACTCCCTGCTTGATAATAGAATAGCCCCATATAATGCAAAAAAGATCTTTTTATCTAAGATACCTTGATACGGCTTTTTGAAGATGAACAAATTTCTCAACATGTGTACTATAGCAGAGCCATCAAGTTATTTCTTGTTTTATGCTGGCAACCTACTTTCTTCCATTATTTTTCAAGCAAGTGGATGTTAATGCATTAAAAATTCTCCTTAAATTTTAAAAAATGAAGAAAGAGAAAAATTCTTGACTGAATTATTTCAAGATTTTTTTCCCTTGACAAATAACAGTAACTACAGATTAGTATTTACTATTGTGTTATTAATTCGGTTAACCAATATACTAAAGTATTAAATTTCCCTCCACAATCAAATACAACACTTAACTGCATAATACTGATTGTAACCATTGATATTTGTATGAGGGCAGAGTGGATTTACAGTCGTCAAGGGGGCGGTGGTTGAAAATTCTGCATCTCGCCCCTCCAAATGAAATGGTTTTCAATATTGAAGTAGCTGAAAACAACTTTGGGTTATCTTCAGTTATGTAATAGGAAGAAAGACGGCAACAGCTCTTCCATAGAAGTTTTTCGAAACTGAAATTCGAAAAACTCAATTTTACACTATTTTTGGTAAGATTAGGAGAGGGGAAAAAGGGATCTTTCTCGAAATTAGTTGAAATCGAAGTTCTAAAATTACTTGCATAGGCTGTCGTTCGACGCGTTTAGCGGAAGGTGGACGGCCCCAGCTCTCTTTCTGTATTGCTTACAAATTGAAATATTAAAAGCATATTCGAAAAAAGGCAAATGCCTAGGATGAATAAATTAAATCGGCGAGTTCGATTCAGTTCAAAACCATGTTTTCATTCATTAAAATGCATAAATACCTCAACTATTTTTTAAATTCTTTATTTAAAAACAACGTACTTATTCTATTTTGAATGTGTGTATCACGGGAAGTTGCAACCCCCCTCCATTAATCCGGCACTGCAGCAGTGCCCTGTCAACATTTTCAAAAGAAAAATTGAATTCTTCACCGCTCCAGTGAAAGTTGTTCGCTACTTGTTTTTGGAAATAATGAATATTATTTTTATGAGTAGATACTATGTTACTAATAAGTTTAATAATCTATTAACATATTAAAATTTTTCATCCCATTTGAATTAAACTGGTTTCGCGAGCCGCTTAATTGAATAATAATGCTTGAAATCGATATATATTGTTTAAGCAGGCCCAACAACATTCTAAAAAAGAAAATCAAATTTTCCACCTCTCCAATAACCATGAGTGATTCAAAGCGGAAAAAAAATTTCCGAACTTCACAGAAAATTTTCAGAAAAAGTATGCACCATCAATTTAAAATAAAAAACTATATAGGTTAACAACCCGCCCTCCCCCCTCCTCAACACACAGTACATACGCAAATATATATATATATAAGCTCAAAAATAATTCTTCAAGAAATTAAATGAAAGGTCTTATATACCAGAAGTCTTTTTTTTTTTTTTTCTGGAAAGAATTATTGTATTGAAAGTATTTTAAAGTAGTACAAAATAGGTAGAAAGAAAAACACAGATATTAATTGTCAAAGAAATCTTAAAATAAGCAAATTTTAAAAATTTCGGATTTTTTTTTTAACTTTCGGAACAGGTGCTCGAAGATTTTCGGAAATGTCGGATCGGGAATCACACACGCAGTAAACATTATTTGCTACTGATGTAATTGTAACTGCAATTTTTAATGGATTGCATCTTTTAAAAGATAAATTTCATTGAAATAATCAATCAAATCTGAAAAGACTTTCTAAAACACACTGATTTTCGTTACACGCAAGGCCGGCGCCATTGTTGTTTACATTCTTCCGCGGAATTTCTGAAACTCACTTCACTTTAATTCACTTTCAAGAACTCGTGTGAAGTAGAGAAAATGCTGGAGGATTAATATTTTAATTGTTGAATTTAAAGAATATTGAACGAATTTCAAAAAAACAGCTTCAAAGTGCAAACCACCAAGACATGATAGAATTTTGTGCCAGTTTTCGTAATCGTACGTTGCGTAGATTTTGCTGTAGAGCGTATAGCCACAAGGGCGTTGCCAACTCGAAAGTTCATCAAACTTTCATTTTATATATAATAATGTATACATTTCGTCTGCGAGAAAGAAATTAAAGCTAATTACCGTAAAGAACTAATTTTAAAAACGCTTATAATTCTTATTCTAACTTAGATGCTATG
The DNA here is from genome assembly GCA_038502835.1 of Octonoba sinensis. Taxonomy (NCBI): domain Eukaryota; kingdom Metazoa; phylum Arthropoda; class Arachnida; order Araneae; family Uloboridae; genus Octonoba; species Octonoba sinensis. The sequence goes on from CM076602.1 coordinate 57,388,542, forward strand.
ATCAGGCATCTCCTGTGAAGAAAAAAACTCTTTCGAAATATATATTAAGGTTTTAGAAATACAACCGCACCCTCGCCCCCCCCCCCCCCCAATTAGGCAATTTATGTGGATCATGCTTGAAAAATTAATAACAAAAAATCAAGTTACAATTTAAAAATATTCTTTCTCTTAGCGAATACCTAGGAATCTGTCTGCTGAAAGACACGTTTATAGCATTTGTACTTTCTGAGATTTCGTGATTAAACTGTGAGTGTATTTCGCTTTTATATTACACAGATTTCGTTTATTTTTCAAAAGTTCGTGTATAAATTGAATGTGAGAAACCTTATCCCAACTTGATATTTTATACATAAATAATGGTATGTATCTTAAATTTTAAAATTCAAATGATCGTTTATTGTCTAAAATACCTTTTTCTAATGTATATCTGATAAGATTTCATTTTTAAAAACTCATTTATTTACACCAGATCTAGGAAAGAGCACAGTTAGCTCTGATGTCAAGCCAGGACAATGACTTTAGAACAATTAGCATTTTTTAAAAATGTAGTCCTTAAGAATTCGTTCATTTTGTACCGACTGTATGGGTTGGGTCTCAAGTGCATCAAAGTAAGAAAAATGTTTTTAATAGTTATTACTTCCATTCTTTTGTTGATACATGACAAAGACACGTGTTTTGCCTGTTTTGTGAGAATGCGACCTATATATACACAGATAAATGTATGTGTGTATGTATGTTTCGTAAAGCAAGGTGCTTTTGTTTGTGTAGTTTAATTGATCATTTTGAGTAGATTTTGCATTGAGTTTGAAGTTTTTCTAAATAGTTAAAGTTTCTCGCATATATTAATATATGTGAGAAATTTGAAGGTACGAAAAAAAATTCAGAACTAGAGGTTTTTTTCTTATTGTTAATGCATCTAATTAGTGTTACTATAATCGATCGTTGCGTGTGAGTGTGAAATGAAACCGTAACGACTTGGAAATTTGAAACTAAGTACTCTCCCCTAAAAGAAAATAAACTTCTCAAACAGAAAAATTTCTTTCATAAAGAATTTGTTATTTCTTTTCCGTAAAACCGAAAATGTTTCAAATGATTTTGAAGTTAAGATAAATATTTTGAAGTATAAGTAGAGCAACTTAATTGCTTTATAATGATGTAATATTTTCAACTACGTCGTAAAATCGTAATTAAGCGCTTTGCTTTTGCTTCAACTGTTGCTAAGAGTAACTAAACATTGAGAATCAAAAATGCCGTATGGCGGGGAACTCATTAATCAATTTTAATGGCAATCTTTTTAGCTAAGAACCATTGATCAAGATATTCGGCAACAAATTGCAAATAGCTGACTTTCATGTGAATCGAATACTTACTTTCTGTCATTCTTTTGTAAAATAGTATCGCATGGGTGAATTTACTGAAAAATGTATTTTCTTGACTTTTGTAGTACTTGAAAACTTAGTAACTACAAAAAAAAAGTAGATTCATTTTTTTTGGAAAATGTTGAATTTAGCCCTCTGTGTCGTAGTGTAGACTGTAAGCAATACACCGTTCGATCGTTGTTTTCCGTAATTTTCTTCAAAACTGAAAATTTTTTCTGAAAAACGAGTGTTTTGCATTTTCTTAGGGATCATTCATAAATGACGTCACGCTTCGAGTGGGGGAGGGGGTTGGAAAAATTGCGACAGTTTGTGACGAGGGGAGGGGTAGCAAGAACTGTGACATTACACATTTTAGTTTCTATAAAAGCCTTTTAAAAACAATAAATTAAATTTATTTTTAAAAGTTTTTTTTTTATTTTCATAATTTGATAATCAAGTTCCATTGATAATTTTGTATCGTAAACACCGATGCTGATTAAGGTTTAAATTAAATTCTTGTTAAAAGTTTAAAAAGAAATTTTCTTGGGCATTTACACTTTTAAGATGAAATGGCGTGCGTCATTTTTACAGAATTCGAACAATTAATAAATTTCACTGCTTTATACTAATTATCTTCCTTATTATAAACCTTAACCTCATTTTATAGAAATTAAGTACACATGTAATCATTATTATTATATTATTATGCTCACGAATATCATTAAAAGTTCGAAAATAAAATTTGAAACTTGATCAATATTGCAGTGCTTTCTTTCTAGACTCCAAGTACATATGCTTATGTAATATAGCGTGACACGTGACAGAGGGGGTAGGGGGTATGATGAAGTGACTCTTTGTGACAAAGGGGGGAGGGGATCAAATATATGGAAAAAAAGCGTGATATCTCTTATGAAAATCCCTTACTTCCAATGCAGAAAATCAAATAAATCAGAGTGATAGAGGGTTAATACTTATATTTTTACTCAATATGATATTTACCTAAATGTTTGTTCATACTAATGAATACTAAAAATAATACTCATTTATTTCTGTGGGCATAAGATGTCTCTAAGTTTTTTTGCATAGTCAATTTCAGAGGTAAAACTTATCTGGATAAAAACATAAATGTGAAAAAATGAGCGAAGTTCGGTAGAACAAGCAACTTTCGGAGTAGTCGGTGTCGCCGATAAAAGGGTTGAAATCTTAGGGGTGCCAAGTTCTACAGCAGATATTTTAATTATAGCTGTTTCAGTGTTCATGTTTTTCAATTCATTTAAAAACAATTTGTTACTTTCACTGGTATTGGATTTCTAACTTGGGAAATTTTAACTGTCATACATTCAAAAAACTCCAAATGGAAATTTCTAACAGGTAGTAAAGTCATGTGGCAAGCTATAATAGTTAAGTTACTTTCAAGAAAACTATTAAAAATTATCTTAATTAAAACTTGCCAAGTTAGAAATCTGATGCCAGAGAGAAAATAATAAATTGTCTTCCAAAGGTTTAACCTATTACACGAAATTCAAAATTTAAAGAATGACGGTCTAATAGTTTTTGAATAATAATGGGGTCCAAAGTAGCTCGAAATGGTTCGGGTAAATATACATGTTGGCCGATGTCGCCGTCTTTGAACTTGCCTGATACACTGCCGTGTGTGCCGTTTGCCTTTATTATGGCAAACGAAATTTAAAAAATATGCTTTTAAAATAATGATTTAAAAACTATTTTTAATATTTATAAGGCAGATGCCAAAACAGGCAAACTATTTTAGAGCAATTTGAACCTAAAGGTTCATTCTGTACAATAGGCTTCACTTTACATAACATCGAATGTTATGTCAAGTACAGTCAGCTTGTACTTTACATAACATCGAATTTTTGCAAACAACATTATTTTATATTCTAAACCTTCCCACCTGTAGGATAATTTGTATGACTATTAGATGTAATATACCTCATCCTCATTGTTAAAATACAGCAAGATGAACTTATAATAATTTATTACACGTTGATGTTACATAAATGTGAGCAATGGTCCGTATAAGAATGCTTGAAAACAGGAAAGATCTATCACATGTTATGACAAATAGTTGACATTTTCCCTATGACCTATCAGATTATTGTGAAATAAACATAAAGATATACTGATTAATGGGTTCAATAAAAGAGGTAGGAACTATGTGGAACATACGAATTTGCAAGCACAATAAATCTGTAGCTGTAAACTAGTGCACTAGATATGCTAGAGCCTATGTGAGCCATTAGAATACTAGCAAGCACAATAAAGGTTTTATATTTCACAAACGCAATAGTTTAAATTTAGTGTGTTTAAAATGAAGGAACACTTGCGAGCACTTAATCTGTAACAGAATGCCCTTCTAAGTGGGACGTGTTTTGAATGGGACTATTTTTAGGGACTTAGCTAATCCCTTCGTTCAATATGAAAATGTTTTGAATTTCCGATTCTAACAATGAAGCTGCAGAACTGCAATAATGCTTTATCCATAACTATTTTTAATGCCTTTTTTTCGTTGTGGAATTTTTCTTATCTTAGAGAGTGACTTAGGCAAATTGCGCTCATTTTATTTATTCTTAAAATTTTCTAAATTATTGATTTCGATTGTAGAAATTCAGATGTACCACAATTATTATAAATGCTGTAAAATTATGATTGCTATTGAAAGTATTAATAAGCATTGATTACTGTTACCAATGAGGGAAAATTAGATTTTCTAGTGTTATAACTCTTAAAATTTTAGGATAATTTCTGCTGATGTAATAAAATGTAATATTAATCATGTGTGACAAATCTGTCACATTTTTTGTCCAATCGTACAACCTCTACATACGTAAGAGATTTTTTACGTATGGGGGGGGGGGGGGAATTAACTCGTGTAATGCTTTACCTCAGAATTATTATTATTCCCCTTGTGGATTTTTTTTCTTTTTTATGACCAATTTTCTTCACATAAATTGGCAATGTAAGCTGTTATTCTAGAATCGGTGAAAGAAATATATTTAGAAATTGGTTGAGTTGAGTCAAATGTTGCATAGTCGGTTCTACCAGTTTCCCAAGACTTGTAAATATGTATTGTCACGAACGCACCGACGGGGGGGGGGGGGAGTGTCAAGGGGACCACGTCCCCACAAAAGGTATCGGATATCTGGTATCCAATCAATCTTTTTAAATAAATGGAGGCCGATCCGACCAATGAACGAAAGATCCGGTTGATCCGGCATGATATCCGATACTGATAAATCACAAGAACACCGGTGGGACGGTATTCGTGAAAATGCATATGCGGTTTTCCCAAATACCGACCTTTGTGCTCCCCCCCCCCCCCCCAAAGCAAGACCCTGGGTGCGTGCCACTGTGAATTGTACACGATAAATGAAGTTTTTGAGAAACTAAAAAATTTTTAATCATCACTATTTTTTTAGTCTTAACCGTTTGAGGTCGTATGTCTACGCTCAGCCACCATCGCTTTGAAAAATATCACACGATGGGGAACTACAAAATATAATTTTTACATAAAACTAAAACATATTATTATGTTACATACATCTAAAGTTTAAAAAAGAATTAATAAATTTTAGTTTTCCTTCACAATCTTGCATATTATGAATTACTGTTCCTTCAACGAAAATTAATTCCGACCAGTATGACAACCATGTATAAACTTAATACGACCGCAAAAGGATATTTTGAAGTACTATATGCAAATTAATATATATAGTTTGCCAAATGGTATTGTTTGTTAATTATTTTCTCTTTAAAATCCTTTTTCTTTTTTGTCACGAAATAAAGTTTTAAAAGGTCGGGGCATAGAGAATAAAGCGACAGAAACAATGAGTGGCTGCAATAAAAGCAAGCAAATAAGATCTCTTTTCGATTCCTGACACGAATGGCCTACATTTATATTTTCTTCCAAAAGAAATGCCAAACTCCCTTGGAATTCGGCTTTTGATATGCTGTTTTATTCAATTCGAACAATGGCGCGGGGTAGGAGTGGATTTTCTTATAGCTTGTTCCAGGCAGTATTTATACCTAACATTTTGAGTGGGCTTTGTGTGAATGGTAAAGGGATTTAAGTAATCTCTGTTTCTTGAAAAAGAAATCGTTTTCTGATACAGGAAAATTTTATTTCTGCTCTCTGAGGTATTATAGCAAGCTTTGGGATTAAATCTATTCCTTGTGCAATTCCAGATATTCAGTTTCTCAGTGTCAATACACCAACTAGTATCTGGCATATAAAAGTGCTCAAATGGTACTGTATCGACATTAAGTTTTTAAGCTTTCTGTTTGTGGTGTGGAGTTTTAAGTTTTGAAAGGGTGTTCCAAAGACGCAAGATTTGCATTCAGTAAAAAAATAATTTGGCAACCGAAAAGAAGACAGCTGGCAGTTTAGGGTTAGTAAAAATGCAGTAAGTTTTGAAACCGCCTTGTTTCTCTCGTTATTTTCCTTCTTTCGATGTTTTTGTAGTTGATAATTATCGGTGATTATTAATTTTTGTATTAAGAACAATATATGAAAATTTAAGCTGATTGCTATTATAAATACTAAATATGTTTTAAGGAAGGCATTTATTGATCGTAAATATTCTAAGAAAGTATTTGTTACTTAGAAATAACATATGTATCGACGAATAATGTACTCAAAAGTTTGTCTGTCAGTCGCATCGGGTCACAGCTTTTCGATTGATTTTCCCGAAATTTCGAAGAAAAAAAATCGTCTGTAACGTAATTGTTGCCCTACCCTTGAAACGATTTTCCAAAATTTAGATTATTTTCTTTTATTTCAAATTTTAAGCAACATTTTTCATACATTTGTTAACATGAAAAGTTGAAAAATATTTTATCTTTGAAATTTTGGGCAGTTTTGAAAGTACGAATTCATACATCTTAATAGCGTTCGAAGTTTCTATGACGGTCAGAACTCCCTTAAAAGAATTTTTAGCTACTAATTATCTAATCTCGCTTCGTTTTTCGAAACAGCAACTCCTTAGTATCCAATGAGAACGATTAGCAACAAGAAAGATTCATGAAATTAAATTTTTCTTATAGAGGAATAATCACTTAATCGAAAACTATTAATAAACATGAAACGCGATAGTTAAATATAATTGCATTCACGTGCATCCAAGTTACGAGGAACCCCTTTTTCTGTGCAAATAAAGTGAGCTTTTGCAAAAAAAGTCATCCAATAAAAGTGAAAAGGTGCTCCATCATAAAAACCCTCTATCCAAAACCTCATCCATAAAGCTTTCTTCTATATCGAAAAAGGGATTCTTTGTAACCTCAAAACATGTGTGAAACTTCTATCGCCTTTTCTGCATTTTACGTTGATTTCGGTGCTGTTATTTGTTTCATATGAAGATTTCTATTTTGTTTAGAATCTTTCAGTTTCGTTGACACAATTCAAATTGCATAAATAACTAAAGTCGTTTCTCTAAAACTAAAACCATTGAAAATTATACCAAAAAAGGAATAATACATAACCTAAACAAAAAGTTGTTGCAGAACTAAATGAATCTACGTTCCTCGATTTTGTAGCATTAGTTTTCTCTCTCTCGCGTTTAGCTTGGTCCCAAACTATTTTACATACATCTTTTTACCGGCTGAAATATTTTTATCAACTCACAATAGGACATACCTCTTTTTCGTAAAAAGAAAACTATCGGTTATTAACGATAATAAATTCACTCTGTCAAGCTGTTAGTCGTCATGTCTCAATGAACTCTAAGTACACTAAGTGTGTTAATGTTTATTTAATAATTCATCTTTTTAATCAGCTTTTTTTCCCCAACGTAAAATTTTACAACAGAACTGGAAAAAATCGGAAGTATCATCAATATTTGTGCAATTTAACAAAAGCTCTTCAATTGTAAGTGGAAAATATTGAAATCACAATCGTTAATGTAATATATATGAAGATAATTACTACCAGATTAATTATTTGCATTGAAATTAACTGCGTGCGTGGTTGTATTTTTTTCTTTCCCCTTTTTGTTTCTTTGCATGGAAATGAAAAGTTTTAAACTTTCAAAATTCGTAAATTTAATCGGAATGTACAATCAGTCAGGAACTTTCGTCAGTGTTGTTTCCGCTGATAAATTTAGTTTTTACTCTGAACGCTTTTTTCTATTTCGTTGTTCTATTCGTAGTTCTATTTCGTGGAGAAAAATATTTTCAGAATCAGTGCTTTTTCTTTTCGATTTTTCAGTTCGAAAGCTATAATTTTAATATTAATCCTTTGTAAAAAAAACAAATGGTTGAAATTTTCCTGTTTATTCTAATGCTGAATATTTTTCAATTGTTCAAAAACAATTAAAATTTTCAAAAATTCTTTCTGGATAGACTTCCTATGAGCAATTTACCTGTCGAATTTTTCAAATTTGTAGAATTTACACTTTCTGATATTTCGTGATTAATCAGTGAGTGGTGTTTCGCTTTTAGTGTCGCAGATTTTGTTTATTTTTCAAAAGATCGTATACAAATTGAATGTGAAAACTTGATTTAAACACAATTTATACACATAAATAATATGTATCTTTTCTAAAATTCATTGCAAAGTTAATTTGCATTTCGTTATAACATCCAAAATTAACTGGCTGGAACTAATTCATCAAATACTGTAGAACGGTTTTCTCGGCAGAGGAACTACTACTGCAGTAAAGCGAACTTGCGGGTGAACGTTAATGGATTTTGTTCCGTTACGGCAAATGTCAATAGTTATTTTAATCATTCGAGAGTTTATGTATTGCACTAAGGGGCTGTCTCGCTATCGCTCACCAACTCCCCGGATCGCTTCCGACCCAAGCTCGTTGCGCTCGCTCACCAGCTAGTTCTATATTCTTGTAGCTTAGCAGGCGTACCTTCAACTGTATCTGCTTGGCCGCAATAAAACTTTTTTTTTTTTTTCGGAAAGAAATAGAACTTAATATTAAGGACAAAATACCCAGCTCCATTATGAGTACCTACGACGAATGGATATCTACCCCTAATTGAAATTGTACATAAAATTAGGAAATCTGAAGTAAAGCAAATGTTATCTTGACGACAAAAATCTAAATTCTAACAGTAAAATATAAAAGGAAGGTACGAATTCGTTTATGTATTTTTATGAACCTGGGTGACCGACAGGGACAATTTAAGTATTTAACCCTTTATTGTATACTTTAACGTTTTTATATTCCTAATTAATGACAAAGAAAAGCTGAAGAAAAGTTTTCATATTTAACAATAAAAACATGTGATTGTAGTCACAATAAATTTAATAAGTACTGCTAGAACAGAAATATGAAGTGTACATTCACGATGAGTGATCACGTTAAGTATACATCCCGTTATTAAATTGCTGGTTCTATTATTAATGAGAATTATCGCTTTCAAACTGAAAGAAATTTAATGTTTTCTTTGGCGAAAAAATATCAAATGCATTACATAAACTACTAAGATCTCAGTTAGTGTAATATTTCCGAAAGTGTTGCCACTCAAGATATTTAACTGTTAATGTAATTTAAGCAAAGCAAAAAGGAAAGAAAACATAAAAATTGTGTTGCCACACAAGATAACTACAAAAAAGAAATTTAAGCAAAACAAGCTGAAGAAAAGCCTAACAAAAATGTTGCCAAATGTTATACTTAATTAGGGCTGATTTTGGGGATTGTATAAGAGAAACTAATTTGTGAGATGAGAAGTTGAAAACACCTTTTATCTTCTTCATTTAACATAGGTATCCAAGAATATTGGCTTGTATTTTTGCAATTTTATGTTTGAATGTAGATTAATAACTTGTACAGTAGCCTCCTTGACAAAAAATAAGACATAAATGAGTGAACTTTTACTTGAAGTTCAATTTACAATGAAAGACTTTTTTGGAAAAAAAAATAGATCAGACTTCAAATTAAAAATTGCGCTAAAAAGTCGAAACTAATTCATTCTTTAAAAAACACCGATACGATTTTTAAACATAATTTTAGAAGTCGGCACAAAATTATGCCAGTCTAATTGCCATTTCATTATATGTTAGGAACTGTTGCAAACTCTGAGCCCGTTATATTTGCTGATTGATTCATGATTACAAAAGGTTTTATCTATCATAATTTTGCACATACTTCAAAAATTATGTTAAGTGTTTAAAGAATGAGTTTATTTTTGACTTTTTAGCACAAATTTTAATTTGAAATCTCTTCTTTTTCCCCAAAAAATATTTTATCCTTTTCCGTGTAAATGCATTTTTCATATGAATACTCCATTTCATATTAAAAACAAACATATCAAAGGGCGCACACTTTGAGTGACTGCCACTAAAGTTATTAATTTGTATCATAAATCCAGCTTTACAGTTGTTTTTAAAAAGTCACTAGAGCAAGAAAACTGAAGGAATTTAACCTTTGTTTTACAGAAGCTTTCACCAGAATTCGTATTGTAATTGCTTTTAACCCACTCGAGACGACGAATTTTTTCCAACACTGTCTCCAGGAGCGAAACATTTTAAATAAAAAAAACATGTTTACTATAGAAATCACCCATTTCATAAGTGAATTCAAATAAATAAGATCATTGCACACCGTACAATTTTCCTGTACTTGACAGATTTCATTAGTTCAAGAAAAATCTTATTTCGACCACTAGTTTACCCAAAATAATTGATAATTGCACATTACTGTGCAATTATCGACCTTTTGTAGCAAAACGGCCTGCCCACACGGTGTGCAATCGGTCTCGAATGGGTAAATATTAGAGCTTAATGGCAACAAACTTTTTTTAACAATGAGTTTTATATTTATTAATTTACTCAACAGAAACCTATCAAGCCAAGAATTTCCAATTAAAAGAAAAATACTTATTGTTCATTCATAACGTTCTAAAAAACAATTATTGTCAAATCAAAGTACGATATCTCAATTACGCAACGCTCTATCGATTTGAAAAAAAACATTAAAATCGATTCATTTATTTAAAAGTTACAGAAGAAAAAACAAACAAAAAAGAAACAAAAACTAAATTTCCGCCATCGAAACACGGCCAAGTTAAAGAAGTTGACTTGGAAAAGACCAGTGACACAGTAACTTAACCAACAGCAGAAAAAATAAAAATTTAGTGCATGACCAAGCACTAGAACATCGCACAGGAAAAATTCTAAATCTATAACGCAGAGAAAGTCAAAACCATATTGTCTGATTTTCCCCAGGCTCACTTACTTACGACATGATATATTCTTCATCTAAACTCTTGAATTTTTATCGCTTTGTATTTTTCAAGATAGTTGTAGCAGGAGTGAATTCAATATTTAACCATGTAGGTTGCAAAAGACACTGCCAAGCATGTAACGAAAACAATCACTCGAAGATGGAGATTCCAGTACAGAGCGAAACGCCTACTTTTCTTTAGACAAGCAAATAGTACACAAATTGCAGTTTGTGGGGATACAATTCTGCGTTGCTTTCAGATTCTCATTTTTAGCCTACTTTCCCGTAAAAGTAAAAAAAAATAATAATAAAGCATGAAAGAAGGCTTAATGGTATCGTGAAAATATCGTTAGAAATCAAGAAAAGTCAAAAATAAGTTAAGTAATTAAATAAAGATTGAAAAATAAAAAATTTGAAAGTAGGGTTTTGAGATGGGGAAAAAGTGTGTCGGTCGGTCTGTCCCCCCCTAATAACTTTTGAACGAATTGTCCGATTGGAAAAATTCTTTTTGCATTCGAAAGATCTCGGAGAGGACATCTCATTTCCTTTTTGATTTGAACAATTTTTTGTTCAATTTTGAACAGTTCAAAAAATTTTAACATTAGCGCCTATGGGTGAAAATAAAGCAAATTATGTAAACTCTGGGTACAAGATATGAGTTCCTATGAACAAGTTCACTGGAAGAAGTTCTTGGCGTGAAATAATGATTTGAACAATTTTTGTTCATTTTTGAACAGTTCAAAAAAATTAACATACCGCCTACGGAGAAATTTCAATCCTATATAATTCCTGATCTAACGGACCGATTTGCTTGGAACAAACTTTATCGGAAAGCTCTTATGACGTAGAACATGTACAAATAGAAAGTTAATCCAGAACTATCGAGCCTATTTTCCTATAAAATTTTTTGATCGGGATTTTCAAGAATATTTTTTAATTAATGAATGATTAAATGAATAAGCAAAAGAATGAATGAATAAATGAGTGAATAAATACATGAATGACTTAGTAAATAATTATTGAATAAAATATGTATTAACCGTTGAAAAAGGTATATTTGAAGCAATTAAGAACTAAAGCTAAACGAGAAAGACAGAGAGAGATATAGCTAGATTATAAATTTGAATTCGGTGTATAGGGGAAAGTAGGCTCGTATAGTTCTAGACGGAACTTCTTGTTAAATATTAATTTTGGAAATAGGAATATAATGCTACCGTAAAAGACTAATTTTCTCCTGCAACGGGGAAATTAAAGGAAGTGCCATATTTTCAATATCGCATTAGAGGATATTATAAATATGCGTATTAAACAATCGCCTAAAATTTCTTACATAAATTCATACATGTACTAATCGAATATCATTGAAAATAATTTAATTATTTTGTATCATATGCTAAACCACACATAAAACGTATTTTAATGTGCAAATTAGGGAATGAACTATAACTTTCTTTGCGTCAACAGTGCTAGAATGATGAAAACTAAAATAATTCCTTTTAGCGTATTTCAACAATTGTTGCCCTTTTCAAATTTATACGTTTATAACCTTAGGAATTTTATCCGTAAAAAATACGCAAATGTTAAGGTTAGAATAATAAACATAAATTATCGTTTTCAAGTTCAAAATGAAAGCAATTAGTTTCATTTTCCTCTGGAGAGCAATTATTTTGATGACGGCTTTTTTTCTGAGAAAATATTTCGAGTATCATGATTTAAAACTTGGCGATGAATTGATTTTTTGAAAGATTAACAAGAAGTTCCGTCTAGAATTATACGAGCCTACTTTCCTGTATACACCAGCTTCAAATTTATAATCTAGCTATCTCTCTCTCTCTCTCTTTCTTGTTTAGCTTTAGTTCTTAATTGCTTCAAATATGCCTTTTTCAACGGTTAATACAGATTCGTGCAATCATTCATTTATTCAGTCATTCATGTATTTATTCACTCATTTATTCATTCATTATTTTGCTTATTCATTTAATCTTTCATTAATTCAAAAATATTCTTGAAAATCCCGATCAAAAAATTTCATAAGAAAATAGGCTCGTTAGTTTTGGATGAACTTTTTATCTGTTCTACGTCATAAGAGCTTTCCGATCAAGTTTGTTCCAAGAAAATCGGCCCGTTAGATCAGGATTTATATAGGATTGAAATTTCCCCGTAGGCACTATGTAAATTTTTTTTTTTTTTTTTGAACTGTTCAAAATTGAACAAAAATTGTTCAAATCAATATTTCACGCCAAGAACTTCTTCCAGTGAGCTTGTTCATTGGAACTTGGATCTTGTACCCAGAGTTTACATAATTTGCTTCATTTTCGCCCATAGGCGCTAATGTTAAAATTTTTTGAATTGTTCAAAATTGAACAAAAAATTGTTCAAATCGATATTTCACGCCAAGAACTTCTTCCAGTGAGCTTGTTCATTGGAACTTGGATCTTGTACCCAGAGTTTACATAATTTGCTTCATTTTCGCCCATAGGCGCTAATGTTAAATTTTTTTGAACTGTTAAAAATTGAACGAAGATTTGTTCAAATCAAAAAATAAAATATGGAAATTAGATGTCCTCACCGAGATCTTTCGAATGCAAAAAGAATTTTTCGAATCGGACAATTTGTTTAAAAGTTATTAGGGGGGGGGACAGACCGACAGACAGACCGACAGACCGACAGACACACTTTTTCCCCATCTCAAAACCCTACTTTCAAATTTTTTATTTTTCAATCTTTATTTAATTACTTAATTTATTTTTGACTTTTCTTGATTTCTAACGATATTTTCACGATACCATTAAGCCTTCTTTCATGCTTTATTATTATTTTTTTTACTTTTACTGGGAAGTAGGCTAAAAATGAGAAAAATGATTTATGGGGGTTTTTTCCTAGAGTAAAATGGTATGCATATTTTTCAGACTATTTTTTAAGGAAAACAAATTTCTATACGATCGTTTGCAACTTCAATTCGAATAGGTCTTTTGCAGTAATATATGTGAAATGAAATCGTGATTTATTATTTCGCCATCCATTCGTCCTTTTATACACCATTGTAATTTGAATGTTTCGTCATAAATCCTATTTGATGCGCCTAAAGAACTCACAACCAATGACACTTTCTTAAAAGCTTGTGATCCAATTATTATGCAAAATGATGAAAATAACCCTTAGGTTAAAAGATTATGCTAACAATATTCACTTTTATTTGCAGTCCAAAGAAATGCGTTGGAATAAATGGATAGAAAATTGGTATAAATATAGCCCTGAGGAAAACTTATTTATTTTCAGTGATTAATGCATTTAAAAAAAGGATATAGTATTCAAATGTGATCATATCATACCAGTAGCACTGCATTTTTAAAATCAAACGAAACACTATAAAATTATAATGCCTGATTCTTTGGCGGATTTGAAAGTATTAATAAAATATTTAAAAAAAAAAATAGAACAGTCTTCAAACTATAAATTGCGCTAAAAAGTAAAAAATACTCTTTAAACAACTTCGATACAACTTTTAAACATAATATTTGAAGTCGGTGCAAAATTATGAGTCTAATTATAATTACACCATGCGCTATTTTACACTGAAACTGTTGCAAACTCTACGCTATTTATATTTGTAATTATTTCATAGTTACAAAAGGAATCATGAATCAAAATCCATCATAATTTTGCACCGACTTCAAAAATTATGTTTAAAAGTCGTATCGAAGTTGTTTAAAGAATAATATTATTTTTTACTTTTCAGCGCAATTTAGTTTGAAGTCAATTCTATTTTTTTCCAAAAATTATTTTATTTTATTCTTTTTAGTGTAAATACATTTTTATATAAATACTTTATTTTTTAAACATACATATCAAAGGGGAAACCTTTGAGAGAATGACACTAAAAACTAACCGTTTGTAAGATTAATTTCGTTTTAAAATCGATTTTAAAGGGTCACTAGAGCAAGCAAACTGGTTGGATTTAATTTCTTCTTCAGAGAAGCCTTCAGTCTATTTCTTGTTATAATTGCTTTTAATATTACATCTTAATGGCAACAAACTCTTTTTTTAACAATGAGTTTCATTTTTATTAACAACTTTCCCAACAAAGAAAAATCGAGCCTAGCCTTTCCAATAAAAATGAAAAAATGCTTATTTTTCACCCATAACGTTTTTTCTAAAAAACAGATGTAGTCAAACTGATGTGCGGTATTTGAGTTAGACGACCCTCTATCGATCAAAGAAAAAATAATCAAAATCGGTTCATTTAGTCAAAATTATGGATGAAAAAGCAAATAAAAAATGATCACATTTCAGCCCATAACTTTCTTTTCTAATTATCAAATATGATCAAACCAAGGTATGGGACCTATGGGAAACCACCCTTGATAGATTTAAAAAAAATTCATGAAAATCGGTTCATCCGGTAAGAACTTATAAGTGGACAAACAAACAAAAAAAATGACATACATACAATATGAATGTATAACCTCCTTTCTTTGTGAGCTCGGTTAAAAATCATTTTAAGACAAGGTTCATCGTTATATTTCTTATTTATAAGCGGCTCATTCTATATGTCTGTCCACTATAGAATCCCAGGCCGTTTTACCGATCGGGACCACATTCGGCATGGTTAAAGTTTACGACCCGAGAAACTCATTGCTGCAAAAATGAAAGTTGTGACTCAATTAGTTTTTTTTTTTTTTTTTAATTAATTTAAAAAAAAATTTCAATGATTTTTTTGACTCTCTTTATTTTATTTTTGAAAAGTTGCCGTCGTTTCCAACAGTATAATTACAGTTGCCGTGTGAACAAACAAATCAATGCAGTTGCCATTGTTGTTGTAACAAATATAATAATAATAATCAGAACGTTTCTCTAGCATATTGAGAGAGGCTTCGCTGTATTTGCAATCAGCGTAAAAATTTAGTGTATACGCGAATTTAATTTAATCCTTCCTTTCTTTTTAATTTATTTCTTTATCGTCTGCCCTTTTTATATTTTTCTTATTAGGGTGGCAGCGCTCTTTTGCCCAGTTTCGTTAAAACTTTTGTTCTGAAAAGCCCAATAAAATTTTCAATGAGCTCTTTGGATGGTAAATATATATTTTTCACAAACAATTTGATTATATAGTAAATAAATATATAGCAGTGTGGGTCAGTAAGCAAACGGGCGTCCTCGCCGCCTGACCGGGGTAATTCAGTTTGAATTAGCAGACACCTTTGCACAAATCATTTTAATTACAATTTATAATATCTAGAACAGCGCTCATTTGGTATGACCGCCGATCTTACTAGTAGTTTTATAAGCGTATAAGGAGTCAAATTGTAAAATCGAGAACTGCTCGGAAGTAATTAATTTTAATACGTTAACGCGCAGCCTTCTAAGACTGTTTCCCAAAATTTTACGCCTGTGAAACTACTGAAATGATAATAATATTTGGCGGCACAGCGTCAATCAAGAAAAGTACATAAATAGGAATATTCTATTTACTAAATCTAGTTTTATATAACAATCATTTAAAATTATGATTACATTTGATGCTACTAATTTCTGACCTATCAGAATTAGTAACTAATTAATAATAAAGCTCTCGTTAACGTCATCTCATTTTCCTGATTTTCTTTTCGATTTGAACAATTTTTCGTTGAATTTTGAAGAGTTCAAGAATATTTATCACTAGCTGTACCCGGCCACGCTTTGCTGTGGCTCTGTCTGGTTCGATGGAAAAGCAAGAAAAAGCACATATTTCTAATATGTTACATTTGACAATGCTAGTTGTTTCATTGTCTGAAAATATAGATTGTCTGGTTTACCCATTCTAGAACACGGAATATATAATTGTACTCATGAGAATATCTAAACTACGCAATTTGATTGATTGGTCTTGAGCTTTATGTTTTTTCACAATGCTTGTGGGCATTTTTTTTTTTTTTTGTTCCATTGTCTGTGAAGATTTTGATTCTGTCTGGCTCGGCACGTTGAAAAATTCCAACATAAGCCTTATCCAAACAGAAGAAACACAAACACAAAAATTCTAAATTAAAAATTTGCCGTTCAAAATAAATTATCTGTGTTTTAAAGTTCCCTTAATCGTTAAGTTCAAAAATATTTAAAAAATACTTCAACACAAGCAGAAAAAACACAAAATTTTAACATCAGGATGAAAATAGCTAAATGAAACTGTTGCCGTTCAAAATAAGTAATCTTTGTTTTAAAGTTCCCCTTAATCTTCGAGTGCAATAATACTTCAATACAAACAGAAAAAAAAAAAAAAATAAAAATTAAAATAGCTGCACCCTGCCAATAGTTGCGGTGGCTCATTCTTCTTAATAAAACATTAAAAAACGAAATACTTAAATCAAAGTTGAAATAAATTAAAAGCGATGTATTAAAACAGATGTTCTGATTAAATTTCAAAGCAATCGGTGAAGTACTTACGGAGATTTGAGGTTATGAACCAAGGCTGAACTTGAAACTGGATCACGTTCAGCCTTGTATGAACAAACGAACACTTACATTTTTATTTATATAGCTTATATTACATGGAGTTGAGGAAACTGCTAATTATTATTTTTGGATCAAGGTAAGCCTTAAGAAATCGAACTAAAAAGCTTATAACTGGCGTTCTTTTTGACTTAGGAACTTCGAAAAAATTACATTTTGTGCAGAAAAATCAGGGCTTTCGATTGATATATTACAATAATATGTGCAAGGTTTTTTATCACCCCAAAATTGGAAATTTATGTAGAAATTTGCTTAAAATTAGAATAAAAAAGGAACTACCTGTCGGATTTTTTTCCTAACGGGTCTATAAACTATCCTCTTGAATCACTCTCTCTTCTGGCAAATTTTCAAAGCAATCGGTGAAGTACTTTCGGAGATTTGCGGCTAGGAACAAACGAACACTTAAATTTTTATTTATATAGATTAGCAACTTCAGGAAAATGTGAATCCTATATAAACCCTTCTCTAACAGACGAATTTGCTTAAAACAAACTTTATCGGAAAGCTCTTATGATGTAGAACATGTACAGTTACGAGGTCCGCCCTAAGCTAAACGAGCCGATTTTCTCATGAAACGTTTTGATCTGAATTTTTAACGAATGGAATGAATGAATAAATGTTTGAATCAAGCAATAAATGAAAGTAACTTAATGACTGAATGAATATGTATTAAACTTTAAGGCATATTTAAAGTAATAAGGAAACTAATGCTAAATGGTAAAGCGAGATAGAGCTAGATTATAAATTTAATTTTGTTGTAGACGGGAAAGTAGGCTCATATAGTTCTAGACGGAACTTTTTGTTAAAATACACAATATTAAAAGAAAAATTTCCGTATCTGAGTAGATTAGCTTTGAAATACTGAATTATACTAGCATCATCTGTAGATAGTGAAAGAGTAATTATCCTAAGGAGAAAACCTATACTTAACTTACAAGAAATAAGTTATGTCCTGCCAATGCCGTAATAGTTGTTTTTACATTACAATTTAAAAGTACTAGAATTTAATTATCCAACATAATTTCATATCACTGTCAGCTATGATCATTATTGTTTAATATTTTATTCCTTGAGTTTAATTTAGTTTTTGTACATATTCATATTACACGACTTTTTAAATCGCAAACAATTAAATTTACTTACTGATAAATTCATTCCGCGTTGTTTCTTTATTGGTACACTGAAAAAAAATTAATTAAAAAATTATGTTTTCCCCAATCAATCGGTGAAAATCGGCCAATTATAGCTGATTGCAGATTACTGATGATTAATCAGCGCATCCCTAGGTGACGAATTCATGTAAGCGTTTTTGATCATGAAAAATTAAAATGCGAACTTTCAATTTAAGTGATAAAAAGTGTTATGCCAAAATCTCGAAAAAAAATATATATATATATATATATGAAATTATAAAAATATTTATTTATTAAAGATATTTTCCAGGATTTTTGCGGTTTTTTTTAAACGCGGGGAGGCAACAAGCTGAATGTCATGCGTGATAGGCAAAGGATATTTTTGCATGTGGTGCAAAAATATAATTCTTTCTCGTATACTTACAAGAAAAGACGAGGAAATGTATAGAACTATTAACGTTTATTTCTTAAAACTTTTTTTTATGTGGAAATGTTTGTACTGAAAAGTTAACTTTTTTTCATGATGAAATAGCGTTAATTAATTCTTTGAAAATAAATTAAAAGGTGTTTTTATAACCCCCTCCAAGAAAATACAGCTTCTGCTATTTCGAAAACAATTCCTAAACTAATTGATTAAAATAGTTTTAAAAAATGACTACATACTTGCTTCAGAATAAATATTTTCGATATAATACGTGGCTTTAAATAATTATATTTGCTTTACCGGTTTCTTATTTTTTTAAATTTTGAGGTTTATAATTATCCAAAAGCATGCTAAGCAGTTTCAAAAATGTTTTTATTTTCATTGAAAAAGAACTTGCAATCACTTAATTGTGTTTTAATAAATATTCAAAACTATTCTTTTAAAGTTTTTAGCAATAAATTTTAATGGATTTTGTGAGAAAATTTTTTGACGCATTTATTTTAACTGTAAATAGTTTTATGAAAACTATTTATTAACGGTTTTTAGTAGGGATATAACGAATAGTGATTTGGCCGAATAGCCGTAGAAACTTGTTGTAATAGAAAGTATTCGTCAAATTAAAACATTTTCACAAAGTCAAACACCACTTACACACAATCGATGATGAATGATTTAATTCTGTTTGTTAAGAATTTAAAACTATTTGAAATTAATATATTTTCTCCATTGTTTTGAATGTAATAAAACTAAGAATTTCACCCACAAGTGAAATAGAAATGATAGGTTTTATGGTAGTAAGCATTAGCATTATTTTACTAATTACTTACTTCATGTGAAAGAACTACAAATGCTTAGTGAACTTTTACCTTGCTCAAAACTGTTTTATGAAGATATTTTAAAAGTTGATATTTTTATTTTATAGGGATCTTTACATACCTATTTTTAAAAGATCTATTAAAATTTGATACACTTGAATGGAATATATTTTTATTTTCAAAAACCCCAATAACTTATGCTATCTAAATAGTCATGATATATTCTACGCTTTTCACATTTCTCTTACCCAATATTCACAATAAATAGTCTACCCAAACAAAGTCTTACTTCCACTTTGTAATTAATAACAAAATAAATTTCTCATATTCTCCATCATAATTAGCTATTGCCAGCTTTTGGGAGAAAATGCTAAGTATAAAATAAAATATTACAACTTTAAAATCTGTTTTTGCTCAGTCAAGTCTGAAACAAGATTTTAAAAAAGCAGTTTTTTTCTAAATTATTTTTACTTATTAAAACTTAATACTAATGTACTCTTTTGCAGTAATTACAATATAATTTTTAATATTTAAAATCTACTAATTTCTTTATTTTTTTACATTTCTACTGCAGCAGAACTATTCGGCCGAATAGTCCATCAATATTCGTCCAGGCCGAATTCGACCTTACCCAGTATTCGGCCAGGACGAATATTCGGTTAGGTGATAAAATGATTATTCGGCCAAAGGGCCGAATATTCGTTACATCCCTAGTTTTTAGTCAATTACTGAACATTATTAATTAAGAAACTGTTCTTTGAAGAAGGGGGGGGGGGAGAAATATAATAGTCGCAAATTTTACTATCTAAATTACCTATAAATGGTTTTAGTAGCAACATAGAGGCGTAAAGTGCCAACTAAAACAGAAATGGTGAGCTTGAACCTTCTTAATTTTTTTTACACTAATGTTTGTAAATGAATTCATTTATACAAATTTTACTTTGAAAAAAAAAAAAAAGAAACATACAAAAAAAGGGAAAATAAACGCTTTTTCAAATCTAGTTTTCAGCAGAATTTTCTCTCCCTGAAAGTTGCTTTCCTTCACCAGAAATTTTGCTCCAATTTATTCTCAAGTAACTTTTTTTTAGGGTATCTATTCTTTAAGTTAGGAATCTATACAGAAAGTTATATTATTTCGCATCTGACTTACTTGCTAAACTTTAATTGAAACACCTAGAGGCAAAGGGTGTGAATGACAAAATTGACAATTTGAAGATTACGTTTTCAAATGATAGGAGAAGCACCATTATACATTATTGAAAGAGTTGTTATCCGTATCCTTAACAGGTGCTGCTTCCCAATGTGATTTAGAAAAAAAAAAGAATAAAACTCCGATATGATGATACAAACTTTGAACTAGTTTTTCTCTGAATCTTTCCTTGGTCACTTGTATTTTTTCGGTCCTCACAGCCTTAATTTTACATCATACAGTTTATGTGCAAATTCATACCTGACGGCATCATTTTCCCTATTTTTCAAAAGAAGATTTATTCACAAGTCAAAGTATTAAACATCAAGCTCATTTTTTTATGGATTTAGTGGTTTTCGGATGCAAAAAATAAAAAAAGAGTTTGAAAGAACCATTTTTACAGCAAAACATTTTTATAAATACAAATAAGGGATGATTCAGAAATGATGTCACGCTTTGAGGGGGGAGGAGAGGTTCTTGAAATTATTACAAAGTATGACAAGGGGTGAGGAGGGAATAACAAGAAGTGTGACATCCCTGCTTATGCAACATGGCGTGACATGTGACAAAGGGGGAGGGGTGCGTTGAGGTGTGACATTTTGTGATAAATAGGGAAGGGGGGTCAAATGTGTGAAAAAAGAGTGACATCATTTATGAACGGTACCTAACTTTTAAAAAAAATTTTAAAAATGCATATGAAATTTTCAACAAAGAAAAAGCGAAAGAATGCAGTCTCAAAAACACCAGATGGACTAAACGTATACATTTTCCATGAATGAAGTTATATTTGTTTGTGCATATTAAATCCAAGTGGGACGATAGTAACGAACTTTACTAACAGAGAATTAGCTTAATGCCAATCCAACAACGGGGCTAGAGTAGCTTTGTATCTTTCACATTTGTCTACACGCAAAAGGTTTCTTCGAGTCTTCACACCGTTGTTAAAGCCTGTTGGGTTTTTCTCATTGCCAGTTCAACACCGGTGTGAAGTCACCACACCGGTCTGAAGTCACCGGTCACACACCCACCGGTGTGAAGTCACCACACCGGTGGGTGTGTGAAGTCACCACACCCACATGAGTCATTCATAAATGTTAAGCTGCGAGGGGGGAAGGGGATTCAAGAGAGTGACAGTTTGTGACAAAGGGAGGGGGTAACAAGAAGTGTGACATCGTACATTTTGATTTCTATAAAACATTTAAAATCGGCAGCTAAATTAACTTTTAATTTTTTTTTATTTCGATAATTTAATTTTAAAGTTTCATTGATTTCATTTTGTATCGAAACACCGATGCTGATTAAGGTTTGAATTTACTTCTAATTAAAAATGTAAAAGGAAATCTTGGGCACACAATTAAGATAAAATAGCAAGGGGACCGTTCATTCACGCTTTTTTCCCACGCATTTGACCCCCCTCCCCCCTTTGTCACGTGTCACGCTATGTTGCATAAGCAGGGATGTCACACTTCTTGCTACCCCCTCCCCTCCCATTGTCACACTTTGTCACAGTTTCACGAACGCCCTTCCCCCTCGAAGCGTGATATCATTTATGAATGATCCCAACGGTCTTTTTTTTTTTTCAGAATTCAAAAAATTCATATTTTTACTTTTATACTAATTATCTTCTCGGTAATAAACTAAATGTCATTTTATACAAATTAGGTTCACACATAATCATTATTATTATGCTCACCAATGTCATTAAAAGCTCAAAAATAAAATCAGAAATGTAAGCTATAACTTAGTGCTTTGTTTCTGAACTGAGACGCTGCAAATACATATCCTAATGTCATATAGCGTGACGAGTGACAAAGGTGGCTAGGGGGTATGTTAAAGTGTGGAACTTCATGGTAAAGGGGGAGGGAGGTCAAATATATTCAAAAAAAGTGTGACATCATTTATGAACGGTCCCATAGACCTTGTAAAATCGTAGACACCGCTTGAGGGCGTTCCAGTAGCACAAGGATTGGAATCGGTCTGGCTCACGTGTTCAAGGAAAAAAGCCAGTCTCTTTAGAAAGCGTTGCTCCTGCTGATAAGCAAACGTTTCTGGTCCCTTAGTTCGGTGCAATTGAACGCGGAGCAGAATCCTATCGTGAGAACTTCGCGCCGTTGGAAGAAATTACGGCAAAATCAGATAAGGCAAAGCGATAGAAGACACGAGACGGCAATTAGTCGAAACTGATCGCCTGCTTCACGTGACCTGTTCGCTTCTCGGTCACTCGCAAAGCGAAGGAAAAGCCAGCGCTACTCAATCTATGCTAATACGTTAAAAGAAGGACAGGACAAATACGGAAAAGACAGGAGATTGAAAAGGTAACGGGACAGTGAATTAGTGACTCATACTTCGATGTAGATACTTAGATGTGTGGGAGGTTCTGCATAGATGCGTCTACGTAGCAAAAAATTAGTTCCAAACCGATTTAATGATGTGTGCAGATCATAAAACCGACTATATATACATATAAATAAAAGTTACTAAGTTTCCTCTAGCGTCACAAAGGGGAGCCTTACTTTTCTCCTTCAAAACCTTGAAACGACTCCGACTAAGCTCTAGCTGTTTATCCTGCACACCCTGAAAGATTAATGCACACCCGGACTCTTTAGCACCGGACATTCTCTCTCAATCCCACTTTTTACTTCAATGTTTTTCTAGAAGCTTAATCTCTAGTCTATATGTCGTCATCTCGATAAGCAGGGGTTTGGAACAAATTTTTCCCGACTCCCTCTTCGAATGAAATGCCTCTTGCGGATCATTGGAAGATTAGTATGCCCTGTGTTTGTCAGACTGCTCAAAACGCTTAGTGCTAGCAGTATAGAAAGGCGTTCAAATCTCTGCTCTGCCTGAAAGTCATGAGTAGCTATCAAGAGCAGCTGTTTGAACAAACAAGTTTTTATGTGGCCATTTGGGGGATTTTCTTTTTCCCATCGCTTCCCATACGAGAAAGAAAACAGTTCATAAACACACACAACTTAAGACTGCCGAAAAGCCTCATCTTTGATATTACGAGAGCCTGGACACACATTTTTTTTCCTCGCGCTCAGAAGTGAAAAACAGGATTTTTTCACTTCTTTCCGACTAGATTTTTGTTTCGTAATTCTTTATGCCACAAACATCAGTGAAAGGCTTTAAAAAGCTGAAAGTTTGGGGTTATGGAGCAGTAAAAACCATTTCAGGAGGAAAGAACATTTTATTCGATAATTTTTCACCGATTTAAACCCTTAACCGTTCTGAAGTTTGTGCCTGAGAGAATAAAGTTCTTTTCTTTCCTTTTATCTCCTTTTCTTTTTCGTCTATAAAACTCTCATATAATCTATGTTCCCCAATTCGATCGAACGTAGTATTTTCAAAACGTGAAAGAACATTGATGTAAACTTTTAGGTTATTAAAATGAATTCGGAGTTTTAATAATTTAGTTAAGGTAAAGCCAGTAGAGTTGGAGCACAATTGGAAAAAATGATAAAAAAAAGAATAAAAACGTTATTTATTACCAAACTTTTGGTGGATATCGTAGACTACGTTCCTTCTGTATTCATTTCCATCACTATTTCCTTGGTATGCTGTAATTTAAAAAGACATCAGGGCTAAAACTAAGACGCTTATTTTTCTCTTCTCTCCTTATAGGGCGGGGGATATTGCACACGTGGGTGGTTTACACGCATGGGAAATGTCTTTCGATAATTCGTAGATTATATCGACAACTGCTAGAAAAAGTCAAAATAGCTGAAAAAACGTTTGCTAAAAAGGTATCTTGCAGCTTTCATATCCCAATGAAAATCAGAGGAACAGTAATAAAACTCAAGCCCTTACACTTCAGAAAACTAGCAATAAAAACGACACGTTGTATCATAAGTTTTCAGAGAAGAAACTTTTAAATTCAAGTAGACACTGTGCTGTTGTGGCTGTACAACTGCCTGAAATCTCGGTGCACTCACGCCTCCCCTTCCCTCCAATAATCCAAGTGTGTCATCTCTCCAACCGCGCAATCTCGCTAGGTTTTACCTTATATTTTATAAAAACTGGTATTTAAGGCAAATTGACATAATCATAACGGTACAAAACTTTAAAAAAAGATACACATTTAATGAGAGGTAGTTGTATAATTTGTGACATAAACTAAGAACAAGTAATGTATGTTTTTTTTTTCCTTCAAGAAAGTAGGTGATGCCGAGCAGCTCGAAATAAATAGCTATGTATATTACAGAAATATACATAAATGCAATACATACATAAACATAAATCCTCAAATGCCTAAAATCCTTCAGAGTATCAGTTTTAGAATGCCTACATTTACATTGGACTAGCAGCCTCTAGCCTAGCGGCTGGTTCACCAATTTTTGTGTTGAATCATTCCATAGAAAAAAGACATTCATGTCTCACGTGACAGCTATATTTCGTTAAAAAATAATTTCAAAAATGTATTATATTTATTCATTTAGTTTATTATTTATTTTATTATTTATTTTATTTTTTGTTTTATTATTTTTTTTTATTTTTTATTTCATTACTTATTTTATTTATCTATTTTATTATGTATTTATTTTGACTTAAGAAATTACACCCATTATTTGCTTTCCATATAGAGTAAGAAAATTTAAATTGCAATGTCCAGTTTTCTTGGTCCCATGGGTGGTTACATTAGGCAATTTCCACTATATGTGCATATAGAGAAAGAATGACGAAAGAAAAGAAAGGAAAAAAGAAAGAAAAATAGAAAAGTGTAGATGGATAAGAGAAAAAAAATTAAACGCAATGCATAAAACATCGGTAGGAGAAAAAACAAAATTGTGAAAAATTTAGCGATTCTAAAAAATGGTAGTTTATCACTGTCATACGTTCTGATCAATATTTTTCCTCCTCGCAGGTGGCAACTATTAGTAAAGCAAACGATTGCTGATAACGAATTATCGTCAACGAATCGTTTAATATTGCGTTATTTTTCAACTAAATATTGATGACTTTCAAAGTACCTGCAGCGAAGAGACTATATTCTTTAATGGGAATATTCGAACGTAGATTTTCTCTTTTCTTCTTTATGTACGAAAAAACTTCGCTAATACATTTAAAGATAACATATTTAATAGACATTTAAATTTGTACTAATGATTAATTTGTTTTAATAATTTTTCTTAGCAAGACCTGTACGCTGCTTCTATGTATTGTATTATGTTTTATTCGAGAATGTCATTTTGAAGAAATATAATTTTTTGATACATAATTATAAATTGTTTTGGGTAATTAGTCATGACTTTTTTTTGTAAAACTTCACATTGAATATGTGTGTGTGTAATTCTCCTTTTTTTTTTTTTTCAACCTTTGTATCTGTCTAATATCAAATATTTTTGCATTTTTCCAGAAGAGAAGGCGTCATGGACTACATACGGGAATTCGATATCCGGCTGGAGAAAGAAATGTACTATGCCGGAGAGCAACTGTCCGGACACGTCATCCTGGACACGGTGGAGAATTTTAAGCTAAAAGGTACCGGTTCCTTTTAAGTCCGAAATTCTTCGAACGTTCCACACAGAGTATGCTTTTAACTCATCAAACAGCAGTAAAACTTCCTTGCCATGCCTCTTTTAAGACTTCTGATAAAATATCCAGTGTAAACTCCAAAACACCGGCTAGGACAGTTTATTTATTTCAACTAAAAATGTCTACATGTACGATGTAACTTCTATTCTTTTAAGAAATGTTGAAAATATATTACTGCTACATGGTCAACTGAATCTCCAGAATCTACGCTTTTTAACTACAAAAGACGTCGTGTAACGTTTATCTTATCTTTGCATATATACAATACGTAAAGAAAAAAAGGAATTAAGCATTTTAAATGAATGAACGACCCTTCCAACAGATGAAACAAACTATAAAAAAGAAAAATACGCTTGAATAAATAACTTTTTGATCAAAAGCTTAACTGCAGACTCAGGCACCTATATCCAAATAAGCATACGACCCCTCCTATGTTTATTATACGTACAAAATTTCAGTTACATCTATATGATTGCTATAAAAAGTGTGTGTTTAAAGGTTTTAAATTGGATAAAATTAATGTAATGTTGAAAAAGAAAACTTTGTTTAACTACATTTATTTAATAAAATGTAATAATACTGGAAAAATCAATTACATTTTAAATTCAAGAAAGATCATCTATGACATTTCGGTAACAACATCAAACTTGGTTGATAGATCTAGGCCTTTTAATCTCTTGTTTCACTGAGCATCTTAATTGATTTTTTATTAGTAATTTGCTGCAATTCCCTTCCCCAAATACACATGAGAAACAAAGAAATATTCTTAAAGAAGTGATAATATTTGGATATGATTCACATAAATTTTATTTGGCCATTTCCTGGTAATAGGATGTAATATTTAAAAGAAATGTAACCGTTTCCACCTCTTGAATTTTTAGAAAAAAGCCTTCTGCTCAAAAAGGCTACTCTGAGATATCATAGACCTTTAAAATATAGATGAAGCTACCGTACTTTCCTCTTAACTTTTTGAGCTACCGAGCAATATAAGATCACGTGAAATAGGCCTTCCAGTTTCGTCCTATCGGCTTCGTCCAACGTCTTTTATCTTCGCAGCTAAGTTTCGGTGGTACTTCTGCGGGCAAACGTACCGTTTAACAGAAATTGGATTTCAGATAGGACATGTGAGCCCGTCCTGATCCTCATGCGTGTGTGCTATCCACTCCGTTCACTAACAGTATTTAAATGTCTACGGTTGCCATTTGCTACAAAAAAGTTACGCTTCTGGTTTGTTATATAATTCTTAACTGATATGCTCTAGACTAAGCATTTATACGTAGAAATTTCATATAGCCTTGCCGAATTTCCCATACACTCCAATGAAAAATAAACTTAATTTGCACAAAAAGAAAATAAATAAAAAATTCCATAGGGCTGAACTTCTTGATTTACTTTTCAGAAATTCACATCTTTTGTATTGAAAAGGAAGTTCCTCCCACAATACGTGTCTGAAGTTTTTTTTGCTATAAGGAGCATCTAACTTTGATTAACTTAGTATCAATTTAATTGTTATGCAATAAAATGCTACTAAAGTAGTTTAAACAATCTTACCTTTTTTGATATAATGTAATATAATGTTGCTCTCGTTTACTGTTCTGATCTCTCAGCGTAAAAAATGTGGAACTTTGCCTTACTTGTATAAATTCTTCCAAAATTAAATGGATACCTCATCTTTCATTACATTATCGAATAAGAGATTTACATCAAAAGCTCATTTACAACAGCTTTCAATTAAAAAATATTTTTTTCATGGAATTAAACATTCAGGCATTCTTTTTTCATTAAAGCACAGATTTTTTTCTTTGCAAATGGAATACAATCATTACAAAGGTAAAAAGAAATGGAATTCATGCCGCCTCTTTCTCATTTTCATTTATGGTAGAAGGAAAGAAATATCCTATTAATAAAATTAGAGACGAAATTGCGAAGACAACATCATTTAATTCAGGAATTTGCCTCCGAATCAAAACGTAGAAGAGCAATTTCATTCTTCTGCTCTTTTTGTGATTTCTAAGTTTTATTTTCATTTTTTATTTCGAACAGGCAAAATGCCAATTTTCATCCAAGTGTTTCCTTTCTTCTAAAAAGATTAAACCATCAAGTTATTAACGCATTGAAGATATTTTTTTAATAAAATAAAATTAAAAATATTCATTAAAAGCATCGTTCTACTCTTTGAAATTTAAACTTTTACAATTGTATTTTTAGATCCAATTCGATGGAAGTACGTAAACAGAGTTTCAAAATGTTTAGAGTCAAGATTTAACTTATGTGTTCATCATCCTTTCATATATTATTTCTCGAAGCCTTTTTTTTTTTGGTCGGTACGCCATAACTTCCTTAATACTTCATCAACTTTCATGAATGAGGTATCATTTTAAAGCTCTCCTTAACCGCCACACCGGAAAAATATAAAATATACAATTATACGGAAATATACAAAAAAATATACCGAATGCCGAAAATTACATAAAGTAATCCTTTTCTATGGGAAGAAATTGTCGCATCCTTTCAAGCTTGATACCATTGAAAAGCGCGTAAAAAACTACTTCAGAAAGAGTTTCCTGCTGCGTGCTAAAATTCGAAGTCTCTAAATTAACTAGAAAAGAAGTTATGGGCGTTTTTCTCTGTAGTTCGAAATTATTTTTTCACGGTAATTAACTTGAGTTTTATTTAAAGTTGTTACTATGCCGACTGGCTTATGATCCTCTTCTTTTTTAACGAATTAAAATTTATTTCTTGGCGGTTTTTATCATTTTGAGAAGCAGCCGATTTTTAATTAATTTAGTTATTTTTTATTATTATTTTGATTATTCTTTTTTTTTAAACGAATTAAAATACTGCACGGGGGTTTTTTTTTTTTAAAGAAATGTTAGCCTTTATAGCGATTTTTGTTATCATACATATTAGTTCTCAAAGCCTTTTTTTTTTTTTTCGGTACGCCATAATTCCTTAATATTTCATCAAATTTCATGAAAGAGGCACCACTTTAAAGCTTTTCATAACCGCTACACCGAAAAAATAGACACGCGGTCTAAAAATGTACCGATTTTCTTAAATTTGAAGTTTAAAATCATTTGAGAAGTGGTCTTTTAATGGATGCCAAGTTGGTGTTGTGTTTGCTGGTTAGAGGCCGAGTTGCCGAGTAGTTAGGAGCGCAAGGCTGGTATTTACTGCAACTACGGTCATACTATACGTAGCATCTAGGCCTTCACAGACTACCCCCAATACGAGGGGGTGCGACTGCAGCGCTATCCTCCTGCTCTCCCCACAAACTCTCTGACACTTGACAACCAGCACCGGCCATAAACGGCTGGCCTGGCAGAGCGTTGCCTACCTGCTTTACCGTCCCGGGGCCACAGTCCTACTACAAAGTAAGCCTTACGTTACTCGGAACGGGTAGTGGGTAGTGCTATTTTAGTCGCCTCTTACGACACGCATAATTACGTGGGCGCTATTCTACGCCGCCCACCGCACGGCCAGCGCAAGGATGGTATACCCAACACCCATGGTTCGAGTCCCGCATTTCGTTTACGTTTTCTTCAATTAATTGTTTTGCTGGATCGTTGATTTTTGATAAACTAAATTAAAAAAAGGGCTCTTTTACATTTTATTTGATGTTTTTATTTTCAAGTATTAAATTTAAAAATAGTAGAAAATATACTATTAAAAATATTTATTAAATTAAATATTCATTGCATAGAATGCGGAATTCCGCACGGGTCGACTAGTATATATTATTTCTCAAGGGCTTTTTTTGGTCGGTACGCCATCACTTTTTTAATACTTCATCAAATTTCATGAATGAGGCATCATTTTAAAGCTTTCCTTAACCGCTACATCGGAAAAATATACAATATACAGTTATATGTACCGCTTCTGTTAAATTTGAAATTTAAAAACCATTTAAGAAGAGGTCCTTTAATGGATGCCATATTGGTGTTGTGTATGTTGGCTAGAGGCCGAGTGGTCGAACGGTTAGAGCGTAATGCTGCTATACCAAACACCCGTGGTTCGAGTCCCGCGTTTCGTTTACGTTTTCTCCAATTAATTGTTTTGCTGGACCGTTGATATTTGATAAACTAAATATAAAAAAGGCTCTTTTATATTTTATTTATTGTTTTTATTTTCATGCAGTAAATAAAAAAAAATTACTTTAAGAATATATTTTAGGTAATGGAACTTTTTCGTTAGTGTACTTTAATGCAATGAATACTAGTAATAAAAACAATTATCATTATTATTTTGAATATCTAAATAATAGTGGGGGAAAAAATTGTAACAGCTATTTGTACTGATGTGTTCAATTACATGTCTCCTTCTGTACCAACACCCTTTTGCCTTTTTTCTACTCTTCATATTGCCCATTCTTCCAAATTAACGCGGAATTCCGCGTAAGTCGACTAGTCTAAACTTATTTGTTTAAGCCTAAGTATTTAGAATCCACAGTTTCTCTGTGATGTGTGAGTACGGGTTATTTATCCTGTAATTGAAACATCTTAAAAAGATCTTAAATGTTGTCGAATATCTTTGTGCATTCTGGCGTAAATATATTTTTGCGTGACGTCACACTTGGGACGTAAAATGACGTTTCAAGAAGCTACGCAGGATTGAACTTGATCAGCTCAAGTCGTGTGAATTTGACATTAAGTTAATTCTGTCAATTCTTACCTGTTAATGAAATATTCTTACCCTTGTTGGTAAGTAAGCATAGCTACATACATGAATGTATACTATACACACCCCCACACATATATATATATATATATATATATACTCTGATATATGTAGTGAAATCTCGTTGTAAGGAACAGCGATACAAAATATTCGTTACAACAGAAATAAAAGTTTAGCGAGTTTTAAACGTCGTTAAGAAATTAAGATAACGTTACAACAAACAGTCTGTCATAATGAATTGTTTTTCGGAATCTTGGAATTCGTTCTAGTGGGATTTCACTGTATAAATGACAAAAGCCAAGAGTACTCATACTATAATTTAATAGTTTTTCGGATTAGCAGCAAAACCTAAAAAGCAGGTAAGCTTTTTAATTGTGTTGTTTTTGTTATTAGGATTATTTTTTGTAATTTAATTAATTACGCTTATGGACAGTGTGTTCTTTGCTGCCCATTTTTGTTATAACACTTATGTGTGTGTCCATCTTTTTTTGAAAACTCCATGATTTATACCAAAATAGGAAAATAAAATATTCGTTTGTAGAAAGTTCGTTTTATTTGTTGCAGCATCCGTTTTTTGAAACTAAATCGTTTTTAAATGCCAGAACGCATGTTACATCTCAAGGGAAAATAGAAATTATTTCAGTTTCCATAGCACCGGGAAATGCTAATAGATTATTCAAACAACGCTACACATATTCGTTTGAAAATGAAGGGCACGCATATGCTTCTGTTTTTATTATGCTTCAGCATATTTTCAAGGGGGAAAATTGTTTAGTTCTTAAAGAAAAACTCAAATAAAAATAACAGTAAAATGACAAAGTAGAACCTGGGGCGAAATATGTTTGAGTTAGTTTTTTTAACCAGAGTTAAGTTAATATGTTCATCAACATATTTTGAAGTGATACACTAGTAAAAATGACGTGCTTAAAAATGAAAAAATATACCTTCTTATTTTTAGTATAACATAGATATACATACATACAGTTATTATGATAATAATTATTATTATTATGTAAAGAATGATATCTTTGAAAAAGTGGCAAGTTACAGACACAATGCAAATTTTTCTGGAAATCCCTAAAAAAATAAAATTGCTTATGAATCAATACATTTACCAGCATGCTGAGTGCATTTATATGAGCTCGTTTATACGTGCCGTTCAAGGTTGTGATTCTAAGCATACCTTATTCCTTTAATAATTGAGCTCAATTGGTACGAGAAGACGTTGCAGCTGCAAAAGAAGGTCCGGTATGAATTATTAGATCGGATTTCAGTAGAAATCCATTTTGCCGAGAATTCCTCCCCTTAAAATTCGACGCGAATCCGTACTGCAATTACAGAAATCGGAGCAATTACTGGCTTGACTAACTTGTTAGGGGAAGAGAAATTTTCAATTGCAGACGATTTAAATTCTCTCCTATCGATAACTCTCTCCTTTAATGCTTTTCCATTATTTTCTTTGCTTAATCGGAAGAGGAAAATCTGTTTTCAGAACTACCTATGATTCGTTTTGTTAATTTTGTTTTTCTCTATGAATCGTTTTTTTTTTTTTTTGCCGTTTTAAATTTCTGCAGTTTGGAAAGGAAAAAAGGCTTTTTTTATAAGCGTGTAATATTTATCCATATTTCCAACAGGATAAAACTTTTAATG
Source organism: Octonoba sinensis (assembly GCA_038502835.1). Classification (NCBI taxonomy): domain Eukaryota; kingdom Metazoa; phylum Arthropoda; class Arachnida; order Araneae; family Uloboridae; genus Octonoba; species Octonoba sinensis. The sequence continues at coordinate 57,421,000 of CM076602.1, forward strand.
TATAACTCTTTCGAAAGAGCATGATATTTGTTAAGTGACCAATTTGCAATTTATGAGAATGGGTAATGCTCATTCCATTTCAAATCAGGCAGGCATGACTGAAACATGTCACATGACCATCACGTTTTTTTTTTTTTTTTTTTTTTTTTTTTTTTTTTTTTTTTTTTTCTTGAAAACATTACAGTAGTTATAACTTAGAGGCATATGAAATATCTCAAAAGGATTTTGCATTTTAATGAATGCGAAAAATATTGGATGGGAAAAAACCTGAAGGTTTATATACATAATCATGTCATCTGTACTCAGATAATACAGAAAAAAAATTTCATTGCCCAGGAGAATCCGGAGTGGAAAATATATATATATATGTTGCAGCGTACGTCCGAAATTGGAGAATGTCGACAATCGCCGGTCTGATAGATGTGAATGTCGACATCCACCGGTGATTGTCGACATTCTCTACTTGGTGTATGTCGACATCCACGGGTGATTGTCAACATTCTCTACTTGGTGTATGTCGACATCCACCGGTGATTGTCAACATTCTCTACTTGGTGTATGTCGACATCCGTAACATATATAATCTCCGAGATCGGAGAATGTCGACATTCATCAACTATCAGACCGGCGATTGTTGACATTCTCCAATTTCGGACATACGCCGTAGCATATATCTATATATATAAAAGTGAATGTATGTCTGTCTGTCTCTGTGTCCTTTATGCATTACTACACCATTCATCCGATCGCCTTGAAACTTTGGGAAGTTGTTGAGTACACTCCTGCGAAGGCTTCTGAAAAAAATGCTACAGGTAGTTCTTTTTATCTTCCAATTTTAAGCAATTGTCCACATAAATTCCCCAATATGGGGGTGTAAAAAACCTTGCACATATTAATGTAATATATCGATCGAAAGCGCTAATTTTTCTGCACAAGATAATATTTGTTCGAAGTTTCTAAGTCAATAAGAACGCCAGTTATAAGCTTTTTAGTGCGATTTCTTAAGGGTTACCTTGATCCAAAAGTAATAATTAGCAGGTTTCTCAACTCCGAGTGAATAGTGTTAGCTTAATTTCAATATAAAGTTTATTTTTCAAAATAGAGAGACATCAGTTTAGTTATCAACGGAAAAACAATAATAAAGCATACCTTCGATTTAATGTTTTTCTCAAATTAGCAATAGGTTTTTAATTCGAGATTGAATTTGATAAAAGTATTGTCTCCCCGATTTAACGATTTCCTTGATTTAGCAAGAGCATTTAAATAAATATCGCCAGAAAAGGAATATGGATGGTTTATACTAGATTTCAAATAACGTGGCGAATATGACACGCTACAATTTGACTTTTTAATGAGTCATTGGCGATAAATCGGAACGCAGTAATGAAATTGCGCTTACGCTTTTTAGGTACAGTTAAAATTCAGCACGAGCAACGCCGTGCGGGTACCGCTAGTATATAATATATTACGTAACATATATTTTATAATATATTATATATAACATATGGTATATATAACATACATTTTTTTATAATAAGCTGAAACAAAATGCTTAAGTACTTTACTTCTTTAAAGTATCTACATATGTTAACTATATCAGTGCTGTGACATGATTATTTGATGTACCATGTGTGAGTTTAAAACTAGTAATAGGCGTGAACAGAAGGACAGGCAGTCAGCCACGACGGCTACACTTTGTACATGGTGCTATTTAAATTTTAAGAAGATTAAGTATAACCCAGCTACAGTAGTTGTGTAATAATATAGTATATCTCAATAAAAAATTATTACCATCATAATTTAAAATGATTAAATAAAAAAGTTGAATATCTGCGGTTTTATGAAAAGCACACAAAACTCCATATTTGAAAAATCATATAAAATCTTTGGAGCAAAAATACAGAAATTGATTGATAGCAGCTAGTTAAGCACTTAAAGGACATCAAATGAGCAATTTTTCAGATTTTTTAAAAATGTTTCTTTTGAGTAATCACAATTCAAAAATTGTAATTTTTGAAAATTTTTGAATTTCAAACTTTAATTTTCCAGGTTGTTTACGTTTCATGTTAATAATAAAATTTGGTTTAAAATTTGCGTAAAAGCACTTTAGATTGCCATCACTATTTTGTTTAAAAAATCATAAAAGGAATAAAATCGATAAAAATACGATTTTTACACCACGAAACCATTTTTGTTCTTTATAAATAAAGCAAAGTAGATTCTCAAAAAGCATGTCGAAATAAAATACTCTTCTTTAATTCTTTGTAGAAAAATAGATTATTCAAATCGGTCTAATACTTTCGAAACAGTGGCCATTTTAAAGGAGGTATTTTGCTAATTTTTGGAAAACGACCGATTTCGCGCTGAATTTTAAATGTCTAGCTGGAGAAAAAAAATTCTGGGAAAATTCTTTTTCTGATATATTTCATATGTTCCTTTGTTGTAATAACTGTTGTTTTTAAATCTATGGTTATATACCACGCTCTGCCTGATCTTAAATGGAATGGTTCTTTTTTGTACGATTTTTTGAAACTAAGAAGCTTTGAAAGTGTAGAAGCATTGATAAACTTTTGTAGAAATTCATTCTAATGTAAGTAGTAAGAAACTACATGAATACCGATAGTAGATAGCAACAAATATGATCCGTAACTTAGCCTTAAAGTTTGTACATAGTATCACTGGATTTTGGAGACTTAGTGTTAACGTAATTACAATTAATTTAATGACTACAATATTTTACAATGCAGTGCCTCAAACTTTAGGTGGTTTATTTAACCATAGATTATTTATAGTACACAAACTGCATCAATCGCAAAAAATAAATGTTTGCTCAGCCAGTGTGCACTGTATGCTATAGACTACTTAGGGGTCATTCATAAATGACGTCACGCTTCGAGGTGCGGAGGGGGGTTTCCAGAAATTTTATACATTTTAGTTTCTTTAAGAACATTTAAAATCAGTATATTAAATTTATTTGAAAGTTTTTTATTTTACTTTGTCTCGGAAGCACCGATGCTGATTCTGCTTCAAATATACTTCTAGTTCAAAGTTTAAAAGGAAATCTCTGTAGTCATTTACACTTTTAAGACAAAATTTCGCCGTTCATTTTTCCAGAATTCGAACAATAAAATATATTTTACTATTAAATACTATTGATCTCTTTTGTTGTAAACCTTAACCTCATTTTATAGAAATTTAGTCCACGGTTAATCAGTATTTATATGCTTCCAAATGACACTAAAAGTTCAAAAAAAAAAAAAATAGAAATGTAATCTATAACGTAAGTGCTTTGTTTCTGAACTGCAACACTGTAAGTATTTATGCTTATGTAATATAGCGTGACATGTGACAAAAAGGGGTAGCGGGCATGTTGAAGTGGGACATTCTGTGACAAAGCGATGGAGGGGCTTCAAATATATTTAAAAAAGTGTGACATTTAGAACGGTCTCTTATAATCAAAATAGTTGAAACGCCACAAAAGAATATACAAAGCTTTGTTTGGCCAATTCAGAGCATTGACAATGAATGATTTGTTTGTAACACACAATACTTTTTTTCAATGTTGTGGTCTGTGTGAAATAGATGTCACATGTAGTGCCCCCTCCCCACCTCAAAAAAAAAAAAAAAAAAAGGTTTTGAACTTTCCTTATTATTTGCCCCAATTGATAGGTTCCATTAAGAACCCGTGCATTGCTACGCAAATTTGCTAGTATTTAATAAATGCATTCCAAGTAAATGATCAATTTTACTTCTACGTATTCTGAAAGAAAAAAAAAAGAATTTCATTCATTATGGGGAGCCTCAAAAATTTGGGTGCGCAGGACATATGACTTATCGTTAATCGTGCTCTTTAACTCTTTATAATTCCATTGCAATACATTAAAATATATGTGTTTGGATTTTGATTGGTTTCAAAAAGGAAATTGAATCGGTGAGTGGAAAAGCAGTGCTAGTCCAAAAAGCTCATTCTGAGATATTTTCAAAAACAACTTTGTTTTCAAATGTTTTTGTTTATTATTTTTGTTTATGCCTAGCTTTTATAACGTGAGAGTTCTTGACAATTGTAGACTTCTTCATTACAACGCGTAGCTCTACGTTTTTAGTGCTACTTTTGACAGTTATCTAAAAATGACCGATTTTGGACTAGTACTGTTTTTCTACTCACCGATTCAATTCGTGTAGGCCACTAAAAAAATAGCATTATTTTAGCCCCCCTCGCCCTCTCCCTCCTGGGGAAGGAGCATGCTTCTACCAATTAATACGTTGCTGTAAATGTTTATATGTTGATTAATTTGGAGGAATGTATGCTTCCCAGGGCCTTATAAAGGGTTAAGAACTAATAAAAAGAAAAAAAAAAGAACCATATCATAGCACTTCATGGGATATTAAGTAGAAATGCAATTTATATTTAAAATAAAGTTATACACAAGGTTATAGTCTATGAGTTGCCAGGGAAAAAACGTATATCGCAATCTTACATGGTTAGAACTTAGTTACATCTTACACTTCTTCCGTTAGATTCGGCAGTTCATCTTTATTCTATTCACTATCGAAAAATAAAGAAGATGCTTCCGTGGAGGATAAACGGAAGCACTGCAGATCTCGATTTAAAACAGAAGATGAAATCGAATGCTTCCTTCTTATTATTATCATTGTAAAGTATTCCATTTACGTTCGGGTGGTCTGTTTTTATCGATCGGGTCAATCGTCAAAATCGATCGGAGCCGGATGAAGGGCTACATAAAATCCGAGCAATTCATTTATGCGCTTTGCAGGTACAGCAACGCCTCGTTATTTCGTGGGTCGGTTTAACGTTTATTTGGCTCGTTGTTCCAAAACGGTCATGCATTTCTTGTGACATTGAACGCGTTTAAAGTATTTATTGTTTTCTGTGTGAATGGATAGAAGAGACAATAAAATGTTGGCAAAGGGTGGGCAAAATGGGATACTTAAGATTATTCAAGCCAATAACTGACAAATAAAAAGAAATTCAATAAGATTTATTTAAGTGCACTGAATAGAGTTCTTCTCTTTCATGCAATTTACTAAAATAATATCTTTAAGCAAGTGTAGACTGTCACGTTAACCTGCACACAAATATAAATATGTGTGTGGCTGCCTTTTTTTTTTTTTTTTTTTTTAATTATCAAAACAGGTTCAACAACGCATTTTTAAATTACATATTTCAAATCTACATATAATTTAGAGTTTAAATATACAAAAAAATTAAATTTGAAGCATAATCATATGAAACCAAAATTTTGAAAATCAATCTTGGTTAAAGTATGATTTATCTTATGAAATACTAACATAAAACATACATACGAATGCAAACACGCAAAATACTTACAAAAAATTTATAAGAAGGAAAATTTAGTAAGATAAACGACTCGAAGCACATTCCTAGATCGCAATACTTGTTAAAAAATAGCTTTTTTGTTACGATTTTTTTTCTGCCAGTTTCAGTTTTGACCATGAACGAGAAAAGACCGGTTTGCGTAGTTAAGGAAAGGAAAAAATACTTCCTCGGGGAAATCGTGGGTTACGTAAAATTTGCGTCTTCTACTTTGCCCGTGGAAATCGCGGGAAACCCAGCAAAAGGGTTAATAAGTAAAGCATCTAAACCAGTGGTCTCCAACGTGGTCCATATAGACCCCAAGGGGTCTATTGCGACCTATAAAAGCTCCACGTCAACGCAGGAAACATAATTGAGTATGCATGAGATGAAAACAGGGTTCTATGAGACTGGATCTCATTTAAGTACCGTCAAGTGCGCCAACTTTGTGCCCCAATGTCCTTCTAGACACTAGGACTGCCTAACGGCTGTTGAGGTGTAACTAGAGCTTCGAAAAAATTTTAAGAGTTGTAAAAAAGCTTCTAAGCTCTATTTACACCACAGCATCCAGTTGGTATCTCTAGTGTCTGAAAAGATGTTGCGGCACAAAATTGGCGCACTTGACGGTAAGTTATCATCAAATTTTAGGCATGATACACCTGACAAATTTTCATAATGTCGCTTACTTATTTGTATAATAAGCATTTGAATATTTTAATTATATATTTCTGAAATATATTTCATAAATTGGTGCAAGTAGATACCCAGTCTCATTGTGCTTTTTGCTAGCAAAATTTTGCACTTTTAATGTTAGTAGCTAGGCAGTAAGCGGGGAGACCTAACTATTAAATGTTGATGCATAAAAGCTTTACTCGACATTAAAATTACTCTTCTCAATTTAGTTTAAATTTTGTTTCGTAACTTACACGAGCATTTCAGGACATTTTTCTCTATCTCCCTACTATTTTAGAACTTCTTGGTGAAAACTTCCCTCAGATTGACTCTGTTTTAGAACTTTCAAATATAAATGCTTCACTACAGTCATTCAGGGTAACTTTGAACCATGGGGATAACTTTGAACCCTGGGGATAACTTTGAACCATGGTGGTAACTTTGATACTAGAAGGTCCAGTGCTGCACTCAGTTAAATAGGTTATAAAATTAGTTTTCTACTCTTAATTCTTTAATTAGTTCAATTATACTAAAAAATATGACGTGCTTCAAAGTTCGTCTCATGGTTCAAAGTTACCCTGAAGAACTGCACTTGACTCATTTTAGAATGGTCCCGTAGATTTTCGTTATACGACGAAAAACAGAAAAGAATAACTAGGGTTCCAGGAAAAAGTTTGGGAATCTATAATCTGAACATTATTTACCTTAGCTGAGGGTAATAAAAAAGTAATAAATCCTTAGAGCGTAGAGAATTTTCTATAATATTAACTTACCTCCGAAACAAATACAGACGTTTCATCCCGAATTGCATCATAAAACAACACTTAGTAGTGGGTGTAAGTCGAAGAAATGCTACTGGAAACGAGAGTGCGAGTTGATGAACGATAATCCAGAATAATGCTATCCGAATGTAATAATGTCTTGACTGGAAATATTTTTCGTTTGCGTCAGAAATGTTAATAAAATTTTGAAGATCCGTATTCATGTTTACGATATCATCGCAACGTTTTTGAGATGAAATTGAATTCTTACCAAATTATGTTTCTCCCTTACATGAGGATATTAATTTTTATGTTAGCAATGCATTTTTATCAATGCGTTGTTGTAAACTGTATATGCATGGGTCATTCCAAAATCAAAGCACCCTTTTACGGTTCAAGACTATGGGTCGTTATATTCACCAAAATTTTGTTATAAAAATTAATTTAAATATTAAAAATGCTATTTCAGACATTTTTTTAAATGCAATTTAAAAATTTAGAAGAATTGCATTATTTACATTTAAAATAATCTTATTTAAAATTGTGCTTTATAGAAAAGTCTTGTCCCAGCAGCATTTACGATTTTTAAACCATATTTTCTTCACGTTATAAATTTTAAAAAATTATATTTTGAGGAATTTTTTCAGGACAGAAAAAAAAGCAAGTCTAGCGAAGATTTCAGATCATTTTATTACATATTTGAACAAGTAAAAAAAAAAAAAAAGACAAAAATACTCAAATACAGCCGATTTTTATACACATTTGTGCTAAACTTTGCAATTGCGGTCTCCGATCGGCGGGAAAGATGGCGCTCGTAATATTCTTCTGAAACAAAAAAAAACAAAAATGTTTTTAATTTTTATATATTTATCTTCTATTTAAACTAAAAAACCCCGAAAATTTGAAAAAATTAAAAATTTTTCTCAGGTTTGAAAAAAAAAGTGTCTTTTTTACAACAAAAAAATCGTTTCAACTTGCTAAAAAAGTTGTTCAGAATTTTTTTCCATGAATTTTTTTAGTTCAAATAGAAGAGAATACAAAACTGAAGCTTACAAGTTTTGTTTCGTTTTGTTTGGTCGTCTAGTTTTCTCGCAATCACGCCCGCCAGTTTAGAAAAAACATAAAAACAAAAACTCGAAAAAACGCGCTTGAAAGTTTACGATCGGAAAAATGTTAATTTTCTATTACTTGCAGTGATGATACGATAATCAGCTATTCCTGCGCCATATACCAAATCGTTATAATCGAATATATCTGTATTACAACTTGAGTCGGTACTTCTACGAATTCAAAATATTATTTCGAACGACCTTTGAACCTTTTCACATACATAGTTCGGAGCTGTTCGACGCGCTCCAGCTGCCCGAGTGCTCGTACACCTGCTCGACATCTGGCCACGTTTAGGGCTATATTTTTAAAAATATTGAGAATTAGTCTCTATAACTTTACATGCATATTCTTAGATATATTAGGAATCGATTTAAGCAATAAAAAAAATTTCGGTTCTTTGAGCCTTCTAAAGCAGGCTTAGAAGGCTCATTAGAAGGCCTTAATGTTGGCATAAGGATTTGAAATTTAGAAATTGGCTGAAATATTTAGCAATGCACGTTTACAGTTATCCTTTAGCTAGGTAGGCAATTTTTCAGGCGTTGCTTTTTAAAAAACACTAACCAAGAAAAAAAGGATTTTTTAAGGTAGGTGCTTTTTAACGTGTCCTCCATGTTACCCTTAAATTATACTAATGTTTAATTATTTATTTTATTAATGTTAAAGTTTCAGGTCTTAGTTCAAAGAAAGAATTCCATAGGATTTTGCATTGTTCTCATGAAAATATAAATACATGGGGTAGTTTTTAATTAAAACTTGTTCCCTGTGTTACTAGTTATTTATTTTTAGTTATTATGTAGTTACGTATTTTTAATAAAATATATTTAACAAACAGAAAAATAAATTTTCTAGAACTTTGAAATTTTTCTCTGGACTGTAAACATGAATCATTTGATTCTGAAAACTTTTTTTAATAGAAAGAAAACTGTTTGAGAATAAAAGATAAGTAATACAAGGAGGAAAAAAAAAGACTTGGTTGTAAATTACAGTTTGAGAAAATGTAGAGTTAACACATAGAATTCTTTAACCATGGACTAGTCATTTAATGTTTAGAGGACTACTAGCAGAAAGGACAAACCCCTTTTAGAATCACCTTTGACTTTCTTCAATATAACACGAGTAGTTCTTCATTTACGTAAAATTTTACGTGCAATTAAAGCTGATTCTGAATAATCTAGTGTTTCTACAAAAAATGAAATATTGCCCTTCCTGATACTCTTTCTATAAGGTCTTGCAAGTCGACTAAGAATCAGTGGGTCTATTGCCTTTAATCAATTCCAGAAGATTATTCTGATTGTTTAAGAATTTTGTCAGAAAAGTAAATTATCAAAATTTACCAGAAAAACTTAGCAGAAACCACGTAAAAATTTAGCAGAATTTAATCTTTTTATATAAATAAAGAGATTAAATTCTGCCAAATTTGGTCCGTGTGGTAATCACAGTAATCATCTATTATTTTACTAGAATTCGTTTCCACCTTCTTATAATAAAAGAAAATACAGTAGCCTCGTCAAAGTTTTTAAACACTTTTCCTTATTTGTACCTTTGGAAATGCACTTTAATTGTCAGCTTAAAAAACTTCCTCTTCATTCTTTCTTTGGGCTTTAGCAGGGTGCAATATTTCTCTTTTGGAACTCAATTTATTTGGAAACAGAAGAAAGTCTTGATTTATTTTTCATTTTTCTTCGAAGATTGGATTTCTTTTGAAGAACTCCTTCAATTCTTTCTAAAATATTTTTTGATAAATCCGGGTTTTGTTTTACCGACACTCTCCAAGAGAAAAGAAATCATTTGAAGCCATGATATCCGCTTTTACCGCTACTTCCCTAATACTCTCTTCCCGTTGAATTAAATTTTAACGAGCGCTTTCAATAGAACCCGAATTCCTGTCTGAGAAAACTCTTGCAGCTATTAGGACGCAGCATTGAAATCTCCAGCAAATGTGATGGCCGGAAAATGCGTTAAATATTAAACCGGGCGTTGCCACACGGGAAAGATAAATATTCAAAAAATTTCTGAATAAGCTGTAGCAAGGATGCTGCATTATTCAACTCTCAAAGGGAGGAGCGAATGCCAGTTAATTGCTCTTTACCGCGGGAAATAAATGAACGAATAAAACGGAGCCACTGAATGGCTCTTTTTATTCTGTTTCCAACCTGCAAGTCTCGGATTTAAGTGCATCCAATTGCTTCCGTGATTACCACCACGTTTGTCTTATTCATTCATTTTCTCATTCCCATCAAAGGTTTATCTTTAACACGAGCATGGAAAATATGTCTAACGTTATAAAATACATGTCGTTATTTAAAACTTCACAATGCTTAAAGCATAAACGATCTGTTTACTGTAAGATCATTTGCTCGAGGTGTGTGCATATTTGTTTACTTAATTACAGTCTATACATAAACATAATCTTTTCAAATTGTTTTATTTTTTAGGTTTCTTTTCTTTTTTAAACTCATTTGGCATTATTGTTGTATTACACGACATTAACATTTCGCTTTCTAATGCAAGATTGCCTACACGAAGCGTTTACGGTTAATTAATGCAGATATCATTAACCTTTATTCCAGTGTATTTTTACGGGTGTATTTTCATATTTCTGTGTGGTTTAAGATAAAAATGTTGTTATTGTGAAAACAAACTTTTAAAAATGAAATAAAATACGAGTAATAACTGAGATAAATCTTTGTATTAATGGGCAAAGACAAAACAGTTAAGAACTATTTTCACCTCTTTTTCAACCGATTTTCTTACTTTTTATTTTGTTTAGTAGCTATTGACGAGTTTTAGTGATATCATAAAAAAAATTTGGGAACCGTTTATTATTATTTAATTATTTCCCCTTTCTGTTTGTCAGCCAAACCTCATTTATAATTGTAATGTTTCATTGTTATAGATAAAAGATAGCAACATGTCTTGGTTGAGTAAATTTAAAATATAAAACTCTTTGTTAAAAAGGGTTCGTTGCCATTAATTAGTAATACTGAAAGTAATTTTAATAAGAGTTTGAGTGGAGGCTTCTTTGAAACAATAGAGTGAAGAATGAGAATAGTGTACTGAAGCAAACATTTAAGTTTTATTCAACTGCCACTCAACTTAGTACAAAATCGGCAGAAATGCAAGCGGCTACATTTATGAACGCGATAAGCCCAGCGGCGACAATGATTTACAATACGTTTACTTTAAGTGAGGATGATCAAAATAAACTCGACGTTATACTCGCCAAATTTGATGAATAAACTTATATAATTACGTAAATAACATAATGTTTTCAATGCTAAATATAGCCTCCTGAGACCTGGCATCCAATAAAATGGATGTTTTGCTTTTTCTCCCTGTTCTGGCAGATTTCATTTTAGTAGGCAAGACCTGGACTGGAATTATAAAGGAGGAATAGGAAATCACTTTTTAACTTTGAGAATTCGGAAACGGTAGTTTATTTTTTTACAATATGGCAAAGAACACGAGTCAAGTTGAAATTCGGCGCTCTCGTGGTTGTTTGGATTTTCACATTACGTTTTTATTTTTTAATATTGTTCTAGGATTTTTATACAAGTTTGATCTCTTTTCTTACGTTATAAGTAATGAATAAAATTTTTTGTTTATCTATTTTTGTGTAAGTATCGCATAGTTCTACTGTAGTTATGACCTCAACATACATTCAAATGGATGTGCCCCCAGAAAAATTTAAAAATTCATTAATTTTTTGAAAAACGTCACTTTTAATGACCAAATGTTTAGAAAAACTAATAATTGAGAGAATATGTGTATTTTATTTTGCTCGGGTCTCAGGAGGTTAATAACGGTCCAACTTCGACGGTTGGACGAACTCTAGTTTAAAATAATAGGTACTTAAGAAGGGTTGTTTTCAATAAAATAGCAGTAAAATCTTTCACTTCCGGGCCACTTCTTTTATGCCTTTCAAACGGCTGGACCTCGAGTTTCAAACCACCCTACCAAATGTATGTGAAAATTCATGCAATTTAAATTTCTGTCATATGTTACTCAAAGGTATTTCTCAGTTATGCATCGGGGAAATTGTTGCAATGTACTTTTTTTTTCTCCTATTCTTTTTAAGAATGCTCCTATTGAAAACTGATCTTATACAAAATACAGATGCTCCTTCTTTAACGCATAAATATTTGAAGGAGATTGAAAAAGTTATTTAAAATAATGAGAATAAACAAAAACTATTTTTACTTTTGACTTAATTCAAAAATATTATAGGTGTATAATTTGTGTAAATTTTATTTTAACATTTCTGTTAACATCGTTTTTCAATGAGGTAAATTAGTCCATTTAAAAAAATCAGCCAGAACTTCTGCATTTTTTGCATTATTTATTAGCTTTTAGAACTAATTTGCTATAAAATATAATTGATTTTTTTATACGTCTCTCACACTTATAAGTCTTCTTTGCGCCGACCTATGAGTGAGAAAATAATGTGTTTCTATTTCTGAAATCTTAACAAGGTATGTTGGGGATGAACTAAAACTTTCATTCTTCCTTTCGGCTCCGTATAGAGGATTTTAACCCGGACGACCTACCTCTTATGCACTGACAGACCGCGAAGTACTCCTATGGGTCACTTATTTATCTTTACCAGACCCCTACCTGTAAGCCGAGCCCTTAAGATTGCTTTCGCACGGAGCTGGTAGTCTCTCCTATTTCCTATGAGTCACTGGGGGACCCATAGTCTCCCAACGATGGCTTACAGATATTATTCATCTCTTTTTATAAATAATTTATTAATAGGTATATATGTGACAAAAATAGTTAAGAAGTTACTTGTATAAATATTTATTATTCAATATATATATCTTAAAGTCCATTAAACATGCATCTTAAGTCAATTTTTCGAGTTTTTGAGATGAAGTTACAAAATAAACATTCTCGTTCTATAAGACTAGACTTTTCGGCTTGAACCTTAAAATTAAGATGTCCGATGGAAGCTTTAGAAGTTCGGAACCGTCATGTGGCTAGGTGGCTTTGTCGTCGGCACTCTATATATCCATTAAGTGTAAACTCACAAAAACTCTAAAAATGTACTTAAGATACTAAGACTCTCAAATACAGATATAAGGTTTTACATGCAGGGGTCGGGTCAGAGGAAATTCAGGTTCGTTTTCGGACCTTTCACAAAATTCCAGTCAATCAAAACGAACCCTTCACAAAATTCCAGTCAATCAAAACGAACCCTTCACAAAATTACAGTCAAACAAAGCGAACCCTTCACGAAATTCCAGTCGATCAAAAAGGACCCTTCACAAAATTACAGTCAATCAAAAAGGACCTGTCACAAAATTCCAGTCAATCAAAACGGACCCTTCACAAAATTCCAGTCAATCAAAAAGGACCCGTCACAAAATTCCATTCAGCCAAAACGGACCCTTCACAAAATTCCAGTCAATCAAAAAGGACCCGTCACAAAATTCCAGTCAATCAAAATGGATCCTTCACAAAATTCCAGTCAATCAAAACGGACCCTTTATACAATTCCAGTCAATCAAAACGGACCCGTCACAAAATTCCGTGCAACCAAATCATACTTTTGACAGAATTATTTATTAAATAAGTAACAAAAATAATTTTTAAAAATTATCACTGTGTGTTTAAATTTTGAATTTTCACAAAAATATTTGATTTTTCACAAATTTTTTAAAACTCACAAAAAATGGACCCTGTTAAAAAAGGCTGGATCGATCCCTGCATGCACTATGTTGCAAAGAAAAAATAAAACAAAAACATTTATTCATTCATTTTTAAGTTTATGAATGTTGTTAAAAAAACACTGGAGCACAACAATTTTTCTTTGCTCCATGCTCCGCTTCACAGATTCCTGCTTAATATTTTGTAGAAAATAGCATTCTAAGGTTGGAATCATGTTTCGAAGTTTTTATTTACTTACTTACAATATTACATTTTCAAGCCGTCGTCCAATAAACGGAAAAAAATAAGTACGTTTCCAGTATCTCTTCAACCTGGTTCTGACTAGTCAAGTAGATAAAAATTGGCTTAAGTTCAGTAAATACTGAATTCGAGACGATTAGTATCTGGATACTTGAACTGAAGCCGAGTTTATTAGTTTTTCTCTTTTGATTGAGATGAATCAAGGAAAGAAAACCCAAAAGCTAAATAAGCAAATTTATGAACATACGCTATTAAACACTGATTCAGTTTTCGTACAAAATATAATAATTCAGTTTCGCGGCATTTGATTAAATTGGACAGATATTCTTAGAAATGTTTAGTTGTTAATGTTGAGCCTTTGAATGAAAACTTTCTAGAAATATAAAGTTGCGATTTTACATTATTCTTTACGTGCTTGTGAACTATTAGATTTTTTAAATGTTACTCGTTGTCATCTTTAATAAACTTTTTATTTGGCACAAATTGAAACATTCGATGACCTCTAATTGCCTTTTGCGGAGGTGTGATTTTAAAGCAAAATTCCAAAACCTGAAAGTAAACGTGAATAAGGGAGGGTGGGGGAATTATACGCGCGTAAGGGGGAAAAACCCTATATTTCGTTAAATAGTACACTGAAACCAAACAATATGAGCAGAAACTATTCTACAGACAATTAGCAGTATATTTCTAACCTTCAAATAAGTATATCTTAATTACCTTATTTAAGACGTTAATTATAAAAAAAGTGCAAATGCGTGGTTTTCGTCCTAATTTTGGTCCTCGATTGTTTCCTGCTTTTATTCTTGTTTTTAAAGTAGCCTCATGAGTGCCGAAAACTCTTGCTACTTCTCCACATTTTTTTTCCTGATTTATAGCATCAAGAGTTTTATGTAACTGTTTTTCAGTCCATTTTGCTTTCAGGGCTTTCCTTGATAATCTCTCGGCATCTACAATTAAAAGAAATATGTTATAATTGTGTATATTGTCCGTTATAATCACATTTACATTTCTGCAAGTCATGTGCGGTACTATCAAGCACCAAAATGGCTGCGTGCGAATACCCCTCAGTGCACTCAGTTACAAACATACCTTAACATGAAAAGTAGATGCAATAATTCAACAAAACTAAGCTTGAACCAAACCTTAAGATAAGGTGCTTCAGAATGAAGCACCTTAATCATGCTAAATATTACGCTAAAATAATTAGTTGAAGTAACTTACCTTGCAAATACCAGATGAGAAAAATTACATCAAACGCACAAGAAATATTCTTCACTCGACTGATACAAAACTGACACAAGGAAGTGGCGGGATCAGGTCTAGCTGTATTTGTAGTCCCTGCTGATAGGTCGCAGAACCCACCGATAGTGTTTTATGTCACTACAAATGCGTCAATCAGCATGCGTGCCATTGCCCGCATGCGTGTAATTCCCCCACACTCCCCTAAGCATTGCTCGTATAATAATGCATACCAAGTGAGCACTTTTATATAATTTCTTACAAATGCTATTCAGTTTGATCATATTAAATTTAAATTTTCATTAGCATATATTTTAACTTCAATAATAGCTAAAATTATAGCCAATTCGTTATTGATTTCTGCTTATGCATTTCATGTCCTTATTTTAAAGCAGAAATACAGCAAAAATTAAAATATAATTCATGAAACTGGCATATGTGAGACGCCATGCATCATAGTTTTTACATATGTCGCTATAACTAAATGGCTATAATAACTAACTTAATAGTTAAGTACTTTAGTAATTTCGCTGCCTTATAGTTAGTACGGAGGTGCCGTCTGCTGCCAAACTATGCAATTAAAAGCGGTAATTCGCACACTACGACACTACCATAGTTTTGTCTGTTTAAAGACCAGACTTAAATGAAAAACTAATGCGTTTTAATAGCATCACATACTACTAGTTACGGGTACCATAAATCTAGGTTAAGACGCTGGTCGCACCAGCTCTAAAATTTCCGCTGATGACTTGCTTGTCCCTAGGAGCCGGCCACAGCCTTCATGTTATTCTAGCCCGCCGATACTTTCGCAATTTGAGATTAAAGATATAATTTAGGCACGGTTATTGTTTTGTCAGTGCTTTAAGGAAAATATTATGATACTTAAAAATATACTGTCTTACTATCGGCAAGCTGCCCAGTGAGGCCCGCTTGACGGTTGACTATGGGGGATGTAAGAGCAAGTACTATACGAGCAAATTAACTTCGCCAAAGAAAAATATCCGTTTCTTTCTTTTTCTTTAATTCTGCTACTGCATTATTCTGTGCCTTTTTGCCACCTATTGAACATTTAATATTATAAATCATGCCTTCAGGGTGGCGTAGTGGTAATAAGGCACTGGCTTCATACGCCCAAGTTCGCAGAAGCAAACCTGGCCCTAGTCGGTGGATTTTCAAGATGCGGAAAATCGTCAGCGCTCATGTCGAATGATTATGCGGCATGTTAAAGATCCCTCGAGGTATCTGTTTGGCTTGGATATTCTCGGCTGAATTAAATTACTAGTGCAGTTTCGCATCATTTAGAGCTGAGGTGCCGCCATCTAGGGGGAACTGAGTGTTTAAAATTTTCAAGTGGTAATGGCATTCTCCGACAGCGGTCCTACTTAAAGGAATGGAGGCCGGTTTACGGGGAATGCACTAGGTCTGCAAAGGTTAGTGACCATACGCAGCCCCATCAGAAAGAAAAATATGTATAATATAGTTAAACAGGCCGGGGATTTAACGTGTTAAAACCAAAATAAGTTTCCATACTAATTTGAAAGTAAATTGTTGCCATTTATAAATTTACTTATAAGAATCGTATTTGGTTATCTTCTTATTTTGTTAAAAATACTTTTTTCTGCTTTTCCTGAACTTATTGCACTTGCATAATGTACTTTTTTAATTTAGTCTTTTCATGAGATTTTTTATTGAAATTTTTTTTATAATCAGCTTAACTTGGAAAAATCTTTTTTTGTTTTTTGATGCTAGAAAATAAACAATAGTTAGTGTTCAGTTAGTGCTTTTTTCTAAGATACAAAATTCTTACAGCTGTTGCGCCACCTTTTAGCATCCAAACTTCGCTCTTCTATAAAAGTTATGAATAAATGCATCGAAAGTTTTTAGTCTCCAAGGGGAGAGAGATGTTACTTAAAGGCAAGTTTTAGAAAGTATCCACAGTTCTGGAGACAAGATCAATACTTTTCCAGACACTTCTACTCTACTGCATGTTAGTAAAAATATTTCTTAACGTTTTAGTTTTATTTTCTAGGAAATAGAGAAAAATACTTCATGAAGTACTTAAGGAGATTGTTATACAATGAAACATAAAGAATAAGAAATATAGTTAGTTGTATGAAGTATATAGAAACACTTTTCAGTATTATGCTGTACGATGAACATCAAGAATTTTTCAAATTATTCTTTTTTAATTTGTGATTTTAAAGGTACATCCGCAATTAAATAATGTGCTTAAGCAATAATAGGAAAGCTAATTATGTTTCAGGATGTTTAAAATAACGCATGAAACCGTTTCTATTATGTTTTAATTAAATTAAAAAGTTTAACAAATTATTTGTTTTGTGCTTAATGACTCAGGCTCCTCAATTGGTTGTACACGGCCAACTGGACTGAAAGGCCAGAGAACTGACTTCACGTTTTCGACAACCTCCACCCATTCCCCAAAATTTCCCACCATTAAAAAATTAATTCCTGTTTATCAAGGAAATGAGCGCTAAGTTAAAATTTTATTTATCATATTCGTTAATGTCACATTGAAATGAACAGGAATCAATTATTTTTTTACTCGGATAGATTTTGAGTGTATAACAGTGCAATCAAGCTCGCCTTGACTGTACTTCGCCGGATGAAGTACATTATTTGATTCTTTTCCATGCAGAGCATCTTGGGGGAAAGCAGCCTTCCAAAAGGACTTGTAAGTGTACCCACCGCGCATGCTCATATTGAATAAGAGGAAGCCAGGAAAGCACTGACGGGCAACTTGATGACTGTTACGTTGCAAGTTTAGGTTTACTAGAATTTAACTTTATTCCGAAAGATTATGTCCTTGTCAAGATTTTTTTTTTTTTGTTCTTTTTTTTTTTTTCTTTTTTTAACTCTAAAACTCGTATCATTTTAATACGTTTTATTTTGCGCTGAATTTTCTGTGATCCTAAGCAATAAGTGAGTATCTCAATTTGGACTCGAAAGATTTCTTTATAATACATATACATTATTCCTTGGGCACACTTACAAATCACATGCCATGACATCCTAAAGTTATATATAGTCAAATTAAATATTAAATGGGAAACGTCATGCCATTCTCTTTAAACTGAGCTTTTGCACAACTCTCTAGATTCCATGGAAAAGGAGTTACAGCAATTCAAAAAACTGCTGACAAGCAAAAAAAATGTGCATTTTTCGCACTTCAAAAATTAACTCATGAATTATAAAACACACTTTTTTAAATAAATTATTTATAAATTTTAAGGTGTCGAAAAGTGGGATTTGTAAGAGTTTCAAAAATTTAAAATGGTCAGGTTGAGTGCTTTGTTGGTTAGACACGGATTGGACCCAGTACGTTGAAGAAAGTCCTAATTCAGTCTTCATAAATATTGGCAGGAAAAAAACATGAATCTGTATACTTTGCAAACCTTTATGATAATTAGTTCAAGAATTCTACCTTGATTTTAGTACTTAATAGCAGTTGTTCTCGTTCTATTTATAGTTGAATTTTCAACAAATTCTATCTTACGAATTTTTCCAGCTTTAAAGGGATATAAATTTAAGAAATGGAAAAATATTTTCTATTCTTTGCTGGAAAATTTGCACAAAATATAAGCTTCAAGGGGAGAAAAACGAAAATAACGTACCATTATTTAAAAAAAAAATTATAACTACTCAACATTTTCTACCAAGAATTGATTGCGCCAATATATTGTTCAAATCATTCGAAACGTGGGGATATGTGCAACTTTTAAGAATGGGGGGGGGGGGGGATTTCGTAGCCATTGTAATTATAAATTGCAATCTTGATGATTGCGTTTCAGCTATCCGAAGAATTCTTAATCATAAATTGTAATTCCGGTAACTTTGTTTTAACTAATTGCAGTAATTTTAGATATAAAAAGTAATTCTGCTTATTTTCGTTTTAGCTATACGTGTGCTACTTCGAGGGAAAGCTCATGCGGAATGGAAAGTGGTCGTCAGTGGAGACAGGAGAACGGTGAAAGATGATCATGTTTTCATTGACGACAGAGTCGTTATCTGGGGAAAAGGTAAAATAAAAGTCAATTTTGAAAATTTCTTGAAAATTCCAGTAATCTTAGGGGACCACACTCTCAGAAAAGCATGCTCAAGTCTTAAGAAACTTTCGTCTTATTTGACGAAATAGCTTCGTGACAACTGCTCCGAGTAAACCTTTCGTCAAATTCACGAAATTTGTGTAGTAACTTTTTTAAGTCACGTGATTGCGCGAGGAAAGAATCGTTGTAATGACGAAATTTGTCGTGACGATTGAAGAATACTCGAAAGTGAGAGTACTATTTCTGAGAGTGCATGAAATAGTATTAAAGGTTCCAGAAAAAATTACAAATCTCGCTTGTACGTTCTCTCAAAAACAAAAATAATTAAAACAATTGTTAACTTTAACTTGTGTTAACAATGTGGTGTATCTTTTTTAATACTATGCATTATTTATATTAACTGACAGCTATTATTTAAGACGCTGACAGTTCTTTATGCACATTTAAGCAATTTTTCATTAAATGATTCAACTCGAGGGAAAAATAAAATTCCAATATGTTTTTTGAATTTCGACGTCAAATACTGCCTTTAAACTGTTTGGTAAAAAGATATTTCTTGCATTCATTGCCATTCAATATACGAATTGAGTCTAGAAAATTTTCGGAAGAAATGTTTGAGTACACGAATATTAGGATTCCCTGGATCTTGGACCTTGTCAAAAGTGTTCCGCAAGAGTGAAAAGGTTGGGGAACTCTGCGTCAAGGTAAGACGAAACGTTTTGGAACGAAATGACTCAAAACCGAAATCTACAGAAAAGAATTCTATTAACCAACAATGCGATAGCTTATATAAGAAGCGTTTACGTTTGTCTGCATACACATTATGAAAAGTGAAATGTTTCTGATTACAAATTGCAAAATATGTTGCTCTTCAAGGTTATAGGGAATTAATTTCTGTATTAATGCGAATAACTTTAGAAATTGAGGATACTGAGCACTACGTGTTGAAGCAAGACAAAAGGGAATCCAAAGCTATTTGTCCAAAATCCAGTTGCTTATAAGGTCAACCAATAGCGTAAGACCGAGATTCTCAAAGTGTGTGCCACGGCACCCTAGGGTGCCACAGCGAAAGATGAGGGTTGCCATGAACCACTCATGATAACAAATCTTCTTTGTTGGTAAGACAGATGTTATGCGTCCTAGGGTGCCCGAGAAAATCCCAATTCTTCCAAGGGTGCCAAGACTTGGAAAAGTTTGGGAATCCCTAGCGTAAGAGATAGCTGAGAATATTGACCAATCAAAAGTGTAAAAAATAGATAATATAAGAAGAAGAAATATAGTTCATGTACTAAAAACTAGTGAAAATTCAGCTGAAACAGATTTTCAATTTATAGCAACTTTGTATGTTTTGCAATAAATAACCGATTTCAGTGTAGCATTTGCAGTAATCTCATGTTTTATATTTAAAATAAGATGTACATTTTAATATTTACGTTGTTTTATTGCTACTAGAATTTATCCATAAATAAATCAAATTTTTCCATTTTTCTGAATCATGATATCTGTTGGACTATATCAGCTCCGGTATCAATTCGATTGTAAACGATGTAATGGCATTTTACAATGACTAATCCAAAATGCCAATACTGTTATGTATAAAACAAATTGCTGCTACAGAAAAGTGAATAAAAAACGTTGCTATAACTGAAAGAATGATTATATTTCTTTCATATACAAAAAAGGAGCTCTAAGATTTGATCAATTAGCATTCATTCTAATAATTTAGTGTTTGAAACAAAATTTTAAACGCGTCAAAGTATAATCATATTAAATTAGAAATAAGTGCTTAAAAATAGCATTTGAAGCGAATTGCAGTTTTTTTAAAGTTACCACAAAAAACTAAGTATTATTGTAAACTGATAACTGTTCCAATGAACTAAACTTTTTATTTGCATTGGTACATATTTTGCTGTTTCTTGCAATCTTTTAAATCTGAAACATTTTATCAAACGTTTAAGGAACCAAATGAAATAAATAAATAAAAATACGTATTAAAGTATAAATGAAAAGCTTTTTTCAGAACCCACTGTAAAAATGAAGTTATTTTTTTTTTTTCCTTTATAAAAACGACTTGATTACCGCTGCCAATCGCTGTGACTGAAGTAGTATTAGGAACGTGTTCAATGAGGATCCTTCGAAAGAACAACATTAAAACTTTATTTTCTACGAACTGTCAAAGAATATTTTTTTACTTTGCGGACGACAGGCGAAAAGAAGAAAAAATGAAATAACGGAACCCAATGCTACTTCCAGACAAGAAAAGAAACGATTTCCGATAGTTTTCATCCCAGTTTGGTGGTGCGTTGTCATAGTCCATCTTTCTCACGTTTTATATAAAAGACGGTTTCTTCAGAGCTTAAACAATGCGACGAATCGATTCGCGTTGATAGATTGAAAGAAACTTACAATTTCCGGAACTAAGTGGAAGAAGCTTCTTCACGTGTTATGTCAAGATTGCTTCTTTCACTTTGTACAAGCTTCTTCTACACTTAAGGTAGTTTTGGAACAACTCGACAACTAACAATGAATAACTAATTCACATTTGAAAATTTAAAATTTTGTTTTTTAAGAAAATATTTATTCGTATAATAGAAGCACGTTATAAAAATTTGGTTCGGCTTCAAAACAACATAAATCATATAAATACATTGAAAAGCATAAAAGCGAAATGTCCCTTAAACTACGGGTAATCTCAATAGGTACCTAGGTGCAATTCAAAACTATAGATTTTGTAAGAAATATGAACAGCCATGGTTCTTGAATGTCTGACCTTGCTCGCCAATCACATAGAAATCGCCAAAAACCAAAGCCATCAACAGTTTTTACCGTCTTCAATATCAATCTTGCATAGCAAGCTTTGTCAACTCCAAAGAACTTATATGTTGTACTTTTAATATTTAATATCCTAACTAAATTTCCGAAGTTTCAAGAGCTTCGATTCACACTGATACGCAATACTCTTAGGTTATTCTGATACTATGGCTTCCGTACGCGACACTAGGGTGCAGACCACGCTTCTAAGGGTTTTTCTTAAACACTTCAAGATATCTCAACTGTCGAGATGTCCCTGAATGACCGTATTTGCTGGTTGGAAAAGTAAGGTACAAATTGCAAGTTGATCGTAACACCAAATTATATGTAGGTTCTTTTCAAAGCAGCGATTAGAATCCCATTTTGCAATGATAATTGCAAATGCCTGTTATAGAATGAGAGAGAACAGCGTTGTAAGTGTAAATAGTAACGACATGATGCGTAGGTCATGTTTCGCGCTTACAAGGAACCCATGTAATAATCGAACAATAATTTTATATTTAGATTCCTGTATTACGGTTATCGTAATCATTGCTTTGAAGATTTTTCAGTTATCCTACCGGTTGTTAAAAAGAAGGTAGCGTATCAAAAGTTTCAATTCAGTATAAAGTGTGTGCTTCAGAATTACTATTTGTAGTAAAATTAAATTTTTGCAAAAAATCTTGTGTAATAAAATTAGTCACAATTTGTAATAAACTTTGTAATCGTAATCGAATGAGCTTAGAAGTACTTGTGATCGTACTCTATCATATGAAGTCGTGAGAAACACACTGGTGTAAGTAAAATTGCTTTGAAAATGTAGTTAATTCAATTTTCCCTAATTTGGGATGTCTTCTATCTTTATTTACAATAAGTTAAAGAATATTCCAAAAGTTTATAAACACATGGCATCATTATTTTTTTCTTATTAAATATCGTCACGTTGAAACAGTAATGCAGAATATAGTTTTTTTTCAAAATATTATGCTCGGGACTTACAGTACTATTGTTTCTCACGACCTCATACTATTCTATCTCTAGTGTAAACGTAATTTTCTTTCCTTAATAGTTAAAAATATCTATAAAATTAGTGCCCAGGTTTGATAAATACATTTCCTATTGCCATGATTATTATTCAATACTACTTTTTTTTTAAATTATGGTTACGCTTGTCATCATCATCACCATCATCACCATTATTGTTATTATTTCAGAGAAGCTGGATGGAAACATGCCGATCCTTCCTAGAGGTCGACACTCTTTTCCTTTCCGCTTCCAACTTCCGGAAAGTGCCCTCCCCTGCAGCTTCGAATCTCGACCCTGCACCGTCCGATATTACGTCAAGGTCACGGTCGACATTCCATATGCCTCTCCCCCGCAAGGAATGAAGTATTTCACAGTTATTGGTCCTCACATCGATTGCATGGATGAACAATACCTGGTACGTGACCTTTTTTTTACCTCCTTTGTCTTCTCGATAACGTTCATCCACTTTATGGCTTATTTTGGGTATTGGAATGAAAATAAACTTAAACGCGTACCAAAAGAAATTTGGAAAAAAACGTCGTTTTTTTCCAAAAATCCACGTAAAAAAATTAGGCTGATATATCTTGTTTTTAAGAATCAATGTGTCTTCGCCATTCAGCGCAAGCTTCTGTGCCATTACAATGTCCGTTGCTTTTTCATAGTCCTCGGGCGTTAGTATATAACATCTCGCTTGTTGTTTCTTCATAGTCCTCTGGCCTCTTCACTAAAAAATTCTAATTCAACAATTCACAGAAAAAAATGTTGAAATTTAGCTGCAACCGACACTTGGTACTAAAGTTGAACTATTATAATGGTTCCTAATTTCACATTCATAGTGAAACTAGGTGAAACTACACCATTATAATGGTTCAACTTAGTGCCAAATGTTGGTTGCAACTAAAGTTCACCATTATTATTTTTTTTTTTTGGGGTGAAAGGTTAATTTAGAATTTTTACAGTGTATTTTTTTACAGTGTATGCACTGCACTGTGTTCCGTTTCTCCAGTCTTTGTCTGCGCACTGTTCCGTCTGTTCTTTCTACACAGCCCTCTTGCCTCTTCCTTTTGCTTTCTGCGCAACTTTAAATTCAACTGCCTTAGCAGTAAAACATTTTTACAGATATTATTTTGCTTCCGTTTTTACAACAGAAAAATGTTTGTTCCTTCATCAGATATACAGCAATGTCATTATCAACTTATTTTATATGTTTTGTTCATAATGAATACAATGTTTAATATGATATACAATAGACAAACATATTTGTAGTTTTTGTATCTTAAGTACTATATAGTTAAACATTTTGGGATTTTCTACTTTTTACTGATTTATTGCTTTGAGTTTTAAATCTATCTTAATATAAAATTTTAATTACAGGTGTGAACAAAACATATCGGGCTTTGATAAGGAAAGCTAACTAAACCCTACTTCAAACCCCCCCCCCCCTCCAAAAAAGTAAATGGTTGATAATACAATTGTGTTCTGACACAATTTCTCACTTCAGGCTCTATCGTGCACGAAACTGGATGTCAATAAAATAAGGGATGCAGCTCAAGTACCTGACCTAAAATACTGTGATACCAGTTACCACTAATATGTAGAGGAGCTCAAATTTTATGATGACTGTGCATTGAGAAAAATAATCTTGAAAAAAGGGTGTTTTTTTTTTTAGAGGCAAGGAACTTGAGCTGGAAATAAAACACAAAAAGAGATGTCTTTAATATTCATGTAATTTGCTTTATTTGAAACATAACTTTATGGCATTAATGTTTGAATATGATTTCGGACATGTGCTGGCTCATCCATGGGGTAACCTGGAGGTTGAGTTTTCACATATTTGGCTGAATGTCGGCAATGATGCGCCGAATGTTGGTTTCCAAGTGCTGCATTGTTCCTGGTTTATCAGCGTAGGCAAGAAACTTCGTATACCACCGGAGGAAATAATCAATGGGCGTCAAATCAGAGGAACAAGGTGACCAGTCAACAGGTCCATTTCGGGATAATATTTAACGAAATAATAATATCACACCGTCAGATTCATCTAACAGGTTTTTTTTTTGTCTGATTTGAAACAGAACTATTATCAGAAAAAGGCACGGTAGTTATTTTATACTCCTGCCATCTTCTTTTAACGTGTATTGCATTCAAAAATGTTTAAAAATATAAAAACAGTAAACAAATATAACTAACGTGCATTATTCGTGTACTTGAAGATGCCACTTTGAAGAGGTATAGCATGATAGTAAATGAACTTGGAAAATGCACTTAAATGTTTTAAAGCATTTATGCCGCTCAAAACTGTTATGAATAATGGAATTATATTCTGTTATTCTTGTTATTAGAATATTTTTATGACTTCCATTCACAGCAAACTAACAATCAGTATTTAATTTCTTTTTTCACTTAATGCCGTGTGAGTTTAAGTTTTATATAGAGAACTTGTTTTACAGTAAAATTTGCTCCCAACGTAACTAAAGCACAAAAAAAATCTTAACGAAAATGTTTCTACTTAGTACAGATTTATTCCTTCTTGCATAAATTTTTAGAAAATAAAATATAATAGCCATTTCTTTGCGCGTAAATTTCAAGTTTTGTCGGACGAACTTGTAGTGAAGGAAACGTATTCTAAACGTAAATCAGCCCCATCAAAAAAGAAAAGAAAAAAAATCTCATCCCTAAAAAGTTTCTCCTTGATACAAGTTAATTGTATAAATTTTTTAAAAAATAAAGTAAAATAGCTAATAGCTACTAATTTAGTTATTGAGTGTTGTTATCAAATAATTTTTGTTGTAAAAATGAAAAGTCCTTCACCATAATGACCTTATTAAATCCAAATTATCTGATCTAGTATAAATTCCACAGAAAATGGCTATACGACGGAATCTTGAATGGAATACACAAATGGACAAAAAAATATCCTTGTGTATTTCTCTTTGGCCGCACAGATAAAAATAGATGCGACACCTCTCTTGGAAGAAATGAGTTTTCCTCTTCTCCCAAGGTAACCATAGCAACCGAAAGAGAAGATAGAGGTGTGGTACCTGGAGATAGTTCCTTATAAGAAAAAAAGTAGTAGCCCTTTAGGGAGCAAAAGCTTTTGTACTCTTCATGGAAAGAGTTTGGAATGTAGAGCTTAGTCGTAGCGTAAGATGATGCATTACAGCCCTGTTGCTTGCTTCCTGCGGGGTGCGAGATACTACCAGAAGTTCTTATGTCCCAACAAAAGAACTTCTGGTAGTACCCTGCCATGTATATATATATCGATGATTTCGCAACAAGATTTCAGTTTCTTAATCAGAGGCATTTCAGTGTTTTTTGAACGGGAAATTGGGCGAGTATTTTTTGTTGTGGGTATTCCGAGGCCGTTGTAGCGTAGTGGTTAGGGCGTCGTTCACCGAACCGAAAGGTGTGGGGTTCGGAACGCAACCCGCTGCAGACCCGCAATGTACACTTGGGCATACGTGCATGTAAAATTTGTGGACCTTAAGTCCCAAGACAGTTCCAAGGGTACCGGAGGCTGGAGAAAATTTCCCTCCCCTTCAGTCTCAAATCCAAAAAGAGAGGTGGCGTAGTTGTGGTGGCTCCATCTGGTGTCATCCGAGTACAGGGTGTTAGGGTTAATGCCGGCTACCTATCAGATGGTTCTTTATAATGGCCAGGAATTCCCGTGGCTTTGAAAAGGGCGAATGTCGACAAGGAAATTGCCTCCCCGTTAAGAGAGAAAAAGTATTTTTTGTTTTAAATAATTTTACTTATTAAAGTTTGTTTTTACACCTACAAGAAGAGGAATTCATTTTAAAAACTACTTCCTTTTCTTTGCCAAATTATCAGCCAGTTTTGTTGCCAAGCCCCTTTTATGCAAATTCTTAGTGAAAATAAACATTTTCTGTAAACTTGTTTCTCTGCCAGTGCAGGCAAAACGACCTGATAATTCTAAAATTTATTGATTAACGTACTTATTATGTAAGTTACTTAATAATTCCATTGAAATTTTTAATAGTAGTTTCAGTTTACTTTTAAATTCTCAACAAGTGTTAACATATCGTACTTAATACTATTGCTTCTGAATGTTTAAAGCTAGTTTTAGATATTTAAAAAGTATTTCATGCAATAGTTTAATAACTTCATTTTAAACTATGAAGTGTTTCCTATAATTATTAACTAACTATAATGTAACGTAAGTTTTTTATTTCTTAGCAAATTTCACATTAAACCGAATATATTATTAATTATCGAAGAGTTTCTGGTTTCATGGGCTCAAAACAG
Organism: Octonoba sinensis; assembly: GCA_038502835.1. Classification (NCBI taxonomy): domain Eukaryota; kingdom Metazoa; phylum Arthropoda; class Arachnida; order Araneae; family Uloboridae; genus Octonoba; species Octonoba sinensis. Next base: position 57,448,170 of record CM076602.1, read on the forward strand.
AAACTTTATAATCTAAATATAGATTTCCGCCACGTTTTATTATAAGGTACAATTATGCGTAACTTAAGAAGCAATATTTTATACAACTAAATAGTTGCAAAAAGATGATTCACATCAATAATTACAGCTTAACTGAACTCACCTTCGTTTTTAGTTTACAGAAATAGCACTTCCGCGTACTCAGAGATGGTGCCACTACTGGGGCACATTATCTGTAACAATCAGTTTACATAATACTGTTTGTTTCTTATCGCTTCAGCCTTACCGAAGCTTCCTTCCATCTCTAGCAATATATATATATACACAGAGAACAAAATGATTACATGACACTACTTATTTTAATATTATATGCTATTTATATTTCTGTTAATATTTATATCAGTAGTTACGTTTATTTAAGAAACTTTCTATTCATTCAATCTTGCGGAAAAGAATAAACATCCGATAGTATTCTAAAATTTTTCATCATAATGACATCGAACAGCTCGGTAAAAAGAGATCATTTACCGTATCATTATCATTTAATATAAGTACTGACTTGAAAAGTATTAATTTGACGAAATATCAGCACACAAAAGTTAAAGGGCTTCGAAACTTGTACATTACCAAAAGGGTTCCGTAAAAAATGGAAAGGTTTGAAAATGGTGGTTAAAATAACTGAAGAATTTCCCTATACGTACGCTTTGACCAATGCCTTTACACCTATGCATGAATCTACAACATATCAATAAACCTGCAAAAGTTTATGCATAAAAATTGAGCCTTGACATGTGTACAAAGACAAAAATATTAATTTTCTTTCTTGGTGGTAGCATCAATCTTTGGATGCATATTTGCTTTGCAAATGTCAAAGTTAACGCTCAATTCTGGGAAATATATAGAAAAAGAAGAAACATCAATTACACATTTGGCTTCGATCCAGTATAAAATCAAATTTACTTCTCAACACACCCCGTAGATTTAAGTTTCTGAATGTAGGGTTATTAAGAAACACTCTCCACTATAGACTGTTAAAGTTGTTTTTAGGGAGAAGTTTAAAATGTATTTTAGTAAAACGTAGAAGATCGTGAGCACTAAAAAAATTATGTTTGTTTTTACTCACATGAATTTTTTGTTTTTTCTGTATACCCGCAACTTTTTTTAAAAATGCATTACTAGATTGATTGCTTATAAGTATAAAGAGAGAAGCACTGATTTAAATACAGAATAGTAGAAAAGCAATAAACTTTAAATTAAATAATCAAACATTTATTTATCATTAAAATTTTGTCTTCTACAACGAATGGTATGACGCTACCTGTTTACAATGGACATCATATGCATCAAAATGTTCTAATTCAACTTTAGAATTTTTAATAATCAACTGATTTCCATTACTTCTTTTTCCATTGACAAACTTCTGTCGTTCAACATGTTTTTCAGGCTGCTCCGGATCCTTTCCACCTCAGCTTTACTTGCTGAAATTGTAAACAAAACTTGAACAATCTGTGCTATGATTTTAAAAGTATTAAATTTTTCGGTGTTTTTTAGCTTTTCAAATAAATGCGTCAAAGAAATTGAAAGTCTGAAAGGACTAAACATCATGTGTCGCAACGATTTCCATTCTGCCAAAGTTCTGTCTAGTGGAAATTTGAATAAATCACAGATTTCCATAAGTTCGTATTCTCCATATCCCTCCAATCGACTCTCATGTTGCGGATAAAAGGCAGTGTTCAATTTTTGGGCCATAGTAGCAAAAGGAGATTTTCCAGGTCATCAAAAAACCTATGTGAAATGTTGTCACACGTATTTTTGAACAAGTCATGAAAATGGCTACCCTTTCCTTTAAAAAAAGTCTTCTGCTTTCTTGTTGTGCTCTTCTTCTCCAATGGCACATTTTTGAATATAGAAAATCCCTCTTTCATATCATCAATAGTGGTTGAAAATGTCTGCAAATACCTTGACTTTCAAGATACCAGCTCACCAAAATGTGTCAAATTGATTTGCAAATTCTTCATCATCTCAGTGGCAACAGAAATGTTGATTTCATTTTTTCCAAATATAAGGATGCTTTGGAGATAAAATTTATAAAATCCCCATAAGCATGTATCAAGTACAAATTTTCATAGGACAGAATATCTTTCAAGATACCTTTCGCATAGCTTTTAATATTGCTCGTATAACCACTGCTATGTATGGATGCAATGTTTGTCAAATGTTGCACCATTGAAGTATAGTTATTCATGATAACAGTAAGGGTACTTTCCAAAGAATTGGCCCATCGTTCGTGTGTCGCATATCGGTTTGAAAGAAAGCACTTTTTCATGGAGTGTGAGCTGGTGAAATCAGAAGTGACTTGTTCTATAAAGGGTGTTAGTCGACCTTAGTATCGTCATTATCCTGACAGCCATTGGACAGCTTTTAACAGCATCTTTTAGGCAAAGATCGAGTAAGTGATTGTAGCAGTGAATATGGATTGGTGAAAGAGCCTAACATCCGCCGGAAGCAGCTCCGTAGGTATTTAGCGTTACCCAGGCAGCACCCTGAGGGGTCCACTGGAGAAAATTGACCACTAAAGGTCAGATTCGTAGAAACTTCTGAAGCAATCAAAAGCAAATTCTGAGCCGTTCAAGAAAAATGAAATAAAAATTCACCGAAAAGTCATAAAAGCATAAAATATCTCAAATCAATTTTTGCACCTTTAGGTTGCATATTGTTGAGAATTAAAAAACAGAGAAATGAAATAATGTTTTTTTTTTTTTTTTTTAGTAGCTTCGTTCCAACTTTAAAATATTTCCTCCAACTCCGTTCCAGCTCCTCTCGGTGTTCCGGATAGTTTTATTAGGCATCATAGTATATACTAATTTAGATTTTAAATTTTATTTATTTTATTAAGAAGTAAAAATGTATTTTATACTTATTCATCCTCGTCTTCGATTCCTTTCACTAAAACCCTCTTTTGAAAAATCCTCAAAACTAATTTTAATGCGGAAAAATAATTTTTAAATTTTTTTGATTTAAAAAAAAATCTGAGCAGTTGAGAAATTTCCGTACTACTGTTTCACTCCCGTTCCAAGCGAAAATTCTTTGCTCCACTGCTTTGTGATCTTGCTCCACACTCCGTTCTAGATCTGTTTCAAAAGACAGCAGATTTTTAAAACCTTCAAGATAGGCACAATTCAGTTAGCCCTCGAAAACGATTTCCGAAAATCAGAGGAAAGTACACTGCATAATAATTAGCTGAATATTAACAAAGGATGCAAGATAAAAAGTTGATAATTAATATATTTTGAGCACTGACGAAATTGTTACTTTGTACTTACACCACCGAAACGATCTAAAGAAAGACTAAATTGCTATTGACTTTTTAATACAGTAATCCAGAGACGTATCTAAGCGCGAGAGTCCAAACCGAAAGAAATAAAAGCCTTTCTTCCTGATTGAAATGAAAACAGAAACAAGAGCCGCTGCCCTTTCTTTATGAGATAAAAATGGAGCCAGCACATATCGCCAAGAGATAAATTCCCATCTTCCATTCTGTTACTATGGCAACCTAGCACAAAGGTAGCGCTGATGGAACGTGATAGCTCCTTGTCTCTTTGTAGCATCCAAGCATTATGGAAAGAAAAAAGTTATCTTTTTTATCGCAAGGTAAAGCTATTAATGGACTAGAAGCATACTTCTAAATGTTTTAAATGAGATTAAAGAACTACATTTCTAACATTGTGTTTCATAAATCAAAAACTAATGGTTTGTAATTTGCGAAAAAGATATAGTATTTGTTTGGTACTGAAACAAAGTGAGGAAAACAAATTGTAAAAACTATTCCATTTATGGTAGTAATCAATGCGATGAAATCCTAATTGGTGGTTCCTTCTATAATGACGAATTTTAAAATCCTATGCGAAATTGAATTTAATGTAATAAAAAACAATTCTAGTGTAGTATAAATATTATTTTTAGAGAAGAGAAGTTTCTCTTAACGTTTTTCTTTGAGAAAGAAAAATATTAACAATAAATTAAAAACTAAACAAGAACACGTTGCACTTCTTCTCGGGCGTGATAAAGGAAGATATGTAATTTTTATACCGAGATACTGACTGAAAAAAAAATATTTTTGCACCAATACTTTCGTTTAATATAAACTTTGCTAGAAAGTACGTTTTGAAAATTTGTTATTCATGATTATTTTTCAATATCGTACACCGACTTAAGCATTTTAAGTTAAAAGATTTAAGTTTAATTTTGAAATGTTTTCGCTGATTAAGTCTGAATCGAGGAATATTCTTCTGGGTTGAGAATCTCATTTTTCAGCGAGCAATGAAAAGTAGTTTTTTTACTTTTTTTACATTGGCTGGCTAAAGAAGAAAATGTATTATTCTCTACGAAAATCTAATGCGCTTTCATTCAATAATTATTTTGGGTCCATGATATAGAGAATAGTCTTTTCTTTCTTCCCTTTTACCTCAATTTTAGAGATGTATAACATGTTAAGCCGGGGCAAAGCTTTTTTTTTTTTTTCTCATTATCACGAATTTCCAAACATTTAAAACTTAAATGTTCAGAATTCCTCAGGTTGAATGCGGCAATGCTGAATAATTTTTAAAATTACTCTAATCAAGAAATCAAAATGCATACATTTATTAATCCACTCCATACGAATTCATTATCCTTTAGGGAGAATGCAATTACATACTAAATAATTAGTTTTATTTTAACACTAAAGGAACTGGACATTTTTAATTTTTTTAATTTCAAATTTAAAAAATGATAAAATATGATTAATGTTTCCAGTTGATTTCAATCTAAAATAATGTCAATGTTATCTAGTGTAAGTATAAAAATCTCTCTATTAAAAAAATCAAAAACACTTTTCTTTGTCTGTTTTTACAAATTTAATTAGCAGTCGAGAATTGTTTGTTTCGATATTTTTCGGTTGATACAAATACAAATACAAAAGTGACGGCCAGCAACAGGCTCAGGGCCCAGCTAGGCTGGTCCTAGTCGCTTTAGTAGTCCCCAATGAACATCAAGAGATTTCTTAAACGTTTTTACCCCGCTGCAATTAACAGTCGCTTCTGGTAAACTATTCCAATTGCCTATAACCCTATTGAAGTAGTAATTTTTCCTAATTTCAAGATTAGCCTGAGATTTGAAAAGCTTAAAACAATGACCTCTGGTTCTACTATCAGCACATAGCTGCAATCCATCAACATTTCCCATCTTAATGAATTTAAACAACTGAATCATGTCCCCTCTAACTCTCCTTTGCTCAAGACTATACATATTGGGTACCATACAATTTATGTTAAGGTGCACAACAAAAAACGCAATTAAAATATAATAGTAAAAAATATTAATGTTCGAATTCTGTATAATTTTCTTAAAAGTATTTACCCACGAAGATCTTCTTTTCAATTTAAACTTTTAACTAGAATTTAATCTAAACCTTAATCAGTATCGATGTTTTGGGAACCACAACCCTTCAATGATACTCTTCAAGCATAGGGGTATCAAGGAGGGCCAGGTCCACACAGCAATGTATCTACCTCCGGTCGGCCACGAGCTGTCGTCGAAACCCGTGCCCGGGGGAGGGCAGTCCTAAGGCCACGTGCTAACAGGGTAAAGGGGTGAAGTAGAAAAAGTATCGATGTTTTCGATACAAAATGAAATCAATAAGAATACGAAACACAAAATTAAATAAATACAAGGATAAATATATAAGAATATTTAATGTACTGATTTTAAATGTTTTTATTTTAACCAAAATAGGGTGATGTCACCAGGGTCGATCCAACATGTTTAACAGGGTCCGGTTTTAATGAATTTTGAAAAGTTTTTTGTGAAAATTTAAACATACAGTAATGAAAATTTTCGATTTTTTGTCGTCTTTTAAATGAATAATTCTGTGAAAAATACGATTTGGTAGCTCGGAATTTGTGACGATTCCGTTTTGATTGGCCGGTTCTTACTATTCCCTTCTTACAAACTGTTGCGATTTCTCGAACTGCCTGACACCATTTGCGAATGACCCCTAATTAAAATTGCAAATTTCTCAAAAATACAGGAATTTATTTTCTGTAATGTTTTCTTACTTATCAGTATTTTTTTTTAAGTGTAGCTACCATAGCCCCCTTAACTAGATGCCTTCCGAAATGGAGCGAAACCCATTACATTACCGGCAACGATTTTCACCCGATGATAAAGAAATCACCGCTAGAGGGCACTACCTATTTGCTATTGGAAAACGGTGTTTTACTTGTAAACGCTTGGTAAATTGCGAAAAAAAGCGGTAAAAATTGTTCTTTTAAAAAAATAATTTGATTTTTTTTTTTTTAATATTTAATCATATGACTCAATAATTACATTTTTTTCGCTCTTATTTTATGATGCAGTAAAGCAGTGGGAAATTAAGTGATATTTGAAGTTAAGTGATATTTGATTATTTGAAGTTAAGTGGTATTTGATTAGTGAATTTTTGATATCTCGTTAATCTAGGAGCATTTTAACGGAGCATCAAACTTTTATTTCATTAAAGAGGTTTTCTCCTAATTGTAGGTATTTTAAAAGAAAAATGTTGTTACACAAATTAACAGAATTTTCTTTAAAGTAATGATTTAAATGAATAATTATTTATGCAATTCATACATGAAGAATATAATACACATAATTTCAACTGGCATTTTTACCGATGTAAGGAAACAAATAAAAATCCAGCTCTTGACTAAAACTTTTAATTTTAATATTTGTTTCAGAACGATGCTATGGTTAAAATAATTAAAGATTTAAGCACTTTGAAAATTTTTGAGAAGATGTAATGTATCACTTCCATGATCGATTAACAATAAAGCTATACATGTGATATATATTTGAGTAGATAGTTATATGGACTCATTTGTTTTAGAAAAGAGGAATGTCTTATTATTATTATTATTTACTTATAGTGATCTTGAAAATTAAAAATTTTTCCCTGAATTTTAAAAGTCAAGAGTTTTGCAAAGGCTCTGAAAAGATGTTCAAAGTTTTGAAATGCTTTTAAGTGTACTTAGAGTATGAGATATATTTTCTCGCAATCTAATATTTTCCAAGTAATCATTGCTTCAAAAAATGAGCAGAACGATGAGGACGTTAAATTGGGAAACTTGGAACCAAATTCTTCATTTAGGCAAGTTATAAAAATTTTGCATAAAAGTCAAGTTTTTATTCTTATAATAGAATCAAATTTAATCTTATCATAGAATCTGCTCTATCCCCCCCCCCCCCGAAAGAAAAAAACCAGTCCTTTTGGTTTCAATAAATAAAATTATAAATACATAAATAAAAATTATACATAAATAAAATAAAAATGGTTAAATATGTGAATAATTACAATTTATTATGCATTGTACTGAAGTGATATTTTAGGCATGAAGAATAGGACAAATATTACTTCCAAATTATTCTTATTAATTCATCCATAGAATTAAATATGTTCTTGAAATATGATTAGAATTTGCTTCTATGCATGAATAATAATTTGTATTTCCCTCCTTTCTAACTTTCATTATTTCTTATTGATTCATACATGTCTTCGTGTAACTAGTTACATTTTTTAATAAAAAATCAATAAGTTCAATTTAATTAATATTTGCATAACATAAAATGCATCATAATACATAATCAACCGTATTCCAAGGACAAGCTACAGTAAAGATTAGACAACATAATAAATAATGTATATTTATATAAAAAAAGTTTTGCACTATATTGTTATTAATTAATTGATTTTTTAAATTTTTTTTTGCCAATTAGACGTTATGAAAGACACACACATAATAATAAGAAGAAGAATAATTCCCTTGTCTTGATATAGCGGAGATCCATTTTTCACGCAAACTAATGTCCGATTGAAACTATTTTTTTCTTTTACTGAATTTTATGTGCAAAATGGGACAACACAGTAAACCATCTTTCTTTAAGTTACATTGGTCCTGAAAAGGACCGTTTTTAACCCAAAGAATCAAATTATTAGGGAAAAAAAGAAGAAATAGCAATGGAAAACTAATTTTCTACTCTTCAAACTAACGCAAAGTGCGCGCTTTGTAATAGCAGATAAGTAGCGTTCTTGGTGGGAGAAAAGGTAACTAAAATCCGCGGCCAACTTTCCCCGCAAATCGCTAGGCATCTAGTTAAGGGGGCTATGGTAGCTACAATACTTTGAGATTACAAATAGAAATAATTGTGATTTATGAAAAATAAAATTTGTAATGAATAATATAAGGATTTCAACAGTTAGCCTCAATTTGAATTATCTAAACTTGACGCCTATTTAGAACATTTTGGAAAGTGGGGGAAAAAATGATGTCAGTGACGCGGCCTATCTTCAACATCCTAGTTTTTGAAATCCTAATCGTAGTTAATACAGTTAATAGAAATATATATGTATCTTACAGTAGCTGTTTCTTGATTGTAGCCATTACAGTAGCCATTTCATTATTCTTATGATTATCAGTTTAACCCTCTTTTTCATGCATTTATTTATTTGTGTTATAAACAAAAACTTCATATGCCGCAAAATAATTTAGCATCTCAGAATTGTTGTGTAATAATTTATTTTTAGAATTTTGTCCTGTATAGTCAAAAATTCGTATTCTTGTATGGAGATGTTTTATGCTTTTTTACCATATTTATTCAATATAATAATAAACATGGCAAAATTGAATATTCAAAATTCATTTATAAGGAATAAGAAGCTGTAAAATAATAACTAACTGCCCAGTAATGCGAATCACGCTTCAAAATAACTAAACAGAATTCGATTTGAAACTAAGATTTTCTCTTCTCACTTGAATCCTCCATGGACTCCCAAATATATTTTAATCTTTTAACAATCTTGAATACCCTATAAAGCATTTTGTGGTTTCTAAGAATTGTTTATAGTGTCTAGATGAGGACGACATGCAAATTGCAGCACAAAAACGAATCTGCATAAAAATTTGAAGCAAAAATGTATGTCACCTCATATGGAGCTTTCATGCATGAGAGGGTTACTTAAGAAAGCAGTGATTGATTGCCATCGTGCTGAACATCTATAGTTCTTAAGCGGCCTGTAACTTCCTAGTACTGTTGATGTTTCGTTAAACCAAATGATTGTAATTTGCTTTTTATGTAGTTTATTATAAAAACGTGTTTGATAGGGCTCATCTTATGATTTGACATATTATGGATATTTAGAAATTATTTGCTAACCAAGTATTAAATCGAAAAATTGGTATTTCTGAATTGTTATTAAAATTGACAATAAATGGTGCGCTTCTAAAAAAAATCGACGACTATAATGGCATAATTTATTTTTCATATTTACATATCAATTGAATATTAAAACTGGTAAATAGTTGGTATCAGTTCAAAATTGGTAAGGCATCTGTTACACGACAAAAGCTTTGCTCCTATTGAAAGAAACTAGAGAAAAGTTTTGAAACCAAAACATAAAAAATTTTTAAATATTTGACAGAAACATTGTTATATTCCTCGATCTGTTGCTTTCATTCAGATATATTATCAAAAGAATCATATTCAATGGGAGGTTTTGCCTTTCGAAAGTTTTCGTTTCAGATAAGGAAAGGACAAAAAGCAAATTATTATTCTTTTTGCTATTTTTCAAATCATTCGTTTGGGCGCCACAACAAAAGTGAGGATTCGATTCGCATCCATTTATCGTGCCGAGCGAAAAATGAAGTTAGGGAAAATGGCGAAGGAAGATGCGCGTTTCCTTGGATACCAACATGGTTGTGCTTCGGTTTCAAGGTCCCTGAAAACGATGATGAAACAAGATGGCAGCCGGCTGCCGTTGTCCTGGTAACCTGGAAATTGTTGCTTTTTTTTATTCGAGAAACAAGATGGCGGCGACAGGACGGTCCTAATCTCTAATTGTGGTCGGCGCCGGCATTGGATGGCGCTTGAGCATTTATCTATTTCACTCGCTCGTTTTTTCAAGTGTAATAAAAACCAAAAATAGAAAATGATAGACAGAAAGTTAAAATTCGTCTCAATTATTATTAATTTCCTTTAGCCTTGAATTTTATTATGCTTTATGCACAGGGTCACAGCCAAGGGGTCATATAGGGTATAAAACCACCGCCCCCCCCCCCCCCCCACCCCGAACCCTTAGCTGTTTCTTGTTTCATGCAGCATTTCTGATCCTAGAATGGTAATATTTTTATATGTAAGCAGGCCAGTGCCGCAAATATTTGCAAGGTCGTATAGCGCACGAAGGCAACGTATCAAAAAAAGCGCCATTTCACCGAATTGAAAAGCACCCTTGAAAAGAATCTCTAATCAAACACCACGGGCCTGTATATTAGGGATGTAACGAATAGTGAGTTGGCCGAATACCGGCCATTCCTTACAGGCCGAAGCCGAATATTCGGCCATTTCTGTTAGGCCGAAGCCGAATATTCGGGGGCCCAAAATTTGGGTTCTTAGGCCGAATACCGAATATTCGGCAGCCCAATATTAAAATTTCTAGAAAATCGTTGTAATAGAAAGTATGTGTCAAACTAAAAATTATTCACAAAGTCAAACACCAATTACTCACAATCTATTATGTATGAGTTAATTATGTTTGTTAAAAATTTAAAACTATTTAAAATTAATCTATTTTCTCTATTGTTTTGAATGTAATAAAACAAAGAATTTCACCCACAAGTTTAATATAAAATGACAGATTTTATGGTAGTAAGCATTAGCATTATTTTACTAATTATTTAATTCAAATGAAAGAATTACTATTGCTTAGTGAACTTTTACCTTTCTCAAAACTGTTTTATGAAGATATTTTAAAAGTTATAAAAGTTAATGTTTTCATTTTATGGGGTATTTTTACATATTTATTTTTAAAAGATTTATTGAAATTTAATACACTTAACTGGAATATATTTTTATTTTCAAAAACCTCAATAACTTATGCTATCTAAATATTCATGATATATTCTCACATTTCTCTCTTACCCAATATTCACAATAAATCAGTCTACCAAACAAAGTCCGACTTTCACTTTGTTAATAAAAATAAAATAAATTTCTCATACTTTCCAATATTATTAACTATTGCCAGATTTTGGGAGCAAATGCTAAATAAACAAGACGGAACGTCTAGAACTATACGAGCCTACTTTCCCGTATACACCGAATTCAAATTTATAATCTAGCTATATCTCTCTCTCTCTGTCTTTCTCGTTTAGCTTTAGTTCTTAATTGCTTCAAACATACCTTTTTCAACGGTTAATACATATTTATTCAATCATTATTTATTAAGTCATTCATGAATTTATTCACTCATTTATTCATTCATTCTTTTGCTTATTCATTTAATCAATCATTAATTGAAAAATATTCTTGAAAATCCCGATCAAAAAATTTCATAGGAAAATAGGCTCATTGGTTCTGGATGAACTTTCTATTTGTACATGTTCTACGTCATAAGAGCTTTCCGATAAAGTTTGGTCCAAGCAAATCGGTCCATTAGATCAGAAATTATATAGTATTGAAATTTCCCCGTAGGCGGTATGTTAATTTTTTTTGAACTGTTCAAAAATGAACAAAAATTGTTCAAATCAATATTTCACGCCAAGAACTTCTTCCAGTGAGCTTGTTCATGGGAACTTATATCTTGTACCCAGAGTTTACATAATTTGCTTCATTTTCCCCCATAGGCGCTAATGTTAAAATTTTTTGAACTGTTCAAAATTGAACAAAAAATTGTTCAAATCAAAAAGGAAATGAGATGTCCTCGCCGAGATCTTTCGAATTCAAAAAGAATTTTTCCAATCGGACAATTCGTTCAAAAGTTATTAGGGGGGGACAGACCGACAGACAGACCGACAGACAGACACGACAGACAGACGACAGACCGACAGACAGACAGACCGACAGACAGACAGACAGACCGACAGACCGACAGACAGACAGACAGACCGACAGACCGACCGACACACTTTTTCCCCATCTCAAAACCCTACTTTCAAATTTTTTATTTTTCAATCTTTATTTAATTACTTAACTTATTTTTGACTTTTCTTGATTTCTAACGATATTTTCACGATACATTAAGCCTTCTTTCATGCTTTATTATTATTTTTTTTACTTTTACGGGAAAGTAGGCTAAAAATACAATATTAAAACTTTAAAATCTGTTTTACTCAGTCAAGCCTAAAACAATGTTTTAAAAAAGTAGTTTTTTTCTAAGTTATTTTTATTTATTAAAACTATATACTAATGTACTCTTTTGCAATAATTATAATACAATTTTAAATAATTTAAATATACTAATTTATTTATTTTTTTACATTTCTATTGCAGCAGAACTATTCGGCCGAACAGTCCATCGATATTCGCCCAGGCAGAATATTCGTCTAGGTGATGAAATGACTATTCTGCAAAAGGGCCGAATATTCGTTACATCCCTACTGTATATACGGACCTCCCCCATCTCCCCATAGAAAAAAATTTTGCTTCCGTCACTCCACAGGCAGCATCACTCACTCAAGTTTTCCTTTAATTTTCAGAAACATCTTGATAAAATGTTGAGTGTTAGAAAAATAAAAAATAAATAGATATAAACTGAGCAAGACAGAATGGTGTTTCGCAGAATCGTTCTCTGGGTTCTCTTCACATCATTTAGAAGGTATTGTCATCAGCGCCTGATCTAAGGGAGGACAAAATCGACAAGTGCTGTGTGCGGCTCATTCTGACAGCAGAAAAATTAGCTACATGTATAAATTAAGAGGAAACTAAACAAAAATTCAATTAGTTCCAAAGCAATGAAGAAGGAAAATATAAAAGACTTAATTCAAATCCGATTTGAAAAGCCCTAAACGGAAAAAAAAATTATTTTCTTAGGTGTTTTGTTTCATGAAATGGAATATGGAAGAAAAAATTTATGAGTAAAAAAAGGCAAACTTAGACTTTACGGAATACAAAATGTCATTTTCGGTATCAAAATTCTAAATTCTTAAAAGTTTTGAAATCCATCCTAATGAAAAAGACGGCAAAATATTTTATTTTTAAAACAAGAATGGTGATTAAAACGCGATTTTCTGTTTTATTGTCACTTTTTATTTTCCTTATTTTTGCTAGGCAGTGATTCTAACGCTTAAAAATTAAAAATAATTTAAATAATTTTTCTTTACTGAGCTTTAAAACGTATGTAGGAAAACTTTTTTAAAAATATATAGATTAAACATTTTTTAATATGATTTGCCGAAAAAAAAATTTCGGCAAATATTTGCATTTTTTCTAGAATGATGAAAATTTCAAATTGAATCAGTACTGCTGCTATTTCAAATTTTTCTCTTCTTTGATTGATGTTTATTTCCACCATTGTATCTGAATTCTGCATCATACGGTCCTCAAAACTTTAAAAAAATAAAAGTTATTAATAGCTGAAACTGAATTCGTCATTTTTGTAGCGTAACCCTAAGAGCTGAAATTTTTAATGCAAGATAGTTTTATTTGTTTACCGTATTGGCGCAAAAATGCATTTAAAAAATTTTCTGCTGGCGGAAAAAAGATAAACATTGGTTCTAAAAAATAAAAATGAATTGGAAAATGAAAATTTAAAATTTAAAAAATTATAAAAAAATGGAAGAAGAAAAAGGGGTAAGGGGAAAAAAAGACTATCCGCTTTCAAATAGTGCAACGAAAAATGTCTATAAAAAAAGACATGTTTCATGTAATTTTATAAGTGCATTACTAAATTTTTTAAAAAACTAATTTTATGGTCATTTTACTCCACATGATCCTATAATAGGAGTAATAACGATCCTATATTGTCGATTGACCATCCGGTGGAAAAAACTTTACCACGACGCACAGAAACTTTTCAAAGTATGTACTGACCTTTGATAATGTCAAAGCATCACTTTTTAACAAAACTTCCAGTGCAGCTAATTTTATGACATGTGTACTATATTTTGGTAAATACTAACGATTTCTTTTATTCATTTTACACTGGTTTGCCCAGATTGATATCAACTTCATGAAACGTTGAAAAAAAAAACGGCGCTCAAAATTATTGCTTGAAACTTCCCAGGGGAAAAATAATATTTTTCAACAATTCAGTTGATGAACGTAGTCATAAAAAATTCAAAATGCTGAGGAAATGAAAAAATATACGTTTGCTCAGCATCAGTCCTAATACGCCGTTTTGTTTATTTACTTTTTAGTATACGTCACTACAGTTTCATTTCTGATTTGTTTATTTTATTGTTTCTCGTTTCTCACCTCTAAAAAGTTAGATTTCCCTGTTTTACGATCGTTCTTGTGCTCGTAAAACTCGTTCACAGATCTGTTAGTTACTTTCCGACTTTATTACGCTCGAAATGTTAGCTGCATTGGTGCGCAAATCTCTGCTCGTATAACTTTTACGATATAAAGACTTCTGTTTTTTCCTTTGCTTTTAAGTGAATTGTAGATTTTCTTAAAGTTGCTTTGTTTAGATTTTTAAAATGCTTCTCATTTGAGCTACCTTTTAGTATTGTAAACCTAATGAATTTTTTCAATCTTTAATTGCGCCGCTAAATTGGGGTAACTATCAAAATTATACATCATTACTTTTTTGGGGTAAAAAGAATTTTTTTTCCTATTAAAATGGGTATTTTATTACTTCAATTACTTTAAAGTATGAAAGAAAATACATAATAATGCATTTTACGCTACGATTTTCCAAAATCTTGTCAAATTTAAAAATTGCACTTCTAGTGAAAGTTTTTTGCACTCGGACCACTCTGACGCTGGACGCCTCAATTAATTACTTATATACCATTTGCCCCTTTTTAATAAACACTCCTATTTCGAAAAAATACATTGTTGGAAGATAGATGCTTACAAGTGTAACTAACATTAGTGTAACTAAATCGTGAATTTTTAAGAATTACACTGAATGCTTTTTCAAAAAAAAAACGCGTTTATAACATATTAAAGTAAAAAGAAAAGAGCATGCAGCTCATTGCATAAAATAAGAAATGAAAAATATTAATGGGCGCTGAAGCAGTTGACAAAGTGAACCCCGCAAAGTGAATGATTGCCCGCCACTTTGCCCAAAAATGCATAGCATTTGCTTCTCATAATTATGTGTCGTAAGCGATTCATGTTTGGAATAATTATGAGACCAAGTGTCCAATGTCAAGGTCATGATCAAAATAAATGTTAAGGCAGTTTTTTTAAGGGCAGACTACAAAGAGTATTTCGGGACCCATTTGTTACTTTATTTTTCTGTACTTAAGAGTGCCTATTTGGCGGTATTTCATTTTAGGAAATTACCTTGTTCTAGTTACCTCGTTTGTTTTAGTGTGGTTGAGAGAGGGTGGAAGGATAGTGCTGAAGATAAGAATTGGAGTCAGATGTGAATATTATTTCTTTGTATATTTTATATTTTAGCAACGATGTAGAAAACCCGAGACCGGATGTCTCGAGGAAGAATAGATTCTGAATGCATGGCAGAATAATATTACATAAATAAAAACAATTTTATGAAAACAACGTTGTTCTTGCACACTAAAAAGGTAGAAAATAATAATCCTATGAGCCTGGCAGAATTTCTGAATAAATTGGTCACATTATGGTAACATAGTTTCTAATTCTTATAAAACGGAAAACGTTGGGCGCATGAATTCTTTATATTATTATGTTATGACTGCTTGTTTTATAGATCATTGATGTATATATAAAGTTCAAAGAGGATTATACTATTGATGATATGCTAATTTTTGAAAATTTGCTATGACATTATGATCAGTACAGATGGCATAGGTAAATGAATTTTGATCAAAGTTGTGATGTTACATATAAACATAGATTGTGTTTATAGAAGCATTTTCATCCTAAAATTTTGTTCAAGATATATATAGTTCAATTCGTTCAGAGTAAATATTATTTATATCTCCAATGAAGTAAATTGACTATGATATATTGAAACAGTATTAACCAGGTTTTTTTTCATAGAAATTTGAGTTTGCTAGAAAAGTCTTGATGTTTGAGTACATGCACCCAACGTTTTTCGTTTTGTAAGAATTAGAAACTCTGCTACCATAATGTGACCAATTTATTCAGCAATTCTGCCAGGCTCATAGGATTATTATTTTCTACCTTTTTAGTGCGCAAGAAAAACGTTCTTTTTATAAAATTGTTTTTATTTATGTAATATTATTTTCTTCTTTTTGGTTTTTGATGGGTGAAATTTCGCAATCGTAGAAATTTATTCAGAACCTCTATGTACAATGCAATTATCCTTACTACAAAAGTTAGCGTTCGCGATTTAAAGACAAATCAGATATAAAATTTTATACAATATAAAATGACTTAT
Organism: Octonoba sinensis; assembly: GCA_038502835.1. Taxonomy (NCBI): domain Eukaryota; kingdom Metazoa; phylum Arthropoda; class Arachnida; order Araneae; family Uloboridae; genus Octonoba; species Octonoba sinensis. The sequence goes on from CM076602.1 coordinate 57,464,491, forward strand.
GAAACTTTTATTTCAAACATTTTTGATACTGCAATTAAGCTAACACTATTCCACCAGGACTTGAGGAAACTGCTACTTTTTTCTTTTGGATGAAGGTAAGCCTTAAGAAATCGAACTAAAAACCTCTATATCTGGCGTCCTTATTGACTTAGAAACTTCGAACGAATTTCATCTTGTGCGGAAAAATCAGCGCTTTCAATCGATATATTATATTAATATGTGCAAGGTTTTTTTTCACCCCCATATTGGGGAATTTATGTGGAAATTTGGGTAAAATTGGTATAAAAAAAGGAACTACCTGTCGGATTTTTATGCGTGATAGAATATTGCATTGTCATCTGGTTCTGAGCTATATGTAAAGTTTCAGCACAATAGCTTATAGTGAAAGGGTCGAAAATTCGATTGCAAAATTCCGCGGACAGACAAGAGACAGACAAGAAAGCGAGTTAAGAAAAACGTTGTAAAAAATTGGCTAGGTTTAAGAAGTAAAGTGCGACAGGGAGTTTTGCATCTAGAAGCTCCCTGGCGCATTGAAAAAGGGATTCCAAGCAATCCCGACACATATGTCTGCATTTTAATGCTCATTTGTGCTTTAAAATAACGTGAAATTATATTTTTTATTATGACTTAATTATTTATACTTAAACCCTTTATTTTTCGCGTAATTTAATACCACTTATGATCAACAACAAATTACCAGAACTTGGTTCTAGAGTACTTAAAAGTGTTCAATTACTTCAAATTATACTCAAACAAAAACTTGTTTGCGAATAGAACTCTGCTCGTTTTAATTAAAATAAACCAAGCAAGACAGGAAACACTTTGGATTTCAAATGAAAAAAAAAAGCGTCATGGTCTCTCACACAAAGTTTGTCCTACGAAATTTAAACAGTAGCAAGAACTATTAATTAAATATTTACTTGGCTTTGGAAAGAGCAGTTTAAAGACAATACAGTTCGGAAAATCCGATTTAGAAGTCAAGGTTACTGCATTGTTGTGTAAAGGATTTACGTTTTAGTTTCTTCTACAGATTGCAGAAGCAAAAAGCCCTAACTCTAAGGACTCTAAATGATTAATGAGTTGAAGTAGCTATCGCTATCGATCAATTTCACTGTTTTTTCCCCTTCTTTTTTTGAACCTATAGCGTCCGAAGTAAAGACGCTAAAGTTCACGGCGAAAATCGCACAAAGATGTTTCCATAAATATAGCAAGCTTTCTCCCTGTGGTATCAAATGTGGTATGAAGAATATTTCTTGACACTTTATGTCCTCAAAATTGAGAAGCTTTTGACCTTTGGGTTACGAGGCTCTTCAAATTTATTTTGCTTTAAAACTACTCTAGGCGGAATGTGTCTCGGAAAGCTGTAAATTTTGTAGACACTTTTACAACTCTGCTTCCGTAGAAGTGTTAGGTTTAATCTATTGTGAATGACACCATAAAAATTTGTATGAAGCCAATGAATTTAAGCTTTCATCCAAACCTATTTGGAGCTCAGAAAACTGTTAACTCAATTCTTATAAATTAGAATATGGATGGCTAAGTTGCCAAATCAATTAACTGTACTTCTAAAAAACGTCTTTATATTCCAGTTCTGTAAGGGCTCTAGACATGTAGTAAGGGAATTTAAAATGAAGTTTTGGTAAGGCACATTTCAAACCAGTAAAAAATATAACTCACAGTAAGTAAAAAAAGTGCCCAATTGCTTCTATGGAATGCAATTTTTTTTTTTTTTTTTTTTTGTTAGTTTTCACAAGTTTGGTTATTGTGGAGTTAATGGTTTGGCAACTACTGAGCCATTCATATAGCATATTAAAATATGACACATCCAAAATGTCGAAACTTCATTTTCTACATTTTTGTATTACTTATTTTTATAGGGTTCACATTGTCTTAAGGGTTAAAGTTATCTAAGAAATGTAGAGCGGAATGTGTTCAAAGTGTTTAACAGGGATTTCTTTTTGAATGTTTCCCCTTTCCCATCTTTCTCTTTTCTGACTCTTTCTCTTTTCTGACTCTTTCTTTTTAAAATCTTCTGTTCAGTTTCTTTTATTTCTATTCACAATTTTAATCATTATTTTCGCGAAGAAAAAAAATCCTGATTAATTCTTATCAAATCGAGCTCGGATTATCCATCGAAATTTATCTTAAAACTTTGGCCTTTTTACCGCACTTTTTGCCCTTCGTGACCATCTAAAAAATAAATATTAAAGATAAATTAACCGTACGTTGTAACGTCACTCTTTCTTTTCAGGCTGTCTGTATGAATTTTGCGTGAGAAAAATTGATATTAAAGAATTTTCTACTAGTTTGTAACGGCTTTTATTTATTGTCTGCTTCTTTGTTTATGCAACCTCCCTTTGCATATTAATAAACATAACCAAATTTCGTATACTTCGTTCATAACAAAATCTACGATGACGTCAGAAATTAATCTTTTACAGCTCTACTCATTATATTTACTGCAAGTGAATACACACACATATATGCTGGGACGATCGATACCGGTCCCCCGCCCCTCCCCTAGAAGGCATCGGATACTCGGTATCCGACTTATTTTTAAATATATGGAATCGGATACGGCTACTGCCCGGTTATCATACATGCCAAATTTGATTTTTAAAATTTAATTGAATAGCATATTTTGAAACTATGTGTCATTGAACACTTACTACGTATTAGGAAGGTGTGGTGTGTTTCAAAATTCGCGTTGAATTTATAGATTTCAAACAAAACAGCTGAATATATGGTACGGATCTGTCAGACCAGAAACACCGAACATCCGGTATCCGGCGAAATCAACATCCGATGTGTCCCTAGCCCGGACCTTGGATCCCCCGAAACAAAATCCTGGGTGCTCTACATTATTAATATATGAATATAACCATACCTGCAACACGTGAGCTCTCATTTTTTCAGATCTCTCTAAGGTAAACATCTCAATTTTGCTCAACTCATTCTTCAAATTTTGCTCAACTCATTCTTCTAATTTTGCTCAACTCAGCTCCTTCATTTTGCTTCAATCGACCTTCAAATTTTTCTCCACTCAATGTTTTACTCGCGCTTGACTCCAAACCTGTGATATTCTACGTAAAATTTTTGAAAATGTGATTAGTAAATTTTCTTTCATGAAAATATAAGTTCACATGCACATTTTATTTGAACAATGAATGGAATGAAATATTAACGTTCTGAAGATAAAACTCGTTTGCATAGTTTTGTTTCGCTCCCCATTTACCAAATTCGATGAATTCAGAGCGTCCATAATTCAATTCGAAAACGACTTTCATGAGATAAGCAGCTCAATTTTATTCAACATTGCCTCTCAAGGGGAACGTGTCGTTCTTTTTCATCGAAATACTTCCAATAAATTTAATTCGGAACTCGACATTGCCGGGGAATATCGGGGCCATAAAAGTGATGAATGCATCAGGCATGAGGAATAGTTTCAGTGAATTAGCTGCTTCATTGTATCTCCATTTTTTGACTCTGTATCTTTGTTCTTTCGTTTCCCACGAAATTTCGATTTCTAAGAGTGCAATAATAGTGTAAGTTATTTTTAAAACATTTCAAGCAAAAAAAGAAACCAATAAGACTAAAAATATATAGTTCTTACTTTATCAATAAATAATCCTCACAATAGAAAATTTTTCACTTTCGGGTAGAAAAACCCATGAAGATGAAGTTAATTTAGCGCTCATTTTGAATTCGATGTTTACTAGTAAATCTGATTTTTTTTTTTTTCTTTTTGACTGTCAGTAGGTACTCATGTTTGCGCATTAGAATCCAGCCTTCTTAAAGACATGTACATGCATATCATGAATGAATAATTTTGACGAAGTTTTTAGCTAAGATTGTAATATTAATATGTAACGAATGTTGTGAATGGTCCCGCAGTGGACCAGTCGGTAGAAGCTCGGTTCCCGCAGAACACCGAAAGTGAAGCACCATTGACTGAGTTCCGTGTTTGCGAGGGTGACAACCTCTCTCGGATGGTTTCTTGGGCGTTATGAAGAAGAATAGAAAAAAATAAAAGGGTGTTGGTGCAAAAGAAGACATGTAATTGAGTGCATACGCTAAAGGGAGCTGGTGCACGTTAAATCCGTCGTAACTCCAATGTCCACCAAGTGAAACGATACCTCAGGGGGTGCCAACCCCAGAAGACGGCCTCTCACCTGGGAGCTGGTTCAAAAATTCAGAGACCGCATAAAATGAGGTTCAGTCAGTCTTTCTCCCTCGTGGTTCCTCGTTCAAGTCAAATTGCATACCACATTTAGGCCGCGTTTACACGATGCCAGTTGAAGAGACACTTGTCGGGGCGAATTGTATCTGGACAGTTGGGGGAATATCATGGCCAGACAAGTTGGAAGAGAACCTGTTCACACTGTGAAAGTATTGGCATGGCAGTTGATGACGAAAAATGGCTGAGAGACTTGACTGACACGAGTGAATTGGCACAACACAAAGCAAATCAACTGGCAGCAACGTTCACACGGCGCCAACTGGCTCGACAACTGTGATTCAGAGTGGTGGGGGCCTCATTGGGCCCAGTTCATTGTCCTCTGTCTACTCCTCGAGCCAACTGAATTTCAGGACAACTGTCGAGGCAGTTGGCTCGCCAATTGGCCTGAATTGTTCACACGTAGCCAATAACTTTATGCCACTAAGCTGTCTCCAGACAATTGTCTCTTCAACTGGCACCTGTAAACGCGGCTTTAGCCATGGATCAGTCGCATTGTATTTTACCTTCAACGACATGATCTTCTGGACCTGGTGTAGGCTTTCCTACGCCAGGGGGGAAAAGAAACAACATGTTGTGAGCGCAATATACAGCACTACAAAATTCGATTTTAACTAGAGTTTGCGAATAACGGAAATGAAGTATTAAAATGTAGGCTCAAATATAGACATTAAAATTGGTTGACTAAATTATTATAAAAACAGCCGATTTAAGATTGTTATAGTAATTACTTTATTATTTTAATTACAATGAGAATAAAACATGTTTAGTGTTAAACAAGTGCACATAGAATAGTGGTCAGAGAGTCCGCAAAGTTGGGCAACTCTGGTTTTAATTTTCCGACGGACAGTTTCTATGCTGAGGTTAGAAATGTTTGGAACGTGGAATAGTAAAAAATAGAAAAGTTGGCTCTTATCTCTTATTGAAGTTTTCATTTCCTCTCCCAGTTTTATAAAAAAAAAAATTCTTATTGTGTAATTTAGAGTGAACATTTAGTCTGGAGTCATTTCCGAACCTTTCTTTTAAATAATTTGTATTTTATTGAAATACAGTTGCGTTTTGCTTATGTTATTATTTGAATATTGCTACTACATCAGGGCGGAAAGTACTTGACAACAATGACTTCAAACAGTAAAAACTTTTAGTCTTCATTCAACTTCCGTTATACGACTTCTAACATTGAGCAATATAGAGTGAAAGTGAGTTCTTTTGTGTGATAAATAAGTATTGTAATAACATTATACGGTGCGGGGTTCTTGAGCACCGGAGCACTCCCGGAATCGACACCCTTGGATATCGATGTTTTTGTCATTGATGTATTGTAGTCGTTGTTTGCTTACCATCGATGTTTTGTGTTCGAAGTTTTTACAGAGAAAAAAAGTTAAGTTTATGAGAATAAAAAATATTAGGAACTGCACATTAATACACTTTTGACCAATAAATAGTTTAAATATTCAAAAAAAGAGGTTGATAAGAATGATTACTGTTTAATATATCTTATTGTGAGTCTCTGGGGATGCGATATCGATTACAAAGCATGCTTCAAAAAATTATCGTTTGGTGTAAAAGCATCATTATAAAACATCGTTCACAAAACATCGAAATTTTGAAGCATGAACTTTATATATATATATAATCATAAGGTAACAAAGTGAATCGATCTGTAAAAGGCGCGCGAGGCAGCACACTTAAACAGTTGCGAAATATATTCATGAAACGTAATATATATATATGTTACCGTTAAAGTATATAATGCAGTTATTTCATAGAATACCTAGTTATTCCATGAAATAACTGATCTTGTCCCTTAAAGTGTGTAATATGTTATTAATTTGACACTTTAACTAGTTATTCTATGAAATAACTAGATATTCTATAAATTAACTAATGAGAGACAGTTAAAGAGTAAAATAAACAATTTATCTAAAATGAAATAACTAGGTATTCTATAAATAAACTAATGATATATAGACAATTAAAATGAAAAGGAAGCAATTTATCTAATTTATGCAGCGTGTAAATGGTATTTATGGAAATGTACCATAAAATCATTTGTTACAACAAGGATTACTAACTTGGAATTACAAAGAACATTGTTTCTAAAACAAAAACATTTTTTGTTGACACACTGGGTTTTACACGAACATTTCTTTAAATCCCTGACCAGTACCTAAACTTGTAATGCAGTAGGGCGGAAGGTAAATGTTTTTGTCGTGCGAGATATATGATATAGATTATTTCACACTTTAACGGGCTGCAGATCGTTGTTCTATGAAATAACTATTTAAACCATGAAATACAAGAGAGTTTCACACTTTAACGGACACGATCGGTTATTTCATGGAATAACTAGGTATTCTATAAAATAACGGATTTCATACTTTAACGGTAACATATATATAATTTAAACAGAATTAAAATTAGTGGGTATGTAAAAAACAACAACAATTAAATTTATACACTAAACGTGGCAAATCACAAATATCAAAACACGAACATTAAAAAATGATGTTCGTGTTTTGATATTTCTGATTTGCCACGTTCAGTATTTAAAATTTAATTGTTGTTGTTTTTTACATACCCACTAATTTTAACTCTGTTTAAATTATATACATATTTTTTACGTTTCATGAATATATATATATATATATTAGTCGACCCGTGCGGAATTCCGCACTAATTTGGATGAAATGACATTTTGAAGAAGAATAGGAAAAATTAAGAGGGTGTTGGTACAAAAGAAGACATGTAATTGAATGCATCCGCACAAATAGATGTTACGAATTTTCCCCCCACTATTATTTAGATATTCAAAACAATAAAATAATCGCAATAATAATTACTATTTTTATCATTAGTATACATAGCATTAAAGTACAATAACGAAACAGTTCCATTACTTAAAATAGAGTTACGGTTGATTGGTTAGGCTCTACACATTCATAATATAAATGAATCTGTAGAGCGTAATGGTTGAGTAAGAGAACACATCACAGACGCAGCTAAAACAGTCGAATTTGCTGCATAATAAAAACAAAAGAGTTTCTTGTTTGTTTACTTGATAACAGATGGCACCATCATACACAACACCAATTTGACAACCATTAAATTACCTCTTCCTAGATTATTTTAAATTTCAAATTTCATAGAAGTTGTACATTTGTGAACTTCGGGCTATTTTTCGTCATTAGCCGGCCCGATAAGCTTTAAAATGAGGGGTAAAACGTGGAATTTGATAAAGGAATAAGGAAGATCTCGTAGAGCGACAAGAAACAGGCTAGAGAAATAATATATAAAGATACAAACCTTCAAAATATTGACGCAGCGAGAAGCAGAGGGATGTAATTGACAAACAACCATTATTTAGTTGTCAAAAGACGTTCTTACAAAATTGGACTCATGTGACTAAATTTATTTAAATAAAATGTATTAAAAAAATATTCTGGTTTAATAGCTTAAATTATTAGCTATAAAGTTTTCAATTTTAATATGCCTTTTCTGAAATCATCTTTAAACAGAATTTGGTAAAATAAACTAGATTCTGGATTTTGTCAGAATAAAACAAAATGCCACCTCCTGATTTTATAAAACTTATTCCACTCAAAAGCAAAATGTGGTTTAGTAAAACATAAAATTCAATTAAATATTCAACCAGATTCAACTGTCTTGAATTTTTAAAACTTATTTTAACCAAATGCATTTTACTCGCAGTAAATGGTATTTCTCGCTTTGTTAACATATATTATCTATGCTTTTCCTGAAAAATTAGAAGCACTGCATTATTTAACCACCGAAGATGAAACCCACGCACACACAATTTTTAATTCTATTTCTTCCGTGACGTTCAAAGTACTATTAATCAATTTAAAAGCGACTTGTAGGGAGTTTGCAACCCTCTTTTATTCAACATCGCATTCGCAGTGGAAACGTGCCGTTCGCTTTTATCGAATTCCTGCCAATAAATTTAATTCAGAACCCGACATTGCCCCGAATATCGAGCCCGTAAAGAAGACCGATTTCAATGAGCATGGAAAGAATTCCAATGATTCAACTATTTATTTTTTCATTCTTTATCAAGAAAATGTTAACTGTTATTTATCGGAGAGTGGTGGATCAAGTATTATTTCATACAGCTCTTAACTGTTTTTGTTACTACCGTTATACTTTTGTATAACAGAATTTTTTCCCCACTACTCTAATTTATACACTTTGGGTTGGATGCTGCCAAAATTACAAGCTATAATTTTATTATTTTATCTAGCTCTTAACTCTGATATTATTACTACAGTTATACTTTCGTGTTATGATTTTTTTTCAAATGCTATAATTTAAGGATATTTCTGGTAGAAGACTAGCCAAAATATAAGCTACAATGTTTATAGAGTTTTCTAATAGCTAAGGACATTGATATTGCAACAAATTACCTTTGTTTTTAAAGAAAGAATTCTGTTTGCATAATGATCTCAACCTTTTCGTCTTTTTTTTTAACTGCAGAAATCTTCCTCGTTTTAGACAGCATATGCACTTTCAATTCATCCATCAAATTTGTCTAGACGAATTTAAAATAAATCAATAATTACGTTTGACTCCTTTTGTCGGTTTTGAAAATTCCTAATTGAAGTCTTTGAGTTTTAACGAAAAAATGAAATTGAACGATCGTAGCAAATGTTATGGTTTCAATATACAACGTTAAAAGTTTTAGTTCAACCTTTCACCTAATTTCTTTTTTTTTTTTTTTTTTTGAAAATGGCGAAATTTAGCTGCAACCAAGATTTGGTACTAAGCCAAAGCACTATAATGGTGTAGTTTCAACAAGTTTCACCATGAAAGTGAAACTAGGAACCATTATAATGGTTCAACTTAGAACCAAATGTTGGTTACAGATAAATTTCACCATTTTCTTTTTTTTTTTTTTTTCTCTTTTCTTTTTTTAGTGAATGGTTAAACTGGTTTTTAACAGTGCAGTACATAAGTGTAATTAAAAACCAAAACTTCCAAATGTTGACTGTAAAAATTAAGCACGAATTAGCATTAAAATGCAGACATATGTTTTGGGATTCCTAGCAATCCCGAAACATATGTCTGCATTTTAATGCTAATTTGTGCTTTCTTAACGTGAAATTTTTTAACACAGTTTACCCCCCCCCCCCCCTTAGCACAAAGTTAATTTATTATTCCAAATGTTAGTTTTTTAAAAAAAATCCTTCATTTTTCTGTCAAAAATGAAGGAATTTTTTTGCTTTGAGAATTTTGCTTTTGCACACTGACCCAATTATTTATTGAAATTTGACGTTTCTTAGTTATAAAACTCCATGTATCTGAAAAAAGAACTACGCGTTCAATCAATACAAGAGTAATTTTACACATTGCGTAAAATTTTATTACGGTAATTTTATTTATCTATTCATTTAATATTTATTTATATACCTGTTATTTATTTACGTATCTATTATTTATTTAATAATTACTCATTTATTTATAATTTATTTATTTATTTACTTTTTAAATTTTCAGTTTTTTATCACTTTTGATCTCAATTAACCCTCCGAATCAACTAGATTATTCTGAATAGATGTAGTCTACCACAATAGCACTGGAGTGTAGCAGATACAAGTTGTTTTTTTTTTTTGCATTAACACTCTGCCGGTACAGAAGCAGCTTTTACGGAATTTACCTCTATCGAGAGGTAAATTCCATTTCGCCATATTTGCATGTGTTGTCAAATATGGCGAAAAAAAATTATTTGTAATATTTCTAGACTCTAGTGCATTGTTTCTCCACCTTTTCAGTGTTGCGAGGCTCAAATATAAAAATGACATGGATAAGACTGAGAAATTGCAATTTATTTTTGATCAATTTGGCTTTGACTGTACTATATTGAGCCAGATATCATTCAGTGTGAATGTACTCAGTGTTATAGTTAACTAGAGAAATGCTATGCATTTATGGTTTTTCCAAATAATTTAATATAAATATTTGTTGTTATCGAGGTCTCGGTTGTTATAACTAGTTTTAATATTTGCTGTAAATATTTTTTGCATTATTAAACTATTTTAATTTAACCAAGTTCATGCAACAGCATGTTGTGCTCCACATTTCATAGGCAGCATTAGGCTCGTCGATTAAATCGGACATGTGCTTGAAGACTAAGTACTAAAACAATAGCGCTATTTTGTAGTTTACTTCATTTCCATATATCCCTTTAGAGGAAAATTAATAACTTGAATAAATGATGTGCAACATCATCGAACTATTAATATTGTGATGAATATTTATGTTTTAATTGCGGTTAATCTTCGTGTAATTGGCTGGTGTATGAATATTTAGTTACATAAAAGCATCTTTATTTCTAACGCACCAAGATTTTATGAAAAGGCTAAAAATAACTTCACTAACAGGCAGATGCATCATTTTAGAACTCTGAAGAATTAAATCATACCGTCTGCCGTCTTAATTTCTTTCCGTCTCTTTTATCTTATATAATATTCTCCTTCCGTGTAATTATTTTTTCGCCCTTTTTAGGTTTTGTGAAAAATGTGATATTATTCGTCTTAGGAAACTAGATTTTGCTAAGCATCTTACTCTCCTATGATGAGTATTTAGTTGCATTAAATTTTGTTTAAAGGAGCTTTGGAATATGCTGAATTTTTTGCATAAATGTCTTTGTAGCCTACTACGATCATTGCTGTTGTAAAGATACTTAAAAACTGAGATGATTAGCACGAAAAAACAGGTGAATGATGCAGTTTGTAAGATGGTGATTTGGATAAACAGTATCATATCCGAAATTAAATTTATAGCATTACAATGACCAATAAAAGTTAGTTTTATTATTAAATTTTAATCAGAAGGAGGAAATGTAACCATTGTCTTGTATTGTTATGTACCTGGAATAATAGGGTGAAAAAATTCTAATATTGTTTCTTTTTCAGAAGCCGTTTATTTTACTTAATACATTTCAGCGAAGGTATTGTACATTTTTCTTTTAGTCTTCTTGATTATCTTATATTTTGGAAATTCGACGATAACTTGACACCCTTTTAAAAATCAATAGTGCGGAAAGGGTTGTTTATTTGTTTTGTGCTTAGTGGCTTAATAATCTATTCCAAAAATAGATAATATACGATCTTAAGGCCACGGGCTGCCTTCTTACATTTTTAAGCACCCTAACCAGTGATTCAAAGTTTTTCAAATCATACATTTGTTGAACATGATTTATTTCTGGTACAGAGTTGTTATTAGATTTAAATGCTTATATAAGTCATGTATGTAGTAGTTCTTCAGTACGTCTTCTTAAAATAGTATGATAAATACAAATTAATAAAATCTTAATTCTTTTAGTGGGGGGGGGGGGGTCTTTTTGTCAAAATGCCGAATTTAATGTTGCAATTCAGAACAAAACGTTCTCCACTCCTGCGCTGTACTGCGAAGTTAAAAGGGACAATATTTTAAGGTAGTTATAGGACCTTTACTTTTATTGCCCAAAAAAAGGAGCATTTGAACAAATAAAAGGTGTGCAGATGTTTAACTCTATTTAATTTTACATTTTAATTTTCCTACTTTATAACTAGCTTTAATCAAAACCAACTTTTCCTAATTGCAGAAAATTCAAACAAGTACCAACCACAGAGAAAGCATCCACTATTTAATTTCAGCTTTTGTGTTTCATTTTTGCTTGACTTAGTTGAGGTTAACATTCCATTGGTTATCAGAAACTTCTGGTTGATGTCAATCAGCAAGCCATCCATTTATTTGATTTTAACTTTTCTGCTTTACGTATTGAAATTAACCTTTTCTGCTTGTAAAATCCTCTCATGGGTTTGTAGACCAAGACGAGTAATATTTATTTGATATATGTATTCTTCTGCTTCATTTGTAAATGATTTAATTAAAATGAACCTTCATTCGGTCGAGGAACCCTCTAATAGGTGGCAATAAACCAGCCAACACAAATTTTATTTCTCTTTTCTGATTCAATTTATTAAAATCAACATTCTCTTGTTTTTATATTTCTTATTTTCTACTTCATTTTTATTCGATTCAACCAAACCCAACTATCCTGATTGCAGAAGCCTACGATGGGTGCGGACAAGAAAGTCAGCGTGCATTTTATTTCAATTTTTCAGCTTCATTTATATTTAATTTAATTGAAAGTAACATTTTTGGTTTGTAGTTTTAAATTTTCTGCTTCATTTCCACTTGTATAAGGAATATTTATATTGAACTCTTTGTAAAAGCCGAATGGCAACAGAAGAAATGTTTTTGAATTGACAGTTGAAAAATATACGCTTAGTGTATGTCGCTAATCGCATGTGTTGTTAAAAATTAAATTTTTTTCATGCATATGTTGCCTTCATTACAGTAAACACTAGATATTATATTTCTGATTAATCCCTTACACTTAGTTAAATCACAACAAACTTTCTGATTGCAGAAGCCTCTGATGGGTGCTGACCAGCGCGCCAGCTGTTGCTTATGCTGTCGCCGGGGGATTGTCAGCGTCAGGAGCTCTCTGGAGCGATCTGCTTACTGCTGCGGAGAGAGCATACGACTCAAAGCCGACCTAGACAACCAAAGCGATGAGGTGCTCAGGCTTAAGCTCAAGCTCGTGCAGGTGAGATCTTGAACGTTACTGCTAGTTGCTTGGTTGGTGTCGTATCCACGCGCAAAGCGAAGAAGAATGGGTGCACTGCTCCTGAGTGAAACGGGGCTCTTATAGGCAGGAGTCCGACTTCCGGCCTTTTGTGTTGTCTCTTAATTTTTTGAACCTATTTCCAGATGAGAGGCCGTCAGCGGGGGCTGGCTCCCCCAGAGGTATCGTTTCACTTGGAGGACATCTTCACTTTCGGTGTTCTGCAGAAAGCGAACTTCCACCGACTGGCCCACTACGGGACTAACGTTGTTGTATTATACTACAGTAGTAAGCCCGGCGTTCATAAGAAATGACCGCTGTTCTGGAATATCATGAATATACAATTTTCCCAGTAACCAGAAATGCACATCAAATCACAGAGATATTCATCAGGTAGAACAGTAAAGTTTAATGAATAAATAATAAACATATAATAATTTCGGAAAATATATTCTTACCGAAAGAAAACATCTAAGTTGTAATAATCTGTAAAGTAAAAATATAATTTACTATATAATCAAATTGTTTGTGAAAAATATTTGTGTATATCCAACATAATTATCGTCAAAGTAATAGTCTTAACGAAACTGGAAAAAAAGAGCACTGCCACTTTAATATATATAAAAAGCGCAGACGATAAATAAATTAAAACAAAGAAAGAAGGATTAAATTAAATTCGTGTTTACTGATTTTTAACGGAGATTTCAAATCTAGCAATGCCTCACTCAAAATGCTAGAGAAATATTTTGATTATTAGTCGTTCTCATAATAGAAACAATTGTGTAGATGGCAGCACGATGCAGTTTTCTCGGAGTAAGAAATTGGGAATAAGCTATCGGTGACAAACACTTAAGCGGCTTACATATAAGATTATCAACAAACCAGCGGTTGCCAACAAGGTGATCGCGATCTATCGGCTGGCCATGAAATACTTTCTAGTGGATAGGTATAAGGTGTTGGTCAACTGTTTTATAACTTGTATAAATCTGCACGTTCTTATATATAAAAAGAGAATAAATATAGGCCTTGCTTGTCACACACTAAATATTCTTTAACAGTATCTTCGTTAACATATACTCCATATTGTCGCCCGCTAATTAAAATGCTCGAAGCTTTATTTTCCTCTTTATATATCATATGTACGAATATACGTTCTGTTAATTTTATTTGATGAATATTCTTTTAAAACAACATTTTTGAATATTTTATCGCTATATTTTCTCTCACCAACTGACGAAATTATATGAAAGTAGACATCTTTAGTCATTGAAAGTCATACATATCAAGTTGATCTTAGTGACAGACAAGTGGGCCAACTACGATTTACAGGCATTGTTTGTCAAATGTAGAGATTGATGCATGCTTCATGAGTGCAGAAGCCATCAGTTACCTTGATGATCTAAATGGTTAGGATAGTCATTCTCAAGAACAGTTCCGAGGCACTTCAATTAAGTTAACTGCCACTGCACTTAGTTTTAGGCACCACGAGATTCCTGAAGTATGCCACCAGTGCGACGAATATTCATATATGAGTGACGTCAGACAAGTAACTAGTATGTTAGCACGGTCTGAATATCTATATATGAGCCTTGTCAGATTACTAGTACGTTAGTTTCAAAAATACATACCAGTCATTTTTAGCCTACTTTCCAGTAAAAGTAAAAAAAATAATAATGAAGCATGAAAGAAGGCTTAATGTATCGTGAAAATATCGTTAGAAATCAAGAAAAGTCAAAAATAAGTTAAGTAATTAAATAAAGATTGAAAAATAAAAAATTTGAAAGTTGGGTATTGAGATGGGGAAAAAGTGTGTCTGTCGGTCTTCGGTCTCTGTCGGTCTGTCGGTCTGTCCCCCCCCCCCCCCAATAACTTTTGAACAAATTGTCCGATTCGAAAAATTCTTTTTGCATTCGAAAGAGCTCGGCGAGGACATCTCATTTCCATATTTCACTTTTTGATTTGAACAAGTTTTTGTTCAATTTTGAACAGTTCAAAAATTTTTAACATTAGCGCCTATGGGCGAAAATGTAGCAAATTATGTAAACTCTGGGTACAAGATCCAAGTTCCAATGAGCAAGCTCACTGGAAGAAGTTCTTGGCGTGAAATATTGATTTGAACAATTTTTGTTCATTTTTGAACAGTTCAAAAACATTAACATATTGCCTACGGGGAAATTTCAATCCTATATAAATCCTGATCTAACGGACCGATTTGCTTGGAACAAACTTTATTGGAAAGCTCTTCTGACGTAGAACATGTACAGATAGAAAGTTCATCCAGAGCTAACGAGCCTATTTTCCTATGAAATTTTTTGATTGAGATTTTCAAGAATATTTTTGAATTAATGAATGATTAAATCAATAAGCAAAAGAATGAATTAATAACTGAGTGAATAAATACATGAATGACTGAATACATGAATGACTGAATAAATGAATGATTGAATGATTATGTATTAACCGTTGGAAAAGGTATATCTGAAGCAGTTAAGAACTTAAGCTAAACGAGAAAGAGAGAGAGAGAGAGAGAGATAGAATATAAATTTGAAGCTGGTGTATATGGGACAGTAGGCTCGTATAGTTCTGGACGGAACTTCTTGTTTATATTTAGTATTTTCTTTTTTCAAGTTTATTTTAATAATTATTTACTACTATTTTAATACTTATTTGCACATACGTTGTCACATATGCAATAACACAATATTCTGTTATCAGGCGAATTTCAGTGAAAACTATCACATGCTATTTTTACGAAGTATGCTATAGGTATACCAACCAACCAGATGTAAAATTCTTTTAAATTAGTCTTATTATTAGTATGCTTAAAATCTTAAATATTTAAAAGTGCACCCCGTGACGAAAAAAAAAGAGGTTGAGAAGCAGTTTTAAAAGGTTTCAGAGAATGTTCTACTGTTGACGGAGCGAAAAAAGAGCGATTCTTGTTTCACATGGAAATTGCTTTATTGTGATAAAATTATTAGTAAAACGGCAACACCTTTGTGCGTGGTAAATTTATGTTGCTCACTTCGGGGCCAAAGGAGCCAGCATGAGCTTTTCCGGAAGGGCATACGTGTTGTTTTATTCAAAGAGTGATCATTTTTAATCAATAAAAAATGGATGAACGGCGCATATATCTTAAAAGACAAATCTTCATTTTATGCAACTACCAATTCATTAGTTTTAAGAATTAACGTTATCGAAAATCATATTTTAAATAATATTTATGCTCCCTTTTTTAATTAAATTCTATCAGTTTAGTAATATAAAGATAATTAATTAATGCAGTTTGATTTTTTATTGTTTTTCCAGCGAACGTTGTCGAAAAAAAAAAGCTTCACGCACTAAAAAGGAAATTTAAAATGTTAGACTTTCAATGTTACATTTTTGTACATTGAAGCATTTTATTAAGAATAAATTAAATATCTGAATAATAAAATGTTTTTTTTCTTTTTTTCATAAACACTAACCGGAATTTCATTATGTTCTTAAGAAACAAGCCATTAATGGAATGTGTTTAATGGAAGAGCATTGATAGCGCGAAAAGGGCTTCGTAGAAGATGCAAACTAATGTTGGCTTGGCTCCAAGCAATTTGCACGCCACTTGATGAATGGCCCCCATTTAGTTTTCTCACTCAAAATACAGTAAATGGTGCGAAACGAACTGCAGCGATGCGTTCTTGTTCTTCAGTGAAAAGAACTTTGGAGATTGGGGAATGATATTTCTCTTTTATTAAAAAGGCGGGAGCTGTAAAGGCAATTTGTGTATGTCATCATTCAATACTTATAAAACAGAGTTGTAATTGCACTTTGATAGAGTCTGTTATACTTCAATGCTTAAAATAAGAATGAAAGTATGTGATATGGGATCATGACAAAATTTAAAAGAGTTCATTGTTTTAAACTGATAAGTTTTTCTAATTTACTATCACTCTTAAACTTGGTTTTACTTGATTTTTTGGATTCGAGAAAATAATAAACAATAAAGTACGCATATTTTCAGGATATTATTATTTATTTTATTTATTTCAGGATATTAAATAAGTAATAACTTACCCACATAATCAGGGCAAGTTCATCCAAGTGACTAGGTGTCAATCTTTACCTCATAATTAATGCCTGTGATTATTATTTTCCAATTTTACAATAAAAAAAAAATTTCTGAAAGTGTTGGCTATTTCTTTTTTTTTTTTTTTTTTTAATAAATGTTTAGTTCTTTTTTTTTTTTCTTCTTTTTTTTATCACAGAAAAAAAGCGAGCCAACTAATCCCGTTCTACTCTGCAGTGGCTCACAATTTTAGCGACGCATAATTGAGCGATAAATAGCTCTGAAAGTGACGCATAAAAAATTTTAAATAACATTAATTTGTGTACCGTATAGTCCCGAATACCACCCGTACATTTTTTGCAAAAAACAAATAGGTTCATAAACTCTAGTGCGAGTTTTAATCGGGGACTTAATGTCGTACTATAAAATTATTTACCGACTAGATATCGGGTATACCACCGACTCTGCATGATCAAAAAACTGCTTCCTGCTTTAGAGCAAAGAGTCTGTTTTTTATGCGGTTGTTTTAGAGATAATTTACGTATCAGTCACGAAGAAATTGAATAAACTTCTTAAATAATGCATTTTTCTCCAGAAAATTGTGCATCCAGTAATAAGGGTGCAGGTCATATTCGCAGGCAAGTGCGATTCCGAATTATACGGAATATTTTTAGTCATGATTTTGAAAATAGGCATACAACTGAGAGAGATGCATGCACTGTGAAAATTTTGCCTTTAGTTGCCACCATTTAAGGTGTCACTCAACACGAGTTTGGCGTTCAGTTGGAGTAAAAAAGTTCAGTTGGCGTGTCTGTCTAAAAAATATAGACAGTATATCATTTCTTAGAAAATGAAATTAGTTAACTCCGTTAAGTATCGAAATGTAATTGCGATTGCTCATTTCTATGAAAATAGGCTAAAAGAGCAATCGTAGTGAATTTTTGAGGAGTAGGTGAGTTAACGAGCATCAAATGCTAAAAAAAAAACATTCTGCTGTCTGTATTTTATTAGACAGACACTTAAAAGAATTTAAAATGCATCAAAACATGAATAATTTTCTACTTTACACCAACTGAAAACCAAAATATTCCAGTCCCCCACAATGTAGACCCGTAAAAATTTCTATGTCCAGAGATTTTCTCTTTAGAATCGGGATCTGAGGGGATCGAGGTTCTAATACGAAACTATCTTGGGTAGACATGTTGATTCCTGGGCGAAATAATTTTACAGGCCATCAAACATGGCGGCCATTTTAATTCCTTTTCTCATTTGGCAATCAGCAACTAATCAACATAGAAACTAAATTTTGGTTTTAAATCTTGGTTTTTGGGGTCTAAGAATTAAAACAACATATTATTTAAGGCATTAAAACCAGTGCTTTCGAACGATACAGACGTGTAGTATTGCTAATTCGATTTGCATCAACATGAATGGGCCAAGGAATATCTGAGTTCTGGATACTTTTGGAAATAGAAGAAAATAGCCTTTTCATTCCCAACAAACATTATCAGAAAACTAAATCAATTGCTAACCAAAGTACACTTGAAAGCTTACATTCTTAAAGGTAATGACGAAACAAATTGGGACAAAAATTTCAGGTATAAATTCAAATCCTATTTCATATTTGGCAGATTTTGCAGAGATAGAGGACGAGTGCGATTATGAAAACGCGGAGAAATACCTCGTGCCAGTCTGGAAAGCTCATTCAACACGTGAAACATTTGATGATCTACGATTTAATAAATACAAGAAGTCTGCCACTGAGTGGACTTCCACCGACATCACTTTCAGTCAAAAGGAACATCCTAAGAGCTTTTTAGCATACAAAACGGAATATTCGTCTTCTTGAAAATAAGCAATTAATAAATGATTCATGTCATTTTTGTTGGGAAAAATTAACGGGGTGTTGAAACCCTAAAAATTCTTGAATTTCCTGCAACTGGAACACCTGTGTGTAAGCAAATGTTAGGGTTCTGCCTCCAAAAGATGTGCTTGCAAAGCTGCTGTTGTAAAATGCACTACTTTTGTCAAATGTACCAACAAGGAATGCAAAATCAAATAGCATGTTTTTATTCATTCATTTTTTTATCTCTTAATTTTACCTTTTGCTTTTATTATATAATTCTACCAATAAAAGGAACGTATAATTCTAATAAACACAAGTTGAAACTTAATATTATTGAGAATTCTTTTATTCTAGTTTCAATTTTTGCAATCAGAATATTAAACCACAGCTATCGGATACATTTTCACGCAAACTACTGAAAAAGATAGTAAGATGGTTTTAATGACTTAAATAATATGTTGTTTTAATTCTTAGACCCCAAAAACCAAGATTTAAAACCAAAATTTAGTTTCTATGTTGATTAGTTGCTGATTGCCAAATGAGAAAAGGAATTAAAATGGCCGCCATGTTTGATGGCCTGTAATTTTTTTTTTCTTTCTTTCTTTCTAACGGGGCTGCAGTATTTATCATCAACCATTGCAGACCTAGTGCGTTCCCAGAGATTGGAACCAACTCTTTCAGCGGCACCACAATGAGTGTGGTACCATTGCCGCAATTTTTTTGACGCTTAGTTTCCCGTAGATGGGGAACCTGAGCTCTCGTTGATGCAACCCTGCACTAGGAATTTAATTTAGCCGAGAGGTATCCATGCCAAACGGATACTCAAGGGATCTTTAACATGCCGCATAATCATACGACATGGACGCAGACGATTTTCTGCATCTTGAAAATCCACCAACTTGGGCCAGGTTTGAACCTGCGATCTTGGGCATACGAGACCTGCGTCTTACCACTACGCCACCCTGTCGACGCCTGTAAAATTATTTTGCCCTGGAATCAACATGTCTACCCAAGATAGTTTCGTATTAGAGCCTCTACAGATCTCGATTCTAAAGAGAAAATCTCTGGTCATTGAAATTTTTACGGGACTATATGGTGGGGCAAGGACTAAAAATGGTGTTCATTAACACCAAAAATTTTTACAGTGTGAAAGTGGTGTAAGTGAAATTATTGTACGTACATTTTATGCCTTTGTGAGCAAAATCAGTAAATGGACGTATAATAATCTTTGATATTTACTTAATAATCCCCAGCCAAAAAAAAAGGGAGAAATATTTTCAGAGTATTCTTTTAAAAGTTTGAAGGTAATTTTTTTTTTTTTTGCAGAACTTTCGTTTCAATCTTTTTGAAAATTCTGTGCTTTAGAAAAAATATATCGTTTCATAAAGTCACTGGAAAAAATGGAATTGTTTTGCTTTCGAGCTTTTTCTCTCAATTGTAAATTAACAAACTGTAAATTCTTGCGATTAATTTATATAAAAATGTATGGATTTTCAAATAATTGTGTAACAAATATATTTTGATTTTATTCTCTGGCTAGTATGTCGAATTTTTCATTGATCGAGGAGTACTGGGACTGACCAAAGAGGCTTCGCACACTGTCTTAGAGTACAGAGGAGATCCGATCAGTCCAGGGACACGTTCCAAGTTCGACAGTTCGTCAAGTTTGGTGGTTCCCGTCATGCCTCCTACTCTTATAGGAGTCTGCAGACTTCTTCAGATCTACTACGTCCTAAAGGTGAGAACTATAAATGCGTATTGCCTTTTTCCAAATGTTAAATTGTCGATAAATGTTCTATGTAAACATCCTTCTGTATTAGAATGTAGGAAGATGCATTAATGATTCGTCGCATTTTGAACTATTTCTTGTTTAGAAGATTAGAAGCCAAAGCAACAAAAATCTCGTTTTTCAAATTTTGCGCCAGTGAGCTGTATGCACACATGAAATTAAGAAAGTAGGGGGCAACTAGAAGTAACGAAGTTTTTGTTGTTCTTTATTCCTCTCAAAAACAGTTTTTGACCTACATATCGCTCTAAAACAACTAAACTTTTGACCTACGTAGGAAGGTAAAACTATGCTTATATTAGATAAATTTTACACGTATTAAACCGGTCTTGACCTATCTTTTGCACTGTAAAAAAATTCTGTAAAAGCACACAAGGAAAACTGAGTTTCCTTAAATGTATGAAAAATTGTTTTAAACCAAATAATGAACTTTCTTGATAAGTTTCTCGATAAAATTCATGGTGTTCCGTACTATGTAAACTACAGAGAAAGATTTGTTAAGTTACGTAAAACTGAACACTTGATATCTGTGACTACCAGTTTAATAGTTGTGTGCAAATGCATAAATAAACACTTGAGATCTGTTACTACCAGTTTAAAAATTGTCAAATATGTATTACATATTGTTGGCGTATAATTAACACTAGTGAGAATCCTGCTAGGCCTCGGCGCATAGCCCTCCCGTCGGCGGAGGCATCATTGACCAAGCGGCGTGGACTCAATTGAACTCGCCTTCGTTTTTAGATAGAAATAGTAATTCAGCGTACGCAAAGATGGCGCCAATACTGGGGCACATTATCTGTAGCAATCAATTTCAATTTAGAGAATTTTCTCTGTTTTTGATTATCTGTAACTTCCTTTTTAAAGATTTTGTAGTTTTTTGTTTAAATTCTTTGTTAGACTCCGGATAAATGATTTCCAGGAATATTTCCATGTATTTTCGGGCAACTATTTTTTAGTTAGCTACAAAGGGTGTATGATACATAAATTGGAGCAGACAGTCACTAAGTTATAGACACAAATTAACACATGTTAAATGTATGAACGTTTGGTCATGGGGGGGAATATCGGGATGTATATGTATTCGTACATATGTTTTCTTTACTATACGACTATCTTAGCAGTGAAACAGTGTTGCTGCCTCATATCATATAACTGAGAAATAAGTTTAATATTTTTGTCCACCGGGTTTTTTTCTTTCTTTCTATGGGGGACGAAAAAGGGGGTGTCTATATTTTTTATGTATCACCTATCTTTCCAAGGTATAACGCTTAGAAATCGAATTTGAACTTAGATATTTTTGTAACGAATTCCTCAACTATAACTGAGCTGTGCATTACAAAAACCAGTCAAACTGCAAATTTTCCAATTTCGAGAAAATATTTGTACGCTACAGTGTACATCAGAACAAAATGAAGTTCAACACCTGAGTCATTCAAGTCAGGCAACTATAATCTCTACAATATCTTGATAAAGAAATTTTTACTATATTAATATTGTAACAATTCCCAAATTTATTACTGCAACCATAAAAGATCCGAAAAAAAATGGAAAGAATGCACTTTAAAAGAGTAAAAAGAGTTGAAAAATCAGTTAACTATAGACTTTCTTGTCGATGCAAAGTAAATGTACTACCATATGATTCCAAAGGTAAAAACATTTATAAATCTTATCATGTGTGAATTGTAAGGAGCATTTCAAGATAAGGTTTCTTTAGGCTAAACATGACCAATTTGCAACACCTTTCTCTATATTTGGGTTGCATACATAAGGGATGCACACATTTCTTTTTCGTAACTAAATAAATACATAGACAAACTTCATTTCTTAAAGTTAATTTTTTGCTTTAATGTCTACAAATGTTTGTTAGCTTTGCAAATGCAGCATTACTTTTAATATTTTTCCAAGTCTGTCTTAGCGACTTTTTTTTCACTATTATAACTGCATAGCTAGTAATACAACCACACAATGGGCAATTAAGTGTATGATATCTGAAACTTGAGCGTCCTTTATCTTCAAACTTTAATGATAGAAAAGTAAAATAACAAGTACTTCAATTTTTTATGAATTTTTTGCCCTTCTAGATTAAGCTATTTTCGAAAAATCGATGGAGGATCCAGCTGAAGTAAAATAAGATGTGAGCAAATAATTATGATCTTTCTAAGAAAGCAGAAACCAAATTTTAATTTGTGGTTCTTTTGTTAACAGACAAAAAAACCTACTCATCTGTTGATTTAAAATAAAACATTTAATGAGAGCAACTGTTTCAAAATCGTCTTTCTCTTTGCTTAGAATCAATTTAAAAATGGCGAAGTGAAAACTTAAAGCCATACATTGAAAAGTTGTTGCGTCATGCATATGAAAAGATCTGACAGATTAAAAGAGACAAAAAAAAACGAAAAGAACGTATTTTTACGTTTAAAAAGTTTGTAAGACAATAACAGACTTTTTGATGAACGAAAAATTTTGTTAGAGTAACAAAGTTTGAGATTCTGGCAAGCTTTTCGTTTGTTTAAAAATTAACTACGCTTCAACCACAGAAGCACGCATGAAATTTAAGCATAAAGAAAGTTCACTCTTTTTTCTCTTTCAGCAAAAGCCTAAAAGTAAAAAAAAAAAACACATCGATTTATAATATGAGTTTAGGAATAAATTACAAAACTCGAAGAAAAAGTACTAAAGTACATTATGCCTCCCAAAATGCGATATAAAGGGGGCACTGCTTCCAGTCCTCACAGCGCCAAGCAGACAACGGTATGAAGTGTCATATTACTTTGTATACTTCTGCTATCACTTCTCCTGAAATAGAGTATAGTCATTTTTTTTATTATTATAGCGCTACTTTCATAGCTACTTATTGCAACAGCTAAATGGCTGTTATTGAAATCCTTATTCATACACGATTTTTTTCTTAATAAAGGAACATTATATTTTCCAAATATAAATGTCAAAAACTGTGCTTAGTTTCAATTTTAATGCATGAGAATTGAAATTTACTTTTGTCAATTTTCAAACAAACTTTGACATCGGACATTCATTTTTCAATTTCGTACAAAATGCTGATAATCAATTTCGAGAACTGACATTAATTTCGATTCTTTACAAAAATTTCCGTAAATTTCAAAGCGTGATTTTTAAAATAAGATTTCTAAGAAAATTTTCCATTTCTCGAAACAATAGCCAGTAAACCTTTTATTTACATATAACATCGACGAGATCTCTTTTTAACACCCCGAGTTTAAAAATGAAGGAAGGAGACCGATGGAAAAATGTTTTCAAATTTGTGTGTGAGAGAAACCCGTAAAATCTTCAAACAATCCTACTCACAAAAGAATTGAAGAACAACCATTGCTTGAAATCGCTATTTGGCAAATCTCTGAAATAAAAATTTTTGGTAGAGAGTTGTTTTTATTCTTCAAATTTTCGTTTTGAGAATGAATGCGAATTTGAAAATCTAAGTGTTTTATGGCCTCTCAGTGCACAATCATTTCTCAGTACGCAGTTTTAAGGATTCTTTAAGATACTAAGCAAGACACAATTGGATTTTATAAGAATAGCACAGGAATATTGGACAAAACCGAGCCCCATTTTTTTGCTTTAACGCAACTACGTGTATAAAATTGCATCTATGTTTCTTTGAATGATAAATTAGTTCCTCAATTCCAAAACAAAATTATGTAAAGAATTACATTTTGAAGCGCAGACGAATTATTTTAGGTCGCATAAAACCGAGTAATAACGAAAAAAAAGTAGTTATTTTACTAGTGAAATACTTTTTATAAAAATTTAAAAAACGCGCAATTTTTTAAACGCACAGTGAAATTGATCGAGCAAATCTTTTTTTTTTTCTTTCTAATGGGGCTGCGTATGGTCCCTAACCTTTAGAGACCTAGTGCATTCCTCGGAAACCATATCCATTCTTTCAAGTAGCACCACTATCAGCGGATGCCATAACCACTTGAGAATTTTGACCTTCAGTTTTCCCCTAGGTGGAGGCACCTAAGCTCTAAATGATGCAAAACTGAACTAAGAATTTAATTTAGCCGAAAGTATCTGAGCCAAAAAGATACTCAAGGGGACTTTAACGTGCAGCATAATCATACGACATGGGAGCAAATTTAAAAAGTAACGTTCTCTTCCATTTAGTACGTAACTTAAATAGTTGGTGTAAATCCCACTGTTATTCATCCGGAGCTTGTTGTTTTGGGTACGGAATCTCATGAATCAGGAAATGTAAGAAAGTTCCTTGCACGCGACTATTATAAAAGAGTGCTGCGATGTGTGTTGCAAAAACATAAATTGATCGAGTTTGACACATAAAAATTGTGCTTGTTTCTGTTGCTTGTTTCTGTTTTATATTCCTCTAGGCAAACAAACCAATTGGCCAACAAAATTGGCGCAATAATGAATTTTCTTTTAGGGGGAGGAGAAATTTGTTCATAGCCGTCCTTACCCCCCATGCGTATATACTGACATACCAGTATTGGCAATATAGTTTAGAAACTAAAAGCTCTGGGGTTTAATTCCATCCCACAATAATATTCGTATTAATTTTCATGAAAAATAATATTATTTTTCATGAAAAATAATAGGAATATATATCATGCAATTTCTAAATTGAAGACAAAAGCTCTCCAATATAACAAAAATTAATGCATGCAAAAAATATTTCCATAGATGAAATCATAAAGTAAATAATTGTTCTTTACTTAGCATGTACTGTTCTTTCTACTGTTCAAATTAAAAGTAATAGATGTGTATTTTCAGCTGCGTACATAACAAGTCTTTATCCTTAATACTCAATCATTTATTGACTATTATAATGTTAATTTTGGGGATGGAAAAAATATTTTACGGACGCGCAAATATATTTTCTTTTTCTTTTTGCTAAAGGTATGGGTTGAAATGGAAAAATCAGGCGATGATTTGCACATGAACTTCCCCATCACGATAGCAACGTGTCCATTCAGAATTCCCAACTCCAATCAGCAGCCAAAGATTGAATATGGTAAGTAATGTTATTTTGTAGGCAATTCTTACCAATAATTCTCATTTCACTTTTTCGCATAGTTCTAAAAATGCCCAAAATCAGTCAATTTAGATATAAGATTTGACAACACCTTGGTTAGAATTTCCATCAGCCTGTTTTGTTTGAATTAATTTTTAAAGGCAATACGATGAGGATACTTTTATTTTATTTCTTTTTTTAAATTACTTTTACATTTATTTATGTTGAGTGACAACACTTCTGAAATATTCCAATAACTGAGACTCTTGTCAATTTTTATGTATTGCATTTAAATTTGTTCCCATTCTAGTTTATTTATTTATTTTTTCGCTAATGAAAACACATTTCTTTCTATTTAAAAACGACTGTTTTCATTTAAAGAGAACGTCAGCAGTTTGATAATGGTATGTATACTTAAAAGGATCACTCATCATCAGGCCCCGGAAGTTGATGACCAAAAAAATCCGTAAAAATGCTCAAATAATGCCCCAAAAACAGCATAAAAATACCATTCAGATTTTAAAAAGGAGCTTGAACATTTTGCAAAATGTACTTAAGTTCTGAGATCAAAATTCTATTAAAGCAGATTACATGTTAGTTTTTTGAAAAAATAGAATGAGGACATCATCAACTGATATGGTAAAGAAATAGATAAATAAATAAATAAAATAAAAAACAAAAAATACACCAAAAAAAAAATACAACCAATAAATGACTGGTAAATATACGTTTTAACAAACTTAATATCTTAAGTGAGAGAATCTAAATTATTCTGAGGAATTGAGGGGTTTTTTTTACATTAACAAAGACCGCATCCGAAAGAGAGATTTTGTATCTTGAATTACTTTTTTGAATGTGGGCGTAATTAGAGCAAATTTCAAATGAATAGAACCAGTCACGGATCAATTTTCTTTAAATTCGCTGTATCATCTCCAATTAAAACACCAGCAAGATGTTTTCGGCATAAAAAAATCCTTTGTTCTTTTCAATTTCTCTTTATCCAGTTTTGTCGCGTTAGATTTTTCAAATCAACGCTTGGTCAACCTTTTTTCATAAAATTTGAAGAATAAATCGAACTAAATTTAATCAGGAAACTGAAAGAACAAGAAAGTTCCGTCTAGAATTATGCGAGCCAACTTTCCCATATACACCAAAATCAAATTTATTATTCTAGCTACCTCCCTTTCTTTCTCATTTAGCTTTAGCTCTTAATTGCTTCAAATACACATTTTTCAACGGTTAATATGCATCATTCATACATTCACTTATTCATGTATTCATTCACTCGTTTATTCATTCATTCTTTCACTCATTCATTTAGTCATTCATTCAATCAGAAATATCCTTAAAAATTCAGATGAAAAAATTTCATGAGAAATTAAGCTAGTTCAGTTCTGGATGATCTTCGTACTATAAATTTAATTTTCTACGTCATAGGATCTTCCCGGTAAATTTTGTTCCAAGCAAATCCGTCTGATAGACCAGGATTTATATACGATTAAATGTCCCCATAGGCGCTAATGTTAAATTTTTCAACTGTTAAAAATTGAGCAAAAATTTTTCAAATCGAAAACTATTTCAAGCCGAGAGCTCCTTTAATAAGCTTGCTTGAAAGAACTCAGATCTTACGTTAAAGGTTTATATATTTTGCTTCATATTTTCTCATAGGCGCTAATGATTAAAAGATTTTTTTAACTGCTTAAGATTTTTTTTTGAACTGCTCAAAATTGAATGAAAGATTGTTCAAATTAAAAACTAAAATATAGGAATGAGATGTCCTCACCGAGATCTTTCGAATGCATAAAAAAAATCTTTTGCATCGGAAAATTTCCTCAAAAGTTATTGGGGAGACCGACAGACAAACATTTCCCCCATCTAAAAACCCTACTTTCAAATTTTTTATTCTTTATTTAATTACTTCATTTATTTTTGACTTTTCTTATTTTTCAACGATATTTTTACGAGACATAAAGCTATTTTTCATACTTTTGTTTTTTCTTTTACAGAAAAGTAGGCTAAAAAAAGAGAGCTAAAACCTAGAAAAATGTTCTGAAAATGAAAAAAATACCTAAAAATGCAAAAACTGCAGTACAAATCTTTAAAAAATGCTCAAACAGAGGAGAAACTTTGAAAAATATGCCGAAAAAATGTACTATCATCAACTTCCAGGATCTTGCTCATCATAAATGTTTACTTTACTTTTTTTTATTAATGCATATTAATTAATTATATTGTGACTACAATCACATTTTATCGATGCAATCGTTTCTTTTCTTTGTCGCCAAATTTGAAAACTTCTTTATAAAAGCGTTAAAACATGCAATAAAGGATACTTAAATTGTCCCTATCGTCACCAATATTCATTGAACTCTTATGTTCCTTTTGTATATTGCTGTTAGAAATTAGTTTTTTGTTCTCAGGATACGATTATCTTTACCTCACATTTTTTAAGTTTACATGCAATTTCATTTGGGGGTAGCTATTCATGCGTTCTAGGTATTCATAACGGCGCTGGTAATTGTGTCCTTAATATTACAGTTAATTTATATGCCTTTTCCCAAAAGGGAAAGCGTTTATTTCAGTTAACCGGACAATGTTTGAATGAACACCTGCTAATCTACATGAATATATTAATATCTGGTGTTCGAGCGCAACGAGCTTGGGTCGCAAAACGATCCCAATAGAATTTATTGCAGTCCCGGTGGTTGGCGAGAGATAGCGAGCAGAGGCCGGACACCTTAGTGCATCATGTAAACTGGAATAATTTAAATCGGCATTGACACTGAAACAAAATCCATCAACTTATACCTGTAAGATAGCTCTACTGCAGCATTAGTACTGTTGCAAAGAAAACCGTTCTACAGTATTTGATGAATTAATTCTAAGAAAGTATTTTTAAATGTTACAACGAAAGACAAATGAATTTTAAATTGTAAATAAAGATAAATATTATTTGGGCATATAAAATATCATCTTGGGATAAGTTTTTTCTAATTTATGTGCGAACTTTCAAAAAATGAACAAACTCTATATGTATAAAGCGATACACTGCAATAAACTGATTAATCACGAATAAAAAATATAAATGGCTACAAACTTGAGATTCGGCTGGTAAGATTCCTCATAGAGTAGGTATCCGCTAAGAAATTTTTTTTCAAAATTGTAATTAGTTTTTTTTGTAATGAACTTGTTAAACAACATAATTCACATAACTTGCACAGATGGGTGAAAAAATCTTGCAACCTTAATATTATTTACCATTCGAAAGATTTTTTTTTTTTTTTTTTTTTTGCACAAGAGGATGATCTATCGCATTCTTCATTTTCTTTTAAGTTAACTAGAGCATGAATCGTAAATATTTTTAAAAGTACTTCTTTACGGTAATTAACTTGAATTTCTTTCTCACAAACGAAATCTATGTGTAAAAGAGCATAATGTCGTTTTCTGCTAGTAACGCCATGGCGGGAGGGCAGTGCTTTTCTTGAACGTCACCACAGGCGACGCTCTTTAAACTGTTAGCACGGGGATCACCGTACGGGCACAACTAGTTATAAATAAATTGTTCTTTCAAAAAAGGTTTAAAAATACTTTTCCTTCCTTAAATGAATTCTCATAATGACGAAGACATGGGAATCAAAACATATAATTAAATTGCAAAAGAATTTTTTTTCCAAATCAGTGTTCTGAAATTTTGTAATAAAGAAATATTTATAAAAAGTATCCGCACAATCAATTGATGCAAATGTTAAAAATCGTTTTGGCGAAATTCGATTCGATTCATTCAGAAACTTTATGGAAGAGATAGAAACAATCTAGATTTTAAATGATTAAATTTCATTAATTCTTGTAAACATGATGTTCACAGTTCAGGAAGGAATCATGTGTAATTCTTTGTACAAATTAAATCATCAATATTCAAATTGCTTGTTCCTCTTTTCTTATCTTGTATTTCATTTTACTAATGCTATATGCCAGCTCTGCTTGAAAACCAGACGTGTTTCAAAATTGAAATTTGTAATGATCAAAATTGAAAATGGAACAAAAAATGTTTCGAGTGAAAATCTCTCTTTCTATCACTTGAAAACTCGTTTTAATTTTTAATTCACGGTAGATTATTTTAATTATATTATTAACCAGCAAACTGAATAAAATATACTGCAAGGTTTCCGAAAATTGTTGACCTGATGAGTTTTTTATAATGTAGTAATAGTAACAAATGTGGGAATATGAAGTGGTTACAGTAGGATATTACTCAGCCCTTTTCGAGCATGATGAATGTTTCCAAGTTTTCTCTTATTCAGATAGTAAATGCGCAGCAGTCAATTTTAGGAACCTTTTCAGGAAGATATTATCCTCTATCGAGTTTTACACCTAAAAGTATCATACGACATGAGTTATTCGTAAAATTAGGGCTTGAAAAACGTACACTATACAGCCAAAAGTGATGGGCAATTTCAGTTTTAGGGGAATAAATCTCTGCAGTGAGTAAGCGGCGATCGTCCAGTAGCTCTTTTCTTGCATAGCTGTTAAGTCAATGATGAAAGGTTCTTGTCACGAAATTTAACGTACCTGGATCACTTGCAAAACGGAAGTAATTTCAGTAGCTTCGTCTATACTCTCCGTCTCCGTTTAACTCTTTATAAGGCAACGGGAAATAACTACCAACTAATTCATCAAGTTCAAACTACGAAACCCATTACAACAACACATGAAACCACGAACCGAATCAACAACCGACGAATTTCATTAAATTTAAGTGTCTATAATGGACAATTTTCTAGTTTATACTTTTTTAAGGATAGGTAAGTACTCTTCACCTAATCCCTCTGAGAAAAGGGGCTGGGGGGGATGAAATTATTGTTTAACTAACCAAATTGAATTTATTTTCTTAAAACGAATCTTAAAGTACAAATTGCTGTGATAAAGCAGTTATAGATAAAAATGGTTTCATAAAGGGTTAAAGATTTATAATTGCAGAAAAAAACGTTATTTTTTGCGGCAGTACATGGCGTGAAATTTGCATAAGGCTGGGTAAGTTAATCTGTGACTTCGTTAACGTTCTTTTTTTCTTCCAGAGATGTGCTGCGACCACGTCGAGGGTGGCATGTACATTGGTCCCGAATTCCTACTTGGCCAAGTGTACGACGGCACACTAGGCTGTCCCGAAGAAGGGGAGACCGTTGTCCTGTACCGGCCTGTTTACGTCTGTGTCAAAAGCGGCAAGACGAAGACGGACCAAGGATGTTCCACCAGAACGGACCAGGAAACCCCCCGCTCCCCCAGACCTCCCTCTGAAGCCACGACAACGACGCAAGAATGAAAGCGACGGCAGTGGTCTTCGGCGTTCATGATGTTCAGATCTATAATTGTATGAATTTCTTTGAAACCGTGTTGTGTTTGTTCATGATATAAAAGAGTGGTGGTCAAAATACGATATCACTTGGTGTTTCAGCACTTCTTGAGAGATTACTTGTGTTTGGCGCTGGATGGCGGTTGAGCTTTCCACAGCAGAACTCGAAATTAAATGTGCGGGAACATTCTTGGTGTGAGAATGTTCCAAACTCTCTGTATGTCTACTGTTAGCAAACGAACTTTAGTAGCAACAGGAGCGTCAGTTTATTCTTATTTAAATCCAGTAGATTTTCTTATATCTGCATTTCACCATAAATACAGTTGTCATATAAAGACTAGAATTTTGGCAACGTGTTCCATAAAATTAAAAGATTTTAAGCATTGTTGAACAACTGAGGAGTAATGATCTATGTTTTGGATTAAATATTTATGTATAAGTTCTGCCAATTGACGCGGAAGTTGACGTGGAAATTATATATCCACGGCTTGCGTAAGCACAAACGACTTACAGTTCCAAAGGAATAACGATTAAAGCGTGTAATTTCACGCTAATCTTTCCGAATGAACTTTTCATTTATGAAAAAATGAGAAATATATTTATGAACCCAACATAAGAAATTGTTGTCTTTGAACTGGGATGTATAAAAAATTTCTGTGATGTAATATACACTTCAAAAGCATTTTTTTAATTTTATGATTATTTTTCTATTACAACTACATTTACGTTTAGATGGTTCGCTCATAAAAATGTGTATCATTAGAAATTTAAAAAATAACTCGTCAGAAATACGAAAGTGGAATATTAAAATCTAGAGTTTTTTTAATGTCACAAATAAATTGTCTGGTACATAGCATGTTGGTCACAATAAAGAAATTAATAAAATAAAAAATAATTATTGTAAAATACATATGTTTATACCTTACGTTTATTAAACCTAAATTAACTAGTGCTTTTTAATTTTGATTCACATCACTAATATTATTAAAAAATCTAAACATTAAGCACGAATTACATTTTTATAAAATTTTGTTTCTGTAAACGAACTCAAATTTTCTGTTGTAACCAATTATCCAATTATCACAGAATTATCTGATGGTAAAAAATGTATACAAAATTTTCTGCGAGTACAAATAGAAAAAATATTTATACCGTTGCATTAAAATGCTTTCAGAAAAAAAATTTGATTGACTGTTTTACACATTAACTTTTATTTTCCATGATTTTTATTTTTGAAAAATACACAACCTTAATTTCCATGTACAACATAAGTATTAATAAGAGAAGCATGCTAACACACTGTTGTGAGTATACCATAAGACATTTAGTTAAATTACAACTTAGTGAGCTATAATATTCATAAATACTTCACACAAAATTTTAAAAATATCATCAAATAACCAACAAATGGTTTTGGAATTATTGGCAAATTCTCATCAAACAAAAATTTCGTCAAAATTTATGGTTTCTTAAAGATAAATAGACATTATTTTTGAACATAAACCGTTTTAAAACATTGGATAGTAAATTACCTATAATCTTGCTATAAACGATTTGTGATATTTTTTGTTTAATGGATTTTTGAGGACTAATTTCCCTACCTTCTTTACTAGTAGTCATAATGATTATAATTAATAATCAACTTTGGTAAGAACAAATGCAAATTTTAAGAATGTTCTTTTTCGAATGTAGATATTCGTATGTTATGGAGCATACACAAATCTATTTAAGATTTTTCCTGAAATAATCAACGATATTCAAATACCCAAAATGCCATTTCAAACATAACTGGAAGTTATCTGACTCATGGACCCCGATCGAGCCCTATTCAATCTTTAATAAGTGACGATATTTTTTCCGATAAAATAATTAAAAATAAAAGAGAATAAATTGAGTTGAGAATAAATTCGTCCTGCTCTTGACATTTTTGTCGACCTTTGACGTTTGGTTTGTATCGAACTGAAACTCTTGCATCAAACATACCCATCCGGAAACCTTTAAAATAATTTAAAATAAAATAGAATAATTCGTTCTGTTCTTGACATTTTTGTCTCTTGATTGCATTTATAGAACTTTGACATTCAGTTTGTATTGAGCTGATCTGAAACTTTAAAACTCGTGCATCAAACGTACCCATCCTGAAATGTTTCAGATAATTTTAAATTAAAGAGAATTATCCGTTATTTTTTGACATTTTTGTTTCTTGATTGCTCTTATATACCTTTGACATTCAGTTTATTGAACTGAACAGAAACTTTAAAACTTGTGCATCAAACATACCCATCCTTTAAAAGACCGTGCTCTTTTTTTTATCGTAAATACAAAAGACGACACTTTAAAAACAAATACATGAAAGCTTTGATTATTTCTTTGTATGTATTAGTTTCTATTCTCCATAAACTTCGGAACTTTGTCCCCCCCCCCCTCCCCCCCAGACTTCAGCAGAAACTATTCTTTCCTGATCCTATAGTTTTCAAACTCAGAAATATGACATTTGCGAACCATTTTCGGCTTCTATCCAACTTTAATAGTTTTTCTTTTCATTACTACGGACATCCTGAAACTAAAGTTGCAAAATCCTCTAAATAATTGCTTTAAATTTCTGATGGACAATGTGCAGGACTTTGTAAGGTATTGTTGTTTGCGAACAACCTTTTTAAAACGTACATCGTCAACGAATAAGAGAAATTAGGCATTTTCATGCATTACAACACGCAAAGTATAAATCATTGGCTTTATTGAGTTGATGTTTCATGAACACGAAGCATTCATCTTGTTCTTAAAGAGCTTATCTTTATATTCGCGTTTTAGTTTTTGAAAAATGTAGAGTTTATTGTATTTTTGGCTAGACAGAAATTTAGAAGAGCTAGACCAATGTAGTTCCACTACTGAAAGATAAACAGGACGAAATTACTCATATAGTGAACATATTTGCATCAGTTTTCACAGAAACATCAAATCACGCAAAAACAAAAAAGTACTTTCATCTTGATAATCTTATATTATTTTTATTTTTCGACTCACATTTAGAAATAATTTTCCAAAGATTATTTTACTTTAATGCATTGTATTAAGTGAGGAAAGAAATTAGCAAGCATAAATGAAATGATTCTGACATTTTTAGGGTATTTTAAAATAGCATTATACCAATTCATAGTTATAAGTAACAAAATAATTTTTACAATTCTTTTTTTGCAATGTTTTCCCTTGCCCCCATAATTGATAATAATGGAAATAGTTTTATCAAAATTAGTAAAAATTGGAAAAAAACCCTGAATCTACGAAAAGAAATTGGTATTTTAATTGTGATTCAAAACTTCAAAGTACTCAAAAACTTTAGTGTTTCCCAGCCATTTACGCCTGCGAACTGCCAAAAATAGGAAAGAAATTTAGATTAAAAACTGTGTATAAAATGGTAAATTATTTATCAGATCTAATGTTGTACAAATATATTTTTAGTTAGTGTAACATTTGTTGCTGCTATTTTTTAAAGAATTGCGTTGCTACTATGGGACCCGTGCTGCATTAACCATCATTTTGATGAATTCATTGTGTGGTCTTTATTACTGACATGATTTTAAAAGTTTTTCCCCATAAATATGAATTCGAGAAAACAACCAACAAAAGCCTTATAACATAGAAATTATTTATCGAGAGATATTCAGAAATATCAATAAGTATTCAAGCTCTTTCGAATGTAGAGCGATTAATTGAATGGATTGCCAAATCGAGAGCATTTAAAACATTTAACTTTTTCCAAATTAGAATGTAGTTTCAATATGTTTTGTTTTCCTTTCACATAAAGATCTTGTTTTATTTAGGTTTACATTTGCGGAAAGTAGTTTAGAAGTTTAAATAAGTTTAGGAGGTACATTCAAGTTTTTAAACGTTTAAAAAGTTTGAGGATTGGTACCGATTCACGAAGCAGTGGTTCTGAAAAACTGATATAAAAGACAAATTTTTCATTATCATTGAAATCATACTTTGATTTATGGTTTAAAGTTTTTATTGCAATGAAATGAAGATTTTAAAATCTCTCCGATTACAATTCTATTTACTAATCCTAAGATGTAGAAAGAAGACGAGATTGCGCCACTGAATCAGAGTAAATAATACAGATGTGGAAAGCAGGGCTAGATTAAGTCACTGTATTTGGAAGATAATAATGCAATTTACTCCAAAACTCCTTCTCTACTGAACTAAGAACACAACTCAGATTTGATAAAATTTCTAAGATCTAATGGGAACAGTAGTTAAACCTGAACAGCGTTATTTTTTGAAAAATAAGATGAAAATTTGCTATGTACTTCACAGATGATGGGTTTAATATCGATGTATATTAATTATGTTATATATATAATTAATGTATAAAGGGGGTATTATTTGAGGTTGAGATTTCATTTTATTTCAACTATGTCGTTTTTTAAGCTTGTTTAAAAGTTTTGAAAATTCGAGGGAAAAAAGCGCTGTATACTAAAATGTTTTACTCAATAACACAAGATCTGAACACAATGTAAACTAAAATTGGAATTTGTATGCGAAACCACTATTGAAAAGGCTTTTTGAAAGAAAAATAGATTTTAAAAATATTATAATATGTAAATATTAATGTAAATAAAATTACCAAAAATTGAAATAATAACCAAAATATTACAATGCCCTTTTTTTCTAAGCTGGAAATAAATGAAAAAAGAACTTTTAATTTATTAGCCCAAACTAAATAAGTTTGCAGTAGGAGGCCCCCTAAACTTTTGGAGGGGATCACGTGCTTTCCTGTGCCTTTTGGGTAATCAAGCCTTGGTTGTGAATGCGGTCAACTAATTTGAATTAATTTCGTAGTAAACTGTAATTGTTTAGATTTTGTTCCTTTTCCTTTGCTCGTGATTAATGTAGATTTTAGTCATTCGTGAGCCAGATCAATAAATTTAACACCCCAATATGGCAGCTGAGAAGAGAAAAACTATTACGTTTTATAAAAATATATGTAAGAGTTTAACAAATAAAAACTTTGAATTGTGATCTCGATTTGCAACAGAAGTAAATTGCAACAGTAAACAATATATTGCTATTTATCGAATTTCCCGTTGTCGAAGTTACAACTGGAAGAATTGTTCATGTAATTGACCGAAAGCAGGTCCTGCAAGCTAAGAGAGCGTTGCAGATATTCTCTAAAATTTGAACTATATATTTTATAACCAGTTAATACAAGGGAACATCAATGTCAGAACTTATTCTTCGTGAGTATCCGCAGAAGAAGGTGCGATTCATTGTACTGTTACACGTTCTTTTGTATGTGAAATGTCCAACCTTGAATGTTGC
The DNA here is from genome assembly GCA_038502835.1 of Octonoba sinensis. Classification (NCBI taxonomy): domain Eukaryota; kingdom Metazoa; phylum Arthropoda; class Arachnida; order Araneae; family Uloboridae; genus Octonoba; species Octonoba sinensis. The sequence goes on from CM076602.1 coordinate 57,500,714, forward strand.
CGTTTTGATATGTTGACCAACTGCTGATTCGTTTCAACATTTGAAGAAAATAATTTGATGTAAAATTCAGCAGTACTAGTGTCATACATTTAATGTTTCAGAAAAAGTTTATGAAAAATATTACCTAGTTTCGTTTAAACTGTGATTAACGTTTCCTTTAAAGTTTATTTCTTCTCATTTTTAAGTTCTCTTTCAAATAAAGTGTCATGAACTTAATGTTCTGAGTAATTAGAACGTATAAAGATTGAGTGAAATGTGACACAATTGGATGAAAATGGTGGATAAAACATTGTGTTTGTCCGTCTGTTGTTCACGAAACTGGAACTTCTTGACATGTTTTGTGTTATTTTTCAATTTTTTTTTTTTTTTTTTTTTTTTTTTTTTTATAATGATTATTAGGAACGAAAAACTTTTAAGTACTTACAGTTCGACCACGAAATTCTGACACGTTAACGCTTCTACGCATGACAGAAAAGGACGAATCCATTCGAGTTTTAGGGAAGTTCGTTCTGCAGGTGCATTTATTAGTATGCGAATCGAAATGTTTGTTTCTCTGTTTGTTGAAAGCAACTAAATTTATAAACTGGCATATAACATCAGTTCGAAAGAAATCAAGTACGCTAAACAAAATAAAACGAGATCAGAAACGGCACTTTGCTTATACCAACAGTTCCTCCCTTAAACATGAATGGATTCTTCTTGGCACTTTGCCAGGCTGATTGCTTTGGTTGATGGTAGAAATGTAAATGTAATGTTCTTTATGGAAATAATATGAATATTCAATACATTAAGTATGTAAGTGTATGTTACTTTGATCTTTTCTACAAGACAAAATATGTACTCGGAATAACGTTGTGGAAATTTTTGAAACTTTTTTTAAAGTTAAATTTCAGAGATTACTTCTGCAACTCGCATTGAAGTATTCTGCATATATATTTACATGCTTTCATTTACGATATTTGCACAAGGAACTTATTGAAATATATTAATTTCAAGAGTATTACTATTCTCTGCACTTCTTGTGAGCTGCAAATGTTGCTTTCGTTTTTGTCACTTCAATGGAAAATCTTGAAGGACTTGCAAAGTGGAGATTGAGCAGTGATGTTCCCTGCCTTAAGGACCGAGCAGCTCCTCAGATTTTAAGCCAAAATGGCGCCAAGCGGAAACATTTAGAATAAACTATTACATAGACATCGAATGTGCGTTTCTTTCTGTTTCCTAAACATATTTTGCAAAATGTCCATGGTTAAATGCACTTTGGCTCTTCAAAGTATATAAAAATATAAGCTATATACGAAATCACTATTCCATTGTTTGCATATACAAACAACAAGAGTTAAAGGGACTGCCCGATTTCTGCAGATAATGAAAAAATATGTTGGCAGTTGTGAAAATGTTTGTTTATTGAATGTTGGTTTTGTTTTCTTTTTCAAAATAATGTGATTAAACATTATTTGATTGTCATGTATTGCCTCTTTTGATATAACTGAACAACACTTTACATTTTGAAAAATTCTAATTTCTAAGGGGGAAAAAACTTTGATAGACTGAATTTAAATAAAAGCATAAATGCATAAGAAAGAGTTCTTTTCCGCTATCCATTCTTTAACAATATACATATTTTCTTCCTTTATTAAGAAGTACATAAATCTAATGGATCAAAAGACCTTGTAAGTTTAAAATTCTAATTATCGAATAATTTTTGATATCTAAAAAAAATTTCGTGCCTAGAAAGGAATTTATAATATTATCAAAAACGTTCTTCGACGAATTTGAATTTAACTTTTGTATCGTTTTAATTGCAGATATAAAGGCAATCCTACTAGCTTGACATTTAAAAAGAGAGAGAGAAAAAGAAATAATTTTCAGGGAGTTTAAATAATTTTTTCGTTTATTGGCAAGTTAACATACTAAAGAGAAATAGTTTGAACTTCCGTAATAAAATACCCCTTATTTTTAAATTAAAAATTAAAATAATACAAATATTGAATTGCATTCTACACAGGTTGAAAAGAAATAGAATAGAAGATTAGAATAGGAAATGGAAATCGTAGAAGTGAAAGAAATTAAGATAGGAAATGGCAGTAGTAGAACGAAAAATAAAATGATTAATTCTTTTCTTTTTTGAAATTATGAATTTCTTATCCATCTTAAATTTAATCTGCACACTGGCTACTTTATTTTAAACGCAAAAAGATCTTTTCTTATTTTATTTGTTTATTATCATTGATTAGTTACTTATCAATAAGTTCATAATGCTTTATGTGCACTGTGATACGAAAAATTTGGCAACCGAAAAATAAAAAAGCTCGAAGTTTATGAATGCAATTAAGAAGCAAAAACGGAGCAGTGGAGCACAAGAAATTTTCTTGCCACCTCTTCGTTCTAGCAAAACCTCTTTCTCCACTCTCCTGCTCTGCTCCAAATCTCTGATTATAACCCGATTGTTAGATAATTTTCCATATTCTGCTCATATTCGCATTGAATAGCGCGTGGCTTGAAAAGAAACTAAAGAATGCCTTGTTGACTGTTAGAAGAAATATGAAGCATATGGAAAATCAATAGAGTGACAATACTCAGTAGCCCGCTCTCTTTTTTTTGGCACTGTTGCATTCTTGCACATTAACCCTTTAACGCATTCGCCCGAGTCTTACACGGGCGAAAGTTACCGGCAAATTTGCACATGCCCGTGTCTCAAACGGGCAAACTTGTATCTCGCGTTATTTTATTTCTAATGCCCGTCTGAAATCCGTTTGCACTTTGTTTATATAATAATATTTTTAATATATAGCTTTTCCCCCACTCCGCGCTCTCTGGTCTCGCCCTACAGCTGAAATTGCCAAAAACAATTTATATTACACCTATATCTTCATTTTCTGTCAAAAAAAAAAAAACTCTATCAATTTTTACCAGTTTTCCCGAAAAAAAACTGGTACTTCAAGGGGTTGACGAGATTGATTATACTGTGAATTTCCCCTCATTTTCAACTATTCAGAATTTCTCAGGATATTTTTTTCATTTTAAATGTATCCCCACCCCTCCCCGGACCAGCGGAAGTAATGCCAAAGAGTAAGGTCACACAACCCAGCTAACCAATTTTGGTCAAAACTGCAAGAGAGGACTCCGAATCTTGAGAGGTTTCGGATAAGAATAGTGTTGCAAACCAACTCACAAAACATGTTGCGTAAGAAAAAACACCGTCATTCCTGAATTGGAATATTTACCTATTAGAAATGATGGGAAAATATTATAATTTTTATAAGCGTGTAGTGTTCTACAAATCTTAGATGTGTTCTTATTGAAACACGCTTTTTAAATCCAGCTAATATCGCTATTTATCGTTTTTGAATTTTCAAATGATAATGGGAATTTTGAATATCAAAATGAGAAATAAATAAAGAAACTGGAACACTTAAGCTGAATTTCAAAATTAAGGTAGATTCCTCTTTAAATTCAATAAAGCTGCGAAAGTTTCCGAATCAGCATTGTATACCTTTAACTGAAAACATAGCGCAAAAATCTTCAACATTTCAATAAAAGAAAAATCTCTCAAAACCTTCAGTTGCTGAAGAAAATTCTAATCAACTAAATCTTCATATAGTGTCCAGACAATACATTCTTTGTTTCAACATTTGATACGTGCCTCGAATTAGTTAAAGAATAATGGCTTCCTAGTGCGCTTTAAAGCTAATTTACGAAATTTAAGGGAGAACGGCTAATTAAGTTACTTCTTAAATTGTTCTTCGTTAAGTATTCCTTACGTAATTAACGATAGGACGCGAGTACTAACTAAGAACAAGAAAACAAGCTTCGATTAATTGGAGATGGAGTTCGAGATGTAATAAAAAATGTGAAAAAGTGCAAAGGAAGATGTTTACAAGACAAATATTTTTTTTTCCCTATGAAATTTCTATAGAAAGAATTCTTTTTGGAATTTTCGAAGGCTTTTATTTCCGTTAATACCATAACATGTTCTGAAAGAAAAAATGTTCTAGATTCATTAGACAGTGCTATTTCGTACATTTTATTTACACTTAATTCTAGGGATATTCTTGCATCAGAAAATGGATTTAGTTACGTAATTAGCAAACCACTGCGAAATTTCAGGAACATTATATGTACTACAGTCTAGAGTCAGTCAATGAATTTTTGTTGCTTTTTTGGGAGGGGGTGAGGGGATTTTTTATTATTCGGAGTTTGAATAGTTCAACACCGTTTGTTGTGTCCATTACTAAGTATATAATGTAATACACAAAAAAAAATGTTTCTAAAATTTGAAAAATATATGTGTTTACGTTTTCATTTGAAATATAGCTAATAACTTTTCTTTTTTCATGCTTTCTGCTCAAACAAAGTAAAATAGACAGGGGTATAATTGTAAGGATATTATTTAAGAGAAGTTCTTTGGCTACTTTTTTTCATGCCACACTTTTCAGTCCGAATGTTTTATTTCGAAAACTTATTTTTATGAATTGTTTATCTCTATTATCCAGCTATTTAACGGTACACAACCTTTCTAGCCTTGTTCTCTTAAATAATAACAATTGAAAAAAAAAAAAAAGTATATATAATTAAAACAATGTATAGTTAAAATATAAAAATTCCCTTCATTTCCCATGAAGATATAATTTCAAATAAATAATTGTATAATTAATTAAGTATAAAAAGAATAAGCAAAAACCCATTATAGCAAGTGTTTGAAATGGAAGAAGTATTCGCTCCATCAGCTCCCATCCATTAATATTCCAGGGAAATATCCGGCTCAAACAAAACATTTTTTGTTCGAAAGATCCTAGCCCAAACATCCCAGTATCAGTATTATGAGTCATTTTTGGACCTACCAACAAACAGTTCAACAGTTCCCCTTTTCATATATAGTTTTTCTTTTTTTCGAATATTTTATGAATCAATTCATGTAGTTTTGACTTTTTTCGGTTTTCGTGATATTTTTATCGAATGTTTTGAGTTTACTTAATTTTTTTTTATTTTCAGGTATTTATTCATTCTTTTTTCGCTCCTCTCTCTTTTTTATTTACAACAAGAAAATAGGCAAATAAAAATGGTTGTAATGTAAACTTTCTGTTTGACATAAATACGGTCCTTTGTGGCACTATACATTTTTTTCCCTTACAGTTTCACGATTAAAATACGGTATTCCTTTTTATGTGGATTTTTTGTTTGTACACATTCATTGTTGCAAAAAGGAAAAGCACATGATATACCAGTGTTTGATAGTTCACATCAAGCATATTTTAAATTAAATCATTTTAAGAAATAAATATAGTTTTAAAAAAGGGATCATTCATAAATAATGTCACGCTTCGAGGGGGGAGGGGGTTCGTGATATTGGACAAAGTGTGACAAGGGGAGGGGAGGGGGTAACAAGAAGTGCGACATCCCTGCTTATGCAACATAGCGTGACATGTGAAAAAGGAGGGAGGGGGGTCCTCTCAAGTGTGACATTTTGTGACAAAAGGGGGAGGGGGTCAAATATTTGGGGGAAAACGTGACATCATTTATGAACAGTCCCAAACTAGAAAAAATACGTTTTTGGAGCAGCATGAACTAAAAGGTTAAAAATAATCTTTGAATATAAAAATATATTCAGTAGCAATGGGATGTCCTACAATTAACCCCTTAACTGGTCAATTTTTTTACCACAAGTGTTCCTAAAAAAGCATATTTTTATTGCATATAATTAAAGTCCTAACAGGGTATAAAAGGAAAATGAAAGAATTTTTTTTTTTAATTTCATAATTATTGAATTTATGCATTTTTCTATTTTATAAGTTTGAAACACAAATGCCCTGAATGACTCTCTTTCAATCTATTAATAATACGGGCAAATCAAAACAAGAAAGGAGGAAATATCAATGCCCGTGCACTGTACGGGCAAACCAGTTAAGGCCATTTTTGGGTACCCCGTACGGAACCACAGTACGGAAAAACAAGTTAAGGAATTAAGTATAGCATGGTTTTTTTTTTTTTTTTTTTTGTAGGAGCTTAAAATAAACATAATAAACCATTGATCAAACTATTAAATTTAATATTTTATAAAAAAGGATGGGGTGCTTGATGCCAGTTGTTTTTAAATTACTTGTTGCTAGCTATTCATTAATGCAGAATCATCATGCAAATTTTTATAGAAAGTACCCCAAGCTTTTTTCTTCTTTTTTATAATATTATAATGAATATTTTGGTCAATTATTTTATTCTCATTATTCTACGCTCATGCAAAAAAACAGGCTATACTTTGCTGTAGGACATCCCAATGCTACTGAATATATTTTTATATTCAAAGATTATTTTCCACCTTTCAGTATAGCTCCAAAAGCATATTTTTTCTAGCTTTTTTAAACTATAATTTATTTTTCCTTTTTTAGTCTCAAAACGAAATTAAACTTACATATTGTGTCAAAGAATTTTTAAGGTTTATAAAATAAATTAAAAAATAGTAATTATATATATTTTTTTTTTTTTAAGTAGACAGTTTACATAACTTTGCTTCATTTTTGTCCATAGGCGCTAATGTTAAGATTTTTTGAACTGTTCAAATCAAAGGGTGAAATATGGAAATAAGCTGGGACCTTTAGAATGCAAAAAAAAATCTTTCGAATCGGACACTTCCCTGAAAAGTTATAGGGGTAGGGAGCAGACAGCCCGATAGACACACCATACTCCCCACCTCAAAACCCTACTTTCTTTTTATTTTATTTTTCAATATTTATTTAATTACTTTACTTATTTTTGACTTTTCTTTATTTTTAACGATATTTTTACGATAAATACTCTTTTATACGTAGTTTATTTATTTCTTTACTTTTACGGGAATGTAGGCTAAGAAGCAGAAATTTGTGCTAATAAATTTTTATTGAAATTTTTTCGCGAATACAATTTGCCTTAATCAAATGGGAAACGTATATGAAAATTTCGTAAAAAAATGGAATAAAAAAGGAACAACAAGGTGAAAATTGAATTGCAAGATATGATTACATGCAAGCGAAGCTAATACAAGCGTATTTAAAAAGCAAATTTTCGTGTGAGCTATATTTGGAAATTTTTCCCTCGTTTTAACCCCTCCTCGCATTTTGTTTTTCAGCATTCCCACTGATTTGTACTACTCGCCGACACGGTCTATGATAGAGTAATAAAAGTATTATTCTGAAATATTTTGATTTCAAGAAAAAATCTTGGAGAGGGAGGTTACATGAAATGCGACACTTGTTCTATCTTCAAAACTTGCTTATCGCGATTTAGTAACAAGTGCATGAGCATGATGCCCGAACATTCTTGATCTTCCTCGACATAAGACATGCTTGACCACGGTCAGATTATCAGGGTGGGTAAGTGGTTAGTCACGTGAAACATTCCGTCCAATAACACGCAGATGACTGCAGTCAAAACAATGTGCAAACAGATAGTAATGATTAAACTTTGTGCAAAGTAATAGAAATAAAATTTCACGTTAAATTAAAGCACAAATGAGCATTAAAACGCAGACATATGTTTCGGGATCGCTTGGAATCCCTTTTTCAATGCGACAGGGAGCTTCTAGATGCAAAACATCCAAATGAAGCAGACAGAACAACAAAAACAAAGCTTATATAGCCTAAGAATTAACTGTAAACCAATGAGAATAAAGGCAGTGTGAAGTGGAAGTAGAAGTAGTATTAAAGGCACCAATAAGAGAGTAACAAACGAATGTAGTTGGAAGTACAGAAAGTAAAAAGGAATATCAATAAAAACAAAGAAAAAGACAACAGCGTGCATAAAAATGTGAAAATACATGAAAATTGCAAAAAAATAAAATAAAATACAAAGAATAAAATGGAAATAAAATAAGTACAGAAAATACCAAAACAAAAAGCAAAACAAAGTACACATGCCAAAAGAGGGGGAGGGGGGGAGAGAAAACCGAACGATCCCGAAACATATGTCTGCGTTTTAATGCTCATTTGTGCTTTAATTTAACGTGAAATTTTATTTCTATTACCAATGTGCAAACAGTTTGCCACGGTTACTTTTTCGCTTGGTGGAACGCATAAAATCATGCAATTACCAAGCATTTCTTAGAGTTTAGAATCTAATTAACTGTAATTTGACTGTGGGGAGCACTTTGTCCACTTCTGGCCATGTCTGTGCCGAGTGGCTGGCACGCAGCAATTGGCCGGTCACGACTGATGAACTCAGCTATATGTACAGCTTTGAAGCAGCATGAAAGAAAACATTCATATATCTAATCTTCAGTTTGGTCTTAAATTCCATAGTCAGTCAAACCAATTACAACCGATATTGGTTCCAGATGCGTTTATTCTGTGTACCGAAATTCTGCAAGCTGAGCATTTGAACCCCGAAATTATATGCGCGAAGTTAATCACTTTTCACTCGTTATAATATCTGAAATAAATTTTCTTTTTTCTTTTTAACTGGCCATATATTTTTTAATCGATTGTGTTCACCAAAGTAACGAATAAGCACGCTTGCATCCGTGTATAATTTTATTTTGGCCTTTGTTGATTTATTATTGTTTACTATGAGAAAGATTATTCATGTTTCAAAGAAAAACTATGTATGGAAATTAACTTATCCACGGTTTGACAGCCACTTGGCTCTTGGGCAGGCACCAAGACTATTCTTTTACATTTCCAATGTAAACAAAATAAAGTGTACTATTTATTTTATTATAATCACATTAGGAATAGCAATCCATCTCCCTATTTCTACTATACAGTATTTTGGATTTAAATTGAATATTCATAATTCAATATGAAACCCTTTCCATTGCGAAAGTAACAATCAATGCTGTAACTTAATGGTCGATACTTCGCTCTGGTAACTCCACAGCTTTGTAACATTGAAAAACTGATCCAGACTCATGACTCCGATGGGTAACATGCGTCGGTTATTCGATTTTCAGAATATTATGTATTTTTATAAAAGTATTTTTTTAAGTAAAAGAGTATATAACTTTCAACCCGCCAATTTCGAAATAACGGGCCTTTGTCTAAACAACGAAATCTTTCTATTTTTTTTTTTTTTTTTTTTTTTTTATAATGCCTTTAAAAAGAGAAAACTTTTATTGCTCAACATCAGCATAAATGCGAATATTCTTCCTCTACTCTCTGCATATAATATTTTCATTCGTTGTACAGCGCATCTAGCAATCTTATGATCGCTTTATTAATTGCAAGTCGCAATTGCATTAAAAAAATTCACTTTCATATCGAATTTTTTTTTTATTATTATTCAGGGGTGTCCACCCATCCTCAGAAAGACGGCGGCATCACCCCTGAAAAACCCCGGACCCCCTCAAAAAAACGATGACTGCACAAATCAGCCACGTTGTTCTCCAGCAAAACTTAATAATAAAACCCCTCAAACAGCCCCCTCAAATAATATTAATGGCACAGCGGTCTTCGCTCTTCGCCCTGGTGGGAATTCCTGTATATTTTTTTTTTATTATTTGTTATATAGATATTCATGAGTACTTATACAGTTTTGATTATAAATATTTTAGATTTTTTTTTTTTCCAACAAAATAAAAATTTTCGAAATTGATGGTCATCAAAACTGTGGTCAAAATGCAAAATGCACGTATCTTCAGTTAGTCAGTTACTAAGAGCTTCATAATTCTGCCGCCAGAGGTCCATTTAGTTCATGTTGCACATTCTATGTTTATCTGTGTAAAGTAATCTTTTATCTTTGCAGATTCAACAGCTCACATATTTATATGTACTCAGTATTTTACTGTAAATAACGATTTATATTTCCTCGAAAACCATTTAAAAACTAACGTCATCATTATTAAGCATCTTAGAAATGGCATTACCTGCAAACCGAAAAAAAAATTGTGTAGTGCCGTCACCGTTGTATTTGTGAAATAATAGATAGATAAAAGTGGTCGACAAGTTTTACTTAAAAATTATTCACAAATTAATTTTTCTGCATAAGAGGTCCTTGTCCCAGTAATAATGATTGTTTAATAACGATCGATCGACAATAAAGTGAAACATTTTTTATTTAACAGAGCTTTAATACAAACTTGACAATGACTGTCATGGAGTTTTTCGGCTGCGCTATGATAGCGTTTGGTCCATCTGCAGCTATGTTAGCCATCACAATTGCCAGAGACCCTATACGTATCATAATTTTAATATCAGCGTATGTATAGTTTTTATCTGCCATAGTACTATTTTATTTTTGTGTAATACTCTCCTAGTTTTCTGTTGTCTTTGAATCTTCACTGCTAATTCTTGAAAGAAGTGTATTTGCTTGAGATGTTTCGAAATATTTTACAGTTAGAAAATATTTACTGGGATAATGTGTTTTATTTAAGTAATCCTAGTATTTAAAATTGTTGTAGTATTTTTACTTTTCGATGTTATACTTGTGCAGGATTTTTCCTATCAAGCAAAATAAAGGCAGTTTTCTTTTTATATTTCTGCAGAGCTAAGTTAATTCTAGAAAAAAAAAAAATGGTATTTTTATGTTAATAATTGTAAAATCTAAGAAATTCTAACAACTGTTAAGAATTTTTTTTTTTTTCGATTTTGGTGATTTAAGAAAATTATTTGATCTCTTTTAAGCATGTTTTTGACAGGGAAGTCTTTGCTACTCTTTGATATTGCAGCAACTTTTTTTTCCCTCATTAGTTCAATTGCAGAGTATATTTAAGATTTGAACTGGGTTCTATGTACTTTTTGAGTTTTTAAGTATGATTTATGAAATCAAAATAGAATAAAGTAATAAATATTAAATATAAAAACAACTAGCTGCAGAGATTAATTTTTGACAATAAGTTGTTAGTATTTAAATTGTCTTAACATGTGATCCTCCTTCATTTTTTAAATTCATGGGGTAAACAATGTGTCCATTAAAAAAAAGAATGTTGTCTGAAAAGTAAAATTTTCATTATGCCTTACATTTACAGCCTGGAACCTTCTCATTGATTGAATAGCCTACTGTGCTAAGCTTGCCAAGTAAGATTTACATCACCATATTGAATGTAAAGAAAGCAGTTTTATTAAATTTAGACTGGTGGCACTTTTTTTTTTTTTTTTTTTTTTTAAGTTACAAATTTCATGTTGGCAGTTTTTTAGAAAACTCACCAATGACAGCCTGTTAACTGATATTTACCACCTGAAGTAATCACTTGATTATTCCTGCATGTTAAACCCAAAGCAAGTATTTATACAGTGGCAGGTTTTTAGAGGGTCCAAGGGGAACGTGCCTCTCCCATAGGGATAAAAGAACTTTAACTATCCCACGTTCATTACAAATGGGACATTTTATTTGTAATGTTCCATTGTAAATGTAAAATTTTATTCCACACGGAACATTACTAATGAAATGTCCCGTGCGGAATAAAATTTTAATATTTAAAAGAAATCTATCCCATTGAAAGCAAATTTTATACTAACAATTGTTGTAGGTTTACAAAATGTACTAAAAAATGAAAACTTTTCATTAATATTTTTATAATTAAAAAATTAATAATACTCCTAAATTTTGCAGTAAAATGTGATGTACGCAACACAAAAAAAAAAAATGTATAATGACCCAAACATTGAATAAATTTTTTTTTTTTTTTCAACAATCATAGCCACTGAGCAAACAATTATCCCTGGGTCCTGTCTCCTGGGCAGAAATTTACCCCATCAACATTTTAATATATTTAAACAACTGAGTTATGTCCGTAATATTCTTCCCTTGAGACCGTACATACTAAGCCTTTGGAGACAATAATCTAAATCTGAAAGTCCATTTACGAATGTTGTAATCCTGGGAATTATAACCTGTGTGATAATGTTTCTAATTATTCTGCAAAGATGTAGTTTTACTCCTCCCTCTCCTTCATGAGGGGAATTTTTCTTTTTCAGAATACCTGTCCTTCTCAAGAAGTAATGATAATAAAAACAACAAAAAAAATTCCATTGATGAAATAATACTTATAATCATTTTGGAAAACCAAAAGGATTCCATTTCCCTTTTGTAATGTAATTTGTATCTGTTGCATTAATATACGTGTTTATATTTATAAGTATACTTATCCTCTTTCATTTCAGGGCCTTTTTTTGGTTGCTATCATTGCTCTTATCATCTATACTTTGGAATGCTGTGGTTCCTTTAAGGAAAGAGCTAGCTTTTGGTGTTGTGTTCTCGGTGATTTTTCAAGAAGTATTTAGATTTTGTTTCTACAAATTACTTAGGTATTCTTGCTACTTATTAACTTTTCTATTATTGTAGAAATTAGTTAAAGCATGAAATTTGTTCATACTTAATGTAATGTTTGAATTTTAAATGGAAAATCATCTTAGATTTAACTAAAATTTGTATCTTACAATTTTTATGCATTTTTGCACTTGGGTGTCTAATTTTTTTGAACATGTGTTTAAAGTGCTTAATTCTGATTTTAAGTGTTGAGTATGAAACCTATTTTGGTATTTTTAAACTATAAAGTAGAGCCGCAGTTATCCGAGCCACAACTAACCTAGTTCCGGTTTAACCAAGGTACATAAGTACTTGAAAAAAAGCAGCCATTAGCACTGGCCTTTTTTTTTTCTTTGGCATTCCAATGGCGTCCCTGCCAGACAGAAAATTCATATTAACTTCTTCAAGAAATAACTTTTTAAACTGGAACATGTACTCTACGTCTGTATGTATGTACAATAACAAATATCTATGCATGTAACGTCATTTTTTCATTTTATAATATGTACATAGTGCTGACTCTAAGCAATTTTGACAGGGCGCTGCGCCCGGCGGCCCTTTTAAATCTTTTTTGCGCCCGGCGGCCTCTTTCTTCCCTTTTCTATGCGGCCTGCGGTCTATTCAGACCTGCCAACATCGGCGGAACAGCCTTCAATCCAGGGATCCTGCCCCCCCCCCCCCTTCCTTTATTTGTCCACATTAATTTTCTCAGAACTCCAGAGCGTTATTGTCTTCTCCCCTTTAGCTTCTTGGAATAACTGGGGGGTAGTAGATGGATGCATCACGAGCCTTTTTTTATTTTAAAGTGTTTAGCCTTAAACAAATATGAATGTCTGCAACTTAAATTATACTGTTTTTAGTAAGGATGGGCAGCTTGCAACCCGCTACCTGCCGATGATTTTTCAAAAAATAAAATCGAGCAAAAGCGGCAAACTTTCCGCATTTTGGGTCCTGATTCAAAAAATTTTGTAAATAGCACCAGAACTCAAAGATTTGGCCATTAGCATTTCATTCATAAATAGCATTTTTTTAATACAGTATATACTCTCTTATAAGTCGAGAAATTTAGCACGAAAAACAAAATAAATGTCGACTTACGTTCGCGGCAAAACATCGAAAAATCCGAACTTTTTCCATTTTTTTTAAAAACTTCTTTAATTAAACAATACAAGAACAGAATATCATCAAATTCTGACATGACTTTAAATGCTCTAGCCGCTTACGAAAGACTTTTAATTATAAAAAATCAGCTTATCGGGAAAATAAAAGAAAGCTCGAATTTCAATTTTACGAATTTTCTGTGTCGCGTGAAATTTAGCGCTCAGTCTAAAAAACAATAATAATAGATATAATAAAAGTACAAAAAATAGAAAGAAGCAAAATTTCATGACATTAACTTAAAATTAAAGCAATAATTAATAAGAACTCTTAATCGCGAAAGCGAACCCTTTTTCAGAAATAGAGATCTCAAACATGAAACCTTTTTCGGACACGATCATGAAAACTACATTTTTATTTAAACACTTTCATTATAATTATTTTTTTTTATTTTTAAAATGTTTATTTCTAAAAGAAAAAAAAACAGCAAAAAAGAATTCCCGATTTTTCATTGAAATCGAGATTTTTTTTTTTGAAAATGTTCCAAATTTTGGGATTACGAATTTGGGGTTCCATGATGTGTAATTGTTCTGGGTTCAGCATTTAGCCTCACCACTGAAAAAAATAAATAAATAAAATAAAGTCATCGGCGTCATTTCACAAAATCTATACATAAGACAAAACAGTTAAATACTATTTTCAAAGCCAAATAAGCATTTCTTTTCTTTTCAATTCAAACATTTTAATCTCTACATACTAATCAGTTTATATGTGCTAAACATAGTATTTGTATCTCATGTATTTCTTCGTTTGCACGTAAAATCGGGCAGCAATCTTTTAACATCTGCTTTAGGCTTACAATATTTCTTAAACAGTGAATAGCAAAACTCTTATTGGGCCTAAATACAATTTTTCCTCTCCAAGACTTTTGACTCTACACCCCCCCCCCCCCCCCCCCCCCCGCCACGGCTGAAAAAACTGTTTAAACAGAAAATTATGGCTCCATTAGAAAGAAAATTCTAATTAAATAAGACGTTGAATACAAGCACAATTTGCACATTATTTTCCTCTCATAACATTTGCCCTTAGAATAAAAGAAGTAAAGATTGCACTAGCATTATTGCTCCCATTTGCCCAGGGAAAAATTATCTTATTTAATTTTAGTGTTTTCTTGCATATAATTGTGCGGCATTTTTTTATCACCTGATATAATTTCTTTCTTAATGGTAAAAAGGACAAAATATATTGAGCCAAAATAAAAAGCTATTTTCTCCAAAGTTCCCACCACACCCTTCCTCTAAAAAGAAAAAAAAAATGTTTGAATTAGAAATAAAATGATTAAGGAAATATTTGATAGCTCTATGATTGAGGTTTAAAATGGCACCAAGTTTGAAATCCTAGGTCACTGTCACCTGAAATACTTCTCAATAATAATCAGAGCCACATTGAGAGCACTTTTGTGGGGGTCGCGATTTGTTGGAACTTTGGAACACCGCTCACAAACCTGGTCGTGGAGAAACGTCACCAAGACCTAGAATTTTTTTTGTTGAGTAGTTCATAATTTTGCAGCAGAATAATGAAAATGTGCGTAAATGATATATATATACCTATATATTTTTCAAAATGAAAACCTATATTTTGAGATACACATGCAAATGCAACCTTGTTAAACTTGAAGCTTTTTCAATGCTTAAATTTTTTTGCCGGGGGGGGGGGGGGTGAGAAATATTTTTTAAGCACGACTTAAGGGTGCCCTTTTTGATGAAAACATAGTGCCCTTTTCAGAGTTCCCCCTGGCAGCCCTTTCATCCTGGAGTCAGCACTAGTACAGTAAATGTCTTTTTTACCTCTTTGACGACACTTTCACTCATTTTACCAGTTTACTCATGTTTCCGTTTAAATTTGGACAGAGTTTGTCTTATCCAAGTTTTCGATTATCCTAGGTACCCTTGGTCCACATTACCTTGGATAATCGAAGCTCTACTGTATATATCATGTATAAACTTCATTGGATTTGCTTTATTTAAGTTATGAGGTCTGCATTATCTTCCATTTTCTGACTTGCTTTATTTTGTTTATGATGAAATGTCATTCTCGTTTTTATTTGTTAAAATGTTTATTTTAGAAAAGCTGAAGTTGGTTTGAAGAAAGTTCAAGAAGTTGGTGCAGATGGCGCAGTTGTGTCCAGTAATAGAAGCACTTTAGCTTATGGTAAATTTTCTTTGACCTAAATTATTATATCATTTGATTCTGTATATATGTGTGTGTGTCAGGGTTTGAAAAATCATAGGTTTTATGAAAAATCCCAGTCTGCTTGGGTTTTTTCGATGAAACACCCGGGTTTTCTAGGGGGAAAGTCTTTTAAATTTCAATTTATAATTGAACATTGTACCAAATATTTTTTAAATTTCATAAAGCTGTGTATCATTTTTAAACTATGCAATTTTGTTTTACTAAAACATAATGTTTTACTCAAACAAATTTTTGAACTGTTCAAAATTGAACATAAATTGTTCAAATCAAGAAATCTTTCCTGTTGAGAGCTTCTTCCAATAAGCTTGTTCAAAGGAAGTTGGGTCTTATGCCAGAGTTTACATAATTTGCTTCTGTTTCACAAAGTATCAATGCAGTGTTATGTGAATACTATTATAAAAACTTTTGGCGAGACTATTTTCGAAAGTATTTTTTTAATCTGGCGACTATTTTTCATATAAGAGGCTATTAAAACAACTGTTTTATCCTTTGGCGAACCCTGGTGTGTGCAACACCAGGGTTCGCCAAAGTCGTTTTCAGGTATATGCACAAGAAAAAACATTACTTAAAAATATACAAGGGCTATGTAGATAAAAGGAATGTGTTAGAAATATATTTCAAAAATTGGTTGAAAAACATCTTAGCAAAAGGAAAAAATAGCTACTTTATTTCACAATATGTACACCTGC
Source organism: Octonoba sinensis (assembly GCA_038502835.1). NCBI lineage: Eukaryota > Metazoa > Arthropoda > Arachnida > Araneae > Uloboridae > Octonoba > Octonoba sinensis. The sequence goes on from CM076602.1 coordinate 57,516,964, forward strand.
ACAGAGCCAAAGTTGGCATGCTGGCATTGTGGTAAGCCACAGAACAGACATCTGAGCCAATGGTAAAAGCATACTAATGTTTCCAGTTTTCATATGGTCAAGAAAGTTGCCTGTAAGAAAAGAAGTAAAAAACCTTCTTTCTGTCTTCAGCTTTCTCATTTAATGTTCTGGAGTTCCCAGTTTTAACGTGGCAGTGTCAGTGGATTTTCAAGATGCAGAAAATTGTCTGCACTCATGTCCTATGATTATGCAGCATGTAAAAGTTCCCTTGAGTAGACATTTGGCTTGGATACTCTCGACTAAATCAAATTCCTAGTGAAATTTTGCATCAACAGAGTCCGGGTGCTCACCCTTTCAGGTGAAGAAATGACTTCAAAATTCTCATCTGGTGATGGTACCACACTCATTTTGGTGCCGCTGAAAGAGTTGGTACTAATCTCTGGCAATGCACTAGGTTTGCAATCGTTAGTCAATGGTATAAGAATATCGTATGCATAGCCTGATGGCACGTGTAATCGTAGTTATTCACTGATGTTAGTAATAGACATGTGATTTTTCAAAATACTGCTGTAATGAACATTAAAAAAAAAAAAAAATGGGGAAGGCCCCGTTTTATTGTTCATTATGTATGGGAAGGGGAGAGAGCCATTGGAAAAATCTGTTTTTTCCCTCCTCTAATGCAAATTCTTGACACTTCAGAATTACATAATGCTATTCTACTATTATGAGAGTTATGTGGCCGGTTCCTAAAAAAGAGTATTAATCTTAAGTGGCTTCTCGTATTGCTCTTAAATAAAATGTAATGTCCACACGAAAGAAGACCAGGGAGAATAAGTAAAACATTTTTTAAATTTTTACTTTAAATGTATGAAGTGTTTTGTAATTTAAAATTGTTTCCTTATAAACAGTGTACCTTACAGAAGGATTTGTTTATGTAATCGTTTTTGTTCTGGGTGCCGGGTTATACAACAATGCAGGCTATACACTGAACTTGATTTTTTTTAGAATGAATTTTTCTTCCTGCGGACTAAATAACGATTTGAGCTATCATGGTACTAATGTTTCCAGTTTTCATATAGGATGTAAGAAAAGAAGTAAAAGAAAAACACTTCTTTCAGACTTCTTTGTTCATTTAATGTTCTTAATTGTCTTAAAATGTTTTGAAAAGCATATATCCTCTGATTTTATGAAAAATAAATCTATTTTCTGTGTCTAAAAAATTGCTGTTTAAATACTAAGTAGAAATTTAAATTAGTTTTTAATGTGTACAGTTCACTTTCTTGCAAGTTATATTTAAATTTTGTGCACTTTTCCTTTATTCTGTCATTAAAAGTTCTCTTTTCCTCTCCTAGCTTTATTAAACAAAGTAATTAATATGAAAGTTTTCTTTCAGTTGCTGGTCTTGGTTTTGGCTTAATGAGTGGTTTGTTTTCCCTAATAAATGTGTTGGCTGATTCAGTGGGTCCGGGAACTGTTGGTTTACGTGGACATTCACATCATTTTTTTCTCATATCAGGTAAAAATATTACACATAATTTTCACTTTAATTAGTTTTTAAAAGTAGTGAACAATAAATTGTTCATATTTACTTATGTTATGGAAGATTTAGCAAATGTATAAAAATTTTAAAAAGCCACAATTTTGGTTGTAAAATGTACAGTCAACCCTCCTATAACGCGGTGAGTGCGTACCGCGTTATATGGAAACCGCGCTATAAGAAACTCGGATTTAACCGTACAAACCAGGCTAATTCGTAGCGCGTTCTATGGAAAAACTGGCCGGGTATAAGTAACGCAGAATTAGTACAAATCACATCATTTGTACCGCGTTATATGGAGACCAATAAGGACAAGATAAATTATAAATTATTTTTATTGAAATGAAGAGTTTATATAAAGAAATGATACCAAAATTAAACTAAAAAACTGTTTTCCAACAAAAACAAGAAAGATTTTTGTAAAATTTAATCTTTCAACACTCATCCTCGCTGTCAGATAATATGAGTCGCCTAACTCGTCTTCTTTTAATAGGCAAAATGTCTTCCTCACTTGGCTCATCTTCACATTGGTTTTCGATTGTAGCTTTTTTTTCTAACTCCACTAAAACCTCTCTATAGGGAGCTAAGCAATTTCTTAACTCTCTTTTAAACTTTGCGCTACGCACCGTTGAATGATCAGTTTCAATGAAATGGAGTTCTAATTCTTTAGCCAAATTTAGCCCTTTTTTCACATCTTGTAAATCAACATTTGGCACCCATTCGTTTTTCTTATTTTTGTTTACCAATGGATTTGAGGTGGGTGCATCAATTAAATCCATTAGTTCATCCTCATCTAAAGTTTCTTCCCCGAGTACGAGTTCTCTTACATCCTGATGGTTTGTTATAAATTCTTCATCGCCTAAACGAGAAGCAATGTTTACTATTTCTGTAACTGGGAGAAATTGTAGAATCATCTTGTATTGCTTGAACCATTTCAGGTAAAAGGGGTTTCCAACACGCATTAAGCGTTGATGGTTTCTTTTTCCGCGCAAGCCGATGACACGGTTCTAATACAATCTAAAATAGAAAATTCCATCCAAACTTGAGTAAGGGTTTTATTTTCACTACTTTCTAATCTGTCGAAAATGGTTTGGAAAACTTGGCGTGTGTAATACATTTTTAAAGTTTGAATAAACTCCTTGGTCCAAAGGTTGTATTAATGACTTGCAGTTAGGAGGAAGGAAGACAATTTTTACATTTGGATGATCCAGTTGTATGTTGTGGCAACCAGCATTATCAAGAACCAATAAAACTTTGAAATACAAATTTTTTTCCATCGTATGGGTTTCCACTGCCGGGATAAAACAATTATAAAACCAATCCTTAAATAAATCTTGGGTCATCCAAGCTTTCTTTTTAAAGATCGCCAGAATACAGGCAATTCGGTCTTATTAATGTTTTTCATAACACGGGGAGTTGAAGAACGATTTATTATCATAGGTTTTATCATCAGGCTCCCTGTTTTAATTGCTTTCTGCTTATAAGATTCCCACTGTTTTTTTTTTGGATACAGTTTCCAACCCCGATAAAACCCCCTTTATTTTGAAAAAGTTTGAAGGTTCTGTGGGAAAAAGTTTCGCATCCAATCTAATTCCGTCTCTTTTTCGGGCAATTTAATTTTTCCTTGGTTTGATTTAAAAATAGCCCTCCTTAAAATTTGTTTTAATTTTATTTTAATTCCAGCTAATAATTCTCGGCAGCTTCAGCAACTGCTGAGGCGTGTTCTCTTTGAAACTTAATATTGTGTAATGAGTACCTTTTTTTTTAGTTTTTCAAACCACCCTTTACTCGCGACAAACGAATGATTTTCTAGCTCTGCAGAAGAATGCCCAATATTCCTTAAATGTTCATAGATTTTAAGTGCTTTCTGCTTGATAAGATTTCCACTGATAGGAATCTTTTTGGCTGTACAGTCTTCCAACCAGATCATTAACGCCCGTTCCATTTTAACCAGATTAGAATTTTGTGTGCGAGTAACACGTTTCGCACCTAACGGACAGCCATCTGCCACAGTTTTCCTTATATTGTCTGCATTTTTCTTTAGGGTTCGAATTGTAGATTCATTCAACTTGGTTGATTTTGCAACCTACGATAGTTTTTCCCCGCCTTCTAAACGATTTAGAATTTCGATTTTATCTTCAAGAGATATAAACTTTCTTTTTAACCCTTTCCTTGTTTCTTTCGTGTTTGACATGATGCAAATCTAGGGTTAATAATTACTTTATTTTTATTATATCAGAACAAATGAAGAATATTACTTACAGTATTGTGTAATGTTGTCCAATTATAAACCACAAATTAAACAGCAAAAAGCTGAACGAACGGACGGTGCAGAAAAATTTTTAGAAAGACTTGGTCACCAACAAAACGTGTGCACTGTGAAAGAGCTCTTAAAAGACTAAAACCGATGTCGCTATGAGATAAGCCGGAGATAATCTTTATGTAAACATATCTAGTTACTATGTCGCGATCCCACTGCCTGGACCTACATGAAACTGGCGCAATCTGTTCCCTGATAATTCAAATAGGCACCCAACGAACTAAACAGCTTAGGCTAAACATTCTTAGGCTACGCGGAAGGAACTTACGGGATGCTGTTGACGGAAACCGCGTTCTGAGAGTACCGCGTTATAAGGGGAAAAGGGTTTTGGAAACCCCGGGGATTAAATTGCTTTTCCCATTCTGAATAGTAGCTAAACATCTTTGTATTTTTCACTATTGAATTGAGTTCAATCATTTAAGTATATTAACCAAAGCAAATCATTTTCTGCCAAGTGCAAACATAAGGCTTTTTCTTGGTTAGCATAATTTTAAATTTGGTTAGCATTAGCTTTGTTGTTATCCTCATCACTCTTAACAATGAATGTGCTATTTAAGTTTAAAGTGCTATTTGTAGAGTTTTAAAGTTGTTAAGCACTTTTGCTCTGGTGGTGTTCAGGGCCCACATATCATTCAATGTTTTTTCTTTTTTTGTCAGTTTTTCAATTATTTTTTTTAGCTCCGGATTGGTGCTTAAAATATTTCAGGGAAAACACAACTCAGTTAGCTACAAACAGGATTTAAAAAAGCCCAAGCCGCCTGGGTTTTTGATGAAAAACCCGCTCTCTTTCGGGTTTTTCAAGAAACCTTGAAATCTCGATTTCTATTAAACTTTACAAAACCTCTGTTTGGCTATTTTTACATTTCATAAAGCTGTATATATCATTTTTAAATCATGCATCATCTATGTTTTACACATAGAAAATTTGTTTTTTGAGGAGATATCACATCGTTTTGACTGTTTTACTTATAATTTAAGCAACTTTAAGTAGAGTTGCACTCTTCCGCTCATCTTGAGGAAGGAGTAATTCTTCAGATCATTTCAAATACTTGAAATAAAGGACGAAACTGTTAAATAAAAAGTTTAAATTTGAAAAAGTCAGGAAACAAAGATCATTAACTATGCACAAATTTTGGCTTCATCAATGGTGATAAAACTTTTTCTATTAAACACACTCATTCATCATATAAAATGATTCTGCACAGGAAGAACATGTTAAATACCCACAATTAATTACAAATAAATAAATAAATAAAATATTTAAATCTCTGAATAAGATATTCTGAGTTCAATATTTTGACATACTAGCATTAGTCCTAAAATGTTTAATCTTTGATCAAAAGTCTTTTCTGGAGCTTGGTATTTCCTAATAGAATTGAATGCTTTTGCAATCTTTAAAAAATGCATAATTTTCTTGATAAATTTACATATTTCAAAAAAGTTTTTAAATTATCCACGTTCTCATACTTTTTTCAAGCAATTAACTATTTTACCCATCAAATATTTTTCAATTATTTATGTTGAATCACTTAAAATTAAATTAAATGGAAGCAAAATTAAGAAAAAGGCTTTTCTTGAACATTAAATTGTTACTAAGTAGCAAGTAGTTGAAAGAAATGCAATTTGTCTTTCGCAGGAATTACTATAAAACTAATGCCTCTTTCTTCTTCTTCAAAATAAAAAAATTAAAGTTTGGAAAAATTTACCTGCTGTAAATGCGCAAGTAGTTAATGATTTCACATATCTTCTTGATTTTATACATGCCACCTGGGCTTAATTTCTTAGGAGCTCACAGGAGGTGAGTTCCTGCATTTCCTTTCAAATTTGTGTGATCTTTTAAATATTTAAAGGAAATTTAGACTCATTTTTAAAAATTCTGAAGTTCTGAAGATTGTCAGAAGACTTTTATTCGTTGGAAGAGCCCTGTGTGCTAAAAAAAGTGACATAGAGCAATAGTCTCATCATATCACGGCTGACACTTATAAGTACTTTGCAAGTTTTTTGCTCTTTGTTCTTGTACTTTTGTATATTTCCTTTAAATGATGTTATGGTTCAAAACCACATCATTCTTTTTGATATACATTGCATTAATATCAGTTTGTTAGTTCACATGGTTAAAATTTGTGCACTCTTCTGCATAATCTTAAACAGCATAAATTTCTTATTGTTATTTGAAATGATAAGTTCCAATTTACTTTCAAATGATTAACAATTATGTGACCTTTAAGAAAATCTTACTCTTGGGGTGAATGATAGAAAATTTGAGCATGTTTAAATGATATTGTTTGATTTTATTTTAAATATTTTTTTCAGCATTCACTACTTTAGCTTTTACACTGCTTCATACTTTTTGGGGAGTCATCTTTTTTCATGCATGGGACAACCATAGTTATGGAAAAATAGCCTTTGTATTTCTATCTCATTTGCTGGTCTCTACTTTGGTGAGTTATAATTAAGATTCTCTATTAATTTTTGTGCATAAATTTGTTTTCCGTTTAACAGTAGTAAATAATTAAAGTAAGCAAAAATTTCTATATCATTATTTGCTAAAATGCTAGAGACATTTTGCATTAAAGATTATTTCTTGCAGTTGTTTAACTTATAGTTCACGACTAGTGGCCCATGGAATAAATGTAGTGGTTTATGAATTTCTATTTTCAGGATCAAAAAACAAAGCTATTTATGTTTACTTCTCTGAAAATTTCTGTATTCCTGCCCACCGATTCCTCGATTGATCGAAATTTCCTATCTTGCAAGATTTTTTTTTTTTTTTTTCAAAGACAAACTTAATTGAACCGACTTACGTAATGTGTGTACAACTTGTGATTTTTCGTTTCATCCTTTTTTTTACCACCAGTTTAGGATAAATGTAGAAACAAACTTAATTTATTAAAGTTTAATCTTTCATAACTAATACTAATGGTTAAGACATAATAAATGATGCTAAAGATTTAATGAAAGTGAGAATTGTATTGAAAGTAATAGCAACTATCACCAATAGCTATAGTATTAAAAAAAGAAAAGAACTAAAAATGTTTAAATGTGTTATTTTGAATTGTAGTGGCCTGAACGACATGAAATATACAGAGTCTGAGTAGTAGAGTTCATCGTATGACATTGCTTAGCAAACAGAATCCACGAGATGAGACCCAGAAAATTTAGCAAAAAAAGCTTTAAAAAGGTTCAATATTTTTTTCACTTCATAATATATTTTTGATATATTAGGAGCCTTTAATGAACAAACCATAAACAAATGCTTTTAGTACTTGTTACTAATAATAGTGCATAAAATTTTCAAAAGCTTGTTTTGCAATCCAATGTTGCAACCTGCTCTCTTAACGATAAATATTTCTTGGAGAAGGACCACTTTCCAGAAGCGTAACTTTTTTTCTGGCAGTTTAGCTTGGTTATTTAGTTTCTTTTCTCTCTCCCCCCCCCCCTTTTTCAAATGTCTTACATTTACTTCCCATTTTTTAATAATAATCTTCCAATAATGGTTTGGCTCCAATTTTTCCCTAGATTTTTTTTTCTTTGTTTAACTTAAAGACCTGCTGTCTTTTATCCTTGTGCATATTTTGTTCCACCAATAAATTAGAAAATTGAAGCAGTAGTGTGTTTTCTTCCCGTTTGTGATTAAGTTGCAATATAGTATTTAGAGATCTTTTCAAGTGTGATGTAAAGCAACATTTCATCTTTCATTTTTTTTCTTTTTCTAATTATTGAACTCAAGCAAGTCATTCTTGTTAGCCTTTAGCTATTTATACATGAAACCTGAAGAATCCAATATCTAAATAACAGTAATATGTGTAATAATATACAACACAAAATTTTTAATTAGGGAGAAAAATTGAAATGTGTAAGGAATAAATTTAAGATTTGAAATGTAGTTTTCATGCTTACATAATCTTGTCTAAGAATATGTTTGCAGTAGATTTTAAAATACAGTTGAACCTTCAGGGCTCCCACGGCTGCGCCAATTGCGCCAACACTATTTTTCTGCTACATGCTGCTACAAAATGCGTTTTTTTTTTTTTTTTTTTTTTTTTAAAATTTGCGCCAATTTTTTCGATTTTCGGGAAAAAATCGAAAAAATTTTAGATACAGGGTTTACGCTAGGCTGCGCGATCGCGCGATTCCCGCAATATTTTTTGAAATCCCACTCAAAAAAAATTTTTTATGGGCCTAAACTTTAAAAATCCCACTTAAAATTTTGGTCAAGGAGGAAAATCCCACCTTGTATTTTTCCCCAGTGTGAACCCTGAGATATTATTTTTTTTTTCACCTTAAAATCGACATCATTTGTTACATTTTTCCTTTAGTCAACTAATTTTTTTATTTTTGAAGCAGTTTATTAATGAATATTAGCTCTACCCTCTCTTAAGAACATCAAATATGGATGAGAAAATTGAGCAGAATTGAGTGATGTATCCCTCACTTGTAGAAGAAACAGTGAGACGATTTCTAATATTATTTAGTATTATAGAGAGAAAAATCATTCCTCTTATCACTATTTATGTTGAACATTTGATTTAGGAAGTTTTTCTTGGAATAGATAAAGTTTACAATTGCATGGAAAGTGTAAAAAATAAACTTACACACCTCAGTGCACATTGTGTTTTCTAATGTTTAGGAAATACTAATCAATGTGAAAAATCAATAACAGAACAGATGTTAAAAAGATTTCTGCTCCATTATAACAATTCTTTAAAATTCCTTAAGCCTACTTTTCACGTGCAAGCAAAGGAGCGCATACGTTCTACAATCTTTTTGCATCCGCTACAAAAAGCGGATTTTTTTCATTTCGACTATTTATAATGTTTCTTCTCAAAGTAAATAAATAAAATGTATGTTTATTTTAAATAAAAACATTGTTTGAAAATATATATTTGTTTCCGAAAGTGTTTAGAGGTAGACTCTCAAACGCTGTAAAATTAAACATTTAATTGCAGCTTTTTTTTCTTTTCTCATTTTTCTTTAATCTTTTCGCTCTATAATCTATATCATATAACCACAAGCAATTAAAAAAGACAAAACATAGATATAAAGAACAAAATAAGTAAAAAAATTATAGTTAAGTTAGAAAATCATTAAAAAAAAGCATGTATATCTTAATAAATTGATGATCTTTAGCAAATATGGTAAGCAATATTGTTAGAAGAAATAGAAATTTTGTTGTGGATAAACGACCTCATAAAAGTACTCTTGCTTAAAGTTTCAATTTTTTAACTGGATTTGGAAGCTATGAAATTATCCGTTCTCTTTTAATTCAATGTAATGCATTTCCTTTTTCTTTTAATTCAATTTAGTTTCTTTCAGCATTCAATTGCTGTAACCCTATGACTCTTAAAATTTAATTGTAACTATTACACAATTTTTGCAAGTTGTAAAGATAAATTGTTGGAAAAAAAATAATCATTAGACATGAAATTAGCAACATATAATAAAAAATACATTTTGCTTTTCTATTATAGAACTGAAAAATATAATTTCATTCTTGAATTTTCTTGCTGCAAAATTATGAGACTCAGCAATTTACTTTTAGTGCCATTAATTAATTCCAAAGCATCTAAGTGAGTATTTAGGATTGAAATTTAAATGAATATTTCTTAAACAGAAAAATAATAAATATTACTGCAGGTAGAAAATAGGATTGACTTCAAATATACTTTTTGATAAAATATGAAATTATATTTAATTCATTCAAAATTTTACTGTTACTATAATCATAACGGTTATACCTAAAGAAGTACCATTTAAAGAACAAATTTTAATTAATGATAAATAGTTTAAAATAGTTGAACCTTTCATAAAAGTTAGATTTTGCTTATTTTCTTGAAATAATAGTTTTTTAGCTATTAAATAAAAAAAAGAGAATGCAATGATTTTTGAAAAGAAGAAAATTTTAAGCTTTCTTCCAGCTATTCTTAACTATTAAAAGAAAAAAACAGCAAAACATTTTTTTAAAAATAATCCGTTTCTTGAGAAAAGTATTGAAAAGCACCTTTATAAGGGTTTTAGGTTTAATTAGTCTTACTTTTTGAATAGATTGTGAATAATTTCTTAAGAAATATAAAAATAATCCAGTTTTTAAAGGATGACTGACGTTTACATTTCCTATCATTTTGAAGACTTGAAACTGCTCTTATCCTTGATGTATGAAAATAACATTGCTTTAAAACAGCCATTTGATATTTAAAAAATAAAGAAAAAAAATCCTCCAAAAATGCTACAAAGTTGATATTTTCGGCTCCTAGACTGATACAAAAGTCGATTTTACCTGCTCCGAAAGCTTCTACAAATTGTGTTCAGGCGGTAAGAGCCCTGACCTGCTTTCAATATCAGTTTTAAAAAATATTCCACTTAATGTATAAATTTCCAATGTACCAAACTGTAGTAATATTGCTTTTGTGATCCCCAATAATGGAATATCTCGCTCGAGACCTCCGTTATGATAAAGACCAGTCTATTTGCGAGTATTGCCAGTCCGCTTGTAATCGCTGCTCATAGGGCCTCAAAAGGTGCTGTTTTGTTTATGTTTCATTTTCCACATAATAATGATTTTTTGTAAGTTGTTGCTTTAGTTGCGAAACATCGTCTTTTAAATTTTGCATTTTCTTTTCCCTTTATGACATTGATGCTTTCAAGTGACCTTAAATGTTTACTCAAGTATCCAAAAATTTGTGAAGGAAATCGAGACTCTTCATCCCTGAAAATTATATCTGCTCGGAATCTAAAATTCTAGATTGATATATTTAACTTGCTAATCTCTCATTAAAACAAATGACCAACTACAATTTATCTTCATAATTTTATGTGAAACATAAATTTATAACTTATGCTTCTGGTATCTTTGTACGTATGTAGTATAATGCTGTAGAGGGAAATTTCCTCTGCAAGCTCATTAAAAATTGAATTGAAAATTTTATTTCTGCCCTTTTTCCTAATAAATTTAGAGTTAGTTGCAACAAATTCTTTGCCAAATATTTAGCCATTAAAAGATAAACAGGCAAGAATAATTTGATTGATTTTCTTTAGTTATATGAAAGAAATACTTTATCTATATTGCTGCAGAATATATTTCCCTTTCCTATTTATTTCAGACTTTGTTGAATCAACATCACCTCTACTTGGCATCAATAATACCTGTGTATATTGTAACCGTAACAAGTGCTGTTTTAGCATACCAATCTGCTGGAGGCTCTTGGAAAAGTCTCCTAGCATCATTCTCAAATAAAAATACTAATTGATATATGTTTACGTAATTGCATAATTATCTACCATGGAGTTATTTTGAAACTCAGTATCGAGCTCAACTATAAAACGATGGTCATTGTGAAGCTCACATTTGTATGATAATATTGCGCCAAAGTTTATTTTTTATTGATACAAAAGTTAAATATTTAAATAGGCATCTTCATTCTGTTGTATACAAAGCGTGCTCATGGTTTAGAATTCCTGCCATATACTTTGGAAAAGGACTGAGCTATGTTTAATAAGAGCAACTGGAATGTGATGTTTAAGTATTACTTTTTTGATGTTTTTTGTGTATGAATTTTTTATCACTGGTCTTTCAAATGTTGAACCTATTTAAATGTTGCGAAGATGTTTCATTTTTATTGAGTTAAGTTCCAGAATATGTCTTGGATTTTCTTTTTACATATTTATTAATTTTATACTTAAATGTAAAGTTTAGAAAACTAAAACTTTCGCTTCTTAAACATCTGATATTATGCAAGATGTGGTTTAATTCTATTGTAATTTTATTATTTCTGTTAAAAATAAATTAGGTTAATAATAGTGCTGTGACATAATTGTTTTTTTTAAAAAAGGCCGCTCTGATTTCTTATATTATTTATATATATTTTTATTTATTCTCAAATAAGGGGAAAGTTATGCATATTTAATTATAACAATATCTCACAATGTTATAAGCTGTGATACTAAGTGTTAAGATAAAAGTATTCTGCAAATTGCTTGTAAAAAATTCACTTGTAACCATTGACAAACAAAAAACTTTAAGCATTTGAAGAAAAGGATGTCAACCTGAAATTTCAAAAAAAAAAAAAAAAAATAATAGGATGAATAAATTTTTATGGGTATGTAGTAACTGACAGTCATACTGAGTTCACTGGGGTTTCAAATCTTTTCATACTTTAAACATAATGATTGAGCATACACTGAAAATGCATTTATTCAAACTAATTTCCCAAATTCTTGTCTGCCATGTTAGACACCACCCATTCGACCACTGACATAATAAATGTTAAAGTGCTACTCATTACGTAGAAGACAACAGCTTTCCTGTAGAATTACTTTATCACATAAATTTTTGTTCTTTAGGTACTGTTAACTCTTTTAGCACCAGGTACTTGTCATAAGTCACAGTAAGTTGCTTTGCTGCATACCACAAAATAAAGCAGATGGTAGCTTGTGATTTTAAAAGAGAGCGATAAATTTCAAAAGCTTAACATTTTAAACTTTGCCCTTGCTATTAGAGCAATTGTCGGTCTAAAGCTGATCGGGCCGACTGCTCCCAATAGGGCCCCGCACTTAAGGTGCCTTTGCTTAAATGTTATTATATGTTAGACAGAGTGGCCTCTTTTTTATTGTATACCAAAATCTTAGGGAAGGTTTCTCCCTTTCTTAAAGGGGAGGTATTTATTTTTTTATGTGGAAACTGTTATTTAAAATATATCTTTAAACCGAGATTGTTTTTCTATTTATGAAGTCAATTACAATTTAGAAATTTTCACTTGAACTGATTTCATTTACTAACTCAAATCATTTTTACACTAATAGTGTACTATCACAGTTCCTAGGGCTATTACTTAAATAATACTCTAGGTATGATAATATTTTAGTATAAAATGTGCAACCAAATGCCGAATTCATTGTTCTTTTTTTATATTTAAATCATTATCATGATTTACCGACCATTGAATTGTTAGCAAGAAATATTTTGTAGTAATTATGAGTTAATAGCTGTTCATTCATATTGGATTGTTTTTCATGTAAGTTTAATATTCTTTCATTTGCAGTGTTTTCTTAAAAGCAAAGTGGTTTAACATTGATTTAATCTAAGATTCATCTCATTTCCAACATCCTCATTTTCTCAATTATTTTAAACCATCAATTTTTATGTTAAAATTGTACTTAATGTGTAATTTTGAAATTAATATAATTTTTTCTAAAGCTTTTGCTATTTTGTATACTTTTATTATATAAAGATTTAGTCTTAGATATTTGAATATGTATATTTGTTTTATTATATATGTATATACTGTGTGGCATTAAATTTATGTTCAAAGCAAAGGTTTTTATCAAACTAAAAATATTTTTAGTTGGATATTTTTACAGTTAAAATTTGTATATTTATACAAATTTTAACTGTAGCCTTAAAGTGATCATAAAATCCATTCAGCTATTAAAATGTTCCTTCTTTTTAGCATATGGTGTTAAAAAAACACATCATTGTTAACTCCAATTAAAGTTACCAATAGTTTTATTTCTTACTTTAAAGTAAGAAACAAAACCAGAAAAGAACCACACAAAACCCTTTATAGTGTTTTGTGGACCTCTAGGATTCTGGGGAACCCTGAATGGGAAATGCTGCAATCAACAGTCAAACCATGCAAGTTTGTCAGAAGAGGCTTCAGCATTTCGTGCGTGTATGAGAAAATTTCAAAAGCATTCCATTCCTTTTATTTAATTAAAATAATTTTCTGCTGCAGAAAAAAAATTGAACCACTCAGTATATATGTATATACATGTATGGCCATGTCCCAAATACAGTTTAAACTTAGCTTCTAATATTTTCTGCTTGTAAGTTTTAAGTTAAATTCTAGATATTACAAATTGCGACCAATTCATTTAGAACTTTTGGCTGAATGTTTAGGTTTGATTTGTTTTTTCATTTCAATTATTTTATACATCTATAAGTGGACAATCACTGAAAAAAAACAGTATTTCACATTTCTAGATCAATTTTATATCCAACTTCAATTTGCCATTGAAGTTATGAAAGTTAGTTTTATGCTAAAGTTGATATTTATTTATAAACTGACATTGAAAAGATTGGAAGTTTCTATTTAGTAATTCACTGGCTTGTAGTGCAAAAAAAAGGTAAAATAGTGTTCAAATTATAAAGTAGCTATTTTATATGTTATGAATGAATGTAGCAGTGTACATTTTGGAAATGATGAGGCTTCAAAAGTAAAACGAAATTTTCTTCAAAATATATATTTTTCTTGGAAGCTTGTGTAATATGTATGCAACAATACCTCCATGTATTAAAATGCAACCTTCTAAGAATATTGGTAACATAACAATCATGATGCAATTTATTACAAATTGGTCTATCATGTAGCCTCTTGCATCTGTTACCTCGATTTTATTGGTTTACAATTCTCTGAAGCATATAAATGCATTCATGCGATATTTCTGATCTGTAAATCTTGAAATTTTTCAAAAGATATTTTATAAATTTCTTGCAGTTTTCACATTTCAGGTTAAAATTATTCAATGAGGTCAACCCATCCTGAACGAACTAAAATTATGATTGCATACAATTAAATATTCTGTAAATAGAAAAGTATTGCATGTTATATGATTTAATCATATCTATAAATTGTTCCAAGCATTTAGAAGTCTGAAGGCTCAACAAAAAAAAAACATTTATATGCATAACATGGGAGGGAGAGGGTAGGAAGGATATTTTCAATTCTATTTTAAAAACTTAAGGGTGAATATACAGTGAAACCTGTGTAAGTTGACCACTTACGGGGCAGCACTTTAGTGGTCAACTTATAGAGAGTGAGGGGCTAATTTCGTTCTTAACAAAAGTGATCAACTTTTCAGGCTTTACTGTATGTTTGTATCAAGTAATTTAAATTTTGATTAGCTCTCTATTTCAAGAACAAAGAAGGAGATAACACATCTTTTATTCTGATTTTTAGTATTGTTAAACTTGGAATTATAATTAATTTAAAATGAATATTTCTCCCCCCTCTATAATGAACCATGTTAATAAAGATTTTCCAATCATATAAAATGAAGAGTACCAAGACTCAATTTGGAGGTTTTGCTGTGTACTAAATATTCTCTTTTCTTGAAAACTAAAAATGAGGAATAAATCAAGCATCCAATTGTTTTTTAATGCTCTGCATAGTTGTTGCAAGTTTTTATAAGTATTTCAAAAATGTTTTGCTTATAAATAAAATTGTTTAAAACTTGTACTGCTTTTTTTTTTCTTTTTTTTGTCAAAGAATTGTAATTTTACTTTTTTTAATTTATAATTTTTGTGACAAAAGTGATGCATTTGTGTATCAATAAAATTTCAAGGCCATACCTGCCAACTCTACTGGTTTTTCCAGGAGACTCCTGGATTTTCCCCTATTCTACTGGTAGGTCTCCCGGTTTGTATTTAAAATCTCCTGATTTTCATAAATTTTGATGTAATCCCCTATAAACAGGAATTTTATGGAAAAAATCACTTCAGCAATGCTATTATCCAATTTCATTTCTTTGACAAACAGATTTACACAATAAACTTACAGTTTTAGACATTATAAAATCAATTATAACTATAGAGGACTGAGTATTTTGTTAGTTATGCTGGGAAGCATATCATATAAGGAACTTGTCAGTGGTAATAATTTAAGTGATTGCTAGAACTCCTCATTTCCCTCCAAAAAAACAATGAAAAATACATTTGAAATTGTGGTGTATCGCAATCTACTGGATTTTTTCCTCGAAATGTTGGCAGGTATGTTTTAGGCTTCAATTGAGATGTATATGCATGAGTACTTCCATTAAACATATCTATAGGACACAATTTTTACTTTTCGTTTATTATTATTCTACTATTTAATAGCAAAATATGTTTTCTGCATCAACAATTTTGTTTTTTATCAAATAATAGTTAACTTTTTAAATAAGGTATAGTTTTTCAGAAATAAAAAATGCTGTACCATATTTGTTTTATATTTCTTGAGTGTTGTCTGAACTGCATGTAATGTAATAAATTATTTGTTATTTTTAAATGTGTATTTATGGACGAAGTGAACGCAATCCTAAACTTTTAAAGTGAATAAAAGATTTTGAAGTAATTTCTTCTTGCTTGTCATTTTAATATTGCAGTTCACTTTAATATGAAAAACATCTTCTTTGAAGGTGTCTTTATAGTTTTAAGTAAAGGGAAAACATTTAACTGGTATTTGTTTTGTGTTGCTCCTTCAACTATTAAAAATGTTTGCCCCAAAGAGTCTTTAAAATTTTAGATTTTTTTTTTTTTAAAGTTATTTGCAATCATATTACACCACAGAAATGAGTGCACTAAAAAAATACATTTTTATAAGTATACATTTTACTTAGTAGATGAAAAATCTATGAATTGGGGATGTAACGAATATTCAGCGTGGCCAATTGAGGGGGGGGGGGGGGATCATATTCGACTTGGCCGAATACTTGCTGTATTGTAAGTGTAGACAAATGCAGAAACCTGTTGCTTTTAAACATTTTAATTTGTATTACAGTTAGTACCTGGACGACCAAGTTGAGCTCGGCGGTATTTTTTTTTTCTTTTTTCTTTCGAAAAGGATATTTACTTGGATAAATTTGGAAAATTAAAGTGTTTACTAAATATAAATTTTCATGCCGATTATTAGAGCTGTTTACAATATACGTGACATATATAGAACAGATACTTATAAATGTTTCATCAGCATTATCACCGCTTCAGCCATAAGGCGTCTACTATTGGACATTGGCTACCCCCATAGACATCCCCCTGCGGCTACTTTAAGGGGCTTGCATGCAAATATTTATTTATACGACCCATTTAAAGGTTAATATATTACCTAGTGGGAAGAATACTTCTATCTTCCTATTCTGATCAATCACTATAAGATTAGAGACCTATTTAGACAATGTATTTGGCATTAAATTTATTGTAGGAATATTTTGCAATCCTACCTACATATGAACTTTAAAACTTCATTTGAGTTTTAAAAAAAAACATGTCAATAATGCCCTTAGTTCAACACCTTATTCCTTAAAATATGCTATATTATGGTTTTTACAGTTTACTAATCACTAATTTATAAGTTGAATATATTATTGCTTTTTTTCAATGGGTTTCCTAGGCATTTTAAATTGCAAGAATGGTAACGACAACAAATATCAATCAACTGAATAAATTAAAAATTAAGTGTTGCCACTCGGTGTATTACAATCTCGATTAAAATAAAATATCTAAAGCGGATGATGTTTGTTCATTGTTACAAGTAACTCAATTGGTTTATAAAAAAATGGGTTTTTTGTGTATAACTGCATTTTCAGGAAAGACAGGTAAACTTAAAAAATAAAACACAATCAGCACCATCAGAAAATTGGCTGAACTGCCAATGATCAAGTCCTACAATATGACAAGAAACTATTCCGAGGTTGGTTCGCTATTGGTTTTGCTTTCGACGATCCCGGTGATGGTGGCAACAGCAGAGAGAAGTTTTTTGAAAAATTATCTTTGAAATTCCATGAGTCAAAAACGACTGTCTGAGTTAGCTCTTTTAAGTATTGAAGCTAGAAGGGGTGGAACATATGGATGTTTCCAAACTGATAGATGCATTTGCTTCAGCAAAATCGAGAAAGAGAGAATATTTAAAGTCAAACTTTTCCAGTTTTTCTCTTTTCCACCTGTAGTCTGTAATAACTTTTCATGTTTTAAATGTAAAAAATAAAATTCAGGGGAGGGGCCCTCTACCAATGCTTGCATTAGGGCCCAAATTCTCTAGCTTACTCCAATGGGCAAGAGGGAATCCTGAAAAGCCTAGAACATACCATTAACAAGTTAACTTAAGTTATTAGGGTTAATTGCAATAAACTACAATGAGACATATCGTTATTTGGCTCCCGAATATTCGGTATTTAGCCGAACTACTATCCTTTACATCTGTACTATGAATTTTTAGTTTAATATTATAGTCAACACTTCATTTGGCCATAGAAAACTAAAAACAACATAGTGTTAAAAAAAAATTACATGAAATTTTGTTTGAAACGAGACCTTCCGGCTAGTTGTATGAAATTCAGTTTTTATAATAATATCTGATTAATTTTTATGTTCGTCAGTCATGAATTAATGCAATTTTATGAGTGGGGTGGAAGATCTAAAAAAAAGGGGGTTGCAAAAATCGAGGTTCAAACATCACTTGCAATAGTTCACAGCAATTGTTTCTAATGCCACACATTGTTTATTTCTCGATCATTTACATTAGACCAAATTCAATTGCTTAAACATGAAAATTTGTTTATGATGTAACGTTTTGTTAATGATATTATAAAGCTTTTTTTTTTTTACAACTATAAATGCTAGATTAATTGTTAACAATTACATACATTTGAAGTCTTACAATTAAAGCCTTAATATTAAGTAATAAAATCATAAATATGTTACACTAATAATTTAATATTCAAATGTTTTGAAGAAGGAGTTATGTAATAATGTGATATACATTTTTGTCACATTCAAAACATTTAACCCTTTTAATTTTTGGAGCCCATTTTTTTAATTTTTAAGATACAAAAACCCAGGTTTACAAGCATGTTTGTGCTCTTGGGGCCAGTGGTGTAGCTAGCATAGGTGACACCCGGGGCAGATATTGATGATATCACAAGACCCAAAGGCCCAAGAAGGGGGAAAATTGCAAAAACGTTTTTTGAACTACTACACTAACTACTAAAAAGTTATTTTAACTACTAAAAACTTATTTTTGCATTATTTAATTTAGGGCCCTGCATAGGTGGAGAGGAATTACAAAAGAATTGATAACTACAAAATAATAACAATGCAATTGAAGCAAACACTGAAATATAACTTACCTTTCATAAAACAGAATTTAAAATTGCTCTACTTCCCTTCCTCTGTTATGTTGATGCAGGACGGCTTTATTTCTAACGAAAGAAGTGCAGAAGCCCTTTAGTCTTCAGAATTCGTTTTCATGCCTGTATAAGTTTAATTCCACCTAATCTGTAAAAATTCACTTAAAATTGTAAAGAAGTGTAGAAGCTGAGCACATTAAACCCTATATTAAAATATTGTACCTTATTACACTCAGTGGTGTAGTCGAGGGTGGACGGCATCCCCCTACTTTTTTATTTTAACAAGCATCCCCACTTGCTTAAAATTATAACAAAACCCCCCCCCCCCCCCCGGCTTTCTTTAAATTCACACACAAGCATCTCCCCCATTTTTTCTTGCAGGACTACATCACTGATTAAACTTATATCAGTATATCAAAGTAATTTAAGTGATGGTTACTTAACTAAAGATAACCAGTGTGCATGATACATCCTGATTTACACGTATATAACTATATAAATGTAGGAATTGTATTTGGAAACAACTTTATGAGTATAATAATAGGGGAGAGTCAGGAGGAGAGGGACAGGTTTCATTTTTTTTCTTTTACTCCACTAGTTTAGACTTACCAGGAGTGCAGCTTATAAGAAAGATAAATGAAATTTTTCTTTTTGGATCCTTCAATATGATAAATTATTGCTTTCTTCTCAAAAACTTAACAAGCATTAAGTCATCCACTCATATTTTTGGATCCTTCATCAACCAATTAATTTCTTGAGCAAATTCACTTTCATGTTTCAGTAGGATGTAAATCAAAAGACTCTTGGTGGAAAGAAAACATCAAATTGCTGTTTTCATTAATTTGATAATTTCCATCAATTGATTCACTATCTGATAATTCATCCTGTTTTTCCTGTTTTTTTCTTCTTAGTTTCAGTGCTGTTTTTCATTTTATTAACTATTAACATTAATAAAAGTTAAAAACTTGAGTTGTTAAGATATTTAGCTGTTTAGAAAAATCAAAAATAAGGAAATAAAAAGGATCAAGATCAGTTACGGAGGAATAGGACAGTTCCCCATGTCTCCCTACAAAATACTGTTCCATACCTATGTCTGCGGCACGTTCTTTTAAAATGTCTATCACATAAAACATGTTGGATTTTAGACTTAACAGTTAGTTTGCAAACACTATATCTGAGTTTAATTATACATTTATAACCTTTTTATTGTAGAAAATAATGTGAGTGAGAAAAACATTGAAAAATTAAAAACTCATACTATTTATTTCTCAAGCAAAAAAAAAAAAAAAACAAGGCTTTCTGATTTTAAACACATACAATACAATACTGTAGCTGGTTAACAATTAGAATTATGCTGTTCCATCTAGTAGAGGAAGTAGAAATCAATTATAATGTTTTATTTAGGCAAAAATGCCCAACTGTCCCATTTCTCCTGCTGTCCCAATGTTACTTTCTCCCTTATAATAATCAATGCTGTGGTCACAAAATACAGAGAAAATGCAAAACCTTCTAAATCAAATTCTTTGAGTATTCTACTGAACTAGTAATTAATTACTAAAAATTAATGGCATACCATCAGGGGCAATAAATAAAGCTTGAACCAAATACATGATGGGCCGACTTTTATAAAATGTAAGACAAAAACTACACCCAAGATAATACAGTTGTGCTCTGTTAATATTTCAAAAAGGAACACAGACGACTTTCCTGACAAAATTCCTAAAACAAAAAAAATACAGTATGTAAAAATGTTTTGCAAAACACTAAGAAGTTAACAACAAAGTTTTTTTTCTTTCGTTTTTTCGTAAGAATTCCAATTTCATATCAATAAAAGCGAGACCAGTATATTATAGTTTTACAGTCATTTATGAAAACTTTGAACCACTTCATATTTTCTAGTATATTTGACTTAATTTAAAAATTAAGAGTAGAAAACTAACTTTATAGCATATTTTGCCAAGTGCAGCACTGGACACTCTAGTTTCCTTTCTTTAGTTAAATATACTAAAAGATATAATGTGGTTCAAAGTTAACCTGAACAACTGTACTTTTCTTTTCTTGCTAGACAATTTCCTTCTTTTTTTTCACCGTAAATTCTTATTGTGATTAGTCTTTATAATTATCAGCTGTGATTGATTCTATGAGGGGTTATTTTTTCATGATATTTAAAAGTAAGTTTGGAACTCATTATCTGAAAAAGTAAAGCATACAGCATTTTATAGAATAAATACCGCATTTTTTTTTTTCACTTTAAACAAATGCACAAAATGACTGGAAATTATTCTCTGTGTATCTTTCCTGACATAGAGAGTCAAACAGGTGGTTTTTGGTCAAAACAACAATAAGATTTGAATCCTCTATAAAGTATCACAAATAAGATGATTAAATTTGGCACAGTGCAAGTTTAAAGAAAGTATGACACTTAACCAATAAATAATATACATTTTGTTTAATTTAACTAATTAAGTGACATATAATTATCCTAGCTTTTAAGTAAATATTAGCCACAACCACGAGCATTGTTGATGGGGGACAGAGGGGATACATGCCCCTCCCCCCCCCCCCCCCCCAATATTTCCATTCCCTTCTCCCAATATTTTAGTTCTTTATTGTGCAACACTGAATACAGATGCAGAGTAATACAGAACTCCTTCATCGTAAAAAAGAAATTATATCAAAATTTGACACAAAACTGGAAACTTGAATCTGCCACTAAAAACAGGAAATGGGACAACTTGTTATTAAAAATATAAATTTTCTATTACAGACCTGGACAATATTATACTTCTAAGCAAAAATTACAAAATAAAAATTGCCGAAAAGTGCTTAGAAATTACAAGGAACCTTTTTCTATATGAAAGATGAAATAAGTTTATGGATTGTTATCTTTTGCTGTGAAAAATTTCCAAAAATTTTATTTTTGCACTAAGTAGCTTTTGAAATGAGGTTTTCAACAATAAAATGTCCCATTTCCCAGTATAGCTACATATTGCACAATAAAATATCCAAAATGAAATTTTTGATAAGTTTTTTTCAAAGATTTGACAAGATAATTTGAGAAGATTCATAATTAAAGAGAACCATCTTATATTTCGTTACTGACCATGATATTTTCGTATTGGAAATTGCCAGAATTTCATGGATGTCGATTTGACCTAGTAATAATAGATCAATTATTTATTCAGAACTGAATTTCCACCCCCGCTCCTCCATATTTCAGTTCAATTTTTCGAATGGGAAATATTTATTAGTGATGAAATAATTACACGGTAAGAAAAATGCCAAATATTCTAAATTAAATCATATTCAAGTTTCAATGGGAATTATTTAAACTGGATATAACTTGTTTTAAAAATGCAGATCAATGACTAAGATGTTAAAATATCAATGTTGCTGTTTGTTTCATCAACTAACCGAAAGAAATATCGAGCTCCGTTACCCTCTAGACTTCATGGAAATTGAGTTATAATTTTGAGATTTGTTTCAGTGTTTAAGTAACATTGAGAGAATTTTTTTTTTTTTTTTTTTAATGTAAAAATTCGTTACGACACTTTTTTATTAATTTTTTTTACTTTAATCGTTGAAGGGGATTTTTTTATTTCACTGAAACAGAATTGATGACCTCTTTTCCTACTGGTGAGTGCGGGGAGAGGGATTGTAACACCCCCTTACATTAGAGCAATAGTCCCTCTCAATCATATGGCACCAGTTACACCTATGGTCAGGTCACAACACATTTCTATTGAAATAAATAACAAAAGTAAACTAATGAGGTAAATTGTCATTATTTAGTGCAATTTTGATATGAATATAGCAATGATAGTTTTTTTTTTTCTTTTTAAATAATAAAGGTCAAAAGGTTAGAAGATACTAATTTTTTCGATTTCTCAAAACAAGTTTTAAGTAACTGAAACCAACGTACATTGAATACTTCAAATTCAATTGTTGGCATTATCCTGCAGCATTAGTAAGCAATATTAAGGCCATAAATGTCCACCACAAAAACGGTTATTTTTATTTAAACACCTACTGCCCCATAAAATTCATTATTTTACAACAACAATTTTTTAAGGTCACCTCATCTTTTGTATTGAAAATCCCCCCCATGAGCATCTTTTTTAACATTTCAATTTCAGTCTTGTATTCTATACATATTGTAATTTTTTAATGCAAAATTAGTCTTTATTTTAATGGATTTTTTATATATTATTAACCAAAACAAAAAAAATCATTTTTTTCCTTTTTTTGGTGCATGACCCAAAAAAAATCAAGCAATAATTTTTATCCAACATTTTGTATCACGTAGTCATATTCATTGCAACTGTCAAACCTTTTTTTAATCATCACATTTTAGAGATTAATAATTATATAATGTACAGTATATGTAATATTAAAATTGTACCAAACGTTTCTCTAAATTATTTTATTCACTTTCAATTAGTGTAA
The DNA here is from genome assembly GCA_038502835.1 of Octonoba sinensis. Taxonomy (NCBI): domain Eukaryota; kingdom Metazoa; phylum Arthropoda; class Arachnida; order Araneae; family Uloboridae; genus Octonoba; species Octonoba sinensis. The sequence goes on from CM076602.1 coordinate 57,540,144, forward strand.
ATCAATTGTCTAAAGCATTTATGAAAAATGTATCAAATAATTCAACTATGAAGACCTTTATGAAACTGTTTAGTAAAACGAATTGATAGAAATAAAGTTTAAAGAGGAAAGAAAAGGAAAAAAATTAAAGATGACTGATATGAAACAATATTTTACTGTCCTGCCATCTGTTTTAACTTTGCGATCATTTTCTCATAACTTTCCTGTTGCTTTTTAGCTTTGACAGCTTTTTTCCTCTCTTTGTCTCTCTGTTGAACGGCTTCTTGAAATCTGGGATCTCTAGGATCTATTTCATAGCCAAGATATTCACTGATTTCTTCGACTAATGTCTCTCTTTTCTTTCGCAATTCTAAAACATCTTTCTTCTTCTGTTCGATCTTAGCATAGTATTCTCCCATCCATTTATCTAAATTAGCCATATTTTTATCAACTATAGCCTCTTCTTCCTTTTGCATTTTCTCTTTTTCCAGACGAGCCTTTTCAACATTGTTCAGTCTTTCCTGCAACGGAGGCTCAAAAGTTTTATCATAATGCATAGTTTCTAAAATTTCTTCTCTAGTAGGCCAACAAATGCCCGGATTAAGCTTACTGTCTTTCCCGTGCCTTCCGTAGTACCTTCGAAGGCGAGTCATTTGAAAATCATATTTAGCTTCTATAGGTACAGCTTCCTTCTTTACAAATATTCGATACACTCTTTCTGGTAAACGAGCTTTAAATCTCTTCTGCGAAATTTCTTCTTCAGTAAGTCCAGACTCTTGCAGTTCCGCTAAAATGTCCATCGCAGGAGGCTGCAATTCTTTTTTTTGTTTCTCGTGACAAACAGCGGATAAAGTAAACATTCTAAAATTGGTTACAGAAAAGTTGGAATTTAACCTTCCAGAGGTACAACAAAACCTTTGAAAAAGATTCATTTCAGTAATTTGCTTACGGTACCATGCACTAAATATCTAAAGAACCTCGGTTTGTTTACAAAATGAACGAATTCATAAAAAAACTCAGCTGAGTTGAGTTGTTTACAAAATGACCGTTTAAATGTTTAAAATGATATTAGTAACTGTTACAAAGGAATGACGAAATCTGAAATTGCTAGTTTTGCATTAAAATTATCACAAAATAGTATTGTATTTGCCTTGTACATAAGGTCAAAAATTTTAGAATCTTGATGTGTACATTTTCTAATTATCAAACAGCTTTAAAAAAATTAAACATGACAGTGCTGCCATCTATTAAAACATTCTAAAAATTAAGACAAGAAAACTTTAAAATTGCAATTCACTTTTCAGAAACCAATTTTAGCGACACTAATTGTTTTCAGAAATGCATGATTTTTTGCTTATTAATGATTATATATTTGATTGACAAAAAATTACCACGCAAAACACACAACACGTGTCATTTTATAATTTTTTATTCAGTTAAGTAAGCTTGGCACTTTGGTGTCGTCCATAAATAAATGTTACACTTTGGAGGATTGGGGGGGGGGGGGGGCACCGCAAGCATGTTTCATGGGGTGCGCCATCGCTCTGAGCAGGGGCACCAATGCAAGCAGTGCGACATCACACGCTTAAAAAAAACTTATCAGCAGCTTAAATATTTTTATATTACTTGACATCTTGCGTTTATTTTTAGAAAGATATAAAATTGCTCTTTACTTCCAGTGCCGGATCTAGGGTGGGGCAAGCCGGGGCCCATGCCCCGGGCGGCACTTCTGGAGGGCGGCAAATTCAACTGTGATGCACCAAAAAAAAATAAAAAAAGGAAGAAGGAAAGAAAAGAAGAAAAAAAAAGGAGAAAGAAAGAAAAAAATATTTAATTAAGAAAATTTAACTTTTGGAAGAGAATTAAAATCCTAGTTCTGCTCCCCGATTTTATCATTGATCAGCTATTTTGCTAACTATTAAAACCGATTAATAGAATTATTTATTTGTATAAACTGTCGGAAATTCTAAAATTTAGGTTAGGGGGTGGCAAATTACTTCGCAATATCAAAATTTAAAAATTTAAATTTTAAGAAGTCGAGGTTTGTTCCCTCTTGTGATAATGAAATATGTATAAATCAGGCTATGCTCAGACAATACCCAATGGTTTTACTTTTAGAAACTTTCAAAGCATCCTTTTGGGAAGAGGTGGGAGCTTGTAAGTTTGAGAAGGCAAACGCGTGACTCTTCGATATGGGCGTTAGTAAGAAGGAGGGGGGAGGTTGAGTCCTGCCCTCTTTATTTAAAAAAAAAAATGGTAATTTTTTTCTGAATTTTTATTATTACTTTTATGAGTAAAAACGTTTAAATTTCAAAAAGCTTTTGTCTGCTTTTTTTTCCTAAAATTTTTGAAGTCCCAAAGCGTCTCCTAAACCTCAAAATGCACCAGTTTGCAGATAAATTTCAAAATTTTCCCGGGGGATAATCCCTTGGACCCCCTACAACTCTGTCAGAATTTCATATCTTCAGTTAAGAGGGACCTTTCATATGGCTCTATCCACCCCAATGTTGAGCTGAAAGGGCCATGCTGTGTGGACATTAACGAAAGTTTTATTTGTTTATCAGTGACCCAAAAAGGAAAAATCGTCAAAAAAAAAAAAGGCCAGCTTATAAAAGTTATATGAAATATCAACAATAATTGGTTAAAGGGGGCGGCATTTTTAAGTTTTGCCCCGCCTCAGAAAACTCCAAGATCCGGTACTGTTTACTTCAAATGGATTTTATTTTGTATTAAAAAACATAATAAAGAAAAAGGTTTAAATAAGGTTCTAGTCAAAAGCTTAACTTTAAAATGTTAACTGAATCTGGTCAGGAGTATTTTGTGGTCCAAAAACTAAAGGTAAGATTTGAAACAGGGGTGTCTACGCGGAGGGGGATCATGACACAAGTTACGTCATCAGAATTTTTGAGGCGGATTGTTTTCAAAAGATTTTTTCCCCCCTTTTTTCTTTTTTTGTGTTCAGAATTTTTAGATGAAAAAAAAAGATTTTTAGATGATATACATAGATAGAGAGAGTGAGACACGGAAATTACTTTTTTGGGGAGAATATTTTTTTTTTAAATTGAAGTTTTCTCTTTTTTTTGTATGCGAAATTTTTGGATAAAAAATTAATAAATAAGCAAATATATTTATTTGGTGTGTCTGAAATGTTTTTGGAAAAGACTTTTTTTCAAAAAGCAGGGTGAATTCCAGCAACGTGAAACCAATTGAAAAAAAATGTAAAAAATTAATTCAAAACAGTTTCCTAAATATTATGCACTATTGGAAAGTTTCAAGATGCACAAGTCTGGGAAGAACCGGGAATTGCCCCAAAAACCTCATTTTCGTCGCCTATGTCCCAGTACCTGTGTTAGCTAGCGCAAGGTTTCTCAACCTAGGCCACGGAAAAAAAATCTAGGGGGCTACAGGAGAAAGCATGAAAAAAGGGGAGCCATGTTTTTATGAAACGGAGCTGTGGCTGAATTTTTTCAAGTTAGAAAAATCTTTCACATAAAAAGATAAAGTATTGCAGATTATTTTTACCAAGAGTCTTATAAGTGTATAAATGACGAAACATTATCTATACTAATTTTTAAAAAAAATCTTCAACACACTGCATAGTACTTGTATTAGTTAAAGGCACTCGCACATCTTTTTTTCTTTTTCTCACTCTCGAAAAACAATTTTTTAAACGCATTTTGAAAGAGCTACCCCGAGCATCTGTTGGAATGGCAGGAAATGCATTATCAAAAAAGAACTCATAAATAAGTATTGATTTACAATTATTATTACAAAATACTTATTACACGATTCGTGTTTTCACGGGATAAAACGCTTAAAATTAGGGCTTCAAGTAGTAGAGTGTATTTTTTAAATACTACATTGTGATTAGGCTACAGCACTATTTTTAAAAGTTTTTAATAATAATTTTTCTTTGAAATTTGTTAAAGTACAGTTTTTTTAATTTCAGAACTGTATGGTCCTTTCTTTAGCGTACACTGTAACGTATTTTAGGAAAAAGATTTTAAAAAATACATGAAAAAAGCTCAATATCCCGTAATAATATAAGTGCATAGATATATTTAAAAACAAAAATTTGAAAATTGGATTATGAGAAGATAAATAAAGGTGTTTGCCTCAAAAGTGTTTTTTTTTTTTTTTTTCTCCTTTCTTTTTTTTTTTTTTTTTTTTTTTTAAGTGTGTGTTTTGTGTGTACACATACACGAGAGGGACCACGAAGGAATTCGGTGCTCCTTATAGTGGGCCACAACTCAAAAAAGGTCGAATACCCCTGAGCAGAAGACTATTTACATTTCCTACAGATGAAATCCATATTTTTTAACGCAAATGAGTCAAATTCTTTTTGTAAAGTATTGTATGAATTAAAATTACATCTTGCCATAATTTAGTGCTTCAAATTTTCCTTGTCAGAGGGGTTTTTTCACCTTCATAATATTACGATTATCATTTTTAATTATGAATTGCTTAATCTTATAACACATTTATGTGACATTTGTGATCCCGTCATAGTTTACAAGAAATAAAAATATGTAGGTTCATCTATTGATTGAACATTCAGTGCAGAAATAGTATGCCTATATTGTAGAACGTAACATCCAGTAGCTCCTGTTATACGACATTTTTTTTTATTTTTTATTTATAACAGAAAAATATGACTGAATTTTTGTTTGAAGGTTATGAGAAATTTCCTGTATGTCTTTGTCTTGTAATGTCATTTTTGACACTGCAGTGCAAATGATGTTCCATTTTATGCAACATCAGTTACAGTCAAAGAATTTATTTTTTGTAACCTCAAAAAACATAATATAAATTTTCAAATATGTACAGTTTATCTTTAGCATTAGTTTCATTAGAAAGAAGACTAATTTTGATTGTGAAACATTAGTCTGTATCTTCTAATCTGACTTACATTTATTTTTGTATATGTATGTAACGTCCGTTACTATAGAATTCACCAAAAGTTTTTTTTTTTTTTTTTCATGAGGAACTTTTGGATAAAAAATAAATAAGTAAATATGCATATAGTGTTCTTTGGGGAGGGAAAGTGCTATCTGTACGGTTTTGATTATAGACATTAATATTTTTTAAAGGGTAAGATTTAAGTTAACGTTTCAAGGAGTGGAGTAATAATAAATTGACTTTTTAAGTGAAATATATTTTGCTGTACTTTAGATGTGGGTTTTCCCAGTCCTCTATTGGGTTCGATCCCTCCAAAGTAAACGCTTGGTTCCGTGACTGGTATAATTTCGAAATTTGAGAATTGTTACGGTTTTTCGTTGTAAGCACAAAATAATAGCAATAAAAATTGCATGCATGTGTTTTCAGTGTAAAAGTCGTGAACTTTTGAGTGAAAAGACGGTGGAAGATAATTACCTACATGTTTTAAGAGATGAAAAAATGAACATGGGAATTTCGGGGAGCCAAAACCCGTAACTTTTTGAAGTATTGAAAATTTTTAGGATAAACAAAACCAGTCATAGTTCGCGTTTAATTGGGTCTAATGGAGAAATATAAAGAGTTTCTTCGGATAATAAAGCCCCCAAATAATAATTACCTTTTCCCTAAAAAAATTCACATCTTTTGCATTGAAAAAGAGGCTCTTTTAACCACCGTATGCAATTTTTATTGCTGGGTTTTTAACCAATGACGCGTTAAAGTTTCCCTATTAATAGAATAATATCTCCGCATAATGAAATTCATTGGTTAGTTACATTTTTTTTGTCAAAAGGAACAAAAATAATTATTTCTTAAGATTCTTTCTTTTTTTGAAATAATGATAATTTTGAACGATAAATAAGAAAAATACTTAAATGAATCTTTTATTTGATGCGTAAAATCTATCAATCAAATCTGTTAACGAATGTTAGGATTTTATTTTGTTGTTTACTCAATTTATTAAAAAAATTTTACTTTACACAATTATGAATAGTTATTATAAATTATTTTTAATTGCTAACCTGATGGATCATTATTGGGGTTGCAAATTTGTCGCGGAAAAGAGAGCGCGAAATTCGCGGCAAATTTCGCGAAATGTTCGCAAGAACACAAATATAATAAAATATAGCATATCTGCAATGAAAGTTATTCTTCATCCTAAAACAAACTGCTATTGTTAAAAATGGAAGAATTATCAACTTCGTTAAAAACATTTAAATATTTGTATTGACAAGGTTTAAAAGCTCTGCATGTTTTAAAAAAGTTTGAGGCTGGTTGGCGAAATCTATGTTTATTGTTAATGCTTCAAAAAATAATTGTTTCTTGGCACAAGTTTAGAGCCTTTCTAGACTTTGAGTGGTCAGATTTTATCCTTGGTCTCTGAATTTTTTTAAAAATCGGACCTTTCGTGAGTCAATATTTAAAAAGAAAAAAAAAAGAGAAAAATTCGCGGAGTTTAGGAAAAAGCTTTAAAAATCGCTAAATTCATCGCGGGAATTCGCGGCGCGACAAGCTTGCAACCCTAATCATTATGGTTTTGATATTTGAATCAAGCACCTTTTGTCTATAGAGAAAATAGAATCACATAGTTTCATCTAAAGGACAGAAAAAATGTTCAAACTTGTTGCACAGTGTTATCGGAAAGCCAATTATCCGGACAGTTTTTTTTTTTTTCTTACATAAATTGAGTTCGGTTTTCTGTGAATATTTGCAAGTAAAATCTAAAAGTAAATAATTTGTGTATTTGCAACTTTTAGTAATAATTCAATCATTTGTTACGCGGTTATGCCTTTTTTTTTTTTTTTTTTGGTGGGAAACTGAAATTGAAACAAACAATATCATTCGGGGAAGGGCAGGGGGTTCAATTGAAATATATACAACTACGAAGCGGTTCCTAGCCTCAAAATAATTGGAAGACCACTAGTTTAGGGGAAGCTGGCAGTGTTATGTATTAATAGCTGAAATGTAAGAGAAAATTTATATATTATATATTTGAGGGGTGTTTGAGTACCACTTCAACCCCGGAGTCGATGCTCCGGCTTATAACGTTGGTTTTTATTTTAAGCATTTATCACCACTAAGGTTTTCACTTCGTACAACGTAACTTGTTCGAATCATGCCGGAACATCCGTGTGGATTCTATCCACATTAAGAAAAATGGAAATTACCTGATAAAATAAATATATAAATAATGTAGAAACAGTTAAAAAAGAAAAGGTTTGTAAAAATGTGAGTGAACATGACCCACACGTTCACTCATAACTTGGCAAACTTTTTGTTGTATGTTGGGTATTTTCGCACTGACGAAGAGGTTCCACTTTTGCCTTGAAACAGTTGTCTGCTGCATTTTTGCGAGTTGTGCTTTATAATACCTACCATTGATTATTTATTTCATTATTTCATTCATACTTTACTTAAAACTAAATCGTTTTTACATATTTTTCGTATGTAGTAAATTGGTCAAAATTACAAAGAAATATGCAAATTAAATATAAAACATTTCTGGGTCTTTTTCATTCGCATAAGGTGGTTTCTGACAGATGGAGGCTGTCAGGTAAATCTCCCAATTCTATATGTTTAAAAATCTATTGTCAATAATTATTTCTATTCTGAAAAACTACGTTCTGAACTCCTACACCAAGATTTCAGTTGTTAAATCTCCCCCATTCTAGCAGGTGTCAACTGCAGATTCATTCAATTTTTGGAGACTGTCTGTGGGGCAAACAGGTGTGAAACTGCACCATCCTATTCCATTGTCTTCGCTTGCTAGTTCGAATTGGGAACGGGAATAGAAAAGGCAGCGGAGGAACAAGCGCCAGACGGTGATTTAAGTTTGAATTGAGTGATTACAATGTGGGCTATTTTTGAAATATTGGAGTGGTATTGGAAGGGGATCGGTGACACTTCAAATATTGTGTTCTAACCAGAAGTTAGAAGGAAAAAAAAAGTTTTTTTTTCTTTTTTGATCTAGAGGCGTCGTTTTTTATTCAAACATAGATTTAAATCTGAAAAGAGAGAGAGAGCGAGATGTTTAATTTCTCTGTTAAAGTAAGGAACAGCATCTGTTACATTAAAAATCGTCACCCGCAGAAAGTGATTTAAACAATTATTGAAAATGTGCTTTCTCCAATGTGTTTGTCAGCTGGTGGTCTATGATGTAGGACAACCCCTCCTCCCTCCCTTTCTTTCTTTCTTTTGATCATCAGACGTTGAATGGAAAAGAAGAAAAAATTTACACATAAGAGTAACATCTGTCACACCAAAAATTGCTATCTTTAGGAAACTGTTCTAAACATTCGTCAGGTTTTGTAATAATAACAATTATTATTATTAATATTAATTAGTTATTTATTTAATAAATGTTTATATTTACTATTTAATAAAGACTTTTATGTGTACTAAGTAAATATTTTTTTCATTTATTTGGTAATTATTTTTATTTATTTGTTTTTCTTCGCTTTTCTTTTTTTTAAACTCATTTCTGATTGTTTATTATCATTTTGGATGCCTTCTGCATTAAATTTACACTCCAAAGCTGCACCTAAAGTCTCTGTTTGGTGTGTGATTGGGTGATACTTATACAGTTAAACGGATTCAATCGCCTAGTGGAGTAAGCAGCAAAGCACAAGGTTTACGCCTTACACCCCTGTTGTTGTTGTCGTATCCTCGCACAAAGCGAGGAAGAATGGGTGCGCTGCTCCTGAGTCTAACGGTGTAATGGGGTCCTTATAGGCAGGAATCCGACTTCCACCCCTTTATATGTGGTCTCTTAATTTTTTGAACCAGCTCCCAGATGAGAGACCGTCACCTGGGGTTGGCACCCCCAGATGTATCGTTTCACTTGGAGGACATTGGAGCCACGACCTATTTAACGTGCACCAGCTCCCTTTAGCGTATACGGACCGCAGCAACCATCCGCTAGAGGTTGTCACCCTCCCAAACACTGACCTAAGTCGATGTTGCTTCACTTTCTTTGTTTTACGGGAACCGAGCTTCTGCAGACTGTCCACTGCGGAACCCTTAAACCCATAGGCATGCAATATTACCGATGGCTATAGTATTTATCTGGAACCTCTCCTAATAGCACGAAATTACAACTAAAGCGCTTTAATGGATTCAAACACGATTTGTTATAAATTTTACACATGCTCTAAAAGGTTGCACTTCTATTTACTTGGACTTCGAGCATATTTTTTACTTCGACAACAAGCATAGAAAAATTCATTGTTTCAAATTTTATAACATTTGAAACTAAAAAAACAAAAAGGAAACAAAACAAAAAGAAAACAAGGGGCGAAAAAAACCTACGTAAACTGGAGTTTATTCAAAAATTCTATGTTAAATAAAGAAAGGAGCTATTGTTGTTTAATTACCGTATTATGACTAAAATGTCTCAAACTCAGTTTTTGGCTTCAGTTTGTCCGAAATACTGCATAGCAAATGAGAAGTTCTGCTGAGTTGGCAAATTATGCGACAACAGCTAATGAAGATTTCATTTTAAAATTGTTTCCAAATAAAAATTTAATAACACTTTTTTCCCCAAACAATTATAATATTGATGTTTCAGCGGTTTCACTTGTTGAAAAATTAAAAAAAACCTCAATAAAATATTCTTCAATATTATTATTTCGAAATATAAGTCATAACCCTTAAATAAAAATCATTTCTCGCAATAAATAAAGAATATTTCTATAACCTTTTATTTTCAACCATTACTCCACCCGTGTGGTAAAATGGGTAAAAAAAAGATACAGAAGTTTATAAAACATTTAGCATCAAAAATATTGAAGTAAATTAATTCGTAATTAACCCCTTGCATAAATATTGTGAAAAAAATGCATGTTTTTAGCTTCTTTCAAATGAAAATGTATGCTAAATGGAAACACAACTTTTTAAACCCATTTTACCCCCATGTTACCCTAAACAAGCGATTTTTAAAACTTGTTGGGCGATTGTATTCATTGGGTACTGCTAAATTGACTAGGACCAGCCTAGCTGGGCCCTGAGGCTGTTGCTGGTCGTCACTTTTGTATTTGTATTTGTATAGCAACTAGTTACGATGTGTAACAATTTAACAATTTAGATGCTGTAGAGCAGTGGTGGCGAACCAATGACCTGTGGGACAGACACTGACCCACGTAAGATTTTAAACTGACCCACGATTGCTAGGCAACAATTTGTTTGTTACGCCGGTATATTTAGATTTTTTAATTTGGGTGGATAATTGAGGAGGTACCAATCAAAACCACACATGTCCATTTAAAAAAAAGAAATTGAGTTTAATTTCAAATATTACAGGATGGTTCCTAATAGCTCCTTGAAAGCTTTCTGTCAACAATATTAATAAGACTAAATCAATCTATATAAATACATAAATATGTTTTTTCATAAAAGGTTATTTAGAAACACGTTTTTCGTGAATTGCCAAAAATCTTTTAGAATGGACATGTGTGGTTTTGATGGGTACCTCCTCAATTTATATTCCATTTGTATTTTTTCAAGCACTGCATTGGCACAAAAGCAATTTAAATGCTGTCTATAACCTTCAGTTTAATCACTACAGTTCTAAAGTTATGCAAATGACGAGAAATGCGTTTATAATATTTGAAATAAAGCAAAAGTGCTTACAAAATATCAAATAAAGTGTATATTTGTACTCAGTCGACAGGGTGGCGTAGTGGTAAGAGGCAGGTCTCGTATGCCCAAGAACGCAGGTTCAAGCCTGGCCCAAGTCGGTGGATTTTCAAGATGTAGAAAATTGTCTGCGCCCATGTCGTATGATTATGCGGCATGTTAAAGATCCTTTGAGTATCCGTTTGATGCTCTCGGCTAAATTAAATTCCTAGTGCAGATTGCATCAATGAGAGCTCAGGTACCGCCATCTAGTGCTAACTGAACGTCAAAATTCTCTTGCGGCGAAGGTACCACACTCATTGTGGTGCCGCTGAAAGAGATGGTACCAATTACCGGGGAACGCATTAGGTCTGCAATAGTTGAGGACCAATACCGCAGCCCCATTAGAAAGAAAGATATTTTTACTCACAATTTTGTTTGTTGAAAAAAAGAAAAACGACAAGCAAATAACCATCTTCAAAGCCCTTTTTTCAAATAAAATGTATGTAATTTTCGTTACTCCTTGTTCGAACATTTGTTGCCATTTGCACCAAACACTTGAGAATTTTTAACCCCACTAAAAGTTTTTAAATCGTCAAACCACCCGCTTTTTTTACCAGTTAAGCCTATTGCATTTTAAAGATATTCAGTTTTAAAAATACTCAGTTAAAAAATTTTAAACTTAACTTTGGTACAAATGGGCGTTCGTGACCCTCGAGCTAGTATTTAAAAAAATGAACAAAATTTGACCCACGTCTTAATAAGATTCGCCATCCCTGCTGTATTATTATTTATTTTAAGTAAATACCTAATCCCTATTGCCAGTACGATATTATTCTGGTGCTCGTAACTCTACCATTATACTTTAGTTACTTTGTAAATCGATATAGGGACCGTTCATAAATGATGTCACGCTTTTTTCCCACATATTTGACCCCCCTCCCCCCTTTGTCACACTTCAATGGACCCCCTCCCCCCTTTGTCAAGGGTCACGCTATATTGCATAAGCAGGGATGTCACACTTCTTGTTACCCCCTCCCCACCCCTTGTCACAATTTCAGGAACCCCTCTCCCCTACCCCTTCGAAGCGTGACATCATTTATGAATGATCCTATATACACCAAAATAAACTAAAATAAATCGTAATATTTCTATTTTTTCACAACTATCGATTAGCTATGGCCCGCTATTTCATTAAAATTCTCAACTTTAGCCCGCAAGTTTCCAAAGGTTGTCCATACCTGCTCTGAAGTTTGCGTTACAACGATCCAATACTATAGTGATTTTTGAAAGAGAAGCGATTGACTTCTGTATGGTATAAGTTAGTGCTATAATTTCAATTTCGATATAGCGACAATGAAGGAACAGGAACCTTATATAGCGACCCGTATAATGAATGTGAACCAAAAAGAAGAGAGGACATTAAAAAAAACTAATATATTTGAGATTTGTGCTTTGCTTTCTAGAGCATAAAACACTGATCTGTTCTCATAAGGATTTACTCTGAAATTGATGCTGTTCATATTGCATCAGTAGTTTTTATAACTATCGATAACACTCACGTTTTTGTTTGTGTTTTAATTGTTTAATTTGGAGGAACAATATTGAGGCCTTTGCTTTTCTCACAGGAGCTTTGCGAAATTCATACTGCAGCAAACAGCAGAAAAATTAAGATGATCAAATAATAATTATATATATATACATATGAATATATATATGATATATGAGTGATATACGAAATATATTTTAAAAACTTTTTAAAAAATCACTACTTTTCTATTTGTCATAAAAAGTTCCATCACAATAGGTTCTTAAATATGAATAACTTGACAAATGTCGGGTAGTTAGTTGAACTAGTTCGTACATAAAATTGGTCCTCTTAGTTGCTTATTTGTTCACGCAGGTTAGTTTTTGCTTCGAGCCAGAAAAAGAACATCACCCTAAACTTAATACGGTGGGGTCATGCCTATAAAAAGTTCTGATAACCACTTCTTCAAATCAGTATTGCTACTTTTTCATTCCAGCAGATGACTTGCATTTCATTTGTACTTCGCGGGAAAAGCTAATTTGCTCGAAGAAACGTGCATGCCTTGTATCGTCTTACTAATTAAGATATTTCGCAGACAGCGCTTCGTGACATTTTTCGGAGAGAGTAATTTTCTCAGTCAGACGGTGGAAATTAAAAGCCAATCATTTTTTTTTTTACCACTGATGACGCCCAACATTCCATTGCAAACCATAATTAATCCTATCACCCCCTTTCGAGGACAGACGGCAGCTATTGAATGGATAGGCATTCCTTCTTGGCGGTGGGCCAGCGATCGCTTTGTAGTCCACTGAGAAAAGATGGTTACAGCGACCTATAAAGGGAATTCCGCGGAGCCTCTTTAACCCTTCCAGGGCATTGTGTTCCATTCGAACCTTTTCTTGTTCCTTTTCTCCTCTCCGATCATTGTTCTATACGTAGCATGATGGAGCATCGAAGTTCCGCGTTTTTCGAGCTCGTCGTTTGGGGAATCAATCGATGTATATTTGGGGAGTTTTTGTCGAAGTTTTCAGTTCACAGTAAAATCATGATGATGTTGCTTTTCCACCTTTGCTTTTGTGGGTTTCAGAATGATGCAAAGCAGCAGTTGGCATCTTCGAAGCGAAGCGAAATTAAATAAATAGCAAAAATAAATAAATAAATAAAACTTAATTTGTTATTTATTTTCTTTTCTCTTTTAATTCAATAAATATCTATCAGTTAAAAACTGATTAATTTTTATTTGCATGGTTATAACTTGTTTAGCTTCAACTATAACAATATGTACACATGCTTACTAAACATGAACAAATTGTTTCACATTTTTATTTTTATATCATTCGAAAGGCGGATTTTTTTCTTTAAATCCCAGAGAAAGTTTGCTTTTCGCTTCGGACTTCGAAGCTTCTAAATTAATTATAACAATAATTATTTTTAGGTAGCGGTTCCCCCCCCCCCCCCCCCACAAGGCTAGATTCAAGCTAGAATCAATTATTAGAACATTTCTGTTTCGTACAATACAAACTTATCTCTCACTTCTACAGTGAGCTAGTATTCTCTCGTGTTATGCATCTTTCTTAATTGAACCTAGATTCAAACCTCTCCTGCATGCATTTATTAATTTGAGTTACAAAAAATATTTTGATATGCTACAAACCCATTTAATGTCTCAGGATTATGGTGTAATAATTTATTTTTGGACATTTTTGCCCAGTATAATCAAAAATTGGTGTCTTCGTATGAGGACATTCTACGCTTTCTATATATATTTAATCAATATAATAATAAACCTTGAAAAAATGAATATTCAAACTCCATTTATAAGGTATAAGAAGATGCAAAATAATACCAAATTTCCCAGTAATAATGTAACACACCCTTCAAAATAGATAAACAAAATTTGATTTGAAAAAGAGATTTTCTCTTCTATCTTGAATCCTCCATGGACTTCTAAAGAGATCATATTCCTTTAACTACCTTGAATGTCCTATGAGAGTTTGTGTGGTTTCTAGGAACTGTTTGGAGTCCTCAGATGAGGACTACATGCATATTGCAGCACAAAAGCGAATCTGCATAACATTATGAAGCAAAAATTTGTGTGACCTCATACGAAGCTTACATGCAAGAGAGGGTTAAGATGAAGTCATCAGCCCTCTCCCATACTTTGTTTGAGCTACGTTTATGCACTAATATGTCTTCAAAACAATGTTTTTGTGTCAGTACATTAACTAAAAATATATTCGAAAAATGATATGTTTAACTGCTCTATCTCTGCTGCTATATGAAATAATAAAATATTGAAATTCTATAATTTCATACAAGATTGAAGCATCTAATAGAAAATGACTTATAAATGTGCATTAATAACTACCGATAGTAACTAAATTAACAGCTACAGTTAATATAAATAGTATATAGTATTAAAAATGAGACACCGCATTATTAATGTGTAACTTTGGAACTAATACAATCAGGATTCGATTTCTTGTGGAACCCTTTAGAATGTTTCGCGGAACCTCGGGATTCTGGAGAATCCTGGTTAGGAAATGCTGCTCTAATGTACGACACATATCATACTTAGAATGTTTTCAAATTTGTATTTACTGATAAATAGAATTTTTGCTTACATTTCTTACTTAGCACAGTACCTGAAAATTGTTCAAGTTTTTTTTTTTTTTTTTTTTTAATTACGTATTTAGATAGTTAGCACTGTTTTAAGGATTCGTGCAAAATTTCAAACTCATGTGAACAATACTTAAAAAGATATTCCGGTTTTTGTAAATGACTTTCGATGTTTTTGTTCTGCATTTAAAATCTTTAAACGCGTTTTTCTCTGCTTTGCATTTTTGACCAATTACGTAAAATCCCTAAGGCTTTTCTTTTTTTCAATTAAAGATACAGCTTTGAAACTTTTTATGAGCACTCCACTTCAAAACTTGTTTAAGAAAAAAGCAGGTATTTGAATCCGAAGCGTTTAGCTTGTTTTTTAATTGTAGAATTTGAATTTTCTGTCATTTTTTCGAGTTGGAGGCGAAAAAAATATATCAAAATTTAACTGTTTCAGATAATTAATTCCATACGAAATTTTATTCTAGAACGTTTGGGAAGCATTACCCAGAAAAATTCTTTTGAAAAAAGATATAATTGAGAAAGTTATAAGAACTTTTTTAAAATTTTAATTTTTACAAAATTTTAAATTAATGTTTGGTTACGACAAGATTTTACATTGTAATTTCATTTTTAATCATAGTTGGAATAAAATACAAGCATTTTTTTAAAAACCTGATTGCCGAGCAAAAAAAAAAAAAAGAGAAAGAGATACTGTGACCCAAGAAAAAGTGCATTAAAAAAAATTTTTTTTCTTAAATTCAGTAACTATTTTAAAATTATTTCCACTAAATCCATTTAAAAGCTTTACAATAAGCTGATGCGAACACAAATCATAATACGTATTTGATAATGTCTTGTTTGTTGTTACTGTGCTTTGTGCGTGTTTTTCCATGAAGTGATCATATGTGTCTATTCTTTTTACAATTATGATACAAGTTGCAAAACAAAACAATGTTTTATTCATATAATTTCCCCCCCCCCCCCCCCGCCAAAAAAAAAAAAAAACGGGAAAAGTGGAATTATAAGTAGTTTGTACAAATTCGAAGCTTTGAATAATATTTTAGAATAATACACCAATATCACAAACAAACACTGAAGATAGTTACTAACTATCACAATAATTTTATGGCACATTTGTAATACTGGAAAAACTCAAGATACTGAAAAATCAAATCTGTACGAAAACAATAGCATTCCTGGAATTTTCATTGTCTGCTTTTCAACAGAAACGGTAAAAATACTACACATAAACCATTGCATTTAATAATTGAGTTACACTTTGCACTGTGAGCAAAACAGTCTTACAATAAATGTTATGGAATAATTGAAAATTCTTTCAACATCACAATTAATTCATTCGGAAAACCATTATAGCGTAAATCACATTTCTTCAATTAAAGTTTAAATTGGGCAATTATCAGAATAAATTTAACATTTTAAAAAGTCAGAACGTCTTTCTTTTTTTCATAATTTAATAATAATACCTTTGAGAGCACAATTGAAAATGTTTACAGCGTATATGCATAGAACTCCTGAAATTAGGAACCAAACTTGAGCACTATTTTTATATAGCAATGGAGTCTCGAACTTAAGATGTCGGTAAAACAAGACATGCTGGGGAAAATGAAAAACAGCATTCTATTCACGTTAAAACCCAGTAATTAGTGCTCAAATGTGCGTTGTGCAAACATCAGCATTAACATAGCCCGATCTCCCATAATGCATTTCACAGGCTTGAGCTTTATTTATTTGACTTACTGCCATAATAGGGAAAAAGCACCTCTTCCTTACTCCATAAGCGTGTTGGTCACCAAGAAGCCAGGTGTCACCACTTGTTGTTGTTGTTATTGTAACTACTGTTATTATTTTATTACTTGTAGAATGTATAAACTTTTTTATGCGTGCAAAAAATTTTATTTATTTATATTTTTAATAGTTATCTCTTCATTACTTGTAACTTTAATAAAGTGGTTTTAAATATATTAAAAATTATCTTACTGGTATCAAATATTTTTAAACCTCGTTCAGAAGCAATGGTACATGGGAGCATAGTATTACCTACCTAGACAAAAAATTATCTCAAGAAAAAAAGTTATATCTTTTTAATTATTTTTTTACATCTTAAATATTGACATTTTTGCTCATAGGAATTCATATTAATTATTCATATTTCTATATTTATTCAAAAAGAAATGTTTTGGAAATTGAGATTGGTTCCCATTGCTTATGTAGGAAGGCAGAACATCATAAGGATTTTTCCTGCGGTAAATGAAATGTTTTTATCTTATAAAAATATCTTATAAATAGTAATTTTGTTAGTTTTCTTTTATTTTTTTTATATTTTAAAACTTAAAAAAAAAAAAAAGCTGGTTAGGATTTTAACTCAGTTGCGCTCACAGATAGAAAATAGCACATACAAATTTTCACTTATCTCTCACCGGCGACAATAGTGGCACATCCCAATTTTTCTTTTTTTTTTAAACGTAATAATTATTGGTTTAAAATCTGAATTTAATGCTTTTTCTAAACCATACTGGAACATAGTGCATTTTTAAAATTTCCCAGTAAAAAAGAAACATTTGAAAAGTTTAATTATACGCTACTAATTCAGACTATGAAAACCAATCAATAGTCAAAACGTATCTTTTTTTTTAATTATAGTGTAGCATTAAAACAAAAATAAATTTTGAAAAGTGAAACTTATTTTTTTTTTTTAAGATGTGCCAGTATTGTCACTAGAGAGCAAATATTACACAATTATAATCATTGTTTATGTACGTACACCCGTTAAAACCTATTTTAATCTATTTTTAATTGTGTAAATAAATAATACCATAAAACCATAATGCTTAATACGTTACAATGGAAGATCTAAGTTAATGCAAAACGGTCACTAGAAGAATTATAAATAAATAGTAATTTCGTTACATAATTAATTGGTATTTTGGAGAGAAATTCAATATTTGATTTTTAGCATTTAAATTATTTTGCTAAAATTTAAGTACAGTTTTTGATCAAAACATAATAGTTTAAGGTTTAATTTTAAATAAAATAAAAATTTCTTTTCTAATATTAACTAAGCTTTCAACTTCAAAAAAAAAAAATTGCAATACGATTTAATTATAAGAGTTGCAATTGTCTTGAAACCTTTTGAATGAATTTAAAAAGTTCACTTCAAAAAAATTTTACTGTTATAATTAAATGTTAAAGTTGTTTTCACAGAAATTAACTTAAGTAAGAATGCTTAGAAATGCATCTAAAAATCATTTATCTTTAAAGTTACAAACATAAGAGGAAAAAAATTTTGATAAAACAAAGTATCATGGTTTTGCTGACTGCATGACAAAATTAGGAAATAAATATAATACCATATTGAGGGAGAAAACAACAAAAAAATATTGTTTCATCTTGAAATACATTATTTAAGAGGGAAATACATTCAATTTCACAGAAAGTTTTTGACAAGTATACGCAGTAAGCAAGTGTAATTTAATTTCAGATATGTTTTTAACAAATCATTTTTCCTGCCTTATTAGTGTAAAGACTTACCTCCACACATTCGATGTATCCCTGAAAAGTTATGAAATATGATATGTGACTTCAGTCATAAAGTTAAAATCTTGATTAAACATAATCTCTGAATAAAATACAGGATCATAATTTTAAGTTTTCCTAGGTTATTAACACTTGAAAAAAATATAAATCATTATTTTTTCCTTGAAGTTAAGATCCTAGTGAAAATGTTATGCCTATACATATGTACAAAAAATTTTGCCAAACTTTCATGAACAAATAATTTCTTTAAAATTATTTACTATGAACTACAGCACTCCAATGTTAGGTGAATCCAAATAATTTTGCATTGTGCAGAATGGGTGAAACAAATTCAACTAATAAGTGATATTTATGAATTAGGTATTAAATTATATAACTTCAGTAAATGTTTACATCAAAAGATTCGAACAGATTTATAACCTGTATAGATTAAAATTTTAGATGCCGTTTCAATGTATGTATTAAAATCACTTTTTTGACACAATCATCATACCAAATAACGTAAGTGTTACATATGAGGAGATTTTTTCTGCAAAAATTCCATACATTGTTTTAGATTTACTTCTTGGAATACATATTTTGGGTACATCAAACATAATGACAGTATTTTAGCACTCTTGATGGCAAAAAATTTGGCAAATTTGTATCAGAATGCATTCTGACTGCACATAAAGGTACTAAAAGTTATTCGCTTCTGACGATTCATGTTCTAATCCTTGATAAATGCTAATTAAAAGTTTTAGTTATCCAAAACATTCTTTGGTTTAGGCCTCCTAGCAGATCTCATCAGAACAGTCAAATGGATTAAATTTCTTCCGCATACAAAAATACACATTTCACAGTTGAAGCAATAAATACACACCGCTCTTTGATATATACAGGACATATGTACAAATATGTACACAATTTACTATTGCAACGAAGCTGAGAAACAATCGAGGATTTTAAAAGCATACACACTAAATTTTCTCAACTAAATTACCTCCTAGGTGAATTGGCTATAAGATAAAGCGCAATATCTTGGTGTCCACCATAGGCAGCAATGTGTAACGCGCTCCATCCATCCCGATTGGCAAGGCGAATGTCGGCTCCGAATTTCACCAACAATTTCACAAGCTCTAGATTCCCGTCCATGCAGCTGAGATGCAAGGGCGTTTGGCCCTCCTTGTCGTAATAATTTAAGTTCACGCATCCTTCCCGTCTTTGCAACATTTTTTGCAGTTCTATGGCATCGCCGTCTCTAACAGCTTTCAAGAAATCTTCTTGATAGGAAGTATCAACTCTGGCTTGGCTCATCTTTCAAAACTGGTCTTCGATGGAATATCACGCAGATCGGCTGGCAAAATTTTATTTTTTCGAATTCACGGTCTATTCCGTGCGGAGAGTGTGCTTGTAAAATATGGTTATCGAATGCACATCACACTGCGTATCACATGTATCCTCACGACAGATGCCGATAGTAGCACACAGCAACAGGTTTCCGATGCGAAAGAGATAGATCCTCTTCGTCCCGGAGGCTTTGCTGATCTGCTGCCACAACTTTCTAGAATGGAATAGTAAGCTTTCTGGCTAGCCTGCCATTGGCCAATTGGAGAATCTCGATGATGTTTAGGTTTGCTTCTCTTGGCGATTAATATGGCGTTGCGACGTTGGCGAATTTAAAAGCTGAAACTGAAATTCATTGCCAGCTGCCAGCATACATTATGAATTCATTAAAAAAAACATATTTATTCTTTTTCCCTGCGTATGTGTGTGTGTAAGAAGTTTTTTATTTGCCGCAATAAAATACGGGAAAAAATGTACGTGCCGTCGATAACGGCTTACGAAAAGAAATTTCAATTGCTGCGACATTTATTTTTAACTCAATATCTATCCAAATTGAGTTAATTTTTAACGATCAAGTTATAACTTAATTTTTTTATTAGTAACTTTAAAATAAATGAAACGATCACTGAGGATAGAAGGGACTAAAATAAAACGAAAAATTTCACCATCACATCATTTCTTAGCGAAACGTGAAAAAAAAAAAAAAAAAAATTCGCACCGCTTATAAGCTCTACAAAAACAAGTTTTGAGATAAGTGATAAGTCGTACAAAAAAGGAGTGGGGGAGGAGACACACTCAAAGTAACAGTTGCAAATAGGTAATACTTTTTTACTCTATTACATTTTATGTAAGTGGGCCTTTTTTTTCCCATTATTCTCCAATTAATAAATCGTAGCAAAATTATAAAAGTTTCATTCAAAAAATATTAATGAGGGCATGAGTTAGCAAAAAATAAATAAATAAATAATTAAAACTATGGCTATAGTTTTTTTATTAGTTTGCATGAGTAAATAACACATAATGTGCAGATGAGTTAATTTTAAGAAAAACATTACAGCTTTATGATTAAAGTGCTTCATTTTTTTACGTAAAATAATAATTGTAGGCAAAATTAAAAGTTCCGACTGAAAAAAGCGTTAAAACTATGACGGAAGTATGTTTTTACTATTACTACTGTTTAAACTATTTTGACGTAAATGTAGAACGTAGAACGTATTATTACAATTTTTTGGAGCCTTAATATTAAAAGAGTTTAACAAAATTGAAATTCACCATACTTTATCTCAGTTTAAATTCAATACTATTTTGTGTGTGTGAGCTTACTGAGATTTTCAGGAGATTAAAGTTATAAAACAAGAGAGGTTTTATATATTGCTACTAGTTTCCACCATGTGCTCTTTTTATAATATAAAGTAATTTTCAATTTAAAAAACCGCAGTTTTAAAGTAAGACTTTATTTTTATATTTAAAAAGCTTGGAAATCAATTTTGCGTCTTGGAGGGGGGCATGAGCAATTTCTTTAATCCTTTCAAAATAAAAATAAAATAAATCTTATGGTATCCCTAAACTTATACAGACGCAGAGTAAAATCATTAGTTAATATTGCATTTATTTATTTATTTTTCTTCTTTTTCCTTTTCTTTTTTTTTCCCTTTCTTTTTTCTTTTTCTTTTTTTCTTTCTTTCAATGATAATTAATGAAGTTTCTCAAATTTAAGAAAATATGATATAAATAATGTTGTATAATATATATATATAATATATATATATATAAAAGTATCATACTTCGAGGCGATTTTATTGGGGGGAAAACAATGATTTGAATCTATTTGACGAATGCAATGTCAATAAATTCCCTACAAAATTAAATGCACAAAGATGCTATAAAACTATTTTGTGTTGTAATTTTCTCTAAATTGCATTCATAAACATTGTGCAAGAGAATGAGATAATTTCCTGTTTCCTTTCATCCTGATTTAAACTTTCAACGAAACTAATAAATATGCAACCAATTTTGAACAATTTGGCGATATTTAGAAAGCGCCAAGAGCGAGTAATTTCCCGTACTCGATTCCAGAGAGCTCCACCTTTCGCTGATTGACAAGCAGTGGTTGTATTTACGGATGCTCTGACATTTGACAGTGGTGAGAAATAAATATTCCCCACCCGTGGGAAATCTCAAGAATGTGACTTTTCCCTAGCAGAGTTAACATTCTAAATGTCAGGAGATTAACTGCGGCAGAGAATCCCTCGTCTTTGCTTATTGCCACCTCAGTTATTGCAATGAAATAAATGTTTGAATTCTCGTGAGAAAATGAAAATCTGACGAGACAAGTAACCAGCAGAAAACGATACACACATATAATCCCGTTTAAGTTTGGAAAATCACTTATAATTTAAAACTGTAGAAGGAGAAGACAATTGCTCCTTTTTCAAAAATATATATATGTATATATATATATAATTATTTTCTTGCTTTTAATGCGTAAGCAGGAATATTAATTTTAGAATAAGAAAACAGGTACGCATTTTTTTGTCCAAAAAAGATAGGTTCGTTTTAGATACATTACGATTACATTGTTCTATTGAATTGAATTTTTTTTTCTTCCGGAATATTCAATTCAAAGTATTATTCATTTTATTATATTTTACCAACTACTAAAAATGAAATTATAGCACTTCTTAAGTCTCGCTGAAAGAACGGAGAATCGGTAAGCTCTGTTTGGTCAATAAACTATAAAATTTACGATTTTGGAATGACGCATAGTACTAGTATAACAGAAATTGAACGATGCAGGCAAAACGCGTATTTTTAATGTTTAAGATTAAATATAAATAAAATATATTGGGCATGAGATTCATTATTAGGTTTCCAATTAAGAAGAAGAATTTATAAAAATGTTGCTGATTACAATTTAATCTTGCAACTTTAATTCCATGCTTATGTTGATGCAACTCTACATAGGCAGTCTCTCTTACCTCTTAACATTTGCTACAAATTCTGTAGGCATTATTTATTGATTGAAACGTTCTCTTACATTTTGTAGACAGCCTAAATAGACACTGCAGAGTTTCTATAAAATAAATGAAGTAGAAGCAGGGAACGAAAATCTACAATCAATATGGGAGTCTTAAAAATTAAGATTATTCAGTGTGTTCTGTGTGTGGAAGGGAAAAAGTAACATTTAAAATTGAAATTAAAAGTTTAAAGATGATGAAGGATAGAGAGGTAGAAGGAGAGTAACGGAGGTTTTTTAAAAGATTAGGATTAGGTGGTTGAATACTGAAATGTTATTTCTTTTTTACAGATAAAAAGCCTCACGTGAAAGGGTCAAATAAGAAAGGTATGAAATTACGGAGTAGAAACGAGACAAATGAAAATTGCATTCTAAGGGAAATCATGGCAAATCCAAATGCAGGAAAAAAATTCTAAAATCCGCATTTATCTATTCCAAATCCTTGTAAATTATGCAAAACGTAAGAGCAGAATTTAAAAAAATCTCAGATTTTTCAAAAATAAATTGGTAAAATGGATCTGTTATACAAAAAAAAGAAAGTTTATGTATATGTTGTCATGATAGGTATTCTTTTCAACTTCTAAATATATGTATGCAATATTCGCTACAAATATGTTCATTTATCGGTTGTTTTTCGCCAGTGGCGTAGCTAGACCCAGAATTTAAGGAGGGGGGGGGGGGTTCTTTGGGAGAAGTCGGCTAATTTCATTGTTTTCCAACAAAAATTTGTCAAATTCTAGACAATCTTTACCATTTCAGGGGGGGGGGGTATCCCCAAAACTACCCCCTTATCTACGCCAATCTATACGCACTGCCGTCTGACTTTATAGACAGCAGATAATACTCCACTTAGTCCTCAAACGCCCACCACAATCCTTCATATAGAATGTAAAACCAATAAACAAGCTCTAGTCAGCTGATATATTCTACAAACTCTAAATTCATTGAAAACGCTGTAATCAGTTCCAAAAATTAAAAAAATGACTTGATGTTGAACTAAAAACACGATCCGAGATTTCCAAACACCATATTTCTTACTTATTTTGCAAGAAGAAAATAACTGTTTAACTCACAGTGAAGGCAAATGCAAGGACACTTTATAGACAGTAACGTCAAGAGTGCCCTGCGTTTGGTCTTGACACTTGTGTCAATTCGCCGAGCTTCGCCAGTTTCTGTTCGCAAAAGGCTGAGAGCTTGATTCCAGCCAAGTATGGGAAAGCATTATTGTGAGCTCAGATCATGTACATCCATCTACTTTCTCTCGGGAGTAGAGGGGTCGTCGTATCCCCCCTCTCCGCCCCTCTCCTTCCTGGTTCTCACATGGTTTTTGGCGGGTTGCCTTGGTGGTGGGGATCGGTTTACCCTGAGAATACTCCGAGCTCGAGTTCGATGGCAAAGTGATTCCCATCACGGTAGATGGCTACGGAAATACTTGGTTTTAGAAGCTTTCTCATGTAAAGTAAAATCGTTGGACCTTGAGAGCTTTTTCTTTTTTATTTAAATCAGACACTCATAGCTCATAAACTTGTTCAGTGCCCTAAGGTCCACTCTTTTAACAAACATTAGCACTGCATTCCATAGGCCGTATAAAAAACATTCTGCATCACCGATATGCATAGATTCCATAGTTCATATAGCCAGATTCCATACAAAAAAACTAATACAACTGACATAAACTCATGTAAGGAACTTTGGAGTCCATTAACTAAACAAAAAACTTTTCTATACATTCTTCATAAATTACAACAGATTGTTCTGACTTATATTTATTTATTGCTTTAGGTTATTTAACACTTATTCGTCATTTTGAGAAATGTAAAATGTTTATTTTTATTTTGCAACTTGATTTTATGTCAATCAGGTGGTGGAAGGCATCTAGATTGCATCGGCAAAATTTTGAAGTTTCAAAAAATTAAAAAAAATTTTTCGTGTGAAAATGAATTTCATGCTTATCATTAAAAATTTTTGTTTGTAAAAACTGTTTGCATAAGGGATGCCTCTTTTAATTTTTAATAGTTTCAGTAATTAAATAACTTCGTTAAATCATAAAATAATTGGTTCTATAGCGTCCTAATCGATAAAATAAATTCTCATTGTAAAATTTGGCAAAAATTTTCACCGTGTAATATTTCAGTAATTTTCTATGGAGACGTTTAATAGATATAGAAGTTACGCTCACTGCTTTCTTCAGTTGTCCTTTCATCCATCAGCTCACATCTTTTGCATTGGAAAACAAATTCCTTGTAACCCTGTGTTTTTAATTTTCACTTCTATTTTGTGTTTGTGACATTTATATAATAATTTTCATATTTTGCACAAAGGTAAAGTTTTCACTCCTGTATTTATTAAATACTCAAAAGTAAATTGTCTCGTAGCGGCCTAGAAAATACAGAAGCTTATCTCATAGCTAACTGTAGTGGGAATTTAGCCACTCATATCAATCTCAATCAACTAAAAAGAATAAGCAAGCCTTATTTTAGACCCGTAAGTAGGACTTTTTTGTGTGTGTGTGTGTTATACAACTTGCATCATTCATTTATCCCGTATTATGCTAAGGCATCCAAAGTAGGTAAGTTATCACATAAAGTAATAATGAACTAATTATTCTACGATATTTAGTACTATTAAGCAAAAACTTTTACAGCCTAAAAATATTTTGTTTCGTATTTTATTGACAGAATAATAATTTGTTTCTCTACCTTGTAAGAGTTACTTCGCACCATTCAGAAACACAGAAAATAAATTGAAATGTAAATTTCTAATCGATAAAAAATAATTTCTTTCATGATGTTTTTATTATCAGAAAAATATTTTGCTTCTTGTCTGTGTTTTAACCGACAAATAATAAATCATCTTTACTGTGAGCTGTTCCGAAAGTTCCGTCTAGAACTATACCAGCCTATTTTCTATTTTCCCGTACACACCTACACCAAATTTATAATCTAGCTCTCTCTCTCTCTTTCTCATTTAGCTTTAGTTTTTAATTACTTCAAATGTACCTTTTTCAATGGTTAATACATTTCATTCATTCATTCATTCACTCACTCATGCGTTTGTTCATTCATTCCCTCATTTATTCATTCATAGATTCAGAAATATCCTTTAAAATCCAGATCAAAGAATTTCATGGGAAAATAGGCTCACTTAGTTCTGGATGAACTTGGTATCTGTTACTGTTCAAAGTCATAAGATTCTTCCGATAAAGTTTGTTCCAAGCAAATCCGTCTGTTAGATCAGAATTTATATAGGATTAAAATATTGAAATTTCCCCGTAGGCGCTAATGTTGAATTTTTTTGGACTGTTCAAAATTGAACAAAAATTGTTTAAATAAAAAAATATTTCAAGCAGAGAGCTCCTTCAAAGGAAGGTTTGTTCAAAGGAACTTGAATGTTATGCCCAAGGTTTATATAATTTGCTTCATATTTCCCCAATACCCCTCATGTTAAGATTTTTTTAACTGTTCAAAATTGAACAAAAAATTGTTCAAATCAAAAAATAAAATATGGAAATAAGATGTTCACACCAAGATATTTAAAATGCAAAAAAAAGAAGAAGGAAAAAGAAAACTTTATAATCGGACAATTCCCTCAAAAGATATTGGGGGTGGGGGCAGACAAACAGACCGACGGACACATTTCCCCATCTCAAAACCCTAATTTCAAAAAAAATTTTCTCCAATCTTTGTTTAATTTTCTTCATTTATTTTAACGACATTTCTACGATATAATAGTAAGCTTTCTTCTTTTTTTAATTTTTTACTGTTACGTGAAAGTAGGCTAAAAGTAAATGTTCTATACCAATACATTTTAGTTCTTAAAAATAATAACTCAGATTTATTTCAGTCAAATTGAGTGCTTTGAGGCATTTAAATTAAGCAATGAAGAAAAAGAAGATCCAGTTCGATTTCCTCTCTTGAAGACAAAATTTCGGATATGTGAGAGACGAAAATAAATAAAAGAAAAAGTAAGAAAGAAAGAGAGAAATCGTGCTTCCCCTCAAAAAATCTCCCTTCTCAGAGAAAGTAGACACGGGAATCGATGATATTTTCCCACATTCGGGGGACGGGACTTCATATAGACTGACTTTGCCTTCCGCACTTCCTCCGAAACCGTAACTGGCGGAACTCGGCCCAAGCACGATTCTTCGCTGCGTACGCGTGTGAATGCTTTGCTTGTGTACAGCGGGAATAAGCGTGAAAACGCGCTCGGAAAAAGAGAAAAGAAAAGAAAATGAAAATGAAAAAGAGAGCGGGGTTGGAAAAGGAAGGGACATTTTTTGGGAAGGCGGATTTTCGTTTCTTTGAGAATTGCTGCATTGTGGATTTCCCTGAAAGGTTAAATGAAGTGATGCTGCCGTTTTTGTGACTTGTGAACCCCCTTTCCCCGTCCTTTCCCTAGTGACTGATTCTTCCTTCCATTTAAATGCCCAGAATATGTGCTAAGTAATGCTATTCTCCGAATTGGCTCCGGCACATGACGAAATATTGCATTTTAATGAGCTCTGCCGAAGCGTATTGGTTGAGTAACGTTTGCGCGCCCGATAAAAATATCTGGAAAAAAAAAAGAAGAAAGAAAAATAGACTCCCAAAATGCATTTTCTCCCCCCAGTTTTTGTTTATTTGTTTCTTCGCAATATATTGTCGGTTCCCCCTCAAATTGGTTTGATTTTTTTTTTCACTAAATACATGCTTTCGATATTAAATGTATTTATTCATTAATGTTTTTTATCAAACTCTGATATCAGAGATCCTTTAATTAGTGGTGCAGTCCTGGAAAAATAGTGGGAGAACATGATAAAGAGATGCATTTCGTGGCTCATCCTTGATAACTTCTACATCCTCCCACATACACACACCAGGGGCGTACCGCACCGACGCAAGAAGGGGACCGTCCCCCCCCCCCCCCGCAATAATCTAATATACGGTATCCGAATGATTTTTAAATTATCTGTAACGCTATCCGGCCACCGCACGAATGATCCTGTTGTCTGGCATGTCAAATTTGATTTTTTTAGATTGAATTAGAACATCCGGTATCCGATGGACTTTGAAATATCTGGAATCCCATCCGGCCACTGCGCGAACGATCCGGTTATCAGGCACGTAAAATTTGATTTTTTAATTGAATTTGAATATCCGATATCCGCTGGAGTTTTAAATATCCGGAATCCTATCCAGCCGCTGCACGAAGGATCAGGTTATCTGGCATGTCAAATTTGATTTTTTTTAAATTGAATTAATCGGCCTTCCTTAAAAATGTATGTAAATTAAAAACTTTGACGCATTTGGAAGCTGTGGGATATTTAAAATATATATAGAATTTACAACTTTAAAACATCAGATCCGCCAGACAAGGCGAATTATTCGTGTTTATTTATATTTATATGCTTGTGGTGTAACAGAAAGTTTGCTTGACCTCGCACTAAGAGCGGCGAGGTTAAGCAATCATATTAGCATACCAATATGTAGTCATATTGTATGTAAAAGTAGGTTATTGTATGTAGCGCAATTAGATTGGGATAGCAACATGTATTCATATTGTAGCAATCATATTAGCGTAGCAATATGTAGTATATTGCAGTCATTAGCAATCATATTAGCGTAGCAATACGTATTATATTGTAGTCATCTTAGTATATCAATCTTATTAGAACATATTAGCGTTGCTGCTGTATCAAATATATGTCCACCATGAAGCAACTCAGTTACATTACAAACTGGAATGATAAATGTCTTAAAATTTTTATCGAAGCAAATAAATTGGGTGCCGAAAAGGATTATAGGAAAATAGAAAATTTACTTCATATTCAGCACAACTTCCTTCAAGTCGGTCTAATTGGTTTTCGGTTTACGTATATTTTCCTAATCATTTACGATATGAAATGCAAACCATTCAAAACCCGAAATTTATTAATTTAAGAGGTCAGTCATTTTCTCGTTGACAGTTCACTCATCATTACGTCTCTCTGTAATAAAAAATGCATTAAACTGCAGTTAACTACAGCCCTAAATTTTCGAAACCGCTTCATAAATGGGTGTGAACAAGCCATTGGTAATCAGAAAAAAATAAAATACTTCCTGAAAGGAGATCAGTGAAATTTTTACGATTCGAAAAAGAAAATACATAAAAGTTTTATGGAGTTATTAGAAGGAAGTATTCACTTAACGTATTGATCATTCTACATAGATAAAAATGGCTATCCCGATGATTTCATGTCCGAGATCCGCCTGATAATTGGTTTAGTGCGTAATTTAGGATTTCTAAATATATTCGGAATAGAAGATAGTAAGGAGAAGAGAGTATCGTGATTCAGTCAAAATAATACCAATTACATTGTACCTAAATGCAAGTTATTGTTATTATTTTTTTTAATGCTTGGAATTTTATGATTTTGGTTATTCGATTGTAAATATACTGACCCTATATATTTTCCGCTGAAGATTTATTCCTAATTTCAAGATAGGCAGAGTAGGCCGCTGCCTAGAGGGGTAAGTTTTACTTTTCCTATACCTCCTTACTATGTTTGAAAACAAATGACGAGTAAATTTACATTTGC
Source organism: Octonoba sinensis (assembly GCA_038502835.1). NCBI lineage: Eukaryota > Metazoa > Arthropoda > Arachnida > Araneae > Uloboridae > Octonoba > Octonoba sinensis. The sequence continues at coordinate 57,569,259 of CM076602.1, forward strand.
TGTGACATTTTTTAAAAATATATTAATTTTTTCCCATCTCAGAAAGATAACATAAAATTTTAATTTAATTAATAACTTGCAATAGACGAGTATCTGTCCTTGTCATCACAATAAATAACTATTAAAAATAAAAAAAAGTTAGTATTTCTGCATAATCTTGATTTTTTAATTTTGGAAACACTCTTTTAAGACGCTTTAGTTGGTAAGATTTAAAATAGGTTAGCTTCTTTTAAAAGGAACACAGGAACGTGAAATTTCATCTGCCCATCGGCGGCATGGAACTTAATTCGGCCATGATTGAAATTTTAAACTAGGAAGAAAGATAACGGTGTTTCAGGTCAACGCGCACTTCAAAATCTGGACCTTTTGTCCCCACTGCATAGAAAACTGGACCTGCTGTCCTCCCTGCACAGAAAAGTGGACGTTATGTCCGTGGACCTTATGTCCGCTGGACCTTTTGGACGTGGACCTTACGTCCGTGGACCTTTTGGTTATGGACCTTATGTCCGTGGACCTTTCAGGGACCTATGGACGACAGCGAGCTGAATTCGGTCCTGAAGCTCATTATGTTTTATTAATTAACAAACTTTTAATTTCTTTTTGAATTATTTCCACGGTGGAGCAATGCACCGCATTTTATTTTTAACATCATTTGTGTAGGTCGTTTCCATCATTGGTACCATGGTCAGTAATTATGGGGGGGGGGGGGAATTCTTTTTAAAAGAAATTTTTCTCATAAAAAATTTCCTTGAGCCGGTTATGTTCCTGCCTCAGCAAAAGCTCGTTGCTCCACTGCTTTACGATATAGATTATACCACACTCGATACACTGTAAAAAAAATCTCCTGAAAATAACGGAAAAAGTACGACAGCAGAGTTGCCGAAAATAGTTCGTTTCTAATAATATTTTCCCGAGATTTGACAGAAGTTTCATTTCTTTTTTCTCCGTTAATCCAAATCAGGTTGTGAAAATACAGCAACCGTAAAACGGAAACGTTCCGTTCTCGTATTTTCAGGAAGTGATATTTCCGTTTTCGGAAGGAAAAACCATGTATTGAAGCACTACGGAAATCTTCCGTTAAAATTAGTCAAAAAACACTCTGAAAATTCAGGTTCTTTTTAACAGTGCATAAGTTCACCCCTTCCCGAAAATGACCTTATAAGCGGGGTGACCTTATAAGCGGGGTGACCTTATAAACCGATTCATATATATTTGATATTCAATGAGCCGGGCCTATAAAAAGGTGACCTTATATGCAGGGAGACGTTATATCGAGGTCTGACTGTATCTGTGTTCTATCAAGAACATTGAAGATTTTATGAAGAACATTAAAGATCTGGAGAAATAAGATTTTGCTCGAAGCCAGAAGGGAGCCGGCACGGAAAAAAAATGTTGGGATCCACTGATGCATTGTTTTTTTTAATTACGTTCATAAATTTAAGAATATAATACTGAGGAGTTTTTTTTTTCTTTCTTTTTTTGGAAACAGAGTGCACGTAAAACATTATATATTTATTGATAAATAAATAGCCTATAAGAATTTTTTTTTTTAATTTTTAATCACGTATATACCTATTGACTAAGTTAACTTTAAAAAAAAGCGATGAATAATGTGATTCCTATTAAAATTATCTGGAGCACGGAGCGCACTAGGACCGGAGTCGGAGCAAAACGACTCAAAAAAGTCGCTTCTCCTGATCCCTGGAGAATGTACTGATAGTTCTACAGTGTAACTTTAAAATGTCTACAGCAGGGATGCACAACCTATGGCCCGCGGGCCAAAATAAGCTCACGATACCCCTAAAGGTGGCCCGCAAACACTTCTTAATAGTAAGAAATTTTCTTGAAAATTTAACTTTTTTTATACCGATAATAATTTTAATGTCAACCATCAAAATAAATGATGTTTCACATTGGATATTTGAATTAATTAATGAGTCATATTCTTCAGTTTACTTTGATTTAAAATGGATTGGTTTTGTATTAATACTTAAATTGCTTTTTGTAAAAATGTTTCTTTTTTTTTTCGTGTTGTAATAAACAGCTTTAGGGTCATAATTAAAAGTTTTAAGTTTTCATGCAAATTTAAGTTTTTATTTTATTAATTTTTGTTTCATGTATATAATATTTGAATGTTTCAAAAAATAATTCTGCTTAATATTATTTTGGTTTGTTTACATTAATAGTTTTGGTAATTTTATACATTTTTGCCATCTACTATTAAAATACTTCTCATGCATTGAAGTTTAATAATATACTGGTATTTTACACTTTCGTGAAAGTACACAATGTATATTAAAATTGCCTTTTTATAATTACAACTTTGCGTAATTTATGTTGGCCAACCAACATAATAATTTGCATTTCTTCTAGCCCACTATTCAAAAAAGGTTGCGCACCCCTGGTCTACAGAGTCTATGACAATATTTTTAGTAATCAAAATTATCTTCAGACCAGAACTCTGAAAAATTTAATCCGACTCTACCCAAAAAGAGAACTCATTCATTATAAAATTTAAATTTAATAATTTGCTTGGAATTACAACCTTTCACCTTCGACTGATATCCCCTCTTGACTGTGTTTTTCCCGTTCATCATAAAATGATTCGAGACACATTTCCCACGAAGGGTTCCCACTGAGCTGACTGAAGCAGATGTCGGGGGGAAGAGAGCATCGCAACGGTCGCCAGTCGTATCTCCTTTTTTCCAGATGCCCACGGAGCACTGCAGTGCGGCCATCAGCGCAGACACGTGGCTCCCTTATTATTTTCCAGAGCGGGATGGCGATGCACGAGACCGTTGCAACGGCCGACGCACACGGCAGAGGGGGTCGCCCTGGGAAAGGTCGTTACAGAAATTTAGTCGTTATTAATGCCATCATTTCCAGATTAGAGCATGGCTTATGAGAACTTTCTCACACTGCTCTTGCCTCGCCTTTCCAATGGATCGGATATGGCATACAGGAAAAGTAAACAAACGCATGAAATGCGAATGTAGGTGAACGTGTGTGTGTGTATACGTACATATATATATATATATATATATATATATATATATATGTGTGTGTGTGTGTGTGTGTGCGTGTGTGTGTTTATATAGAATACAATGTATAAAATGATAAGTATGTTACATTGAATAGAAATTAAACAAAAACAATGAAAGAAGGAGGGAAAACTCATCAGAGGCAACCGACTCCACAATCATTTAAAAAAAGAAAATTTGGATTAAATCTCTCTCACTCTCCCTATCTATCTATCTCCCCTCTCCCCCTCTCTCTCTCCTCACTGTATATATATCTAAATATAAAAGATGTTGTTTGTATATTATGCTTGTTTGTTTTCTATGTTTGTATGTGTATTCACAAAACAAAGCCACACCAATTGACGGATTTGAATGAAATTCGGCACAAAATTCAATCTTATCCTGAGAAATTCCATAAAAATTCAAATAACCGGTTCTTTATTTTTTTTCTTTCTTAAATTCCAATTTCAAAATTTGTTTCTAGAACAAAAAACGGGAAAAATAATCCTCTTATATCATTCTGAAGTTGCTAGAAAAGGTGCTTCACTTAGAATATGTTTGAAATCTCTAGAATAAATACAACATGAGTTATTGCGCAGAATGTTATTTCTTTTAATAAGGAGAATTAAGATAAGCCTTTAGTTTAAATTACTACTAAATGAATATTTTGAATGACAAGCAAATAGTAAGTGATCACGGCTGCGAAGCAGTTACTGATATATTGTCTCAATACTAAAATTGTAGTGACGAATGCCGGGTAATTTTGCTAGTATTCCAAAAAAATTGGGGTTCTATGGATATTTGTAGACAATAGCCCATTCAGGGTCTGGCTACTGCACGGATCTCAAGGGCAACGGTAGCGGCTGGGCCCCTAGTTTTCAAGGGCTCCATAGTGAATAAATTAACAAAAAAAAATTTTAAATGACTTTAGAAAAACAAAATTGTGAAAACTTGGTTTAAAGAAACTTCCTGAAAGAAGTTCCTGCTCCTGCTATGAAACGAATAAAATGCAAAATTAAAAATAAGGACAACTGACGAGAATGTAAAATAAAATTTGCATATTGCTAAACAAAATTTATAATCAATATTACATTACAAAATACGCATTTCCTTAACCACTCACAAATGAATAGGGGAAGACGGGATATAGTGAAACAAAATCTTCTAATTATTAATTTCTTCTACCCACAATTTTGCTTGCACAAAAAATAATTAATGTAGACTTTTAATCCTGTATTTCCCCCACCTAAATAAACTTTTATTAGGTCCCAAAAAATGTTTTTTCTTTTGAAAAATAACAAATAGTAACTGTCTAACATTAGACTAAAATAATTAATTTCCGATTTTTAATTCGCTTTTGAATTTTTTCCCTCAGTCATCTCACCTTCTTCCTCTGTCAGTTCTTCGGTTTTTCATTTCATCATTAAAATTTTTCCTTCGATCATTCCATATTTTCCGTAGTCCGTCATTCTCCGGATTTTTATTTCATCATCAAAGTACTTTCCTGCATTATTACATCTGTTCCTTTTCCCTTAGCCAGTTCTTCTATTTTTTTAACTCGGTATTAAAATTTTTCATTACATCTTTTTCCCTGCTCCATTAAAACCTTTCTCTCAGTGTCATTTATTTTTTTGCAATACGATTTTTCTATTCTAGATTTTAGAATTTTCATGTTTTTGCCCATACGTTGCAGTTTTAGAGTATTGCGGCTGCGGATACGTGTCGATAAAACCAATTTATATAAACCAATGTGGTTTTGCTTTCACGCATTCTTGTGGTCTGAGTGAACTATGTCTTGGGTATTTGACTCATAATTTATGTACCGCATATTGGCGCCGATTCCATCGAGACAACCGGGATACATGCCCCCCCCCCCCCCTGAAAGTTCTCATTTTATCTCGTAGGGGCAATGCTGCTATGAAATTACAGTTATCTATTAAAAAAGTAAGACATCTCACGAGCGGTCATGTTTCACTTTGCATGATTTTTCAGAAAATAAAATATTGTATTTTGAACTCTTTTCAAAATAAGATTTTATGTGCCCTTTTTTAAATCTTATTTTTTGACCCCTGAATGCCAAGTCATGGCCGCGGCCAAGTAAACATAATACTTATATAGTACACTTATTACGGTGGATGGTGGAGAGACAATGTCATGGTGCTTTATCGAGAGAATATATACATATATGTATAACTTCTCCTACTTACTAAAGAAAAAGACCTTCAGGCCATAATTTATGCGTTTTACATTTTTTTAAAAATATTACTACATGTTTCAAGTTTATATGTAGAAGCTTTTTACGCATTTTTTTCCTTTCTTTATTTGAATTTTCTCTTTCATTGGAACTATTTATCAACATAATTCAGGGGTCGATTTGTATTCCAGTATTCTTAACAGAGTCCTGTTTTTGTGATTTTCAAAAAGGTTTTTAAAAGAAATTTTGTGAAATAATATAATAATAATTTTGTGAAAATTCAAAATTTGAACATAAAGTGATAAAATTCGTGATTATTATTTGCCGCTTTTTCAATAACTAATTCTGTGAAAAGTACGATTTGGTAGCTCGGAATTTTGCCATGGGTTCCTCTTTGATCGATTGCAATTTTGTGAAGTATCCGTTTTGATTAATTGGAATTTTGCGTATAGTCCGAAAACGGATCCGAATTTCCTCTTTCGCGACCCCTGAAAGTATGAGCGTAGCATATACGCTGACATAATCAGCAAGGGTAAAGTATTGGTGAAATAAAATATTACTTACGGAGGGAAAAGAAATTTTTGCCGACTGGCAGTGACAGTTACGAACTAGCAACAAGATTAATAAGGCTAATACATCATGATGCATCATCATGAGAGGAACAATTGGGATGTGCAGTATCACTTCCAGGATGCACAGCATTACTTTCAGAATGCATGAACGTTTCAAGGCACGCAATATTAATTTTAAGGTTGGTGTTTCGATTTCAATGCATACTTGCGTCATATAATTCCATCATCTTTTTATGGCAAGCATAAACTCAGTATCGTGATAGCTTCTTTTTTTCTTTCTTTTTCCTTCTCAGTCGTCCCTGCAATTTGTGTAGGTTGCATCCAGTTCCTGAGGTGGAACTGGATACATCTGGTGGAATGGCCAGACTGTGCAGACTGTGAAAATATTCAAAGTGGGGGATACGGATAGAGTAGTAACTAAAAAAAAAAAAAAAATTTTCTCATTTGTCTCTAAATAGAAACAATTATTTGAAGTATAAAGTTTATAAGAGTACGACTTAATGATAATAACAGAAATTCAAGAAACTATTGAAGTTCATCAATTTATCTATCCATTTTTAGGTTGAGATGAAAGATTTTTTTTTTTTTTTTTTTGATGATAGCACGAAAAGGTGTGCATACAAAAATTTGAAGTTTGAAGGAAAATGTTCGTATTTTTTATCGAATACGTGTAGTGCGGAAAAGGTCGCCATTACACTGTTAGAAAATTTCATCATGAAATTAAGGTTAAATAGCCGGCAGCAGTCTGTCCATCTAATTCACCGTTAAATTTACGGTTTGGAACATTTTTGTCTCCTTACGGGACCTAAACCATTTCCAATCAGCTTGATTAAAAAGCCGTAAATACAAAAGTTTACGGTTTCATAACATTTATAAATGGTTTCAAAACAAAATGTAAGTTTTTACACCATTTTGAGACGTAGAAACCGCAAACGAAGTGTGCGGGAATCGAGCCCCGGGTGTATGGTGTACCAACCTTGCGCTCTAATCATTTCGCCATCCACACCACTCAAAGCGACCGTTTATTTATCAATAAATCTTCTTTTCCAACAGGCAAACTGTCTTAAAATTGAGATTTCAGTTTTTGATTGGATCCAAAGTCATTTTTGGTCTAAATTTACTGTATATTGAAGAAAATCATTTTATTTGCTGCAAAAATTAAAATACAAACTAGCTTTAGCAGCTCAAATTATGGGTTCGCTCATTCGCAAACAGTTCGGGAATCCGATGTCTCCAACTTTTGATTTACGTGTGTATGTGTTTCTATTTAGTAACCACTGCTTAAGCCACTTTTTCTTCTTCTTTTTTATATACACATGCAGATTTGAACTGATAACTCTTTATTCATATTTTAACAACAACGTACAACGGTAAGGTTCTACAACCAAGATGAACGTCCGATTCTTATTGACTACGAGACCTATGTGGCGCTTGTAAATTACGGTTAGTTAAACGTTCTTTAGAAGAAACAGAGAATAAACGATTTTTTTCACAATCAGCGGTTTGAGTACCATCTTTTTAGTAGTTATTCGACTTTTGTAATTAAATATGGTAAAATAACAGTCAAATAAATGGTTATATTACTATTTTCTTACGAAATTTTTAACAGTGTAGAAAATTGAGGATAGGCTGCATTATGTCTCTGAAGATCTACGTTCTTTACTCTCACACTGGAATTATGTATTCGAAAACATGGGGTCCCATAAAAACATTGCAGTTATAAAAAATACATATCTAGGAAATAGGGATGTAACGAATATTCGGCCACTATTCGGCATTGGGCCTATTCGGCCCTTTGGCCGAGTATTCGGCCTGGCTGAATAGTCATTTCATCACCCAGCCGAATATTCGGCCTGGCCGAATACTGGGTAAGGTCAAATTCGGCCTGGCCGAATATTAATGGACTATTCGGCCGAATAGTTTTGCTGCAGTAGAAAAGTAAAAAAATTAAGAAATTAGTAGATTTTAAACATTCAAAATTGTATTATATTTATTGTAAATGAATACATTAGTCCACTATAGTTTTAAGAAATAACAATAATTTAGATAAAACTACTTTTTTTTAAATCTTGTTTTACGCTTGACTGAGCAAAAACACATTTTAAAGTTGTAATATTGTATGTTATATTTAGCATTTGCTCCCAAAAGCTGCCAATAGTTAATTATAATAGGTAATATGATAAATTCATTTTGTTATTATTAACAAAATGGAAGCCAGATTTTGTTTGGGTAGACTGATTTATTGTGAATATTGGGTTAGAGAGAAATGTGAAAAGCCCAGAATATATCATGAATATTAAAGATAGCATAAGTTATTGGGGTTTTTGAAAATAAAAACATATTCCAGTTAAGTGCATTAAGTTTTAATAGATCTTTTAAAATAGGTATGTAAAAAACCCCATAAAATAAAAATATTAACTTTTATAACTTTTAAAATATCTTCATAAAACAGTATTGAGCAAGGTAAAAGTTCACTAAGCACTAGTATTTCTTTCATTGCAATTAAATAATTAGTAAAATAATACTAATGCTTACTACCGTAAAACCTGTCATTTCTATTTTGCTTGTGGGTGAAATTCTTAGTTTTATTACATTCAAAACAATAGTGAAAATTGTGTGTAATTGGTGTTTGACTTTGTGAATAATTTTAAAGTTGCCAAATACTTTCGATTACAACGATTTTCTAGAAATTTAATATTCGGCCGCTGAATATTCGGTATTCGGCCTAGCCGAATATTCGACTTCGGCCTATTCGGCCTTGAAGAAAGGACCGAATATTCGGCTTCGGCCTGGAAGAAATGGCCGAATATTCGGTATTCGGCTATTCGGCCAAATCACTATTCGTTACATCCCTACTAGGAAAGATGAGTTCAGATATGTTAGCAGATTACTGCTGGATTTTGAAAACGCACAATTTTGCCAAGAAAATGAATCAAGTTTACCTGGATATGCAAAAGACCTTTTATGTACGTTGAATGTTCATTGATTTTCTTATTATTTGCGTAAGTCATGGCAAGGTAAATTAATACAAATAACTTTTACCCGAAATCCTTACGAGGTAGGAAAAAAAGATTGTTTTCATTTTTGAGTTCAGCGTGCAAGATAGCAAGATAAGCCTCTGAAAAAGTTTTTTTTTTTTTTCATTTTCTGCATACACATTGTGTCAAAGAATTTTTAAGACTAGGTTTATAAAATAAAATAAAAACTAGTAATTATATTTTTAAGTACTATTTTTATTCAAAATAAGCTAATTCGGCTTCAATAAATTTATTATGGCGGTATAACAACCATTTGAATGCCTGTTCAAACTCACATTGTGAGACTGCCTGCAAGCTGTTTGTATGGTGTCAGTGTCATCAAAGTAAAAAAAATAGTAAACAACTGAACTGAGGTTTTTGCAGTGGATCAGCTGATAGTGAAAGAGTTTCACGAATGCACGATAACACAGATAGCGCCACTGTAAGCGTAGTTCCAGCTGTAATCTTACAAATTCTTTGACACTGCTTCGGCGCGAGCTTTGGAGGCAGTTCCACAATTTGAGCTTGGAACAGGCATTCAAATCGTTGTTAAACCACTGTAACAAATGTATTGAAGCCGAAGGAGCTTATTTTGAATTAAAATACTTAAAATATATAATTACTAAGTTTTTTTTAATTTTATAAACCTGGTCTTAAAAATTCTTTGACCACTGTGTAGACCAGTGTAATGTGACCAGCTTTCCGTAATCAGCTGCCGTGCTATGTTATGTCTGAAAAGACGTTTATGTCTCTTTATAAAAATGGATTTTCACCAATGCAGCACCCTTACACATTCCTTGAATTCCCACAACGAATGTTCGGAACGCACCGCAAAACCTACTCCATTCAGAGAATCCACTACGTGCTCTCCCCCACTTCCAAGAATCTCGGAAAAGGAAAAAGAAAAGCCGAAAAGAAACAAAATTGTAAAAGTGAAAACGCCGCTCGGTAGCAGGCGGTGGGTGAAGATGAAAAGAAAAAAGAAACTTCTCAGATGTGTATCCGGACCCCTTGACCTTTCGTCGGAGCAGGAACTGCCATCACGAATCGCGTGATGGGGAAAGCCTCACGAATACTTCTCGGCCTATATTGCGCACTAATGGGGGGACATTCCACACTCTGTGTTGATGTTCTGAAACTACAACTACAACTTCAAGATCGAGAACTATTCAATCATAATTACGCGAGACGAGGAAGCAACAGTGTGGACAGAATTCAGTTTTGGTGAAAACACAAAGTTTAGTTAGAAACAGGTGGTCTTCAAATAGCTACACAGAATCCGGTACATCTGAATGAATGTCTGTGCATCGCATCAAAATATAAATGTAGAAAGATGTGACAAAATCTACAAAAATTACAAATCGGAAAATCTACGAATAGAATGATGTCTTTCTCGACAGAATGATGTGACAAATGATCAACAGGTCTTTAGATAAAACGTTGAGCTAAAACAAACTGCAAAAAAAAAAAAATATATATATATATATATAGATAAAATAATGCGACAAAAACAACAAATTATGATCCACAAATCTTTGTATAGAATGATGTGACGAAATGATGAACAAATCTTAAGATAGAAACGATGTGGCCACACAAACCAACAAATCCTTTGATACAATGCTTAATATCATAGCTTAATGTCCATAAAGACTAAGCAATAGAAATAAAGTACAATTCTTTCATCAACCAAAGCAATCTGACTGGCAGAGTGCCAAGAAGAATCCACTTATGTTCAAGGGAGGAACGGAGGAACTGCTGATATATGCAATGTGCCTCTTTGTTCGCGTTCTACACTCTCAGAAACGCATGCTCAAATCTCACGAAGCTTTCGTCGTATTTGACGAAACGGCTTCGTGGAAAATGCTCCGAGTAAACCTTTCGTCAAATGGCCAAAATTCGTGTGGTAACTTTTTTACGTCACGTGATCGCGCTAGGGAAGAATCGTTGTAAATGACGAAATTTTCTTGACGATTAAAGAATCGTAGAAAATGAGGATTCTATTTTTGAGAGTGTAGTTCGTTTAGGATACTTGATTTCTTCCGAACTGATGCTGTATGCCAGTTTATAAATTTAGTTGCTTGAAACAAACAGAGAAGCAAACATTCTGATTCGCGTATTAAATAAACGCGACAAAACGAACTTCCCTAAAACTCGAATGGAGTCGCTATTCTTTTCTGCCATGCGCAGAAGCGTCCAAATATCAAAAATCCGTGGTCGATCTGTAACGACGCATTATGCAGGAGAGAGACCAGCAATGTTGATTTGAAGCTTCTATGACTAAAACAAGTAAATGAGGCACAGAGAAATAAGAAAGAAAACGTTTACCTTAGTGAGTATAGCATAGGTGATAAAATCAAAGTTGTTAAGATGCAATCACAAAGAAATGTTGTTAAAATACAATCACAAGGAAGCTGCTACTGCTGCTTAGCATAGGAACCTCAAAACTTTTCTGCTTTTAAAAAGGTTTCTTGTAACATCGAAACACGGTATGGGATCATTCATAAATGATGTCACGCTTCGAGAGGGGAGGGGGGTTCGTGAAGTTGTGACAAAGGGAGGGGAGGGGGTAACAAGAAGTGTTACATCATGCATTATACAACATAGCGTGACATGTGACAAAGGAGGAGGGGGTCCACTGAAGCGTGACATATTGTGACAAAGGGGGGGGGAGGGGGTCAAATATATGGAAAAAAAGCGTGACATCATTTATGAACGGCCCCTATGCAATATTTTTGCTCTTGCTTAATAACGTTGGTTTTATCATGTTTTGCGATATTGTACGGTTAAAAAATTCGGTTGAAAATTTTAATATTAAGTGTGACAACTATTTATTTCCTACAAAGTACATTTTCTTGTATCTTGCTAGAAAGATTATAAGTTTTTGACATAACTTAATTATTTTTTTACGCTACATTGCTACTACACTACTACTATTTGATTTGTGCAACTGCTATTTGTGGAGAATCACCCAACTGCTTTTAAGCGAATTTGCTTTATCGTCAATGGAAAGTAGTTAGATTTTCGTAAATAGTAATACTTTGAAATTCAAAAGGAGCTTGGAAATTTTGAATTGTGAAAATATGTGCAATTCGAAAAAAGAAAGAAAAAGTTTTAATAGTCAAACAATTTCATTTTTATTAGGAAAAGAAAATGCATTTAACCAGTCTTTCTCAAAAAATAACTAAAATTTGAAAATTCTGACCTGTTTTTTATGTTTCAGAAATTGTCTCTAATTACAGCAATAAATAGCCAGAACAAGTTACATGAGGCAGGTTAGTTCTGATAACGAAATTCTTAATTACTGAGAATTATAGTTAATTGTGTTACTCTTGCACTCTTATACCTTATGTATGCAATCATCGAAAACTTGCATCGAATATAGTTAAAAATAAAGATACATTCACATCAATTTTACTCAATACGTGAACAGCATCTCTCCCTTTTGACACCTTAATTTAAGAAAACATCATAAATCTTTCGCAAACGCGTTAATGGTATAATTAGAAACGCGAAGCAATTACTTGGAACATGTTGACAACCGTTCGTAAAGATCATAATTTAGTGCTTTTGAGAATTTGAGCTATCAAGTTAGAAAATATATTGGCCAATTCGTTTATTCGAATATATTTCAAGACACAATTTGAACTTAGAAAACTTGTATCTTATAGGATGATTGAATGAGAAAGAAGAAATTATTTCATGAAAGAATGTTGAATTACTGGTCGGGAGGGGGAATTTGGAATAATATTTATTTCAGGAAGATGAGTTTTAAAAACCAGGAGAAAGATATAAAAGAATATTATTTTTGTTTGAACCAGTAATTATTACATATCAAAGCAGTGACTCTTAGAAGTCGATATTTCGTTAGAAAAATGAAAGAATTGTAGAACAGCCGTACTGTTTTTTAGCCTACTTTCCCGTAAAAGTAAAAAAAATAATAATAAAGCATGAAAGAAGGCTTAATTTATCGTAAAAATATCGTTAAAAACAAAGAAAAGTCAGGAAAAAAAAGTGAAGTAATTAAATAAAGATTGAAAAATATAAAATTTGAAAGGAGGGTTTTGAGATGGGGAAAATCTGTGTATGTCGGTCTGTCTGTCTATCCCCCCCCCCCCCTAATAACTTTTGAACGAATAGCCCGATTCGAAAAATTCGTTTTGCATTCGAAAGATCTCGGAGAGTACATCTCATTTCCATATTTTACTTTTTGGTTTGACAAATTTTTCGTTCAATTTTGAACAGTTCAAAAAAAAAAAAAATTAATATTAGGGTTTATATGCGAAAATGAAGCAAATGATGTAAACTCTGGGTACAAGATCCATGTTCCAATGAACAAGCTTACTGGAAGAAGCTCTTGGCGTGAAATATCAATTTTAACAGTTTTTGTACATTTTTGAACAGTTAAAAAAATTAACATAGCGCTTACGGGGAAATTTCAATCCTATATAAATCCTGATCTAACGGACCGATTTGCTTGGAACAAATTTTATCGGAAAGCTCTTATAACGTAGCACATGTGCAAATAGAAAGTTCATCCAGAACTAACGAGCCTATTTTCCTATGAAATTTTTTTATCGGGATTTTTAAGGATATTCCTCAATGAATAAATGAATGAATAAATGAAAGAGTGAAAGAATGAATCAATGAATAAATGAATGATGAAAAGAATGAATAAATGAGGGAATAAATACATGAATGAGTAAATGAATGAATAAACACATGAATGAGTAAACGAATGAAAGAATAAATGAATGGCTGAATAAAGGAAAGAATGAATGAGTGAATGAATATGTGTTATCCGTTGAAAAAGGTACATTTGAAAAAATTAAGAACTAAAGCTAAAGGAGAAAGCGAGAGATAGAGATAGATAGCTTATAAATTTAAAGGTGGTGTATACGGGAAAGTAGGCTCGCATAATTCTAGACGGAATTTCTTGTTTTATTTTAAAACGGCAATTTTAAGAGCAATAAAATTAAATGTTCCAAAGTTATATCTTCGCAAGTGTTTAGTCATTAAAAAGAGAGTCCTGGTTTGCTGTAAATGATCCGCGTGTCTAAAACATGGATTTCTTTCAAACTCCAATCTTTTCTCGTTTTTGATAAACCAAGTTTATCTTTTAACTTTTTTTTTCTATAATGCAATTATCATTAGGAGAGAAGATGGTATTGTGGAACAGGGTTGTAACGGCAATGTTTGTCAAATAGCTGATGACACCTTCTGGAAACCAGTCAATTTCTATCACCTAATTCCCTTTTATTCACTAAATGCAGCTGATTTCAATATCACGTGGTGTATGATTGTGAGAGCAAGTGTTCTCTTTTCGGAAGCTTGAAACTTTTTGTAAGGTAATAAAAATTAAACACACTTTTCTAGTATCTACCACTAGTGCTTTTTTTTCTTCTTCTCCAACGAAATGTTATTCTGTGGCAAAATAATCATAATGTAGTTCTAAAAGAAAACGATTGTTGAAAATAATATGAATCACAGAATTTGTGTTTCACTTTTAGACAAGTGTTTCATATTGCAATTCCAGTCTACAATATCCATATTTTGTAGAATGCCATAAATAATTGCATTTATTCTAAAGTTTAAAATGTTTATTCAAAAAAAAGTTATATTTATGTTACACAACAACACTGTTAAAAATTTCCGTCTGAAAATAATAAAATAACCATTTATTTTATTGTTATTTTACCATATTTAATTACAACAGTTGAATAACCATTAAAAAGATGGTACTCAAACCGCTGATTGCGAAAAAAATCGGCGTCCATCTTGGTTGCGAAACTTTACCGGTCGAACGTTGTTTTAAAATAGGAATACGGATTTATCAGTTCAAATCTGCATGTGTATGTAAAAAAAGAAGAAAAAAAAAAGTGGCTTAAGCAGTGAATACTAAATAGAAAGACATACACACGTAAATCAAAAATTGGAGACATCGGATTCCCGAACTATTTGCGAATGAGCGAACCCATAATTTGAGCTGCTGAAGCTGGTTTGTATTTTAATTTTTGCAGCAAAAAAATGATTTTCGTCAATATACGTAAATTTTGACCAAAAATGACTTTGGATCCAATCAAAAACTGAAATCTCAATTTTAAGGCAGTTTGCCTGCTGGAAAAGAAGATTTATTGATAAATAAAGGGCTGCTTCACGTGGTGTAGATGGCCGAATGGCTAGAGAGCAAGGTTGGTATACCGTACACCCGGGATCGATTCCTGCAAGCTTCGTTTACGGTTTCTACGCCTCGAAGATTCAACGCCTCGAAATGGTTCAAAAACGGTAAAAATTTTGTTTTGAAACCATTTTTAAATGGTTATAAAACGGTAAACTTTTGTATTTACGGCTTTTTAACCAAGTTGATTATAAATGGTTAGGTCCCGTAAAGATAAAAAAATGTTCCAAACCGTAAATTTAACGGTGAATTAGATGAACAGACTGCTGCCGGTCATTTAACCGTAATTTCATGATGAAATTTCTAACAGTGAATATACGATGTTATTGGCAATTTTTGATATAATAGATGCATTTCGAATTCTAAATTTTTGCAAAATTTAGAATTTCACACCCAAAAAAAAAAAAAAAAACTTTTTAACTATCATTATTATTACTAGCTGATATCCCGCAGAACATCTGCGGGTCAACAGTCAAACTTAAGAATGATCGCTCGATATAAACAAAGGTGATGCCACTCCGAAAAATCGGAAATTTAAAGAATGAGGTTATGATGGAAATATTTTTTAAGAAATAGAAATAAATTTGTTAAATAAATTTGTTAAATAAAAAATAGAAAAAAAGTCCGTAAGTTACGATAATAAATACACATAACTATGTTTCTTTTTATGCTAATCATTAAACAAATTTTCAAATATCGTTTTACCATAGTTTGTGTTTTGCATGATGTCAGTATCCTATCGTTCCGAAAAATTCAATCGTAACTGGTCCTCGTTTAGTGAAATTTTAAATTCGCAAAAAACGCTTTAAAATTCGAAAGGCTTAAGAAAAGATCGCTAGATATAAACATGAGAATGATCACTTGGTATAAACAAATTAAGGTGTTGCCACTCAAAAGAAATCGGAAATTAAAAATTGAGGCATGAATGGAAATATATCGTATCGTATCGTAAAATTTAATCGTAATTGGTCCACGTTAAGTGATATATATATATATATATATTATTATTATTATTATTATTATGGCTATTTATTTAATTATTTTTATTTATTTATTTCTTCTGCTATGCTGTCAGTATTTTTCTATGTTTCTTTTCCAAAATACCTTTCCCACAGTTTTTAGCTTTTTCTTTTTCTGGCACGGAAATTTCTCTTACTTTACTACCCCGATATTTTCTACTAGAATTTCATTAAAAATTTAAAAATTTGCCGCATTGAAACTACTATTGAGTGAGCAACAAAACATGAAAGATTATGTTAAAGTCACTTTATGATCATATACTTTTTATTTTATTTTATTTATTTATTTATTTTGCATTTGATTTGTTTTATCAGTACTACTATTCTAAGCTTGTGAAATGATATTTTTATGCACTTCTTTTCACTTACAGTTAGTTTATACAAATGCAGCACTTTTCTTTTTACTTTCCCATTTTGATCAAATCTATCATTTTCTCTGTTTTTCCGACCATAGAACCCAATGTGTAGTTCAGTCGCATTATTTGCGTTTAATATGCATTTATGTATAAATTTTTATGGAATAAATACTAAATATTAATATTTTTAAGCTGTCCATGTAAGTAACTTAATTTTTGATACCAACATCAATAAATTTAACAAATTAAACAAATAAAAATGATAAATAATATCGTTCCCATTACAACCACCGCGGAGCGGAGTTGGATCCAGCATTTAGAGGTCGGAAAAAGGTACCAACTAAGAGAAATAATTTTGCATGCTTTTGTATCTCTTTGGAATAGGTAGAAAAAGCACGTTTTTGCTCGCTCTAAACTGTACTAATCTCAGCGCTTCTGTGTCCTTTCATCTAAAATGAATAACGACGTGAGAAAAAAGAAACTGATAAAAATAAAGATGAAAATGTATCGCTTGGCCGCCCTTCCCACTGGCCTCTAAATATTGAGGTATTCAGTTACGGGATGGAATCTTCTGTTAGAGACATTTTCTAGATTTTTTTTTTTAATTCGCCGCACTAAAATTTCTTCCCCTCTGCCCTCTCTCGTTATTTTCTTTTCATTCATCTCTTTTATTTTCATAGAATATTTTCTCTCTCTCTTAATTTAATCCTTAATATAACCGTAAGAAGTTTTTTTAATGGATTGTATGCGAAATATTTTAAAGGAAGTCAAAATATATATTCTTGGATAATACCAACAATCTAAGAGGCCGTTCACAAACGATGTCACGCTTTTTTTTTTTTTTTCAATATATTTGACCCACCTCCCCCTTTTGTCACAAAATGTCACACTTCATCATACCCCCCTACTCGTCTTTGTCACATGTCACATAAGCACATGTACTTGCAGTTTAATGACATTTGTGAGCATAATAATAATAATGATTCATAATGTGTGCTCAATTTGTATAAAATGAAGTTAAGGTTTACAACACAAAAGATGATTAGTGTAGAACAGTAAAATATATCAATTGTTCGAATTCTGAAAAAATGACCCACGCAATTTTATCTTAAAGTGTAAATGCTTAAGAAAATTTCTTTTCAAACTTATAACAAGAAGGACATTTAAACCGTAGTCAGCATCGGTGTTTACGATACAAAGTGATCAACGAAACTATAAAATCCAAAAGCCGACAGGGTGGCGTAGTGGTAAGGGCAGGTCTCGTTCGCAGGATCAAACTTGGCCCAAGTCGGTGGATTTTCAAGATGCAGAAATTGTCTGCGCCCATGTTGTATGATTGTGCGGCACGTAAAAGATTCCTTGAGTAGACGTTTGGCTTGGATGCTCTCGGCTAAATTAACTTAATAGTGCAACCTGCATCAGAGCTCAGGTTCCGCCATCCTGGGGAAACTGAGCGTCCAACTTCTCAGAGTAGTAATGGCATCCGCCAACAGTGGTGCAACTTGAAAGAATGGATGGTGATTTCCGGGGAATGCACTAGGTCTGCAAAATAGTTAGTAAATATATGTAGCCCCGTTAAAATAAATAAATTTAAAAAAAACATTTCAAATTCTAAATTTTTGTAAAATTTAGAATTTCGCTCTCTCCCCCCCCCCCCCCAAAAAAAAAAACCCTTCTTACCTATCATTATTATTATTATTACTAGCTGATATCCCGCAGAAAATCTGCGGGTTATAAGTTCAAGAATCAAACTTAACTATAATCAAAACAACTTTTAAAACAAATTTCAGTGCTGATTTTTAATGCATTTATGGAACTTAATATGTGTAATGTCACTTTTTGTTACTCTCTCCCCTCTCCTTGTCATAAACTGTCACAATTTCTCAAATCCCCTCCCCCCCCCCTCGAAGCGTGACATCATTTATGAATGACCCCCAAGACCGACGTTGTTTTGATATTTCCTTTTCTAGGGCTTGAGCAATGCTCCAGGAATGGCAAGGGGGCAGACAAGTTGGAACGCAGTTCAACAGGTGGGCGCGACGTTTATTTGGAGTAAATTACAGCAACAGCTGTCGTCTGTTACAGTGAGTCAGTCTTAAAATTCCTCCGAATGTGTGAGTGTGTATGTGTTTTAATTAAAATACGTTATATGAATTCCAGGGGGGAAAAGGGAGCAAATTCCTAAGTTTCGGTTCATTATTTTAGTTGGAAAATATTTTCAAAATGCAGCAAGCAAGAAGAAGAAACTTTCAAATTAAGGGATTTGATGATTATAATATGTATCACTTTTTCTTCGACAGATATTTTGATTGTTTGTACCCAGGGCCCAATGTACATTTTGAATCACTATAGGCACAACTCATGTCTGGGGCCCCTCACGCAACAAAAATTTTTTAAACATACATTCAGTTGTGTTTGTAAAATTTGCCAGTCACACCAAAATTTGGGGGACCCCAAAGCACAAAAACTAATTTGTTTTTCAAATGTCAAAGAGTCAGACTAACATTTGGGAGCCCCCAACGTGCAAAATGATTTTGTTTTTAAATTACAAAATGTTTGAATAAAATCTGTTGCCCCCAAAGTGCGAAATCGATTTTATCTTTCAAATTTCAAATTGTC
This sequence comes from Octonoba sinensis, assembly GCA_038502835.1. Classification (NCBI taxonomy): domain Eukaryota; kingdom Metazoa; phylum Arthropoda; class Arachnida; order Araneae; family Uloboridae; genus Octonoba; species Octonoba sinensis. Next base: position 57,588,234 of record CM076602.1, read on the forward strand.
AGACCAAGATTTGGGGGCCACCAAAGTGAAAATTACAAAATAATAATAATAATAATTATAATAATAACCAAAATAATAATAATATCAAATAATAATAATAATAACCAGTATTAGTAATAACCCTCAAAGTGGGGGCCCTAGGACCGGGCCTCACGGGCCTAATTGTAAATAAGGCCCTGTTTGGTACCCACTGTATTATTTTTATCTGTTCAACTAACATGTATTATAAATGCATTATTTAAAAAAAAAAAATTTTTTTTTCATTTAATTTAATTAATTATTTTCAAATTTAATTACATAATTATGTGTTCATTTCATTTAATTAGTCAATTTATTTATTGCCTTTGTATAAAGTAACGTGATAAATACTGCATAAGCTTCGAAAATGATGAAAGGATGAATATAATTGTCATCATTTGTACGAAATTTATAAATAAAAAGGAACTTTAATATGAAATCACTAAATAAATATAAATTAAAATTTTAAATTAAAGTAATTCTTTCTTACACTTTTTTCTTTTAAGTAAATTTAGTCATGTTTCGTTTCAAGTCTTTATTCATTTTCAAGAGCAAAAGCTCTTGTCTCAAATTAATAAAACCCGAAAACGATCACTTGAAGAATGAATAGCAAAAACTCAATATTATTTTATAAGAGAAATATTTTGGCACGATTTATCAAAATGTTCTTCATGCTTTTTGAAATTCAATCATTGGAAACCTGAAATAAATTGTAGTGAGAAAACAGTTGTCCAGTTTTGTGGACTTGTGTAATTATATCACGGGCGATATGGCAATACCTCCTGTCTACATTTTTTCTATTTGCAGATTTTACTTTCTTATGAACTTTATTTATTCGCTTGATGCACGCTAGAATTCTTGTGAATCTAACAATTCTATATCATGAGAAAAAGCGTGATGACATCTCATTATAATTGCAGTTATTAGGGATTCAAACCATTTTTTGTGTCTCCTGTAAATTTCATTAAAATCAGATAGGAGGTATTGCCAGATCGCCCGTAATATGCTTTATAGTAAATAAAAACACAATTTTTCGAAAATAAATAAATAAATGAACAAATAAAAGCTCCAGTGGAAATCCGTTTTACGTAACAAGTTTACTCCTGTGTTAATAAATGAAACAAAAAAGAAAATGAAGATTCTTTTATTAATGGGAATATGAAGAACACTGATTGCTCGCTCCTAAGCTGTTTTTTAAAAAGTAGTTTAAATAGGTCAAGATCATAACTGTTGAGGGGAAAATAAAAGCAAAAATTTAGCAACTAACATATGAAATAGCATCCAATGTTAAATGAGTTTTTTTTTTTTTTTTTTGTAGACAATTTAATAATTACAAGCTTATGTAAAATCTAGGTCTTGAGAAACACGAAAGGAATGTTATAATTGTTCCATAAAAAAAATATATAAATACAGAAATAAACAATACCAAAGGTTGAAAAAATAATATGCAACTGCTCCAAAAATAATTATTTACGGACTTTCTAATAAATGAAATTCTTTCACTAAAAGTATAATTATTGGGACGGGCTACATTTTCCTGCATTACAAAACTTATGAAGGAAAGAATTAAAAATAGAGTAAAGATAGGGTAAAGAAAGAAGTTAAGATGAGAAACAAAACTCTTGATTGCTAAAAAAAATGTGAGCCGAGATTGCCATAATGGCAAAAAACAATGGTATGCTCAAGGAAAGGGTTTCATTCGAATGCTTCAAAAGATTTAAAATTAACATTCTGTGTAACAGAAAAAACGAAGAAAAAAAAAAGCAACAATAGAAGTTTGTTGTGATCTGACTTCTGTGTATTTCCTCCCACTGCGTGGCAATCCGATAATTCTACTTTCTTTCGCTTGGGTTTAGAAATTACAAGAAAAACGAAGCAAAACGAATTGGGGGTAAAAAATCGCATATACAATAAATAAATTAATAACTTCCTAAATTGCCAAGAATGATCCTGGTCAGAAATTGACGGTTTCGACCTCGGAGGATTAGCTACGACGTCAATTAATCTACTGCCTCACTTTGTGAAGGGCACCATCATTACGTCTAGAGCACGATTCTCATCTTTATCAGTTTCGGTTTAATTATCTCTTGAGAGTGTAGTTTTAGATTTTAGGAATATAATTTAAAATGCTAAAATATGTAATTGGATCACACAAAAGTCACACTGATTACACAAAATGTAAAATGTGTAATCTAAATGTGGTAATGTTAAGGATTATTTAATGTATCTATCAGTAGGTACTATTCTACAGATAAACTATACAATATAGTTTATGAAGCAAATTAATAATTTATCGAGAATATTTACGAAAATGTTCAGAGCCTGTAGCATGCATCGTAACATTGTCTCTAAACCTGGGGGTTGCGCTCAGATAGAAGAGGGAGGGGAAGCCTTTAAGATTCTGGAATATCATTCATATTCAAAAAAGTACCTTAAACTATAATTAATTATAAAAATACTTACGAGGGAAAAACACTTTTTACTTCCTTGCCCCCTCCAGAAATTATTTCTAGATACGATTTTACGAAAGCTCACAATTTTACTAGCAGTTTACAAATTTCAAAAGATCTTTTATTGAAACAATGTAATTTTGGATTCGCTTTTACGAACTAAAAAGAAAAAAAAAACCTTTTTTACTTATTTATTATTTTATTATTATTATTATTACTTTTTTAAAGAATTTGACGTAAAGGACAAACTATAGTTAGCTGAAATAACCAAATAAATACAATTGCTCAAAAAGGAAGTCATACGGCACATAATATGAAGCCCCAATGCTAAAAGAGTTAATCAACGTTAATGGTATTCTCTCTATGAATATATCTTTTCACATTGAGGGTACATATGTAAAGTCGGATGTAATGAAGTTTTGTGAATTAGATATAGTTTCTGCAGGAAGTTGCTCGCAGCTTAGCATTTGCAACCCTTGATTTTCATCACATTATGAAAACTGCTTTAAAAAAATAGTGAATTATTTTGTGTAACCTCTAAGCTATTTATTTATTTATCTTTCTTTTTTTTTAATTTGTTTGAATTAAGAATTGCATTTTCAGTTTGCAATTACACTTGTAAAAGTTAACTGTCTAATCAGCTTGGAGCCAAGTTCTCGCAGATTTGATATGCATCCTTGAATTTCTAATGTATGTTTCTATAAACTGTAAAAAAACATTTACTTGTGCACAGTTATTAATTTGTACATTTTAATGGTAATCTCATCATTATATTATACAGAAGGAATCCAGCTTTGGTGTTTTTTAGGGTATGGTATAATTTGACGGTAATTTTCACGTGTTCTGAGCAGTTAAAATTATTGTTGTACCAATTCTTTATTTGGAAGCAATTTAATAAAGCTCTGCAACAGACGTCATGAAAGTAAGTTTCGTCATGGGTCTCCCCAAGGAAATTTTATTACAAACGGTTTTATTATCATCTTATAACAAAATACAAACTGTTGGCTGTTTTTTCACACAATCGCCACCGCAAAGCCAAAAGCAGGATTTGAACAGAATCAAATTAATCCGTTTTTGTGAAAAATTAAGATTTTCAAATAAAATAAAATTAGCATTATTCGAATGAATGTATTTTGTTTTCAAACATTCTTATTCCATAGGTCATCTCTATCAGGATTACTGCTGGTTGTTTTATTATGGTAGTGTTAATTTTGTTTTGGATGCGTAAAAGTTAGTTGAGATACCAGTTTCACATTTTAAGCATTCTTTTAACTTTTCTATTTAGGAATAACATGAGTATGTACTCTTAAATGCCTGTTTTCTTACTTACTTATGGCCATTTCTCAAAACAGCCACTTTTCAGGAGCTCAAGAAATTTTCCTACATTGAATGCAAAATGCACGAAATTGACAAACATTAACTGTGCCTCAACGAAGACATTTTCGTGGGTACGAAGCTGCGTTCAAGGTTGTCTTTACCCTCAAAATTCCCAAACCTTCCCAGAAGTACTTTCTGAGAATGTTGAAACTCGAGCCCTGTGCGTCCACTTCCCAATCAACAGGTTCTTGTCAGAAGGGCTTCAAAATCTCCGACTCAGCCTGGAAATTTCGTCGTCAGGACGATTTATGAGGCACTAAATTCTACCCGAATAGCTCCAGAAGTCGAAAAGAAGAGCACTCCTTCAATTAACTGAGAATTCCGACTTCCTTAACCCTGTCAAAGTGGGGGAATAATTTTAAGGCGGGGGTCCTAGGCAAGGGAAAAAAAAGCAAAGGTCAGTATTTGACCCGAGGCAACATCCCGCTGTTGTGGGAAAAAGCTAACCTCGGGAAACCCCCTTCGTCCCCTGACTAGATTCGCCTCCCTCCCCTAGACGAGGAATTCCGACACTTCTCGGGGAATGACAGAAAGCAAGGGAGCAGGGATGTTCCCAAATCAAATGGAATTAGTGAAACTACTACCTAATAATATCGTCATAACAGAGTACCCTGTAAAAATGCAGTTTTTTTTGCCTTGAAATCTCAGAGATTTTTTTTTTCTTTTAATTTATTATTATTTTTTACTCATATCCTAGGTAGAAAATGGCAAACAGCTAAACTTGTAACTTGTGCAGTCCTTAAAACTGTAGTAGTTTTATCTTCTGTAGAAATTATAAATGTATAGCAAAAAACTGAAGAAAATCTGAACTAAAAGTTGGAATATATAGGAAATAATTAATATGTATATTTTGAAAGAGGACGCGTCGATTCTTAAAAAGGTTCCAATAAGGAAAGTCTGAACTTATTTGGAGTCTGAAATAAGTAAAAGATTTTTCTTCTTCGAAGATTTTAAAAGGGCAACAAATTCGCATTAAGTGTAATTTCCCCCCTAGAGAAAAATTCAGCAAATTTAATAAATTTCTAACTAATCTGAAAAAGCAGCTTCCCTACACAGGTATGTAAAACGCAAGGTATGCCGTATGCTACACAGAGATGCCGTATGAAATATACGGCATTTTTATAAATGTTCAGATTGTTTATGTTTCCGTTACACTCACAAATACATGCATATGTGTAGATACTATATATACAATACACACAGAGATAATTGCAAACTGGTGCCCGAAATTGAAAGGTATTGCCCGAAAAAATCAATGTTAACGCTTCCCGCTGAATGCGTAAATTTGACACCAAAAAAGTTTTATTTCAAACAAGCAATATAAATTAAAAATTGAAACAATATATAATAGTGAATTTAGTAACGATGTTCAAAACTTACAATTCCTAACATTCCGATAGGGGAATTTCCGAAATTAAAATATTTTTGAATGAAAATTAAGTGTCAAAATTAATTTTTAGTTGGCAACACCGGGATGGCGCGCCTGATTTTTAAATTTATTGTCTTTTTGAATGGATATGGTAAATAAAAATATATATACTTTTTATATTAAATAATGCAAACTAAATAAATAGTTGCATTTAAACGTATGAAATATGGAAGTTCTTCTTTCGCAGTATCATGATGCTACGCCAAGATTGGTAATCTTTTTTCGAAAATAACAAGTTCAGACGAGATACAAACCATCATACACATGCGCTGATCTTTTACTCACTGTGAGCATTCTTTTAAGAATATGTTCAACAAGTAAATGAAAAAGTATAGAGCATTTTATAAATTAAACTCTCACCACAATTACGGTGAAAAAGGGCAATTAAAATAAATTCCAGAAAATCTTCATTCTTTGCTACTTTCTGTAAATCTTCTACAGATTTTCTAAAGACTGCAGAAAAGCTACATTTTTTGCCTTCAATTCGACCTGAAGTTACTTTTCAGATTATTCTCATACTTCCATAGGCTCTTCAAAGCTGAAATAGAAACTTTAGTAATTATGCTTGCATTTTATCTGCAAATGCTTTGGAGATTTTTCATCAATGCATTCTGCATTTGCTTTGCAGGTTCTTATTAATCTGGCATCTGGACCGGAGCGTGCACGGAACAACAAGATTTCGCTCGAAACTGGGACAAACCCAAGCAAAGAAATTTGTTGTATTCCACTGCTCCGATTTTTTCTGAAAAAATTCGTTTTTAATCATGTAAAAAATTAACTAAAAAAAGAGATAAATCATGTAATACGTTAAAAATATTCGGAGAACGGAGCGGAGTCGAAACAAGTAGAAGTCGAGGCGTAACAACTCAAAAAAGTGATTGTTGCAGATCCCTGTCATTAATATCATTAAACTTGACAAAAAGTTTAGATCTTTTTAGAGATGAAGCTGATTGATTAATCGCACTAGATTTTTTTGGATAGACAGCAAAAACGTAGGTATTTCGCCTTTTTACACTAGATTTACCCGACCAGTCATATTGACTGTCTCGAAGCTTCCATTTTGCGTAATTTGTTACTAATTATCGTGCAACTTTCAGTTGCATTGGCTTTATCCTTAAGTAGGACAAGTTAATGTGACTGCAAGTTTTATTATAATTAGTAGCAACTTGGCGTAAAATGAAGGTTTAGAAATGGTTGAAAACGGAGTGGTAAATCTAGTGTTAAATTTTATCTGCAATTACTTTCGAAAGTTCAGATGCCTAAAGTTCTTCCACAACTTCCAATAAATGTAATTAGGTTTTTACTGTGACACGTTTATTACAGGCAGAAAGATTTCTAAAACTAACTTAGACTTAACAATTCCTTCGTTTATTTATTTCTAATCGATTTAATTAACCGATAAGGATGGGAGGGAGAGAAATTGGGCATTTCACCCTTCTTCTTAAGAACGCCCATGCCCAACCACGCTTGCTCCCTGGAATTTTAAAAAGTCAGCAAGCACGACGATAGCACCTTTGACAAATTATTACATTCATGGTATGTCGGGAGATTCACGTTATTACGTCCCACTAATTGCTGGAATCCTGTAATGCTTGGAAGTTTAGATTAAATCCCCGAAAGAGAAAAATGATGATACTTAAGTCAGTAAATTAATTATTAACATCATATTGTGTTATGTGCTTTTTAACTCTTGGCTTGGTTCTAGCTAGGTAGCAAAAATGAGGCACTTAATCAAACAGCAAAGGCGTGTCCATTCAGCGAATTAAGGAGTACTTGATTATTAGAGTATCAATCAATGTGGTGAGGTATGCAATGCAATTTTCTCTGATAGATAAACTAGATTTCGCAGTATCCGCTAATAGAAAGGGTGTGGAAGGAATTATGAATGACCGAGCATTGTTTCAATTGCGTGCATCTGGCATGCTTGCACATACATCTTATACTATTGTTTTAGAGTCTCGTACACACAACAATTTAATTTGGAAAGTAATGAAATGAAATCAAAATGGCGCCGTTTCAAAGAACAGAAGAAAACGAAGTCTCCTTGCAGAGGCGCTGGGTTTGCAAGTCAGTGGGGCTGCTCAAATAAAGATTTGGTGAGGGGAGGGGTGGTTAATCTCGGAATTTTATCTCCACCAAAAACCTGTCTTAGGATTTTTTAAAATGAGAAATACTTGAAGGAAACTGGAAGGTAGCTGTAGAGCCCCTAAGGACGGGGCTTGGGGGGACGTTGTGCTCTAATACTCCTTTTAGGGGGTGTGGGGGGTTACAACCAAAATGAATTAAAGAGTTGCTGAAAAAATACACATAATAAAATTATACAATTTTATTAATGCCATTTCAACGCATCATAACAATATAAATGTAGTTTAATGAAAGTTACACCAAGAAAAAAAAATGAAATTTCTCAAGTTTTTTTTTTTTTTTTTTTTTTTTGCTACTGACAATAATATAAAGTACAAAACTACAAGTTTATACAAAGCAACATATATATTTTTTTAATTTTATTCCTTATTTTTAACCTGTGTGGGGGATGGGGGTATCTCCACAAATTATTTTTTGAAGTCGGCGGAAAAATGATGAATAAAATCATATGAATCAGTTACAAATACAAAATTAAATAGATCCCGACTTTGTAAGAATTGCATTACTAACATGTTAGTGCATCACTTATTACGCTTTGTTCATATTTTGCTGTCTTTAAAAATTATGTTTAAAGGTAATGATGTTGTTTATAGAAGGAATTTCTACTTTCTTCTCTGCGTTATTTCCAATTACGTGAATGTTCTTCCGCCCTTCCGTCGTCTCCCTACTTTCCCCTCCACTATTTATTTATTTATTCGTTCATTTGTAATAGGACAAACGTCCACAAGCTTCAGAAAACATTGTTTCAGATGAAATTTACGGTAAAAATTTTAATTTAGAAAATGCTCTACGTTTTTCATTCATGTACAGAAAAAAATGTAAACAATGGCCACAAAGAATAAAAGACCAGCGGATGCGTATAAAGGCTTTGAATCATTTCTTTCCCAAAAAAAAAAAAAATGGTTTTACTTGAAAGAGAGCAAAAACTGCATAGATTACAAATATTCACATGCAACTCGATTAGATTCTGCTTGATGTCCAGGCGGTCCTATTGTCTTTTCATAAAATCACTCCCACAATTTTCTTTTTCAGCAAAAGAGAAATGCTGTTTACGTAAGATAAGTGTTTGAGAAAAATCTTGAGAACGAGATTCTGTGGGAAAAAGAACACAAATAGATCGTTGCTCTGCTAATAACCAGCCAAAGAACGATTTCCCAAATTATGAGAACACGACCAGTGCGTTCGGTTCTTCAGGTTGAAAGGGAACATGCGTTTTCTCTCCCTTGCTGTCTTTCTTTTTCTTCTTATTATTATTATTCCTGACGGCGATTCTTTCCGGATCGCCTGCGCTTACTTTGAATAAAAAAGAAAAAAAGCTTCAAATTCATTAGAATACTTTTTTCATTGTTTAATGTCTACCTAATCAGAACTATAAAGTACGAATTTGAATCCTCTATGAAAGAGCGAAAACAGGACTGAATACACAAATGCAATTAATAATGTAAATTATAAAGTATTTTAGATATAATATTATTATTCATGAATTACTCAGTTAAAGGTAATCAAAAACTAACTAATGAATTATAAGATCATATTCCATTTCTAGTCATTCCAATTTTCCTAATTCATCCTAAACAAAATATATAAAATTTTCCCCATCATATCCGTTTACCAACTTTAGGTTTTCAGTGCATATTCAACTTTCTTATAAAAATGACGGAACCAAAATAATAATAGAACCGTAATCATCGGTAAATAGCCCGCATCGTTGTATAGTCCGCAGGAAGAAAAATTCATTCTAAAAAAATTGAGTTCGGTGTATAACCCGCATCGTTGTATAACCCGTACCCAGAAAAAAACATGGGATACGCCCCTCGAAAACAATATATTCGCCTGTAGCGCCCAAGCCCCAATCTGCTTTGGACCATTGTTTCGAAAGCTATGATTTATTTCTCTGAATTTTGTTTAGCAGGAACTATTTTTGAACGGTAGTTGTCTTTTTAATAATACTTTTTTTTTAATTTCATGTATTGCCCGCATCGTTTTATTGCCCGCAGGTAGTAAAAAAAAGAGGTTTTTTTGTAGATAACCCGCGGGCTATATACAGATAATTACGGTAATAATAATGATAAAAATGAATAAATTCCGGGAGTAAAATTAGTCTATAAAAATGAATAAGTTAAGGGGGAATGAATAAGTTCCTCTTCCATAGCTTTGACTTTTCCTTTTACACATTTCAGTCAAATATTATTTTTACCATCGTTTAATGATTTTAATTTAAGTTTTTACATCTTTTGAAGTATCCCGTATAAACCAAAAAATACTTTCTTTATCGTAAACTAAAGAACATTTTTAACAGGAAAGAAATTAAAAAAGAAGATAGTAATTGATAAAAATAAATAAAAGCGGAACACTTGATTGGCCTTAAAAATATAATTTTTAAAAAAGAAGGCAAAAGTAAACGAATAAATTCAATGAACATTTTTAAAAATTGAGAGTGCATTATTTAAATTAAGAATTAGATTTTTTTTTTTTTTTTTATAGTTTTCAAACAGTTCTTCGAAGGAATTACAACAAGGTAAGTAAACAAATACACACAGTGTGTCACAGAATAAGACTAGGTTTATAAAATAAAATAAAACTAGTAATTATTTTTTTGCGTCCTTATTCAAAATAAGCTCCTTCGGCTTCAATACATTTGTTACAACGGTTTAACAACGATTCGAATGCCTGTTGTAGCTCACCCATTGCGGGACTGCCTCCAAAGCTCGCGTCGAAGCTGTTTCTACACAGTGTGTCAAAGAACTTTTAAGACTACAGCTGGAACTAAGCTTACAGTGGCGATATCTGTCATTGAGCATTCGTGAAACTCAACTATCAGCTGATCCATTGCCAAAACCTCAGTTCATCTCTTTACCTTTTTTTTTTTTAACTTTGATGACATTGACACTATATAAGCAGCTTCGACGCGAGCTTTGGAGGCAGTCCCATAATGTGAGCTGGAACAGGCATTCAAATCGTTGTTAAACTGCAGTAACAAATGTATTGAAGCCGAAGGAAACTATTTTGAATAAAGATACTTAAAAGATAATAATTACTAGTTTTTATTTTATTTTATAAACCTAGTCTTAAAACTTCTTTCACACACAGTGTATTGTGTATATACGTTAATGTACGGTTTACAGAAGCGCAGCTGAAGATTTAGGCGCCTATGGCAAAGTAAAATTTTAGCACCTCCGATATAATAAAGTATATATAGAATTGGGGCCGTGGTAGCCTAGTGGTTAACAGATCGGACTTCCACCCGGAAGGTCGCGCGTTCGATACCCACTGAAGACCACCATGTATACTTGGGGATATGTGCATGTAAAATCCGTAGACCCCACTACCTCTCCCCGTGCGTAAGCAATCCTAAGGCCTCGGCTAACAGGTAGGGGTCTGGTGGAGAAAAGTATATATAGAATTTTACTTACATTGGAGGCCATACCTCAGTTGTGCTCCTGACGGATTGTATAAAACGATCAACTATTTTCATTGCAATTTTCGAAGGTTATACTTTGAACAGTTCAAAAGCAAAGTTCAACCGCACTTACGGACGATATTCTAAATGTTAAACTTTTTAACAAAAAAAGGCGAATAAATTAATAAATAAATAATAATAACGATAGTATTAAAACAGATGTGCCCCGATTCATTTCTGAAGTTGCCAGGAAGGGGGAGGCATAAGTTATATACTCTTTATACATTATGGTAAGAAAATAACAAAATCATTTATGAAGCTACATTATATTCTCAAAGATAGGGGGAAGGTAGTAATTGTCCATTTCTGATCCCTTAAATTAATGTGTGCCAAATATCGGAAATACATGTATTCTGAATGTATACATTATTTTTTGTTCTATGAAATGACAAAAAAAAAGTAAAGTATCGTAGAATTAACTGACAGGTTCAATTGATGAAATTCTAAATATTTAAAGCATATGAATTACGACTTAAAAAAAAAAAAAAAGAGCTACGAAAGATTTTTTGGACATAAATTACACAAAATTTATTATTGTGGTGGAAATATATTTTTTAAAATTATTATTCTTAATTTTTATACTATTATTATTATTATTATTAACAATTTGATTTTACAGAAAGCGAAAAAAAAAATTTAGATTGAACTAGCTTTATTCTTTTATTTACTAATTTCGAAATATAATTAATACCATTAAATACCATCAAGAAGCAATGTTTTTCCTTAGTTGTATTGCAATAGTCTAAGCTAAAATGAACTAAAATATTTTGTTTAGAAAGAAGTTAATTCTATATAAGCTAAGAGAGGGAGAGAGAGAGAGAGCTAAGATTATAATGCAAAGTATACCAAAATGTGAAGTTTCAGGAGTGTTTCCACAAAAATGAAACAAAATTTCAATCAAAAGTGCTCATGGAATTTTATGATAATTTCGTGTGAGTCTTTCGGAACAAAAGTATTTTTCATTTATCAGGTTCTTTTTTTATCTCCTGCGAATTTACGTAACCCTTCGTCAGTAGACCAGAAAGATGGTTACTGGGATAAAAGAACTCCCATGGTGGGGTAGGCATTTTAGCCAATTACCGGACAAGTTTCAGTCAATGGTTCCCAGTAAGGATATGCCAGAGTATACCGAAGTTTAAAAAAAAATAACAAAAACGATTCTGCAAACGTTCGATTTTATCGGAAAAGAGTGAAATTTATGAGTTGCTGCTGTTTTTCAAGCCGCTTTTAATGCACAAGAATAAAATAGTTAGAAATTTTATGCATTAAGGTAAATGTACCAATAGTGAACATTGATCTAATAGTGGCCACTTGGTACTGAAACTTTAAAAAACAAGAGTTTAGGTTAAGTTAAGTAATTTCTTTTTAATACAATATGACCTGCTGCTGTCTAGGATTAGAACAAAAACCTTCGGCGACTAACTTAACCTAAACTCTTGTTTTTTAAAGTTTCAGAGCCAAGTGGCCACCCTTAGATCAGTGTCCACTATTGGTACATTTACCTTAGTAGCTTTCTTTTTATTTCATATTTTCAAAGTGATTTTTAAAAAATTCTTGACAAACAAAAAATGAACGAGGTCGTTCGCCCGAAAAATAGACTAGTCTACTTTCCCGTTTACCAACATCGTTTTTTTAGCATTAATTGCACCTGTAAGCTACAAATTAGCTTAATTATACCTTTTAAACATTTAAGCAAATTTTTGAGAACATGATATATCTATTTAATTTGAAAAGAAAACTACTATTAGTTATAAGGAAAACAATATCAAGACCATACACGAATACTATATATCTTTTTTTTCTTCTTCTTCTTCTTTTTCGGTGGTATTATTTCAGTATGTTTTAGCTGTTAATGATTTTTTTTATTAGAAAAATTTTAAAATCAAACACTTTTTCTTCAATATTTAAAAGTGCAACAAACGTAAGAGAAAGAAATTATAGAACTGTTACTACAAAAATTTTCCCCAACACATAATTTCAAATTTAAAGGGGCCTTAAAAAAGGTAAGAACAATTTTTATACAATACTCTACAAAGGTATTTAATTTAAAGCTTCATTAAAAAACTATTTTAGTTGTTTAATCATCAGGTCAAAGCAAAAAAAAATATCATAAAATGGAAAGTACACATGAAAAACCTTTTTAGTTAATTTTTACTTTTCAGCAAATACTCAAAACACGACACAACTGAAGTACGAATGAAAAGAAGTTTATATATATATATATATATATAGCTCTAATTTTACCCCATTTAAATAGAATAAGTTCGAACAATATGTAAAGATTTAAGAGCACGTCCAGTGCAAGAACGACATAATTCAAGAAAAGAATGTAAAAGTAAAATTAAATTAATTTTTTCACAAGAAAAAGAAAGAAGAAAAAGCGAATATTTGTCAGCAAAATTTATTGTTTTGTCATTGTCAAGAATGTCATAAAGTAGAAGAGAGAAACAAATGAAGGAGGCACGGAATGCAGTGCAAATTAACGAAACTAATAGAGCAACTGCATTTTATTCGGATATTTGAACCTGGCAACTACGTGAAATGGTTCTGTCTTCTTGGAATGGATGAATGGCATCAATCTAAAAAGAAAACGTTAACGTACAGTCGTTCCTTTTTTTTTTTTTCATTATTCCTTCCTACGTATGATCACATTCTAAATTAAATACCGGTGTTCGTAGTAGCCGGAAGGAGACCAGGTTCTCCCTTTGTAGCGGAGCATTTCAGTTGATCATTTTGGGGGGAGGGGGGATAGCATAGTGTCAAGAACTGAATTGAAAATTGCGTCTGAACAGCCCCAAGCCATGAGTCATTAACGATGTCATTATGCCAGAAACATGATTCCAGTGTTCATTTGCGAATGACATGGCCGCGAGACATATTTTCCAAGGAAAATAAAGAGCAATAAGAATCTTCAGAGCAAATTCGTGATATTTTGTGGCCGCAATGATTTGGGTCAGTATTCCTTGTATTCTGTATGTAAAATCGATCGCTATGCATAATTTTGCAGATTTCATTTCAGAAAACGTTGATGTACGAATTCTTAATCGAAATTTGATAGTTCTTTTTTGTAATATGAGCTTTGACGGAAAATTAAAAAGCGCTACTGAGTGTTGGTTTCTATACAGAATCTACTGGAATATACATTCCCCTTTGGAATCAGATGCATTAGCGGTTAAAAAATCTTTTTGCTTAGTGGAAATAAGGCAATAAAATATAAAAAAATACGATTATACTAAAAAAAAAAAAAAAGCATGCGTGTAGAAACAAAGTTGTGTTAAGTACATAATTTATAGCGATGCTCACTGTGCAGAGCCCTTAATTCCGTCTCATTTCCAAATCTATTGAAACTAACATGGAAATTCGAAAGACGTGGCTAATTGGAAATGCAAAATGGAAACAGCTCCTAAAATGTTAATTTTACAGGAATGACAAAACTTTTCTGCTAATTCTGTTTTTAAATGCGCCGAAATGACGCGCATTTAAAAACTGGATTCCACATCAACTGGCTTTTTTTTTTTTTTTACTTTAATAAATAATACTTTTTATATAAAATATTTTACTAAACTTTACAAAAACTTTTACGCTTAAATGTTTTACTAAAATGTACTAAATTTCTAACAATTACATTTTTACCCCCCCCCCCCTAACTACTTTTACTATTAAATTATTTCCTAAAATGTAGTAACTTAAAATTTTAGTATCTTTTTAACATTTTTTTTTTTGTTGTTGGGCTTGTCCTACTAATTAATTCTGTAATAAAAGATTTTACTAACTTTTTAATGTAGTTATGATTATTGCAAAAGTCCATGAATTATTTTTATATGGAATAAAAATGCACTAACTTATGCAGGAACGTAGCAATTTAAAAATCATGGGAGGGGCTCAAACAATTTCATTTCCAAATGCTCAAAATTATTTCCAAGAAAAACCAATTAACAATTAAAAAGTAATTAGTATTCACTCATTATTATTAATATTAATTACAAAAAATCACTAATAAATGAATATTTTTATTTTTCATTAAAATGTAATGACATATGGCATTGAAATGAAAATTTCCTTATTGCTAATAAGGAGGGGGGCTTCAGCCCTCTGAGCCCCCCCCCCCCCCGTCTTACGCGCCTGAACTTATGAATTTTTTCCAAAAAAAAAAGGGCTTTTAGGTGGCGAAAACATTTAAATGAACTATTATAATAGATTATTTTAATAAAGTAGTATTTATGTTAAAGTTTTCAGTATATTAAGTATATTGTCTTTCAAATTTCATAGCTCAATCAAACCTGGTCAAACCTAAAATTCAAATCCCCCCCCCCCCATACAACACACACATACACACTTCTGACACTTCTGTTAGCACAACATCCACAACTTCTCCAAACAGTTAGAACTGGTTGAAGTTTAATTGCTTATGCATAACAATTACGTTTAAAATAATTAAATAGCGAAAAATTAACTTTAGAAAGGAATATACTACATTTAGAAATAAGGTTCTAAAATGAATTTGTAGAATTTGAGTGTGTAGTAGTAGAATTGAAATGTGTAGAGTTTTTAGCTTGTTCGTTCACACAAAATAATGCTAGACGAGAGTAATTTTAAAACTGCTTTAATGTTAGCTATATTCAATATTGAATTGATTTTATCTCAGATTTGAATAAGTTATAAATTGAATTATGAACAATAATTACTTCAAAATGTCATACATAAAGCATTATAATGTATGTATTTTAAGTGTCATATATTTTTAGTGAGTATAAGTGAACTTTAGATCAGCAATGAGTAGTTTTAATCAGAGAAAGCTCAGCTCAGTTTTAAATCTTAAGCTTCTTTAGCTTCTTTTCTTCCTCTGTCTCATAAAGTTTATTCAAGCTTCATGTTCGAGCGGAATACTAAAATATGGATTTAGAAAAAAAAGGTCAAAAATGAATACTTCTCGACTTGGTACTCAAAACAGAGGGAAAAATCGGACTTTCAAGGTGCCGTGAACTTTTAGTCACAAGTAAGTTTTAAGAAACTCTCCCCCGTAAATTTTGACCCTCCGTATCATAGCGTAGGCTGCAACATATATACCGATCGATCACTGCTTTTGAAAATTTCTTTATAAATAAAAGTTTAAAATCCTGAAATATATGTATTTTATTTTATTTCATTTATTTTTATTTAGTTATTATTTGTCTCGAATCCAAAACATCAAACAAATTCGAGTTTATGAGTAATAAAGAGCTAAGACAAAATAATAATAATAATAATTAATAAATACAAATAAAATCAAATTCCTAAAATAAGTTCAATTTATTTATTTATTTACTTTGTTATAATCTCAAATATAAAAAATCAAATAAATCCGAGGTTATGAATAACCGAGAGTTTGGCAGGTCTCATTTTCATCTGATATTATTAATTGATATTACTTGAAATTACATTAAGCATACAAACCTATTCATGCTCATTTTATCCGAAACTAAGAGTTATTCTGCACCTGACATCCATAGTATTTTAAATCCATTTTTCGAGTTTTTTCGAGTTTACACTTAGTGAACATACAGAGTACCGACGACGGAGCCACTAGCTACATGAGGATTCCGAACTTTTAATGCTCCCATTGGACGTCTTTATTGTAAGGTCCGCACAGAAAAATCTTGTTTTATAGTACGAAAAATGCTTACATTTTAACCTCACTGCGAAAACTCAAGAAATGGACTTAAAATACTATTTCTCCCAGGTACAGAAATCTACTTAAAGGATGGAGATTAGACGCAAACTTCGATATATGATGAATTATGAAGGGTGTGACAAAATTTACGCACGATTCAAGTTAAATAGAAAATTAATTAATTTAGTATTGGCAACTGGAAAGAGTTAATAGTTGAACAGATGACACTTTAGGGTTAGCAGGGACTGACTGGATCAACGCCACCGAAATTACAAGGCCTAAGGTCTCAAGCGTAATCTCATGGTGACGTCACCACAAGTAGGTAAATGCTAACAGCCAATAACAGCTCTTTGGAATATTTTATGATTATATTCAAATCAAAATTATTTTATTCTATCAATATTTATTGTCAAGAGCAAAAATGGCAACAATTATTTTTTCTTAATCCTTTGAAACTGTATAGTAACAAAGAATGATCTTGAGATACTATGGCACTCAGGTACAGAATTATTACACGGTTTTATTTAACTTGATTTGTCGCGGAAGTTTGTTACGCGGTTTTCAACCACTATTACTGCATAAATTATATTCATACTTTGCATAAAAGCTCATCTTCGATGGCAATACAATATTCCATCCATTTTATAATTTATTATAATGTTAATTAGGGAAAAAATAATAATTTTGGCTCTGAGGAAATTATCAAAATTATTATTTGTCGAATGGCAACGATAGCTTTGTTTGGAATGCTTGGATAATGCAACGATGTTTTGAATTTTAAAATTCTCAAATCATGGCGAAAAAAGAAACTGCGACGCAGAGGATTTTTTAAATAAAACCGAGTAACTTAAAACATTTTAAAACGTTTATCGATTATTTTCTATAATGTGAAGTTGAAAGGGAACATAGCTCAGTCTTAAGTCTTTAGGCGTTTTAATCTCAGTCTTAAATCTTAAATCTAAGGCTTCTTCAGAGGTATCTCTACTAATAATAAAGCAGTAAGTATGTGTGTGTGTCTGTGTACGGCGTAGGGCCCAGACCGTCCAGCGGATTTTCATGAAATTTGGCACGAAATTAGTTTGGAGCATGGGGGTGTGCACCTCGGAGAGTTTTTTCTGAAATTCGAATTTGTTCTTCTATTATTCCAATTTATAGCCGAAAGTTTCATACAATAGTCATTTTATATGGGAAGAAATTATCGCATCGTTTCGAGCTTGATACCGTTGAAAAGCGCGTGAAAAACTACCCCGGAAGGAGTTTCGCTCTACGTGCGAAAATTCGAAGCCTCTAAATTAACTAGAAACGAAGTTATAAGCATTTTTCGCTGCAGTTCGAAATTATTTTTTCACGGTAATTAACTTTAATTTTAATTGTTACCATGCCGACTGACTATTGATCCTTTTTTCTTTTAACGAATTAAAATTTATTGCTTGCGGTTTTTAGCATTTTGAGGAGCAGCAGATTTTAAATTAATTTATTTTTTTGGATATTGATTATAATTTTTTTAAAACGAATTAAATGTTATTTCCTGCGTCTCACAGGCGATTGATAACTTTATTTTGATTTCCTTATTTTGACATGTATTTTACGGGACCATTTTCCTTACTGCACAGGGGTTTTAAAAGAAATGTTACTCTTTATAGCGACTTTTGTTATTCCAGCTTATTATTACTATTTATACTTTCACTTATTTAATTTTTTTTTTCGCCACACATATGTTATTTTCCTATTTCAGCTGGAATGAAAGGTTTATTCCTAAAGTTTTGCTTGCTACTGTTTGTTTCTGCTAGAAAAGCTACAAAATTTCGTCTTTCTGTTTTAAGCCGGGTCCAGACGCTACGTTTTGCACAATCTTTTGTCTGCGCAGTTCAACACGTTGCAGATAAAACGTTGAATGTAGATTTGAAAAGAGCGCAGTTTTAAGTCCGGTGCGAAGACTGTACAGTTGTAGCGGTAACTGAGATAGAAAGCATAGATGCCTTTGAACTGTGCAGACAAATCGGCACATGTAAATGGTAGCACCTTTTCCCGATTCATTTTGTTTCTCAGTTTCAATTCATCAGGCGACAATGGCCGACTTTCGGCAATGCTCTCGAGAGTTTCTCACAGAATGTATTGCATTATGCGAAAGTTTCCCATGCATTTGGCGTGTCAAATCCAAGGAGTATAGGGACAGAGATAAAAAAGGGGAGGCTTATGAGAGTTTAGTGGAAAAATTCAAAGAAATTGATGCAACTGCAAACAGAGAAACAGTTGTAAATAATTAATTATTTGAGAAGTGTTTACCGTAAAGAATTGGCAAAAGATAATAAATCGATTCGATCTGGGGCTGGAGACGAAATCTACAAGCCATCTCTCTGGTATTTTGATTTGCTACATTTCCTAAATGATCAGGAGACACCAAAGCAGTCTACGAATACCATGGATGAAAATAAAGGGACTGCAGTTGCCGAACCACTAGAACAGGCAACAAAAAACTATTTATTTTATGTAATCATTTGACCACTTTGAACGCCGGGTACTTCTGAGACGTTCCAGTCTTTTTTTTTTTTAACATAACTCCCTGCCAAAATTGACCAGAGTAGTACCTCCTTCGTGACGATATCGCACAAAACTGAGTGAAATATACAGATATCTCTGCACCATGTAGACGCATAAAAAATTGCAACGTTTTCATTCAGTCTTAAGACTGCGCAGACAAAAGGTTGTACAAAACGTAGCGTCTGGATCCGACTTTAATGTCAATAAATAATAGATACAAATTAATTATACTAAAAATTTATTAGTAATTAAAACTATTCGAACTTATTATAATCGTCCTTTTTATGTGGGTACTTGAACTAAACAAACAAAATGCGTTTTCTTTCAAATATTTTCTTTTTTATTTTGGTTTCGTTTCTTTTTTTCCCTTTTTCCCTTTTTTATTGTGCGTGTTTTGTAAAAAAAAAAAGTGCTTAAATGTGTAGGATCTCTGGCTGATTGCCGTGGGCAGCTAATTTTTAATTATGTGGAATGCTATACATTTTAATAAAATAACATAATTTACACCTAAAAAAGTTATCACTATATACACAATGGCAAACCGACTGGTCTTTTCATTTTTTAACACGGGCATAGCCATGCGGGTACCGCTAGTAATTAATATAATTAAGTCTCCTGACATCATACGGAAGAATTAACAATCACTACGATTCCGGAAAATGCTTGTTAAGGAACGTTGTTTTATGGTAATAGAAAGGCGATTTTGTGTTGTGAGAGGAAAATAGCAAAAACTCGAAAAATGGACTTAAGATGCTATGGCTCTCAAGTACAGTTGCGGATATAACGGTAAACGGACTGAGCGGCCGCGGGGGGCCCCGGGTGACTAAAGGTACTAAAGGGGCCCTGAAAGTTTAACCCTTTACTTTTTTTTCATAAAATGTTTTTATTTATAAATATTTTTATTTAAAATATTCTCTGTCGATTTACAATAAAGAAATTTCAACGCGTCAACCAACTCATCAGTGGAAAACCTTAATGGACAAACTAAGGATGATTGAGGACAAACAATCTGATTCTCTTAAAAGAATTTCAGATACAAGATGGTCGGTCAGAGCTGACGCAGTTTTGGCCGTCAAACTTGGATTTGTTTACATTATGGAAGCCTTAAATGAAATTTGCCGAAAGGGAGAAAAACAAGTCACGATTGTGGAGGCCACTTCTCTTTTGAAAAAAATGCAGAAATATAAAACTGTGCTAATGACTGCAATATAGAATTTTATTTTTCAACGTCTAAATTCCGTTAGAAACTCTTTGCAAACAATAGAATGTGAGATATTTAAAGGGACAACTCTCATTAAACCAGTAGGAAGTTTTACAGATAAATTTAGAAAATAATTTCAATTAGTAGAAAAGGAGCAAACAATAATAATATCTGATCTGTCATTTTATATTTAAGATGAGCAAAGTCGGCAGAAGAAAAAAAGGAAAGTTTTTTGTCGAAACAAATGAAGGTGAAGTAAAAATAAGTATTAATAAAGTATTATATTAATGCGTAAATAAAATTAAATATTTTTGCTATTTGTTTTTTTTTTTTTTTTTGTTTTTTTAATTTGTTTATAAGTTTTTTTTGTAGGGCCCCAAAAGGTTCTACTGGTTAGGGCTCCCAAATGGCTTGATCCGCCGCTGCTCAGGTACAAAATTATTTTTTACAATGTGAAGTTGTAATTGGAAGAAAAATATCTTAGCTTATTCTTAAATCTTGAGGCATCTGAATCTTTCTTAAATCTTAAATCTAAGGCTTCTTCAGAGGGATAATTAATATAATTAAGTCTCATGACATCATACGGAAGGCTTAACAATATCTGCGTTCTGGGACATGCTTGTTAAGGAACGCTGTTTTGCGGTAATAGAAAAGCGGTTTATGTTGTAAAAGGAAAAGTGAATACCATTTTCAAATATCAACCATTTTCCTAGCTTTAGAAGCCAAGATGTAAAACACTCCAGGAGCAATTACACAACTCAAAAGGAAAAATCACATTACTTAATTTCTTTCCTTGAAAGAAGACACTGTTGTCACTGTTTTGAGCTGTTGATTGCCGGTCGATTGTTTTATGGGTTCGATTGAAGCTGCCGAATGACGACGAACGGCATTCGAAAATTCTACTGTTTAACGTCCTCATTATTAATGAGGAAAATAGACACGCACAGAAGGCATTCCTGAGTTCGTGTTGGAATGCGAGAATGCAACATTTTTCAGAACGATTATTTTCTACTCACCGCTTTAATGACAATCTAAAGTGACTGTAATCTTGTTTCTTTACTGACTGCTTTGATGTCTGTTGTTGTAAAACATGACTGTAATTGATTCGTGAGCAGAAAAAAAAAACTGCACTTAATCTATTTTTAAAGAGAATGATGTAAAAGTTTTGTTACACGGGCCACAAAAGTTAAAATTAAAATGATGCGTTTATTTGGGTATCAATCTATTTTCAGACTTTAATCGATTTATGAAAATAGAAAGTAACGGGTGAAAAGGCTTTGGTTTAAATTTAGCGATTAAATAGATAACTTTAGGGAAGAACAGCCTATTCAAAAAATGTTTTTTCCAAATTTACAAGAAGCAGTGTGGAGTTCATAGAAGCTTTCTTTTCCACTATTTTTTAATGTAAAATTAATTCAAGTTATTATTATCATTATTATTTATTTTTTTTATGTTTATATGCATTAGAAACAGTGCGGCCTTTATTATTCAAAGTATCATAAACTTTTTTTTGAAAACTTAGTTTTCCTGAATTGAAATCGAAATGTTTGGCCCTGTAATTAACGGTTGTCTGAGTTCTACACGGTCAGGGAAAACAGGGAAAACATGGGAAACCTGTAATCAGGAAAAGTTAAAACAAAAAAAAAAAACTAAATAGATAAAAGGGGCCAAAAAGTGGAGGAAAATGCAGGGAAATTTGAAAAATATCCAAAGGTAAGAAAAAAGTCTGGGAAATCAGAAAACAAAAGCTATTGTGGTAACTGAAACGCAAAAACGCAAAATATTATTTTTAAAAAGTATAAAAACCTTAAATGCTATAAATTTCATTAAACCCTTCTTGGTTGAATTTTTAGTTGCTGAAAATGAATGTATGTTGTATTCTAAATTCGAAAATGCAAAATATTTTTGAGAGTAAGCAGCATTCAAGAGAATGTAGTTTCAATATAGGCATGTTTGTTAGTTATTAATTTAGCCAAAATTTGTGGACAGAAACACTTTCAACTTGGAAGTTTCAGCACATAGAAGTTCACCTGCTTTTCTTTAGAAATATATTGAATCACTCAGAGCCAAAAAAAAATTTGTAATGCGAATATGGAAAAGCATGTACACTAAAAGCAATATAAAGCAAATATTTAAAATTCTTCTTCAAGGAAATATGGTGCAATTTTTTGTTTTCTTTTCTCAATTATTCTACTAGCATTCATTATTAAGAAATGTGCATTCTCTACACATTCATGCTGGATTTCAAATTAAGTAATAGATTTGCCAGTTTCAGTGTTCATTGTGTTTTCATTCCTGACAGGTAAATATAAAACTAAAAGATGCTTATACGTATTTCTAAAATCTTTATTTTAGTTTATTTCGTAGAATGCCAAAAAGTCATCGAAATTGGTTTGAGAAAGTCAGGGAAATATATTCTTCAAACTGTGCACTTTAACCCTGTTTGTTAGAAGGCTTCAGTGACAAAGTTAAAGAGCATTAATTTGCATTAATTTGTGTCGCGGCTCGCGGCCCATGGGACATGTGTATGCGACCGCAGAGAGGAGGGGGGGGGGGGAATATTAATACCGCTGCTGGTATGGTGGTATCCCATTTTTAAAAGGCCACGTGACTATAGAGTTCGGAAGAAAGAGCCATTAAGAAATCTGAAGTTAAGTTTTCATTGATATTTTACTGATTTAATACATCAATGTCTTACAGCATTAATAAATTTGCCCCTTTTCTGAGCATAAATTTCCTCTTTTTCTTTGATATTTATTAAATACTTATTAAGAATAAATTTCCATTGCTGCATTATTTATTTAACATTTATTACAAACTAAGTTCGATACTCCAGGTTACGTAATAGTTCTTGCAATGATGAATTCTTGTAAGATTTCTCGTAAAATGCCCCAAATTGGTGCCTTAACACCAATCCAACTGCCTTCATGACTTTAAGACCCAAACGCCAAATCTTCCATTTGAAGGGATAAATGTCAGCTTATTGTCATATTTTTAATGTCATTTTAAATCTGTTTTTTTTTTTTTTTTCAGTTCCTATTTCGAAATCTTACTGTTTCAACATTTAAGCATTCTTACGTCTGAGGTTAAGCAATGGAGCAATCTCGATTGCTGTTTTCAAGTTACAAAGTTTAATAATACTTTACTTTCTATCGTTTTTATGTGCATAGGTTTTTCTTTCAAATGTTTTTTAAAATATGTATAAGTTTCCTTTCATATTCCATGAATATTTTCATCCATTTGTTTATCGTTTGACATTTGAAAAATTGAACAATTTTGTAACTGAAATATCAAGGGTTATGTTATGCAAATAAACATTATCATGGAAACTACAATTATACACATTTTTACGGATTCCTCACGCACCGATTGTTAATTATTTAGAAAACAATCAATGTTTTTCCTTCAAAAACATGACAGAAAATAATGGCTCGAGATCTTGTAAATCTATGTATTTTGAAAATTAATATCACTTTAGAAAAGTTAAAGTTGCTTAAATACTTAAAAGCTCAAGAGACGGTACATTGTCCATCTGTGTTAAGACTGTTATAATGTTTTTCTCATAGAACAAAATTTCTAGAATGCTCCTGCCCGTTTTCAAGAGTTTATGTTATTTAAAAATTTCAATCCCCATGTCCCTTTGTCCAGATTTTTCAGCATCTTAATTTGATCTGATTGATGGCGAAATAAATGAACTCATAACTGTCTACTGCAAATATGCTCTGGCTAATATTTGGCTTACTATGCATTGAAATACTTCATTCTTTGAAAAACTTATGAGTCTTTTAAAACAGTTGCAAAAATTAACTTGGGTAATTCACAAATAAATATTACGTAAAAAGTAAGCCGCTGTTGCAAAAATATAACTTCTTTCGGAGTTTGCAGACCGTGGTCCCTCCAGGTTCTTGGATGAAGAGCGGTGATACAGCCTGGATTAATCAGTCTACAAGCCTGGAAAAAGTTATATTATTGATTTCCAAGGTTGCAGGCCATGGTCCATCCTGGTTGTGGGATGGGTCGATCACGGTTAAACAACCTTGAAGACTACGGCCTGCTAACATTTAAAGGGTTACGACCTGCAAGCCCAGATACTAGTAGTCCGTAAAGCCTCATTTCCCGTAGATGTTGCAAAGTTTATAAAGCCCAGTGTTTAGTGCTGAACTTTAATGGTGAGAAAACATTAAAGTACGAGTCCCCTCCACCCCTCTCTCTCTCTCTCTCTCTTTTTTTAAATTACCGTTATGACTATCTCTCAATAATAGCATGCGCCGGGTTTTTCTTCTGCTTATCACATGCCCCTTCTATTAATAAGACCAAAGATTTTACTCAGAATTTTGTGTTTTATTTTCATTTTGATCTTATTCATCTTTATCACCTTCCACAGTGCACTTCCATACAGTGCATTTGGTGTGATTATTATTACGCTTTACAATTAGAAGGTAAAGAGCTTGTAACAGCCTTTAAAATCTATGTCTAGATGAATCTTGTAACCGTAGATTTAACGTATGTTAAGTTTACGGCTTCCTGCCAAGATTTACAATAAATATTTCACTTGATTAATGGAAAACCTCTATTGACTCAACAGAAAACATTACTTTTACTCTATTATCTGTAAATAAATAGCCTGCGTTCATTATTTTGAGAATTTATATGAATTCTTAACCCTCCCCTCTCTCTCTCTACCGTATTCTCCGGTACTCTTCCTTCAGACATTGAAAAAACTTTCTAATTATTGAACTAGAGTTTTCACTACATGCGTTATCTATCTGTTGGTTTCGCCCTTGTTTTAGTTCGTCATTGTAGATAGACCTTCTGAAGCCAATAAACCGTTTTTATGCACAATTTTTGTTTGTGTATTAACGTCATTGGTTCTTGATTTCTGTTTCATTCTAAAGGGGCATTCAATAAGGGCACAACGTGCTACACAGCTCACGCCACAATGCACATTTTGCATGAACGATTTGAGAGTATAGTTACATCTTGGAGAGATGACACTAAAATCGTGCGATTTGATCCCGCTAGATATTTTCTAGTGGGGTTCACTGAAGTCACATGTCTATACAGTTATACAAATAAGCCGCAATCGATTGATGTCCTTAAAGTCAACATAACCCCCGCCATTGCTCCAATTCGGCCGGACCTAAGCGGCAGAGTTAGTGAAATTTGGATCAATCGGATTCGTGCCACCTTGAAGAGCAGCGGCGTACCATTTGAACGATTTTACATTCTAGGGAATGTAAAATCGTTCAAAATGGCATACATGGGCCTTTCAAATATGAAAAGAGTTTCGTTAATACCTCGTACACAGCTTGTTTTATTCTATTTCAATATCTAACCTCCCTTATTGAAAAACCTTTTGGAACGAAGTTTTACGTTTTAAAATCTCTCCCTATTAAGTGAATATGTTAAAATTTCAAGATTGTCTCTGCCTTATAACAAACAATCTCTCCCGATTTGCGTACCTTCACGAAAGCAAAAATGAATTCCCTACTGCCGCAGTATACCTGCTCTGTTAAATATTTGTCAAATACATATTTCGACACTTGTAGAACCTTCTGCTTGATTACCAACCCTACCCATGCGGAAATACGCTCTTTGGAATGGAAGGTTCTTCGATCTCTGAAATTCTATGGATCCTTAAACGGAACTTTACTTCCAGGATTGTCATTCATTCATAACTTTTTGCAGAGGAAGGAAGGCGGAAGGGTGAGAATTTCTTCAGCAAAAGGGGGCAGTGAAAAAGAGGGATGCTTTCTCAGAAGGTGAGGTCTCTCTGCGCATTGTTCCGTCACCTGTTAGCGAAAGGGTCTTTGAACCCCCCTCGAGCCACTCCCAGAGAATTGGTGGGTCCCCTTTTTGACGACTGGCCCAACCCAGGTGGTTATGACAGTGCCCGAGTCACGTACTTAAAAGCAAAGTAGAAGTTCAAGGTTAGAACCGTGTGTTTTGGATCCTCGAGATTTATGTATACAGAACGCGCTTTTTTCTTGCGCCCTCTCTTTTTTTGCCATCGCTTAAGTCTTTGTGGAGGATTGTACTCGACAATGACTCTTACATAATCTCTCGGAGGCTAAACGCTTTTCTTGCTGAGGTATGTCGGCATTTTCTTAAGAAACATGCTTGGCAGAATTTATAGCGATGCAAGGTGACGTTGTTATTCTGATTCCCATTATGTGTGAGGAATTTGACAACGAGATCGACTCGGACCTTTGACCTTAATTCACTCAAATTCGCAACTAAAACTGCTTCCCCGGTAGAAAGAACTGCAATTAAACCGTATTTCATTCCCGGAGAGAGCAGCAGCCGATTGAGACGTGATTCGAATCTCATTGTGCCCGGTTTTACAACCCACACAGGGCATTACTTAATATCGATATTTTTTCATTCCATTATTTATGGCTCTTCTATTGACGACAAAGAAAATTTACCCAAAATATTTTTACACATCGTTTCGAAAGATATTCATAAGTATGAAAAATAAAGTAACGAACTGCAAAAATAGGAGTGTTAAAATACGAGAAGAATTTGTGGGAGAATATGAGAAATTGCTCGGCAAAGGTAGTGTCGTGGGCTCCTCCAATAAAGGGAAGGATAAAGAGGGGCATTTTTTTGCTCCCCACTGGACATTCTGCAACATATTTTCACAAACTGAACACTTCAATAAACATTTCGACTTTTTAAAATCTAACTTCTTCCGGAAAATTTTATCATCTTCTTTTGTGCAATTAATAGGATATGATGGTTTTCTCATATAAGTACTTTTGCTTTCGCTTTTACTAAGGGAAACAAATTTCTTAATGGTTTCTTAGAAAGTAATTTTTGTCATTGGCAATGTTCTCCTACGGTAGGACTTATTGAGTTTTCTTGGAAATTAAATTTTGCTATGATCTCCAAACTAGCATTGCAACCGTTTCATAATCCAAAAAGGTCTCTTTTTGTTTTGAGTCATTTTCTTTATATGAATTGTAAAACCCCTGTAATGAATGAAGAGCGGCGGCTTTTTAGATTGAAGAATTGTCAGATGAGTCTGTTTTCTTCAAATATGCAGTCAATCATATCCGTAAACGTCCAAATAAAATGTCAAAAAGCATTTAATAATCCAATGCAGTTCTAATCTTTTGTGATTTCGTGAAATAGAAGTTTTGAAGAAATTAAGATTTATGAACAAAATATTAACGTATCACCAGATTTTCCCTTTTTACTTTTTTTTTTTTTTTTGTTGGCATTTTAGCATTTAATATTTAAGTCAAATTTTAATTTTTTAAAAATGTATTGCATTAATTCATCTCATACTCTAATACAATTGCCATTGAATTTGTATTTATATATTGTTTTAGATTGGTGCTCTAGTTTAATTCGTAGCGCATTTTATTTTATTATTGTTATTTTTAATAGAAGGGCATCTCTTATATTTTTCAGGACATTTCCAGGAATTTTTTAAGTTATCAAAATCCTGTTTACAGTTATTAGCAACTATTAAATAGGGTGTTTGTTACATGTGCATCTAAATCAGCTTCAGCGGCGTTAATGATTAAAGTAGGTGTTTGGAAAATGTACAATTAAATTTCTGCAAAATCATCAAAAGCTTAAAACAGAGTACTTTAATCGCTACTTATCGATAATCAATCTGCAGTGCAACTGAAGATTAAAATGGCAAGTCCCCCCATGTAGCACATTGTTGCTTCTATCAATTGTGAGTGAGTGTATTTTAAGCAGCTTATTTAATACATTATCCTGCGGCTGTTACAAAAGAAAAAGAAAAACAAGAATTACAACTTGATAAAATCAAAAAATGCTAATAAAAACCAATTGCTTATTGCATTGCTTACAAATGCCATTGCTTTATTGTTCAATGATAAGAACAACTTCTCTTATAGTTACAAATCCAGACGCAGTTGTACAAAATTCATCTGTATGTGATTTCTTGCTAAGCCCGATAAAAACTGCGTGATGTTTCTCTGTAACTCATGTTTTTACCAAATCAAATAAAAATGCAATTTTGCTTTCAACGATGAATATTTCATTTCAAAAAATAATTTAAGCATTGAAGAATGTTGTTGTTATTATTATTGTTATTATTCCTCTAATTTCTCTTATGTATCCTGTTCAGTCAATTTTATTTTCCACTTTATTTATTTATTCTTTCCTTTACAAATGAAGTGTTTGACAAACATTTGATAAGATGATCTGTAACATCTTATCATTATCTATTCTAAGAGCAATAATCCCTTATAAAAGATTCTTTCATCCCGATTCAAGTTCTTTATCATTTGGAGTCTTCTTTAATGCCATTGTCATGATTGTCCGCTTCATTTTACCCTTTCGTAAGTTAGAAATCAGTAAAAATTTAGTTAATATTCCCCGTTGTATATATTTAAACTCATATTTTTTTCTTTTTTTTTCTCCATTTACAGCTGTTCCGACCTTTAAAATATTGCAATGATTTCTTTTTCTAATTCGTAATTATGTATAGTTGTTTTAAAATGTGAGTGAAATATGCACCTTGCTTTTTGTACTTTCTGTCTGTAATTTTTATTTATGTGTGATATTTTCATCCTCCATTGATTTACCACATTTCTTTTTTCCAGTGTGTCTTATTTCTTCACTGGCAGCAACAGAAATTGAAGTTGGAAACGAAATTGCCAGATTGAAGCCATTAGGTATGTTTGGCAGACTTAGAATTGTCTTGCTCATTTTCCGCCATACGTTTGATTGTAAAATTTATAAAGTTTTAAATTTATAGTTTAGTGTTTGAAGACGTTTTTTCCTTTTGAAATCACAGTTTAAACATTTGTTTCATAAGCCGACTAGCGAATATGCATGCAAACATTTCCCTAGGCTTGGGAAAAAAGACGATTATCAGATCATCATTATTATTATTTATCAAAAGATAAAAATACTTAACCTTTCAGATCAATAGTTAAATATTTTTGAAGCTAAGAATTAATTTCTTTCCTTAATCGTTTCTATTAAAACACTAACAATATCGAAATATTTAAACTTCAGCTAACTATTTTTGAATTTAATTTCCATATTTTTCTACCAATGAAGATGCATTTAAATGTAATTTTTTAAGTGATGTAAATTGCCTTTCTCCTTCTATCTTAAGAAGATCACACATGTCATAAGAATAGTTTGACAACTTAAGAATCTCTAGAACTGTATTCTTCTATTTTTATAACTAGAGAAAAAAATTGTTTGCTACGTTTGAGAAAAATTCGCGAAAAGGAAAAAAAGAAACAAAAGCTCTTAGAAAGTGCAGTTTGGAAGTAGATAATGGTTGCTTCTTAAAATTATGTTTCAAAATGTCCAGTCTCTAGTGTTTTACATAGCTCATAGATATGGAATAATTTTCCTCTTTTATCTTACTAAAATAATTTATAGCATTCGATGCTGAAGAGCATCCCCCATCATTCTATCTTTTTTAATTATAAACTCTTTTGAGTACTAGTTTTTTTTTTTCCCCTGTCCCTTTATTTCATCTTTTTTTTTCTTCTTGCTACACATACAGAGCATCCTATTCTATTGATTAATGAGACGTTACTAACTATTGACTAAGCTATTGTGCTGTACAGTGGCAAACAATTCGTGATAGTGCTAAGATTGATAATTTTTCCCTCTGATCAATAATTTTAACATTTATTTATGTATATATATATATATTATACATATATTGCTATTTTATACTTATTGCCTTTTTGCAGTATCGTATATCTTTCTCGATTTGATTTTTTTGTTTAGTAAAAAAAAGTTATGTACCCAAAAATATATTTGAAAAAATTGTAAATGTACCATTTGAATCTGGCAACTTAAATCAGATCATATGAGAAGATACATGAACTGATAAAGGTTATCAGCATGAGATTTTTCCATGTGTTTTCCACCCTTATCTGTTGAAATGAAAAAAAAACTTATGCTACCGTTGTCAATGAAAATTTATCCAAAAAACTCATTTTTATAAATTAGCTAGACTTTTTTACATAGGCATAATTTTTTAGGGGGAAGATATTGCTTGGAAACCGCTTGTTAATGGCTGTTTTTTAAGTGGCTTCTTTAAGGAATCAGAATTTCGAGGGGGAGACGAATTCCGATATAATGCCCCGTGGATGCGCCTAGGAATTTCTTGTAATTAGTTATTGATGCACATGTTGCGAAAGAAACGCTCATTCCATCACGTCATTTAGTATGAAATACTAAATGATATCATTGAATCAGCGTCTTCGTGAAACGAGATCTTGAAATATTTCGATTAATAAAAACACATGGATAGAAATTCTGTAGCTTTTGAACCATAAAATTCGTGAAAATTGGATTATGAATTTTAACTTTCTATTTTTATTTTTAATCTTCGATTTCGTTTCTATTCTTGTTTAAAAGTCTTGAAAACAACATTAAAAACCCCACCCGTCGATGTAAGATTTCAAAATTTTTGCAACATTTCCTTCTCAAAATAATCACAAAACAAACTTTCAAAATTGCAATTTTCATTAGAAAGTTAGATTAAAAATTGTCTACCTCTTTCAGGACAAACTCATGTTTTGAACTTCAAGAATATCAGATCACTTAGTTTGCATGTGCCCTTTAAAAATGCAGTTGGAATGAATTTTTTATGTTCTGGGGGGCAGGGAGAAACAATTACAGAATTGGAGGGAACGGGGAATCGTACTTTTGGATGGTACTTCTTAATTAAAGAAAATTCGCTGCTCTTACAAGAACTACTTATCTCAAATTTAAGAAAAATGTAAAAATTTCTAACGAAACGATATTGTAAAGCTCTACATTATTATTATTATTAATAATATGCTACTGAAATAGGAAATTTAATCGTTTACGATCACTTCAAAACGAGATTATTTGCATAAAAATGCATATTAAAGACTTGACCTTTGAAAATTCTCATAGGAATTACACACGCTGACAGCTAATAATAAAATATTAACAGATTATTTCTGTTTCTTTCAATTTCTTACAAATGGTCTTGCAAAGGAGGTGCAAATCTGCAAATTGGTACTTATGGGCATAATAGAGAGATCTGCGTAATCGAATGATCGGATATCAAGAAAATCTGATAATTAAATGATCAGCGGTTGAGTAAATCTCTCAAGTGATTTCAAAATCGAGTGATCGGATATCGAGTGATTCTGATAATTGAATGATCAGCAATTGAATAAATATCTAGAGTGATTTCATAACTAAATGATCAGCAATCGAATTAAAATGGTAGCCTTCCATGCTACCATGCCACAGTTCCGGGGTTCGATTCCCGGGCTGAGCAGGGTCGACTCAGCCTTTCATCCCTGCAGTGGGGTCGATAAAATGAGGACCAAGCATGCTTGGGAACTAAACTCTGGGGGTTCCGCGTCAGGCCGATCACTTGACCGGAACTTCTTCTGAACTCCAGGGCCCTCGGTCTCGAAACCTGGGATGGGCAGAGTAGGCCATGGCCCCAAAAGGGTTGGCGCGCCACTGAGTTTAGTTCAATCGAATTAAATCTCGATTTATTTCAGACAAATGAATCCCTCTAGAGCTTTGCGGTATCCAATGAACTTCACAAATACTCTCATCACTACAAATTGGCTAAACGAAGAGACCAGCATTACGTACTACCCCATTACTTTTTCTCTTTTCAATACAGGATTTTCAATTAGTATTAAAATTAAGGGCATAATTTCTTTTAATCACTGCAAAAATAATTCAACACCTCCCACTCCCTTTTATTCCGGAAGAGTTTTAAAGCTTAATTTGAACAGTAGAACATTTTCATAATTAGTTGATTTTACGCACCCATGATTTAAAAAATTATATGTATAGACCCCCCGTCATTCTACTTTATTTTCTTTCTCCAGAGGAAATTCAGTACAGCCATCACCACAAAGAGACAGCGCACGACCACTTTAATTGTCCTACTACTCAAGGCCGATTTGCTCATCCCAGTGACTGCGCATTGTATTACGAATGCAAAAACGGATGGCCCACCTTGAAGAAATGCAGGAACAACCAACTGTACGACGAAGAAAAGAAACAGTGCAAAGACAAGCGGCGGGTTCAGTGCCATAAGGATGATCAAGATCAGGATAAGGACAAAGGTTATCAAACAATTTTACTTTTTCGTTTGTTATTTTACCATCTTCCTTAAATGCACAAGTATACAAGCGGATAACATTATGTAAATTGGCATTGCTTTTATTGAAATAGTTACATCAGTAGTTACTTAACGAACTTAGAAAGTTAAAAACGAAAACAAAAACACAATTTTTTAATAACAATAAATCTCTGCCTAAGTTATGAGTTTTAAGAGCAGGGTTTGTTTGTGTGGAGCAAAATATTCGTTAGGGGAGCATGTTGTATCTTGGGAAAGTTTTCACATCATAATTTTTAATTCAACAAATACAATTAAATATACAATCAAAAGACAAAATTTAAATAAATCAACAGATATCTTTTTAACATATTTTCTCCAACACGAACAATATAAAACTAAAGAAATTGTCAAGCATTTAAATTAGAAATGACCCTGTTGTACCTCGGGACAGTCGAGCCCCGTCATAGTGAACCGTCTACGCGGACCTAATAAACAGTTCACTATAGCTGGAAGTTCACTATATCCAACCTCGTGATTTCCTAGAATTTGATTGCGGTTTTTGTCAAAAAAACACCTGTTGCGGCAAGATACAATTCACTAATAAAATTAGTGATTTAATATTTACTAAATTATTTAACCCTCTAATGACCAAGCTTTGTTATCGTCGTCCGCCTTGAGGCGGAGTTGGGAATTAGCGGGTCAATCCCCTACGCCCTACGGTGACAGGTATGGGCAAGACCACGGATTGGTGAAACCCGTGGTTAACCTAATTGGCTCTTAATAACTTAGTAACTCCGCCTTCGTATTGACGGATTGGTGGTTTCTACTGCGTCAGTAAAAGTACCACTCAGTCAATACAAAGATGGGTTAACCCTGTAATTGCCAATTTTTTTTATCGTCGTCCGCCTTGAGGCGGAGTTATGAATTATAGGGTTAAATAAACGTTAATTAAAAGTTAGATTAGATGGATTTTACATTCTATGTATTTTTCAAAAAAATTTACGCCCTAGGGAAGTAATTTAGTTAGTTTTGATTAAATGCGATTTAAAATAAAGTTCCTTAATTTCCAAATGAATGATTAAAAAATTATCCATTGCTGTTTATCCCTTATTTCCGTAGAAAAGTACCCAGAATATTTGCAGCCATTTTAACCACAGAGATTGACTGAACTTAGATTTCACTTTCTTTTTCCTGAGGGTAAGGAAGCTATTTAATCATCATATTTGTCATCGCTATTCTTTTCCTTCATTTCAGATTCCTCTGAATGTTTACCAATTAAAAAAAATCTTATCTACATTCTCTCTCCAGTCCATCCCGACATAACTTCTTCTTCCCATCTAATAAAGTGAAAGTGTAGAACTTGATGCGGAAGTCAAGAATGTTGTCTTTTGGGATTTTTAGAATAAGTTTACCTTTGAAAGAAAAAAAGTCTATGAAAGGGACATTTCAGTGCCCTATAAGCGGAGTTTCCGTTTTTTGCTGTCCACTATAAGTGTTTAAAATGACATTAGTTAAATAGGTGTTCATTTGGGACCACTGAAAAATTTCACTATAACCGAGAGTTCAAAATATCCCAGGTTCGCTACAGCGGGGTTCGATTGTATTTCATGCTTCACACAACAGTGACGTACTTGAGAAAATTTTGTGCCAACAAACACATTTTTAAGGCATTAAGAAAAATACACATTGTAGATATGTATTACACAAAGAACACTTGTTTCAAAGGGGTTGCATTGGCTCCACACCATTTACAGATTTAGTGCATTTTATAGGGACTGGCAAACCATTCTTTTATGTGGCCTCACCATCGGCGAAAGCCATTACCAGTTGAGAATTTTGATGATGCTGTTTCCCAATAGACGGATGCACCTAGGCTCTGGCGATGCAAATTACCCTAACAATGTAATTTACCCGAGACCGTCCACGCCAAATAGTAACTCTATGGATCTTTAAACGTGTCGCATCATCATACGACATGGACGCTGAGGATTTTCTGAATCACGAAAATCCACCGACTTGGGGCAGGTTTTGAAGCTGCAAGCTTGGGCTTATGAGGTCAGCCCCTTACCACTACGCCACCCTACCGGCCCGCACACACAAAGCACAGAAGTTTACATTTTACCACTTAATATGCAAAAAGTACCTATAATTTAGAATCGCGCGATTTAAAGTCAACAAATTAGAACACATCCTCTTGTAGCAAGAGCAAGATATATCCAAGTTATTCAAAATTATACTGACTTTTGTGCCTTGTGTGACGTGCCTGTCCCCAGGGGCAATCACCACATAGCGTAAGTAAAACCAAAATGCTAGTCATTCTAAATTCCAGTTGTATAGTACAACTTCGGAAAACGAAAATATAATTAAAAAAAAAATACTTCTGAAAGTTTCTTTCTCTCAATAAATCAATACTTCTGACGCTGATTTTTTAGTGATGTAATTTGCTGCTTAAAGTCCTAATTTAATATAAAAACAATGTCAAGGTTGGTTTTTATTCGTAGAAATTGTCAATGTCCCAAGGTGCCACTCCGCTACGTATTAAAGTGCATCAATAGGTCAGAAAAGCAAAATTCTGAAGAGTTAACTTTTAAAATCATACCTGATTTCACTAATTCGGAGCGGAGTCAGACCCTGAAAAATAAATAAATAACTGCTTGAAAGGAAAAAAAAAAAAACAACTTTAGAAAGAAATGAATGAATTTATTGAATCGTTTTCAATTTCACGTTTTAAATTATACATTTATTTATTTTAGTATAGCTTAAAAGTTGATACATTTTTATTGGTAAATTATCGCAACGAAATGAAAAAAAAAATAATAACTATAAAAGTTATAAGAGTAATTTTCGGAGTCTACAGATTTTTTATGAATTCTCTGGGTTGCTCAAAAGAGTAAAAGCCATTCGCTACAGGCCCTGTTTACAATACCTTTTACACAGCGTTTATAGACACAATAAACAATCTGTATGTAGTTACTACATAATCCATGAATACATGCAGGGTGTTCTAAAAACTTTACAAACCACTATGCTCCAAACTCTGCAGACAGTATCCATTCAATTTAATTAGATTTACGCACAACTTCCCATATACTCGACAGATAATTTTTATAAACTTTAAAGATCGCATGAACAAGTTCTCATTACTGATATAAAATATCTTTTACAAACAAAAAACTATGCAAACTTTATCTTTTTATACTTAACATAAATTCTGTATGAGGTTTAAAATTAAGGTCCCAATTAAAACCCTAATACGTTGATCCCTTTCTGTAAACTCTACAGGCTTTTTTTGAATAAGTAAACTTCCGTTATCTCTCTCGCCATGGATTTTTCTTTTCTTTTTTTTTAAACAATTTATATATTTTTTTTTAGCAAATTCCTTTCAATTCTAAAAACATTTTTCCACTTGTCCGATTTGGCCTCAGAGTTATTAAATAACATTCTCTGAAGAATATGATGTAAACCATTATTAGCTGCTCTATTAAAGGTTTGTCTCGTCAACAGACAGAAGGTCTATAGAAACTTTATAAACATGTACTAGATAGATATTTTGCATAAATTTCAAAACTAGCGAGCAATTTTTATACAGAATCTATGAGCTATATAAAAATTCCTCCAATGTCTTCATGGTTTATGTTTTACAAAAAGAGAGAGTATCCATGATTATTTTTTTGTCAAATATTTCTCTGAATTTGGAAGAAACATCGATTTTTTCCTTAAAATTTAACAAAACTCGATAAATTCTACAAGAAAATACCATGTAATTCATCAGTACTATTAAAAACTTTATTTTATAAACTAGTCGACAGGGTGGCGTAGTGGTAAGACGCGGGTCTCGTATGCCCAAGATTGAAGGTTCAAACCTGGCCCAAGTCGGATTTTCAAGATGCAGAAAATCCTCTGCGTCCATGTCGTATGATTATGCGGCATGTTAAAGATCTCTTGAGTATCCGTTTGGCATGGATGGCTAAATTAAATTCCTAGTGCAGATTGCATCAACGAGAGCTCAGGTGCCCCATCTAGGGGAAACTAAGCATACAAAAAATTGCGGCAATGGTACCACACTCATTGTAGTGCAGCTGAAGGAGTTGGTACCAATCTCTGGAGACGCACTAGGTCTGCAATGGTTGATGACCAATACTGCAGCCCCATTAGAAAGAATTTTTTTTTTTTATAAACTAGCTTCCTTTGTTTACATTGTCCATAGACTATAAAAATTTATAGAACTGTAGGAAAAAGCATTGTAACCTGTCATATTGCTGAACGCAGAAATAATAAGTTCATTTCAGTCACTTTTAATTCGTCATTGCTTGTTAATATCATTGTGAACACTAGATTCACCAGAGAAGTCATTTTAACTGTTCCGAAGCTTAGATTTTGCATAATTTTTTACTAATTATAGTGCAACTTTCAATTGCATAGGCTTTTCTTAATACACGGTAAGTAGGACAAGTTAATGTGACTGAAAATTTTATTATCAATAGTAGCAACTTGGTATAAAATACCAAGGTTGTAACGGTTGAAAACGGCCTGGTAAATCTAGTGTTTACATGCACTGTTAGAAATTTCATCATGAAATTACGGTTAAATGACCGGCAGCAGTCTGTCCATCTAATTCACCGTTAAATTTACGGTTTGGAACATTTTTCTATCTTTACGGGACCTAACCATTTCCAATCAACGTGGTTAAAAAGCCGTAAATACAAAAGTTTATGGTTTTATAACCATTTAAAAATAGTTTCAAAACAAAATTTTTACCGTTTTTCAACCATTTCGAGGTGCAGAATCTTCGAGGCGTAGAAACCGTAAACGAAGCTTGCGGGAATCGAACCCGGTTGTTCTGGTACACCAACGTTGCTCTTTAACCATTCGGTCATCTGCACCACACAAAGCGGGCGTTTATTTATCAATAAATCTTCTTTTCCAACAGGTAAACTGCCCTAAAATTGAGATTTCAATTTTTGATTGGATATAAAGTCATTTTTAGTCTAAATTTACTGTATATTGACGAAAATCATTTTATTTGCTGCAAAAATTAAAATATAAACAAGCTTCAGAAGCTCAAATGATGGGTTCGCTCATTCACAAACAGTTCGGGAATCCGATGTCTCCAATTTATGATTTACGTGACTATATGTTTCTATTTCAGTAACCACTGCTTAAGCAACGTTTTTTTCTTCTCTTTTTATTTACACATGCAGATTTTAACTGATAAATTCGTATTCCTATTTTAAAACAACGTACGACTGGTAAGGTTTCGCAACCAAGATGACGTCCGATTTTTATTGAGCGCTTGAAAATTACGTTTAGTTAAACGTTCTTTAGGATAAACAGAGAATAAATGATTTTTTTTCGCAATCAGCGGTTTGAGTACCATCTTTTTAATGGTTATTCAACTGTTGTAGTTAAATATGGTAAAATAACAATCAAATAGATGGTTATTTTACTATTTTCTTACTGAAATTTTTAACAGTGTGGCTCTCATGAGTTCAACTTTTAGTTTGCAGTTACATCTTTGATTTGTCACGTATTTTTTATTTATTTTTTACTGACGTGCACAAAATACCCTTAGATGATCTAATTAATCCAATCTTATATTATTTAGACGAAAACAAAGAGGTGGATTTTAAATGTCCTTACATTTGGGGATCGTTTCCCCATCCCGTGGACTGCTCAAAATATTACTTGTGCGTCTACAACGTCCCAGCCTTACTTAGCTGCGGAAAATCGGAACTCTACCACGAAAAGGCTCGCAAATGTCTCGACAAAAGGAAGGTAAACTGTGGATCCAGGTTGGACAGAGATGGCAAGTACAGAGCAAAATTAATCTCTAATTTATCTATGCAGTTCAATGCTTTGTTCATTAATTCAGTGTTTTGAATAAAATGTACATTAATTCATGGTTTTGTACATTGCACATTAACTCAATGCATTATACTTTTCTCTTTTTACAGAAATGCGCACAAGCAGAAAACCTAGCACTAAATATCACACATCAACAACGACTACCATCCGATCCACCGATTGGCGAACTACGTCGTCTATTCTAACAACTGTTGGTAAGCACAACTCTTATTGTACTGTGATCCTTGATCGATTTTACGCTGAGGGCCTGGGGGCCTTGCCTCCAGTTGTTTTGCAATATTTTTATCCCTCGTGGGCTCCTCGGGATAATATATGACCGCAACGCGATTCAGTTTAATACATCTTGTTTACTAGCTATTTCTACTTATTGATGGCATTCTGCGACTATTGGTTTTTCACATAAAATAATGCTTTGAATTTGTCTTTATTTTATTTTTCTTAATTTAACGTTTTTCCCACACGATACCTTTAAAGTCAGAGAGAGAGAGAGAGAGAGAGAGAGAAAGAGGACATTGCAACTTTTCTCCAAGAGAACTGGATAGAAAATGTAATTTAAAAATATTATAAAGTGTTTCAAATACACTTGAAAAAATCATTCGTTTCAGGTCTATATCAATTGAAAAAAAATTCCAGTATTTTGTTTTTTTTTTAAATGACATATTTTAATACATAAACTAAATTTTACTTTTATTGTCTTTATTTTCTTCTTCTTATCACTTAGTGAGTAAATTTTAAAAATACGTGCAACGTGCAATATGATAATAAAGTAATTGAAGCAACGTTTGGAGTCAAAACTGACCCCAAGGGTCTTCAGTGTAACCGAAATGGGAGGAACCCACTAGAGTTAAATAATAATGATTGCTGGCATTCTAAATTTAAAAAATTATTTAAGGTTAAGAAAATTTTTGTACTCTTATGTGGCAAAATTTTTTCAAGGGACTTACATCAATATTTGCATATTTAGCTTAATCGCCAACTATTTCTTTAAAAATTAATTACCTATAAAATGTCATTTGATGAAAAATTAGGATTTTTGCGTCAAATTTACTAAACGCTTCATTTGGATCTATAGTGGACAGTTATAAAGACACGTATTTGTATTAGTAGTGGACAGGAATTATTATCAGCTATTTTATGCTGTTAAGTTGGAGAAATAATTTTAAAAATGACTAAGGGACCATTCATGAATGATGTCACGCTTTTTTCCCATATATTTTACCCAAATCCCTAACCTTCTTATTGATCGGCTTTAGTAAAGAGCAGCACATGTGACCGTTGTGGAGGCAGCTATTTATGATCCATGTACTTGCATAGATGCTCCA
Organism: Octonoba sinensis; assembly: GCA_038502835.1. NCBI lineage: Eukaryota > Metazoa > Arthropoda > Arachnida > Araneae > Uloboridae > Octonoba > Octonoba sinensis. The sequence continues at coordinate 57,627,774 of CM076602.1, forward strand.
CGCCAACTTTAGTTCTATTAGCCAGCACTAGGAATCGTTCGCTGTAGGTTCTGATAATTTCATTCAAGTTTAATGTTACATTCGCTTATTTTAGGAGTTTAAAGATCTGAGTGTCCACTACCGGGTCCGTGGTAGCCCAGTGGTTAGCGCGTCGGACTTCCACCAGGAAGGTCGCGCGTTCGATACCCACTGAAGACCACTATGTATACTTGGGGATATGTGCATGTAAAATCCGTAGACCACACTACCTCTCCCCGTGCGTAAGCAATCCTAAGGCCTCGGCTAACAGGTAGGGCTCTGGTGGAGAAAAGTGTCCACTACCGGGTCATTTACCTTAAATGTTGTTGTTTCTTTAATGATTACAAGTCCACATTCAATACGTTTCGACGTGCAGTTCACCTCAGATATCAAGTTCCATTTTTTCAATCTTTCTGTTTAATTCGCAGGTTATCACCAGTTTCACTGTCCGTTCAAGTACGGACGCTACCCAGATCCACAAGACTGTTCCCGGTTTTACGAGTGCTCCTTCTTTATCCCGAGACACCACCACTGCCCTCGTTCTATGCTGTACGACGAACGCAAAGAGGAATGTCGGGAATCAGAGAAAGTACGATGCGGGAACAGGCCAGGAGGGAATAAAGGTATGGTGAAATTATTATACCGCATTTTTCCTTTCACATTTTTGGCTCAGTAAATGTTTAAAATTGCTCTTAATGTTTAGTTACATACTAAAGTCGTAAAATGTAGCAGAAGGGCACGGCTCGAAAATTATATTGCCCGACATGCCCGGGGCATGTAAAAATTCCGATCGGGCATGAAGCTTTTACCCTTACATGCCCGGCAGGGCATGTGATTTTTATGTAATATTTTGTTTGTAATGTAAATTTTTAATAATTTATCTTAACGTTAAAATAATTCTTGATTCAGATATAAAGCTGTTAATTAAATTTTTTTGATTAATGCTATACGACAAACTCAAATGTGTTTTTTAATGTGCAATAAAACAACTTCTGGGCATGTAAAAATTTTGTTCGGGCTTGTATTTTTTAGACAAACATACTCGGCAGGGTATGGAAAATTTTAAAGATTTTTTGGGCCCTGGCAGAAGGTATACTATACATAAACTAGTCGCAACGAGCGGAATTCCGCACTGCGCACCAAATCGTTCTGTGTGGCATTCCATTCCTTAAAAATGTGGGAGAAAGGACATGATGAAGAAGAATAGAAAAAAGTAAACGGGTGTTGGTACAAAAGAAAACATGTAAATAAACACATCAGTACAAATAGCTGTTATAAATTTTTCCCCCTATTATTTAGGTATTCAAAATAATCACAATAATAATGATAATTATTTTTATTATTAGTATACATAACATTAAAATACAATAACAAAACAGTTCCGCTTCTTAAAGTATAGTTACTGTTGTTTGGTTAGCCTCTACACATTCATAACATAAATGAATGTGTAGAGCCTAACAATTGAATAAGTTTAACACACAGACGCAGCTAAAACTGTCCAATTTGCTGCACAAAAAAAAAAAAGCAGAGGAGTTTCTTTTCTTGATAACAGATGGCGTCAGCTGGCATCCATTAAAGGACCTCTTCTTACATGATTTTAAATCTCAAATTTAAGAGAAGCGGTACAATTTCAGACCTTGGGTCTATTTTTCGTCTTTTGCCCGCACGACAAGTTTTAAAATGAGGGGTAAATCGTGGAATTTGATAAAGGATTAAGGAAGATCTCGCTGATCGACAGAAAAACAGGCTAGAGGAATAATATATAAGATTTAAAAATGAGAGGCTACGCGCTTAATTAACTAAAATTATAAGGGGGAATGATGGGTTACTTTCATTAAAATGTAGAAAATTGATTCTAATAATTAATTTTTTTTTCTGAAAATGCATCCCATTTTTCAGGGCGAGACACAGATTCCTCTCATCCTCGTCCTGTTCTGGATTACGCATCAGTTGCTGAACGGTGGGATTAATCATGCAAAGTCTTGGGGGCGGGGCGGGGGTTGATTGAAATTAATAATCATTAAAAAGCATTACATTTGATACATTTGAAATTAATAAAGACGCTCATAAATAATTTATGATATTATTCATTACACCAAATCCAAGTTCAAAAACACAGAGCAACGCTTTTATTAGAAGTTTTAACTTGCTCGGCACAAATGCTGGATTTTCGGCAAAACGTCTAAAGCAGAGGGTATAAGCTATTTTTCGAATAAAAGCAGAACCTATACGCCCTTCAGTACAGCACTGGTTACATCCCATAATAGTTGTTTAGGAACAAATTTGTATGTAATGATGCAAATGAAGACAAATTATCACTTCACACCACTATACTATACTATACTATACCAATCACAGAGGTTTTCGCAAAAAGTCAAAAATGTTTTGGGTTAGAATTGCTAATAATTCTTGTCCAACAGTCCGATAGTAAGTGAGGGACGGTATCAATTGACTTATCAGGGTTCGCGCTAGGCCGCGCGATTCCCGCAATATTTTTTGAAATCAAACTCAAAAAAATTATTTTTTGGGCTTTAACTTTAAAAATCCCACTTAAAATTTTGGTCAAGGAGGAAAATCCCACCTTGTATTTTTCCCCAGTGTGTACCCTGCTTATGGATCAGAGGCATCTAAGAAAAATTCAGGAATAAGAAAATCAAATCACAGCATCCCTTTAACACTGAAATTTGTCTAACTTATATGTAGGTTACAATGCTATTCATATGTAAGTTGTAGTTTAAAAGATTTTACATCAGTCTGGAGTTTTAAAATGCTGCTTTAACTTTCCGAATAAAATGGGTGCAGTTAATTTTCACTAACTGTTATTTTCTTTCGTGAAAGCACCAACTAGATAGGGCTCAACTAAAAAAGTAATGAATAAATAATAATAACACACCTGCAAAACGAACTTCCCTAAAACTCGAATGGATTCGTTCTTCTCTGCCATGCGCAGAAGCGTCTAAATATCAAAATTCCGTAGTCTAACTATCTTAACTATCTTGTAAAACGAACGATCGAGGTCCTACTGTAGTCCAATCCTGCCTTTTACTTCGACGAAGCTCATGCTTTTCTTTCTATACCCAGAAGAACCAGAGGAAGAAGAAAAAGAAGATTTCAAGTGCCCTTATGTTTGGGGAACCTTTCCACACCCCCGCGACTGTTCCAAGTATATCATTTGTGTGTACAACGTACCAACTCTTTTCCATTGCCGGAAGGATGAATTGTTTGACGCCTATTCCAGGAGATGTCGACCAAAAGATCAAGTCGATTGCGATTACCGGATTGACTTTGATGGTAAGCCATTTTTTTTCCTCGAAATTTTGAACGAAATCAGAGAGTTTTACAGTTTGGCTCTAATAGGAAAACTCTCGATGATAGAAGAATTAACACGTTTAGGACGGCGTGTACCACCGGTGGCTCACCTGCGAATAGATTATCTGGCGGCGTGTACCACTGGTGGCTTATATCAGCTATAGTCTTATAACACAGTTTTGTTAGATGGAAAAAAACTTCATGTGTTCAAAAATAATTTTTTCACTGAAAATTGAAAAGCTTATTTTTACAGGTAGCAAAAATCTGCGCCGTCCTCAACGTGTTAAAGGACTCCATTTGTTAAGATAAGGATAAGAAAACCAGCTTTGCCCTTCCAAATCCGTTTACGTAGCTATTAATACTGTGCCAATGTAAAAATTCCTCCCCTTTCTCCCCAAGAAGGGATGAACCCTCTCAAAGTTAGAGCTCTGTTATGGTTCAGACTATGTAGAAGGAAACGAAATACAGTGTAAACGTTTAAGAAATTAGTACATCAAACTCAAATCGTTCAGAAAACTTATTTACAAACAAACTCTGATAAAATGCTTCAGTAAAAAATGTATGTGAATCCTCTTTTAAGTGTACTTTTTTTAACAACTGGAAAAAAAGTATAAAAAAACTTTAGCCATTAAAGCTGCTTTACAAGATGGTTACATTTAAAGTTAACATGTTTAGACTAAAGCGGAGCTCATTCTAATAGACGCATGTCATTGAAACTTATTATAGTCTATGTTACTGTGAATGTCCGAAATCGGAAAATGTCGACAATCGCCGGTGAATATAGAGATTTACCATCCATCAGACCGGTGATTGTCGACATTTTCCGATTTCGCACATTCACAGTAACATATGTCAGCTATATTGAACACAGGAGGAAAGAAATATGCAAAAAGAAAACAATAGGTCAAATTTTTACTACCAGGTGAGATATATTTGCTTAATGAAGAAAAAATACTATTTTATCACATTGCATTTGTTCAATATGCATTGTATTTGGGCCAATTACATTTCAAACGCGTTATATTGCATACGAAGAGCAACTTGATTTTCTACCAACTGGAAGTCCTCATCGCCAAGTTGCTGCGATATATAGAGAAACCCTTTAACGCACATAGAGCAAATGCTGTGATAACATAAAGTTTTTTTGTTTCTAATTTGTGTTTTTTGCTCGTCGTGAACTCCTTCTCACCCAATATTAAAAATATTAACTTTCTTTTAAATTTTTTAATTGCATCTTTCTTTTCTCCGTGGTCCACCTAAGGTATATCGTACGACGTTTCAATGACGGCTATCTAGAATATTTTGCAAAAAAATCCGTAATTCGACAAATTTATGTAAAATTTGTCCGCTAACCGAGTAATTTTATAAACACCCTGAATAATACAAAGTTCGATTTCTTCCACAAAATCAAATCTTTTCATAGTTTAGAAAATGTCTTTTTATGCCCCCAATTGTTTTTTTTTTTTTTTTTAATATTTGCATCAATGGTTACTTTAGTTTTCAGTTTAAGTAAAGATAAATAAGTCTCTTCATTTGAAGGACATGATTACGTGCACTAAAAATGTCTTATTTATGCAGATTTGAATTGCATTGCTTGACAAAAATTCTGACCGACAATTATAAGTGTTCTATTTTTATTTGAGTAATTGACAAATAAAAATGTTAGCTGCAATTAATTATTGAAAAATGAAATGTCAATTAAAATAAAATATGTTTTTCGCTGTGTATCGTAATTCAAAATAAAATATTACCTAAAGCTTCAAAAATAAAAATTGCAAATAAGGTCCAATATTAACCTCTTCAGACCCCAGAACTAAGCACAAACAATTTTGACGCAATTTTTTGGTTCTCTGATTTAAAAAATGATTACAAAACAAAATAACTAAACTTTTTTTAATTTTAATTAATAATTAGTTTAAATAATAATTAATGCCCAATTTCCATGTTATCCATGTTTAAAACGAAGTAAACTATCTGTTGATTAATTTTAAAAACAATTGGATGTTTTAGCTTTCAAATTGCACAAACAGCACTTAGTAAACAGTATTTTTAAATGTACCCAATTGGGTGCACTTGGAATGAAGAGGTTAAATTTTTTTAAAGTTCTTTTAAGTTTATTTATGTGGTTGCTTTATCTTAAATTAAAGGATTTTTCTAAATTCAATAGAGATCTAGTATTTTTCAGGGGGGGAAAAGGATGCTGCCAATAAGTTTTAAAAGTAAATATTTCTGGCTCTGTATACAAATATATTTGTTAAAATATTTGACAATAAATTTTTTTTAGCGATAACAAACTCTAGTTAAGTCATTAATTAGAACAAAAATTTGAAAAAAGTAAGACCATAGTTCAGTAGTTGGTATTTTTTATTTCACATAGTCTTGCGAATTATGTAGGAAAAAGAGCGATTACTTGTTTTAAAATGTATAATGTAATGCCTTGCTTTCTTTAGAGATTTCTTTCAAAACATTGTTTCACTCATTTTTATTTGAAAATTTATCTAGCGATTATTTCTTTCTAAGTCATTTCGAATGAATGCTTGAAACAAACTAATTTCTATAGCTTTACACTGAGACTAATTTCTAATCATGAAGAAATATTTTTCTTTCTCACAGATTTAACCAAACCAACAAAAACGACGAGAACCACCAGACCTATTACAAAAACAACAAACAATTTCACAAAAACTACTGGAACGACGATATTTACTTCAAGGAAACCTTTTACAAAAACAAGTTGGATAACCACTCCTTTTACAAGAATAATTAGTACAGTCAAACCTTTTACAGAGACAACAGCAACACAAAAAACTCGATGGACTGTTACTACAAATCCTTCAACAACTATTGCACCAAACTCTGAGACTAACGATATTTCCACTACGGAATCACCTCAAGTTACTACACTTACCACAAAACAGACGACAACTGAAAAAGAAACTTCAACCACAATACCTCAGAAATATTCAACTGTAGAAAAAACCTCAACAGAATATCCAAGTATTAGCACTAACACCCCAACAGAAGCTCCAACTACAGTCACTGAGATATTTACAGAGCATCCAATTACAGTAACCGAGATGCCAACAGAAATGTCAACTAATGATGTAGATGAAACATCCGCAGAGCTTACAACTATTGTAAGTGAGGAAAGTACAATAGCTTCCAGCACAAAAATTCCGCTTACTACAATGACATCTACAGAATTTTCAACTGGTCAGCCAACGACGGAAATTTTACTTACCACAGAGATAATTACATCTAATACACCTACAATCCCCTCTACTACAACTATAGGAATTTCAACTGTAACTCCTAAAACGGAAATTTTGGATACTACAATGGAGACTGCAGAAATTTCAACTGATCAGTCAACAAAAATTCCAATTACTACAAAGATAATGACAGATACTTCGGATGCCACTACGCCTACAATAGAAATCCCATCTACTACACAGAAAACTACTAGAATATCAACTTCAACACCTACGACGATAATTCTTAAAACTACAAAGCATACTACAAAAATTTCAACTAGTACTCAACCGACAACTATCAGCACTACTACTAAAATGCCAACTGATGTACCATTTACTTTAAATCAAACTGATTCAACTCTCACTAAACAAACATCTAGAAGCACCGAGACTGTTACAGCCTCAATAACAACTACGGATTTCAAAACAAAACCGACCGATTCTTCCACCAAAATGGTGACGAAGGTCAACACACCTCCAGCTACGGATTGTGACGAAGACGATATTGACTGCATTATCGACGAAACAGGTGACGTGGAAGATTGGTTTAAGTGCCCCGAACGTTATGGACATTTTCCACACCCTAGCAGCCGACAATTATTCATCCATTGCGACAACTGGCATCCATTCTTGAAATCTTGCGCAGATGAGACGGTGTTTTCTCCGAAATACTTAGTTTGCATGTGGATTGACAAAAATAAAGGCATTACAGAATAACCATTCTGGTATTATTACTTCCATTCCTTTTACTATAAGATATGAACACCAATGGTGATATTACGAATACGAAATATAAACAATATTCAAGTTCAATTCATCAAAAGAAATAAGAGAGAGTGAAAGTTTTTCCCTTTATGAGCAAAAGAAATAATAAGCATAGGTAAAGTACAATTCACAAGCCCATCTGTACTTCACCATTAGGATCGGTACACCAAAATGGCCGCTGTATAAAATGAGCCGCTAATATTTGATAATTCCCTTTTCTTTTAATTTTGTTAAAAGCTTACTTTTTAATTGCATAGCAAGCATAGAAAATGAAACAGTGTAGGGTCAATTGGGGTAATTGTAAAAGCTTTCTCAATCTTTTAACTTTTGATCCTTCCCTACCTCTTGAAGAAATTCAGAGATAAAACTGTGAACATTGTAGCCACTACTGTACTTCTTGTGAATAAATGTGTACAAACATTTTGACTTTATGACTATTTGTCAGCGAATGAGCTCGTGTTTACAATTACCCCAGAGATCTGGGGTAATTGTAAACAGTGATTTATTTTCGAATAAGGTTGATGCAAATGGAAAATTGTTTCATACACAGTCTGCTTGAAGGCTTAAGAAGTTCCGCAGCAATGGTTCTCAATCTGCGGACAACAGGCCGCATGTGGTCCACTGAGTTATGTTAAGAGTCGGCTGAGATCATTTAACGAGAAATATTTTGCAAAAAAATCAGTAATTCGACAAATTTATGTAAAATTTGTCCCGCAGTGGATCAGTCGGTTAAGCTTGGATCCCACAGAACACTGAAAGTGAAGAACAACTGGCCGTGGTCAACGCTTGGGAGGGTGACCACCTCCCGCGACTGCTTACTCTGAGACCTAGTGCTCTAAAGGGAGCTGTGCGTGTAAAATACATCGTCGCTTCAAATGTCCACCGAGTTAGAAATAATTTCCTATGAGGGACCAACCTAGGCGACGATCTCTCATCTGGGAGCTGGTTCAAAATCATTAAGCCCCTCTGAGCCAAGTATACTTCATTCTAGCGGAGCTCATTAATAATCAGTAAGAAATTCCTTAATTCATGGTCGCCCTGCAAGGGGGGCTTGGATTTCCAAGTGGAGTTAGCAACAACGACAACAGTTATGTAAAATCGACACAAAACTGTAATTTACATCAAAATATAATACTTATTGTCTCCCCAAAATATTGGAAATAGGATAAATTTAAGTGTTGAAACCGCTTACATCCCTTTTATAGATGAGCTGGAGAGGGAAATGTAAGATCACTCAATTTTATAAAATAATTTTTTTCACCGTGTCATTTTCAATCAATGGTAACGCTTCCACAGCTGTTTCAAAACATACGAAACTTTTTCAACGTCTTCCCCATGTTGGCAGTTCATCACTCACCCGCAATTAACTTTTTAAAATCACCACAAGTGTAGTTATGAAGCTTGTTTACAATTACCCCAACTGACCCTATATCAAATAAAAGTTATGAATTTAAGCGAATTAAAAACAATGATCAACCCCTTAACTGGTTTGCCCGTAAGGCGTACGGGGCTACCCAAAAATGGCCTTAACTAGTTTGCCTTACAGCGTTCGAGCATTGATTGATATTTCAGCCTTTCTTGTTTTGATTTGCCCGTATTATTAATAGAGTGAAGGTTTTGATTTGACCGTATTATTAATAGAGTGAATGTTTTGATTTGCCCGTATTATTAATAGATTGAATCTTTTGTTTTGCCCGTATTATTAATAGATTGAATGTTTTGATTTGCCCGTATTATTAATAGATTGAATGTTTTGATTTGCCTGTATTATTAATAGATTGAAAGAGTCATTCAGGGGCATTTGTGTGTCAAAGTTATAATAAAATAGAAAAATGCATAAATTCAATAATTATGAAATTTTTTAAAAAATCTTTTGTTTTCCTTTTATACCAAGTTAGGACTTTAATTATATGCAATAAAAAATATGCTTTTTTAGGAACACTTGTGGTAAAAAAATTGACCAGTTAAGGGGTTAATGTAATACGATAAACTTTTCATTAACTCCGGTGACAATTATGGTTTTATACGCGAAAGTTTGAAATATTTGTATTCGGGGTTTATTTTCAAACGAAAGAAGCGTGGGGCCTTATGTTTTTCAGAACTTATTTTGATACGAAAATTAGTCTTCTTTACGTCTAGAATGTAGAAATTCCCATGAAACTGAAAAGAAAGTAGAAGTTGAGAGCCCTGTGAAATATAAGCCCTGTTTGTACTATTATTATTTTTTTTTTAAACAAATTATAGAATAAGCGTTTCTGAAAAAAAATTCAATTTGCATAAGTATTGTATAAAAATCTAGAATGAAATTTTGTATTAAAAAAGTATGCTAGGCCAGTACAAGGACAGTGGGGGGGGGGGGGGGGGGGGAGAATATTCCATTTCTCAAAGTGGAGGTTTTTTCCCCCTTTAATGAAGGTTAATATTTTTTTTTTCCCTTTGCGGCAGCGAAATGCAACATTCCGAATTTTCAAAATAGGAAAATCGCCACTCGTCCAGTGCCCATTCATTATGCGGGTCGTTATATCGAATGCGAAGGAATAATACAACCTAAAACCAGGGGTTCCCTATTGGCTCAGGAGACACTTCTCGTCACAGATTGATAAAGCATGAAAGCAGGCTTAATGCATCGTAAATATATAGTTAAAAATAAAGAAAAGTCAAAAATAAGTGAAAAAATAGAGATTAAAAAACAAAAAATTTGATGGGTAGAGCTGTAGCTCTCTTCAAAAGAATTCCAAAATGTTCCGCGAATGGACACGTTTCAAATTAAACCTATTTTTACTAAACATATTATAATTTTTAATATACTTTTTTTTTTGGTCTGTGAAAAAAGTCATTGCTGGAGGAAAAAGCTATTTCTTTTCGTTTTTCAATTAAATTTAGAAAATTTTCTTAATTATATGAATCTCGAGATGCGATTCGAGAATCCTCGCGTGAAGCTGCATTTTAGAAAGCAATAGAGAATTCTTTATTTTTTTATAAGTAAGTATAAATTTTATAAATATTATTAATACCACGCATTGTCTATGTAAACAACATTTTTCTGTTTTTTCGCCCCTAATGATGATATTTCAATTAAGAGAATTTTCTCTGATCAATGTGACATTTCCGACAGTTCTGTGAAGGCTTCTCAGTTAAAGGTATTTTGAAATGAATTTTCAAAAAATGTGCATTGCTGCGAAATTAATTTAGAAGTTGAAAGATGTTGCTAAAAGATTCCCTCATTTAAAAATCCTGCTACTTGTGAAAAATAAATCTGAACTAAAGATGATTGCAATAGTTTAAATTACTTGAATCATGTTTTTTTAAGAATATTCTCAAGCCCTTCCGAATTTTTAAAAATTTCATTTTCAACCGAGTTGTTTATGATTCCCAAAGTAGTTTCTAAGAACAATTTATGTTTCTTAAAAAACAGTTTTAAATACTTAAACAACAGCTTTTGAGGAAGTAATGCATTTAAGTTAATGCGTCTTCTGTAAAATTTATTAACGTTTTTTATTTTGAAGTTACTCATTCATATCAAAAGTGTGTTAACGTTGATATTATTGTAGAGCTATTCCATTTCAGATCAGGCAGAGGGTGTCACGTGACCCTCACCGATTTTTTTGAAAAAATTACAGTAGTTACAACTAAGGGACTTCTAAAATATCCCAAAAGGATTTTGCAAAAAAAAAAAATATTTCTATAGTTACAGACGTTTAAAATTTGGGACAAAGTTGGCCGTTTTCAGAAAATCAGCGAAACACTCACTTTTAAAATGGCCACTGTTTCAAAAGTTTTTAACCGATTCGAATGTTTTTTTTTTCTATAAATAATGAAGGGATGGTATTTTATTCAGGCACTAATTTTAAAAATTTAGTTGGCTTCATTGCTAAAGAAAAAAAAAGTGTTTCTGAAGTGAAAAAATAGTGTTTGTTCCGATTTCATGATTTTTTTTTTCTTATGAAAGAAATTTATTTTTGACAAAACAGAGGTGGCGATCTAAAGTGCTGTTATGGAAGTTTTGTATCAAATTTGAAAATGTTCAAAAATTACGATTTTTGAAGTGTGATTACTCAAAAAAGCCATTTTTTAAAAATCTGCTCATTTGTTGCCCTTAAAGTGCTTAATGAGCTGCTATCAATTATATTGTGTATTTTTGCCCCAGATATTTTATATGATTTTTCAAAAATGGCCTGTGCGTTTCTCAAAAAAGCCAGAAATTCAAATTTTTTCTTATTTAATCACTTTAATATAATATTTAATCAATATTTATTAAGAAATATACTGCATTGTTACACAATTACTACAGATAAATTGTACTTAACCTTCTTAGAACTTAAATAGCTCCTAGCACAAAGCGTAGCTATTGTGATATAATGCATGTTATTGTGTTCAATCCAATTACTAGTTTTAAACTCGCACACTTTACATCAAATATGTTACAGCACTGATATACATAGTTTTAAACGCACATGAAATTATGTAGGTACTTAAAGCAAAATAAATAGAATCAAGTCTTTGAATCATCTTCTACTCGTTATTACCAAAAAAATGCAAAGACTAGGAGGGTTCAAATGGTGTTATATTTCTTGTGGTATTATATTCTGGCTATTGAAATATTTGTTCTAGATTATCTGTGTACAAATTATTCGATAGTGTCCCTAAACCATTGGTGATACATTCTTAATTTGCCCCATTCAATAATTCTCATTCACACTTTCAATAAATTTTCCTATTTAGAAATCATGCATTGAGTTATATTTGTTTAAGAGGCTGTTAGTTTTCTAACTGTTTTAAACTTCTTGTTTGCTCGTGCGTCCCATGTAAGCATTACTATTTTGGGGATTTTTACTATTTAGCAGTATTGTAGGATAGCCAATAATGTTTTGATTGTATTCCTACAATAAATTTTACATTTGCTGTTCCTTGGTATTAGATATAAAGCGTGTGAGTTTGAAACTAGTAATTGGATTGAACAGAATAACATGCGTTAAATCACAGTAGGGATCATTCATAAATGACGTCACGCTTCGAGGGGGGGAGGGGGGTTCGGGAAATTGTGACAAGGGGAGGGGAGGGGTAACAAGAAGTGTGACATCACGCATTAAGCAACATAGCGTGACGCGTGACAAAGGGGGGGAGGGGGTCCGCTGAAGTGTGACATATTGTGACAAAGGGGGGAGGGGGGTCAAATATATAGGGAAAAAAGCGTGACGTCATTTATGAACGGCCCTGTAGCTATGCTTTGTGCTAGGAGCTCTTTAAGTTCTAAGAAGGTTAAGTACAATTTATCTGTAGTAATTGTGTAACAATGCAGTATATTTCTTAATAAATATTGATTAAATATTATATTAAAGTGATTAAATAAGAACGAATTTGAATTTCTGGCTTTTTGAGAAACGCACAAAAGACCATTTTTGAAAAAATCATACAATATCTGGGGCAAAAATACACAATATAATTGATAGCAGCTCATTAAGCATTTTAAGGGCAACAAATGAGCAGATTTTCAGATTTTTGAAAAATGGCTTTTTTTGAGTAATCACACTTCAAAACTCGCAATTTTTGAAAATTTTCAAATTTCAAAATTTAAATTCTGAGAGGATATGCATCTCATGCTTACAATAAAATTTGATACAAAACTTCCATAACAGAACTTTAGATCGCCACCTCTGTTTTGTCAAAAATAAATTTCTTTCATAAGAAAAAAAAATCATGAAGTCGGAACAAACACTATTTTTTCACTTCAGAAACACTTTTTTTTCTTTATCAATGAAGCCAACTAAATTTTTAAAATTAGTGTCTAAATAAAATACCATCCCTTCATTATTTATAGAAAAAAAATTATTCGAATCGGTTAAAAACTTTTGAAACAGTAGCCATTTTAAAAGTGAGTGTTTTGCTGATTTTCTGAAAACGGCCAACTTTGTCCCAAATTTTAAACGTCCGTAACTAGAGAGGTAAATTTTTTTTTGCAAAATCCTTTTGGGATATCTTATATGTCCCTTAGTTGTAACTACTGTAATTTTTTCAAAAAAATCTGTGAGGGTCATGTGACAAGTTTCAGACCTGCCTGCCTGATTTGAAATGGAATGACTCTGTAACCAAATTTCAGGAGAATATTTTCAAATATTCTCCCTCAAGAGAACATTCTAGAGAATAATTACAACTGAGAATTTTACATCTGCAAAAACCAGAATAAAACAAAAAGAGTAAATTAAACTAAATTTATTGAAGCTGATGTATCAAGAAAAGTACAGGTAATAATAATAATAATAAACATTATATGCAAAAAGGCGAGTTTTTAAATTAATTTGTTAATTTCCTTCAAATATTAAACAGAAAATAATTCTCGAAAGTAAATACTTTTAAAAACATTCCTTTTCCAGCCAACTTCAAATAAAAATACAAAACATCAGTTATATTTTAAAATATTAACTTCATAATCAAAGTAAAACTGTAGAATAGGCCACCGGTAAGATGCCGAATGATTGATTCACGGACGAAAAATATTAAAATATTTTTCTATCCCATCTACATTCTAACAAATTTTGAGCAAGATTATACAATAAGAAATACTAAGAAAAACTTTCTGCAGACAAAACTTGCTGCTGAAAATTATGACTAAACTAAGGGAAATGAAAAGAAAAAAAAAGCTTTTTTAACAATAAAGCTCGAATAAAAATGCAACAACTAATACCAGTCCTTATCACCGTTTTTTGCGGAGTAAAAGGCAATACTAAATACAAGTAAATACAGAAAAAAAAGCATTGGAGTAAGCAGTTGGAAATATCTTGTGAAGCTTGTCATGAAGAAAATAATAATAATAAAAGTAAGCTTTAATAAGAGGCACGCAAAAAAAGAAAAAAAAAACAGTTTTGGTAAATTTTGAAAACATATTAATAAATTTATGTGCAATACACACACTAAAAAGGGTACTTACGTATTTACGCCACCGCAGCGATCATTCTGCTGCACTTAAAAACCGGCAAATCTGAAGCTGCGGTGGCGTTAATACGTAACTACCCTAAAAGGTTATTAGAATTCCTTAAAGCACGTTACAGATCCAAAGTTTTAGTAATTAAAAAAACTTGAAACCATGCGCACACACTATTTAGCTAACACTAAACATGAGCCGAGTATGAAAAAAAATCCGTACCTAATTGTTTCACATTGCATTGACGGCTATTTTAACAATTTCGGTGGCTAACGGAAGGTTTTCGGATAATATTTTTTCAAAGCTTTCGCTTTTGAAGACAGTAGAACTATTTCGCTGAATAAAACGCTTTGCCACAGCTTCTAACGTCGCATCACTATGATAATATGACAAGGCATAGACGTCACAGACATTGGAAACTTCAAGGTTTTTAATAAGATGGTTCACACAAGTCTTTTTCAGTGCTTCTATGTGATACTTATCCGAAGCCGAGTATAACTGAAAAAACATGCTAGGAGTTATACTGTCGCGCTTTCCAGTATACAAATATGCAAGTAAACACTTAATAGTATCTGCATCAAAATCGTTTAAGATTAATTTCCTTTCTTTATTTTCTTCTGTTTCGTTATCAAACATCGCGGCAAAAACGGGAGACCGGGAAGATAACACGCATTTATGTGCAGGAATTGATTCATTTCCCACTTGCACTGTAAAATCACTGAGGTTTCCAGAAGAATAGAGTTTCTGAAAATTTTCGGACAAGCAAACCAAATCTTCGGAGCAAATCTTTTCAGTCGAGATGTCGCAGCTGTTCGAATAACTTACAAAAGTTAAAAGACATTCCACGATTAATGCATCAGTTTCCAAAAGATTTTCAGTTTTTAAGGTTGTTATCGGTGGAAAATATGCAGTTATGATTGGGGGTGAAGTGTCAACAAAATTAACTTGAGAATTTCCCACCTCTTTACACTTTCCAGCACGATTCTTCAGGTTGATGATGTATTTCAGAAGAAATGAATCATATTTCGTAGTGGACTCGGCTTGTATTGCAAGCTGGGGACAATACTGATTTCCATAATATACATAACTATATAGATTTATTTTCCATGTTATATTAGGTTCGATGTTCACGCTAAATTTTGGACCTGTGATAAAAAATCCATTCTTGCGCGGGACTTTTTCAAAATTTTCCAGCGTCCACGTGTAGGACACCTTTTCTTCACAAACATTTGTAAAAGCAAATATTTCTCTATGCATAATAAACTCTATCGATAAACACTTGTGATATCCAAAGTTTAGTGAAAATTCTAAGTACGCAACTACGATCTCGTAGCTTTGATCACGCAACAGCTGCGTCAGCGTGTTATCACGTTAACGAAAGTAAACCTATCTGTTCTTCTAGAATAATACTATGGAAGAATTTTGGCGCCAGGTCTACTTAGATTTTATCAAAATAGGGGTGATAGGCTGATAGAAAACATAACAAAGAGGGGACTTTTTTTTTTTTTTACTGTATTAATTCAGCCTTACGGGTGTGGGTTTGTGCGGATGTTTGTTTGTTTTTTTTAGTTCTTTTTTTATTTCCCTTTTATTCCCCCCGGATTTTGGAGAATTTTATCAATGCTGCAGTGATGCATTTTCTTAATAAATAATTTCAACTGGAACTTCAAATAGGTTCCCGGAGAATCTTCATAATGGCGCAAACTGAAACCCCGAAAATTTTACTGGCTAGTCTTGGATGAGTTACCGGAATATCAGCGGCTCAAGCAGAAGGAGGCCCAGTGGGTCCCGGGCCCCTTGCCCTTACAATAATGATTTGAATTTTTTTCAAAAATATTCTTTTTTATTTTAATTAACAAATTTAGTATGCCGGATTGCCACGTATTTCGTGCAATAGCAGAACCAGATTCCAGTTATTTAAAAATTTGTCGGATATCAGAAATCCGGTTCATACAAGAAATAATAATCTTCTGGAAAAAAAAATATCTCAAAATTTCTGATGGCGCAACTTGCACCATTCTCGCGCCCCCCCCCCCCCCCCCCCGGGCACTCCTGTCCCTGCTCAAGAGAAGTTATATACGCGTCTTTGGAAAAACG
The DNA here is from genome assembly GCA_038502835.1 of Octonoba sinensis. NCBI lineage: Eukaryota > Metazoa > Arthropoda > Arachnida > Araneae > Uloboridae > Octonoba > Octonoba sinensis. Next base: position 57,644,136 of record CM076602.1, read on the forward strand.
AAGTTATTTTAGTCACGAAAGCATTAAATAGAGTAGACAACGAAAGGGGGGGGGGGGATCTTAATTCCTTAAATATTTCAGAATTTTCAAGGGGGTTGCAGATTATTACTCAGAAAATTGCGTCATTTGACTTTTTTTTGCGCCTCTCCCTCCTCCCTACAAGAGGAATTTCCACATGGAAAAAATAAAAACAGTGCCCCTCAAAAAAAAAAAAAAAAAACAAAGTCCAGCAGGAGCGGAGCGTAGAGGAGGCACGTGGAGCAGCGGAACAACGAGATTTTGCTCGAAACTGGAGCAGAGCCGGTGCAAAAAACTTTCTTGTGCTCCACTGCTCCGATTTTTTTTTTTTTTTTGTACTTTTTATTTTTTTATCACAAAAAAATAATTAAAAAAAGTGACAAATAACATAATCTAATAAAAATATTCGGAGCATGGAGCAGAGCAACTCGAAATTCCTGCTTCTCACACCTGCTGAAAACGTTTTTAGGTTGCGCCACTGAGAGAATTTTCCGTTTTTTGATCACAAAATTTTATAAATTTGTATAAATACGTTCCTAAAACCTTTATTTTTTGCTTGAACAAACCATGTGAGGAATAAATTGAGACGTTTTGTCTCGTATCAAACGAAACAAGGTGCAAATTGGAAATCGAAGGTAGCAAGGAAAAAAAACTACGAGATTGGTTAAAGTGGAACCGCGCAACGGTGCCAGGCGTCTAGGCGCGCGTTTCGAGAATGTGCAATCGAATTTGATAGATTCGCACATACCTAAATCTTTTGTCGTCACTCGACGGCCGCTCACAAAAAGAATCCTCTTGTAATCAGTGGTTTCCAGATCAAACTATACCCCCTTTTAGCCTACTTTCGCGTAAAAGTAAAATAATAATAATAAAGCATGAAAGGCTTAATTTATCGTAAAAATATCGCTAAAAATGAAGAAAAGTCAAAAATAAGTGAAGGAAAAAAATAAGGATTGAAAAATAAAAAATTTGAAAGTAGGGTTTTGAGATGGAGAAAATGCGTGTCTGTCTGTCTGTGTCTGCCTGGCTGGCTGTCCTGACTTTTGGATTAATTGTCCCAATTGAAAGTTGTTTTTTTTTTTTTTTTTTGCATTCGAAAGATCTCGGAGAGGACATTTCATTTCCATACTTTGCTTTTTGATTTGAACAATTTTCCCATCAAATTTGAGCAGGTCAAAAAAAAAAACAACATAGCGCCTACGGGGAAATTTTAATCCTATATTAGTCAGAATATAACGGACGAATTTGCTTGGAACAAGCTTTTCAACCAATTTTATCGTGAAATGTATTTTAAATAAAGCAAAATTAAATAAAAATATTCAAAATATCTTAGCCATGTAACCGAGTTTTCCGAGTCAATCTTCATTTATGAATGTACGAGCCAATACAGGCTTCTTTTCCAAAAAATATGTAAACTTCGTTTCTCAAATCGAAAATACGTCGGAATATTTTGCTGCGTGAAAGCCATCTATCTGACATCGGTATGTAGTAATGATGTCTCATACACAGTTCATTAAAGAGTATTGAAAAGAAAAGACTGTTTAGGCTGTCGCTTTTAATATAATTAATTACAATAACAACATTTTTTAATGTCTTGTTCAATTCTTCATCAACGTGTTTTGTAACTAAAGCTTGTCTATGCATCATGCAATTGTTGAATTCTATGTGGGGAGCAATTTTCATTATTAACCCTCTTAGTCCTTTGTTACTACCTGTGACATCAGTGCAAGTCGCGACACAGTGGGTCCAGATAAGGTAAATTTCCTCGAAATAATATATTATTAATTTCAAATATTTTCTCCGCAGTTGGTCTCTCTTCTAAACTTTTGCAAAGTAAAAAATCATCCGACATGTCTTCTTCAAAAACGTATTTCACATAAACAATTAATTGAGACGTTTTAGTAATGTCGGTAGTTTCACCAAGCTGCAGAGCATACACACGAGAATTTTGTATTCGATTTAACAGAACCGATTCTATATCACGTGATATGGAGGAAATTCGGCGAGAAACACCTCTTGATAATGGCATTGTTTTTAAATCGTTACTATATTTTCTCCATGCTAAATTGATGTCCTTTTAATTGCTGAAGGAAGAATGGGGGATTCTCCAATTGTATGTGGTTTCAAATTTTCTTCTACTAAATATGAAACTTCTGAGGATGCCCGTAAAGCTTTCTCAGGAATTGTTGTATATGTCTCGCAAACACAATTTGATTTTTCATTCGTTCAGCGCGTCTTTAAAAAAAATGTCAGATTTCTTTGCAAATTCTTTATGTTTAGTTTCCATATGTCTTTAATTTAGCAGGTTTAAAACTTACATTTGCTAATTTATACGAAATTAACACAGAACGGATGTTCTTCCCCACCAACAACGCAACAAAATGTACATCCGTATTTTTTGACGAACTCTTCATATTTTCAATTTATTATTAGATAATTTAGGAGTGAGCCAAGAATTCTGGTATTTGTTATAGGTGGAAGTGAGGCAGCCGATACCGTGGATTACTACGCATAATAACGGGGTTTTGAAGCCCTGTGATAGCGACTGCGAATATCGCTCTCGAAATGAAAAATTGTAGACTTTTCATAATTTGAATTTCTTTAAATTTGGCGAACCCTAAAAAATTTTTCGCGACCCCCAGTTTGCGCATCGCTGATGTAGAACATGTAGAGATACGAAGCTCAACCAGCACTAAACGAGCCTATTTTCCTATGGAATTTTTTGATCGGGATTTTTAATGATATTTTTAAACGAATGGATTATATGGATGAGTGAAAGAATGTATAAATGATAAAATACATAAATGAGTGAATAAATACATGAATGAGTGAATGAATATGTATTAACGTGATTGGCCTTAAAACCGGTCTACCATTTTTAAGGGGACTTGGCACCTTTTAAATGTAGAAAATGGCTGAAAATAACGATTTTTCAATTTTCTGCTTAAAATGTGGTTTGACTCTCCTAGTATATCTGGGCGAAGTTTTGAAGCGATACAATAACCAATATAAATGTAGTTAAGAAGTAAGAGAACTCAAATATTTCTGATGTTTTAGTAGGATTTTGTATTCTTTAAACTGCGTTTTCTCGGTTTGTGTGTTTTCGCCATATTGTAGTACTTAAAATGCTAAAACTTCTACATATATTCATGTAGCAACTCGAAATTTTTTGTGTGTTCGATATGATGTGCTTGATAAAATTAGGGATGGAATTTGCTATATATTTTCCAAAAAAAATTTGAAAAATGAAAATGTAACAAAAGTCGCTTTTTTTTTTCTGTGTTCTACCATCAATGTAACTTTAGAAACTTTTTTCTCAAAAACTAATTAATTAATAGCAAAATCCATCCCTAAAATTGTAAACCATACTATAATCAGTACTTTTAAAAAATTTGATTAAAAAAAGTCAAGAAATGAAAAAGAAGAAGGAAATTTAAAATTGTTAAATAATTTTTAAAAAATTACATTTTAAAATTTTCTGTTTGTTGACTTTTGATTTTTCATGTAAAAATCATTTCGTTGAACAAATAGCACATAACATACAAATGAAAGAGGTAAAAGTTCTTAAATTAAAAAAAATTGTTATAAGGTGCCAAGTCTCCTTAACCCTTTCTTGTGCGCCATTTAACGTTGCTTTTACCCATTTTGAATATATGCGCGAAGTGAATGTCTCTCTTTTAATACAAATGTACACTAGATTACGCATTTTTCAAATTAATGAATTAAATGAATTCTACTTTTAATGTAGTTGATTTTTTTTTACTCATTCGGGCAATAACGTAAATTTAAAATGTTAGCGGACTTTCCCCACAATGAATCGCATATAAAGTAATTTAGTATTAATAGTTTAGAATTAGCAACTATCTTTGAGTGTAGATCTACAAATGCTTTCAGTGAGTGTTGTTGTAAGAAACGTGTTTTATATTTATATTTATATCTTGAAAGTTCTTTGCATTTAAAAATTCATATGTACTTCGAGTTTGCTTCTGAATCTTATTTGATAGTCAAAACAGAATTGTTTCAATCGTTTGAAACAAAGTATATATTTTTATTATTATTACTTAATCTACAAAAAAAAAAAAAGAAAAAGATTAAGTAGAAACAATGCTATAAGGCACAAATTTCAATTTAAATTTTCAACACGGGCTGGACTTAAAAATGAAGTTTTCTTCACCTTGCTAAAAGATAGCTAATATATTAGGGGCCGCTCATAAATGACGTCACGCTTTTTTCCCATATATTTGATCCCCCCTCCCTCCTTCGTCACGCGATGTTGCATAATGCATGATGTCACACTTCTTGTTACCCCCTCCCCTCCCCTTGTCAATTTCACGAACCCCCCTCCCCCCTCGAAGCGTGACGTCATTTATGAATGACCCCTTACAACACTCGCAAAACCGAAGGATCAAATGATCATTGATATCTACATTTTAAAAAACTAAAGAAAAAAATAACGCATAATTTACCAGAATTGTGTAACAAGTAACAATATTTTTTAAAAAATGATTCAATACCTTTTTTAAGTTTAAAACATTTTTGAAAAAGTTTTTGCTCTTTTGAACTTTTAAAATATGCCTGGGGCAGACGCGTCAAGGTTCAAAACTCTATTTCCCCAGGTAGGCTCATCATCTGGGCGGAAGGAGGATAAACTACATCCCCCCTCCCCCAAGTTAAAAATGTGTTACAGTAGAATATCGTTAAAAGGACGATATCATTTATACGACGTTTACACTTATACGACGCTTTAGTCTGGTTCCAATTTTTGAATTTAGATAGAAGCAGAGGTCGCGCTAGGAATTTTTGTCAAAGAGTGAAAATACTCCTTGGAGGTTTTTGGAGGAGTATTTTATTTTTTGGAGGAGTGAAAATAAAAAAATAATAATAATAAACACTCTTTACATATATAAGAGTTCTGAGTGAAAACCACTTCTGCTGCAACCTTGACCCAGAGCGTAGCGTATGTACAGCTAAATTAACAATTTTCTAAAAATTTCTTATTTATCCAAAATTTAGTATTTTCTGAAAAGTAAATAGCTGTCAATACTAAAATCAAATTTGAAGTAAATAAATAAATAAATGAAACAAAAATAGTGATTTAATAATAGTGAATAATAGTGACAAACGCAATTTTCAACAAACAAGTGTTCAATATCGGCACAGTTAAAAAAAAAAAAAAAAAAAAGCCAGAAACTATTAAAATAAAATGCAAAATAATCAGATTTAGGGCAACATGTGTGAAAAATATCTTCTAATTTAGAAAATAATTGAAATTTGTACCCGATGCAAAAGGATTAAAATCTCTAACGTAGAATTCAATTTTCAGCGAAGCACGTGCACGATTTTGGCTTTTTCTATCTTTATACTTTTTTTTTCGTTTTAATTGTTAAAATGAAACGACAAATTAGCAAATTTAAGGTTGTGCATGCAAAAAAATATCTTACAACTTTCAAGATAACTGAAATAATTCCAGGATGAAAAAGGGTTGAAATTTCAAACACAGTAAGCAATTTCCGGTAAAAATCGGAGGAAAAACTAGTTTCCGTGTGGCGCAAAAATTAACTCCTATTTCTTTCTTCTTTATTTAATTTTTAGTGGACAAGAGAATTTGGGAAAAGGTCACGTGTCTAGATTAAAGGTCGGGAAAGGGTTTTAGCATTAGCAAAAGGTAGCCACATTGGCGACTTCAATGAAAACAACGGTCGCCAAAACATGAAAATTGGTCGCATTTGGTGACTGGCGACCGCGAGTTTTGAGCTCTACCATATAATCTATATAAATAAAACCGAAAGTTTGTGTGTGTGTGTCTGTCGATCGCCTCCTGGCGAGATGGAACGGTCCAGAAGTACGAAATTTTGCTTACAGGTACTTTGGGTCAAGTCCTCGTGCACCTCGAAGAGTTTTTCCTAAAATTCGAATTTGTTCTTTTATTCCAATTTAAGCAAAACTGTTAATTTTAGGAATATCTCATCGAAGAAACGTCACACCTTTTCGATTTTTGCAGCATATTGATGCCCGTAAAAAACTGCACAAAATTATTTCTTTCTGAAGTTCGTAGAACAAATAGAACACGCGCAATATTCATTTAAAGTAGTTTTCGAACTTTAAAGCAAGGCTTACCTCTGAATTTATATGCTCAATTTGCGTGTTTTTGCCAAAATAAATAGTACTTTTGTCGCCAACTAGATGATTTCTGTTAACGTAAGATTGAAACATTTATCGTTATTCATGGCGTTTAATGAATGCAACAAATTCTAAAACTTCATTTCATTTTTTTGCATATTGCAGACGATTTTTAATTACTTCTTAAGGTTGATTCTTCTTCGTTTTTTGGTGATTTAGTATTATGGTACCAGTTCAACAATTTCCTGAAACATATTAGTTCTTACGGTAGAGCGTCCGTTTTATCAACGAAACAAATTCTAAAAATTCATTTCATTTTTATGTATATTTTGTGGATTATAAACTGCAGGTGATTTTCAATTCCTTTATCTTGAGGTTGATTTTTCTTTCCATATTTTACTCAAATGATTTATTTTATAAAATATTTAATTATTTTTTTTCTGTCTATTTGGCACTATTTGGACAGAATTTAGTTATTTCTTTCTATCAACTTAAATTTCACATGTCAGGATTGGTTCAGTACCCAACATTTTCTAAATTAAATGTGCATTTTCCTTTGAAAAAATGCTTTCCTTTCTTTCGTTTTTATCCGAATTTTATAAAAGTGCTATTTAATTGAATTTTCAGGAAATTCTTTGATGATTTTGCCAGCGGGATTTATAGGAACTGTCCTTATTTTGATGGGGAATTTAAGATAGACTGTTGGTGATTTTAGGAACGGTAGCTCTTGAAAGTCAGTATCCTCAATGGATATTTTTAGTCACTGACATCTTTATTCTAATGGAGATTTTTTTAGACTAATGTCCTTATTCTATTAGGGATGTTTAGGAAATTGTTGTGCTCTTTATTGAAATGTGGGGATTCAAGGATTTTTTTTTTCTTTATTGTAGCAGACATATTCAGGGACCGTTGTTCGTCATCTGATGGACATTTTAAAACAGAATACAGCTCTTATTTTGATGGGAATTCTTAGATGTATTGCGGTAGATATTGTAATCACGATTTTTATGGACTCTTGATATCATTTTGGCACAATTATCTTGCTGCACGTGCGCATTTTAGTTACTGTTGCAATTATTTTAATGGCAATTTTATGAACTGTTGTTGGAATTTTAATGTGGATTTTCATGGACTATTATTCTTGATCTAAAAGGAATTCTTCTAGGCTGTTCGTTTTAATGCAATCGTGTTTTTAATGATTTTTACTGTTTAAATAAGGTTTTTAAGGCCTGTTGCCCATCTCCTACTCTTGGATTTTTTAAGAAAATTTTTCCTTACATATTTACAGCAGAATTTTGGACATGCGTCACTTAGCCTGTGAATGATGCAATAGTATCCCGCGCAAAGCCGGGCATGTCAGCTAGTAAAAAATAAAACTTAACTTAATGGAAGAATATTGTATTTATCTTGCAATACTTAACAAGCTAAAAGTTAATACTAAAATTTTTGCTCATTTGTGCTTTAAATTAACGTGTAATTTTATTATTATTGTTTACTTGCACAAAGTTAAGCTATTTTTAAGCTAAAAGTTGTTTAAAAATGTAGAGTGAAAATACGCATCTTTTAAATTTCAATGCGTATTACCGATTTTTAAGGCGTGAAACACGCTTGTAGAGGCGTTAACGCGATCTCTGGATAGAAGAGTAAATCGATTATACGAACCTTTATCGATAGTCCCTTCGGCTTCGTATAAACGATACTCCACTATATCTTTATGTACATGTGTATATATTTTGTTATTTTTAATGTACATTAAGTCAATAGCCTTTGCCCACTTCGAAAATTTCCAAATGACAGACCTCTCCTCAAACTCCCGAGTAAATTCATCACAGGGGAGTGCAAATCCTAAATGCGGACCGCCCCCCATCATAATTACATCACATTTATACGATACAGTTGATTTTATTTTTTTCGTAACTTTTATTTGGCAGCGAAGAAAGTTCATATACAAATATTGTTTGCTGTAAAATACTACTTCATTGCTTTATGGTCTATAGAATTTATTAATGGATTTTTAGCAAACTGTTGTACAATTGCGAGTTATAAAAAAATTTGCTAAAACTTTATTTTCTCGGAAAATACAAAGATATAAACAGGTTTCCCTTAGTTCAATAGACAATCACTGATAATTAGAAAAATTGGATACAAATAAATATTCAAGTTAGCTTTTGATCCGGATCGCATGCAAATATCACATGGAACTTGAAGTATTCCATTACTTCCTGTTTGTGCACAGATTTCTAAAAATAAATTAAAGCATTTCAGCAGAATTAAGAAAACTTACAAGTTTCTTAAACTTCGGACTCTATTTTCTGTATTTTAGAATTTTCGTCGTCAGATTCCGATGCCCTTTTCTGATCTTTCATCCTTTTCTCCACAATCTAAGTAATTAAAAATTAAAAATAAATTTTCAATGAAATTCACGCTCAAAAATTCTGATGGGGAAATAGGCTCGTTTAGCTCTAAATGAAATTCGTATTCGTATATGTTCTGGTCATATGTTCTTTCCGATAAAGTTTGTTCAAACAAAACCATCTGTTAGTTTAGTATTTATATAGGATTGAAATTTTCCCGTAGGCGCAAATGATAATTTTTTTGAACTGTTCAAAATTGGCCAAAAATTATTCAAATCAGAAAATATTTCACCCCGACAGCTTCGTCCAGTAAGCTTGTCTGAAGGAATTTGGATCTTAAGTCCTTGGTTAATATACTTTGCTTCATATTTTCGCAGAGGCGCTAATGTTAAGAGTTTTTGAACTACTCAAAATAGAACGAAAAATTTTTCAAATTAAAAAATAAAATATGTAAATGAAATGTCCTTGTCGAGATTTTTCGAATCCAAAAAGAAAAAAAATCTTTTGAATTGGACAATTTCCCCAAAAGTTAGTACGGGGAACAGCTGGACACATTTTCCCCATCTCAAAACCCTACTTTCGAATTTTTTATTTCATGAATTCACTTATTTCCGCCTTATCCTGATATTTTACGATGCAATTAAGTCTTCTTTCATCGATTTTTTTTTCTTACGGGAAAGTAGGCTAAAAAGGAAAGAAGTATGAAAGAAGTCTTAAAGTACCGTGAAAATATCGCTAAAAATAAAGATAGGTCAAAAATAAGTTTAGTAGTTAAATAAAGATTGAAAAACAAAAAAATTAGGAAGTAGGGTTTTGAGACGGGGAAAATGCGAAAAATGTGTGCCTGTCTGTCCCCCCTAATAACTTTTGTTGGAACTGTCAGAATCGAAGATTTAATTATTTATTTGCATTCGAAAGAACTCGGCAAGGACATCTCATTTCCACATTTTATTTTTCAATTTTGAACAATGTTTCGTTCAATTTTGAACAATTCAAAAAATCTTAACGCTAGCGCATATGGGCAAAAATGAAGCAAATTATTGTAAACTCTCAGCATAAGATCTAAGTTCCTTTAACCCTTTAACTACGGGTAACGTCAATAGACGATTTGGCGAAACTTTCCTGTGGTACGGGTAACGTCAATAAGCGATTTGATGAATTTAAAACTTGCTATGGCGAAAGCGTATTTTTCTCAAAAAATCGCCATAGGTCGAAAATGGGGCGTCTACGACTAATGTTGATTGGAACTCTCCAGTTTTGCCTTTTTCATGTAAGAAACTCATGACATATACATAAGAAATAGATGTATCGCCATTTATACAATTTTTGGATATTATTTTTGGCGTTCAGACAAACAGATTTGTGAATATATTCCCGTAGTTGAAGGGTTAAAGGGCAAGCTTACTGGACGAAGCTCTCGGCGGGAAATGTTTTTTTTTGAACAGTTTTTGCTCATTTTGAACAGTTCAAAAAAAAAAAAAATAGCATTAGCGCCTAAGGGGAAATTTGAATCCTATATAAATTCTGATCTTACAAACGGATTTGCTTGGAATAAACTTTATCGGAAGGAGCATATGACGTAGAACATTTACAGATTCGGTCGTCCAGAGAACCAAACGAGCTATTTTCCCACGAAATATTTTTTGGGATTTTTGATTTTTTAAAAAGGTTATAGTTAGGGAATGAATGGAAAGGGGAAGAAAGGGAAGGGGAAGTTTGGAAGGAATTAATGGATCAGTGGAAGAATTAATGGATCAGTGGAAGAATTAATGAATCAGTGGAAGAATTAATGAATCAGTGGAAGAATTAATGAATCAGTGGAAGAATTAATGAATCAGTGGAAAAGAATTAATGAATCAGTGGAAGAATTAATGAATCAGTGGAAGAATTAATGAATCAGTGGAAGAATTAATGAATCAGTGGAAGAATTAATGAATCAGTGGAAGAATTAATGAATCAGTGGAGGAATTAATGAATCAGTGGAGGAATTAATGAATCAGTGGAGGAATTAATGAATCAGTGGAGGAATTAATGAATCAGTGGAGGAATTAATGAATCAGTGGAGGAATTAATGAATCAGTGGAGGAATTAATGAATCAGTGGGGGGAATTAATGAATCAGTGGAGGAATTAATGAATCAGTGGAGGAATTAATGAATCAGTGGAGGAATTAATGAATCAGTGGAGGAATTAATGAATCAGGGGAAAGGAATTCATATGAATAAATGAGTGAATGAACAAGTATTGACGGTATATTTGACGTAATAAAGAACTAATGCTAAACAAGAAACAAAGAGAAATAGCTAAACTAAAAATTTGATGTTGGTATATACGAGAAAGTAGGCTCGTATAGTTCTAGATGGAACTTAATGTTCCTTAACTGTATGAATGTTTTCCTCGTAAAATTCTGAAGGAATAATGTAAAGAAAGTGGCACTGTAAAACTCTTCCTAAAGAATATCCCCCTCAAATGCGGGCAGTTTTTAATTCACCACCAGTAAAAACCCCCTCTTTTGCGAACACTTCTCTATAATGTACCAGTATTTTTATCTCCCTGGTGTCCGCTATATAGGCGTTTTATTTTAGTAAGTTTTAAATTTTTTCTCTTGCCATTTTCTTCCTGTGTCAGTGTCATCTTCGGACTCAATCTATTACACTTAACCGGCTTTTCTTACACAACTGAAAATAGCTTTGTTATGCATAAAGAAGATGTTCGTTCCATAAAATTTCCATTTTTTCAAAAACCGCTTTTAACATGGTCATCTTTCTAATGTCCTGATTTAGAATTCATTTTCAGTTTCCCGCCTCCAGCGATCCTTATAGATGCTTTGTGTTCTGTCTTTAGAGAAATAACAGTGCCCAAGATGGTCGGTTACAATCAAAGTAACTAAAGAACATATGTATAGTTACATCGGATAATTTTACCAAGAAAAACTGAAGGGGGATAATTGATACTTTAATCTGGAAGAAATGTCTTCTTAAACATGGAACCAGAGCAAGAACTCGAATAATTTTCTTTTTTAAAAAAATTTTACCCCCTTCCCCGTATGGTGGCCGGGGAAGATAGAATAGCCCCAGCGTAGTTATGCGCGTCGTAAGAGGCGACTAAAATTGCACTATCCGATCCAGGTGACGTAAGGCTTGCTTTGTAGCATGACTATGGCCCCGGGTCGGTAAAGCAGGTCGGCAAAGCTCTGCCAGCCCAGCCCCTTATGGCTGGTGCTGGTTGTCAGTTTGTCAGAGAGTTTGTGGGAAGTGCGAAGGAGGACAGCGCCACGGTCGCACCCCCTCATACTGGGGGGTAGTCTGAGATAACCGAAAAGGTTCAGTCAGTATGGCCGTGGTTTAGCATTGGATACCCCCTTCCCCCCCCTCTCTTTAAACATAAAATTAGTCAATTTGTACTGCAAGTAATTTGGAGAACAACAACAAAAACTACAAAAAAAAAAAAAAAAAATACCAAATTTATGCAAAAAATATACTGAACTTCAAAAAAAAAAACGTAGGTTACACTGATTTTATTTTGAAATAAAAATACTTATAAACTATTAAATGCATTTGCTCAGTAAAACTTCCTCAAGTGACATACCTTTCGTAAGGAGCGGTTGCGAAGCTGTCTCATTATCAATTCTTGCTCAGTAAGCCCAATCAAAGAGTCGTCATCAACTATCTGATCCAAGAAATCCATTTTGGCTTCTGTTCCAGCAGATGACCTGAAACAGAAGATTTTTTTCATGTGTGAGGCATCAGAAATGCCTATTCTTTTTAAAAATTAAGTAATTTCAGATCTAAATAAAGCTAACAAGGTTATGTACAAACGTATATTAGTTGAAATCTCCCAGTAAAAAATCATGAATAAAAAAAGTCAAGTTTAAAAAAAAAAATTGAAAATTTCTTTAAATCTTTGTGTCTGATAACATTAATTCTGTCGCAGTATTAGTTCATTCCTACTGTCTAGAAATACAGGAAATGTTCTCTTCGAGCACGAATTTCGCAAAAACGTTTAACACGAAAAATCTGCTTAAGATTACATAATTCTAAAACAAATGTTGATTTTAGGTCAATCTTTTTGAATTCTCTTAAACCCATATTATGCAGTGATCTTTTCTTGCTTGGGGAAAAGAGCACAACATTTTTTGTGATGAAGAAGGATGTTAACAATCGGTATGTGTCTTATATGCATAAGGATTGACGAATATGACGCTTGACCAAGGTTTCAGGGGAGGGTTAAAAACTTCTTTTGGTTGTACTACTGTTTAGGGAAGAGCATTGAGAATTTCACTTACGAACATGAGCCAAGACAACTTAGTCCTATTCCCTACCTTTATGTACTAACATGCATAACTTAGTACCCTAAACCAGCGCTCTCCGACCTTTTCACTATTACGGAACCCTTTCATCAATGCCCAAGTTTCAGGGAATCCTAACTTCCGTGTAATTACATTCCTTTAAGTATTTCTTACAGTTAATTCTAGCATTAATAATGAAATATTGATAGTAAACAAAAATATTTCTTTTTAATGAAGCAGGTTGAAATCTGAATTGTGATGACAAAATTCAGGAAAAAAAAATCAGAGTTTCATTCTTTCCTACAAAATTAAATCATTTAATAGAAAACTGCTTAAATATGCAAACAGTTCTACCATCAACCAAGCTATCTGCCTGGCAGAGTGCCAAGAAGACTCCACTCATTTTAAAGGGAAGAACTGCTAGTATAAGGAATGTGCCTCGTTCTAGTTTGTTATATATCTAAGCATACTTTATTTCTTCCGAACTGATGCTATATGCCAGTTTACAAATTTAGTTGGTTTCAACAAACATTGAAGCAAACATTCTGATTCGCGTACTAAATAAACGCGGCAAAGCGAACTTCCCTAAAACTCGAATGGATTCGTTCTTTTCTGCAATGCGCAGAAGTGTCCAAGTATCATCTAGCGCAGCGGTTCCCAAACTGTGGTACGCGTACCACTAGTGGTACGCGAAGCCTCTCCAGGTGGTACACCTGCAGGCAAAAGGAAAGAAAAAAAAAAGGTTAAAACAAAAAAAAAAAATCTCAGGATTGAAGATCGAATTTGAACGATTAAAGTTGGGAGAATGTAGTGCTCAACGTTAAAAATGACTTCCCGTTATTGTTAACAAAAGCATTATTGTTTTTAATTCAGTTCCCAACCACTCATCTTTGGGAAACTGCCTTTTCCCAATATGATATTTGTAAAAAATAAACATAGAAGCTAATTAAATGTCGACCCAAATTTGAGGTTAAAGTTAACTTCTACGGAACGAGATATGACATCCCTTATATCTGCCATGCAGCAGCAACCTTCTCATTAATTTTGCTTTTTCATTTTTTCATATGATAGGTATTTTGTACTTAAGGACGTATTTCTAATGCTATTTAGGAAGTACGTATTAAAAAATATATTTGATATATTTCATATATTTTATTTTATACATACAGCTTTTTTTTATAAACGCTTTTCTCTGCATTAACTATAAAAAATGGTGCGATTGAAACAACCTAGTCGTCATAGTATTTTTCTATAAACTATTAGTGTTCTATTCTATATAATAAAGTTACATTAGCAGCGGACGCAAATGGTTTGCAAGAAAAATGGTGGCACGCGAAAAAAAAAAAAAAAGATTGGGAACCGCTGATCTAGCGTTATTTTATTTCTAATGTCAGTCTGAGTTCCGTTTGCACTTTTGTTTGTATATTTTTTATATAACTCCTCCCCCCCCCCACTCTCTAGTCCCCCCCCCCCCTACAAATGAAATTGCCAAAAACAATTTCTACTATACCTACTATACATTCATTTTCTGTCAAGAAAAACTCCATTTTTACTAGTTTTTCCGAAATAAACGGGTTTCAAGGGGTTAAAGATACCAAACAGTTTCATTTTTAGTTTACAGAGAGTTACAGTACAATCGCGACTTTTGATTTCTTGGGATACCCTCAAAAATGTTTTTTGGCAACTTAGAGAAAGAACTCCAATTGGGAAACTCTGCGTTAAGCAGTCAACTATGACGACGTGTGAAGATGACTCACCAAAATTTTCGAAATACGTTTCTCGGAGAACCGTTCTTCCTTTTCGGGGTGCTTTCTCTGTTCGGAATTTCGATCAATTTCTTCGGCGTGGTCATATCATCAGATTCCGAATCTTCATTGCCTAGTTCTTTGAGAATGCTCTCAGAATTCGTTGGCGTCCGACTGGATTCCTCCGGGGACGATTCGTAGCCAGAAGTTTGCATTGAGGGAATTTTATTCTTATTGCATTTCTCCTCTTCGGAATGATATTCCGGTATAGGCGTCATAGGAGACATCTTGGAAGTGCTGTCTTGGCTTTTGCCCCGCTTGGCAAAACTTGCCTGAAGCAAAAATTATTTATGTTAAGAAATTAAAGTAAAATTAGATAAAAAGGGAAAATTTTCAGCAAAAAGAATCTGCCACCAATAAAAAGGTAAGCAAGATTATAAGTTTGTGTTTTGAAGCATGATTACATTTGGTTAATGAATATATGGGTGCAGTAATATTTTCATGTTCTGACGAACACTTAGATTTTTGAATCTGTAACCATCTTAAACATCATGATAGTCAAATACGCCAATAGTATCCGGTGGGAAGGGGTTTCAGTTTGTCAGATTACCATTAGGCTCTCATTAAAGCTCTGGCATCTGGGGCATTTCACGGCATATATCGTCACATTTTCAAATAGTACCAGCATGTGTACCGGTGGCTGTGAGGTAGTGACGCCTTCGCAGCTCTAGGCCCTTTGGGTTTTTGATTTTTTTATTTGATTTAATTTAATTGTCTTTCTAACGGTTTCCAGAATGTTACAATTTATGTAAATTAAATTGATTTGAACAGTTCTAGAATGTTCTGTTAGTATATATAAGTTGGAAGTTGCTGCTCTCCGGTTGGAAAGTTGGTTCAGCTGTGTACGATCAAGTAGATCGAACGCCATTGCTGTGTAGCCAATAAGTTCTCAAATAATTAAAGTCTGCTCCTTTGCGTTTCTACGGGACAATATATCCTTGTATTCTCTATAACTTTTAAAAACTTTCTAAGACAACAGTACATGTCTTAGATCTAACTCTTGGTGTCTTAACACCAAATGTTTCCAGATTTGTTTAGAAGTTATAGAAAATGCAATATATATGCATGTTGCGAACTCCGCGTACCCCAAATACCGTGAAATGTCCCATCTGTGGAATATGTATATCGCTCACTCGCCACAAGCAGTCATAACTTGTAAAATTTTAACTTTTGAGTTATGACGTTGTTGCAGCCAAATGAGCGATACTGATACTGGAGTATAGTATTGAACCTTTTAGGAATCGAAAAAACATCAGTAGGGACAGGGGTGTATTTATGCACGCTATGCAAAATTAGAGAGGGTCCTCATTTAGATGATGTAAGTTTTGAAAAATAAACTCCAGTCACACATTACTTTACAATCCCTTAGTTTTATTTTAACTATAAATTTTGTATTTGTTTTTTAATCTATTTCTTAAATATGCACGTTCTATTGCGCTACCCTGTACTAGATCAGCACTTATCCGAAACGTTTATAGAGCGCTTCCAAAAGTACCCTTAAGTTTCACATACGAAGCTCTTGAAATATCAGATTCAGTTAAGCTTTTAAATTATTTTAATGGTAAACAACACTGTACTGAATCGTTTTCTCGACAAGGAGAACAATAGGCTAGACTAGTTCACTCTGCTTTAACACTTAATGATCGGGTAATTTTCAAGAAAACGGTCATAAAAGTGCCTATTTTTTTTATCCTTGAAAATTATATAAATATATGTGTGTGAACAATATATATATTCATTTTTAATTTTTTATTTGTTTTTAGCTTGAAATTTTAAACACTCCAGCCCGGAAATATCATGGGAGCGAGAGGGAAGAAGTTAAAAGAATAAAGCAAGGAACAGTGGGTAGTAAAAACTTTTTTTTTTCAGTAAAACTAACAATTCGTGCAAGAAGGTCGATAATATTGCTTTTTCACACTTATCGTGTCCGTTTTAATAAAGACCTCCGTTATAATACGATAACCGAGGCCTCGGTTTTAATTATAAAAGTCATACTTACTCTAGTATAGTCAAGAGGAACTTTTTGAAATCTGTCACCCAAATCGATTTGAAACGACGACAATGGTTTTTCGCTGCTTGATTCCATTTGTTTTGTTGTACCGTTTTCCTCTTTTACACTTGTACAACTTTTCATAGTAGGTTCTCCATATATCGATCTTTTGTGTTTCAACTCAGAAACACTAATATGTTTCATTTCGTAAAAATCTGGTACTACAGGAATAGAAGCTGGAACTAATTTTGAAGTTGAGGAGGGTACTCTTATTGGAACCAGGTCTCCTGCTAACGAGATTCTCGAAGCATCGAAAGTTGAATCCGCTTCCATATCAGAACAATCGAGTAAAACATTTTCAGCTCTAAGCATATCTTGGTTTTGGGTTGCACATGGATCGGCTATCGCATAATGAAGGGATTTCTTCGCCCCTTGTGTGTTTGAAGCATTTTTGGCTGCAATTCCAATGCTATTACATACTGAATATGTATTCGAACGTGATTTAGCTGGATGATCTATATCACAGTCATATTTATTACCGTTATCATAAACCTCAGCCAGTACTTTGGAATAACATTCTTCATTTTTTGCTGCACAGCTGCCACGGTCTTCAAGCTGTTTGGACATCCTGACTTTCGCATCGTGGTATTTCAATTCACTGTGCCCTTTTTTTACAACTAGATTAAGAGGCAAGTCATAGAAAACTTCCTCTTCACTTGGACTCGAACTGTTCTTTTTAAGTTTATGGCCGTCAATGCATGAAAGCACTCTAGCACCCTGATTTGATATGTTCACTGATGTTAAATCGTTACCCTCATCTCTTGAAGAGGGGACTCGGTAAGTCTTGTTCGAACGGTGCTCCGACTTATAACTTCGCGGAATTGTATTTTGATTCAGGTCAGAAAACGATACTCTGGAACTTTTGTGGCTGCTACAATTTCTCAAGTACTTCGGCTTTCGTTGGCGATATATGGTAGCGTCACTCATAGATCTAGATCGTTTTGCCTTTGCCATCTTATAGAGAGCGCAAGCATATAGAGCATCAATAAATTCATCATCATCGGGATTGGGTTGTAAGGGAGAATCATCTGAAGACGAGGATTTCGAAGAATCGAGTGTAGAGTCATGGTAATTTGCTTTTTCTGGGGTGTATACCCACTTGTATGAATCTGTCACATCCTTCTCGATAACCTACAATAGTGTCTAGTTTTAACAAGTATGTATTTAATAAACAATGGAATAAGGTTCATTAAAAACATGAAAAATAAGCAAATTAAGACTGATTGAAATTCCTTGATGACAAATTTTATTCTTCTAAAAGGTATTGAAATAATTAGATCGAACGAAGTCGAGGTTCTCGCAGGAAATTCCCTCTTGAAATTCCTAATTCATGATATTTAGTTTTGAAAAAAGTTTAATCATAAAATATTTTCTTTCAGTCATTTTCGTATACTTCATAACTATCATTATTTATAAATATTACATATTAGTGATGACAATTATTTTACCCTCGTAATGCCCAAGCTGTAGAAATTAGACAAAAAATTAAGGAATATGACGACTATTAAAAGGACAAATTTGAACTAGAATGTTTTGAACCCTCATTTTGTATCAGTTGTTAAATTTGAAAACAACGACAGTCGAAATTTGTTCCGAGAAGTTAAAATTTCGGGAAATTTAGAATTTATTTTAGAAGTTGGTTAGTTGGTGTGGGCGTTGATTGACGCAAGAACCGCAATTCCTTATAATGCGCCTAGCACATAAAGTAGTGGTTTCCAAGAGAGCGGCGACGCTTGCGTTACCGTTTTTCGCTGGAGAGGAGGGAACTGCGCATGCGCGGCTTCAAAACGCAGTGCCTTCCGTCCGCTGCGGAGCCGATCCAGGCTAGTTTGATTCCTGCGTCGTGCGTCGTCGTTTTCTGCAACGTGTCTCCATTTTTGCTCTGTTATAATGTACATACAAGAATTGCTGTTTTTGAGAAGAAGGTGGCAAAATGTATATTACTTTATTCTGATTCATAAACTTTTATGAAAGAAAATAAAGAAAAAAAAGTCGGCTTTAAAAAAATATTTTAATTTATTAGTCTTGAGATTTCTTTAATGAATGAAGATCTGCTTTACTTTCTACTTTGTGATGAATAAAATATTTAATAGTTTAAAAGACTGCTGTTGCAGGAAAAAAAAATCCAATATCAAATTACATTATTTTCTTTTAAGCACTTAATTTTTATTTATTTAATTAATTATTTATTTATTATTTTTTTTTGCTTATATTCATACTTAAGTATGGCTGGAATGGGGGCGGGTATCTAATTATTTATTATTTATTTAAAATTCGTAGTTTATATGTTTTCTGGAAATTGTGTGAGAAGTTCAGATTTTTTAATTGGAAATCACCCATGATTACTTGAATTTATGATAAAAAGAGAAATGCTTACCTGAGGGTTAAGCACTGGCGTACATAAGGGGGTAGTTTTGGGGATAAAACGCCCCCTGAAATAGTGAAGATTGTCTGGAATTTTGCCAATTTTTCTTGTAAAACCAAGAAATTAGCTCACTTTTCCCGAAGAAAGCCCCCCCCCCCCCCCTGAAATCTGGGTCTAGCTACGCTACTGGAGTTAAGGACAGCTTCTCGTGTGGAGAAATCGGTCTTTTATGTCGATTGGAGGAAGCACTTGAAATTTCATCGGAAATTTGGCCCAAGACAAATTTATATAATTCTGGAGTCAGTCGAAAATACTCCCTAAATTTCCGACTGTCTTTGGATAGATGTCTGTTTATGAGCAAATTAAATGCCCCTTCTTCCTTTCTACTTTTTATAATGGGGTTCGTTTCTTCCCGCGGAAGAAACTCACAAAATTGAAGCATTTCATCGTTTTCTTCCTCTTCAAGCAGCATTGCTGTTAATACAAGAGCTTTAAAATCCATGTTCGCTTTTTTTATCAATCACTTTAAAAATGCCCACTATCTGCCGCGCTTCTGCTCCGAAAGAAACGGTTTGGTCAGTTTTTCGCGCGCGATGAAGCGTCTTCTAGGAAACCACCCTTTCCGCTGCAAGACGCTCTCCTCCCCGCTGACGCACAGCAGAGAGACGAAAACGCTCTCTTGGAAACCATAGCTTAAGGGAAAGCTGCGTTACTTTATATTTCGATAGTAACGAAGAAGCAAAAGGAAAACACAAAACATTACCTAATGAAAATTTTTGCCCGAATTCTGTTTTGCTTGCGTAAACGAAACATGTTTGCTTCATCTGACGATCAAGTTGCACATCTGGGTGAGTCTTGCTTTGTAAGTTGAACAAAATATTGCATTTGTTCTAACTAGAGCAGCAAATACGGACTCCTCTTCCTCAAGTGCAATTTAAGCTCTTTAAAATAGCAAGTTATCTCCAATTATAAAGCAATTTGTAAAAATTTATTATTTAAATAAAACAGCGCAAATTTTGAACTTTAGAAAAAAATCACTTCAAGGCGCACTACACATTATTCCATTTTCGTACCAAATTTCTAGTAAATCAGCAAAAGGTTCTTGTACACAAGCCGCTTTTCCACTTCATTACGTGCCTGCCGATTTCATTTTGCTGCCTGACCACTTCCCTCACCAAAAATGTGACAAAAGTCGCCGTCTTATACTTCGTATAAAAAGTTTAATTTCAAAAATAAAGTTAAGACAGATTCTATGAACCCGCCAATTCGTAATGAATCAAGTTTTCAAAATAAATTACTTACATTTGTGGGAGTTATGTATTTTTCTTTATCTCTGCCGTCGGTAATTTGGAAACAGTTTCCAGCCAGGAATAGAATCGCAATCACAACGCAAAGAATTGGTGAGCACACAGAAGCAGCAAAAGCTTAAAATAAATTATCATCAGCTTAAAACCTTTACAACCTTAAAACCATAACAATATTATACTTAAAACAGAGGTTTCGTGCAATAATAAATCGGAATATTTTCTAGAAAAGCAATAAGCTAAATGAAAAAATTAAGTGTAAGTTTGACTGTTATGCCAAGGCTAAACTTAATGGTTACGATCAAGTTCAGCCTTTGTTATGCCACATCACTGTAGATAAGCTTTTCGTTTGCCAATTTAAATGATAAAAAAGATTAGCACGAAACTGAAAGGAGTGAAATACTTTTTCGTGTTAAAAGAATTCCATGTTAAACGATGCATAAGAAAAATATCTCAAATATTTTTGGTGTAGATTCGGTAGAATTCGATCTTATTAAATCAATTTCCAATTAAAATTTATATTTTTCGGCACATACGTTGAACGTCTATGCACATTGATACAGAATTCATCAATTTCATCAGAAGTGTCATCAATTTATAAAATCTACTGGCAGCCAGGGTGGCGTTGTAGTAAGGCGCAGGCCTCTTATGCTCAAATTCGCAGGATCAAACCTGGCCCAAGCCGGTGGAGTTTCAAGATGCAGAAAATCGGCAGCGCCCATGTCGTATGTTTATGCGGCATGTAAAAGATCCCCTGAGTATCTGTTTGGCTTGGATAGTCTCGGCAAAATTGAATTCCTAGTGCAGTTTGCATCAATTAGAGCTCAGGTGCCATCATCTAGAGGAATCTGAGCGTCAAAAATTTGCGGCAATGGCCGCTGAAAGAGTTGGTACCAACCTCTGGGAACGCACTAGGTCTGCAATGCTTAAGAACCAATACTACGCAGCCCATTAGAAAAATAATACAGGCGAACCTCGTTAATTCAAACACGCTTAAAACGAATTACTGCTAAGACGAACTACATTTGCGATCTCAATTTTCTTCGTTAAAGCGAACATGCTTAACTCGAACTATCGGAGAAGTCAAACTCTTATTTGTGGTCCCTACCATTCGAACTTCAATTCAATATGAAACAAACAAAAATCGTTTGGTACTTTTACCAAACAGCGAAAATAAAAAAAAGGGATAATTCATCAGAATGCCTAAACAATTTAGATGTCATTAAATGTTTGGCTTCTGGACCAATTGTTCATAAAAGAGTAGGAAACAATGTGTTATAACCGAGTATTTAAAAAAAAATAATACGATATATTATGCGATAATTTTGTAAGATTTTCTCTTGGTATGCAATTTCAGTTAATAAGCGTTTAAAGATGTTGAATTTTTACTTTTAAAAATTTTTATTTGAGAACCAGAAACTGTTTTGTTTTTTTCCTATGACAAATTCAAAATCTGTAGCATTGATTTGCATATGCATTAGGGACTTAAATCGAGCATTGTGTACTGGAAAATAGCGTGAAATTTCTTTTTTGCTTTCTAAAAAAAGGTATTTCATTGGTTTTCAGATAAGACGAACCACGGCTAAGACAAATTCATTTATTATTACCCCTTATTGGGTTCGTTTAAACGAGGTTTGACTGTAATACCTACTGACTCTACGTACCAGAGATGCCTCTACCCCAAATAGAGGCATTTGCAGTAGTAGCAGATATTTTCGGGTTTTCGCGTTAAAAAATGTTCATTGTAAAGGAGCAAGAAATATTTAGTATCACACCGAACTTTTTAATTTTAACAACAGAATAAATCCTCAAGATTCTCACTAACATCACATTTAGTTTATAATCGAAATGCGTAATTATTGCTGAAACATCTTTAAAACAAAATATCTAGTTTATTTCTATTCAAAAAATTAAGAATTATAACTTTTAGTATTTCCTTCGTATAAAAAAGCATGTTCTAACGCAAATACCCAACAATATCATATACATAAAATGTTACTTGTCATATATGTCAATAGGTCGACAGGGTGGCGTAGTGGTAAGACGCAGGTCTCGTACGCCAAAGATTGCAGGTTCAAGTCGGTGGATTTTCAAGATTCAGTGAATCGCCTGCGTCCATGTCGCACGATTGTGCGGCATGTTAAAGATCCCTTGAGTATCCGTTTGGCTTGGATACTCTCGGCTAAATTAAATACCTAGTGCAATTCTCATCAAATGAGAGCTCAGGTGCCGCCATCTAGGGGAAACTGAGCGTCCAAATTCTCAGTGGCAATGGCATCCACAGACAGTGGTACTACTTTAAAAAATGGATGCCGATTTCCGGGGTATTACCGGGCCGATTACCCATAGGTCTGCAAAGGTTAGTGACCATACGCAGCCCCATTAGAAAGAAAGAAAATATGGGTCAATAGAATTACAATCAATAGGAAAGGTTACCTGTCATTAGAATTCAAACACTTTGAGAATTGTTTAAATTCTATTTTTAGTCCCTTAATAACTGCTAAATATTTGTTCACAAAAAAACAGGCTCTGATCTACCTATCCGCAAGTTAAATTACACAAAAATGTTGCTTATTTCTCTTCGTACAGATTCCAAAAATGCAATATTCCGATGGATGCTGCACTAAAAATGGAGATCGTTGGTTGCCCCCCTACCCCCGCACACACACTTACGCGCGCGAAAACTATAAAGCGGTTTAGTAGAAATATTCGCATTTATTTCTTACCATAGGCCAAAATTTCTCCTGCAAGTGTTGCAGCCTGGTTTTTTCCATTATTCTCCAGTTGTATTGACAATAATGTATTACCTTCACCAAGGATCAGTATTATAGCAGTTGTTGCATTTATTACCAAAGCAGATAGCATTAGCGCTGATACAACATTTCTCTAGAGAAGAGACACAAATATAAATTTCGAATTAAATAGAGAATTTATATAGTACACAATGTGTCAAATAATTTTTAAGGCTAGGTTTATAAAATAAAATAAAAACGAATTATTATATTTTTTTTTAACGTATTTTTATTCAAAATAAGCTTCTTCGGATTCAATACATTTGTTACAGCGGTTTAACAACGATTCGAATGCCTGTCCCAGCTCACATTATGGGGACTGCCACCAAAGCTCATGTCGAAGCTGTTTGAACACAGTGTGTCAAAGAATTTTCAAGACTTCAGCTGGAACTAAGCTTGCAGTGGCACCACCTGCACAATCGAAGATTCGTAAAAGTCTTTAACTATCAGATGATCCACTGCCAAAACCTCAGTTCAGTTGTTTACTATCTTTTTTTTTTTTTACCTTGATGACATTGACACTCTACAAACAGCTTCGAGTCGAGCTTTGGAGGCAGTCCCACAAGGTGAGCTGAAACAGGCATTCGAATCGTTGTTAAACCGCTGTAACAAATGTATTGAAGCCGAAGAAGCTTATTTTGAATAAAAATTCTTAAAATAATATAATTACTGGTTTTCGTTTTATTTTATGAACCTAGTCTTAAAAACTCTTTGACACGATACGTATATCAGCGTTTCCTAACCGGTAGTTCGCGAGGTGTATAAAGGAGGTTCGCGAAAAAAAAAGTATAATGGCGGAGTTTTCTTCTGCTAAACTAAAAAATAACATAATAATAAATTAATGTTCATTTAGAAAGAGAAAAAAATTAATTTTATTAAATTGCTTTCTCGATAATACGGAAAAGTTGTGAAATAGCAAGGAAACAGACGTGCAAATATTTAAATTAATTCATTAATATGGTCCGGTTTACTTTTATTTTGAAATATGCAAAATTAGCCGATAATATTATAAATGTTCATGTTTTAATACATTTCCAGATCTTTTATTTCTTCTGTTTAATCTTGTGTAAAAATTGATGAGTGGAAAGAGAAAATTGTGTAAAAAATTCAAAATTGATCAATTAAAGCATTTCGGTTCTCAAATTGCGTTGTTCAAATCTTAGAAGTTAAAAAGTATACAAACATCATACTCTAGTTACAAATGCACTTTAGATAGAATTTTTTAGAAGCTTTATTTTACAAAAGTAAAACATGCGTAAATAAATAATTAAAAAACAATAGGTTTGTATTTACATCATACACAAACACATATCACAGGATTATTCCTTTCCTGTTACATGCCGTGGTCCGTTCAGGATGATTCTGTTAAAAATATGGCCTGACATGCCTGAGGCTTCATCAGAGCACACAAAAATTTTCAAAATAGACCAATGCCCATAGGGCCGAAAAATAATTCTGCCCAACACAGATTGAGAAGTTTAAACGACACGCGTGACAAAGTTTGCGAGTCAAAAAAAATTTCCTGGCGTGGCAGAAAATTTAAAGATAAATACAATAAAACTTCTTTATAGCGGACACCAGGGAAACAAAAATATCTGTCCGTAATAGAGCGGTGTCCACAAAAGAGGGGTTTTTAAAGCTCAATGCTTGCTAGCGGGGTAATTAAAAACTGTCCACCTAAGAGGGGTGTCTACATTTGAGGGGTGTCGTTAGGAGGAGTTTTACTGCAGTAAATAAAAGAATGGAGAGAATATACTTCCTACAAAACTGAATGATTCTATATGAGTTTATGGTACTTTCAAAGCTTTGAAACAGACTGACAGAGGAAGACTCAACCTGTTTTCTTATTGGATAAATATTGTACTCTCGTATATCTTTTAATTTATTGTTTTTAGTTTCTTGATTATTTATTACGAAAAAAAATGTACTACGTATATGCAAACATGAGGCATTGGATAAAAATTCCATCTCAAGTTACTTTAATGTTGGAACTTTGACAAAATTCCTACTGCCATCCCTAGTTCCTAAAATCAATTGGTGATTGGCCGGGAAAGAAGATAATCGTTTACACCTGTTATCCACATTGGCCACCATTATCCATCTAACAGGCTCTCCATTTAAAAAGTATCCGTTTCGAATGTACGGTAACCAGAAAAATGCAAAAATGGAAACAAGTAGAAAAATTTCACGTCATAATACCGCGAAAAAGTTGCTAACTGCGGGGACTGAAAAAGGCTTTAGATAAAGAAATAAAATCGGTTACCTTCCGATTGCGCATATGTTTTAAAATTTGACCCGACATTTTGAAAAATTCATAATAACGATAATTTGATGATTTTTAAAATTTTAAAATCTGAATCTTTCCGAATGTAATATCTTACATTGTAATAATTCTTATGTATTAGAGGGCTACAGAAAATGTGTAAATATTATTTGAATCCGGCAATCTCTTTCGGTGGCACACTGCCTCCAATTTTAACTGAAATTTTGAAAAAGAAAAGTAAATTTTTGGGTGTTTTTGGTTTTATTTGATGGATTAACGTCCATAAACATCAAAAAAAAAAAATTGTTCTGCGAGAGGATTTATTTTTTTAAATATTTTATTTTTAAATTCAAGCGCAGTAAGCGATACAAAAACTATTTTCTGCGTACGTGCGTCACACTTTAAGAAAATACGTCATCAGAGTGATGACGTTTTTTCATCACCAAGTGGTGGTGACACAAAACTTGGCTACAATAAGAGCGACTCTAAGAAAAACCGGTTAGAGCAAAAATCGCAAGCGATAAAAGTCGAGGAGTAGGACACTTTGCTGAATGAAATAGGACAAAATAAAATAACATTGATGTCCCTTTTGGTACGTTGCTTGATCGACCTTTTACAAATCTAGACTCCATAATTACGTAATAATTTCTATAAAATAATGATGAGAAGAAAGCAAGTAGTTAAGAACCACGTACTACCAGTGAAACCTAAATAATGTCTGGAACTGACGAGTTAAGCTCCACCCCGTTCTTTGCGTGTGGTACTTTCAAAAATAATTTAAAAATCAATAATTGGTTTTCTGAGTGACGTTGTTGAAGTTCAGAGTTATTTTTACTGTCTTAACCATGCTGTAAAAATAAGAAGTTAGCTATAAAAATAGGAATATATAATAGGTCAAAACCCCTATTAAAAATAAAGGTATATCACACTTCAAGGGTAAAAAATACTGCAAACATTTTTTCTCTAAGTTGAATACAAGTTTAAATGTTTAAAAACAATTTATTTTAGACCATTAGTAATTATAAGCATATTTTTTTCCCGATTTTTCCAACTTTCGGCAAACTTTAGGGCACATGAGAAACAAGAACGCTGCAAATTTAGGTCTTGTTTATACCCCGTTTTAATCTCTCCAATTGGCAAGTTTTCCACGGTATTAAAATTGGGATTTTTTTTCTTAATTTCTTCTACACATCCTAAAGTACATAATTATGTCCATAGTCGTGCTGCAATACAAAATTTTAACTATATTCTCTAATCAACTGTAATAGGCGTTTCACTGATAACTTGGGGGGAAAGTCTTTGAAAGTACATAATTGCACAAGGAGCACCAAATATGCAACATTTAACGGTTTTGAATATTTTAATAAACTTCAAATTTCAATCTCACCCTCACTGCGTACTTCGCAGACGATCTTCCTCCTCTCAACCTTGGCCAAACGCTGGCGGAAATTCCTAGGATACTTCCTACCACAATATTCTGTAAATGAAAATGCTTGTGAGAAACACACACATGTAGGTATAAGTTATAATATTACTCGTAGTACATTAAACAAAAATTTACCCCAGGTAGTATACATAGTGTTGATGAGTTCATGAAGCCTATTTCTTATGATGTTAGTTTCGGTGAAAACTACTTATCAGCTCGGCAATACTTTGATTCCTCTTTCATTCATGAGTATTGTGAAAGCCTCTTCGTAAGGAAAAAAAACTGAAGATACGAAAGAAAATAAAAGGAAATTTAAAAAAAAAAGAAACCTGTGAATAATTACGAGATTTTAGAAATTTGCTTACCGAAAGAAATCTCGAAAATGTGGATGATTTTAAAATTTTGCAATTGCAACACTTTAACACGTTGACTGCCGACACGCTGATTGCCAGCGCTGTTTGTAGTTTGTAGATCTCCAGAGGATAGTTTAATTTAATTAAAACATATTGTAACCAAACATTTTATTAAGTAAAAAATTACTAACTTTCTATAAATGTACTGAAAAAGGAAAAAAGTCAGCAACAACAGGACAACTTGTAATTTGGTCTCTCAACAAGTTCACCTACTACGAGTATCTCGTAGGCCGTCAATGTGTAAATTGCATAGCAGAAAAAAAGCAAATCAAGGAATGCTAGTTTCTATTATGGAACATAACTCTTCAAAACAATGTTTGCAAAATCATGAATATCACATGCTACATTCTGAGTCATTTTTTGGTGCTGTTTTTCAGAATCAAAATCATTTGCTAACATGTATTGGCAGATGTATATATTAACGCAAATAGATATATATCCATGCACTTCGTACATGATTCAAAAAAAACCTCGCAGAAAATATTCTAAAATTCTCATAATATGGATCGTACTTCCGCAACACAGCCCAGATCAATTCGAATAATAAGTTGCAATAAAGAATGGAGTGAAAAATAAGCTTTTTTCAACTGAAATTTTAAAAGAGTATTCATTTTTTACCGAACCAATAAATTTTTGACAAATGTATGAACTCTTTCTCGAACTGAAAAATACAAAAAATTACAACGAGAACGTTTTATTTATTTCACTGCATAAATAACAAAACAGCATGAGAGCTATAGAGCTTTACTACACTTTAAGAAAAACAGTCATTAACACCTTAAAGCGACTTCAATTTTTCCATCGGTGGCACTTAGGTCATTCTGCCAACTTATTGAATTTCAGAATATTTTCTCAAAAATCCGGAAAAAAGGTGCTAATGGTCAATATTATTTTGTGACAGGAAATAAAAAAATCACCGTTAAATATTGATAAAATAAATAAATGAACATGAGCTTACTTATAATCCAGTAATAAAATTTAACCCAATTATTACCATTAAAGCCTAAATAAGCCAATCACTATCGTTCAAGTCATTTTAATCATTAAAAAGTGGCGAAACATTGCGTAAATTTAGTAAAGATTCAGTTTTATCAAAAATCGCTAGAAATTCACTAAAAGTCAATAATATCTGAAACTGATTATACAGAAGAGAACAAAATCATAAAAAATGGATCACAAAAATCGTAAAAGCGACCTATTTTCGTAAAAATTACGAAAAAAAACGCAGAAGTTCATCTTTGGTTCTAAACGGTTTTTGAGAATATTGTGAAGAACATTAATTTGAAATTAATTTTGTCATCGCGTAAAATACGAGTAAGCTAATCAGGTTTCGCAACACAAACAATCTTCTTCAAGCTTCAAACTTGGACGCTGATCGAATGAAATTCACTAATTAATATGTATTTTAAGTACTGAACCAGTTATGACTCTTCTAGTGTCAAAAAAACTTATCACTCATTTTATGATATACAACCATTAACTAATTTTCGTTTCAAAAGACTTTTTATGATGAAACATGCACAGCAAATATTTTAGGAAAAATTGCAATGTAAACGTGAATTTTACTTTCCTATCAGTTCAAAACAGGTTAAGGGTAACAGACAAAAACGAACAGATTGCACTCGCTTTCTTATCTTCTAGTAAAGAAACAGTTAGGGGCTAGCAATATTCACATCATATCACTGGTTTTCACGGAAACAACAAAACCACGGTCTCAAAGATTTAAAAGCAAAATTTTTCAACATGTATTTTATAAAATAATACTTACTGAGGAAGCTGTCCAAAAATCAGGTCCTGCCAGTAAGTAGACATACTTCGACTTCAAAAGGATTATCCCAACCATAAACTGTACCACACCGGCGGTAATAAATACAGCCGCAGTAGCCAGGCGGCTGCAAGGTCGCGGACAGATATTCGTCATTTTCTGTAATTCCTCAATGTTCTGAATGGACACGTTTAGGAACTACTTAAGATTATTTAATGCAAGGCACTTGAAAACTACACAAGTTAATTATGAACATTGAATTACAATTAGCAAAAGAGTTCAACTTGATCCGTGAAATCGTATTCAAAAACATGAATCAACAATGGAGGTGCGAGTATCAAACATTTCAACTGCTGGAAAACGCTCAAAAACAAGCAGAAAGAAACTAAAAAGTTCAATACGTGCGCAGTAATGAGAAAAAAATGCGCATTTTATCTGATTGTTACTTCTTCTTCCTAGATACAATACGGCATTAGTTGGGCTCATGGGGCCTCAGTAGCCGAGCAGTCTTAGAGCTAGTTTCCGCTGCCTGCCTGCGAGCAGTGAAGTGGTGATGGGTTCGATTCCCGTCCTGTGCCCTGGGTGTATTCTTGTAATTTCCCCCTTCCATTGAAAAATGCCAATAGACTCGAAAATGTATGTGACCTGAAATGATCTGTGTAGTAAATAGTAAATACTAGAGTTGGGCTCATGGCTTTTATGAATACCAAGACCTTTCGCACCCACTTCGTGAGGTAAATTGTGCTCAAAATTTTTCATCAGGGGAGAAAATTACCTTCCTGAAAAGGACATTTGCAAGCTGACTGGAAAAACTCGCAAAATAACTAGCAAGCGACTCCCCCATTGGGTGTTCACAATGTTTCACAACCATATGGGCAGACCTAAGGAATAGCGACTGTTTCGACGTATTCGATGTGCCGCTTTCCCCTTTCTTTTTTTTTAAATATTAACGTAATCAATTATCAGTATTCTGTAGTGCTGATTTCACGTGAACTGCGACAGGAATGAAATATGTCTGCTGTAATACCACACTGATAACTGACAACGCAAAGGGGTGTGAATTAAATTATGCAAAAATTATTATTGAATGACGAGCGCTGAAAAGCTGCGACAAAGATTTAGTTGCTGTCGCCATCGGAGTAAAATCAGCATGTGGCAACCCATTGTAATGGTAAGTCAAACTAATTCCTCCTCGAAGCAATTTTTGCAATGTTAAATTTGAACCAGACTCCGTTCGATTTCTAGCGGAGTGAGGTAATAATGTCGAATCGTTTTTTTTTTCTGCCTTACGATAGCAGCATGAATGCATACGTGCCATGGTCTCCGCAAAGCATTTAACATAGTAACTGAAATCCTGCAGAAACACCAATGCAATGTCATGTGCACAAGGGAGAGTTTCAGAAGTTTAACTTTTTCCACTAGGAAAATACATAAAGTTCAAGAAAAAGGGAATTCAATTTGTTAACTATAGAGTTAAAATGTGTTTTAAAAAAGTGAAAGACTACGTATTTAAATGTATATAACAAACGTAAATTTGGGCCGTAGTAGCCGGTGAGTAGGGCATCAGACTGCGAATCAGAAGGTTTGGCGTTCGGAATCCGACCCGCTGAAGTTCCACCATCCACCATGTACACTTGGGGGTACGTGGGATACGAGTTTCGAAGATACCAGAGATTTTCCCTTCCCTTCAGTCTTAGGTCTAAAAAGTAAGATGGAGTATTTGTAGTGGCACCCTATAGTGCCATCCCAGTATATAATTTGTATTTGAGCCAAGTCGTATTTCCACCCTTGTGTTGCTCATGCAAAAACGGAAGGTGCCTATCTAACCTAAATATCCAGTTGGTCTTACCACTTGGGGCTCGGTGGCGATGATTCACCGAGTGGCATAAGAAACAATAACAACAAGTGTTTTTCCTATAGTACGCCAATGGCGTAGAGGGAAGCACAAATAGAGTGCAGAATGACAACAGGACGATTTTCCTTACTGCGCAATCGCGACTGCAGCAGCTTTCGTCCGACTTGATCCAATCAAGCTGGATGAAAGCTGAAGCCACGCTTGCGCAATTAGGAAAATCGCCTATATTGTCGTCAAGGTAGAAGATGCTCGTTCGAATTCCGAAACTCAGTGGCATCGATGTTGTGTTCTTGTCAACATATGAATATTTTTGTCCCTTTCACTAATTACTGAGTTGAATTGCTTCAAAAAAGTTCGGAATTCAAAAATATCATGTGGGGGCCTCGGGGGCCGAGCGGTCTTAGTTACCAGTTTCCACCCGCTGCTTGCGCGTAACGAGGTCGTGGGTTCGATTCCCACCTTGCCCTGTGTGTATTCTTGTAATTTTTTTCCTTGTATTGTAATAAACTATCGTACTGTCCTGTTCTATCTGTAATATTGGACGAGAGTTTGAGGCATATCCATTGAGAAAAGCAAACAAACTCGAAAATATATGTGACCTGAAATGGTTGTAAAAAAAAAAAAATATCATGTAAAATGGGAAGGAGGAAAAATAACCAGCAAACCTCATGAAACTTGTAAGGTGTCGTAATGAATGGATTCCAAGCGTAAATAGATTGAAGAAAATCTATGCACCTGAATACTATACTCACAAAATCAATCACCCATAAAGGTAAAGCTATAGCAAGGTCCCATTCAAAAATTTGGTATTACTTCTTCATTTATTTCATTTTCAGGAATTTATTGAAGACATCTTTCAATCATTTCAAAATTTACATCATTTTAAAGCTGAGAAAAAACTGAAACTTTTCTAAAAACTTTCTAATAAAGAGGGTTTTTTTTTTTTTTTTTGAGGCAATGTCAACTTTCACTTTTCTTATTTTTGGTTTACTGCAACCAATAAAAATCTTAGGCTAGGCCATACAGTTTAATTAAGATTTTGTAAATGATGAATTCCAATGCTTTTTTTTGTTAATTTCACAATAAGACAGTGAGATTTCTTTTAAATTTTATTGGCGATTTTCTCTTACCAGATTTGAACGCTGCCCGACGTGTTTTTGTTATTATTATTCTTATTATTAATGTACTGTGTATGGGGGGGGGGGGGGGAGGAACGATAGTTGGACCTCAACCTCAAAAACTTCTACACCAAAATCATCAAAATATTTGCGCATGAAACACCAAATTGAATCACGAAAATTTAAAAGGAAACTTAATTTCTGGTGGGGCGAGAGCAAATAATAATCACTTCTCGCATTTCCAATTCATCTGACAAGTAATCAGTACTTTGCTTGCAGCTATTTAATGTAAAAAAAAAAGTTTCATGTTTTCAACGGCAAAAGTGAATTTCGATACAATTACTGGATGTAACAATCCAAATTACTGACATTTCCTTTTTTGTAGGGCTCGACCGATTTTTTGGCCGATGCCGATTATTCTCCTTTTCCATCGGCCATGATAGAAGAGAAGTCGCTTTAAACCATTAAAACGTTAGAATGCTTGTCAAAAATGTCATTTAAATCATTTGTTTTTATGTTTATAAAAACATAAATGCATTATTTAAGCACCTTAAAACTGTTTGGGGGAAGTTTACATGATAGTTAAAACAAAAAGAATCACTCGCGATTCTAGTAAAGTAATTAACCTGTTTGGAGGTTAAAAAAAAATTAAAAAATGCTATATCAGAATATTTTTAATTCTTTTGTCTTATCTTTGCAAAAAAAAAAAACTCAACAACTATTGGATCGGATCGGGTCTAATTCCCTTTCCTTCAACATTTTCTCTTTATAACACCTGCACTGAAACTGCCAAGTGCAGCTGCCTTTATTTTCTTATTTTTTTCATGGAGAGGAATGCAGATGTTATAATACAGACGAACAAATAATGTGGGTTTTTATCTTTAATGAAATTGTCAACCCCCTCCTCTCAGATTTTTTTCATGATTCCCTCCTCCCCCCTCCGTTTTTAAAAGAAAAGCCGGAACGATTATATGTTTATTTTTTATTATAAAAGTTATTTTATCTAAAAATAGCTCTTTTTCTAAAGTAAAAATAAAGATTAAAAAATTTCGCTCGCACTAACGCAGTGTTCATAACCAAAAATACTGAATATTGCTTTAAAAACATAGACGTGAGATTTTTTTTTTTTTTTTTTGTCATTACAAATGAATGCTGGGTCTTAAGAACTAATTTTATTAGCTTTCTTGTGAGTTGAAAATTACACTGAAATACTTGACCTGTTCTTTATATTCTCATGAGCATAATGTAAGGTCACCGAAATAAACCAATATTTTGAGCACCAGCAGTTTTCTGTTGACAAATAATCTTCTGAAAAACACGTGATCGTTTATAAAAATTAAGATGTATTTTGAAAAAAAATATATCTATTTATATATACGTTGTCAATTTTTGAATTTAATGAAATTGTAGCATTTTTATTAAGGTATTATTCCACCACTGTCGCGCGAACTCGTTTTTTAAGAATTAAAACTTTGAAAACAGCAAGTCGAACTTGGACTCATAAATTTTCGATCAATAAACATTTATACTGAAAAATTGATTCATATTTTTTATCAATATGTTCTATGCTGTAAACTAACAATAAAATAACAAGAAATATTATAAACTGAAAGCAGATGCAACGAGAGTGTTGTACAATAGCAGAAAAACTGCCAACTGTCTAACACGTGGCATCAATGCCAAAAAAAAGAATGCGCTAAAAAAACGACGTATAAGCGGGGAAAAATTAAAATAATTATTGTATAAAAAAAGTTAAGATGTATTTTGAAAAAATATATGCATTGATCAATTTTTGAAAACAAAGAAATTTTAGCATTTTTATTAAGATGTTATTAAATCCTGTCGCGCGAACTCGCATTTTGAGAACTCAATTTTTAAAAATTGCAAGTCGAGCTTGGACACATAAAATTTCTACCAATAAGCTGTAACACGTGGGATCGAAGAAGCAAAAAAAAGAAAGGTAAGAGATAAATGTTTACGCTGGTAAAAATTAAACTTATTATCGTACTTTGATTGAGTTGACTTTGTATTGTTTACAATTTCAGAATAATAAGAAACATGACAAGCTAAAAAAGCAGATTGTACAATATTATTGCACAATGACATCTAATACACGCAGTCATTATTAAACGAAAAATCGACAAAAATGAGGCAACTAACCTAGTGCGAAAACAAATAGTACTCATACGAAACCTCTATTACTTTTACTTTAACATATTCTATTTCTTGAGCATTCTGTTCAAAGAGAAATAATTTTAATAATGAAGGCTTTCGGACAGCGATCGCTTAAACTATTTTTCCGAATTTTTTATCAAATACTTTGTAGAATGACATTATTTTTGTGCTTTTTTTAAAACTGATGTGCTGCCAGTTATTGTATGAAAATAGACATCTAGCTATGGAGAAAAAAGAAAGTTAAAGACAGAATGCTTTCTCGAAAGTTGTTCCTGCGAAAAACATCGGCATTGCATCGGCTTTTAGTTGTTTTTAAAGGCCGATGGGTCGATGTTTTTCTAAAGTGAACATCGGCCGCCGATGCCGATGGCCGATGGCAACTTTGTTGAACAATGGCGCCGATGCATCGGTCGAGCCTTACTTTTTTGTCATAGTAAAATGCATTCATTTTAAAATGACATAACTAATCGATTATTAGTTTTCAACGGAATTACTTCACAAAGATTCGATCATTATCCAAGAATTTATATGGAAAAGTATTGAAAATCAATTAATGAAACAAAATATTGAATTAAGAAGTAAATAAATAAAATAGGCATTGAAAATTGACAATGATTTATTGAATAAATCAGAGGTTCCCACGTCCCTTACAGCGATGGTGCACTCCGTTAAAAAACTACGGAGCGCCCTACTCTCCAAAAAATCGGCAAAAATCCCCCAAAACTTCAAATGGTGCACTTCTGCAGCATTTGAGTTGCACATGACACCCTGGACCCTCCTGCTGTGCCCCTGGATAAATCTCCCTTCCAGGTTGTCAAAATGTCAGAGTTATAAAGCCATTTTATTAGGAGTGCCAAATACTGAATAAGAAAACGAGAAATACTATTTCGGTACATAAATCTTGCTTATTTCAGCTACGAATTCAACGTATGTTTATGGCATCGTGCTTATAGCCTAAATTAATACCAAGAGCAAAATTATTAAACGAAAAAATTACAAGATATAAACAATCCAATAATGCAACATTCTGAATTTGCAAAATGGGAAAATTCCTACTCGTTTGGTTCACACTCATTTTGCACGTCTTTATACCAACTGAAGTTAATCGGTTCTTTTCCAAGTCTTTACAACATATTAGGTCATTGTTATGTCAGTGGAATGTACATAAATTCAGTCTTCAACCATTATTTATCCATAATAGTTATTACCAATTACATACTCACCAAATAATTCAGAAGAATTCAGTACAAAGCTGAGAATGGTGAATGTTATTTTCTAGCTGGAAAGAAACCACCATTTGTTAAATACCAGAAAAAAAGACACTGAACTCACTTCTAACTATTCGGTATTCTACTAATTCCAAACCTACATTAAAGTTTAATTAATCCAATCATGATCACTGATGTCTAACTCTAAATAAATCAAGTGTTTAAGTTTAAATAGCCTAAATCATTAAATTCCAGCCATCAAATATTGGAGAAATCACTGAAATTTGGGGAATATTAATCCAGTTTTGTGAAAAATTGCAAGAATGTCAGTAAAAATTGCCTATTTAAAAATGATTTGACAAATGGAAGAAATCGTAATGTGGAAAAATGTTGTAAAAACTTACCAATTTTTGTAAAAATGAAAAAATTGTAAAAATTGGCTGGTACGCATTTGCCTCTAATACTTATCATCAACTGCAATGCTTAAAATTATCAGGAAAGTTCATCTTGAATAAAAAAAAACTGACAAGGAGAGATATCACTTCCATAAAAAAATATATTTATTTTTCATAAAAATTATGATAACAATATCTACTAAAATATAAAATTTTCATAAAATTATATTAACAGATTTTAAAGCATCAACAGCCCACACAGGATACTCTTTAGATGGAAACATTTTCAACATGAAATCTTTTATGAACTGAGGAAATCTATCTTCAAGTATACTTTCACGGATTGATTTCATTAAATTCATCTGAAAAGTAAAAACAAAAATTAAAAGAATAATAATAATTATAGAAATGAAGAAAAACATAAAAGCATAACGTTTATGGATTACTAGCAGAAATTCAAAAAGTCATTAGAACTTTAATCCTTGTAGTATAAAGGCAGGCCTATCACTAAAGGGGTCAGAAGGGTCACTTGCCCCCCCCCCCCCCCCAGTTTCGAGAATAGAGTGTATTTTTATGAATGCGTATGTATTTTTCATCTAAATATATAAGAAGTGAAATTGGAGCTTTAGATTTTCCTATATACAGCAGAGAGTAGCACATATTTTAGAAGATTTTCATGAGGAAATAATTTGCATCAAAAATATGGAGTTTTAAATGTTTAATTTGGTAATCCTAATCTTAAACTGAATTTCTACAGTGCAATTTCCAAGAAAATAATATCTGTCAAAGAGATATTTGTTTGACTCTCCTTCGACTTCAAACTTCAGGTCAACATCTTAGTTATGCGCTTTTTAAAAGTCAAAAATCGCAGAAATCCATCAGGAGTTTTCACAGGAATAACTGTGAATGAAATAGCACTATCACCAGTTTCTCGTTCTATTTTTCCCAGGAAATTAACAATGAATAGTGATGCATGGCTGCTTCCTTTATCACGAGGCAGTTCAACAGATGGGGTTCAGCTATGGCAACAAAAAGGTGATGTTTCACTTTTCACTATTGAGAATAAAATGTGCTTCTGACAGTATACAGAGTTTATCTTAATAATTTCGCCAGTTTCCTTTCCTTTAAGTTGCAGTTATATCTAAAAAAACTAGCAACATTTGAAGAATTCATTTTTGCTCTTGTGTACATAGTTTGAATTATTTTTTCTGCTTGAGCATAAACATTGATGTTTTTTGTGGGCCTCTATTTTGGGAGATTTTCATAGTCAATACAAAAATAATTTGCATAAAAAATTTGGAGTTTTAAATGTCCATGTGGCTGCAAAACCGAACAAGTCAAAACTTTTTTATTTATGATTGAAAAAGCTGGAAATTTTGTGTGATTGACACGGAGTACATTAGAAAGCTATACCTTAAAAAGAAAAAACGTAACGAGCTTCTTTTTAAATTCCGTCTGAAAGGGTTAACACATAAAATCATAGAGGGAGAACATACTTTGCTTTACTTTGTCAATGAGAATTATATTGCAGAAGTGAGGAACCCTTTTTGAATTAAAGATCCAATTTATCCTTAACACAAAAGAAAATATTAATGCTAACTTTTATTATATGTAGATATAGAAAGAATAACTTTCTATTTAACTATACATCTTTGAAAAATTCCCATCCTAATGCATTCATTTGTACACAAGGTGAGTATCCCTGGTAGTATATTGCTTAAAACATTATCACATTCAGTCAATGCATTGGAAAACTTTTAAAAAAGGAGCAATTTCATTCCTAAAAGAGTAACGTTTTTTATCAAAAATGAAAATTTAAGTGCATTTACAACAAAGCAGTGTTTATCAGAACATAAGAATGTTTTCTTTGTCTCTCATTGTAATCATTTAAGAATAACATAATACTGAAAAAACAAGTTTTTTTTAATCTTTTTCTTTTCTTCTTTTTTTTCACAAAAGAAAATATTAAGATTGGGTAGTGAAGATATAGAAATATCTTCTATTTCTACAATGTTTATTGAAAAATTTGTATATATTTACCCTCATCCCCTAACATTTAAAGTGCCTCTCAAAAATAATGGTCCCCCAAATTGGTTTTAAACCTTGAAAACACCCCCATCCCCTAAAAATTTTGATAGCACAGTCTGAGCCATGGTGGGCATTCCGGTGTTTACCATTCATAAGTATGTTTTTAGTTTATTTAGTTTTGACTATAGTAGGTTAAAAAAAAGTGATAATCACACTAAAAGTTTCCAATGTCTATTAACTAAAAAATTAAACTTTCAGGTCTAAACTTGATTCTAAGTTGCATTTTTTCACTTTATGAGATGTTTCCTAGTCTATACCAGTTTTACAACACCAGGATAGTAATATTAGTGTTCTGGATGGGGAAAATCTCTCCAGTTCAAAGTATCAATTTTATTTGCACTTTCTATTTTTTATATAGTTTAGAAGAGGGTTTCTCAACCTTTTTTGACCGATGGCCCCTTTTACTAAATAAATTTCTCCTGTGGCTCCCCACTCACTAAATTTATATATATATGTTTCTCTGATTGTAAGCGTAATTGTAAGATACACACAAGGATATATTTCTTATTTATAAATTATACAATAACGTATTTTATTTTAAAATTATTTACAAGTATGTACATAATGTTCAATGCGAACCTTGTTCTTGATGCAGTGTTACTAAGTTTTCAATATCAGGTGTAAAACTGGTTAACGCTAATTGTAAATCCCCTCTTTTAACAATATCCAAACGATTTCGCTCCTTAGTTTTCGCATGAAGAAGTCGGCTGAAGGCGGATTCGACAAGGTAAGAAGTGGGAAAAGCAATAAAATATAATTCAGCCTTTTCCCAAAGCTGGGAGTACTTCTTTCTAATTTCATTATGTAGCCAAAAATTAACAAGACCGCTTTTAAATCTTATTTGTGCACTTACATCACCTTGTAATTGTATGATAGATTCTTGAAAAATGGGATAAACATCATCAATATCTGTTTGAAAGGGGTTAATTACCCATTGAGGAATCTCCATATCTAGTATATCAGAGAATCTTAACTTGATATCGTCATATAATTATTTGCAGTGCTCTGTGTATACAAAAATGTCACTATCTTGTAGTTCGGTAAATATCAAACTCAGGGATGAAAAGTGAATCAAATTGCGACGCAAAATATTATTCTTGCGTACAATTCTAGCTTTTTAAGAAACACAGTTATCACTTCTTTGCAGCGAATCAGGTTGAAATTATTCCCTTGCAAATCTTTATTTAGCAGATTTATTTTTTCAAACATGTTTGCCAAATAAAATATATCATATTTCGCTTCTATTACCTTTTCTTTTAACTCATCGTCATTTAAGAATGTTACTATACTATCCCACAATGCAAGGAAACGACGAAGGCAATTTCCCTTTGATAGCCATCGAACAGTTGTGTGCAAAACAAGATGTTCATAATCTTCATCATTATCAATACATAGCTGTTTAAATAGACGATCTTGTAAAGAATGAGATTTTATCAAGTTAACGACTTTAATTGCCATATCAAGAGAGCAATGCAATCTTCCTCCTAGTTTCTTGGCCACTAGATGCTGCCTGTGAATCACACAATGAATGCAAAATATATGGGGAACAATCTTCTTCAAATGTGCAACAAACCCTCTATACCTCCCTACCATGGAAGAGGCCCCATCCGTAACGTAAGCTATGATATTTGTCAAAGGAATATCATTGTTTTCAAAATACTCAGCCGTTTCTCTGAAAATTCTTTAACAAAGAGCATTTCTTCAACTAATATAGCTTCTTTTTTGGAATCTGACATAGGCCATTAAAATTGCACTGCTGTCACTCAGCGTAGTTTCATCTATTTGCATTGCAAATTCCTTTTCGCATAAATTTGTAGTTAATTGGTTTTCTACGTCTTTTGCCATTTCATCAATGCGCCTTGATACGCTAGAGTTACTTAAGGCAGTAGCCTGCTTTAGAAGGCCAAAAAGAAGCGTTTTTTTGAGGAATTTTTTCAGGACAGAAAAAAAAAAGCAAGTCTAGCGAAGATTTTAGATCATTTTATTGCATATTTGAACAAGTAAAAAAAAATTAAGACAAAAATGTTCAAAAGCAGCCGATTTTTATACACATTTGTGCAACACCTTGCAATTGCGGTCTCCGATCGGCGGGAAAGATGGCGCTCGTAATTTTCGTCTGAAACAAAAATGTTTTTAATTTTCATATATTTATCTTCTATTTAAACTGAAAAAAACCCAAAAATTTGAAAAATTAAATATTTTTCTCAGGTTTGAAAAAAAAAGTCTTTTTTACAACAAAAAAATCGTTTCAACTTGCTAAAAAAGTTGTAGAGATTTTTTTTGTCATGAATTTTTTTGTTCAAATAGAAGAGAAAACAAAACTGAAGCTGACAAGTTTTGTTTCGTTTTGTTTGGTCGTCTAGTTTTCTCGCAATCCCTCCCGCCAGTCTAGAAAAAACATAAAAACAAAAACCCGAGAAAACGCGCTTGAAAGTTTACGATCGGAAAAATGTTAATTTTCTATTACTTACAGTGATGATACGCTAATCAGCTATTCTTGCGCCATATACCAAATCGTTTCGAATATATCGTTATAATCTGTATTACAACTTGAGTCGGTACTTCTACGAATTCAAAATATTATTTCGAACGACCTTTGAACCTTTTCACATACATAGTTCGGAGCTGTTCGACGCGCTCCAGCTTCCCGAGTGCTCGCACACCTGCTCGACATCTGGCCACGTTTATGGCTATATTTTTAAAACTATTGAGAATTAGCCTCTATAACTTTACATGCATATTCTTAGATATATTAGGAATCGATTTAAGCAATAAAAAATATTTCGTTTTTTTGAGACTTCTAAAGTAGGCTCCGGCCTTAAAGGAATAGCTTGAATAACGTCTTCAGCATTCTGATTCATTACATTTGAAATTATTATTCGTACGGATGGCAAAATTAAAGTTTCACCAATATTGTGGGGTTTACAAGTTTTAGCGATTAATTTGGAAATCTCATACGAGGCTTGTAACCCCCTTGATTGCTTATATGTTTTTTTTTTTTTTCAAAAAGGTTTGAGATAGTTTTTCGGGACACATACTAATTTTTCATACTTTTGAAAAATGATAATGGTTTGTCCTTCAATTCTTTATGCACAGTTTGCAGATGATGCTTAAGTTTACTGGGTCGCATAGGGTATTCGCACATATTAAGTACAGGGGGATATTTTCTTGCCAGGGGGGCTGCAATGAAGCCAAATGCCAAGTAATCAACAGAGCACTGCCGACATTTTTTTTCGCTTTAGCAGTTGCCATAATTAAGCTGAAACAATGTAATTACAATAAATAAAAACGAAGAAAATAAATGGCAAGAAATTATGTTGAACGAACAGGAAATTGCAAGATGCATATTTAACACTGGTTTTTGTTTCTTTCATACTTTTGGTTTTTTAAAGCGCAATAATCAAGTGCTATACACTATTTTGATATTTTAAAAATGAATTACGGAAAAGTTATGAATAAAAAAGTTATGAAAGAAACTAGAAATAGTTCAAAAAAGCTTCATACCTTAAAACAATAGAAAACATTGTGGATTTTTTCAATTTGTAGGGAGTTTATATATAACTACCATTAAAGATTTTAATAAATCACTTAGTCACATTAGTTAAACTCTTTGATTAATAAAACCTTAGAAATGTGTCTCTGTTTTAAAACACATACTTGTTAACGCCAAACACTAACATGGATACCAGATGAAAACACAGCTTCTAAAAAGAAATGCTCCTGTTTATAAGGAAAGGTTATAATATAAAGTAACAGTAGTAAGTAGCTCTTAGCAATCATTCTGCAGATTAAAATATTTGCTTAGGATTGAATTGAGCTTACCATATAGGAAATGATGCTGGGAATTAATGTAAAAAGCCGACATGCCAGCTCTAATTTTGATCTATATTTAAAGATACACTAAGTAAAAAATAACATATAAATATTTATTTGCATTACAATAACGTTTCGCAAGCCAAAGAAATCGCTTATCAAATGAATCAGTAGAAACGTGTCACTTTATGAAAAAAAGAAAACTATTGAATGTATTCAAAATCCTGAGTGACACATTGGTCACATGACAATTTAATTCTTCTTCATTTGAAAAATATAAAGTTTTAAATTAATTTATGAAAATATTTTGCACAGATAAATTAATAAATGACTTGTTATGTAACTATTCATAATGTGCTATAGTAAAATTGGAGCAATTCCAGAGTATAAAAACGTTTTTACCTTTAAAAAACGAGTCTTTTTAGCAGTAAAATTTATACTGTCAAAATTTACTACAGGAAGTACATAATTTTTAGAACTTTAAGGTAAGTTCGATAATAATTCTAAAAGAAAAATAAAGAAGTAATTGAAAAAAAGGAAGAACTAAAACCAATTTTAAAATGCAACTTCATTCAGGAGCTATGAATTTTGCTTACCTTTCATTCAAAATTAGAAATGCTACTGCTTTTTTTTTCAATATGGCAAAGAGAGTTCGTCCTTTTTATTTTTCTTTTTGTGTGTGTGTGTTATATAATTTATTATTATTATTTTTTACTCAAACACACTATGGGCTTCTCATAACGAGGATCATAAGACTCCTCACTTGCCTTGGCGCAGATACTATAATAACCTTTCACCCCATCTATTTTTCAACTCCTGAAACTAAAAATGTATTGTAATACAATGTAGACAGGATGTCTCGCATACATCAAGGTCTCCAGCTCAAACAAGCAAGTGTCTGAAGATTATATGGCGCTATTTGAGTGATTTACGTTTCGTAAAGAGCAAGAAGAAAACTTATGTGGCATCAAAGGGAATTTTATTTTTAACATTTGTAGTATTTTAATTTTAGTAGTACCATCAAGTATAATTATTCGAGAAATTTTCAGTGCTGTTTATAATGCTAGTTAGGAAACATGTCGTGGCCCACTTCAGGATGTCTGTGGCTCCCCTAAATTTCATTTTCTTTCTGTGGCCCCCTGGGGGGCCGTATGGCCAACCTTGAGAAACCCTGGTTTAGAACAGCGTTTCCCAACCGGTGGTTCGCGAACCCCTAGGGGTTCGCGCGATGCAAAAAGGGGGTTCGCGAAAATAATATTGCAATGGTAGAATTTTTTATCGCTATTGTAAAAGAAAAAATGAAACAATAAATTTACATATGTATTAGGAACTAGGAAGGTATGCAAAAATGATTTTTTTTTTGCAAAAAAGTAGTGGACTGGCATAGGAAGCATACATACAAAATTTGAAATGCACCTATTTCTATTTTTGCCTGATCTCCAAAACTTGTATCACAAATTGGTACCGAATGATTCACTAATGCATTTTTAATTTTTAGAACGTTTGTTTCTTCTACCATTTCCCACTTTTGCAACGCAAGTGCGAAGAACGAATCGGAAATATGAAAATTTACTGCATAAAATTTAAAATTTTTAGCATTATTTTAGGGTAATTACTCATTATACATACCCTAAAGTGTAACCAAAAGATTTTTATTCATTAATTTTAAAGTTGGGTTCACATTTATTGCACTTTATTCCAACTTTTCTGCATTATCGAAATTAGAAATTTAAAAATATGTAAATTTAAATTTTTTTTTAAAAGTTCTGAATTTTGTATATTTCAACCGAAAAGTGGAACTTATCAGGAAAATGATTTTAAAAAAATTTTTTTTTAGGAATACATAGGTTTACTGCCCTAATAATAATTCCAAAAGAACAAATGATAAAAAAGTAATGAAAAAATATTTATAGCTGCATTTTAGTTTCAATTCGAAATTAGATATTTTACAATAATTATGCTTCCATTTCTTGTCATGAAGTATTTCTAGTAAATTTTATAGTTTTGTCACCCATTATTGTCGACTACAGAGAGGGGTTCGCAATTTTGTTTCGGGTCTTTGAAGGGGTTCGCAAGAGAAAAAAGGTTGGGAAACACTGGTTTAGAACATGCGTCATTATACTCAGTAAATAAAGCTTTTTTAAAAATATATAGTGGAGTTCACTCATTTTTAAAAATGAAAATAACTTACCTGGTGAGCCACATTATGGGTGGTGATCATGTGACATGCAGCTGTTTCTTTGGTAATGATTTGGTAAATGTAGGCACGGCTGTAACGGACACAAGTAGGACAACTACATGACT
This sequence comes from Octonoba sinensis, assembly GCA_038502835.1. NCBI lineage: Eukaryota > Metazoa > Arthropoda > Arachnida > Araneae > Uloboridae > Octonoba > Octonoba sinensis. The sequence goes on from CM076602.1 coordinate 57,688,054, forward strand.
CATCAATAGGTCTAAAATCATTTTCAAAAGATTTATTTTTCAAATTAAGTTCTCCCCCAGGAATGAGGGCCGTTCCAAACCTCTGGAAGAAAAACCCAAAGAGTTACTAACTTTATGTATGCATAAAAATACATGAAATTACTGACATCCAAATAAAAACACATAAAATTTGCAATTTTCACACAAAATGTATTAATACCCTTTTTTTTACAAAATAGACATAGGATAATTCAGTTAAAAATAAACTCTCATGTTTAACAACAAAAAAAAAGTATTACTTACAGCAGTTCTGGTTGGAAACACACAGTCAAACATATCACATCCAAGAGCAGAGCACACAACTAAATCCAGGGGAAATCTAAAATTAACAAAAATCAACACTATCAAAAGAAGTAAAAGTTATCTATATGCCTAAGACATTAGTAAATAAGGTACAAGTATTATACTTGAGAAAAAATATCAATTTGCAGTAATTCTTTCAAAACTAATGGCTTTATTTATATTTTTATAAATTACAATATGACTGAACAATGAAAACACATCATACAATATTTTACAGAGCACAATGCTATTTGGCAATTGAAATTTTAAAAATATTGCAACAATTCCCAATGTTCAGAAACTTCTATAAAAACATGATATTTTTCAAATAAAGAACTACAGTCGTTTCCAGTTAATCGGACCACATCGGGATGTCATCATTTCGGTCCTATTAAGCGTCTGGTCCGATTACAGGAATATGGCCCATGTAACAAGACTGGATGTACTATAAGCTATATATTAAAGTGTTTCTATGGTTATTGTGAGGAACACATTTATCGCCAATATACAAACAAGAAATAAAATACTGTTTACGAAATTTATTTAAACAAATTTAATACAATTGTCAGCAGGTGAAAACACAAGTCAAAGAAGCCTTTTACCTACGTTTAACACTTTAACGTACTGATTCAACATGTCCAGATCAATACAAAACAGCTATTAAAGCATCCATTAAAATATAAATTACTTATTTTACAATCAAAGAATTTTATTCAAATTATAATTTAATTTTATTGTACGTGCCGACTGCTGAGGCGAGTAATTTCGAAAATTCCCTTGAACTTTAACCTTTGCTTTAATAGTACCACTATATAGTGGGAATTTTGTTAAACATCTCCCCTGTAAATATTGTCAGATTTTATTGAAAGTTACAGGAATTGTAATCAATGTTTAATAAATTAACTTATGTTTGTTGATCCACTTCAAATCCATTCAACCCGGGCAACTTATGGCTCCTGTTTTATTCTTGCTTTTATTTCTCTGGTCCGATTAAATGGATTTATAGTTCCTATAAACGAATAATATCAGTCTTACGTAATAGGAAAAGGTTTTGGTTATGTAGAGTTTGATCCGAATAAGCAGCTGCTCCGACTATCAGGTGGTACAGTTACGTGGATTCCATTGTATTTACATCTGGATCATTACAATCAACATTTGATTTATTCACAGCAAGGTCAAATATCAACTAAGTCTCAAAAAGACACATCTTTTTTTCTTATTTAAATCGGCTAATGATAAAGGGAATCAAAGAAATTTGTTGCATCTAATTATTAATCTATCTTTGTGCTGTTCAGTGGTGTAGTTCTGTAAAAAAAGTTATGAGGACGGTAACATGTGAACTAAGTTATTGAATTCAAAAAGTGGGGGGAAGCTAATGTTAAAATTTTTTTTAAAGTGGAGGGACACTTTTGTTCAAATAATAAAGTGGAGGGACTCTTTTGTTAAAATAAAAAAGTAAAGGGACAATGTCTCACTGCGACCTTCATCAGCTACACCACTGCTGCTGGTGAAAATTGTTTTTCAGAAATAATTTTAAAATTTTCTTAATGAGGAATGTACTATATTTACATTATTTCCTTATAATCTTGTATTACAGGGTTGCAACAAAAAAAGACAAAAAAAAAAAAAATTCCCCGACTTTTTCAGGTTTTCCAGGCAATTTTAAGAAAAATTCCAGGTTAATCGATGTCAACTAACATTATCAAATATTAACATACATAGTATGTTTTAGGTGTGAATAAAAACGTACCTTATTATTTCAAAAATAATTATGAAAATCTACTAATAATGATTACCAAATTTTAAATGGTTAAGTTGAAATAATCTTAAGTTTATTTACATTTGTTATGAGTAAAAGTTGGAATGCAGTAGAAAATGTTGATACACCTTTCAGTTCAAAGTTTTATATTTTATAGATTTTTGTATTGTCACAAATCGATTAACTTAACTTGTAAACATGGTCAGTAAAATTTATAACACAGCAAAAAAAAAAAAAAACTTCAAGATACAAATAATTTCAAATCACCAAATAATATTGATTGTCATTTGGAAATATTTTACACTAATAAGAATCGCTTTAGCATAATTTCCTGTGCTTTCACTTATAAAAAGCAAGAAATAAAAAATTTTAAAAAAAATAGGAGAATTATCGTTTATCAGACTTGTGATTCACTGAGGAAAAAATACTGAAATACAACAACAGAACGTTGTAAGCTTAATAAAGAACCTTCTATGACAAACATAAATTACTGTGCAATAAAATTATCAAATACAAAGCGAAATTAAGTTGCTTAATGTCAAACAAAAAAAGTGCAGAAGTCCTACTTTCTTTAGAACTAATATTCATACGTAAAGAGTCTAAATTCAGCGCAACCTATAAAAACTAACTCCATTTTTTAAAGAAATAAACAGGTTTCCAAGCATTAACTTTTTAAACCGATGTAACTACTTCATATCTACGATCTATTAAAAATATTATGAAGGTGTGAGGTGCCAGAGAAAAAAAGGATTGCAAAGTACCAAAGCATAACAAGAGAAGAACAAGATTATTAATGCACAATATAAACATATTTGCGTGACACACAGTACTTTTATTTAGTATAATAGAACTGCATTAATGAACTTCTAAGATGAAGAAGAGGCAGTATCAAAAACCTGAGGCTTTTTTTTCTCAAACTTAACAATTGTTTTATAATATTGAAAAAAAAAATCACCCAAGAGAAGATTGCTGAATTTTTTTCATGCATTTTAATTATATATTAAATAAAAACAGAAATAATTGATAATTTCTTTTGTAACAATATTATAATGAGTACTTGTAAGGGAAAAACCTAATGCTAAACACAGCTAAAAATTAAAAATAATAAAAAACTCATTTTAAATTACATACAATATAAATTACACTATAGTATGTTTTTTTTGCATTTCTGGCAAAAACAAAAAATCTACTAGATTATTAATAAGGCTGTAATATGTATTAAAAATTATAAGAAACTGATATGATCACTAAAATTTAAAATAACTTTCAAACATTTCTTATATTTTCGGCCGAATTTTCAAGTGGGCGCGGCAAATTTACGACCATGCAAGTACTTTACTATTATAGAAGATGAAACTTAATAAAACTAAAGCTCAAAGTCATTGATGTCCATGAGACAGAATCGGACAGTAAATGAGAACAAGGAAGTTTTACCAAAGCTGATGCAATCGGATTTCGAAATGCATAAAAAATCGGGACCGACTCTTAAAAGTTAAAAAAAACGGACAAAATGCGTAAATTTTACTCGTATTTTGTGAAATGTTGGCAGGCTACTTTCAAAGATTTTCGCAGAAAAAAATGAGAGAGTTTTTCAAAATTAAAGATTTTCGCGGAAACGAATTCTTAATTTCCAAAATTACCGAAAATACGAATGCCGTCAAAATACGGAAAAATTCAACATAAAACCGCTACTCTCGATTCAAATAGACTTGTGTTCAGAACAAAATACTTGTTATAAAAAAAAGAGGATAAGAAATGGTTAATACTTAAAATATTCAAATAAATAAAATCCAAGCAATGTGCAACACTTAAGGAGTAGCGCAAATGCAGCATGTCCCTTCCAGGAGTGAAGGAATGATAAACTAATAATCTGAATTCCAAAGTGCATGAAATCAAAACCATTTCAATCATGGCCTACCTCACTGCTTTATTACGCTTTTTCGACTTTGACCAATGAAAAAAAATCTTTTTATAGAACTTCAGTTTCGTAAGCACAAACGCAGGCTCCGCAAATTAAGCAAGAGGCATTAACAATATTTCTGTAATAAAAAAAAAGCTTTTTAAATTTAGCATCATCATCTGTTAAATACAAAACTTTTCCAGAAGCAAATCAATTTCATTGCTTTCCCAAAAAAAATATTTTATGAAATATTGAACTTCTGATGCATCACTTATAGACAAAACAATTTTGCCCACAGGGAAAAAACGAATTCAGTTATTCACCAGGAAGGAAGCAGCATTTGGATAAAGCCCGCTTAGCAATGATGTCATGGAGACGAAAAGCTTCTGCAAATGTCCTCAGCAACCACTCGGGTAAGCCGACTCGACTGCTGTGGGTGAGCCCCTGCATCCTTACTTTCCCGTACGTGCAGCACTACAAAAATGAGCGCAAAAGAGCCAAGCGTTGCAGCCTGGACCTGGGCAAAACGAAACGACATATTGAGCGACGAATTGCGCCAGGAAATAAATGGCTGTTTTTATTTTTGGCAACAAATGAAGTTGCACTAACAGAAGATGAAAGAAATTCCCAGACTTTTCCAGGAATTTCAGTGAAATGTGATTTTCCCTGACAATTCCAGGTTTTCTCGTTTTTCCCGGTGCTTGGCAACCCTGTATTAGCTTTTGCAATAATTACCTATTTAGCAATGCATACAAAATCAGAATTAATGTACGATTTTAGATGTCCATTTACTTGCAAAATTTTAAGCATAAATATACTTTTCTAATGGAAAACTATTTTGCTTTGTTTGCATTTTTCTGAAAATCTCAGAATAAAATCATATTGAATTGGTCTGAAAAATAATCCGATTTATATTTATAAATATATAAAAATCTGATTTAAATTAAAATAAATCAAATAAATCCAATTTGTTTCGTTCAAAAATTTCCCACCCTGCTTGTACAATAATCACTTTGCCTTTGCTTTAAATTCAAAACGTAGATTCTCAGTATTTTCAATTTATTATTACTTAAATAACATATACATATATATATGTTCATTTAATATTGTACTCTGTTCAAATTTTTACTGTACGTAAAAAGGATTACGGATGAGTAACATAGATTTTGACTATTGGTTTTTCAAGTACTTAAACACAAATAAGTAAAATATTTACTTTTGTGCAGAAACAGTAAATGGGAAAATGGACATTATCAAAACAAACAGAAAAAATACTGCATAAACCCCTGTTTTGAAGCTACAAGGAAAATCCTTTTCAAAAATTGAAGTTGTGACATAAATATATCATTGATAAATATTATTGTAATAAAATGCAAGGAACAAAAAAGAAAAAATCTTATAATGCACAAAGTATTACCCAACACCCATCAGGTATCTTGGTTTATCTTTTGGCAAGAGATCAGTGCTTAAGTGAACCATTTTCCAAAAATCGTCTTTGGCTTCACCTCCACTTAAACCACCTATGGCATAACCAGCTACTTGTCTTTTCAGAAGTTCTGCAGTAGAGAAATGCATAAGTTGTCATCATACACATAATTCTTATTGAAAAAGAACAGAAACCAAATTGAAAATGAAAGCAAGATAATTGAAAATAAAAATATTTATCTTGCTTTCATTTTCAATTCGCTTTCAGTTATTTTTAAAAACATTATTTTTATAAAGATTACCTTCAGTTTTATTTTTAAACCATCATTTTTTAGAGCTTCATTTGTAAAGGCAATCTCCTCTTTCAAACTAAGACTATGCTGTTCTACAAAATTAATTTTATACTTTATATCATGATTTTACACAAGGTTCCATCATATAACCGATTAGCAAGCATAAGGAAGGAAAGGCATTGTCGTTTAAAAAACCTTTAATATTTTTTCAATTAGTGGTTACATGTTGCATATGATAGCAGGAGCAAGGTAAAGTAGTTACTTTGAGCAAAATATTTTAGGTAATTAATTATAAACAAAAAAAGGTCACCGTAACAGGCTAATGCTAATTACCATTGATTTGACGTTCCTTTATATTTATGATTATTATGCATAAAATAATGCCAAATCTTTATTAGAAAAAGACAAATGCATATATGCAATACAGACTAACAACAAAGCAACCCTGCTAGTTACAATGCATAAATATATATATTTCAGGTCACCATATTCAGGTTATAATGTTGCTCCAGATGTACAAAGTGTGGTAAAACATTCTGAAAACTTTTCTTTAATATTTTCATAATAAAACAAGAATAAACATTTCAAAATTTTTCTGTGAAATGACCCGTACGTAACATATACCTAAGTACTGCAGAATGACAGATAGATAGCTAAATAATGTAGATAGATATATAAAGAAACATTATGAAAACAGTAAGTATAGAAAGATATATAGTAGATATATATAGATTAGTCAGAAAAGAATAAATATAGATAGATAGATATGAAAATAGACAAATCAAAAAATATAGAGACATAGAAATAAATATAGGTACACAAATAAGCAAGGCAGATGGGTAGAGATGGTATAAAATAAATTGTTATGCTTCAGCTAAGATAGAGTGATGTAGGTAGATAGTTTTCCGCAGGAGGACCTTTTAGATCTTTACTACAAACAATGATTTAGGGGAAACTGCCTGTACCGATAATAATTTATAAATAAATAAGTATATAATTCTGCATGAGAAAGTTATGTGTAATACAATATAAATTTTTTAAGGACCAAAAGGGCTCAACTACTATTAAATTTCTTTAATATTCAAAATTATGTATAATCTCTCCATTTTCTGGTCACATTGCGTTTTAAATAGTACAGTAATGACCTTCAAATATTTTTTTAACTACCTTCTGCACATTGTCTCCGTAGTTCAGGATCTAAACCACCTTGAACAATAGGAAATAAATTTTGACTCTTCAGCTTCTTGTGATATTTTATGCATCTGTCTAGCCATCTATAAGTCCTAAAGTTAAAAAGAATTCAATTGTATGAGAAATATTATTACAAAGAATAATTACATAAAATTAAATTAAAATGCTTTTAACAAAGCTATATCAATTACAATTTCTTAATGACCAAGAAGATTGTAAATATAATTAAGTTTAAATTAATGAACAGTAGCATAGCACAAAGGATTATGGTCACACCCTTCCTCCATCCATGAATAATAAAATTCATAACAGTACAGCTCTAATTGAAATATTCTAAGTCTCTAAAAAAATAAAAATAACTATCTATCTATCTATATATATACCCATATATATATATACTATGTATATATATCATACCTGCCAACCCTGGGAGACAAAAAATAGGAACACTTTATGCGTAAAAAAAACCTTTTAAAAAAAGTCCTGTAAGATTATTTAATACATTTTGTTTTTACATTCTTTTGAAATGAAAAAAAATCTGTTTTTACATTCTTTTGGAATAAAATTCATCTTTCATTAAAAAAATTAAAAACCCAAAAGCAGTGGCAGCTATTAAATGGATATCATAGTAAATAAATCACTCTCATTCATTCTTGGTCAAATTTACTATTGATTGAGCTAAAAAGCAGTTCGCTATGCATGGCTTTTCTCATGGTCTGCTTATAAAATATTTTTCTCAGTTTAGAATGTAACCTTTTGTTAGCTAGATTTAGAAAGTCCCTTAATATTTTTGATTAATATTTTTTATTTCATAAAAATATCGTATGAGTACTTGACATCAACGAGAAAACTCTGTTACTAAAATGGATATAAGTGTATTTTAAAATACGTATGAAAATATATAAAAAGTGGAAAAGCAAAAATTATTTTGAGTAAATATTTTTAGAACTATAATATTAATGAGGCTCTACAATATTTAACAAACACAATAACTGATATGATTGCCAACATTTTAAGAAAGACTAAATAAAATGTCTGAAACCTCTGAATTGTGGTAACTCACAAATTTCCCAGCTGTAACCTAATCTCTTCAGTATAGGATCCCCTGATTTGCAGACTAACACCATCCAAAATGCTTTTAACAACTTTTTAGATCAATTTCATTTTCCAAATTATTCATTAACCAAATATAAAGCCTGCTAAAAATTAAGGTTAATTCTTACAAAGTGTAGGTTTTATGAATGAACTCAGATGCATCTTGATTGCAATTTCCGAATGGGTGCGTCAAGTCCTCTACTACAAAAATAAAAAAATTAAAGAAAAAAAAATAATGGTGAACACAAAATTATTGACGTCTAAGTGGTCGAAATATGCAGTAAAGAAATTTAGATTGTTTTTACTGAAGCGGATGCAGTTGGATTTCGGAAATGCGTAAAAAATCATTAGTTAGAAGTATTTCCTTCATTTGGTGCAGTTTCCTTAAAACATCGCCGTTTCGGCGCATAAAACAGCAGAATTTGGGTTTTAGTGCGAAAGGCATAGCTGTTTCATGACAGCAAAAGAGGGGGAAAAAAGGGTACAAAAATTTTCTTTCTTCCCAAAAAATCAGATTTCGGGGGGATAAATCGTATTGGGGTAAAAAATCGGGACGAATCCGGAAAATTCGGAACAGTTGGCAGCTCTGATATATATATATAAGAAATGGAAAATTATTAATTTGAAATGAGGCAGGTGAGTGAAAAATCGCCTGTCATTTGGGGGATGAAAAGGGAACAAATGGCTCTCTTCCCAAGACTACTTTTCAAAGTACAATGTGTAATATATATAATCTAAATGAATTTATATACATTTACATATTCTGTTGTTTTTTATCTATAATATGCATTAAATATAAATACCCTTTGTCCCTAACCGTCTGAAAAAATTTGAAATGTCAGGCTTGAAAGGTGAGTTAATAGAAACTTTTCCCTTTCTAATGCAACCAGTAGAGGGCAAATTTTTCACAAGAGCTAGAGTGTTAATGCTTAATGTTGCTACTACATACTTGCTCTCAATATAGCAATTCACCTCTTTTTATCAATCTCTCTAATATACACAATTGAGTTTTCATGTTATGAATCACTTAATGAAATCTTTCTATTAAAAACTCATTAAAAAAAAACATTTACGTAGAAATTTGTAAAAGCAAAGAAATTGATAAAAGCAAACATAAAAACATTGTTACGTAGAAATAAATAAGAGTAACTAATTACAAAAATTTAAACTCTATGTACTTCATTGACTTTACTAAATATTTTAAACTGAAAATAAGCTTGCAGTCTTTTTTTTTTTTTTTTGACAGATTTGGTTTTTTTTTCTTTCTTTTTTAAATGCATGGGTCACAAAAATTTTCCTCCTTTCAAAACCAAATTTAAGAAAAGTTTTTGTTAAGTAATCCAGTAACATCACATTGTAAAGCTTTTCTCATCTCAGAAATGAATATTCTCATATCAATGCAATTCTCGATTGGAATAACTGCTTTCTAAGGTATGAATAACTTTATAACGATAATATAGAAATCATTTCTGAAAGTTAGGGGAGTCAATTGATAGAGGGCAAAATTAGCTAGTCGCCACAGGGCGACTAGATGAAAAGAAGTGGCGACTAAAATATTACCTAACAATCGCCACTCTCGTCGCCACTTTTTTCTTCCCTTAAAAATTTCGAAGAAGTATACTGCTAGGTTTTAAAACAAGTGCTTTCACTTTCCTATCTTATCATAGTACTGAACCCCAAATTCGCCGTGCTCGGGATCGGCGCTAGGCCGGATTTCGAAATTTGCGGAATTTTGGAACCCAACCCAAAATGATGGATTTACAAGACCAAAAATGGCAGATTTACATAAACATCACAGCTGATATGCACATTTTTACTTCAAATAGCACTGCCTTCTTAACTGGTAGATAAATAAGATACCATTTTTTCCTTGAGAAGGTAATATAAGTAAATCCATGTGTTGATATATTTTTACCAAACAAAAAAATAACTTATTCATAGATTTTAATAAAACGCTCCAAATTACAACTCACAATTCAACAAAAATAAACCATACCCACATGGTAGTTTACCATTTCCCTAATCACCTACAATTGCATGAAAACGGAAATAGAGTGTTTCAGTGTGGTAAGCAATATTTTGTACAATGATCTTTCATTTTTGCATAAGTTCATGTATGTACAATGGCTTTTAATTGTTGGGAGAAAAGGGAAAATATTTTTCCTGAAAAGCAAAGTAAGTAACTCTTGTGAGTTCATCTTTAAAAAATTTAATTTTTAAAATTTTGTTTTAATAACTTAAAAATTAGCACATTTAATTAGGTTATTTAATAATTTTATATCATTACTAATTGAAACAAAAAAGCTTAAAACACTGCTGTGCATTTTTCACCGAGAAAAGTGGCCACTGCTTCAAAAAAAAGTGGCCAGTACAAAATCTACCTCTACTGGCCACTAGTGAAATTTCCCAGTTTTGCCTTCTATCAATTGACCCCCGACTTCTCCCCCCCCCCCCCCCCGATTGCCCAAATGACAAGCCTGTCCCTTACTTAGGTTCTGGAAAGAAATAGAAAAGGGACATTTCTACTTCAACAAGTTAAAAAATAAATAAATATCACTTTTATAACTTATGAAACAAATTTCCCTTGTTGCATAGAGTCCATAGAGTAATACTTTCTATTGCATACAGAACATTTTTAGTAGCTTGAACAAAAAAAAAAAAAAGACTAAAAACCTGTGCATGGCTTCTTCAACTCTAGGCCCCGATACTGTGCTGCTGACTACATCATCTAACTGCATAATGATATCAGCTCCAATAGTATTTTGAATGTCAATGGACTTCTCAGGAGTCAAAAGAATTTCTTTTTCATCATATGGTGAAACGAATTTCACGCCCTCCTCAGTCACTTCTGACAATTTCACTAAAGATACCATTTGATAGCCACCACTATCCTGTAAATAGTTTTAAAAAAGAAGAAAGGAATTTTACCATCAGTTTTTAAATGTGAAATATAGGTAAGAAAAATAAAAATTGCCAAACTCCTTCGTATAGAAAAGTAGGAGGGGAATCTCCCCTTCACTTGAATATTTGAATCTTAGCCCCTATATTGTTCATTGAATAAACTTAAATTTATGTTTACACTGAAAGCACTGCAAAGTTGCAACTGATCTTAACAGATGATTTTTTAAATTGTCTGGCATGGATTCTGAATTTTCCGTGAAATCTCTTAAGCAGAGGGTATACTCTAATTCTCAAATAAATCCAAAAGGTATACACTGCACACCTTCGAATACAGCACAGGATACATGGGAAAAAAATTACAACAAAAATAGACATTTAAAATTCTAAATTCCTTTATGCCTCGCCTCCAAAGTTTTCGAGGCAACTTTTAACTAATGCAAAACCGACTTCTTAGTCAATACAGTCCAATAAAATTGCGATTATATTAAAATATAAATTAGTAATATATATACTTACAGTAAGTAATGCATTTTTCCAATTCATAAATTTATGAAGACCTCCAGCCTTGTCTATGACTTCTTGACCCTTAAAAAAAATCAAATATTTTATGTGTGCATTACTTACACAAAAGTTTCATCAGAAAATAAAAATAATACTAACAAACCAATAATTAGAAATGAATATTAGCCCTTTTATTTGTTTGGTACACTTTAAAAAATTCTTTTTCTTGAATTACATGTCCTCGAGAGACAAGATAGGTGAAATGTCTTCTCTGGAATATTCCCAAGTAAGGGGGGATGGGACCGGTGTGCCCCCAGAAGGTATCAGATATCTGGTATCCTACCGTTGTTTTTAAATATTCGGAACCCGATGTAGCCACTGAATGAAAGATCCAGTTATCCAGGACATAAAATGTTTAAAATATGTACAGAAACTTCGTGTTTCAAACAAGAGACCTGGATATCTGGTATGCATAAGTCGCACAAGAGAAACTGAATGTCAGATTTCCAGAAAAATAAATATTTGTTTTTTCCGAAATCCCAACCTTGATATCTCCCCCCCCCCCCCCCAAAGCGAAATCCTGAGTGTAGCACTGTTCCCAAGCACCGATACAGGATTTTTCTTAAAAGGAGCAATTTGTTTGGGATTTTACCTATCACCCGGAAAAGTTGGTTGAAAGGAAATTATAAAGTTTTAGTTTGGTATTTCATACAATCTTTAATAATACAGTGGAACCTCGGTAGCTCGACACGTTGATAAGTTGACTACCTTGGTAAGTCAACATTTCCTCCCTTAATGGCTGGCCCAATGCCAAGTTCAATGGGCAAAAAACTCCCTAACTCGATACACAATTTCCAGAAACCCCTGTAAGTCGACCTCCATTTTGTATTCTTGGTAACTTCTCTTCCGGTATTTTTTCACGGTGTACAATTCTGAGAATTTTACAGTGATATTTCTTGGTCTATAAATCAATTCTTTTCTGAAAAGTGTTCCTGGAAGATTCCCCTTGTACCCTGGGGATCCTCCCCACTACCCCATGTGTGAGGAATATGTGAATACTGACTCTGAATTGATCACTTCAGGACCTCTAGAAGATATATATTTTAAAAGCTATAAATCAAGCTACAAATCCGTTAAATGCTTGAAAGCTGAACAAACACAAGAAAAAAGTGAATTGTAAATTAGCAAGCTTAATAGTGCTGAGGAATTTATGTTTTCTATTCAGAGGGAAAAACAAACAAAAATTACGTAATTTTTCTCATGAGGTATTATGATTTGATGTACTAAGTTTATATATTTATTTATTTGTAATGTATAACTTTTCAAAATAATAATAATATAATAACAGATAAATAATAAATGGGGATAATTTCATTCAATGGAATAGGCTGTTATAACTTGAATGGTAAGTAAATAACAATACAGACCAATATTAGTAATTGATATTACGGAAAATCGGTAACTTGACACCTGCTTATCTCAACATGTTTTCGTGTTCTCTTGGGGTGTCGAGTTATCAAGGTTTCACTGCACTTGACTGGGGGCAGGATGGGATTAATTGTCCCTATTGTCTCTCCCTGTACCCATGCTTGAGCGTGAATATTCCTAAATGATATGACTTCTTCAACCCTAGACAGACTGACAGTCCAAAGGCAGAGAAGCAGACACATGGAGGTATCATAGTAATATTCATTTTATGAAATATATTAATACACAACTAGTTAACTTACATGCTTATTGGGAACATAGGTATTATGTAAGTACATTGAAAAACCTTTTGTGAAGTGCACATGGTAGGTACATCACTTGGTGATTGGTCTGAGTAATTAACTCAGAACAGAAGTAATGGTTATAAAGCAAGTAGATTTTAGCATATGTAACTTTTGTAAATTATCAAATAAACTTTTTTACAGAAAGTTGAATAGTTTTTTTTTTTTTTTTTTCAAAGTTTGCTACATGCATTTATATGTATGTACATATACAGGGTTGGGAATGAAAAACTATTATCATTAGAAATTAAATTTCTATTAATTTTAGAAAATAACTATCAGGGCATTTTTACAGAGCATCTTTAAACAGAAAATTTATTATGTCCAATTGCCCTCCCACAACTTTTAGAAACGCAATATATTTAGACATCCGTTTATGTATATTGTTGTTTCTTACCTATAATATGCAAACGATATATAGTATAGCCTTTGCCTTAGAGGGCAAAATTAACGGTCAACACTGGCCACAGGCCGACTAGATAAAAAGAATTGGTGACTAAATTATTACCTAACAATTGCCACTTTTTTCTCCCCTTAAAATTTTCAAGCAGTTCTGACTCAGTTAGAACTAGAAGACCAAATTTTAAATAACTTTCTTATCAGAAAATTCATTTTCATAATATTTATTGTTTTATCTTAGTTTTCTATGATCAAACTTTGTTCATAAATTATACATTAATATATAATTTCATTTGCCTGTGGGAATTGACAAAAAGCCCTTATTATTAAAAACAAAATGTGCTAAGTTTTTATCAATGGTTTCAGTATGGTAAGCAATATACAATGATCTTTCATTTTTGCATAAGTTAATGTATGTGCAATTGTTTTAATAATTGGGGGAAAGGGAAAACATTTTTCCTGAGAATCAAAGTAAGATTGTAACCTTTGTGAGTTCATCTTAGAAAAATTTAATTTTTAAAATTTTATAATTATATTTTAATAACTTTAAAAAAGTATTTAATTTTACAAATATTAGCACATTCCATTGGGTTATTTAATTTTATATCATTACTAATCGATACAAAAAAGTTTAAAACACAGTTGTGTTTATCAGTTTTCACCGAAAAAAGTGGCCACTGCTTCAAAAAAAAAGATGCCAGTACAAAATCTGCCTCTACTAGCCACTGGCGAAATTTCTCCGTATTTCCCTCTACTTCCCCCCCCCCCCCCCCCCGGAAAATTTTGAAATTATGAGCCTGATAGAGAGCGAAAATAAACAGATGAAATGAGATCCTGTCTCATACACTTCTCGTAGATATCATGCATCCTATTTTCTTCTTTAGCTAGCATGGGCCCCATATGGAGAAGAATAGACCATGGGAATTAATATCAGGGGACGATCCAGCATCTTTTACAAGTTCTTGTTTTTGAGAATTTTAACACAGAATTGCGTTTTGAAAGAATTTTGTGAAAATTCAAAATTTAAACATATAGTGATAAAAGAATGTATTATTTTTTGGTGTTTATTTAATAAATAAGGCTGAAATACAGTTTACATCCTCACAGGGCTTGGTGATTTTTTTTTTTTTTTTGACAGTCATTTATAATTGGATATAATTCAGTTCAGCGTAACGGTGATCATGTAAGAGCTGGCAACTTTATCTCTCAGTAATTGGTAACTTCAATAAAAAATTGCACAGGTCCATAAACAGCATTTTCACCATAAATAACTGCTGTGTAAAGTATGATTTTTTAGCTCGGAAATTTGTGAAGGGTCCAAAAACTGACCCAAATTTCCCCTCGTGTAACCCCTGCATATGGACCATTTTGTGCAGTGGCGTAGCTAAGGGGGGGTTTTGGGGACAACCCCCCCCCCCCGAAATTTTGACTTAGATACGGGATGGTTTAGATGGACCCCACCGAAATGTTGGTGTCCGAAAACTTTTTTTGAGACCTTAACTCTCTTTACGCTTTATAGTATTCTAAAAATATTTAATTTTTAAAATAACAATGGATTAGAACACTGCTAAAAAAAAAAGACAATTATCGAACCTTTGGGTTGTAGGGTCATACCTAGGGTTGCAAATTTGTCGCAGAAAAAGCCCAAAATTCACGGCAAATTTCGTGAAATGCTCGCGAGAACACAAATATAATGTAATAAAATCTAGGATATCTGCAATGAAATTTATTTTTTAAGTAAGGAAGTACATAAGTGAACAATTTTATTTCTTTCAACTTTATGCAATATTTAGGTATTTATTTAAATGTACAGAATTTTGGTGCTCGCTATGACTTAATACGTTTTTATATGTCGAGAAGGACCATTTAGCATCTGCGCTACTGACGGAACTGGCAAACATCGAATTGCTATTTTGCACAGGTCGGGAAAACTTTTTCTCTTGAATTTCCAAAATTGGGAATTGCCATCCTTCAACATGTGACTCATTTGGGGGGGGGGGGGGTCGAATCATAGGGTTATTGTTAAAAATGGAAGAACTATCAACTTCGTTAAAAAGATTTAAACATTTGTATTGATTAGGATCAAAAACTTCTTCTAAACATGAATGTGATTATCTATAACTGCTTTTATAGTTATTTTTCTATTGATGAATTTTTCTAAATTTTAGGGAAATCTGTTATACATTTTAAAACTTCAGAACAGTATAAATTGCCATTAAAATGTAAGTAAAAAACAAAAAAAATGTCTTATATTTTAAACAATTTTCGCACAAATCGTGGAATTTTTTAAAAATCACGGATTTTAGGAAACAGCTTCAAAAATCGGGGCAATTCGCGGAGCGACAAACTTGCAGCCGTAGTCGTACTACTTTCCTAGGGGTTTCTCCCCTAAATACCTCCACCACAAACCCCTATTATACACTAGAGATGAGTTTGGGCTCACTTTTGTAAGTCCGAGCCCGAGTGATACTGTTCGGCGTCAAAGACCGAGCCCTCCCAACCCCGAAATTATTTTATAAAGTGTTAATAGGTGTGGTGCTACATCGATTAAATGTAGGTTTTTGTTGCTATCGCAATTGGTTCTAATGATTTTTCTTTTAATTTCAAATAAAGAATACAATATATTTTTTAACTATCATCAAATGTTCCAGTTGAGAATAAATTCTGGTGAGCTAAAATGAATGAAAAATGATATTGGAAAATCTTCGGTTTGGCAGCATTTTCGGGAAGTTTTTGATTCGTCGTCGAACAAAACTGGAATATGTTCAGTGCAATTCTTGCAGTTAAGAGACCTATTAATAAGAAGCCCTATTAAATAAGATGTGTCTCTATAGCCTGGAGCAAAATGAAAGTGGACACAGGACTAGCAAAAAACCATTATTAGAATAAAAAAAGGAGGCTGTAAATAGCTTTCAAATGCAACCAAGCCGTACTTTTAACAATAAATTTATCTAAACTAGAATCTTTCCCATGACTGCTCCCAATTCTCCTTTCAAAGCTTCTGTTTAACAATTTTATCAGCTGTCCCTCACTACGTTTCATGCCCAGAGCTTTCATGCCCAGAGCGGAAGAAAGTCCGTTTTATGACTTCTTCCTTTTAGAAGGTGCTTTCAAGCACCACGGGGGTTTGCGTTAATTGCTCTCCACTTTCAACTTAACCCCATTCTCTACTGACCATTCAATAATAACGCCTCAACCGAACAGATATCGTTTACTTTACAGATATACAGAAACAGATGCACTGAACACGAAGATAGGAGATAGTGAGAGTAAAGTGATGAATGTCATTCTCAATTTCTCCTCTCCCTAACAAATAACACTGCAGCCATAAAAAAATTCTCACGTTCTTTAAGCATCAAATATTCTTATTTAAATGGGTTTTTCCGCCAATGGTTGTTTACTTTGCCTATAGGTTAATGTATGAATATTTTACCATGAGCAGAGACCTCCCACTTTCCTCTCGTGCATGCACCCCTTATGCATTGGTGGGTCAGTCTGCACTGATCAGGTTTTGCGCATTTTTTTCAAACCCAATTTATTTAGGGAAGTGCATTGAATAAGAGGCAATAATGAGGTGAGCAAAACCTATCACAAGCTTTTTTAAGCCGAAAGAGAAAATTGATGATAATTGTAATAAAAAGAGAAAGCTGATGCTCTCTGAGGAGTAGGAAGTACAATCTCCAGAATCAGCATTAGTTGCACTAGACACTTCTGAAGGTAATATTTTATTTTTGCCGCTTTTACTACTAATGCATTATTTAACAAGAAGTTCCGTCTAGAACTATACGAGCCTACTTTCTCGTATACACCAACTTCAAACTTATAATCCAGCTATCTCTCTTTCTCATTTAGCTTTAGTTCTTAATTACTTCAAATACCTTTTTCAGCGGTTAATACGTATTCCTTCACTCACTCATTCATTCTTTCATTTATTCAGTCATTCCTTTACTCATTGTATTTATTCACTCATTTAGTTGTTTTTCAATTCATTCCCTTGTTTATTTATTTTATCATTTATTCATTCAAAAATATCCTTAAAAATCCCGACGAATAAATTTCATATGAAAATAGGCTCCCTTAGTTCTGATTGAACTTCGTAACTGTACATATTCTACGTCATAACATCTTTCCGATGAAGCTTGTTCCAAGAAAATTCGTCTGTTATATCATCATTTATATAAGATTGAAAATTCCCTGTAGGCGTTATCTTATTTTTTTTTTTTTTTTTTTTTGAGCTGTTAAAAAATGAATAAAAATTGTTCAAATAAAAAAATTTTCACGCTGAGAGATTCTTCCAATAAACTTGTTCATCGGAACTTGGATCGGATAGAGTTTACTTAATTTGCCCATAGGTGCTATTGTTAAGATTTTTTGAACTATTCAAAAGTAAGCGAAAAATTGTTCAAATCAAAAAGTCAAATATAGAAATGAAATGTCCATGCCGAGATCTTTTGATGCAAAAAAAAAAAAAAAAATTCGGATCGGACAATTCCTTTAAAAGTTAACAGCAGACAGACCGATAGACACAAGTTTTTCCCACCTCAAAAGACTACTTTCAAATTTTTTATTTTCCAATCTTTATTTAAATACTTCACTTATTTTAAACTTTTCTTTATTTTTAACGATATTTTCACGACACATTTAGCCTTCTTTCATGCTTTATTATTATTTTTTTTTAATTTTGACGGGAAAGTAGGCTAAAAATGATAATGGAAAAAAGGTATCAGTTGAAAGCTCTATGTTCTCTGTGACAAAAAAATATTCCTGTAAATTCGTCAAGTTAGGTCCGTTTTTTTTGTTTTAATCATTATTTGAATGCAGTTAGGGGAACGGAAATGTACATAGTCTATACAACGCAACATCGTCATATTAAATACTTTCCCTACAATAAGAAACGAGTGCAAACAAAAAACAAAATCATGTAAAAATTAAAACTTTTAAAAGGGAAAAGTGTAGATTTTTCCTTTTAGAAAGCAATTTGTCTTTATTATTAACCGACTTTCCAAAAGGAGGATGGTTATTAATTGATATCTATGCATGTTTTTTCTTTGTTTGTTTGTTTGTAAATCGATAACTTCTCATTTCATAAACCGATTCTAATTATTCTTTTTTTTTTAAATCTATCGAGGATGGTCTTCCATAGATCCCTTACTTTCGTTTTGCAAGAAACCGTATACGATAATTAAAAGAAAAAAAGGTTTTGGGAGGAAATTTAATAATTTTTGTGCTTTTTCAACCATAAAGTTGGACTAAATGAACCGATTTTAATAATTTTTTAATTCATAGGGAGGGAGGGGGGGGGGTTCGCTTGACTTAAATCTCGTACATCGGTTTGACTACAATTGTTCTTTAGAGGAACCAAACTTCCTCCAGAAGAAACCCCCCCCGAAATTGGGGTCTAGCTACGCCACTGATTTTGTGAACCAGATTTGGACGGAGAAATACACCTTTAATTTATATGCAGATTTTATATAAGTTTTCTGAGGGACAGATCCTGTTAAATCTGTTTCAGCACTTCAAAAAGTTTCTGGTTGAGCAGATTTGTGATTTCACAAGTTAATGAACAAAAGGTAGTTTGTGAGAGGACTTTTAACCTTTACATTAACCTATTGGTCAATATCTTCTTAGTATTCTTAATAAATTGAGTTTCGCTAGCTTAGAACCAAAAAATTTTTACTGAAAAGAGCATCCAGTGTAAAAGAGCTCAAAAAAATTAGAAGTAATTGTTGAGTAATTAAATCTCCCTCTCCCCGTTTGTTTATGATAAATTTATTTATTTATTTAGTTTTTTGCTAAAAATCAATTCTCGGTCCAGCTTAAATACAGACCGCGATAATAAGCAGCAATGTACAAACTTAACGTGTTAAATAGCATGATGTGTAGTTACAAAGTATTCATTAATTTATAAAGTATAATATTTACCGACCGGTCGCATTCCAAGATGGTAGGTATTCGATAACATCAGATTGCAATTTAACTCTTCTATTTGTTCTGGCAAAAGACCTTTCAATGTTCCTTGAGTACCAACAGGCATAAAAACAGGTGTATTTACAACTGCATGAGGAAGGGACAATACTGAAGTTCTGGCTTTTGTAGTTGAGCATGTTTTTAGAATTTTAAACGTAAGCGCGAACTCCGTGCCGCAAGCAGCCATGATGATGATGATGAAACTACAATGTAAACAAAGGAGAATTAGCAGTTCTTCACTTCAGTTTGGTGACCTATGGAGTGCATATAAAATGAGATGACACAATGTGAGACAATTAGAATGGCCTGATTAAAATTTTGCATTTCAACAATAAAATCAAATTTTTTGAAGAGAACTATGCATAACTAAGCAATTTGAAAAGACACATTACAAATTTTTGAAATATTATAGTGTGCAGAACTAATCTAAAACTAGTGGAGCACTAGATGGCGCCACTATTTTTATACTGCGAAAATTAAATTATTTTTATTGTTCTAAAAATATGTGGTGACAAAAAAGCCAAGGGATCTAATTTTTCTTTTTCGTCGTCCGCCACATTTAGTGACCCGGACGTGATTACACGCGACGAATGGAGACCCAATCACCACATAGATGGCGCCACGAGAACACTCGCACTCATCCGCCCAACCGAGGCGCTCGATCACAAGCTCTCATCAGCGCCCGACCGCGGATACGAGCCTTTCAATCTCGCCAGGACGCCTGGCACTGGCGCACCCATCTATGGTTGGTATCGTTCACTCCTCACCTCCATACTGTCGTTCACTCGTTCACTGGAGGGGGAGTATATGTGGCGGTACGATTTGACACCTTCAAAAGCTATCTTCTGTCCTGGCCATTAGGTACCTTTTGGCAAAGCATGGAAGCACTGGCTTACCATCAAGAAGGTCCGAGGTTCTGGCCCTGCCTCCGGCAGACAGCATCCTCCACCATGTCACCTCCATGGCCTGTCGTCGGCGTCCGCCACAGTCCTTTCATATAATTATATTTTACTACTTTCTGTTGCTTTATTTATTTACATTAGTCAAAGGTGGGAAAAAGTACCGCCTTGGGGATTAAAAAGATTCTCAACCCTTCCCGGTTCTCAGTGGCGTAGTTAAGGGGTCCGCCCACTTAGCTGTTTTCTATCAATTTCTTTTTATTTTCAACTTGGAAAAGTGTTTACTTTCAAAAATGCATTCAACGTGTTTTTTAACTGCTAAATACACCATTGCGGTCAATAAATACTTCAAATATTATAACGCCGATAATAAGAATGGCATTCCCCCTCCCCCTTTTTTCTGTTTCAAAGTTGTGAGGATTTTTTATAATGTATTGCATCATAATACATAACTCACGCTCACATCATTTTATTTTTTGTTTTACCTTTTCCATGGGGTGACACCATCAATAACCGTCTCGGGTGTCATCCTTGCTAGCTACGCCACTGTCAGCTCTAAAAATTTTCTCAGAGTATCTAAATTTTGGAGGCCATGCCAATTTTTTAATTATTGAAATATCCCCTGATCACGAACGCTCTATAACTCTCTAAGGCTATCTCTTATTAGTAGCTGATAATACTTTTGAATCCATTCAAAGTTTCATTTGAATGCAGTTCTCTCCTCTGAGTAGGTATTGTATGAAATAATGTGAAAATTTTGTTCTAAGCTCTGTTTGTTGCTTAAAGCAAGTATCTGCTACAATAACAATACGACAACTGTCAACATCAAATACCTTAAGGGTTGGTTACCATGCTTCTTTTTTTTTTTTGGGGGGGGGGGGGAACAAAGACCATTATCATTTTTTTAAATCGCGTTCTCTGTGCGGCACAGCGCAGTTTAACATTTAATTTCCTATTCATATAATAGATTGCTGTGATGCATGCCTATTGTTAAATAATAGCCCTTCATTATAAGACGGCATTAACTGAAATAGCAGAGTAAGTTAACGGAGGTCTTTATCAAAAGAGAACTGAAAGAATAATAAATCTGTTGCCTAAGAACAATTAAGAAATTCTGCCTTTTTGCTGCAAATACATAAGACACAAAACTAGTACCGTGAAACCTGTGTAAGTTGACCACTTGCGGTGCAGCACTTTAGTGGTCAACTTAGCTAGGTGGTCAGCTTATAGAGGGTGAAGATTTTTTTTTTTTTTGTTATTTCTTACACTACGTATTTATTCATTTACTAGCGGTACCCGCACGGCTATGCCCGTATTAAAAAATGAAAAGACCAGTCGGTTTGCCATTGTGTATATAGTAATAACTTTTTTAGGTGTAAATTATGTTATTTTATTAAAATGTATAGCATTCCACATAATTAAAAATTAGCTGCCCACGGCAGTCAGTCAGAGATCCTACACATTTAAGCGTTTTTTTTTTTTTTGTTTTTTACAAAACACGCACAATAAAAAATTAAAAAGGAAAGAAAGAAACGAAACAAAACAAAAAAGAAAATATTTGAAAGAAAACGCATTTTGTTTGTTTAGTTCAAGTACCCACACAAAAAGGACGATTATAATAAATTATAATAGTTTTAATTAATAAATTTTTAGTATAATTAATTTTTATCTATTATTTATTGACATTAAAGCCGGGTCCAGACACTATGCTTTGTACAACCTTTTGTCTACGCAGTCTTAATACTGAATGAAAACGTTGCAGTTTTTTATGCGTCTACATGGTGCAGAGATATTTATATTTCACTCAGTTTGGTGCGATATCGTCATGAAGGAGGTCAATTTTGGCATGGTGTCATGTTAAAAAAAAAAGACTGGAACGTCTCAGAAGTACACGGCGTTCAAAGTGGTCAAATAATTACATAAAATAAATATTTTTTGTTGCCTGTTCTGGTGGTTCGACAACTGCAATCTCTTTATTTTCATCCATGGTATTTCTAGACTGCCTTGGTGTCTCCTGGTCATTTAGGAAATGTAACAAATCAAAATACCAGAGAGATGGCTTGTAGATTTCGTCTCTAGTCCCGGATCGAATCGATTTATTAACTTTTGCCAATTCTTTACGGTAAACACTTCTCAAAGAATTAATTATTTACAACTGTTTCTCTGTTTGCGGTTGCATCAATTTCTTTGAATTTTTCCACTAAACTCTCATAAGCGTCCCCTTTTTTATCCCTGTCACTATACTCCTTGGATTTGGCACGCCAAATGTAT
Organism: Octonoba sinensis; assembly: GCA_038502835.1. Classification (NCBI taxonomy): domain Eukaryota; kingdom Metazoa; phylum Arthropoda; class Arachnida; order Araneae; family Uloboridae; genus Octonoba; species Octonoba sinensis. The sequence continues at coordinate 57,710,745 of CM076602.1, forward strand.
GGGAAACTTTCACATAATGCAATAAATTTTGTGAGAAACTCCCGAGAACATTGCCGCCTGACGAATTGAAACTGAGAAATAAAATAAATCGGAAAACTGTGCTACCATCTACATGTGCCGATTTGTCTGCACAGTTCAAAGACATCTATGCTTTCTAGCTCAGTTACCGCTGCAATTGTACAGTCTTCACGCCGGACTCAAAACTGCGCACTTTTCCAATCTATACGCAACGTTTTGAACTGCGGAGACAAAAAGTTGTGCAAAACGTAGCGTCTGGACCCGCCTTAAAAAAGAAAGACGAAATTTTGTAGCTTGCAGAAACAAACAGCAGCAAGCAAAGCTTTGAAAGCGGAATAAACCTTTCATCCGAGCTCAAATAGGAAAATAACATATGTGCTAAGTCACAGGCGAAAAAAAAAAAAAAAAAAAAAAAAAGAGTATAAATAGTAATAATAAGCTGGAATAACAAAAATCGCTATAAAGAATAACATTTCTTTTAAAAACCCCTGTGCAGTATAGAAAATGGTCCCGTCAAATACATGTCAAAATAAGGAAATCAAAATAAAACTATCAACCGCCTGTGAGCCGCAGGAAATAAATTTCAATTCACTTTAAAAAAATGATAATCAAAATCTAAAAAAATAAATTAATTAATTAAAAATCGGCTGCTCCTCAATATGCTAAAAACCGCAAGCAATAAATTTTAATTCGTTAAAAGAAAAAAGGATTAATAGTCAGTCGGGGATGGTAACAATTAAAATTAAAGTTAATTACCGTGAAAAAATAATTTCGAACTGCAAAGAAAAATGCTTATAACTTCTTTTCTAGGTAATTTAGAGGCTTCGAATTTTCGCACGCAGAGCAAAACTCCTTCCGGGGTAGTTTTTTACGCGCTTTTCAACGGTATCAAGCTCGAAGTGATGCGATAGTTCCTTCCCATAGAAAAGGACTATTTTATGAAACTTTCGGCTATAAATTGGAATAAAAGAAGAACAAACTCGAATTTCAGAAAAAACTCTCCGAGGTGCACACCCCCATGTTCCAAACTAATTTCGTGCCAAATTTCATGAAAATCCGCTGGACGGTCTGGGTCCTACGACGGACACAGACAGACAGACAGACACACACACACACACACATACTTGCTGCTTTATTATTAGTAGAGATAACTCATCAAAATATAGCTACATGTAATGATGTTACTTTAAAACAGTGATTAGCTTTTTTTTTTTTTCAATTATCTAAAATATCATCAAAGAAATCCTGAATGACTTACAATATATAAATCCTGTACAACTTCAAAAGTAAAGTACTTAGTTAAAATTGAGATAAATATCTTGTTACTTATTTGATGGTAAAGATTTCCTAAAAATATCATTAATAAATTTCATAATTTTTCAAAATGGCTAGATCACATAGAAAAAAGAAGAAACTTATATAAAGAATAAAAGTGCTCGTATTAGTTTTCCCAATTTACAAAGAGGTCTAGGAAACTTTATATTGATGTGTCATCCATCCAGACAAATGCTGGTCTAATATTGTAGTATAAAAAGTATCCTGCAGAAATTAGTAAAGTCTGTTTTATCTTTGCAAAAATAGATAAATAAATAAATATAGAAATAATTTGGTGGTCAATCATATTTGTCAACTTTCCCCATAGATGGGGTAAGATGAAATATTTCACTTTTTTTGGTGAAATATTTTTTATAATTGGAAAATGGATAACCAGAATTTAAAATTTTTTTTGTTGAGTATAGCGTTTTAAAGATCTCCCATCAAATTTCAGGTTTTAAATCTTTTCCCTAAGGCAAGGAGAAATTTCTGGGCCAAAAGTTTATCATCTTAGCCCTACTTACCCTAAGATAAAAACTCAGGGTTCATACTCAAATACCCAAAAAAATTTCCATGACTTTTCCAGGTAGATAAAAGCAGAATTCCAGGTTAACGTACTAAGTTTGCGCTCATTTTTGTCTACGACGACACTAACGAAAAAGTATCAAAATTCGAACGGGGATGTCACGCCGAACAATTTTAAATTATTTTTGATAATCTGACATCGCAACGAGCGTAGGTTCTCTCCAAGGGGTCCCTGGTGGGGGGGGGGGGGGGGAAGCCCCGACTTTTCCAAGTTTTTGTCAAAAATTTACATTTTCCCCTGACTTTTCCAAGTATTCCATAGTTTCTAGGTGGAGTATGAACTCTGTAAACTTTTATTGCATGAATACACACACCAAGACGAACAAAAACAAAGCAACACACAAAGTATAATACATGAAATTATTTATTGAAATTTTTTTATAACACAATTGTTCTTTTGAGAATCATACATGAGACAATATGTAGAAGTATGAAAAATGATGTAAATTGCTCTGAAAGTACATTTTCAATTGTCATCATTAATACAGTTGATTATGAAACAAAATAGAATATATATATATATATATTATATATTCTCTACTGAATGGAAGCCCTCAGTTTAAGTTTTTTTTTTCTTTCATCCCCCCCCCCCCCTAAATGTATCTACAATGCATGAAATTTTGTCAGAAAAATTACAATTTAAAAGGTTGCAGCTTTTTGGTTCATGCAAAAATGAGTTTAAAATATCAAAGAACAACTTTCAAATAGTATTAAAAATATACAACATATACAAATACTATATTAATGCAGTTTTACTGCAGTTAGCAAATATACAATCCAAAATTAAATACAATATACAATTATTAAAATCAAATGACTTCATGTAAAATATTAAAAGTTGTAGTAAATACTATCCTATTTCTTTTCTTTTTGTTCAATTTCATTATAAAAGAGTTCCCTATAAAGATAAATCTGTAGTTTAAATATTAAAATATCTTTTTTACACATTTGAATAATATGGATTCTGTATTTGTACATTTTTTTTCTTTTTGAAAACACACGACTGACAGTAGAACACAAATGGAAATAAATACATAGACTTAAAATCTACGATTAATATTTAATTTAAACATTCAGCTAAAATATGATTATAATACAATGACTTTTATGAACTATTTATGATAAGTATGAGCAAGATTTCTCAACATTTCTTGATACAATAATATTCAATATTTTACAAACTGATCAAGAAACTACAAAGTGAATGTATTTACAATAATTAAAAATATCTCACTCGTTTATTCGTCTTTTTAGTGATGAATTATGTAAAGATGACTTATGTTTATGACAGTTTAATTAGCCTCTATCAAATGAAAACCGCCTCTGGAGTTAAATGGGATTGTTGCACTTGTTGCGATTTTTGTTGTTCACCCACTGACATTTGTGGATGCAAGTTCGTTGGTCCCATTGGACTTGAAATACCTTCCGACCAGTCCGATTGAGCAGAATGAGGAGATGAACTCGACCACTGTCCTGGTGATTCTGGTGAAGGTGTAAGATAAGTCTCTGGTCCTAAGAGGTAATGCTGAGGGGTAGCTTCAGCTTGACTATGTTGTGATGGAGGTGTAGGAAAATGATAAGCTTGAGAATAAGAAACTTGCAAATTGTTCGAAGAATTAGAATTCTTTGAAGTATTGAGCATATGATGCAAGTCCGTCATTGGAGGAAAATCATAAGCACTGTTGACAGTTTGTTGAGATTGCATATGTGCAGTTTTCTGATGATGAGCTGCTCTCATTGCAGCCATATGCGTAGGCGATGTTGGCAGAGATGGTCTCTGTTTGCTGAGAGTTGATGTTGTGTATGAATGTGAGGTAGGCACAGTCATGTTTTGAGCCATGCTACTAGGCATGGAGTTCTGACGTGGATGGTTGGCTTTCATACTTTGATGCTGTGACGATTGGTTATTTATCATGCCATTGCTGAAATTATGGCCAGCGAGGCCTGCATTTAAAGCATCCATGCCCATCACACCATATATTTGAGTGACTGCATTGATGCAGTCTTCATAAGACGGTGGCTGTTTATTTGACATGCCGCAGTTGCCATCAACACTCAGTAAATTTGGATGGGACATTCCCATATTTTGTCCATTATATAAAACATCCAGAGGAGGGGGAGTTCCCTCCAAATAGCTTGTGGTGCGAGGCGATTCTAAAGAATTCACCGGGGAAAGGGTAACAGAGCCATCAATTCCTTGAATAAGCATTGGTGGTGGCTCTTTCCTTTTCTTAATGGATGATTTCCTTCGTACACTGACATCAGCACAAAGTAAATCCCCATCTTTCATAGGAAGACCAGCAATAGTGTTCAGCTTTGGCCTTTTCTTTGGTTTAATAGATTTAGTTGATCCAAGCATATTTCCTGGTTGCATTAGTCCAGGAGAACCCATTGGACCATTCGACGGCATATTCATTTGTGGACTTGGAGGTACATATTCATCAAGTAACATCACAATATCACGATGCCTTCTTTCAAAAGCAACATCTCTTGGCAGTCGGTCCATGTGATCAGTTATGTCCCTGTTGGCAAAATGCTCTAAAAGAACTTTAGCAGCAGCATAACTTCCTTCCCGAGCTGCTAAGAACAATGGAGTCTCTTCTTTGATATCTTGGGCATCTCTATTAGCCCCATGAGCGAGAAGCACTTGCACAGCTTCAACATTATTCACAGCCGCAGCCCAATGTAATGCAGTTTTACCTATAAATAGAAAAGGAAGATTTGAGTTCAAATAGTTTTATAAAAATTAAATATACATACATATACGATTGAAGTTTGTTATAGTGATCTCATTTGTAGTGACAACTCTGTTACAATGTCAAGAAATTCTAATCCTTTCATTTACCCACACACTTGTAATGTTAATCACCTGTATCCATCATTTGGATATACCACTAACAATATTCCAGTCCCTTGAAGTATAAATGATGTGTGCAGAAAGATCAAAAGTTCTTACTTCATATATTTTTTAACCACATCCTAATGTTTTATTTACACAACTGAATCGAACTTAAGAGCTCTAACTTTTAATATCTTATAATTAAAGCATAGTGATATCAAATTTTATTAAACAACATGTAAAAACAAAATTCAGAAAAATACCAAAATATAGACAGATTAGTTGACAGGTAACTTTAGTTTGCTATTAGAACCAGCAACAAACAAAGTTTTCTTACAATACTTACAAATTCTAATTGATGAATTGTTTTTAACAATTATGATCACTTTCTGGGGTGAACAAAGCATTTTATTAAATGTTGCATCATGAATTCCTTTATGCACTTTGAAGCAGCAAAGAAAAGCAGCAAATTTTGTGGAATTAAAGAAACATTTTGTTTGCATTTTTGCTAGATGATTATCATTTATCATTATTATAACTATTATTATGAGAGAATAACTTAGAGGTTTCTTCCCAAAAGAGTTGCTCAATATACATATAACTTGTGTTAAAAGAGTTCAATGAATGAACACATTAAGGGATATTTTTCAAGAAAGACATCTGACTGGGCATATCTTTTCTAAACATATTACTTATTTTCATTACTTATACAAACATATCTTTTTGTGGCAGCAGGAAAACTGTTCCATACTGAAGAAGTTGAATAGAAAAAGATCATTTACAGCATATTAAAGTACCAGCAGAAAGAGTTTAAAAATTGGAATAACTTCCTCATATCAAATCGACAACACCATGTCAAAAGAAAATGTTGCTTGAAAAACATAGAGAAAAAATTAAAAAAAAAAAACTTCAGGTGATATGCTACATTTTACACATTTTTTTACATTACATCTCCAACCACGAAGATTTTAAGTTATTTAATTTAAAATTATACCGAAAAACACAATTCATTCATTGAAAAATATTTGCACACTGTTGATGCTTGATTTTAGGTTGGTAAACTGTTCTTAAAAACTGGGGTGTTTGTAAAATCAAGAATCAACTGTGCCATCAAAAATATAAACATACCATGATCATCGGCAGAATTAATGTCAGCATCAGCATTTATAAGAACTTCAACCATTCCTTCGATAGCAAGTCGGGCAGCAAGAACCAATGGCGTTGTTCCATCATGCATTCGGGCATTGAGATTTGTAGCTCGATTACGCAGTAGAATCTGAATTGAAATAAATACATAGAAGTTAATAACTGTTCAAAATATGGAGTTTTACAAAATTCAGCAGAAAAACTTCTCAAGTTATGATGAAGTTAAAAACAATGCATTCAGAAAAAGACATTTCATTACAAATAAAACTGTGTTACCTGAAAAACTCCTTGTGCATCAGCAGCAACTGCAGCATGAAGTGGCGTACGTCCTGTATTGTCCTGAGCATTAGCATCTGCCCCAGCATCTAATAACCGCTTTGCTGCATCAGCTCTTGCATAACGAGCAGCCAGGTGCAAAGATGTTTCTCCTAAAGTAATGAAAAACAATTTCTACTTTATTTTCAAATTCAAATGTGATTTAATGGTTTATAATCACTAACTATAACATCAAAATGAAGCAAGAAGTTATTAAACAAATTTCCTCAAACACAGTAATGAGTTCAAGCCTGCATATATGAATTTTGTAAAGCTTTTAATACTTAAATTTAAATGCAAATAACATTAAATTGTGTACCATTATATTTTCATTTTAAATTTACAGTGTTTTTGCAAAAATTCAGAAGTTTCACATTACTTGATTTGTGCAACCATACTATATGTTATTATGTGACATCACAATGAGACTTAAAAGTTGAATTTAATTGAAACTAACGCATGGCATAAAAATAAAGCAATTTCAATATTTCTCAGAAATGGAAGCATTTTTACTAACACATACCAGTACGTTCTGTAGTCATATTAATTTGTGCCCCTTGCATTAGCAGATCTTGTATCATACTAACTGAACCATCATCGTCTTCAACTTCATCCCCAATATCAAATCCTCCACTTCTAAATGATGCTAACATTAAGGGAGTCAACCCACCTATAAAAGAATTTTTATAAATGTAGATCCATTTATCTGCAGATACACACACACACAAAAAAAAAAAAAAAAAAAAATAATAATAAATAAATAAATATGAAAATATTAGGGATATTCCATCTTTTGCACTTTGGGAACCTTTTGAGATTACTGTTTACTTGAAGGAACCTCTTGTTCAAAGAGCAGAAAAAATAGGATATCGAAGCTTTATTCTAATGCGTATATTTACAATTTGATTGGATGCATCACAATTCACAAAATAAAAATGTTACATTGGCTATCACATGTTTGCTGTAATCATCTTTAATCATACAATACATATTTACAGAAGAGTCAAAAGTCATGAAGTAGCAATATGCAAATATTCTGATGATAGTGGCATTGGGTAAAAAATTCATTGGTAGGCTCAAGTAGTTCATGTGAAAAGATCAAAAAAGGTCAGGTTGTGCACTACCAAACTTTTGCATTTATAAGCAGCTATAGAAAAGGCAGCATGGCTAAATATTTCTTCTGATAGTTAGAGTCAATGCCACTTCAAGTTGCTGCAATTTCCCAAGCCAAAAAGAGACTGCAGTTTTACAAAATATTAGGAGGTATCCTAGGACATTTGGCAAGACAAATTAAAATTGTAAATCATAAAAACTAATAAAACCTAATAAAAAAAATCTTCTTGATGAATAAAATTCTTACCTGGTCCTCTGACGTCTACATCAACACTGTTGGGGTCCATGTCATTGTCTCCTTGAGGTGGGGTAAGAGCCAAGATGTCTGGATTCCTGATATCTGCTGCATCCAAATGCTGTTGAGTCCAGGGACGAGGATCATTATCATCATACTCATCAGTGGTCATGACTGTGTGAGTATCTCCATAGCTGGGATTAGGTGACCGATCATTCTTCATTCGTTTCATCGGTGGATGGTCCATATCATCATCACTCCACTGGCTGCTATCTGGAGGCATGGAGCCATCCATCACTTCCAAATGATTTATTGAACACTGCTTATGAAGATTTCTATAAGAAAATTATAGAAATTAATTTCAATTTCCATAAAAAATTCGGTATTTCATTTAAAACAAGAGCTTTCTTTTAGATTCAACTTCCGGTAAGTAATTTTTAAAAACTTTAATTCTTGTTGTAAAAGAAAAGATTTATTTAATCATTGAACTAATGATAGTGTTCTAACTATGCAAATTCAGAACTTCAATTAATGTTATTTGAATGCATAAAATATTTATAATTTTGAATGCCCAGTTTTTTGTCATTTTGTGTTGCAATTAGTATGAATGGTATATCATGCACATCTTTAAATGTGTTAAATACAGAATATCAAATGTCATATTTATACAGTGTAAAAAATATTTTATGAACATTGCAAAAATAGCTACAGCTTGATTATAGCTTGGAAAGCTATAATCATAAGCATATAAATTCATTAACATTTCCAATTGCTGACATTCTTCATAAAGCAATTTTACGGAACAATAAAATAACACATTTGATAAAAAATTTACATTAAAAATTGACAAGAGACCTTTTAATTTAGCAGCTTTTTAAAGATTTTTAACATTTGACATTTTTTAAATAACTTTATAGAGAAATTTTGACATTTCCTTTATATAGACATGTATGAAAATTTTATCTTAAGACCTATAAAAATTTTACGCAGGAAATAACTTCCAATTTTAAAACAACTTAAAATCAATAGAAAAAGTTAATATATTCGTTATAATTTATAAACTAACTATGATAAATATAAATAACAAACCTCATTTCTTGACCATCAGGACCTCTTCTTCTTGACCGTCTATGTTGTCCACTATTGTTCCTAAGAAACCCTTCAGGAAACCAAGTAATTCCTCTGGCTCTTTTACGTTGTGAATTGAGCAAGACGCCGAATACCAACACAACCAAAATGACGATAGTTGCTCCAATGGCCATGTATACAATATTAGAATAGGCAGCTCCACCAAATCCATCTCGCTCATCAATTTCCGACTCCTGAATCTCTCGAATTGGAAATGCAGTTGATAACGCATGACGAGAATGAGCAGCAGCAAGAAACTGTGCAGCCTACAAATTAAAAGAATTTTTAAAACACATTTAATGGGAAGCAATATAGCAAAACATAGATGCTTACAAATGAAGATATTTTTAATGACTAGTAAGAAAAAGTAATAATGAATGAAATATGTGTAATAAATGGTTAAGTTAAGAGAATGTGAAAGAAACCTTGATTGAGGAGCAAGATTTTGTAAATGCTTTTAGCATTAAAAAAAATTTTTTTTTCCTTTTTACTTTTCCCTGCTGCCCGAATCTTGTTATAAAGCAAAAAGGAAAACTAGCTCTAATTTCAAGTAATGCAATTATATAAGCTACTATTAAAAAAACTATAAAGGCAAATTGGACATTAGAGGGAAAATAGGTAAGCAGCAAATAAGTGCATTAAATGCATTTCTTTTCTGTTTTACAAATAGAAGTAAAACCTCGTTAACGCAAACTCGATGGGGGACGTCGAAACTTTTCACGCTAACCAATTTTCATGTTTATAGGTATTTCGACTCCTGGTCTCTGATCCATCACGACAATTCCACATCTTCATTTTTCTGGTTCCCATCATCTTCCTTGCTGATTTAAATTGGGTCACGTTCACAGCTTAAGCTAAATTCTTCCCTTGATCCCAATGGTGTGTGATAATCAATGTAAAAGTGTCCATTGCTTATCTATCTTGTCAATTCATTTTCGCCACTGATCCTGTCCAAGACATAAATTGGCCTAGCGTCTGTTAGAAAGAGGATTATAATGAATGAACAGCAGGCATTTCACCCGCTTCGCGATTTTCATAGGATTGGAGTGCATATCATTCACCTTTCCAAAGTCAGAAGGACATTTCTAATTAAAGGATGTTCCATTTTTCCCTTCATTTACCTTTTCTTTTTTTCGAGCTTAAAAATTTGCATTTCCTCTTAAGTGGGATTTTGTCCAAATCAACTTTGCCTTCAGCGATAAATTTAGTACTTATTTTTAGCTATATATGACGAGGAATGGCATTTATTTTGCGTTAAGCAAAATTTCGCCTTAACTAGATTTGACTCCTTTCAGAAAAAATGCAGCAAAAATTTGGTTTGAAAAATATACCTTTTTAGCAGTGTCAAAACATTCTCCATTCATCATCCTAGAGCACCGTCTATTGTCAATTTCAAGATGCACTTGAGTACTGCAAAGTAAAAAGTTAAAGTTAAAATATAAGTCTATAGTAATACAAATTAGGGAGGGGGATACATAAAATTTAAAACTAAAAGTCTAAGCAAAGTAAATTTTAAAAAACTACTGTCAAAACAAATGAAATTATTTTTCTATTTATATGCTATGTAATAATTAAGGTACCTCGAAAAGTAATTTTGAATCACTTTAAATGAATACTATAATTGATAATCATGCCAAAATTCATGATTCATAAGGGAGTGTTAAAAAAAATCAAATATTTTTTCGTCAAACTAAACTTACCCAGTGCTTCTGAAGGGTCTCATGACTGAAGATTCAATATCTGGTGCTCGCCACGGTACAATCATAGGTCGATTATTTTCATCCATTTTAAGTCGTACATTTGTTCTTAAGGCATGTCCAATTTCTCTCAAGAACAGTATACTGTTATTCAAAAAGACCTGCAAAGAGTTAATGTTTAGGCTCTAGTTAGTTTATCCACTTTTTTAAACTATAAATAATAATAACTTTCTTATTATAATACTTGAAATATTGTGCATACAAAAATCCCTACTTATTTTTTTTTTCTCACTCAACAACAGACATTTTTCTAAGCATATTTTTAAACAATGACTAACAACTCTCCTTCATATTTAATATTTTCTAAAATCTTGGATCATTATCCATGAAAAAAAAAACATATCTTAAAATACTTATACACAGACATACATTTCAACATTCCATTTGAAATGTAAATTTTGCGAGAAAAATAACATTAAAGCTTTTAAAATGAAAATCATTTTTTAAAATTTCTAAGTTCAAATTCAAGAAATTAAGTGAATATTTGTTAAATAGAAATTCCAGTGCTTAAATTTCAAATGGTAAAATTGTTCTCTGAACATTTATCAATGTACCATAAAAATGTAAAGAGAAGATAAAAACTTACTTCTGGTTCCATTAGAACAACCAGAACAAGAGATCCTGATGCTAATACTGGTGGGTCCGGCTCACAATCCAAACCATCCCAGTTACATTCTAAGTTGTTGCACCCATTATCACAATAGCCATTTCCATAATTCCTCAAGCAATATGTGTCATAGTGTTCACTGTTGAAACAAGTTCAATTAGAACATTTCAAACTCAAGTGGCAGGAATTAATATTTAAAAAAATAATTAATATTACAATTTTAAACTTTGAAAATGTAGCACTTACTTGCAAGGCATCAACATTTGATCACAGTCAAATCCATCGTATAAGCAATCAATGTTATTACATTCAACATTGCACTGGCCATCACGGAAGACATCCCAACATTTAATACCAGCTTTACAATTTTTCCAAGGATTAATGCCTATAAAAATACAATTAAAATAAATTAACTGTTACATTAAAACTTTAAGCACTATTTGCACTCTAATAATGTTAATTTTGAAAAGACAAAAACTGTATACTTAATTCTGCCTAATATACATTTAAATTGAAAATTTAGCAATTTTCATCATAAACATTAAAAAGCTGAAATGCAAAATGTGCAGCAGGAAAAATAAACAAGAGCATGTGTCATTTTTATTTATTTATTTATTAGTTTATTTATTTTTTTATAACTTTTAAAAATAATTCTTTTAAAAAAGAAAAAAAAAAAAGAAAACATACCTAAAGAGCAATCACCACCATCAAAATTGCAGGCATAACTGTTGCACTCTTCATCACAAACATTGTTCCTAGCTTTCTGATCACAAGCATTTATCACACACATTTTCTTTTCCTCCTCTAGGGACTTTTGTGGGGGATTCTGAGAAGGCGGGAAATTCACAATACCACCACCAAAGGATGCATCATAAAAGTCACAACGGAAGCCATTCCATTCTGGAGGGCAATCACATTCAAATTTTCCTGAAACAAAATTACAAACACATACAGCATACACTAATAATATAGTTTTTGCTTCTTATTTACAGAAAAACAAGATCCATACATCAGTCTTAATTGACAGATGGCTTAAAAATTTCTGATTAAATACAAGTTTTACATTCCTACAATGAAAAACGAAACTACATTTTTTAATCCTCTTCTTCCGATCTTCTTGGTTACAAATTTTTAAGAATTTTAATTTAATTTTTTAGACAACACTTTCGTAAAGTGAAAATTTAAATAATGCTAAATATGCTATATTAACCACTTTTTTCTAAAGTTGATCGTCACCAAACTTAGGCACAAATAGCTTTCAAGAGCAAAATTTTGGTTCAAAACATAAGCATTAGTGTCTTACCAAGACGGTCAATGCACTCTCCATCATGAAGACAAGGAGAAGACATACACTCATCAACAATATCTTTCTCACAATGATGTCCTCCTATTCCTGGAGGACATATACAAGTGTAGCCATTTTGTTTTGGCTTGCATTGTCCACCATTTCGGCATGGATGACTGGCACATGTAGTGTTTGTCATGGAACATGTATCACCCCAAAAACCCTAAATAAAAGAAAGAATTGTAAACATTAAAAATAAGAATTCAAACAACTACACTAAATGCAAATTCAAAAGGAATACAGAAATAAAATATTATATTTTATTATTATTATTATTATTTAAATATTGAAATAAAAACACTAAATATATTTTAATTATTCGGAAAAAATTATTTTGTATTGCTTTTAACGTTAAAATGAGACGGGGGGGGGGGGGGGGGGGGAGAAATAATCAGACGATATCCTTTTTTTTAAAGTTATTTATTGGTTAAATAGACATAAACTTGATGAGTTGAAGCAATTTCTTCATATTTTATAAGTAAAGCAAAATTTAAATTAAGCTAAGGCATGATTAATTTGTAAAAAAGATTAACAATGACTAGAACTATAAGCAAGAAATTTAAATTTAGCATGACACATGGTTGTGCATTTAACCAATACAATATGGATGATTAGGATAAGGTGAACAATATAAAACACACAAAAATTATTAACACTTTATTTACTTTGGTAACTAATAAAACTTAATATAAAAATTTAGATTAATTTGCACATATTTACTAGCTAATCATTTCTATAAGAGCTAATCATTTCAGAGAAAGTAAATAAAGGAAAGAACATCTTCACTTTTAGAGTGTAATTTTTAAATTAAGAAATAAATGCTGTAAATATAATACAACATAGGTGCTATTGAAAAGGAAAAAGATATGATGATTCAATACAATGAAAGTGAAAATAAAGCACTGTACCTCTGCGCATATGCAAGTAGGTGATCCATTTGAATTGCTGCTACAAACACCTCCATTCATGCACAGATTGCTAGCACAAAAGTTAACTTTCATTTCACAATGCCTCCCCATATAGCCTGGTTTACAGTCACAGCGATAATCATTCACCAACTGCACACAGTCTTGAGTACCTGGTCGCTTACATGGATCTGAAAGGCATTCGTTAACGTCTCCTTCACATCTGCAAAGAAAAATAGTTTTTGAGAAAAAGGTAACTTAACAGTCATTATATTTTAATTTAATATTGTGATCCGAAAGGAAAAGTTGATCTTAAATTTTAGTAGTTTTTTTTAAATATCAAGTGAATATATGCTCTTTATTACCTAGTTTGTTTTTGTTTGAAGGATGAACAAAAGGAATCTATACACAAACTGATCAATACTTTTTTGTGGGCCCTAGAAGCCTGAGATTTTTCTAGAATTTATTGGACAAAAATTACTGAGAAATTATAAATTTAGCTGGCAAGAATTGAAAGGGTTTTAATTAATACATCTTCTGAGGAAAAAGAACTCTTGGACAAATATAGAAATACTACACATTCAGACAAATACATTTAGAAACTTTCTCAGGATCAAGAAGTTAAAACACATTAACAAGTACAAAATTCAAAATTTTTATTTAAATCCAAAAAGTATATTTTAGGCTCTGATGCGTTAATAAAAGTAGAAAAATTATTTACCTTGGACCAACATATCCTGGTTGACACTGACACTCATAGCCTCCAATTTTGTCAACACATGCACCATCATGGTGACATGCACCTTCAAAGCATTCGTTCACATTAATTTCACATAAAATTCCAAGAGTTCCATGAGGGCAAGAGCATACAAATTTGTTAACCAAATCATGACAAGTTCCTCCATTGCGACAAGGATTAGGGTCACAGTCATTGATATTGTACTCACAGTTCAAACCTATAAGAAAAACATTATAAATGCTCAAATAAGTAAAAACTAGAGTTTTAAACTAAATTCAAACAAATTCTTATAAATATCTTGGAAAGCTTGAAAACATTTGTGGCAAAAATATTTAAATACATTTTCTTTATTCACACATCCCATAAATCTAACCTTTGAAAATCAAGTGCTTAAAGTAGAACAAACCTCACTAAATTAAAAGTTTTACGATTTTTTGTTTTTTGTAAAACTGGGATGAGATAAGAATATTAAGTTTAGCAACGACTATATTTACTTTTAGCCATGCACTATTGTTACAATACCTGTTATCTGCCACTAGATACATAATTCGGTTTTTAAAATTGTTCTTTAAAAAGACGGAACCATATTAAGAAGTTTAGCACTTAACATGTTTTAAGGGTTCATAGCAGTTTAATTGTGCCCATTTAAAGTAGTTTAGGCAGCAAAATATATATGAAGTTATTCCCTTTCTTATAATATATTCAAAAAGAAGCAGTTCTCCAACAAAACAAGATAAGCATGGATAGATTTAGGACTGAGGCCCTTGACAAAGGAGTGGGAGAGACTTTTTCTTTCTTTTAATTTAGGGTAATATTAATTATCTTTTTTAAAGTCATCCCAAAAAGACTAATGACAGCACCAGTTTATCGCCCCCCCCCCCCTCAATAAATCGGCCGTTGAGTAGAAAAATCGAGTGTTTCTTCAAAAAATTTCAAATGTTTAAAAGTTTGCTTCAAAAGTTAAGAAATTGATATAAGCTCCAAAAACATCACAAGAAAAATTCCTTTTATGAACAAAATAAAAATATTCAATTCTAATATCTTGCTATCGTGGATAGACTTCACTCATAAATAAATTTTAAATTTCAAAATGTGAAGTAGCTTCCAATAATATAGCATTGATGAGACAGATAAATGATATATAATCAATCTTTTAAATCCAATTCAAAATTACTTCCCTAAAAATCTAATAAACATAAGATTAAACATAAGATTAACAGCCATGAAACCAGATCATTAGATGAATATTTTCTAAAATATTCCATTTGTCATGAATGTTTATCATAATTTTTGAAATGACCATTTTCAAATCCTTACCTTGGAATCCAGGAGGACATTCACAGGAGTACTGACCAATAAGGTCTGTACAAGTAGCTCCATTTTGGCATGGTTGAGAGTTACACTCGTTGATTTCATGCTGACAATAACTTCCATCATATCCAGCAGCACAAGTACACCTGTGACTGTTTCCAATATTTTCACAGGAACCTCCATTTTTGCAGAGATCTTGTACATCAATACCTTCAAATAAAAATAATTTACAAAAAAATGAATATATGTGTCAAAACAATGATATATAACTAATAAAAATCAAGGTTTCTCCTGATAAGACAAAAAAGCTCAAATGTAAAATAAAAAATGATTCATTACGAAATCAGCATGAACACCTGCTAAGTATTAACTTGATGCAAAACTCTAAAAAATTTGATGAACATGTCTACTAATGAAATAGTTTTTTTTTTGTAAAAGGAAAATTAAGTAAATAGGCATGACTATTATATTCCATTAACCTCAATACTCCAACACAATGTAAAATAAGTTCGTCCCATGGTTTAGTACAAAGGTGCGATAAAAAATGACTCAAGTAGAAGATGTAGAGAAAAATCAACAATGAATAACAAATAAGATTTCATCTCTGTATGTTTTATTTTGACTTATAAGCATGCAATGGTTATGATACTTCAGAAGGATATTTTTCAAATACATACCTTTCTGAGCAGCTGCATCAGAGCATGAGACCATTGAAACATCACAAAGCATTCCAGTCCATCCAGGCAGACAAGTGCAACCATAAGTGTTGTTCAGCTGCATACAAGTAGCCCCATTCATACAAGGTTTTGTACTACACCAGTCGACAAATGTCTGAAGAAATAGAAATGAATAATGATATTAGTAAAACACAGTATTTTTAAATTTTGTTCTTTCATCACTATTTTGTCCATAGAATGTTTGTTCTTAAAAATTATTTACTAATGATCATGCATTAGATATTCCACCTTCCAAAATTGATGCAAATTAGTTAAAAATGTAGTATGACGCTCATGACAGCTTGAAACATCGATTTCATGCATATCAATAAATGTCAAGCTTATGATCTGATCATCAGTTAACCTAATGTTTCATGGACACAATAAATTATCAGCAACATTCCCCCTCCCTAATCAACATTAGAAAGAAGAGCAAGAGATAAGCATGAAATGAGAAATTACTGATAGGTGGGCGAGTGGCCTAAAATTATTGCTCTTGTAATTCAGATAAGGAAGGGTAATTTGTTACAGACTTTTTAGGTGCAATAATCATATCAAGGTTACCAAAATCAATAGGACAAACTTAATGTATTAGTATGAAAAAGAGCCTTATTAAGCTACTTCAAACAATTTAAATTTTAAAAACTACACATTCAACTCATAATAATGAAATACTAAACTCACATCACAATGTAGTCCGGTGTAGCCAAATGGGCAATGGCAGGTGTAGTATCCAACATGGTCAATGCAAGTTCCTCCACTTTGACATGGCTGTGAGTCACATTCATTGATGTGAAACTGGCAGTTGGAACCAGTGTAACCTGGTGTACATTGACACACATAGCTGTTGATGCCATCAAGGCATGTTCCACCATTCATGCAAGAACTATGAAATAAGAAGAAAGAATTAGAAAAAATGAATACTTAAAAAAATTTGATCACAAGAAAAAGAATTATCTTGTTTAATTTAAGAATTCAAAAAGTTTGACATATATCACTGATGAAATTTATAATTGTGATCTATAAAGCAGATACAACCCATAAATAAAGGCAAAGAAAACTTTTGGACATCACACCAAAACGAACCAAACACAGTATGGATACACACAAATAAAACTTTTGCATCAAAACAATGATGTCACTGCTTTAAACAAATTTTATTTGTGCATTACTCATGCTGGTTTTACTTTGCATTTAAATGCAATTTATGTTTATAAACCAAAATTGATTCTTATACACAATTTTTAAAAATACAAATCAAGTTTGCAATAAGAATTTTCAATTTTAAGTTTTTTACCATCTCAATACACTAAGGCAAATAAGTTAGAAAATGTTTTATCGTTAATTATTTTTAAATTAACAGTTAATTGAATTTATTTAAATTAATTTAGAAAGAAACTAATAGGCAATACAAACATTTACATAAACAACTCAAAACCAATTTTGTACTAATTAATTTAACATTTTACTAAATAAATGTCGTAATAAAGCATTGCTTCAGACAAAACACAACTTCATGTTTTTTTTAACTTACCTTGTTGTACAATCTTCATCATTGGTCTGACAGTTGGTTCCACTGAATCCAAGGGGACATGTGCATGTATAACTGTTGACATAGTCATTACAAGTGGCTCCATTAAGACATGGGTTACTTGCACACTCATTGACATCCATCTCGCAATGTTTTCCACCAAAGCCATCTACACAAAGACAATTGTATTCTCCTATTCCATCAAGACAAGTACCACCATTTAGACAAGGAACTGCAAGAAAAAGTCGAACAATGTTTTAAAAAGGCAATTTCTCTTGCTTAAAGAATTGGACAAAACATTTGAAATTTAGAATACAAAATTTTCAATAAAATGTTATTTGAAATACACAAATAGATGTATGAAACAAAAGATGTAAATTTGAAACATTTCTAAAACCTAAAATTCATAACAGCACATCCTCCTATGTGCTATTAACACAACTTAAAATAACACAAACTTCATTATTGTCCTTAGTAAACACATTATTGTGTGGAAAAATTGCAGTGATAAACAGCTATTTCATACAATAATCTAAAAGGTAGTATGACATTATGAACTAGAATCATATTTAGTGACTTTTGTAATAGTAGAAAAATATAAAAAGAACCATTTTGATGTAATACAAAACAGCACGAGAATTTTCATTGGCCTAAACTTAAGAATTTGTTGGAAAGAAGATAGTCACACACATATACATAACACATATACATAAAAGCTTTACTTACAAGAAGCACAATCATCTGTATTTATTAAACAATCTCTGCCTTCATAACCTTTGGTACACAAGCAACTATAGGATCCATTAGTGTTGACACATGTAGCTCCATTCCGACAGGGAGAAGAAATGGCACATTCGTCAATATCTTCATTACATAAATGACCTTTAAAGAGACAATTACATTGATCAACAACTATTAATATTTAACAAAAAAAAGTAACTCAGTCTATCACCCCATAAACATATTTTTCATGTTTAGTTCAGAAAAATCAAAACTTACCAGTGTATCCTAATTCACATGAACATGCAAAATCCAAATAATTTGATGACGGTGTGCACTTGGCACTATTCTTGCATTTGTTTGGTGAACATGGATTCAATTCTGTGTCACATCTTATTCCAGTAAACGGAACCTCACAAACACACTGGTAAGCATCAACCAAATCTATGCAGGAACCACCATTTAAACATGGATTGCTTGCACAATCATCTATATTAGTCTCACAATTTAGTCCACTGTATCCTGGTAAACAAGAGCATTCATAGGATGCAAGCCTATCTTTACAGATACCACCATGTTGACAAGGATTCGACTGGCACTCATCGATGTTTACTTCACAACGATGGCCTCCATAACCTACAAAATGAATGAGTCCTATCTTAGTTCATACACATTGACTACAATTATCTACATACCACCAGTATTACTTTTCACACAAATTTAAACAACGGTGATCTTTTGTTGTTTGGTTGTTTTTTTATAAATTTATTTTTTCATTGTAAAAAAGTTCTAAAACAAGAAATTTTTAACAAAAATCTGCAAAAAAAAAAAAAAGTAAAGTTAAAAAAATAATGTACTTTTCTTTCTGACGAAATCAATCAATGCTGGTTTAATATTATATATGCTTAAGAAATATGATTAGAAGGGAGATAATTAGATGACTTTTTAAAATAGTCTTTTTTTTTCTTTTCAAAACTAATTTTAATATAAAAATAGTCAGTTCTATAGAATAAAATTCATTCAATATTTTTTCTAACAAAGGTAATGCTTTTTAACTTCATTATTTCAGAGCTGGCCCTGACTATCGCACGGGCAATTGGTTCCCATGCCCTGGGCAGGAAAAATTTTCATAATATCATTTGAGTTTCTTATTCAAATTTAAAACCTACATAACCATAAAGAGCTGCAAAACACAACTTTTAATTACCTTCTCTGCAATGGCAAATGAACTTGTTGACTTCATCTTCGCATGTACCACCATTAACGCAGGGACTGCTGGCACATTCATTTACATCAGATAAACAGCGAGCATCAAAATAGCCACGTGGACACTCACACTTGAAGCCATTAACTAAATCTGTGCAGATGCCCCCATTTGCACATGGATTGCTGGCGCATTCATTGATGTTGGTTTCACAATGTAAGCCTAAGAAAGAAAAAAGATTGCAAGATTTTAATTTGTTTATTAGTTACATATGTGTAATAAAGTCAGGTTCTTTTTTTCAAATTATTAATTAAAACATTCTAATGTCTTCCAAATTGTGTCCCTAGTGGATAAATGAGACAACACTAAAGTTTTCCAATATAATATTTGCAATCCATTCTTTTCAAATAAACGGAATATAATAAGCTGCAATGGAATGTATTACAGAGGAATATAGTCAATTAACTGAAGATTCATTCAGAAGGGGGGATTCTGCTTACAATTATAATCTTCAACTTTGGATTAAACTTTTTAGAAGAATGAATAAAAAAGCGAGAACAAATTACTGCTAAAAAAATTTGAACAGTATGAATTTCGTGTTCCTACTGGTAAATGTATGCATTCCAGACAGATTATCAATAATCTTTATACAGATATGAAGCGTTTAGAAGTACCTAAAATGTGATTAAAATTAAGACACAATTTAAACAATTAAAACTAATAAAAGAAAGAAAAATCTTATCTTATTTACTTATTTTTTATTCTTACCAGTAAATCCAGGAATGCATTGACATGTATATGAGTTAATGCCATCAATGCACTTGGCACCATTTCTGCAGGGATTACTTGAGCACTCATTAATATTGTATTCACAGTTAGGGCCAGAAGTACCAGCTCTGCAACGACACTGATATCCATTGACAAGATCTTGGCAAAATCCATCATGTTGGCAAGGATTACTCAAACATTCATTAATTTGGGTTTGACACAAGTGTCCTTTGTAGCCAGGATTGCACAAACACTTGAAAGAATTGGTTCCATCAATGCATTGGCCATGGTGACAAGGAGAGGACTGGCAGTCATTGATGTTAGTCTCGCAATGTGTACCAGTGAAACCTGTGAAATGAAAAGCATTTGATGAATTAGCAAAAACCAAAGATATTTTTGGGATTTTGTATGCACTTATTTATTGCAAGAAGTGTATCCATATGAACTTCAAAAAAATATAACTTTCATGAAAAGATTTCCTTACATAAAATTACTCATAATGGTCTAAATTTAAGAAGAAAAAATAATAAGCATAGGAAATGCAATGCAAGCCCACATTTCAAAAATTTCCAGAGGGGGTGGCAACTAACCCCCTCAAATGACGGGACTGATGCAATGAACCTTTTCTTGCAAGATAATTCATACTACCCTCATTTTTATAATTATTCCTTTACAGCTATTTCTGTTGCTTTGTTACATTATGTGTACTTAAAAAACCTCTCCACTTGTTGAAGAAATTTAAGAGAATAGACAATGTTCTCGAATACATTTCTTAAAAACAAAAGTTATTCATTCAGTAATAAATAAAGATTTAATGCATGCAATACATCTAAGTTTTGTAGCATGTGAATTGTCAAGAGATTTATATATATTCTTTTGCTGCTTTACCTTTTTTTTTTTTTTTTTGCTGCTTCAAATATTATGCACATTTTAAAAAGACACATAAAAGTGCATTTTCGTCAAATAAATAAGCACTGAATCATTTGTGATTCATCCCACAGACAATTGTATCCTTTTTCCCACACGTTATCAAATTCTGAAAGTTTTATGGATCATTTAGGAGTCATTAGGATCATTTTAGTTTTATGGATCTTACAACCTTACTGTAATAATAATATACATTTTTTTGTTTAATGTGCATAATAACTTTCAAACATGGCAAGGAAAGTGATTTATCAGTGAACTGAAAAATTAAGATTCCTTCAACAGCCCCAAAAACTGCATGCATATTGATAATTTATATATTTAGATAAATAATACTATACAATTTGAAATTCAGAAATATTTTGTATACAAAAAAAAACAGCCCACCTGGATTACAATGACAAGTAAAACTGGCAATTCCATCAGTACAATTTCCTCCATTTTGACAAGGGAGAGAAACACAATCATCTTCATTGACTTCACATTTTTTCCCAGAAAATCCAATTGGACACAAGCATTTGAAGCTGTTGATTCTATCACTGCAAATACCACCATTGAGACAAGGGTTTGGTGAACATTCATCAATGTCTTCTTCACAGTGTGACCCTTTATAACCTGATGCAGAATAAGAGTAATTTGTAAGTAACTGCATGTAGAATAACACTGAATTGATATTGCAATACAGAGTGATAAGTAACAAATGCTGATTCAAAGTACCAATGAATAAATAAAATAACATTGAATTGGTACTGCAATATGGGGTCACAAGTAACAAATATTGGACTCAAAATTTTAAATTACTCCTATAATTCCAGTTTATTTTATTAAATATATTCCAAGTTGAGTGGCATGAATTATTAAAAAATAGTTATAACAACAAAAAAATAATAATAATTAAGGATGTAACAAATAGGGATTTGGCTGAACACAGAATATTAGGTCATTTAGACCAAGATAAACCTAAACACCAAATATTCGGCAGCTGAATAATAAAATTTCTCAAAATTCATTGTAGTTAAAGTACTTATTAAATTTTTAAGTAATCACCTATTTCTTAAATATTTTTAAAGCTTTAATTAGGTTTGCTTAAAGCTTTAAAAGCATATATAAATTAATTTCCCCCTTTGTTCATAACAGCAAAATGAAAGTATCACATAGTCCATAAAAGTGAGGATTTGCTCTTAGAAGAAAGTACTCATGAAAGCCATCAAATTTTGGTGGAAAAATTTTGATATTTTTACATCATTATTTCTATTTATATTACAATGCATACTATAATAATTGTGATAATGCATTGATTAGTGTATTTTATACCAAAATAAATAAATAAACACACTATATAACAAAACTAGACCATTGCATATTTGTAGCATATCAAACAAGTTTTGAAATCATATGGAAATACTTTAGTCAAATCGAAAAGCAACATGTAAAGAAAGTACTTTATTTTCCAAATTATTAGTTATTCCTATTTATGAAAATTGTATACCATTGTGATCTTTTTGCAACAACTTTAAAACAAATTAAAATGTTCAAAATCAACAGGTTTTTTCATATTTCTACATTGTCACTATAGAACAAGTATTCGGCCCAATATTTGAATATGATCTTAACTATGTGACTAGATTATAAAATCACTATTTGGCTATGCCAAATATTTCTTACATCCCTAATAATAATAATAATAATAATAATAATAATAATAATAATAATAACAATGAATATATTTTACAAGCAAGTCCTTGGGTGTTCAATTTCTGTAATTGCTCTGGTTTTATTTTGTTTTTTACTTATTTTGAGTGTTACAAAAAAAAAAGTTAAGGTCAATGAAATAAAAGTGAACTTACATTATTTCATAACTAAATAACTTCGTGTCGTTTCAAAAATAAAAGTTTTTTAAGTCCCCCCCCCCCCCCCCCACACACACACAAAATCCTACGAGCGCTCATTCAACAAGACATCCGTGAAAAACTGAATGTTAAAAAAAACGATATACATAAATAAAAATAAAAAGCAGTAGCTGAAAAATCTAGGTGGTTCCAGGCTTGCATGACCCGAAGTTGAACCCTCGCTACCAGTTCCTTTAGGAATCGACACCGCAGTTCTAAGGTTGCCATGAAAACGGTAAAAGGTGTGGCGCGGGTGATGCCGCCAAAACACTTTTTTAAATCTTCCTTTTTCCTGCATCTCTTTGCCCTTTACTCTCATTAACTCTAAAAAACTATTTTATTTTAATCAAAACATGCAATTTCAGATCGATTATTCACTTTAGTGACTTTTATTGAATGAATAAATAAATATCTTTTTCTTTTTTCATACAAATTATTCTTATTACGTCAACTATTTCTCAATTTAATAGCGCTTTGTTTTGTGAAAAACTTCCGCTCAAAATTTGGCTGCAACTATTTAATTATTTATTTATGTAGCAATTGTTTCGCTAAACAAAATCTTTTGTAATTTAACTTAAAACGATCACCCTCTTTTTTTTTTTTTTTTTCTCGAAATTATTTTGAAGAAAAACCAATTAAAAATAATTAGTATTCATTGATTATTATTAATATTAATTACAAAAAAATCACTAATAAATGAATATTTTTATAGATCATTAAAATAAATTTTCATTTGGCATTAAAATGAAAATTTCCTGATTTCTAATGGGGGAGGCTTAAGCCCCCTGAGCCCCCCTTTCCTACTCGCCTGTCTAAAACCTTACATTTTTTTTTTGAATTCAGAAGACAAACGAAAGCATCGTCGCTTTCAAGAATGAGCTACGCCCAACCGTTGTTTTGTGCGGGGGGGGGGGGGGGGTAGGAATCGTGAACGCATTAAAACAAAATCTGAAAAGTACTAGTATACATGTTTGCAACACAACGCATAAAATTAAGAAAGGTAATATGAAATCGAACATAAGAAAGATAATAAATAGAAAAGACGGAAAAATGAAATGCCATCTATACATCTCTAAAGTACTAATAAGTGATAAAATATATTTTCATATTATAAGCCAGTTTAAAAACAGCTTCGCCAAAAGTAACAGTGATTACAAGCCAAAAGCGGCAACTTGCTGAGGCTGCTTGTTTAATATGGAAGCCATCAAAGAATAACTTTCTCAGCGGGAAGGAATGAAGGAGGGGTGGTTAAAATATGAGGGTCCTCAGACAGGTTTTCGGACGGGACCTTTGGCACGCAGCAGACAAGTATCACGGCCATCTGTTGTTTTGGTAACAAACCGGCCTAGCTACCTCGTAGAAGATCGATATACATGCTTTAAGCAGTTTAATGAATTGCTGCAACATTTATGTAACAAGATTTCCCGTAACTAAATTAGTTTACATTATTTTGCGTTTAACATTCAGCACTGAATTAATCGAACACCAATTTTTAAAAATATGGATGAAGTTAATATCCATTGAAAAAGAATTCCATAATGAATGGAATGACAATGTAAAATAATAACCAGGGGATATTTGAAAGTTATAATTCAACTCGAAGCATCTTACTTAAATAGGAACCGGGTGCTAATTGTACACTAGTTAATTAATAAATTACGCTTTTTTAAATGCAATCCTAAACTGTTTATAAAAAATTTAAAAGCTCACGTGTACGCAAAATAAATTTAAATAATAATAATAACAAAAGCGTAGGTATGAAATTTCATCTTAAATAAAATAAATAGGTCCTGTTAAATGCTAAAATAAAGAGTCACGTTAAAACTTCGTATTTTTTATGCACAATGTTTAAGAAAGATGGATATCGCAACTTTAAACCATTATTTTAAACTTACCAGGCATGCAGACGCATCGGAAGCCACCTCTTTCATCCAAGCAAGTTCCCTCATTTTTACATGGATTCGAATCACATTCGTTGATGTTGATTTCACAACGAGGACCAGTGAAACCTTTTGTGCAGTTGCAATGAAACGAACCAGGAGTGTTGACGCACGTTCCGCCATGTTCACAAGGAGAACCTAAATCAATAAGAATTTGTTCGCATTCTATCGAATATCTTATTTGCCAAAATAATTTTACTGCAAACAATTTGAAAGATAGCAAAATATGTTAAAACATAGCTGAAACATAAGTTGAATGTAGGAATTTTTGTACAGACAAAATTTTCTATTACGCTTACCTTCTTCACATTCGTCAATGTCTTGTGTACAATCCACTCCTTTGAAACCACTTGGGCACGAGCAAATGTAAGTTCCATCAATTGGACTAGTATCACAAATAGCTCCTGCATGGCATGGGTTGCTGGCACAGGCATCATCCAGATGACATAACAGACCTTAAAATTAGATAATTTTTTCATTTAATTTGCTTGTTTCGTTAAAAATAGGCATCGCCAAGTTGTGCCATAAGCAAAGAAAGAAATGCTTGCAAGAAAGAAAGACTTTAAAAAGATCCTTGCATAGGTTTAGCTAATCATTTTAAACCGTTTTCAAATCAAGCAGTAGGAAAAAATACTTACAAAAAAGGTTATGAATGCATCTTGCCGTATATTTACTTAGATCAAAGATATATGCTAGAAAAATAATAATATTATTCTTGAAAGAACATGTTACCTGTTTTCCCAGGTGCACATTGGCAATAGAAGGATCCAACACGATCGTGGCAAGTAGCGCCATTAAAGCAAGCAGCACCAGCGCAATCATCGATGTTTTCACTGCAGTCCTCACCAGACCATCCATTAACGCAAATGCAAGAATAACCACCGACCGAATTTATGCAGGTTGCTCCATTTTGGCATACACTGGGCCTGACTGAACATTCATCTACGTCCTTACTGCAGTAGGAACCTAAAGTGAAAGATTCGATTATGTTCAAAACAAAAAAAAATAGGAATTGGAGTTAAAGAATATTTTTATCAGTACTGAGAAGCGTTTAGACTAAAATTCTAGGAAGGGGGTCATGGAAGGTTTACGACTTACGAAATATTATTTTAGTGCTTTATAAAAAATTCTAAGTACGTATAAAAACGGTATTTTCCCTGTTTTTTAACACTAACCTGTATAGGTGGGCGGACATTGGCAGGTATAACTGTTAATTCCATCAATGCACACAGCTCCATTTTGGCACATATTCCCTGGGCAGTCGTCAATATTATCTTCACAATTGGTACCGGTAAAACCTAAAATAAAGGTCAACAGATGCGGCCCGACATGAGATATTTGAATCTTGTCAAAATATTTAGATAAATAAGAAGACTTTATGTGAGAATGAAATTACCTTCTGGACAAGTACACTGATAGCTTAGGGAATCCAAAGCTTTGCACGTTCCACCATTTTCACAAGGACTGGGCTCACAAGGAATGTATTGAGATTCACAATTTTGTCCCGTATATCCAGTTTCACACGTGCATCTGCAAAAGAAAAAACAATTGAATGAAAAACGGGCTTTACTTAGACTGTAAAGTGACATGTCAATCGGAGTAAGAGCGTAGCCTACCGATAGGATCCAACTGTATTGACACATCTACCATGAATGCAAGGATCCTTGCTGCACTCATCAATATCATTGGTGCAAGTACTTCCAGTAAATCCCTCTGCACAGATGCATCTATATCCATCCTGGCGAGATTCACAAGTAGCATCGTTTCGACAAGGGCGAGTAGAGCAGTGGTCAATTTCTTCACAGTGCCGCCCTGGATTAACAAGAATTTTGGTATCAAACTTACAATGGTTAATAAAAATGAATTTTCAATCATTATTTTGTGCATGTTACTATTGATTAACGACATAATGTACGCTTATAATCTTCAATGGTATTTTGATGGGGGAAAAAAAACCGCTTTTATGCGTGATAAGATCAAATTTTCACTAAATTAGACTTCTAAGGACAGTATTCGGCTTATTAAAAGTAACCATCTGAAATTTAAAAAAAAAAAAAAAAAAAAAAAAAAAAAAAAAAAAAAAGCAGCTAAACTGCGAGGAAGGGGAAAAAAAAAAAAACATTCAAGAGAATTTATAAATTTTACGTAGATGGTTTTAAATTCGAGAGAGCTTGTAAATAGTGCCAAAATGAAACCTAAAAATTCTAAAACCAGATGATTCCAAAAAGGTATACTTCCAGTAATTATTTTTATCAATTGAACAACTTGTCGTCATTAACTACTTGCTATTACAAGAGCAACGCGAAAGAAACATTTCAAAGAGAAAAACTAACCTCTGAATCCTCCAGAGCAAGAACAGGTGTAGTTGTCTAAGGTAACAAGGTTGCAGGTGCCACCGTTCAGACACGGATTACTATTGCAGCTGTTGGGCACGGCAATCTCACATAAGGAAGCCGAGTAACCTACAGGACAAGCACATGAGAAAGTAGGAGCATTCTTCGGTGATAGTCCAACGTGACACGTGCCACCATTTTGACATCGAGGTCCAGGGCCAGTGTGACATGGGTTCATGTGTTGACAGTACTCGCCGACGTATAACGCTGGACAACTGGAAGCAAAAATAATGACATTATTTTTTTAAATCTTATTTTAAAACTTGAATATAAGTGCAAAATCCTTTAAGAAGTTAATTTTAAAATGCTGTAAAAATTCAAATTGTTATCTTAAATTCACTAGTAAAACATTAGTCTATCAAGAAATATTATATAAATGTTAAAGCTACTTATTGTGTTTGATGTACGTCATGTTTAATTGTAAAATAAAAGATAAATTATAATGTCTATTTTTCCTCTCTTTTTTTTTTTTTTTTTTGAACAAAATTTTAAGCGAAAAAGCATCTTCAAAAAAATATAACTGATTTATGCTAGTTTCTGCCAACACGTTAACTTTTAACTAGGTACTAGTTATTTAAATGAAAAAAAATTTTTTTTGAGCGCAGCCATCTGTTGTAAGTCGTCACAAGGAGGGAAAAGTGGGGGAGGGGAGACTTGATATCTTAATATCTTAAAAATGGATCTGTAAAACCTTTGAGACCAAATGGTGACAAAACTATCACCTGCCTATAAGGTGATTCAATATAATCCGATCACATCTAATTCGGGTATTGTTACTAGACGATGTAAGCATTGAAGTGAATTTGAATTTCCCCCACTCTTCATACTATCAATAACTCATTATATAAACCCCGCGCAGTTATATTTCAAGTATTATGTAGTCCTCCAGGCTAGTTAATAGTGTCCTTCCACAAGTGGAACAGCAGGAACAGGTGCTTACGCTTTATGAAACAAAAATATTAAAAGAAAAAATAGCTGGGTCTCAATCTGGCAGCATGAAGTCAATACCGATCTGGAAACTATAACCGCCAACAATAGCATCAGAGCTTGATACGCATGAGAGCGCGGGAAACCGCTACGAATACGCCATTGTTACATATCCCACTCGATTTTGGATTTGCTACGAATAGTACAGACCCCCTGCCACAGGTGCTTACGGAGCCCCCATCCTTGATGAACGCGCCCATCTGGGTACATTTCATATTTCGGGCAACATATGGTGATTCCAAAGATGTTATAGTTTTATATTAAAATTGATTGTTTTCAAATGTGAGAATTAGGATACAACCAACTGTAAAATTCGAGTTACAAGAGAACTATGTTTTTAATCAGTTTGCTAATTTTGGGTAAAATGCGATTAATAGCCAAGGAAAATTTCGATTAATTTATGAACTTATACACAGCTTATCCGAAGGAGAGGGAGAATAGATCAATGTGCCCACAACGTTACAAACATAATTATTTAGAAAATAGTATAATCAGAAGACATTGGTATTTGTCGCTCTTCAAATTGCCGCTACTTTTTTTTAACGTCATTTTTTATAATCACCTGAATTTTTTTAAAAAAGAGTTACATATGATTAGAAAGGACTTATGATTTAGAAAGAAGTATGGAAGAGTTTTCGACAAGACTATAATGAAGACTTATAGAAACGTAATTTCAAAAGCAAACAATTTTGTTCAAATATTTTCTTTGTGAACTTTCAGCGACAGGATTTTTGAATTTTTGCAGAGAAAAAGATATTTTACAATTGATAAATTGTAAAAAGGAGATAGCTCCAATCCCTAGAAGTCGGGCTTTTTGCATTTTAAATTGTGTTAAAAAATAAATAATTAAAAATAAAACCATTTTGGTTTGCTGTAAGAAAGATTCCCATGCTTTAAAAAAATATATGGAATTTATCAGATGAAAAATTTTCCCTAACACCTTTAACTAAAAACTTGTTCAAGCTTTTTTAATCCTCTGAAAATTTTACAACTGGAACTACTGGAAACTATTAGATTCTTAAAAACACTATCCAAATTACATAAACACCCCTCCACTCCACCAACATAAAACTAAATCAGATAGTTCACTCAAACGATAAACCGAGTAATCTGTAACAAAACGCAAAATCGAAAAAAATAATAATAAATAAATAAATAAAATAAAATGTGAGTGATGGTTAGTATTAAAATATGAGGATTGCAATACTGACTCAGTTATGTGATTTTTATTCAAAAACATTTAATACCGTTTAAAGGCATATAATTTTGAAAAAAATAAAAAGAATTTTGAATTCATTCCAATTTTTTTTATTGTGAAACTAATCACTAAAAATACAAATTTAAAAATGAAATTCCCTTGAACACGTGTTAGCAATAAAAACAACAGTTATGCTTTTAAAATGACTGTAGCTTGAAGCGTTGGTTTTAGAACGAATCACTCGTTTTCAATTGCTGTTTTAACGTTAAGATAACGTTTAATTATTCGTCATTGAATGATAGTTTCCGCTTTGCATTCGGTATTTGATAAACAATTCGTTCTCATTTCTTCCAAAAAACAGCTTTTATTTTTATGTATGAAAAACAAAGAAAAGACAAAATGAAAGACCTTGAAACAGTAGGAATCCATCGATTGAAGCAACGAAGCGTCAAATAACGGTAGACAAACAAGCTCGAGATAGGATGATTACTCGAAAGTACCACACACATCAAACATCTCCCCGAGAGCAAGATCTCTTACAACATCACTTAACACTAATAAAACAAGTTTAACGTTACTTTTTTTATTGACTACATATCAGCATTTTAAATCCTTTCGATTTGTTTATTTTATATTATATTTAGTTTTCAATTGCCCAGCTAAAATTTTAGATTATGCTCGCCACATTCTGAGACTTCTTAACTACTAATAAAACAAGTTTAACGTTACTTTTTTTTATTGACTACATATCAGTATTATAAATCCTTTCTCGATTTGTTTATTTTATATTATATTTAGCTTTCAATTGCCCAGCTAAAATTTTTAGATTATGTTCGCCACATTCTGAGACTTCTTAATTAAAACCAAACTTTTTGTAGCGGGTTGTGCTTTTGTTAAACCAAAAATAATTTGTGGTAAATGCGTTTTCAATTCATCAACTATAAGCTTTCGCAATTATGAATTATCTGACATACAGTGGAGTAAGCCGAGGAGGGGTGATAGGGGGAGGGCCATAAAGCTCCCCATGATGAACTAAAATTATACCTGTTCATGCACATATATATGTATATATGTGTTATCCCCCCCCCCCCCCCCCCCCGCACGCACACATAAAATATTTTTGGATACATCACCGGCTGCTTTAAAAATTATTTGGGGGATCAAAGATGGTACGAATTCTCTTTGTACTGTCAAATGTACAAAGTCCTATATATAAGATTGGATTAGCTATTTGGTGAGCAGCATGAAGGTCATCTACCCTTATTAGGAATAAAAACAACAGTTCTGCTTAAAAAAATGACTGAAGCCTGAAGCATTGGTTTTCCGAACAATTAATCATTTTCAATTGCTGTTTAGATGATAATGGTAAAGGAAATAAATATCCAATATTTATCTGGATTGGATAGATGTGCAATTAAAATAGAGAAGATCTTCACTCGCATGTGATGAAAGATATCTACTTAAATGCAAAAAAAAAAAAATGTTTTGAGGAAATCAAATTGTTTAGTAGAACAGATTATTAAGCAGCATAAAAATAGTGAGCGCATGGAAGATAGCATTTTTTAAGCTTTTCACCACAACACTTTAAACAATGAAGACTGAATGGAAAAGCTCATTTAGTCGCATTCTGATTCTCTGAATACTCAGATATATAAATTTTTTGAACAGCATACTAAATTAAATAATAATAAAAAAATATAAAAAAATCCGATACACTGAGAGTAAAAATTGAAATGATGTAGTTAATGGGTGACTATCTGAAAAATAAATAAAATATATAGATGTTCCCGAAAAAAAACTTCGAAATGTAAGGAAAACTCCATTTATCTACTGAAAAAAATATTTTCTGCGTGAAACACGTTATTTAGTAGAATTATTTCATTTAGAATACTAAGTAGTTTCAAGAAATAATCCCTTAATTTTCAACCGATCATTTGACGTTCAACAAACCAACCGTGACCGCCACCTGCGTCCCTTGAGTTTTACAAAAATTAAAAGCTGAACGGAATATCAACATGGCATGTGAAATCGGCAGCTCTGTAACTGTAACCGTTATCATATGTGAGTTTTTCACCACCTCCGCCCTCTTTTCAAATCTACAGTGCGGAACTGGAAGCGGAAACATTAAATATTTTCACAAAAGAGGATTTTGTTTTGAATGGTCAGTTTTACAAAAATCCCCGTGAGACACTTCTGCAATAATTGCAACAGATGTTACTTTTTTGATAGATGCACCCGCCTTCCCCCCCCCCCCCCCAACAATACAGGCTACAGATACCCCTTGTTTTATTACCAATTTTTCTTAACAGGAAGTCAGAAATTTAATTCAATGCTTTCTTATATTATCATTTTAAAATTATTAATGTGGAATTTGATCCACTCAGCAGATATTTTCTTTTTCTTTTCTCACCATTCTTTCTTGAGTTGGTGTATTTATTTGTTTTTGTGACCAGGAATTTCTAAAATTTTCGCTAATAAACTAGTGTTTTCGAACTATAATTTTTCTTATTACACTAAATTGTAATTTAATCTGTAAAAGATATCAGCTTTTTCTTTTTAACTAACACTAGCACACGAGTGGTTCAAAATTAATTCTTTTACAGTTTTATATTCATTATTGTTAATAACACCTTCATTACTACTAAGTTTATTTATTGCATTGTAATTTCACTTACTAAATTGGAACTAATACCACTTCTTTTACGGACACCTGTTGACAAAGAGTAAGCCTCAATTTGAAACTTCAAACTAGAACTGTAAATATTTTCAGCTAGTTAGTGTAATTATCAGTTATTGTTCGTCTCCCTTTCCCACCCCAACTCACGGCTGTAATGAACTGAAATGATTTACTGAATTACAAGAAAAATAAGTGTACTTTTTACGGACCGGGGAGGGCGGGAGGACATCCTTCATCGTTTTATAATCAGAAATGGAAAATTACTAACACTGAGATGTGCAAAATTAAAATTTTTAGGTTATTAAGTATTGGTCTAACTTACTGTTAGCTTTTAGTTTTCAAACAGACATAAAAATTCATATTATCATAAAATTATATGGATTTAATCTTAAAGACCGAAATTTAAAAAAAATTACAATATTCCAAGCCAATAAATTGCTTTCAAATTTTTATACCTGTCCGAGATCTATTCGCATTAAGTTATAGTTCCACACATTCCAGCAAACTATTAGTCTATTTCTCTTTACCTCTTCTTATATACAGCTATCTTTATAGCCGGGCTCGTAATATCCGGTGTCTACTGCATTTTTATAAGGAACAAAACTTCCAGTTTTGCCGATAGATGTCTCTGCGGGCGCAATTTGCTAGCTATGGCGGGAGGTCACATACCAGTACGTAGATGACTTCCTGTCGAAGTTTTCTCTTGGGAACCCTCGCTTCTCGCTACCTGCACCTGCTCACATCACCACATCTTTAGCGGATGGGGCTTTTTTGCACTACACGGACGTAGCGAAAAGCTTGCGGAGAAACACATTTCACGTGCAAAAAATCCTCCAGTCGTATGTGGAACACATTTTTTCAAGTTCCAAATTTGAAACCATTCCGATTAAAAATCACTTTTAAACAGGACTTAATTTGCACGCAGATTCAGCTTTTGCCATATGTACCAATTGGAAAAAGAACAACAGAGCCCCGAAATGACGTCAACACTCTCCACCAATATTTTGATCGAAACTGGAGAGGGGAGGCGGAGCAAAAAATGTGTTGTGCTCCACTGCTTCGATTTTTTTAATGACATTCAAAAATTTAAAAAATAAATAAGTTTTTTTTTCTTTTTTCTTTTTTTTTTTGCAACACAATGTATTAACAACACTACATATTTTTTGATAAATAAATAGTCTACCAATAGGGTTTTAATTTCTTATCAAAAATTGAAACCCTATAACGCACCCAGGAGCAACAGTGACAAAGTAAGTGACAAAATTGAAAATTTAGAGATAATTAGAACAAGTGATAGGGAAAGCACCATTTTATAATGTGTCACTGCTTCGATTTTTTTTGAATGACATTCAAAAATTTAAAAATAAATAAGTTTTTTCCATTCTTTTTCTTTTCTTTTTTGCAACACGATGTATTAACAACACTAACATATTCTTTTTTTGATAAACAAATAGTCTATTAATATGGTTATTTTTTTATCAAAAACTGAATCCCTATAAGGCACCCAGAAGCAAAGGGCGTAAGTGACGAAATTGAAAATGTAGAGGTAATTAAAACAAGGTGATAGAGAAAGCACCATTCTATACTGTAGCAAGAGATGTTAGTGATAGCTGAGCCCCAACGTCATTTAGAAAAAAAATAACGTTAAAGGTATTATAAGATTTATACTTTGAAGGCGTTTCTTTCAGAATCCTTTTTTGGACACCTACATCCCTCATACTAGCACACCTATTAAGAAAGAAATTAAATAAAAGTGGTAAATATTACAATTCGTATTAAAACTATCTGGAGCACGGAGCGGAGATGCCTAGAAGTAGGAATAACTCAGAAAAGTGGCTGCCCTGCAGATCCCTAATTACTATTACTATTATTTAAGAATATCCGCTACACTGTTGTACAGTCAAGTCTACAGTGTAAAATATTTCCCAACCTCGAAATCAAATTCATTCCTGTCCAGGAGCACAGCTGGCGGAGCGAGAGAGCAATTACAGCCAGCAACAAAAGACTTAAAAAATAAGTAAAAAAACAGTTGTGGAATGTGCGGCTCGTGAGCCGAAAAGAATCGGAAAATGTTTCGGCATACTCACGTTCTCATGGCAGGGGGAGCCGACCACCCCGTAATCATCGTTACAGCCGTGGAAGATGATTATTTTTCGTTTTCGTGAAGTTCACGGACGATAATAATAAAGGCTAGAATAGAGCAAGCGAGAGGTGACAGAAAGGGTGGCGGAATCGAAGATATGTTCAATTGTTATTCTGTTCTTTTTTCCCTTCTTTTCCATCATATAATAAATGGCACTCAGTTTGAATTTTAGTCAACTTTTCTTAGAACTGCCAAACCTAAATACAATATTCTCGAAGACAGTAATTATGAAAGTTTTCAGCATCTATAATCAACAGTTGAAATAATATCTTTCCAAGGCAAAAATTATACTTTTTTTAACAAACATTCCCTGTAATCAAAGCATACTTCTGCTAATATATGCATGAAAATTTCACGAGAGGAATAATCAGTTAAATCGCTACTGTACTAATAATTCTTATGCGCTATTTATTTTTTATCAAGATGAACATTGCCCTTAGCTCTTATGATACTCCTTCAAAACTAGCGAAATGAAATTTTAAATGCAGGATAACTTACAATCTTCTTTATTGGCGACATATTTAGACACTTTTCTTTTGGATGTGTAAATGCATAGCGGGAACATCAAGACTTAATATCTAATAATTTTTAAAAAAGTGCAAGAGTTGTTAAGGAGAAAAGTGTTTTATTCTTCAGAATTTATATTCATGCGCTAAGCAATAAGAAATTCAGTCTGATCAGTAAAAATTCATCAAAGAAGAAAAGTAAAGGAGCTGAGCGCCCTCGCAATTTAAGTCCTGGGGAATATAACAACTAAATCTATGAAAAATATAAGAACAATAATAACAAGAAGAACCGAAAATATAATTTTCTTTACAACTGTGATTTTTCAGAATAATTTTCTGGTATAGGCAGTTCCTCCCCCCCCCCCCTCCTGTTAAAAATATATCGATAAATTACATAGGAAAATAAAGTAATCAAACCAATGAAAGGTACTAGTGCACTAAAGAGGACATCTTTCAGATTGCATTCACAAAACAGAGCATCAAACAAAAACACTTAGATAGTTTCTTTTTTAAAGCCACCAATCAAATCACGACCTAGCATAATAACAAACATCACTTATGATTGTTATCCAGATTAGTTTGTCTTCTTTGCCTGAAAGCTAATAAGATACTTAAAATACCGGTCTCCAGTCACCAATGTTCAACAGGACCCTTTCTTTCATCGCCCACGTGTCTGTTGTTGAACCCCGGGGGGTCCTAACGACAGCAGGACGAACTGCACGACCCCGACCCCTCCTCAATCTCCCCTACGGTTTAGACAACCTATTACCAAATTCTCAGACTTCTTTCAAGAAGCATCCGGTAGCCGCACAATCCCCTAGTGGCCCCCTTTCAACGACGGGACAGCCGCAATTTTCCTCAAGACCTCTCCCACCAATAGAAATTCCTGAATATTGATTGCAAATTATAAAGCAAGGTCTGTAATTTCTTGTGGTTGCGATGGCGATAATGCAAATGGCGCATTTAACAGAAAATGAGCCAGCAGATGTTTAAAAAAATAAATTGTATAATGACAGAAAGCAGTATCTTGAAATTTCTTAAAAACTCTTCGTTTGACACTATGCGCGAAAAAAAAAAAAAAAAAAAAAAAACACCTGAACTCTAAGGACCACGGTCTTCTTATACCATTAATGAATAAATAGAGAAATGAATGCTACACACCAGGCTGCAGAAAAACCACTAAAATAGGTACCGAACTCTATAGAATCCAAAAGAAAAATGAATTGTTACCAGCAAGACCTTCAAAGACCCCCTTTCGCCATTTGATCCTTCTTGTCTCAAATGATCAACTTCAATACATACAATAGAATTCAAGGAATTATCAATAAACTTCCAAAGCAATGGTATAAACTGGGCAGTTTTAAAATAATAAACCAATGATACTTTCAACAGAAATAACACTTCTACAAATGGCATAAAAATTGAATTATACAATAAAAGGATCTAATGAATTAAGTATGCGTCAATTTTTTTAGTGATTCAAATTAATGTTCAATCATATTCATAGCACTACTTGCAAGTGATAAGAATTTCTTTTGTTGATCTCTGTTCCAGAAAAGGGGCAGTAAAATTCTTTCTTGTCATTGATTGCATTATCCCTGCAAAACTTTTTGTGCATTGCTTACTTTCCGCCCACATATAAAAAGTTTTACTATTACATTTTTATTTCAAGAGCTCCTGCGTCCGGGCCTGAGTATTCGTCGGGTGATTCATGGTTTCGAAAAAAAGAAAGAACAGACAAAACGAAGGCGTTTGTTCAAATGGACATTCCCTGCGGCTTTCGGATTGTTGTACAGAAAGTGACATTCTGTTGTTGTCGACAAATCCCTAAAGAGCTTAGTACAGAAGAAAGTTCTCAGAAAAGAAGGTGATTAGCGGTACAGTAAATAGTAAAAGCTAATTCTTCAGAAACCTGTGAGATCCCCTTTCACCTGCAAAGTAGATAAATGATTAATAAGCC
Organism: Octonoba sinensis; assembly: GCA_038502835.1. Lineage (NCBI taxonomy): Eukaryota > Metazoa > Arthropoda > Arachnida > Araneae > Uloboridae > Octonoba > Octonoba sinensis. The sequence continues at coordinate 57,747,658 of CM076602.1, forward strand.
ATAAAAGATGTCCTCAACTAGAATCACCGTAGGGAAAACGGTTGTAAGCATTTCTTCTAGGTTGTTTTCAAAGAGACCTTTCGGTACTTTCTCGTAGAATGATTTCATTCATCGAATACACAGCGTTCTAAACCAGTAACAGTTTGTTCATATTGAAATACGAAACGTTCCTAAACAGTTTTTAAAAAAAAACAAATGCTCAGAAAGCATTTTCATTGACAGGAATGCAATTAAAGTACGTTATGATATTAAAGTACAAATGGGAACTATTTTCCCATTTGTACATTTCCCATTTTAACTATTGGTACACAAATGGGACGCATTGGACATCGTCTGAAAATTTTGAATATCATATTTCCCGGCAGGCCCATAATTTGAGAGATTAGGAGAGAGCAAAAATATGAATGTAAGTGACCAAAAAAAGATTCTGGGAAAAACGCGTTCAAAAGTTTGGATCTTCTGGGACCCTTCAATTTTATTTTATTATTTTTTTTTTTTTTTTCTAAATCACATTAGGGCGGAGAAACTGTTAGAGCTATCACTAACATCTTTTGCCACAATATAGAATGGCGCTTTCCCTACCATTTGCACTAGTTCTCTCAAAATTTTCAATTTTGTCACTTACGACACTTGGCTTCTACGTGCTTCAAATGTTCTCCTTTGACTTTTAGAAGCACTATGTATTTATTTACACGTGTACGTTTTTTATTGTTTTTTTACCTATCATAAGCATTAAATACATACCCTTTAAACCCCCCCCCCCCCCTCCGGACATTTTGAAATTACGGCCTTGCTTCTCGGCTAAAAGAAATTACGCACTTTATTGCACCCTTGAGAGATTTATTAATGAATTAATGTTATTGTATTTAGGGATTCCAATTATTTACTGAATATAAACATGTTCGTAAAATCCGGAAATCGTAATGATTGTCGTAATCAACTCACAAAATTAATCGAACTGAATGAGAAATTTTCAACAAAATATTACTTTTCACATCACATGAATATCTATAATTTAAAAATGATACTTGTGTTATTTACTAAAAATTACATTCATGTTAAGTAATTTCCGCATTGAAGTGAAATTTTTCAGTGAAAATTTTAATCATTTTTTGAAAGAACACTTTTCAACAGAGGATATTATTATGCATTTCCAACAATTAACGGTAAACACCTTATAAGTTAACTACATGATCCACACGGGTAATAAAAGCAATATCTAAAAATTATATCGGTTATAAAATTTTACGTTCATATTTTATTTATTGCATTGGAATACAATAGGTACTTTCACTGAAAAGAAGAAATATGCTGTATTTACAGACATTTCTCTCAAAATCGGAATTTCAAAAATCAATTCTGTTGCTGACCATAAAGTTGTTACAAAGACACCCACCCTAAAGACATTTCAAAAGCAACTGAATAGACAAGTTGATAGTGTCCGTCCCCTTTTTTGTCCGGAAACGTCCTTCAGAAGAACCTCAGGTCACCACCCCTATCACCTATGTACAGCGTTGCCCGGTAAGCGTGTCTACAAAAGCTTTAGTTCGTTTTTATTGTTAATGGATCGGAGAGGGAGCAATAATTTCGGTTGAAAGGAAAAGCTCTGGGGGACCCCTTTTTCTTGCTAGACAGTTATATGGTGCCCGGAGGAGGTCATTTACTTCTCGTTTGCTTGTAGACCACCCCTACACTTGCCATTACAATTAAACGGCTCTACTGTAGACTGGAGAGTTGTTCTAGAAACGAGCCATTATTGGTTGTAAAGAGTCTCTTTCATCCCCTATTTTGTAGTCACTAGACTAGTTATTGATCACGGGCTTTTTTTCACTGCACGATATACAAGAAGAGCCAATCATGTAGCTCTATAATTTAAGGTTATAGATGTAGCATTATGGAAAAATTGGGCACTTTTTAAAAAATGTAGCTCATTTTTAGACTGAATAATCGGGATATCTAACATAAAAAAGTACTGTTTTTTATATCTTTTAGAAAACTACACTATGAACTATGCACAGTATGAAGGTTTTCTAACTACAAGTGGACCTCTTTTGCTACCATTATGGGATTGCAGTTTCATAGTTCGACCTTACAATTTTATACTGGAAAACAATGTTTACGGAAATGTGCTAGCCACAAGAACAACTAATCTTACGAATTATCATGATTATTTGATGGAGCCACGAAATCAAGAGTTTCCTAAACTGAATGCGAGTCTGGGTCGCTTACAGTAGATTAGGGGTGCAGTCAGGGGTTGGTTTTTCAGGATCACTCCTCTCCCAAAAATTAAAAAATAAACCTTGCATTATGTTTCTAATTCTACTAGTATAGTAATATATATAATTATTTTTATGACCCCCTAAGCAGAAGGGTTATGTTCTTGTTTCTTGTTTCTTCCTTTTAAAAATAAATAAATAATTCAATAAAAAATTCTAAAAAATGAATGCATTGGCGATTTTAAGCTGTTTTAAGTCAACTACCACCATGAATACTGGTATGATTGGTCTCATGTGCATTATATCCTTCGCTGTTAACCATTGCGAGGAAGACTCCCCGATGGTGCGCTGCGATCCTACCCCGTCAGAAAGTCTCACTTTTGTTTATAAATGATTATTAAGTTTTACAGAATGATACACTAATACGGTCCACTTGCTCAAGAAAATGAAGTCCCCTCAGAAATGAACATAGCGAGTGGGAAAAGTATCAACTTCTCCATGAACCTAGTTGACTAATGGTATGTGGCGTATGGAGCCATTCGCAGATGTGAAACTACCGTCTGCGGCAAAAAAGAAAATAAAATCCAAAAGCCCAGCACACAACAAGTTGAACGCAGACAGACGCCAGGTGTGCCGAACGGCAGCTGCAAGTCGATCTTCACGACCTTCTTCCAAGGCTCCGGAGATGGATACTGTTCCAGAGAGGTGTTGAGTGCAGGTGCTAAGAGAGATTTTTGCCGGGTTGCTCATTTCCAAAGGGCCCAATATTTCACCAGTTAAAATTAAATATGTAATGGAATCTGAGTGAATATTCAGACTTACGCTTCATGATTAGGGATGCTTAGATGTCTTGGTTTATCAGGTTTATCTTAGTTTTTAGAAGTTTGTCCCCTTTTTGGTTTTTTTCGTATGGAATTTTATGTTCCCATCCTGATTTGTCCTAAATTTTCGAGTTTTAGGATAAGTAATTAATTTTATAGTGCAAATTCACGAAATTGACTAATTTTTAAAGTTCACACGTCGCTTGAATACTCATCGACTAATATTGTAAAGAAAGATTCGATGTTTGATAGCAATAATGTGTAAAAATTCGTTACCAAAACCTTCCTTTAAAAAAAATTATTAAGCGACCGAACCATAAGAGATACGTTTACTTTGATTCAAATAAATATTAAAAAATTTGCAGCTTCGCTAATTATCAAGATTACTTATGTTTAAAACTATTGAATTTCATCGTATTTGTAAAAAAAATGATCGCTTAAAAAACAAAATTCTTAATAGAAAGAATATACAATGTGTTTGCTACACAACGTGCAATGGCTTTTCGTGATATTTTTTAGACGCATTTACAATTTATTTTCTAGTGCTTTTTTTTTTTTTTGGTATTTTTGTTGTTGCTTTGTTATTACTACAAGAAAGGCCAACAGAAAGCAAAAATTTTTTGAAAAATTTAATTTCACTTATTTATCAATTATTATTACCACTCTTTGCTATTTCTCCCTATCGGAGTGAGTAAATACGAAAGCAAAGGCCTTTTACTCTGAACTGAACAGCAAATATAAGCTAAAAAATATTCCGGTTAATTATATCCCGATTAATTTCATAGGGTGCGTATTGTTTTCGCAGAAAACAACCAGTGAAAAGATAAGACATAAAGATTATAACAAATAACCTTCCCAAAAAGTCATCATCATCTTAAATAACAGCAATTACTCTTTTCTCAGAAAAGCAAAAGAAAAAAGTTGTAATCCCGATAAAAATGATTCGAAATGGATTCGTCTATTAAGAGCAATTCTGACACTCCATTAATGGCAGCCATGAAGATACATTCCCAAGGTTTAACGACATAAACAGAATTAATGACATTTTACAAGTCGTTTGCAAGAAGACCACACATAATGACTATCCAAACCAAACGAAATTCGGCGTGTGTTTGAAACATCTAGTGCATCAGATGTATCAAATCAATACAATTAGATCAATTGCAATTCAATCAGTAAAACACAAGTGAATTTAATTTGCATCGAAATTATAGCTGATTTGCATAATCTAACCAGAAGCACCATTTTCTACAGCACACTTGGAAAGAAACAGAATCTTTCATAACCACCTGCCAGGTTTCATTGCAAACAGCTGTAACAGATGAGCTGGTTATGTGACAAAAGGGGGATTCAACTCCTCCTTCGGTTGCTGTGTTCGGATTTACATCCGTGTATTTCCCACGACCTGCGTCAGAGTCATTTCTCCCCGATTTTGTCGTTTTCTACACCCTTCAGACGGCAACACCAATTAGGGTTTACAAACGGAAGCAATCAATATCAATTTAAGTACAATAGCTGAATCGCTCAACAACAAAATATAGTTCGTTTATTCCAGAATTTTCAATTTTGGTTACCTTTTTTTGTTTTAGTGCCTTTTTATGATTCAGTTGATTAAAACAACGGATTTAATGTAAAGCATCGAAATATTTTGACGATGAGCGAGAGAAAAAACAGTACTAGCCCAAAATCGGGCATTTTTAGATAACTGACAAAAGTAACACTAAAAATGTGAAACTACACGTTGCAAGAAAGAACACTATTGTCAAGACCTCTCACGTTGTAACAGCTGGGCACAGAAAACAAAAAAAAACTTGAAAACAATAGTTGTTTTTGCAAATGTATCAGAAAGTTTTTTGGACCAGTATTGTTTTTACAATCACCGCTTCAATCAATTTAAAGCGGACAAAATTCAATGCGCATTTATTTACTTACTTTACAGTTGTTTATATGTTTTCACACTACTTGTATTAAAATATCTATAAAAAAAGTTCATTAAAATGTGTGAAAATTTGACAGTTCGCATGTTTAGGTTCATTTTTAATTTACGGTTAAAATATTTCATCGTACATGTTTTTACAAGTTTTTATTTCAATTGGTTGATCTAACTTGTAATTTTCATAAAGTGCTAGCCTAAAAAATCTTCAGGAAAAATCTTAGAGTATTTTTCTATTAGTTTTAAAAATCGGAGCCAAGTTTTTAATTCTGGTATAAATTTAGAGTAATTTATTTTAACATGATTTTAAAATTCGTTTTTATCTAATATCATTGAGCAAAATCTTATGTAATTTGGGTATTTTATTAGTGTGAGTTTTATAAAAAAAATAATTGAAAAATATTGTATGCTATCCACATTGCATTTTGACAAAATAATAAACTGCTTCCGAAAAGTATTTTGAATGCCAAAGGGCTAGAGTCTGATACCTCTATTCAGACATTCATCAAACTCTGGAGTCATCAACCGTTCTATACAAGCTCTAATCAAGTCCTCAGCCGTCGCCATTTTCCCCATTCATATCTTTAACCTCATCAAGATGACAAGAGCGATCAATTTTTTTCTCATGACCCAAGAGCAAGAAGAGGTCGTTTACTTTCTTTGAAATGTGTGGTTCCGATTAAACATTAACGATACTGCAAAAAAAGAAGACGAAATTATTTATGAAAGGTTATTCCAGGCACTTCCAAACGGTTACTAACCACGTATTTACATGGAGAGGAGGGCTGGGGGTATTAGACGCAAGCAAACAACTTTATGGCTGTTTTTCATGCTATAAAAATTTCGGAGAACAAATTAAATACGGGATTCAATACAGCCAATCAAAGCAATTATCTTTCCCCTGAAAAATTCAATTAAAAGTCAGGTGTTTTACAGATTTATAGCTTATTACATAAAACAGGCTTTTAAAGAGCTTTACGAAAATAGAATGTTTTACGTGAGCGGTTCAATTCAAGCATTCTCAAAGGGGTCCTTCAAAATGTATTTTTGAAATGAACTTGACTAAACCTAATGATAACAAGTAGGGGGGGGGGGGCGGGCATAAAGTTTAAATGGAATTAAGAAAACATTCTAATTGAGAAGATAATGTCACGTTTTTGCAATATTTAGATTCGATTGCGACTATATACTCTTCCCCATTAAAATAATGGGGCACAAAGGCATAAATTTATAAGAAAAACGAAGTTTCGATAAAAATCCCAAAACTTTTCCAGTTAATGGAAAAAATAAGAGTTTCAGATTTCCGTTCTGTTTGGTAAAGTTCGTATCCCTTTTACTTCATCTCACAATTGACCCTCAACGCCCGTCCTTACCCCACCCCTACGCACACAGCGAGAAAAACTTGCAACATGTGGAAGGTTTCTGTCGTTACAATTTAAATATTAGAAGGAATGAAGGAGAGTACACTTTTTTCTTCTTCTTTTACTAAGGGATCATTCATAAATGATGTCACGCTTCGAGGGGGGAGGGATTCGTGAAATTGTGACAAAGTGTGACAAGGGGAGGGCAGGGGGTAACAAGAAGTGTGACATCCTACATTGCGCAACAAAGCGTGAAGCGTGACAAAGGGGGGTAAGGGGGTCCGCTGAAGTGTGACGTATTGTGACAAAGGGGGGGAGGGGGGTCAAATATATGGGGAAAAAGCGTGACGTCATTTATGAACGGCCCCTAAGCAAATTTATCTGCATTGCAAAGAAAATGGTGAATACATTTTGAAACTTCCTGCTTATATTCTAAATAATTTGAAACAAATTACTTACTTCGGTGTTCAAATGATTGAAGTGATTGCCAATCAACGAATGGTAAATAAAATTACCGTGTGGTATTTAATTTGAGTAAGATTCAGTTAGGTTTTCGCTATTGTTTGGTGACAAAAATGAGGAAAGTCCAAACAATCAATTTTAGTTTAAGTATTTCACTATAGATCTTTTTTGTTTTGACTGAATACATTTTGTCCCAGCAGCGGTCGTATACCGAAATTGATTTAAAATAAGAACTTTGTCCCCCCCCCCCCCCACCTCACACGAAAATGCATGCGTCTTGAAGTGTATAAAACTATAATTTATATTGCTGCAAATATCGGTAAAATTATGATTCACGAAAAATTTCGTAGACCAAAAATCAAGAAAAAAAGGATAAATAAAAAATTAACTTCAATAACTTAAACTTTTACAATAAATAGTCGATCTCAGGCTGGAACACTTAAAAAATAAAAACAGGCATTTTTTCCATACATCAGCTTGCATAATACAGCCAAATTTCAAACTTGCGAAAACACGAATAAATGACAAATGGTTGAACAGTTAAGTTTTTCATCCACTAAAAATCGCTATCTTCTGACTACCAATATAAGTAGACGACCTGTAACAATTGTTAAAAAAAAAAAAACTAGTAAAAAAAACCAATTTTCATGAATGATTGCCGAAAGCTGACAAGGTTCAAATTTTTCTATCAGAAACTTTGGGGTCTTAGAAAGAAAAGAATTTGGTGTATAAAAACTACTCCATTTAATGGCAGTATGATGAATGGTGTATCCAAGAGTTTCAATTTTCCTATAATGATTTTTCGATTCAAAATGCATGCTCTTAAGGCGTCTTTCAAGAGGCCGTAAGAAATGGACTTCCTAATTCAGTGTTGTCGTGCTTTGGCCGATTTAATTAATGGTTATTTGTTCGGGGAGATTATTTATATTTTTTAAGTAATAGTTTGCCAAGTAACTTACAAGGCAGAAACCATTATCCCTAACACACTAAAACCAGAAGAGCTTTCCAAAACAAATTTAGAACTTAGCATACCGAAATAAAATTATTTAATCAATCGTCTGCTCTTACTTTAAATGATTTTTAAAAATATCTAGTGTGTGTGAAGTTGAGTTGATTTGATACGTACTGAAAAAATTAAAAAAAAAACCGTCTGCGTTTACCTGATTGATTATTTTACAATATTTATTTTATGTAAAGATATTAATGAAAACAATCTGGTGCCTACGTAGGAGTACGCTACACATAACTTTTTTCTGAATTTAAGGTGAATTTAATTTTTTCGCACCAAAAAGTCATCTTGTAACGCAAAACAGGATTCAAAATAATTCTGATGCAATGAAAAATTAGAATAATTGGGTTTTAATAGTGCCATAAATACTTCAAACTTTCCTCGTGAAGTTTCCACTGCCGGAATCTGATATTGTTAAGTGACTCATAAAGGCAGAATAGCAATGAAAACAGAATAATTGCTGAATATATGACAAAGACAAAAACGAAGAAGATAAGGATCGTTTCGAGGAAGAATACAACATGGCGACCAATACTAAAGCAAAAGAGAGAGAGAGAGAGAGAGAAAGGCTTGCAGAGCTTCTGGAATAGCCAATGATCACAACAAGTATCGCTTCAATGCGCTTGAAACAATGACTTTCTTTTAGAACAGGGTTCTTCTTGGAGATGCAACGAATATTGGAACTTAAGAAGGATGTATTCTATAATAACAAGTGCAGAATTACGCTTACGTATGAGGTTAGTATTTAACTCGAGTATTCATCGTAGGTAATGAACAAAAAAGGCGAACGAAGATTGCCGATTATAAAAATAATCACTTGCTGTTAGATCTTCCCTTACTCCGATAGCATAAATAATTTAAATGCACCACATGTTTGTGCACAAAAAAATATTCCAGCTCCAGTTAATTGCCCTTCCAGCTTCCACCACCTAGAAATTTCGCAACAGATTTGCTCAAATAGAAAATAGAGTGAGTATATGAAAAATTTTCTTTAATGAAATAAAACTGGAAACGTTTTACAAAATAAATTATTTATCCTCATTAAATAATATAAATTTCGTTTTGTTTAATTTTCAGAAGTATTTCCTAAATTTAAATCTTATTTCAAACATTAGCATTTAGGAAACTACAAAAACAAAGTTACTGAAGTACAAATTTGCAAGAATATTGCATGGACGTGCTTCAGGGACACTAAGTTATCCTCTTTTTCCAATGCAGAAAAAGTTTTCAGATTCTCCAGGCCAAGCAAAAATCACAAGAAAGAAAGATAGCTTCATTCACAAAATTATGTTTTAAGATTACAGCTATTTCAATAATATGCACTATAACTAAATATTTCGTAACCCTTTCAGTCCCAATGATGCCACATTTGACATCATCGTATTCTTTCACCCCCCACCCTTACACTTTTTTTGTTTAATCAGCTTCTAAAGCTGCTTTTCATGCGTCATCAAATTTAACAGAATAATCATATTCATTATTCTTTTATTCGACCTCTGGCGCTGCATTCGATACCAAATTAACATCAATAAACTTAACTGAATTTTACAATTGCTTAGGTCTGAAAATGTTAAAACGTTCACAGAGACGAAATTTGCAACAAAAACAAACACAATTTTCTAGGGTTGGTTGTTGAAAATTTTTATATGCATTGTCGTTGTTAAGTAAACAAGTTTTAACCCTAATTTGGGCTACGTGACTGTGAAAGCCATGATGATGAATGCGGAAAACTAGTAGTTTTTGGGAAAGACCAAAACGAAACGAAATTTCGTTTAACGTTCATTCAGGTTCCAGTTTTCCCACGACAAAGTAACAATCTTCATGTTAAATTTCGTTTTAGCCTTTGGCAATGAACTTGAAAAAGATAATTTCACATAAGCCAGCGGCGAAAACAGTTCTTCATCAATAAGCAAATACAAAGACATTAAGCAAGGGATTTTATTCTATGCACAGGATCGTCAAACAACTTAACTGACCGAATCGCGGATTAGCCCGGAGAGTTAGTTCCTTGTCAGTTTAAATATATCATTTTTTGCTCATCCTTCTCCCTCTAATCAGAATGCCATCTTGGAACAGCATCAGGCCCGACCGTGTCCGAGAAAAGATGGCATTGCACTTAGAACAGAAAAAAAATGCGACAATCGGTCAGATGGTGCTGTTGTCAAAGTGTCCCGAGGCTCTTTTTTACCAAGGATAAAAGGAAAGAAAAGCCCCGTGGCAGTGTGATTTTCCGAGCACTTGAGTCTCTTAATAGCAATAGGTAGCTTAATAGCCCTGGAATGCTGCCTCGGTTTCATGTAGGTAGTAATCAAAGCATAAAAAATATCGCAGAAAATGGGTTCGACTTTTTTTTATGGGGTTCTATTAAGGCTACTATGACACATTCAATGATATCATTTGACAATTTTTCGGTAATCACTGGCGGATGGCTCTTTCTGAAAGTCAAGATTGTTACCAACTACTGGAGTATAACATTTTGATATTTATTGCTAAAGAACCTGTTTCCGAAATGTAATCATTTAGGCGTATTTCCTCTAACAAGGCTCTTCACGGCGGCTTTTCAGAGAGAAAATTCTTTTTAATGCATACTATTTCTGAGGTAATGAGATCTTGAATGTTTTTAAAATATAGCAAACTCGTTCTCTTAAATTTCTTGCATAAACACTCCACGTTTGGACAGAATAACACTAATAATCATAATGTAAAAATAAAAGCTAGTATTCCAAAACATTTTTTTTTTTTTAATGTAATTCGCAACTTTTGACGTCATGTTCAATCCTAGTTCTAAAAATTATGTACGATCAATCAATAAATTCAAGACACAATACAAATGCAAGCATAATGACTAAAACCTTTTTTCACTCCCACCAGCCCCTAATATTTTCAGACTTCCTTGAATTTCTTCTAACCCTCTTCTTGCTCATTCTTCTCCCTCGCAGCTTCAAATGTAGAAAATTTAAGCTTCATTTCATTTTTTTAAAAATGTTAATAAAAACAAAACTGTAACTGTTAAAAATATCTTAGAAATATTTTATTATTACGACTTAACGTGAGAGTCGAGAAACTGTTATTCTATTGTATTTTGGAAATCAAAGAGTTCGTGTCGACAGGTATGAAAAATCCTTTTTCAAATGATACGAAAAAGGGAGCACGTGAAACGCATTGATGTGAAAAACATCACAAAGAGTCAGAGCACAAATATTCAGGAAACTGGGAAATGGCATCATTCATTGAAAAAAAGCAAGGACATTAAAACTACAGCTATGCAGAAGCAAGCAAGCTCTGAAAAAAGTGTAAACAAAGTAACACGGGGGCCACTTCCGGTTCGTCTGCCGTTTCACTTCCTTTCGAGGTTACTACTACGACTAGCATCCATTCACAATAATCCACCCACACTGGGTCATGTGACACGATCTTCTCAAAGTGACATTCATTCATAGAGAACAAAAGGCAATCGCCGTATCTTTCTTTGGCAGTTTATGCTTGTCTGTTTCGGGAATATTTTAAATCTTGCTCTTTCCCTTACAATCAGCATAAATAAACTTGAAAATGAAAAAAAAAAAAAAAGGTGTGAAAGATGATCACACGTGAACAAATTCATAATAATGACTAAAACTAAAGTTAAATGTAATTTATGAGGCAACTTATAAGGTTAAACACCGTGAAGATTTTGCCGATTTCGGCCATTTTTATATTAATTCGACGTATCAATGTAGAAGACTTAGACATTTTCAAGGAAGGATATTCGGTTTCTTTTTAATATTCTAATAGAGTTAGTATCATTTTTGAAAAAAAAAAAAAAAAAATGGCAAATCAGAATTTAAACAAATAGATCTATGGAATAATGTCAAGAGTAAATTTGAAATTTCGTAAGATTTTTAGAATTGTCAAATACGAAAAAACGACTTTTTAATCGAAAATGAAATGCAGTCGAACCCGCTTATAAAGAATAAGAATAAAACGGTATTCCCCCCCCCCCCTTAAAATACGCCATTGATAGCATGCATAATTCGAATTTGAAATTTACTCCACAGTAAATATGTAATAGAAGGTAAAGTAAGACGGTTAACTTCACTTCAAATATCGAAAGAGCACCGCTGTTAATAAAAATGTAAGGAGGAATATTTTAAATCGTTCTGGTAAACAATTCGAAAATTTTATTTAAAATGGAAGAAATTGTTCTAAATTTTTCAGAGCAAAGAGAGATAATTTTGAAGACGGAAAGAAAAAGTTATATAATTTCTACCGTAAAAAAATAATGAAGATGATGAAATAAAAACTTGAAATAGGTAGCTCAAAATGCAGCTGCCGAAAAATTACTATTCGGCCTTTCCCCTCGTCTGAAGAAACACCCATTCTCTTAGTAAAAGGGGGGGGGGGGGTTGAGGAAGTAAGATAACTACTACTGCAGGGCGTGTTCACGAGTGCTGGAAAAACAAGACGTTTTCCCTCACCTCTTCCACTTGAAAACTTTTTCTTCAATTTTCGTTAGCGAATCCTCTTTATTCTTTGTTTATTTTTTAACGTCTGATCACGAGCCAAACGTGCGACACAAGTTTAGTTGTCTGAAGAAGGATGTGGATGTTTTTAAGTACTGAAAGAATTCGTGATGTCCTAGAATGAGTTGTGAAAAATTGCGCTGGGTGTAGATGATGCGGTAAATTAGTTTCACAACCGAAGTTAACGATGAGCTTTATTTCTGGCGTAAATTGTCAATTTTTAATTTGACATTCATTGGGTCCGAAATGAATTGCCAGACATTCTGATACTGCTGTATAAGTATTACTAGTATTAGCTATTTCAGCTTCTAATGTTTCTATGTAACTTTATGCTCTGTATTTCGCTTAGTAATAGTAGTACGTTACAAAGATCGGTTATTCAAAAGTTGACCTCAATTTTCAAACTTTAATATAAGAAACTGTTCCCTTTAAAAATTTCTCATTAAACATATTAATACGATTTGACTACACTATTAAAAGCTTTTTCTATCAATTTTTTAATACCACCACAATCACAATTATTCATGTTATCGGATAAAAAACTTATTAAGGAAAATTTCTTGCGACGAAATCCTCAAGTTGAGCATATGATCAGTTTAGGTCATTCCAAGGAAAAATCAGACATTTTATGTTCTGCACGGCGATAGTTATATTTAATTTAAAAAACTGGTTAAAAAGGGTAATGAAATAAATATTTCTTAAGAAATCACACACATATTGTGTGATTATTTAAGCAAAATCTTTTGACCCATTACCTTTTAAAATTGTTATTTTTCAAATGAATTACATACAAGAGCGTAAGGTTCCAACCTATTTTTAAAAATAATTATATACATATTTGTTTCAAATATTTTAAACAGCTTGAAGAATTAAAAAGTGCGCCAAAAGGTTGCACAAGCACGCTTGATATAGAACGCATTAAAAAAAAAAATAAAAAAAATAATAATAAAACATGCTACTGCGCTAATCCAAATGAGAACTATTTTCCTATATTATAACAAACAACTACTCAACTAATCCAAACAGCACGTACAGCAAAAGCGAACACCAAGAAGAGAAAGAAAAAAAGAATAAGCAAGTGAGTTCGAGAGAGAAAGAAGGTAGCCCTTTTCTTATCTGAAACTCCCCTCGGGGCGCGAGGAAAGAAATAGGGGGGGGGAGAGATTCTGGAGAAGGAGAGGCCAGATGGCTGGCGGGGCAGCGTCTTTGTTTGCTGGCTTGCTTTCCCACGGTGGTTTTTCTGCGGCGGATTGGCTTGCGTACGCTCGGAAAGCCAGTCACGCTACGGCCCCTAGTGGAAAAGATGTTTTTTTTCGTCTCGTGCTCGCTCTAGGATTCTCTCTTTCGTCGAGGTGCGGTTTATTAGAAGAAGGGGTCGGACACAAATCTAACAAACTGATGCAGAACAGTCGTACGGTCCGAGTGACCCAACCGCGGTTTTTGACCTCTTTCTCCTAATTATGCTCGTCACTTGTCAGTTTTTATGGAATTTTTTTCCTGGTATTTAACTTTTAAATAAAATAAAATAAAATAATAATAATAATGTTACAACTTTAAAAAAATATCAACGAAGCTTATGTAATAATAGTAAATGATTTTTTTTTTCATTTGAAAGGTATATATATATATATATATATATATATATATATATATATGCGTGTGTGTTTTTGTGTTTACGCATAATGTACCCTTCCGAAACTATTTGTTTTTCTTCAAATTGAACGTAATAATGTACCTGCAAAAACTAGACGTCAAGTAATTGCTAACCATAACCGTAATGATCGAAGCTACAGAGAATTCTACGAAATCCGTTGAACGAGAAATTTTTTTTGAAGAAAATTTATTCAAACATTGCAACCAAACTTTTCTTTAGTGTCTATCCAAGCCCAAAAACCCGTTTTTAACTACTTCTTTCATAGATACTATGATGATTTATCTAAGAGCGTAAAAGTGAATTGGTAAACATTACCCCCTGCCCCCCCCCCCCCCTCCACAAATATAGCTCAATATAAGTTTTACAGAGATCGTGAGACTTTTTGTGCATAAACTTAAAATTTATCCTTTTTTTCTTGTTTGAAATTGAAGACGCCACAAAAATGGGTTTAAAAACGAAAAGAAGCGATGATGCAATTTTGTACATATTGTTGGAATGAATTAATTTGAAGACTACTCAATGACTCGAAGTGGATCGAGATGTACTACATGTCTATTACCAAAAATAAAAAAATAGAAAATGCCAACTAGATTTAACTTTTCATGATGAATGAATGAACTTCCGTCATATTTATGGTGGCAACTTTACAACAATTACATTTAGTACCACACTTTCCTTTATTCTTCAGTATCAAACTAATTTCTGTTAATTTGTCGTTTTATTCTGCTTGTTTATGTTTACCTATCTCTCCCCACCCCACCCTTTATTTCATTGTATCCGTTTGCTTTCATTTTAATTTATTTTATTTTATCATACACAAAATCTGCTTATTAAAAAAAAACTTTCCTAATTTTAAAAATTAATTTAGTAATTTCAAAAGACATTCAAAACTATTAAAAGCCTCTAACAGCTTTACAAAAAGCTTACTTATCATGCCTTATCGCAAAATAGTGAACTTTGTATTAGGAAACACGTTTAGAACACACCCTCGGCTTTGCCTTCCATCACGAGATGTGATTTTCTTACGAAATTCAAGAATGAGCAGAGAGCCACGCAGTCACGCGAAAAACTAAGCACCGAGTCACGAAAACTTTAATCGCAGAGCTTCACAAATATCTCAAGGTGAAAACAAATCTGATCTTGAACTCTTCCAAAAGCTCAGTCCGTAAGTGAATTGCACGATTCTAAGGTTTTTCCAGCACGCTCGACACAGGTGTTTACGGGCTTTCCATTTCACTTTATTTCAAATAGTTTAAATTCAATTATTTATTTAATTTGTGATGTTTTAGAAGTCGAAGCTACACACAAAAGTGAATGCCAGCGTAGAATAGACCTGTGCACAAATTCAGTTGACTTATAAACTTTTCAGCGTCTAAGTTAATAAAGATGCGAATTGAATCAAATCAACAATAATTCGTTACCTATTTAAGAAATGGATAAATACACAAATGGCACATAGTGAAATTCTAAGTAAAAGGAACGTACACGCTATTCCATGTCGCAAATGGTTTTGCTACAAAGATTTCAAAGTACCGTAATTATCGGTAAATAGCCCGCATCGTTGTATAGTCCGCAGGAAGAAAAATTCCTTCTAAAAAAGTTAAGTTCGGTATAAAACCCGCATCGTTGTATAACCCGCACCCAGAAAAAAAACATGGGATACACCAGTAGAAAACAATACATTCGCCTGTAGCGCCCGAGCCCCAATCTGCTTTGGGATCATTCATAAATGAGGTCACGCTTCGAGGGGGGGGAGGGGGGTTCGTGAAATTGTGACGAAGTTTGACAAGGGGAGGGGAGGGGGTAACAAGAAGTGTGACATCCCGTATTATGCAACATAGCGTGACGCGTGACAAAGGGGGGGGGGGTCCGCTGAAGTGTGACATATTGTGACAAAGGGGGAGGGGTGTCAAATATATGGGAAAAAAGCGTGACGTCATTTATGAACGGCCCCTTTGGACCATTGTTTCGAAAGCTACAATTTATTTCTCTGCATTTTGTTTTGCGGGAAAACAGATTTCGATATTTTTGAACTGTAGTTGTCTTTTTAATGGTAATTTTTTTTTTAATTTCATGTATTGCCCGCATCGTTATATTGCCCGCAGGTAGTAAAAAAATAAGTTTTTTTGTAGATAACCCGCGGGCTATACACAGATAATTACGGTAATATTACATCTAGGCCGAGAGGATAGAATGCATTAATATTCACAACAATGAAAGTTCCGCTGATGCAAAATGCGACGATTTTTGCTATTTGGTGACCAAATTCAAAAATAAATAAATGAATAAAGGTAATTATAACAATAATTTAATTTTGATTTTTCGAATGCCATCGACGTAATCAATAAAAATGACTAAGTGTATAATTCGATGGTACCAGAAGCAAACCGTGAAGCACCGTATATGTACAATTCTTTATTATTATTATAGTACCAGAACCAAACCGTGAAGTACCGTATGTATATACAATACTTTACTATTATTTTTTAATTACTTAAAAAAAAAAAAAAAAAAACATAACTTTCGAATACGAGAATGCTGTACTTCTTAGTTACTGCAATGAATATATATGTTTAAAAATTTTATCTCATTTTGAAAAACGTATAATATATAAATATATGATATTCCTAGTATGGGTGTCAACCAGGGCGGTAATCTGTAGTGTCACCCTCTTGCCCACAAAAAAAAAAAAAAATTAAAAAAACGCTGTTACCTAAACTTGTAATTTTGTAGTTATATTATTTTCAGAAGTAAAAAAAACAATTTAAAAATAAAGCTTTTTTATTTCTAAATCTATTTTATTTTCAAAAATGCTATTTTATTTATTTGGTGTAACATTTAGTAACATTTATTTTTAGTTACACTCGCACGTTAAAATGGCATCAGTAAAATTGTATAGTTTAAAATTCATTTTTTTAAATTTTTCGCCATTCTGTATGTCTCCCTGTTATTTAATTGGTAATTGTTCCCTTAGACACCAGCCACAGAAACACGAAAAGGAGAAAAAAAAAAAAAAAAAAGAAAGAAAAAAACTATGTCTGAGTTATGTCAGCAGCTGTAGCAGGAAGGAGCCCCGAAGCAGTAGCAATGGTAGGAGGGGCCAAAGAAGTCCGATTTTTAAAAACCTGATTGGCCACGGACAGCTATGAATAGATGCTCCACGTTATCTTCTGTGATCTCCTTACAAAAACAAAAAGCCGTAATTAGAACTTTTTGGCCAGTAAGAAGAGCGAAGTTCGACTTTTCCAGGAAGAGACCTTGCACTATTTTTTTCTAGTAGAAAGCCTTTTAGTAATTCATTTTAAGTGTTCTTATACGGAATTAAAAATTACTTTGGAAATATTTGGTAGATGAATGATTTTTAACTACTACTATAAAATGTGAAAAGGTATATTTTATGGGTTCTTATGTTGAACAACAATGCTTCACCACAAAGTATTGCGAAATTCCTTTACTTTCCCTTCCCTCAGTAAACGTCCTAATTTCCTGAATCACCTTTTATATTATCAAAACATCATACTATTAAACAAATAAATTCTTTAAGTAAAATGGTGAATAATTTATAGTGAGAGAGAGAGAAAATAATTTTTGGGGTTAGTAATTAATTCTTCTTAAATGGTAATTATTCATCTAAATATTCTAGAAAAAGGAATGAAAGATGTTTCGAGAAAGCCTTTGCATTTAGTTCTCATTCTAGTAATAATGAATTCCGCTGGCATTGTGCTTTACCACTTTTAATTAATAAAATAAACAGCAAATACTCATTAATATTTTTATATCAAGAAATTTGCCTTTCTTTTGTTTTTTCTTTCCACAACCTGAACGGAAGCGAGAGAATTGCCCCTACGCACGTTTAGAACTGAACTGAAGGCATATTTATTTACGAGTGTTTTTGAAACACGCCATTATTAAAAGTAGCGTAGTGTTCGGTATAGTTTGTTGGGGCTTCCGAGTAAGAATAGTGAAAATTTAAATTAATTTAGTGACGTTATGTAATTGCGATGAAGTTTTCGATTCATAAGGGGAAAAAAATTGTGAATTGCAAAAACTTTTAAAATGTTAATCAGAATCAATTACGACCTTAATTTTTCGCAGAAACTAATTTCCGTTTGTATGAAACTTTTCAGGTAAGAATAGGAAGATTTTTTTAAGCTAATCATTTTATTTTTTTACTTTTATTTTATTTTCGGGGGGAGGGGGGGTAGGAGCCAAGTACGTTATGTATAGGAATAGAAATATTTGAATTTAAAATGTGAGCATTAACCATCGACATTAAGTTGTTTGTAACAGTTTTGAGAAAAAAATTCAAATACTACTACTTATAAAAATAATCAAGGAGGTATTTGTATTTTAAAAATAAGTAAAATAATACAAAAGATTCATTCAAGGAATCTAGAATAACTGTGATTGCTTAGTATAGGTCAACTTCTAAGTATTATTTAACAGATAAAAATGGGAACGCTGGGTGCCCCATTTCGCTAAAAACCAACCTGATATGACAGATGAAAAAAAAAACAGTACAGGTGTTAAGTTTATTCCTCGAAAAGGAGAAGAAGGGATCGACTTTTCCTTCTGCTGCTGGGTTTGTCACCTGTTCAAACAAGTCGCGCACCCTCCCCCCCCCCCCCTGCTTCAATGAAAAAAGATATGGTGTGAGGAAGCTGAGTAAAGGGAGAATCCTGGGAAATCATGTATCCTTATTAAATCCCCTTACGCAGAAAACTAATTAATGATGTATTGTCAAAAAAAAAAAGGGGGGGGGGGGATATAGCAACGGTACTAGCTCATTTAAATGCAAACTGAAGTTCGGAATAAAATTTATTACAAAAATGCGTCCACATTTAATGAAATTATGCTAAAACCTCGTTACAGCGAATACCGATACTACGAGTTTCCCTTTATAACAAAACTTCAAGAGTCCCGTTTCAAACCCCAATAGGATAATGTATGGTCCGTTACAACGAAGTATTTTTCCGCTCTCTTGGAGTTCGCTGTAACGGGATTTCACTGCATCTATTAGATTGCGTGGAAAACTATTACAAAAATTATTGTCTACTTGCTATTTATTTGATTATCAAATAATGAAGTTTATTACAAAAAAAAAGGGTGCACAAGAAACGTTGACTTACTAAACTTACTACATCGTACACATTAGGGGTTGTTTATTGAAGATTTTTACAATTGATGAAATTTTGTTGTATTAGATTGCATGGAAAAATCCAGAATTAATGAGATTTTGTTAATTTTTCCTGCAAAGAGTTCGTGATTGAGGAGTTTTTTTTTTTTACATTACATTTTGATGGCTAATAATAGAAAAAGCATCCTCTACATTTTTAGTTGATTACAAATATTTAAGTATATTACAAAAAAGTGCACAATCAATGGAATTAATTGTAATAAATTATTTTGATATACTAGATCGCATGAAAAACACTAAAAAATATAACATCCATTGTTTTAATAAATTTACTTTCAGCAAGAAATTTAATTTTTTATAAAAGGAAGTGCATATTTTTTTTAAGTCATAGAAAAGAGGACCATGTCTCAGACTAGAATTTTCAATCCTGTGTTCAATGTGAAAATTTCTCATGAATATTCCGGAAGGAAAATAAATAAGCAATTAACATATGAATTCAAACCATTGAACTCGAGGTTGTGAAATTTCTGAGATGAAAGAATGAATGAAACTAGTTTTGTTACATACTAGATCGTTTGAAAAACGTAAAAAAATATACTCCAAGTTTTTTTTTGGAACAAGTCATTAAATTACAGAAAGTAACGCCCAATTAATGAAACTTATTTTGTTACACAAGATTAAGTTCGTGAAAACATAACTTACGATGCACTAAAAATAGGAGACGAGAGGGAAGTAAGTAATAGAAGCTAAAGAGTTGAAATTAATTTCTATTGAATGAAACAATTTCTAATTGTTCAAAGAATAAGTAAAGGGTAAAAATTCAAGCTCTTACTAAACACTGAAAGCAACCAGCACCTTAGGAATAGCGCAATTATGAATGTCCTACTACGGTTGATGGACAATTTCAATCATTTATTTACGACCCTAGTTTGTAACAGGTTTTTAATATGAGTCTCTTCCACCCTAGGGATACCAGGATCATTGTTTTATTTCATTCGGAAAAGTTCGTTCGAACAGTTTATGATCTATTAAAACGTTCAAATATTTTAAACACACACGAAAAAGAAAAAAAAAACTTTTTTATCTAATAACACAAAACTTTTGGATTTTTTTTTTTTTTCCAACCAAGTTTCTGAGGCAAACAAATATTCTTACCATTAGTAAATGATAATTAACGAACTCGATGGCGTTATGGTAAAAAAATATTGATCAAAAAGTATCAAAAATTGTCCTGGGATTATTAAATGTCTCTATTCTGCAGTGGTAGGTGTTGGCTGAGCACGTCATCCAGATGACGGTACCACAAGAAAAACCGTTAGACTTCCAACAATAGTAAACCCGATCACGTGACCTGCAACGGAACCGTTTACAGCCGTGCAGGCAGATGTGTTCTAAAAGCCTATGCCCCGCATGAGAATCAACCAGCACTTTGATAATTTTCCACCCCGAACAAACCCCCAACTACAGTTGCTTTTAAAGATCCAAAGACGGCCCTTTAAATAATCCACTGATCGTTTGATTTTTAGTGAAATATTCCTCATATACTTTAACTGTTGAGTTTAGTTTACTGAGCATGAAAGATTTTCATTAATGAAATTAGTGATTTGAATAAATTCTTCATAAAGCAATTAAAAAAAAACAAACAAGGAATCAGTTTTATCAGCTTTCTGCTTGCTATCTTTCAATACTTTTGATTTCTTTTTTATAATTATTAGTTCCTTTTATTTTTTAGCAAAATAAGATGTATTTTAGTTTATTCATCCATAATGTCTTTTAAACACTGACGTTGTACTACTAAGAACGATCCTTTCCCGATGCTTCAAATTTCATAATTAACCAATTTTTGTAAATTGTATTTCTAATCCACTTATCACAACGTTAAAGTATAATTTTTTTGTCTTCACCGAATCTCTCCCTCCGCCCTACCCCCTTTTCTCCCACTTTCAAGTTTTACCTTTCTTTTTTTTTTACACAAAATGAATTTACATTTTATTTATTCCCTTTTATGTCCTTTTTTTTTTTCAAAGGGACTCCGATCTGTTTTCTAATTGTTTATCATACTCTCAATTTATTTATTTCCCTCATTTTTATTCTGCAAAATTATTTGGTTATTCTCTGACTTTTCCATAGGTCACTTCCCGTAATATGTCTCAACTCTTCCAATTTTCAAAATCATTCGCTATTTTGTGACGCAAATTTGCGTCACACGGGCTTGAAGTAGTAACATTAAACAATTGTAAAAACATAGTAAAATTACTAAAGAACTCTAAATTACTGCAAACCATTAAATACTGTAAAAAATGTCACTTACTTGCAATATGGTTCACCTCTAGGATTCGAAACACAAGATGCGCCATTTTTACACGGATTTGGAGAACAAGATACGAGGCCTATAAACATAGAAATAGAACTAATTATTATTTACATTTATTTGAATGAGAGAAAAAATCTGCTAGCACATTGTAAATATCAGCTAGCGGATGCATAGTCTGAAACAGTGGTTCCCAACCATTCTCATGTCGCGACCTCACATACATATACACATAATTTCACATAAGTGTTTTGGCCCAAAAACGATAGGTTTGATTCCAAACAGTTTCTGAATCCAACCCCACTGTAAATGTTTTTATTTTCTAAAGTCTAAGGACCGTAAAATAAACAAATTTACAGTGGAGTTCGACTGCTTTCTACTTTTTAAAATTTGTGACCACTCTAACAGAAAATATAATAGTTGGAATGGAACTAAATTTTCTACACACATAGTCCCTAATTGGAAGCTGTGCTGGTTAGTTTTTGGCGGTAATCCCGTCGAGAGAATGCTTTCTCGTTAAGCGTAACTGCTCTTAAGAAATAATGGAAGGAATCAAACAACATTGGTTGATGTCATATAATGAAAGAGACGCTGGTTTTATTTCAATATTTCTGTAAATTATTTGAACGTATTCAAATTATGTACTTCAATTAAATATATTTCGTATATTATTTGAATAGTTCAGTACATAATTAGAATATTTTCCATACATTTCTTTTTTTTTTTTTTTTAAATATTTTTATGGACTTGATTCCAGTCGAATTTAACAAAAATTGTCATGTCGCTAAACCATTTCTTTATAAGTTATACCTTTAAGTTTAATACAAGATAATTCAAAATAATATTTAGTATAAGAAAGAGAGATTTTATCTATGTGCTAAAGTTTTTTTTATTAAAAATTAGAAATACCGTAGCGACCCCATGAGAAGTGCCTCGCGTCTCACAGGTTGAGAACCCTTGTACTGGACTGCTACTTAAAAATAAAGGCATCAAAACACGTCGACGAGCTTTGATTCAAATAATGCAACATTTAATAAACGTTTTGTTATGCATGCAATAAAAACTTCAGGATTACCATATTCAGAATTTTTTGATGAATAACTAACTGACAAATACAAAATTCGTTAGAAATGGCTAAAATATAAATTCGAATGTAAAAATACAATTAAAGAAGCTATCGTTCAGGATGCAACTTCAATTTAACAAACCCAAATTCCCCCATGCCAGAAAACTTTCCTGCCCGGCTAGAAGTTTTTACAAACATCTGTAAAGATAAACAATTTGGATAATATGCCTTTTTCTTACTCACGATACATTGCGGAGATGTATGGCACTGACAAAGGCTAGGACAAAAGATTAACAGCATTTGAAATAAGTACTTGAATAACATCTAGATAAAATCCTATTTGCCACACGGATGTAGGGACTACGCTAACTTTCTTATAAAGCCATTTATGGATTGTATAGAAAATGTTAGTAATTAATAAGGGATTACTAGAAAGGCTACTGAATTTAAAGTTTATGACGTACGTCTATATTTTCTTTTTGTTTATAAAGAATGACTACAGGTAAATAAGAGATAATAATAACAAACAATAATAAACTAACAAAATTTTTGCGGAGTATGTTTTCTAGCATCGTTTCTCCAGTGGTGCCGCCCCCCTAATAAAATAGGGACCGTCAAATCGTCTCCCCCCCCCCCTCGATGGGCACCCCCTGATTTCTCAAACTTTTTAGTGCTGTAACCCTCCTTGCCGCCTCATATAGGAAAAACTTTTATGTAAAAAAACAAAGCAAACATCGTCACAATTATTTCAAACGTAGGCATCACTTTATTTAAAAGGGCTGTTATTACTTGGTGATACTGAATTTTGGTACATATGATTATAATTTAAAATACTTTATTTGAGAAAAGGCTGATTTGTTTATGAGTCTTTTACCTCCCCCCCCCCCCCCCCGGACCTCCAGGTTGAGAAAAGATATCTTACAGTTTACAGACTTGAACAATATCTCTTCGGAATTTTATTAGATTCTTAAACTGTGGTCCACGGCCAACTGGGGATACGGGAAACAATATGTTCACTAACTCTGCTGAGATTTCCATTTGACTTTTTTTACTAGTATCCCTTTCCCCTGTAAACATCTGATATAAATTGCAGGCTAGTTCTAATATTTTGGTTTCCGTGACGTTATACTGAACTATAAAACTCAAGTATTGATATTTTGAATTATGCCCAGTTTGTAAAGTTTGTCCTCCTACTCTTAATAAAATAAGTTCACATGTCATGAAGCGAAAAGAGAAAAAAAAAAAAAAAAAAAAAACACTGCCAACGAACTAACCAAGTATATCGTGAACAAATGCGCCATTTATCAAAATGAATACCTAACCATGCCTGTAGAACAACTTCCTTTAATAACAAATTGTTTGATTAATAAATAAGTTAATAAATTTATTTTAATTATTTGAACAATGCGAACCTTGCGTGATTCTTCAAAGAAAAATTCAATTGAAGGCTAACAGCATTTAATTTGGTAAAAATAATTGCGTTGATGACCAATTTTCTACCGCATGGAACGGCAAGTTGCAAAAGAACTTCGTCAATAAGCTTATATTATTTTAGCCAGGAAGTTTTCCTGTTGTCATAATCAACAGGTAGTCCGCCTGGGAATAGAAGCGAAGGAGAAGGAAAAGATTCTATTTATACGTTCAAGAAATAGCGTAACAAGAACAGAGTAACAAGTTGGTGAGCAAAAAAAGCAAAGGCTTTTTCTGCTTTGTAATTGTGATTAAGACATGACACTCTTTATATCATGCATCAGCTTTATCAGAGTTGTTTTAACGGGAGAGATCTCAATTAAAATTTTGGAAAGGCACACACAAGAATTAAAATAAATTACATTTAATAATAAATAAACAGCTCACGCTTTTTTTTTTTTTTGCATCATTTTCCTACAATTTAAATTAATTTAATTGTAAATTACTATACAATTTTTACGACATTCTATTTTAAGAAACCCGTTTTTAAATTTTAACCATAGTTTTAAATAACTTAAAAGAAAAAACCTTCAGTTTTCAACTATATCCAACAAAAATACTAACACTAAAAAGGGTTTCGTTCCGCTGTTTTTTTTACATTCCATCGAAACACGTAGGAAAATATTTAATAATAATACTACCTTTTCGGGACGATTTCGTGACCGTTTGGTGATACATCGGATACTGATTATGCTGGATATAGGATATCCGGTGTTACCTGTATGACTTAAGTACCGGATATCTGGCTCTGATGTTTGAAACTTATAAATTCTATACATATTTTTCAGTTTTGAAGCAACGTAGTAAATTCACACATAATTTCTAAATATGATAATTAAATAATTTTTAAAATAAAATTTGACCTATTGAATAACCGGATATTTCGTGCAGTGGCATGATCGGATTTCGGATACTTAAAAAACTGTTGGATACCGAATATCCGGTGACTTCTAGAAGGTTCGGTCGAATTGAGCGGAAAATTTTCGTGACCTATTCGTAATTTTCGTGACTTTTTCGTTACTTTCGTGCCCGATTTCCCAATTCGTGACCTTTCCGGTACTTTCGTGACCTGTAGACACCCTGATCTTAACATCTCAAACGAAAATAATCATAATTCGTGAAATAGTTCGTTGAAAAATCGCTCTCATGAAACCGAATCAATGCCAAGTAAGAAACTATCTTTGAGAAAGTAGCTTTTTCCTTCATACATATTTCTTCACGCCACTAAAAATTAAAACCACATTTCTAACATCTGTTCTCCAGACTTCGCGACCTGTGCTGACATTCCGAACCGAAGAACTTTCTCTTCCCCTTCGGACCGACCTGTGTTGATAAAAGTTAACAGCTGTGATGTTTCTTCTCGCTCTTCCACCCCCGCAAGGGGATGAAATACGAAAAAAATATTAAAAACAAAGAGGGAAACAGATAAAACTTAACGTAACGGGAATCCATCTTCGCCTTGAAAAAAAAAAAAAAAAAAACCTAAATAAAAAGATGCTTCCACTGACATTTTCCCACCCGTTCATACTCTCGTTGCCATTTTTTTTTTCATTATCTTTTTTAAGAAATGCGAGAGTTGTGAAGAGTGAGGCTCATCATGATTTTAGCGGGAGGTAATTTCATCTTCGTTTTCCTGTTTGGTCCCTCCTTTGTATGGATCCTTTCTGCCGTAATAAAATGAAGAAGTAGCGGATTCTGTTTGGCTACACCACAGAATAGACAGTGACGGATGAAGATAAAGGGAAAATTAATTATTAATTATTAGATGGTGCTAGAAATAAACTGCTTTGGTTGTTAAATTTGTATCCCACATTTGAAACTTCTCCTTGAGCATGAACAATGATTAAAAAATATATACTTGGGAACTTGCTCGATCCATTGTTGCGTGCGTGACATTTGTATCTGTATATTTGCACCACAATTAAAGATTTTTAACCTTAATTCTTAATTTTTGTATTGTTGAATATAAGTAGCCATCATATACCTTAATTGTAGAGCAAATATATACCTTGAACTGTCACAAACGCAAAAATAAACTTTGCAAACTACCACATTGACTACTTTAACAAATCCAACATCGTCCTCAGCTTTGCAATAAATTTTTCTGCATGTTTATTAAAGAATAAACGAAATTCCTACTGCAATTTAATTTTATATGAAACAAATCTCATGAAACCGGAGAACTTAGCAAAACAAAAGCTTTTTAAAAAAGAGAAAACAAATTAATTGCAGGCTTCCGCTTCGTGAAGCCAAACGGATTAAAGCAAATCCACAATAAAAATTGCAGACACGTGAGACCCACTCGGAAAAAATGGTGGATAACACGTTACATAAAATTAAGAAAAAGTTGTTACGAAATTAAAAATAAATATTAAAAAAGTAAGGTTCCTGTGAGAGAGAACATGAACACAAGGTGAATCTTTTGGCAAATTTGGAGGGGGCGGGGGGACCCAGCAACAATTAAGGTTTGAAGAAAAACGGTTCTGTGTAATATTTTCGAATGAAATTTAAAGAAATGGAACTCCAATTACGTTCAGCAATGCCCGAACGTTTTAAATCATATTCTTTCAAACATAATTTTCACTCTTTCAAGATAATTTTGAGAGGTCGTGTAATTTGCCAAGGTATACAGATACAAAACAGGTTAAATTATGTATAGTGTTCTATAACTGTAAACAATACACAACTGGAAATCTCCAGCTATCCACTTTGCTAAAAATAAATTGAGATGGTTATATCTCACATTTAAAGCTTCATTCAGAGCATGAATAATAATGAACACATTTTGGAAATTAGGTACCAATGATTAAGTTAACAAGTCTAATGTTGTTCAGCACAAATATGAAATAAATTTTTGCATACAATTGTTTAGTCCTTGTTTTTGCATACCTCATTTGTTTGGCCTGAAAATGGCTTTATTTATAACTCTAATGACCTTGCAATCAATTTTTTATTGCAGATTTGGGCCACACAGTGATGGATTTGTCAATGTGTATAGCAAAGATAACGCATTTAATTTACGATGACTAAAGATATTATTTTGGAAAATCTGTAGACTTCATCAAGAGTGAGAAAATTCTGTAAGAATTGTATTTTCTTCCTTCTACCTTATTCAACTGGTTATTGAAATCATAGCATAAGTCAAGTAATAACTGCAATTTTGGATACTTAATACATGTATAAGAAAAAACAATTAGGGATGATGCAGGGATGAGAAAATTGGATAATTACCGATAGCCGATAAATCATAGCATATATCAAATAATAGCTGCAACTATTGATACACATAAGAATACGAAACATCAACTAGGGATGCATCGATAAGAAAATTGGCCGATTACCGATAAATCATAACACAATTCACGTAATAGCAGCAACTATTGTTACATAATATAAGAATAAGAAAAATCAACAAGGATTGCACCCACAAGAAAATTTGCCGATTAATCGGGAGAAGTAATCCTAAATCCTATTAGCGATTCTCTACTCATCCCACCGATTAAAAGCTTTTGATGTACAAACTTACCTAGGAAGGTAGTACTCCTTTAAAAAAAAGGAAAAAAAAAAAAAAAAGAAATTTTGCGCAGATATTTCCTGAAACAATTGAACGCAATCAAACAATTTATAAAGATTCAATCATTTTCAGTTTTAGGCATACTTTCTCTTCGATAGTTAAGATAATAGAATTTAAAATTTTAAAAGTTCAGAAGGATTTTTCAAATCGGCATGAAAAGCAAAATCATGCATGTATAATGAAATATGTTACGTTAGATAAAATCTTTCACGCAAAGCTATTATTCATCGGGTAACAAAGTGGGGGGAAAACTACAGCAAATATTTTTGAATTTAAAACAATTCAGCTAGAATGCGATTTTTATTTTCCGAATCGAAGCCATTTCAAAATTGAGCCTGCCAAACATACATTTTCGGAGCAAAATATAACTCAGGTCCGGAATTAAGATTTATCATTTTCTCGGACTCGATCAAGGTTGAGCAGGGGCAAAGCAAGGAACTTTTCATAAAATCGTGGAACACTTCGAGGGGTGCCGAGCGGAAACGAAGCGTAGAGGGAGGGAGAGAGAGAATTCACGCCAGAAACGACCCAGCGGAGCAGAGCAAAAAGGCAGAACATTGCATGACTGGGGGAACCGTGGGAAACGTTTCGTAAAGATTTTTAATCCCCCCGATCCCCCTCCCCCCAAAAGCACACACGCATTTTTTTCGTGGTTCGATTCTTCCGAAGTCTTTGACAACGATACGGATTTCTCTTACATTTTTTGAGAAGTGTACAGGTATAGGGAGGGTGACCTTTTTGAATAGACAAGGGGTTAGTTATATCGAACTGAATATCATGTGCCTTCTTCGATCCCTAACTTTCTACTTTACCACATAAGGATTTGTATCCTGTTTAGGCTTAACCGTATTTCAATATTTCACAGAAAACTGTACAAATGTTTAATGCGAAAAAAAAATCATGATGGTATTTAATTCAATATAGCATTAATTAGTTTTATAAACACGTGATTTCGATAATATTTTACATTGTTTTTTTTTTCTTCTACCAATATTTTTTGCAAAATTTTATTTCTCATAATAAATTAAAATTATTATTTTCATATTAATTTTATTTAAAGGAATGTTATAGAATTTTAAATTTTATTTCATATTTTTTATTTAGTTAATTAAAAACTAAATGTAAAATTATTTTTGAGATACTATAATGGTTTCATCAGAGAAAGAATCGGATCTATGAATATGATTGACTGTGATTACTCATTGGAGAGGATGTGAAAAATGTTTTTTTTTTTTTTTTTTTTTATTCAATTGCTTATTTATTCAGTAATATCGTGTTTTTTTTTTTTTTTTTTTTTTTTTTTTTTTTTTTTTTTATGATCATTTCTTTTTTCAGAAATGTCTTATGATTGTAATTCTGGGCAGCAAAAAGCTAAAATCTTAAGTGATATATTTAACAAAAATAATATGAGTTTTACACGATTTTTTTTTTATGAAAATAGAAATAATGTACATTTTGTCTTTGCATTTAAATCAACTTTTTATATTTACATCTCACAACTGACTGTTTTTTCTCCCTTCTTAGTGCAATATTTATATTTTAATACTTGTTTGTTGCCTGGTGCAAGTCATAAGTGGCTTGTTAGTTAGTTGATGGATAATCTTTGTTTAGAACAATGCTCGGAGAAAAGGAATGGCAATTACGTACCTTAAATGCATTGATCTTTTTCTAATTCTTCATTTACTATTTTTTGGAAATCAACTTAAATGGACTAATATTTTGAAAAAGCAATTATTTAACTCAAAATACATGTTCAATAAAATTCTATTCAGTTTCAGTCCCAGTGAAAGAGTGCAAAATTACTCTGTTCCATTTTGTGAAGCAGGAAGGGAAAAACCTCTACACCATTCATACATTGAGGACCAGCGGCCTGGTAGAAGCGCGTTAACGAGATCACGTGATTGAATTAATTGCGATGAGAATTAAGTCGGCCTCGCAAATACTCTACTATCATCAACTGACATTAAATATAATAGTTGGCTACACGAGCAAGCATTTCATAACCAAGCCCACTGTAGTGCTGATCATTCAAAGAAAATAATAACCATTTTTCGATGCGGTTGAAAGAATTTTATAATCAAAATTCAGAATATTGATTATATGCAAACTTAAAATTAAAAGTATGAAACAATAATTGTAATTACATTCATTTAAATTATTATTTCTTATTTAATTTTTTTTCTTTGACCATTTTTAAACGATTAAAAAAAAAAAGTTCATACATTTTATTAACGATCACTTAACACTTAACATCAGATAATGCTGTCAGGCATTACGCCCCAATTCATATTTTCAAGCAGCGGACATTTGTAACGGGGCAAATTGTGATCATGAACTATTATCACAATAGGACAAAATGAATTACAGATAATAAATGTGACTGAAATTGACACTGCGATACTGTATATTCCTGAATACGTGAACCTTTATTATTACTACAGTACAATTTTAGAAAAAGATGATAAGATGTTTTTGTTTTTGAAAATTTATTAACTTTCTGCATGATTGGTAGTAAATAAAAAATCTCCAAAATAACGGCATAAGAAACGAACTGCACAACATTAAATCCTAGATGAAGACTTAATATCCCAAAATTTTTATGGGATTTTTTTTTCCAATTGATATTTCAAGACATTCAAGATACATTCTTAGAATTCGACGTAGTTTTGCCGCAGGGCTCCATTATTTGCACTGAAAATGAGGTATGTAGTAACTCTGTATTGTAACACATGAAATGCACATTGTAAAATTATATCTTACCATTCCTTCCTCGAAGCAAAAGCTACTTTTTACAATTACATAGTTACATGTTTGAAGAAAACTTCAAGCACACAAAATAAGAAATTCTCGTTTTTTACTACATCTATTGTATGATTGACAATGTAACAATTTAAACATTTGTTCTATTTGTGTGAGCCGGCTCTTTTCACATACTTAAAACCCAACCTTTTTTCCATTTCAACATTAGCAATTTACAAGATGATCTTGAAATTTCGGCTACTGAAATTATGTCGAAAATTTGGAAGCAGCCTCAACCACGAACAACGCAGTACATCTGGTATAAAATGAAATCCATTAAAAAAGTTAATAAATAAATTAAAAACAAAAAAAAAAAACTTATATTATTTTTATAAATTCTTTTAATTAACAAATTGAAATTGAACAAAAAAAAAAGTGAAAAATGCCCTTAGCTATTCCTCAAAACGAAAAGGAATTGTACTTTTAACGCAGAATATGGAAATGCAAAACGATATTTCTTCAAAATTTTAAATTCCTCGAATGGCAAAACTTTGTTTGTTTTAAATTTCGGTATTTCGGCGTGAACCTAAAACATTTGACGTAATAATTCAAACTTTCTTTTAAACTTAGCAAGTAAATTTGAAGTTCAATTTATGTGTGAGATGCAATGGATGAACTTAATATCATACATCAATTAGTGAATACAAATTAGTAATAGGAAAATTTATGTCCCCTCCCCCAAATAGCTGATACAATTTTACAGAAACTTAGAATTTCTGTGAAAGATTTGTTAGACAGGCCAAAATAGCTGATGCTAACATATTATATTATAAGCTAAATTAAACAATATTTATAGACAAGCGTGATAGCGTGAATGAACATGATCAGTCCTAAACAACTGGCAAAACTTTTCTAAGTTTACTAGCTATTTTATTTTAAATTAAGGCGAAACTTTGCTAAATAATTTTTACATTTTTTTAACAAGGAAAGGAAAACTTAACCTGCGTTATCTGGGTAGACTATTGTATTAGTGTTCGCTATATAATTACAAACAAACAAACCAAAAAAAAAAACTTAAAAGATAAACAAACATACTTTAAAAAAATTAGGAATTTAAGTGTTATTAATTTTCAGAGGAAGCAGAACTTAATGGTGGGGCCTTTTTTCCACGTGTCACAACAGTCAACCTTAAAATTTAAATAGTAAGCACAAACAGCCCGAACCCGGGGGGGGGGGGGGGGCGCTCCTGGCGGCAAATTAATTTCTGAGGGCGACAAGGTTTAGCCAATCGCCTTTCTCTGATTTTATTAAAATTGCCTAGAATAGCGTTTTTAATAACAAAATTTCACTACGTTTTCAAAATACATTCAGTGTTACTATTCATTTTTGAAAATTTACAAGAAACAAAAGTTTTCACGGCAAACTTGCACAAAATTTTTTTTCGTAATTAAATTTCAAGACAAAATGGGAAAATATTTATTTTAGTCGTTTGAGTAACAACCATGAGTACCAGAAATACTACCAAATCACATTAAAACTCTAAAATTTTAACCACAAATAACAACCGAAAACCAAATTTGTTTCTTAGTAATTATCTTTTCGGATTTTTTTTCTTTTCTAACATTTTACGTATTTTAATTTTGAAAAAAAAAATTTTCATTATGAAACTGATCATTATGACACTCATCACTAAAAATACATTTTGGAATGACGTATTTAACCAATTATCGCACTGTTTTTTTTTCTCCTTCTACAATAAGCTAATAATTATATTCATCAAATATTGAACAACTACCATGAAAAATTTATTACAGTATCATTGTTAAACTAGAAGTTCCGTCTAGAACTATAGGAGCCTATTTTCCCGTGTACACCAACATCAAATTTATAATCTAGCTATTTCTCTCTTTCTCGTTCAGCTTTAGCTCTTAATTACTTCAAATATACCTTTCACAACGGAAAATATATATTCATTCACTCACTCATTCATGTTTTTATTCATTCATATTATTATTATTCATTCATTCATTCTTTTTATTATTATTATTCATTCATTATTTCACTCATTCATTTAGTCATTCAAAATATCCTTAAAAATCTGGATTAAAAAAATTATGAGAAAATAGACGCGTTCTACGTCAGAAGAGCTTTCCGATAAAGATTGTTCCAAGCAAATCCGTCCGTTAGATCAGGATTTATACAGGATTGAAATTTCTCCGTACGTGCTAATCTTAATTTTTTTTTAAATTGTCCGAAATTAGACAGAAACTGAAGCTCTTTCGAATAAGCTGGCTCAAGGAACTCTGATCGTACGCCCAGGATTTATGTAATTTGATTCATATTTTCCCATAGGCGCTGATGTTAAGATTTTTTGAACTGTTCAAAATTGAATGAAAAATTGCTCGTAGAAAAAGATAAATTATGGAAAAGATATGTCCTCGCCGGGACAATTCCTCAAAAGTTAGTGTGTGTGTGGGGGGGGGGGGGAGGGGTATGTTTTCAATGCATATTATAGGTAAAAACAACAAAATACATTCAATGTATTTCTTTTTCCGCAAATGGGAAGATTCAAAAATTTAGGTCTCAAATTTGCAAAGGCTTTTTTATACCTACTATCAGATAATTTTCATCTTACGATGAGAAAATTTGGAGAAAATAATAAGGTCTTACCTTCAACA
The DNA here is from genome assembly GCA_038502835.1 of Octonoba sinensis. Lineage (NCBI taxonomy): Eukaryota > Metazoa > Arthropoda > Arachnida > Araneae > Uloboridae > Octonoba > Octonoba sinensis. Next base: position 57,780,588 of record CM076602.1, read on the forward strand.
TTCACCGGTACAAGCACCAAAACTGAAAACACCCAAAGCATCATCCCGCACACCGAGCGATGCCGCATTTTGTGTCCCCAAAAATAGGCACGAAACACCGGTTGGATTCAAGTCCGGGAGCACATGGAGGATGATAGAAGAAAACAATTTTTTTTTTTAATCCGATAATCCAAATTTTCGAGGTAATCCAATGAGTTTCCTGTGGGTGCACTTTGTAAAAATTCAAAATTTTCCACTTTTCTTCGTTTTTAGTGTGAGGCACTCATCATTATTACCGTTTTCGGAGCACAACAACACATGACCTTCCTCTAGCTTACGCGCTATGGCTATGCCGTTGATTGACCTGTTGGAGCCGATTTCGGCGACATCCCCCGGTTCCCCCCTCCCCAGTAGGGTTGCTGCGGAAAAGAAGTTTTTAGGGGTAGTGATTGTGTATCGCCAACTGCCATTGATGTAAACTGGGTTAGGGAAAATTTGGCGATATGACAGAATTATTGCAGTACTATTTGGATTCATGTGCTGCACATAATTTCAAACGAATGAAAAGTTATATTGATCACATTTATTTTTGTGTAAAATTGTCAACGAAAACTTTGAAAGAAAAAAAAATCTCGTTTTAAGAAATATTTATATACGCTCTTATTGATCAACTGTCAATTATCTTATTGATCAACGGTTCTTATTGAACAACGGTAGCCAGTCTCTGTAAAATAGCCTAGACTGTAGGCAACGTACTGGTCCTATCGCTATTTCCCATTTTTGAAATTTTCATGTGCATTTAATTCAATTTTATTTTGCTTTATTTATTTATTTATTTAAGTATTTATTCTTGTTATTATATTGAGTCAAAAAAAGAAATAAATCGGAGTTCAGCACCTTGTTTTTAAGTATTCTTCATAAATAATGTATTTTAAAATTTTAAATCCCTTAATACGCGTATTTTATTTATTTATTTGTTTGTTATTATCTCGAATCCATTTTTTTTCTTCAAAAATTGGTGTTTTATGAATGATAAAAAGAGTTAAAGCACCTTATATAAATATAATTTAATGACCAGGTCATTAAAGTGTAATACACAAGCTATCTAATTAGTTAACCAATTAATTAATGAACTCTCTCACGCATTCTCCCTCTGAAAATTGCAGAATTCGTACAATAAGGAGATTTTGTAATTAGTTGGACATTTAAACTGACGAAGAAATGATGATTTTATATAATTTTTGTTTGTTGTGTTGATGAGCCAGACACTATAGTTTATAGTATGAGGGATGATATTAAATAATTGACCTAGGATCATTTAAAAACGTGTCTCATTTTCATAAATTAATGACTGTTATTTAATCAAGTGCAAAATCTGTCGTTATAGAAAATAAAATTTCACTAACATTTTATTTTCAAGAGTAGTAAAAAAAATGCTTAGCACAAATACAATGAAAGAACTCTTAAGCACAATTCATTTTTAATGTGCAATTTGATACACGACGGTAAAAACATTTTTACTAATATCTGTAAATATTGTTAAAAAAAATTGAGGGGGAAGGGGTTAAATGGCACTGTTTCATATGTTTTTTTTTTTTTTTTTTTGATCAAATAAAAAGTGGTAAATGACCAGTCAATGAACAATAAATTTTACTGTCAATAAAGATGAGAGAATTTGATTCTAATAATCATTCAACTATCAGACATCTTGGAATTACATGGATGGAAACTACTGTTGCCAATCCATCTGCAAAAAAGTCTTTTGGAACCTTAATGGAACAAAAAAATATTTACTGTGTTGTGTTCCTGTACTGGTCAGCTTACAATTTTTGTCTCCATTTCTTTTCTTTTCTTTCCTTTCCTTTCCTTTTTTTTTTTTTTTTTCCTTTATTTTTTTTTTTTTTTTAAATCTCAGCGAACAAATTGGTGGTGGCAAAATATATATATATATATATATATATATATAATGTATTCCATTTTCTTTTAACCTTGGATTTCACGTTTCAACTGTTTCTAAAAAACATGTATGCCTGTGTTTGCGTGTAATATAAACATGGTAATTTTTTTCCCCTATCAAGATAAAATAAAATCAATATTTGACCATTTTTTAATACTTTTTAATTCGAAATTTGCCTGAAATTCGATTTTTAGCATATGTTTAAGTGTCCTACATGCTACATGGCACAGAAAAAAATAGTTGAAATTGGAAGAATTTTGTATGCATGCTAAACATAATTTTAGCGAGCATTACAAATTTAAAACACAACTTAAACACCGCCGAACTCGATTTTTTCATCCCTAAATTTTTTATCCATCCGATGGCAATTTTAAACATCTACTGCTAAAACGTGCGACTGCAATGACGCAGACTTGGTTGGAACCCACAGATTGTAATGTTTCCCCGTGCCACCCACTTGGCATTAGGGGTATATAACGTAAATTCCTTCAAGACAAAATTTGTAAGTGAAAAACATAATCATTTGTTAAAGAAAAAACATTTAAACCAAAATGTAAAATCTAAAACGCTTTTTCGAAATTTCCCTCGTAACTGTAGCCGTTGGCTAGTAATCTGGACTTGCATTTGTCATGAAATTGTTACGAAGTAGTTGATAAATACAATGGATGAGTTCCTTTAAGTGCAAAATATAAATGAGATTCTGTTTTTCAGTTTTTTCTCATTTGAAAATCAATGACTTTCAATAGTGATCAGTGAATGTTATAAAACTGTTCTCCCTCAAAAGTTTGAACAATTTTCTATACTACTTCAGTTTCAAAATTCATGGTATCAATGTAACGTCCTTCAAAGGTTCAATCTCAAAAGAAAATGCATAAAGAAACTTGTTTCATTTTGAGCGATCAAAGGAAAAAGAGGAAACATGAACTGAATGAAATGAGGAAATTTCTCTCCTTTTGAAAGGAAAACCGCATTAAATGCTGAAAAGAAAATTGTTGTGATCTTGGGCCGATAAAACTGAAACCAGAACAGCACATGACGTCTAAATAACAAATGATTAGGAATAAAAATGCTGAAAATCAAAGATGATTTCGTGACATTAGGTGGATTACGAGGAACAGATATCGATCGAAATTGTTTCCTAGAATCTAACTTGAAAATGCCCAACGTTTAGTCCTGTACCATTTCAGGAAAACTACTGGCGCATCAGCTATCAAAAAAAGAAAAGAAAAAATAATAATAATAATGGAAATTTTAAATTACAATTAATTAATTAATTAATTAAAACTGAATATTTTTTGGCAGAATTATACCAGCGGCACTCAAGCTATACGTACGGCCCACAGTTTGCATGCCACCCGCCGAACTTTTTTTGGGTACCCGCCAACAATTGTCAAAAAACTTAACAAACTGTGATATTACATATATTTCTTTATTTCCTGAAAATGGAAAACACTTTACAAGCACTCTTACTTAGCAAGGAACATTATGAAAGAAACGCCCATAAATTTCTACTCATTGTCGTAATTTGCTAAAATTGTCCAATTCTTCCTCAGTACCAACAGTACATATGAAGCAGATTCATGATTGTAGAACTGAAACTGGCAGAAATTGTCCAGTTGCAGTTCTCCATCTACACCATTAACACAAATAAAATGCTTCTTTCACTATAGAAAAGACACTCTGAAGTTTGTTTCCGTTTGTATATGGGAGCGTTATTCATCAATATGATTTTTAATAATAACGTCTACGCAAGCTTTGTAAAGCCGAACAGGAGCTTTAAAAAGAATGCGTATAGAAAGACTCGTATATAGAATCAATACTTTCTCCTACATCAAAAGACAACTGAAGAGAGTAAAAATCAGTAAATGAAAAATGATCCTTTCATCAACGGAAATATACAGTTTTATTTCTGGGGATGAACCTTTTGCGTTTGTGGGCCGTGTTAATTGAAAACGGAAATTATTTTCACAATTTTTAAATTTATTACACAATAAGCATTTCCAATGTCGTGAAATTCAATGCTACAAAATGTACCAAATTCGAAAATTTTTATATAACCAGTTACTGAATGGTTAAGATTAACTTTCATCTTCATCCTCCCTTCAAACACACATTTATTTATGTTTGCATCTGTCTCTACACTTTTTCCCTCTTAAATCCTGAGCATTAGTTTTTGCTCAAGGCACCTTGGTTTTTTTTGCTCAGCATTAGATGTGCACGCGTCAGCTGCGAAAATTTTATCGCCAAATGAGCGATGAAATAAAACTTCTAGCTCTGGCTATGAGGGAATGGGGAGAAGAGCGAAAGTTAAGCTCCACCTCCATACAGAAAATAGTTCCCTAAATAAACTAACTTTTTGAATTAAGTTTAGTATTTATGAGGATGAAAACTTAGTTCAAAAGGAAAACACCTTATTTAAACTTTAAATTCTTCGTGAAAATGGCATTTAAAGAAAGGTAGTAATTCTTAAATCAATTTGCTTGTACCAACTAGATATCGTTCCGCAGTCGTTGCTTTCGACCAATCGCTCACTCTACTGCTATGGCTCTAACTTTAACTGCAGATCGAGTAGAAAATCAATACTTTTTCTATTAGAAATTTCAGAGAGTGTTTTATTATGTTATTATCGTCTAAACAACTTTATCTTGCAAGGAAAATAAATATTTTATGTAATTTTCAGAAGTTTATTAACGGAATTGTATAAAAATTAAAGCAAAACATACGTACGCATTGTGCACACAGAGCAGTAAAGGATAATAAGCGTTACACGTATTTACTTAAATAAATTAGTAATAATATTGGCGTGGCATGACTTTTAGAGAAAGGGAGGAGCAAAGTTTAAAAAATAAATAAGTAAATAAATTACCTTTGATAAGCATTTCTCTTTAAATTAAATTACAGACGCCTCATGTTATAATTAGGGAAGCTCCGATTAATCGGCAGTAGTCAGCAATTTCCCAGAATCGGCCAATTTTGGCCGATTAATTGGTCAAACAAATAAAGTAATCAAAACAAATAAAGTAATAATAAGAAATAACAATATTAAAACAAAGTTCTTTTTAAAAGTTTATGCATTCATTTTTTAAAATATTGCATCGTGTTATATATATATATATATAAAGTTTAGGGGCTAAAGGGATGAAGATATGCATGTCTCACCGACTCCCCTTCCCCTAAACTTTTGACAGAATACTGAAAATCAAACTATTTTCCTTTCCTTCACTGCTTTATGCATAAATTTCAACACACAATTTACAATTTGCTTTTTTTTTCATTCAGTATATATATATATATTATTAATGTTAAAAACTGAAGTTTGACGCATTTTTTTTAAATTTCATTTTTTCTACTTTATATAAAAATGCATATTATACTGTATTTACACTACTACATTCAACTAATATTTATTTAAAAAAACAAATGAATAAATAAAAAATAGTGTTAGTAGCGCAATTTTTTATTTATTCATTTCTTTTTTTTAATTAGTAAGTAGATTTAAAGTATCTACTGGCTACTATCTAAGTGTTCGAACCTTTAGGTCTAGTTAACAGAATATGATTTTATTAACAACCAAGAAGAAAATTGGTTGACAGAATTTGAATAAAATCTGTAAATATTACTTTTTGAAATATGAAAATGAGGTAAAGTAAAATATTACTCACAGAAAATAACGGTTAGCTAATTCTGTAAAGTTGAAAATTGTAAACAAAAAGAATAGTGATGGTAGTATTAAAAATAAATATCATTGCAATTAATCAGCTGCCGATTAATAGATAATCGGCCAATTTGTTATCAGTGCATCCCTAGTTACAATATTAAAAATTAGTTACCAAACAATTAACGATAATTTAATTTTAAAGTATCAAAATATTTTTTTTTTTAATTTTTCATCAGTTCTGTTCAACCGATGTTACTATAAATCATATTTATCCTCCAAAAATCGAAGCTATAAAAATCAAATAGTTAAGAGCCATTTTATCTGTTTATCAACCGATTTTCTTACTTTTTTGTTTAATTGCTATTGACGAGTTTTAGTGGTATCAATTAAAAAAAATTGGAAATAGTTTTGTTATTATAGTTAATTATTTCTCCTTTTCTTTTGTTAGGCAAGCCGCCTTCATAACTGTAATGTTATATTGCTAGATATAACATTACAGTTACGATAGATGGCAACATGTCTTTATTGAGTAAATTAGTGGCAAATATCTTTCGATCATAAGTAGATAATATTAACAATAACTGCAAGTAAATTATCAAAATATTGCTTAAAAAGTATCCGTCAGTATTCTCATCACAATGAAAATCAGAGGAACAGTAAAACAAATTCAAGCGTTACATTTGGAAAGCAAGCAATAAAAACGATATTGTATCATACTTTCAGAAGAAAAAAAAACATGAATTCGGGTGTCTGTACAACTACTTGCGATCGCTGTGCACTCCCTCCCCCCCCCCCCCCCCAGAATTTAAGTGCGCAATCTCTCCGACCGCTAAAATGGTCGTTGGTTTGATCAAAAATATAGGAGTATGAACTCGATAAACAATTTTCAACCGGTTTAATTAACTTCTCTCTGTAATTACTAATTAACTTATTATTTAACATAGTGTAAAATTCTCATCCAATCAGTTTACTCATTAAACTTTTCCACTTGACTCCTAATCCTATGGGAATGTTAATCCCAGCCCCACTGCAGACCTTCAATGGACTCCAGAAGTACTTTAAAAAGTCAATTCCTCAAAAATTGAAATGCCTCACTCACAGCACAGGTCAACAACTAGCTATAGGAGCAGAACAGCAAGCGATATTTAGGTGGTCTTTTCAAAACCGGATATTGACACCTGCAGTTTTTTTTAGCAGGTAAGTAAATGACAGCTAAATTTACCTGATGGAAGACTTCCTGTTTTTCGCAATTGTTAACTAAAAAGAGAAAAGCTACCGAAGATGGCTATGATATAATTCCATACATATGGTTTTCATACAGTTCCCTTTTTCTCAGGAGACGGACTAGTCGCCATTATGTCCGTCTTTATTACTCACTCAATAAACCTGATTAGATAGAGTTATTTACTGAACAGTGACGAATGGGAAAGAACATGTGCTACATTGAAATCCTGTTTCCTAATGAGCCTTCAGAAGTTTTTTTGCGAAATGGACGGACGGAGCGCTTGAAGAAAGCGTTTGGGGGCTTTTGGGCCTGCGAACCAACCCCTCGGCTTTAAACCATATTTTAATTTAGTACGATTTTTATGAACCAACAAATGGAGAAACTTTCGGCTGCGGCAGTGGTTGTTGTGCTCTTTTATTTTTCAATTACTATAACTTTTTAAAAAATCACATTTTTACTCGGTTTCATTTAACTTGATTTGTCACGGAAATTTGTTACGTGATTTTCGACCACTATTGCTGCATAAATTATCTTCAAACTTTTTACACAAGCTTATCTTCGATGACAGTACAATATTTCATCCATTTTATAATTTATTATAACGTTAATTAGGAAAACAAATAATAATTTTGGCTCTGAGGAAATGATCAGAATTATAATATGTCGAATGGCAACGATAGCTTGGTTTGGATAATACAACGATGTTATTTAAATTGATTTGTCACGGAAGTTTGCTACCTGGTTTTCGACAATTACTCCATTAGTTTTTTTTTAAAATAAAACCGTGGAACTTAAAACATTTTTTGGAGATTTAATTTTATTTGTGCTGCAGATGAAAATCCTTACTTCAAAATAATTTAAATTGGACTTCAAAATGATTTTTAAACAGCCACATTTGTCTAAAAGCGATAAAATTAGAAATTTATGAATAAATTACTCAAGAGAATATTTTATTTTATTTTTAGTGAAAATAACGTATGTACCACTCAAAGATAAAATTAAATGGTTCAGCTAAGCTTTAGCAATAAATGTAAACTTCACATTGGTTCATTTTTCAGCTATATTTAAGAAATTATTGCTCGGACCTCCTCCAAATGTTGAAGCCTATATAGTGAACAAAATCCCCCCCCCCCCCTCTCTCTGTCATAAATAATACAATTGCTAATAGTTCAAAACCCTATTTTCTTCTGAAGTGACTCATGTTCTCTTTTTACCAGCTGTTTTGCAAAGAAAATTAAGCTATCTTTTGAAACTTAAAATTTTATAGTTACAAAACGTGTCGGAAGGATTAATAAATGAATGTTTTTGAAGCCTTACCCTAACGTGCAATATTTCACTACATAAAAGTATTTTGATAAAACTTCATTATAATTTTAAAATTGTGTAACATTATATTTTGCTTCAATTTGCATAACCTTTGTTCATAACCTTTTGAAATAATGACCATTAAAGAGAAAACAAGAATGTACTACTATTTATCCCCTTAGTATGAAGGACAAATAAATAAAAGTAAATTTATAAAGAAAGTAATTACGTATTATTGTAAACGATTCACATAAGTAAGTGACGCGTGCGTAGTGTGTGCCGCACACATTGCATAGCTAATCGATACGCCACTGGCACGTGAATGTACACCAGTGGTGGTGGATCTACGAATAGGTATAAAAGTGGCGCTTTATTGTGCAGCAGCAAATTTTATAGAGCTGTAAAATTTGAGTCAAGAAAAAATTCAGTGGAACTTGGAAAAGTGGCCAATCATACGAAAAAATGTGTCTTTTAGTATAATGTTTGGGGAAAATATCCTATAATTATGGTGACCACCCGTTTAAGGTGACCAGTTTTGTCAGTACTACGAATGGTCACGATTGCGCAAGTTCTGCTTTATGTATTTAAGAGTTGAACAAATTTAACAGAGGTGCCTAGGAGAAGAAGGAGGGTCATAGAGCCGGCTGCACTCTCGATTTTTTTTTCGGGGGGGGGGGGGTGTTTATTTTTACCATACCTAGCGTTCGGGGGTATAGCCACTCTGCTCATGGGGATTATATCATGGGGCTGGCCCTCCAGGTTAAGGGTTGTACCCCCCCCCCCCTCCCTCTAAAAAAACTCATCGTCTCAAGAAGCAATGGAAGGACGAAACTCCTCCAGACGACTTGGACAGGTGGTTAGGATATTTAAAACCTGTAAAGTTGACCACCTTTGTAAGCTGACCACCCGTCTAAGTTGACCACTTTTGTCAGGAACGGAGTTAGCCCTATATTATTTAATGTAGGGCAATCTTTGTAACTTGACCACCTAATTTGACCACCTGTCTATGTTGACCACTTACGTACGCCAAATTTGGGTAGGAGTATTATAAAAAACTCTTTGTAAAGTTGACCTAATTAGTACTATATTTATTTGTTTATCTATTTTTGGAAAGATGAAAAAACTAAAATAGCTTCTACAGGATATTTTTTATGCTATAATGTTAGACCAGTATTTGTCTAGATCAGGGATCGGCAACCTTTTGAGTCGGAAGAGTCAAAAATTACAAATTAGAAAATTTCAAAGTTTTTAAAGAGCCACAAAATTTTTTCTTGCCAACAATAAATAGTACTCGCATAAATAAAGTTTTCTGATCAAAAAACTAATCTATTTATTCGTAAGAAAAAATATCTATTTATACAAGTCGTGTTTTTCACAACAAATTAGATAATTTTTTTATGGCATTATTAGATAATTACTTATTATTTAAGTAAAAAATTAAAACAATTAAACATTTACTTACAAAACTAACTTGTACTTCAATTACAAACAATTGAGCAAACATTCAATGGGAACGATGGCTTTGCATGCTTATTCAAGTCGAAACGAATTCAGAACGATTTTTAAATGTCTTTTTTTGATAAAATAAATAATATTTGCGTATAAAGCTAAAGAGCCGCAGCTTCACATCCGCATGTGTCTCGCGAGCCGTAGGTTGCCCACACCTGGTCTAGATGGATAAAACATCAATATAAAGTTTGCCTAAACCTCTTTGTAAGTTAAACAAATGGGAAAACTAAAATGAGCACTCATTTATTCTATAAATAGGTTTCTTCTTTATTCTTTGATTTGATAAAGCCATTTTGAAAAATATGTATTTTTAGGAAATCTTTAGCATTATATACGTAATTTACATAATTAATATGATATTTATCTTAGTTTTAACTAAGTACTTCACTTTTAAAGTTGCGTTGGATACATTGTAAGTCATACCGGTCAAATTTTTTTAATGGTATTTTAGATAATTGTGAAAGAAACTAATCACTATTTTAAATTAACGTCATTACATGAAGCTATATTTTAATTCGTTATAAATGAATAAATTCATAGTGTAAGAAATAACAAAAAAAAAAAAAAAAAAAACCACCCTCTGTAATTGACCACCTGTCTAAGTTGACCACTAAAGTACTGCACCGCAAGTGGTCAACTTACACAGGTTTCACTGTATAACGATGAAATTCCTGTTAAGAAATTAACTTTTCAAACTCCAGAGGGGAAAAGAAAGAGAGAAAGACCGAGAACAAGGTGGATGGATAGATTAGAAAAGTGGTTGAAGGACTTGGGAGTTAACGAAGACTATAGCATCAAATAGATATAGTTTCTACATGGTAACCGGCTATAGTGCTTGAGAAGAGGTTTACTTTTATAAAAAAGTCGGTCTTTTTGGCGGTTTATCGTTCATGGGGGAAGGGGGCTCCGTTGCTATTGAAGGCAGAGTTCACCATTGCTCGAAATGGGAGGGCGGGGGGGGGGGGCACCAACCATAGAATCCAGATCAATTAATCACATAAATAGAAAATTCTCTACCTTGTGAACTTTAATAAATACAATTGTCTTCGAGGAGTAAAGTCTTCGAACCCCTGAGTTTGAGTTGGTACAGCTTTTTAACCATGACGGACATTGTACAGCCCTTAATGTATTTCATTTCCCAAGCGACGATAAAATTAATTGTAGATTAAATGGGAAGAACGCAATGACCGGTCAAGATTGGCGACAATGCTTTTTACGTTTAAAAATATTGCCTGCATCAGGGAAAATAAAAACCTTTATCTATGGCGCCAGCAAGTTAAAATAGTTATCTATTGCGGCAAAGCAAGCGGAAGTTTGTAGAGAAAAAGGAATTAACATTACTTGAATTTATTTACTGTCTGCGCAAATTTCTTCTGTGTACTAACTAATTATATTTATCATTCGATCTTATCTCGCAAGTATTTTCGGCTTTTCGTAGGTTCTGAAAAATTCTATGCGTAATAGCATGGCTGACAAATCTTCTAAAAATGTAGATACTAGGCAAAATGAGTGTGTGAGATTAGACAAATCTGATTTTTCAAAACTTCGTCATTATATGCTACATCGTCATTTCTACAGAAACGTCATTTTTCTTGATTACGTTCCAACTACAAACTACAAATTTCAAAATACACTTTTTAACTTGCAGTTAAAAGCAATAACAAATTGAAATTATAGCTGTTCATTCAGTAATTAAATTATCATTGTACAGTAAGGGGGGGGGGGACGTAACACTTCTTCGCATTTGAACACTAGTTACTATGGGTAGAACTAGCATAAGGTAATAATTTTTGATCGAACATATGTTCATTGAAACCTACTTGAATTAAGTTTGACAAGCATAGTAGTATTGCGTATGTGAAAGCGGACATCATCATTGGATGACTATAAATATTTAAAAAAACTGTCATCGAAGTATAGTAATAAAAAAAAATATCTTTAATTGTTAATCTTCAGAACCAGTCTGGTGCTAGTCATGCTTATTGGTCCCCACTAGGAAAGTAGAACGACTGAACTAAAACTAAGGACACTCTGACGTCACTTATATATGGGTATTTTCTGCGGGGTCGCACCTCAAGTATCTCGTGGCACACTAAAAGAGGTTGAGAAATACTGCACTAATACATGCATACACTATATATAAAATATTAGAGGATCTCCCTGCAAATTAAATAAAGAGCATCCAACAGAAAGAGAGAGAGAGAGAGAGAGAGAGAAAGCGCGCAACTTCCGTTTCGGAGAGCACTTACTTTACATTGTCTTAATAATTTGTTATGTCGAAATGTGCTAAATTATGTTGTAATTAATTAAATTTCTATACTCAAAAGTTTAAGCATTCCTTTCTTATTTTTTAATATCACTTTTTTAAAATCTCATTTCTGCTTGCTTTCACTGCAGCAGAAATTTTTCAAGCGAGTTGTATTAGTGATAGTGAGTGACTGGATTTTGATATCAAGTAGTCTATAAATTTACGGGGCGAGGAGAAATCAGTTTAAATAATTACGAAGAGCATCCATCCAGATCAGCAAGAACATAGGGTCGCATTCCACTGGGAGAAGTAGAAAATAGGAAGTTTGAAACGCGTCCAACATTACAAGTCATGTCTCTAACGTCATTTTCCACGTATCTACGTAGCATATCTCCTAAGAAAGAAAATCAAGAATTTTCTGTATGCCCCAGCGCACTTTTCCACCATGGTCTACACCTCTCGAAGGCCACATATTCCACACGATGGATCGGACGTGGCAAATGTGTGGCTCGGCGCCCTCGTTCACCGGACCTAAACTCAATCGACTTTTCCTGCTGGTGGTAAATGAAGTCTTTATTGTACAAGATGCCTGTGGATTCGGCGGAAGATCTCGCAACGAGAATTGTTGTTGCCGCAGACAAAGTTAATACAAGACAAGGAATCTTGGTGATCCAGTTTCTGATTCGCTGGTGAGAACTGTGCAACAACACGCAACGCCGTACTTGTTTTTTATTTTTATCTAACCCTTAAATCAGTTTGTACAACTTTCAATATTGTTCATTCATTTTTTTCTCTCAACACTCTTGTTTATTTCAGGTTAGAATTCTAATTTTATTATTTTCTGTCCCTCAGATTGGAATGCGATGTTCCATTGCTGAACTGGATAGGTACAAGCACCTCTCTTATTCTGCAAAAGCAATTTAGACTGACAAAGGTATAACGGCAAGAATTGACTCATTTTCTTGAATGGTGTGCTGCATTTCAGGTAAACGCTGATGAATAAGGTTAAAAGCTTTCGATTTTTTTCTCTAAAGTTTTAAATTTCCGTTGATCAAAATGCATGACAGAGCTAGAAAATGTTTATCGGATTTCCGTTTTGGAAAGCAAAACTCGATTGTTTTATGTGTCTTCTGCTCACTGTGCCTTGGTCCAGAACGACACACTAGCCCGTAGTTGTCTATTTATAAACCTAAGCATTAAATTGTTGTCCTTCGAAGATAAAAATCACGGAAGGTTGAGTCGAGCATCTTCTTTACTTTCTTACCCTTGTCGTTGTCTTTTTTCCCACGTTCGCTTTTTCTCACGGCGTGTCCTTGTTGATCGGCAAAAGCGCTCAACTAGACACAAACTGGTTTAAAGAAGAAACATCCCCAAGCACAATCGTACCGAATCCTTAATCTCAGATTTGTGATTGTTCCATGGAATTGATATGAAGTGTCTCAACTAATCTTAGGCTCAAAAATCAAGTTAAATTTTTACTGGTCTTATATGTTAAATTTTTACTGGTTTGGCTCAATTCCATTCGGAGCTGAGTTAAATGCTACATGGCTCATCCTGTAACAGCTCAACCTGATAGTATTAAAATATATCAAACGTTCTCAATATGGGAAATGTACAAAATATCATCTCAAAAATTTTTAGAAACAAATTTAGTTTCTCGTGAAGGAGTTTTAGTTTTCATATTTTACGATTTTCGGGAGAAGTGACCTTTTTTCGTCGAAAATTTCTCAAAAGTCTACAACATTTTTTTTTGCTGACCCCATCCCTGCCTTAGGCATTTTACGTCGCTCTTGAAACCTAATTTCTGGCTCAGTAATCTTATAATCGCAAAGATTAATAAATATTAGTATAAATGTACCATTGGTTGCTTTAATAAATGGTCTTCCCATTTAAAGAAGGAAAAGTTTTAATTGGATGTAAGCATAAGAAGCAAAAGGAATAAACATAGTAGCAAAAATGAAATAGTTACAAATCATAATGGTAGTAAATTAAACTCAAACAAACATTTCAGGGTCAACTATTGCTCTATATTGATCTTATTGTAATGTTTTTCTGCATACATTTATTTTTCTTTATTTTTCCTATCTGATTTATTAATTTTAGGGCATTTGCAGTTAAATAAAAATAATTAAATGCTTACTAATTATTATATAGCTTGTACTGCAATTACTAGTTAAATACAGCAAATACAAAAAGTTCCAACCATGCAGAAATTTTATTAAATGAGTTGTTTGAATAAAAGTGAAAACTGTCCATAAATGCTTTGTGCCTTCCTATTTTTAGTTTCTACTATAGCTTAAAGGGGGTGGCTATACGCAATAAGTGGTGAATGAACCAATTCGCGACAAGTCTAAGTGACGAAGAAGCAAAGGCATACAGACAAAGCTTTTATGATTCACTGATAGTGTCCAATTCGGTATCTACTCAGCAGTTTTGAAGTTACGTAAGGTAAAGATAATGCATAAAGATATGAACCTACTATACCACTTTTATTGCCCGTAAGTCTCAATTTTTCTTCGTATTTTTAGCCTACTTTCCCGTAAAAGTAAAAAAATTAATAATAAAGCATGAAAGAAGGCTTAATGTATCGTGAAAATATCGTTAGAAATCAAGAAAAGTCAAAAATAAGTTAAGTAATTAAATAAAGATTGAAAAATAAAAAATTTGAAAGTAGGGTTTTGAGATAGGGGAAAAAGTGTGTCTGTCGGTCTGTCCCCCCCCCCTAATAACTTTTGAACGAATTGTCCGATTCCAAAAATTCTTGTTGCATTCGAAAGATCTCGGCGAGAACATCTCATTTCCATATTTTGATTTGAACAATTTTTTGTTCAATTTTGAACAGTTCAAACAAATTTAACATTAGCGCCTATGGGTGAAAATGAAGCAAATTATACAAACTCTGGGTACATGATCCAAGTTCCCATGAACAAGCTCACTGGAAGAAGTTCTTGGCGTGAAATACTGATTTGAACAATTTTTGTTCATTTTTGAACAGTTCAAAAAAAATTAACATACCGCCTACGGGGAAATTTCAATTCTATATAATTCCTGATCTAACGGACCGATTTGCTTGGAACAAACTTTATCGGAAAGCTCTTATGACGTAGAACATGTTACAAATAGAAAGTTCATCCAGAACTAACGAGCCTATTTTCCTATGAAATTTTTTGATCGGGATTTTCAAGAATATATTCTGAATTAATGAATGATTAAATGAATAAGCAAAAGAATGAATGAATAAATACATGAATGACTTAATAAATGAATGATTGAATGAATATGTATTAACCATTGAAAAAATTATATTTGAAGCAATTAAGAACTAAAGCTAAACGAGAAAAACAGAGAGAGAGAGATAGCTAGATTATAAATTTGAATTCGGTGTATACGGGAAAGTAGGCTCGTATAGTTCTAGACGGAACTTCTTGTTAACTTTAAAATCCAGCTGCGATCTATATGCGAGGAAAGTTTTTCGTGTTGAGAAAATGTTATAAAATTTCTTGAAACTTACCGAGGCTTTGCAAATATACTGTTTAGGGGGAGGGTGCTTGACGATTTTTTCTGCTTCAAAGCTAGAATGGGACTTGTAGGCGATGGCATGGATCCACCCCCCACCCCCCCATTTCATGGAAAAAAATTTATAAAAACACATCCAGTAACTTACCAATGTTTTCAAATTTTGGTACAAAAAATATTTTTAGAGATTTTTAAATGATATGTTTTGAATTTCACTGTGAGGAACCTAATCATATATGTTTTGATGAAGATAAACTGGATTTTCTGTTACATATAAAATTTATCGGTTGCAGTGAAAAGCAGAAACCTGGAGCATCCACATTTTTGTTGCTCCGCTTCTGCTCCACTCTAACTTTTAAATACTTTCCCCGGCTCTGATCCAGTTCCGTTTTATGCTTTGAATAATTTTAATAAATTACAAAACTTTTCTCTTTTTTTTAGTTAAGTTATTTTTTTATGATAAAATTTTTTTTTAAAAAGCGGGATATTTTTTTTTTTTTTTTTGCTCTTGTTTCGCTCTAGTCTCGAGAAAAATTTAGTTGCTTCACTGCTCCCGCTCCACATCCCTGATGAAAAGAATTTTTCGTTACACGTTTTTTTTTAATTTTTTTATTTTATTGCATTTTGCTACCCTCTACTATTTAAAGATTTCAATCGCTCCCTACAGTTGTAATATGTCAAATAATTGAGCAAAAAATATATATAAAATGGAAAATATAATTGATAAAATAACAAGAAGTTCCGTCTAGAACTATACGAGCCTACTTTCCCGTGTACACCAGCTTCAAATTTATAATCTAGCTATCTCTCTCTCTTTCTCGTTTAGCTTTAGTTCTTAATTGCTTCAAATATGCCTTTTTCAACGGTTAATACAGATTCGTTCAATCATTCATTTATTCAGTCATTCATGTATTTATTCAATCATTTATTCATTCATTATTTTGCTTATTCATTTAATCTTTCATTAATTCAAAAATATTCTTGAAAATCCGGATCAAAAAATTTCATAAGAAAATAGGCTCGTTAGTTCTGGATGAACTTTTTATCTGGACATGTTCTACGTCATAAGAGCTTTCCGATAAAGTTTGTTCCAAGCAAATCGGCCAGTTAGATCAGGATTTATATAGGATTGAAATTTCCGCGTAGGCACTATGTTTATTTATTTATTTTTTTGAACTGTTCAAAAATGAACAAAAATTGTTCAAATCAATATTTCACGCCAAGAACTTCTTCCAGTGAGCTTGTTCATTGGAACTTGGATCTTGTACCCAGAGTTTACATAATTTGCTTCATTTTCGCCCATAATCGTTAATGTTAAAATTTTTTGAACTGTTCAAAATTGAACGAAAAATTTGTCAAATCAAAAAGTAAAATAAGGAAATGAGATGTTCTCGCCGAGATCTTTCCAATGCAAAAAGAATTTTTCGAATCGGACAATTCGTTCAAAAGTTATTAGGGGGGGGACAGACCGACAGACAGACCGACAGACAGACCGACAGACCGACAGACACACTTTTTCCCCATCTCAAAACCCTACTTTCAAATTTTTTATTTTTCAATCTTTATTTAATTACTTAATTTATTTTTGACTTTTCTTGATTTCTAACGATATTTTCACGATACATTAAGCCTTCTTTCATGCTTTATTATTATTATTTTTTACTTTTACGGGAAAGTAGGCTAAAAAGGAATAAGAATAAAAGTCACGAGTCGCTGGATTTTTAAATTAATTTTTGTACTAATATTGCGTGGACATTGTTGGCTTGCCACGCAATATTTTGAATATTTATGGGAATATTGTGTGGGCATTGTTGAAATAGCAAACATACGTTTGATTTTAATTCACTTAAAATTATTCTTAACTGCTCATTAATTTTAGGCTTTGATTTCTGGAAAGTTTCTGTAATGTTTTGATAAATTAGAGTAATATAATTTTTATAAAGCATTTTGTTACTTTTGACACTCGAGTTTGCTATTTATTCTTTTCTAAGTATCCTACAGTTTCCTAATTTGGTAAATACAAGTAATTTGGAATCAGTTGCACGGTTTTGGTTTTGTTTCTTAATCATTTGTCTTTCTTAATGATCATTAAAGAAGTCATCATATCAGGCACGGATGCAAGATTGTGTTGAGGAGCGGACAGTTTCCTTGTGATTTTACCTATCTCAAGGAAAATTTGCTCTAAAGGGGAAAAATTAAAAAGTTTTAGTTCGTTATTCATTTAATCATTAACAATAGTTAACTCTTAGCGCTCAGAAAAATAATGGTGCCATCTGTTGATACATTTTTGAAGTGTTCTTTAGTTTACTGTTACTAAATGTAGATTACATCCCGTATTATGAAAGATTGACTCAACTACATTTTCAAAAAAAATTTGACCGACACCAGTATCTTTCTCACAGCCTCAATTCATCAGTAGAAAGTTAGGGAGCCCTTTGAGAATAGCTGTTGCTGCAACCACAATGAAGATCCAGATGAATACGAAAGCTGCCGATTCCGTACGTCCTCTCGAGTGGCACGTGCCTCTGTGATCCTTCATCCTCAAATCGCATTTGCCGCAACTTTCCATTCGTTGCAGAAATATTATTGCGTGGGAAGTGCTTCGGCTAAATTCCTCGGGGACGATCATCAGAGAGGCTCGATGCCGCGGCCATGGGAAAACGAGACAGGTGTTGGCGCGTGAGAACGCCAGGAAGGGGTGGGGCAGCGGAGATCGTTTGCTCTGCAGCGTGGGCGATACGATGGAAAGCTGGAAAGTGGTTTGTGACTGATGTATTAATGCGCCTATATAGAATTTGCGAAATTTCAGTTTTGAGATTTTCTTTTTTTCTGTTGGAGATAAATAAATAAAAAAAGAACATTTTCACGAAACTGGAAATAAGTGGTATGTCATTCTTTGGTCAAGGGCAAGAACGGCTCATTTCTTTCTTTCTTCAGTATTATCAGGTTTCTGGAACAGCCACTTTTTAAAGTTGCTCCCCACCAGATCCGTTCCGACTTCTAAGTTCTTTTTCCGGCTCCGCTGCAAGCCCGTCATTTCACAATTTTCCGGGGGGGGGGGGGAGGGCATATCCTCAATGCATATTACAGGTAAAAATCAACAAAATACATAAAATATCTATAAATTCAATTGTTTATTTGTAAAAGTCGGGGGTGGTCAATTGATCCCCCCCCCCCCCGACCTCCCAAATGACGGGTCTGCACGCCTTGTTCATTTTAAGGTAAGTAAATTTTTAAGGATCTTTTTTAAAAGCTAAGTAACCCTTGAAACAAAAAACATTAAAAAAAAAACTCCAGGAGTTCCAAAAACTCAGTTTTAATTGTCCTTTGCAGAGAAGATCTCTACAACCATGATCAACGTTTCTTTATTTCCTTTTCAAGCCTTTTTCACAAAGGAACACTATTCAAAACGCAGTTTAACATTTTTAGACTTTAAGATTAAATATTTTTTACCACAGAAAACATGGTAAAAGAAAAAAATAATTATATTTTTTTAAGAAATAAAAATATAATCACGTAAAATGGCAAAATAAATACAATTTTAACACATTGCAGCAATGTATTTTTCTTTTCTTCAAAATGCATGTAACTTTTTTACATTATATGACATAACATGTGCAAAGCTTCAGAAAACCAATGTACTACACAAATGGCATTTTTTGTTGTTATTAGGAAAACATTATAGTACCTATACTTTCTACTTTCACTTCCAGTGAGTGTTTAAGTATAATGTACTGAAAAGGAAATTAGCATTTTAAGATTAGCCCTTTCGATGGGTAGATCTCATTAAAATCTCTCTACTCTTTTCCCTAACTCCAAATAACTACATTTGCTACGAGTTAGGGGATTGTTTGGTATGCAAATAATGAAACTTGTTAGCGTGATTCAACAGGCACAAAAAGGTTTTTTCTTCCTCGTTTTCCTCATATGCACGAAAGAAAAATAAGAACAAATAATGTTAACGATTTAAATGTAATGTATATTTTTTGGCGTAATAATGTAGTTTCTAAACACGATTGTTTTGGTGCAGCCAAATTTTTATGTAAGAAGCGGCTATATACATCATTAGAAATATTTAAACTCAAACTTTGTAGGTACAGTTACCTAATTGACTGCTGATTGTATCAAGATGGCAATAGTAACCATAGCGCAAATTCTTCGGAGATATTATTTTTCCCACTCCCGCTCTCTCTCTCTCTCTCTGGAGATGTTTATGCTTTCCTAGCACGAAGAATTCTTTATTTCTGTTGCCTCAATAAACATTTAATAATCCTCAATAAAATAAATAAATAAAACGATTTTCACTTTACGCAAAGCTTTACAGTGTTATGTGTAATAATAATGTGTAACTGAAATCAACTTATCTCTCAATTACAAAGAACATCTTTAATAAAAAAAAACACACACTTATAACTATACATTACGAAAACAGAACATGGACATGAACACAAAACAACAACACTCTTACACAGACAGATAACGAACCCTTCTCTACATCTACAATATCTGGGAGAGAGTCCATAGGCGACATCTATTATTTGTATTATTTGTTATAGTGTCTTTCTATTTGTTACAAAACATTATAAGTTTGATTCACAAAGTTAAGAAAGGCAAGTTCTTGAGAAATATTTTTTTCTTCCAAATTTCCGATGCAATGTGTATTTACACAGGAGTTTTTTTTTTTTTTAAATATTTTTCTTTGTGTTCGTTTAATGTATCATTGATGTATTATTTTATTTAATTACGTGAGTATTTGATTTCTAAAGGAAAAATAGTTTTACGGTTAATCGTTTCAAAAAGGAATAATTTATACATAATGCTATCTTGCAAAAGAAATTTACACATTCACTGCACGCCGTCTCTGTTACTGCACACTCTCAGAAACGCATGCTCAATTCTCCCTCCCGAAACTTTTGTCGTATTTGACGAAATGGCTTCGTTGAAAATGCTCCGAGTAAACCTTTCGTCAAATTGGCGAAATTTGTGTAGTAAGTTTTTAAAATCACGTGATCGCGCGAGGAAAGGATCGTTGTGAATGACGTGATTTTCTTGACGATTGAAGAATCGTCTCAAGTGGGAGTTCTATTTCTGACAGTGCAGTGAAACCCCTTTTACAGGGTATGCAAGAAGTTCCTTTTTGTTGCGCGCACTTCGTAAGAATCAATTAAGGAACAAAATAAGTAGGGTCAGTTGGGGTAATTGTAAACGCTTTTTCAATGTTTTAACTTTTGATCTTTCCCTACCTCTTGAATGAATTCAGAGATAAAATTGTGAGCATTGTAGCCACTACTGTACTTCTTGTGAGTAAATGTGTACAAAAATTTTGATTTTATGACTATTTGTTTGCGAATGAGCTCATGTGTACAATTACCCCAGTGTGTTAACAATTACCCCAGAGATCGGGGATAAATGTAAACAGTGATTTATTTTCGAATAAGGTTGATGCAAATGGAAAATTGTTTCATACGCAGTCTGCTTGAAGGCTTAAGAAGTTCCGGAGCAATGGTTCTCAATCTTCGGCCAACAGGCCGCATGTGGTCCACTGAGTTATGTTAGGAGTCGGCTGAGATCATTTAACGAGAAATATCTTGCATAAAATCAAGTAATGGGACAAAATTATGTCTCGCAGTGGAACAGTCGGTTAAGCTTGGATCCCACAGAACACCGAAAGTGAAGCACAACTGGGCGTGGTCACCGCTTGGGAGGGTGACCACCTCCCGCGACTGACTACTCTGAGACCGAGTGCGGTAAAGGGAGCTGTGCACGTAAAATACATCGTCGCTTCAAATGTCCACCAAGTTAGAAATATTTTCCGCTGAGGGACCATCCTAGGTGACGATCTCTCATCTGGGAGCTGGTTCAAAATCATTAAGCCCCTCTGAGCCAAGAGTATTTCATTCTAGCGGAACTCATTACTAATCAGTAGGAGCTTCCTTAATTTATGGTCGCTCTGCAAGGGGGGCTTGGATTTCTAAGTGGCATTAGCAACAACAACAACAGTTATGTAAAATAGACACAAAAGTATAATTTACATCAAAATATAATACTTATTGTCCCTACAAAATATTGGAAATAGGATAAATTTAAGTGTTTACAATTACCCCAGAGTCCGAAATATATGGGGTAATTGTAAACACCTAACTTGCACATGAAAAATAAGAGGGAGGATTAAATTCATAACTAAATGTTTTTAGCAGTATTCCATATGACAAATAAAAATAGTTGAAACCGCTTACATCGCTTTTGTAGATGAGCTGGAGAGGAAAATGTAAGATCACTAAATTTTGTTAAACAACTTTTTTCACTGTGCCATTTTCAAATAATAGTGACGCCTCCACAGTTGTTTCGAAACATACGAAACTGTTTCGATGTCTTTCCCTATGTTGCCAGTTTATCCCTCACAAGCAGTTAAGTTTTCCAATCCACAACAAGTGTAGTTATGAAGCTTGTTTACAATTACCCCAACTGACGCTGACATAAATAATGAAGTTAAACATTTTAACTACATTGAAGACATGTCGATGTACACACTCACATAAATAAACTAAACCTTATAATGAGCTAATTAGGTCTCGACCTTTTGGGACATAGTACAGGAGTTATTGTATACTTGCTCCAGCTCCGCTCCGTGATCCGAAGAGTTTTAACGAGAATCATACTCTTCATCATTTTTTATTCATTTAAGTTAAGGGGGAAAATACGTGTAAAACGGCGTATTAAGAGCAATTTTCATGAATTTTTTTAACGCATAAAGAATAAATATATTTTATTGAGATTTTGAGGTTATTTTATAGATATATTGAAGAACATTTACTGAACTTTTCCAACATTTTTCTTGAAAAATCCTGGAGATATCGGCTGCTGCACACTGTAAGTCGCCACCCGGGTCGGCAGTTTGCGTACATCCTGGAGGTCACAATTTTTATCTAAAATCTTTTTTTTTTTTAAATCTACTTTTTTTATAAGTGTCCCTTCTAGTTGAACTAAAATCATCACAAAAAACTGAAAATTTCTAATTTTTTTTTTTTTTTTTTTAGAATGGGAAAAATAAGTATGCTTTTCAACCGTTTTTTTTTTTTTTTTTTTTTTTTTTTTTTACAATAAAAAAAGAAAAAATAAAGATATATTTATGATTCTAGTTCAACTAAAGCATGTATATATAATGAAAATGTGTCCGACATTTGATAAGGATTGATCAAAACCACTGCGAGTTAGTGTGTACGCAAATTCGAAAAAAGTAGTTTTGAGAAAAACGCGTTTGAAAAAAAGAGTGGTATTGAAGGTAAATTAAAGGCAGTAATGAATCAATTTTTTTAAATACTTATATATACTAATACTTACAGAAATTTCTATCCGCGGTCTCAATTGTTAAAAGAAATAAAAAGACATCTGCTAACGTTTTCTAATACCTTTCAGGTCATTCATGAGGGACTACCTGCTCAACTACTTCAAAAGGGGCGCTTGCTCAAATGCTTATAAATTTTAAACGACTTGGAATTTTGCTTTGAAATTTTCAGGGTATATTATTGTATTATTGAATAGCTATCGAATTGATTTATATATGAAAATTTTTTTTTAAAAATTATTTGAGACCTTTACACGTATTTTCCCCCTTAATAACTTTAGGCCCAGTGTCTGAGTGGTAGCCTACCGTGTTACCATGCCACAGGTGTTCGATTCCCGGGCTGGGCAGGGTCGACTCAGTCTTTCATCTCTTCAGTTGGGTCGATAAAATAAAAACCGAGCTTGCTTGGGAACTAAACACAAGGGGCTCCGCGTCAGTCCGATATCTTGACCGGAACATCTGCTTCTCCACCCCAGGGCCCCTCGGTCTCGAAAACTGCGATGGGCACAGTAGGCCATTGGCCCCAATGGGCTGTCACGCAGCTGAGTTTTAACTTTGTAAGAGGACAAAAAAAAAATGTTATTTATGGACAATTTGTTTTTTAGACGAAAAATGATATTTCGTCCTATTTTGTTGTTCATTCAAAACTAATTCTGTACCTAAATGTCATTCATAAATGATGTCACGGTTCCGGGGTGGAGGGGTGTCCAAGAAACTGACAGTTTGTGACAAGGGGAGGGGGGGGGGTAACAAGAGTGTGACATCGAACATTTTGATTTCTGTAAAAACATTTAAAATCAGCAAATTAAACTTGTTTTATGCTAATGTAATATAGCTTGACATGTGACAATGAGGGGTAAAAGGGTATGTTGAAGTGTGACACTTAGTGACAAAGGGGAGAGGGTTGTCAAATATATTGAAAAAAAGTGTGACATCATTTATGAAGGGTGCCCTAAAGGCCAGACTAACGTAAATGCAAAAATGGAGTTTTTCAGGTTAGCAAATAATAATTTAATTTCACAAAAATCAACCAACAAGGGATGAAGTCCCTTGCATATTTTTTTAATGTTAACAATTATGTTTTGTATCCTAATTCATAAAACAGCTTTGTTACAAGGCAACGAAATCATTCTTTTCAGTTTTTACGCTCAGCTTTTGAAGTAATGATAAAGTGACTTACGTCAGTTTGACTTTGAGGTACAGAATTTTAATGCGGAAAAAACAAGTTTTTGTAGTTTTAAGGAAATTTTCAGTAAGAAATCGGAGCACGATACTTTCTGCGCTCCCTCGCCGCTCCTGCTCCAAGCAAAAAAGCCGTTGCTCCACACGCTCTCTTCAGATATCTGGGAATAATTACGGATACACTGAGCAGTGAAAATGACTGTAATAATATTGTACGTATAGTCGACAGGGTGGTGTAATGGTAAGACGCAGGTCTCGTATGCCCAAGATTGCAGGTTCAAACCTGGCCCAAGTCGGTGGATTTTCAAGATGCAGAAAATCGTCTGCGTTCATGTCGTATGATTATGCGGCATGTTAAAGATCTCTTGAGTATCCGTTTGGCATGGATGGCTAAATTAAATTCCTAGTGCAGATTGCATCAACGAGAGCTCAGGTGCCCCACCCAGGAGAAACTTAGCGTCAAAAAAATTGCGGCAATGGTACCACACTCATTGTGGTGCCGCTGAAAGAGTTGGTACCAATCTCTGGGGACGCACTAGGTCTGCAATGGTTGATGACCAATACTGCAGCCCCATTAGAAAGAAAAAAAAAAACTATATTGTACGTATAAATAACAAATAGACAATGCGCTAGTTCGGGCGTTTGGGAAGTTATCCGGTCCTGCTGACATCTGATACTGCTTTCGTTCGTTCCACCTTAGAAAACATAAACACAGTGAAAGTAACGGATCTCTTTAGCAAAAGCAAAGCCGCCCTTGTTCCAGCAAGACTCGACATCCTGGGCGTGGGTTCTGTGATTGCTCGCACGTTCTCTGGGCTCCGTAAAAGTCGCTGGCTAAGCGTAGTTCCCACAAAAATCACCGGACTGCCGCCACTTCCGTGAGAACGTCCGAACGGCAACTGCGACGACGAGCGCCCGATATGCGGACAATTAATTATTGTTCTATGTTATCTACGTTTGTGCGAAGGTCATTACTAATTGATGGAGGAGGACTATTTCTGAATTTTAAATTCAATGTGGGTCACTTGGCCGTTTCTCGTGGTTCGCCACTCTCTCTCGCTCCAACGATCTGTTTAGTTTTACAGTTCTGGTTCTGAAGTAAATTTCTCAAAAAATTAAAAAAAAATTTCTTCATAAATAGATTCTACAACTATTCAATAATATATCCTGAAAATTTCAAATCGAAATTCCAAGTCGTTTAAAAGTTATAACAATTTGAGCGAGCGCCCCTTTTGGAGCAGTTGAGCAGGTAGTCCCTCATTGAATGACCTGAATGGTATCAGAGAACGTTAGCAGTTGTCATTTTATTTTATTTTTACAATTGAGACCTTGGATAAAAATTTCTATAAGTATTAGTATCTATAAGTATAAAAAAAATTGATTCATTACTGCCTTAAATTTATTCAATACCACTCTTTTATTCAAACGCGTTTTTCTCGAAATTACTTTTTTTGAGTTGGCGTACTACACTTTAGCTCGCAGTTTTTGATCACTCCTTATCAAATTTAGTACATATTTTCTTTATATATACACGCTTCAGTTGAACTAGAATCATAAACGTATCTTTTTCTTTAAAAAATTTATAGTCAAAAAGGAACAAAAAGAACGGTTAAAAATCGTACTTAATTTTCTCATTCTAAAAAAAAAAAAAAAATAGAAATTTTCAATTTTGTTGTGATGATTTTAGTTCAACTAGAAGAGACACCTATAAAAAGTAGATTAAAAAAAAAAAATGATTTCAGCTGAAAATTGTGACCTCCCAGGATGTACGCAAACTGCCGACTTGCAAAGTGCAGCAGTCCCTATCTCCCGGATTTTTCAAGAAAAATGTTTGAAAATTTCATTAAATGATCTCCAATATATCTATAAAATAACTTCAAAATCTCAATAAAATATATTTATTATTTATGCGTTAAAAAAATTCATGAAAATTGCTCTTAATACGCCGTTTTACACGTATTTCCCCTCTTAAATTATTAAAACAGAAAAAAAAAAAAAAAAAAACACACAAGATAACGCGAAATTCCAAATAATCGCGAAGGATTTCGATCTTCGCATAAAATGGAGATACCTTGAAGTTGGTTATGGTCTTTATTACCAAAACATGCGCAATGTGCAGTGAATCCTCATTTAAATTATTAATGCAAGAGGCATTCCCTTCCCCGAAAAAAAAAATAATCTTCTGTAAGTTTAACGAAATTCTTATATTTTTAGATTAAAAAAGTAGTAGAGTAGTACCAACTTGGAATAAATTTCAAAACTGCGAATTTTTCAATTGATTTTTTTTCTTTGTAAATTTTTAACTTTCAAAAAATTAGTTCCTTTAATATTACGTATATTTTATCATTAATTTAATTTAATTTATTTATTTATACATTATTGGTATTGTTGTTAGTATTATTATTATTATTACTATTATTACGCCTTAATAATTATTAATTAAGATATTTTTAAAATATTGTGGGTTGTAATGCTTAAAAGTTTGGGAACGGGCCCGTCATTTGGGCGATCAGGGGGGGGGGGAGTCAATTGACCCCCTGACTTCTAGAAATGCATTGAATTTATTCATTTTTTAAATGTATTTTTTCTTGTTTTTTACCAATAATATGCATTGAAAATATACCTTTCCCCCCTGGAAAATTTGGAAATGGCGGGCCTGTTTGGTAAGCTCTGACATAATATGTAAGCGCCATTGTTTCGAGCGCCATTTGCTAAGATGTTTCGTGAAATTAAATCTGAACACAATAATTAAATTTATAAGAAGAA
Source organism: Octonoba sinensis (assembly GCA_038502835.1). Taxonomy (NCBI): domain Eukaryota; kingdom Metazoa; phylum Arthropoda; class Arachnida; order Araneae; family Uloboridae; genus Octonoba; species Octonoba sinensis. Next base: position 57,807,278 of record CM076602.1, read on the forward strand.
GAATTTTTTAATTGTTTATATAAGACTTACAATAACAGTAGTATTCATAAGTTGAAGACCTGCTCATTCTAACCGTTATGTGAGTTCTTAGCATTCCATTAGCTTCAGGGAATTTCTAACAGAAAATGGGAGAAAGAATAATGCATGAAAGGGCATGGGGGATGGACACAATATTGCATTCAAGCATAAAAATATTCAGTGAAGATTTAGTGGCAAATTGTTCCGTGAACTGAAGATCCTAGACACAGCTTGAATCTTTCACATTGGACCCAAGCTGTGAGCTTTCTCAAACATCGGAGGAGGGAAAAACGGTTTCCCGCGTGAAGCTTCCGCACAAATTAATAGAAAAATAGAATTCTTTTGATACTTATGTTTGCAGAGCAAATGAAGTGAAAAGAGAATTACCGTTGAGTGAGAGAATTGTTGCGCTCCGTTACTTTCTTTTCAGAACCAAGAAGCGCGAAATCATACAGTGCAGCATCCTTGAAATCAGAAGATTTTTCTTCTTTTTTTCTGTGCACAAAAATGTTTGTGCAAGTGTTTCGGCCACCCGAGCGAGAAGAGTGCGTGGGAGAAACTGCCGTTCGAAGCTCGGAAATTAGCTTCCAAAAAAGTGAATTGGGATCTTTAGGGAACCAACCGTGCCAGAGAATAAGTGGGAAATTTTAAAGTACCGCCAAGGAATGCCAATCATTTTAGTCATTTTTTGGAAATAGCAACCAAGACCTGCAAAGCATCAGCATCTTTCAATGTTTTAGTTGTGTGAATCAAACATGGCAGCAATCAACATGGGTGGCTCAACAAGAGGGATATTTTATTAAGGGTCATTCCCCAGAACCTATGATCTAGAAACAGTTCCCAAATTGGGTGTCGTGTTATCCTGGGACAGTATTTCCCAAACTATGGGTCGCGACCCGCTGGTGGGTAGCAAGGAAATATTGAGTGTGCCCTCGCCACTGCACACATGAATTGAAAAAAATAGGAAGTCTGCGAATAAAAGTAACTATTGAAGTTGATGCTAAAACTTTAATGAAGAGAAATAAGAAACAAATACATCCTTCCCAATGAAATAAGTTCATAGAAAAAACCTTGCAGGTGTGGGTTTTTAAGTAATAAAAAAAATATCAAGTTGTGTTTCTTATTTCAACAGTCTTCCATTCATATTGGTAACACTATTTTTCTTTTTTTTATAATTTTAATGAGAACAAATAAGACAGCATTAAGTAGTTCCACAACTCGCCACTCGGGAACCTGAGCATTACCAATGTTTATGCCCTCTTTTTCTCTAAGGACAGCTAAGAGGTTTGTCCCAAGATTGGACATTTTTGTTAGATGGGTAGGAGCCCAGTCAACTTTGGGTACCACTGTCCTGGGGTATCGCAGCGAGAGATGGTGGATGCCGGCGACGCCCTGTTGGTACCGCATTTTCTTTGCAAACAAACAAAACATTGTGAGGATTTACAATTAAAGTGCTCTCATGTGTTTGCTTTAAATGAGTCATTTTTTATGTTCTTTACCACAAACTTCTCTGATTTTTTTCTTCAGAATACTACGATATCACGGATCGATATTTTGTGAATGGTGGCGGGAAAAAATTCTAATTCTTCTAACAATGTCACGACTTGGAAAGGTTTGGGAACCCTTGGTCTAAGAGCCTTGCTCGCCAATCTCCTTCACTTCCCCTCATTCTTTTCTTTTTTCTTTAATGTGTGGTAGCATGATCAATAACAAACAGTGGAACTTGGTTACAAGAAATAACTATGATATTGTGTCTCCTCTCCCCTCTTCATTTGAAATGAGCCGAAAAATTCAAAATATAGAAATATCAGCCATCATAGAGAAAATTTATTCCGCACAGCTTGGTGTTATTTTTCAAACACTTGCACCCTACATTTTCCTCACAATCCTATACAAATGAACGCAATATGGGTAAACAGGTTAGAACATTTTTACGAAACTCTATGACCAATGAACGACCGTCGACTTAATCTTTCTTGATATTAAGAGAACACTACTCTCTTAGATTAAGAGTTGAAGGATCTTCTTTTCATCTATTGATTTATTGACCGTTTTTTGAAAGGTGCTGTGGTTATTGAGTTTAAATGTTAAGAAAAGTTTTTAAAAAAGATCTTTTTGAGTTAAATATAAATTATTTTCGTACAACAGCGCTTTTTTTTTTTTTTAATTTTCTTTTTCGATATGACCATTCGACTTTTAGTACAAAATGAAATATGAACGTATATAAGTAATAATTATGTGTTGCATGCATTTTTAAAAGTTATTTATGGATAAAAATTATTTTACACGTTAATGACTTACATGCAAAAGAAATTGCGAATAAATCGTTTGTTGAATTTCTTGCTTGGAATGACTTTTGCGTGCAAGTCATTTTTTGAATTAGAATGAATGATTTTTCAACAAAACTCATATTTTTTAATGAACAATTCTTTATTTGTCTCTTAATCTCCCCCCCCCTCTCTCTCTTTTAAATTTAATTTAAAGATTTATACGATAGCACATGTGAAGGAAACATTTACAGTATCAATAATGTCATGCATGAACGATGCCGTTCTATAAAGTAATTTCTTGAAGTTTTCAGCCAATAAAGCAGCTCAGTAGAAGTCAAACCATTAAATTTGGAAGCACATGCTTTTTCAGTCATTTTGAACCATACGTTTATTTATCCACTTAAATCTATTACATAATAGAGCATTATTGATGCCAAGTTTTTGTTTGCAGTCGTGATCAATTAATAGAACGGACTAAGCTTCGATGCTAAATCTAAAAATCATTCTTCATGTGAAATGTCGAGGAAGTCCACGATTCTTTTTCGTTAGTAATAAGCGAGGACAATGACATAAAGGGTCAGATCTGGAAAATAAATATAACCAAACAGCAATGGTCGCAGCTCTACCTTCCTTATGTCAGGCCATTGTTAAAAGAAACTGTTTCGATTAAGCTTTTAGAGCGAATGATAAAATTTATCATCTATGCCAGCAGATGATTCCTGGATGTTTATTAGGATAGAATGAAATACGGTTGGTTCTATCGAGAGGCTCTTTGTGGAGGATAACAGTTAGCCATCGCATTGAAGCTAATGAAGGTTTATTGGAACGCTTTGTCATGCAATATCTTTTCACTTCAGATCGTGGGAGAGCGAAATCTTTTGTTTTCTTCTGCAGCATTGCTAGGAGGAGACTGAATCAATGGCCAGCTTCTCACGAGAATGAAAAGCTCATTTTGGGCATAGATATCTATTTACACATATACCGAACAATTAACAGTGATTTAAAGTGAAATAATAACACTTGCTTTTATACGATCCTCATAAAAGAATTTATTAAACTTGTCCTTCGTGTTTTTTTTTAAATTTTTTTTTATTCATTTATTGAGTGATATCGGAACTTGCATGGCGTGAAAGAAATGTTTTAAAAATCTCATGCGTTCGTTCTCTATAGATTTTCTTCTCCTTTGTTTATTTATTTAAAATTCTTGAATAACAAAATCGCAAGAGCCGTGTTCTTATGGGATCCTTGTGTTGTTATCAATTAGTATATAAAAGGATTTTTTTTTTTTTGAATGAACCACAGCTAGTACTAATTGGGGATCAAAAACCACTTATTACTTTTGCAGGAAAATAACACAAAAACCTGAAATTGGTTTTTATGCATCAGAAAGCATTTTCTTCGGTCAGAAATGCATTTATTTTGACATATTTTTACATAACAGCATTTCTCCGAACCGGCCAAAAATAAATAAATAAATGAATAAATAAATAAATTTTTAAAAAGAAGAAAATAAAGAAAAGAAAAGAAAGAAAAAGCTTTTATGGAACATGTAAAAACGTTAAGGAATATTTACTAACAATTAGTTCTGAAGCACAGTATTTTTCAAGGCGAAATTAGTTTCTAATGTTTCAATGTTGAACTCACCATCCTTTTTTTGAAATTTATTCATTTATTTATTATTTTTTTTTAATATATTTTTTTCTTTTTACGTTGTTTTTAAAAAGCAGCATTCTAACTCAAAACAAAAGTAAGTTTGTTTTTCCCAACTTTTTTTTAATGTCTAAAGAAGTGGAATGTTGTGTGCCATCAGCTGCTTCAAAGTAATACAAAATAAAAAGGAACTGTTAAGTCAGAAACGACTCCAAGAATTTATAGAAAGTAGTGAGAACTGTTAAAGTAAATACTCAAGGAAGAGAGATTTGCTCTGGGAAGGTAGTAAATGAGCAGATTCGCTCTTTCACACAGACTGCTATTACTTGGTTGTTGAACTTTTTTGAACGATAAAAACGTATTGTAACAGCTGAATAACATTCACACGATGAATTGCAATAAGGACATTCCAAGTCAAATTAACCAAAAAAAAAAAATAATAAAATAAAAAATGCATATATATTCTCAATCTGACCACCTCAGATTTTCATGAAACTCCAAGAAATCACTCTTTGACATCAAAAATTAAAAAAAATATTTTTAAAAAAATTTCTATTTTTTATAGATATTGAGTTATTAATTTTAGAAATTTGCAAAGAAACACATTCTTTCAGCTGAGGAATCATTTATAAATGATGTCAATGCTTTGAGGGTGGGAGGGGGTTCGAGAAATGGTGACAGTTTATGACAAGAGGGTAACAAGAAGTGCAGCATCCTCCATTTTTGTTTCTATAAAGAGATTTTAAATCAGCAAATTAAATTTATTTTCAAAGTTTTTTTGGTCTTCGCAATTTTGTTTTAAATTAAAGTATCTGATTTATTTTGTATCAAAACACCGATGCTGATTAAAGTCTAAATTTACTTATAGTTAAAAGTTTAAAAGGAAATCTTAGGCATTTACACTTTTGAGATGAAATAGAGCGGTTAATTTTTTCAGAATTCGAAAAATTAATATTTTTTACTATTACATAATAATTATCGTTTTTGTTCTAAATCTTAATCTCATTTTATACAAACTTAAATGGGCAAGATGTTTTATTGGCGCTTTTTGTTCGCCGTTTTAATTGACTTGTAGCAATGGCAGAATATGGCTTTTTAGTCTGCTTTCCCGCAAAAGTTAAAAGGTAATAATAAAGTGTGAAAGAAGGCTTAATGTACCACAAAAATATTGTTACAAAAATTAAGAAAAGTTTTTAAAAAAGTGAATAAGTACAGTGCGGAACCCCGCTCTCTATTCGTAAACAATTCGTTCAGGAGGCAGTTCGAATGGCGAGTTGTACGAAATATTTTTTCACATAAGATACAATGTAAAGATCCACAGATGGTTGCTTATTTAAACCTCTGAAAAACAAATGTACAGTACAGTACATGAAATTATAGATAAATAAAAATTTAACTGCACTATGCTTGTACTGAGGTGAGCTGATGGCATAAGTGGAACGTTGAAAGGAGGAAGAGAAATGGTTGGAAGCGGAGTCCCATAAAAACATCAGGTAACATCCCTTCGGGTGCTTTCTCCCTTTCTGCTGTTCTTTCTTTTTTCTGTCTTTTTGAACTAAAAGAATCTTGGGTTTCTTTTTCTAAAAACCTGTCCAATGTTGTCTGCCTTTGACGATTGTTCAGAATTTTTCTAAAATGGTCAATAACATTGTCGTTAAACAAGTTAATGCTGTTGACCACAGCAGTGTTGGGATGTCCTTTTCCCACCACTCTCTGTGTTTTCTCGTAGGAGTAACACAGCTCTTTAATTTCTGCGAAGGAAATGCTTTCCTTACTACTTTCCTCCTCTGAAGAAGAAAGTTCTTCAACCACTTCCTCTTGCTGCCCCCTTAGAAAGTTAAAATTGTCAGTAAAATCTCAAAAAGTACTAAAACTTTTTAAAAAAATCTTTAACGCAAACAAATTATTTCCAGGCAAGTTCAAAATGAGCATAATTTCTCGATTTTTTTCTTGAAAAAAGCAAAACTGGCAACGCAGCTGGCCCCTGGCGCCGCACAAATAGCGGGACAAGTACGAATGGCGAATTGAATTTTACTTGAACAAGTTGTACGAATAGCGAGTTGTAAGAATAGCGATGCGGTCGAATGGCGGGGTTCCACTGTAATTAAATAAAGATTGAAAAAAAAAAAAAAAAAATTGAAACTAAGGTTTTGAGATGGCTAAAATTGGGACTGTCGGTCGATCTGCCCTCCCCCCAATAGAAGGAATTGTCCGATTCGAAAGATTTTATTTGCATTTGAAAGATCTCCGTGAGGACATCTGATTTTCCTATTTTACTTTTTGATTTGAGCAATTTTTCGTTCAATTTTGAATAGTTCAAAAGATCTTAACATTAGCGCCTATAGGCAAAAATGAAGCAAATTATGTAAGCTCTGGGCATAAGATCCAAGTTCCTATAAAGAAGATTATTCTAAGAAGCTCTTGGCGTGAAACATTATTTGATTTGAACAGTATTTGTTCATTTTTGAACAATTAAAAAAAATTAACACAGCACCTGCGGGGAAATTTCAATCCTATATAAATCCTGATGTATTTTCCTATGAAATTTTTTGATCGGGAGTTATAAGAACATTTCGGAATGAATGAATGAATAAACGAATGAGTGATAGAATTAATGAATCAGTGAATAAATGAATGAGTGAAAGAATGAATGAATAAATGAAAAAATAATTAAATCTGGCATAGCTGGTGTCACCGTTTAAGGGTGACACCCAGCCACGACAGGGGAAAATAAACATTTAAAAGGGGGGCTCCATAGAACAAAACATACAAACCTAAAATTGTATAACTTGTTTCTATTATTTTCTTTTCTATTTTTAACTGAGCAAAGTGTTTCCTTCACAAAATATATTCGACGTGTTTTTTAACGCTAAACGCACCATTGCCGTCAACAAATACCTTAAATATTGTGACTCCCATGATACGAATGTTTTTTTTTTTTTTTCAATCATTATTCAAAGCAGCAATATTTAAAAATAAAGAAATTGCATTAAACTGCGTATTTCACGTTTACATGATTTTTTTTGGCTTAATCTTTTACATGGGGTATCACCCATGCTAGCTACGCCACTGATATTAAATGAGAGTATAAATACATGAATGAGTGAATAAATATGTATTAACCGTTGAAAAGGGTATATTTGAGGTAATTATGAAATAAAGCTAAATGAGAACGAGAGAGAGATAGCCAGATTATAAATTTGAAGTTGGGAGTATACGAGAAAGTAGGCTCGCATAGTTCTAGACGGAACTTTTTTTTTTTTTTTTTAGATATGTTCTGCTGATGGTCATTCCCTCTTCTGAAAGGCGTGCAGTCTGAACTATAACAGCACGAATGCATTATTATTATTACAGTCCACAATAAACGCTTTGGGGATCCGTATTTATCCATATGGAACGGCTTATCTGTGAAAGCCCACGCTGTCTGTCAATTGCCCATGTCATCTCCCCTACGCGCAGACGGATGGACGGCGAACGGGTTCTCGTGATCCCTTCATAAAAAAACGATAGAACAAAACAAAAAAAAAGAAGAAATCCCGGTAATTGGTCGAACGGGGGTTGCGAAAAGATCGCCAGAAAACAAAGGTTCCCCGATGTCCACTAATGGTCCTAACGAATTAAGAGAGGGTTACCACGCAAACCAGCGAAGTTGAACGACACGCAGACGATAATGGGGTATGACGGAGGACCCAAATCGTGCAGCGAGGATGCACACGCTCTTCTTTTTGTCGGCGCTCTCGAAGTATTTGCCGTAAAAGCACCTCTCCCCGAGGAATTAAATACTTCATATTTCCATACAATAGGAATTCATAAATTGATCTTCAAAAATATCGTTCTAAAAATACATGTGATTTTGCTTAGAATTTTCCATTCAAATAAAAAGGAAAAATTTTGAGATATAGTGCGATACAGCGACGTAGCAAGGGGGCAAGTGGAGGGCGGATTCCTAAAGCCTTGATTTTAAGCCATGAAACCTAGTCTGGTAATATAGGCACATCTATTATTGTTTTAAAATTTACTCTGCTGCACCCCACTACAGAAAATTCCTAAATTTAAACAGTGCACGTTGTTTATTTTATTGAAATGAAATTAAAAAAATTTTTTTTGAATGTTTCCCTAAAAAAGATCACGTTGATGTGATAGAGAGAAGTGATGTTGTTGAAGTGTTATGTGAACCAATCTAGAACAATATTATTTTAAAATTTCAATGTAATTATAATTCAAAATGTTGCTAAATATATTACTTACTTTTTCTTTCAATTTCAAAGTAATAAATAACTGTTTTCAGCATTATTTTGCATTATGACCCATTTTACCCCACGATGGAGTAAATCAGGTCACCACTTTATAAGCTCAGTTAGACTATTTCATAATTAAAAAAAATATATTTAAATGGCATAAAATTGATCTAAAGGAGTTCAATGTTAAGATGCAATTGAAAAGAAATGGGAAATGTTTCTGGTTTTGTTGCTATGAAACTTTAAATATGAAAATAGCTAAAATTGATCCATTTTACCCCACCTTACCCTACTTCTTGTAATAAAGTTTGTGTGTATGTCAGTGGCGCATGTACTATTCTACCTTGGCTAGCTGCGGCTGAGCTCGGCGAATGACCATGCAAACACAAACTAAAAATTTCGCTTTTCTTTAAATTTTATAGAAAATTTGTGTTGGAGTTCGTTTCAAAAAAGTGTTTTCGTCACTTGTACTGCACCCATGTTTTAATACATTATTAGGTTAACCATTTAAAGGGCCATTTTTTTTTTGTTGTGTCTGTGTATTAAAATATTTTTCAGATTTTGTTTTGTTTCAAAAAAGAAATTCATATAGGACAGTAAATACGATTAGCCTGATTTTTCCACCCCCCTTTGAGGGGGGATAGTTGTAATATCTGAATATTGATGCATGTGGTGGTAAATATATTTTTCCAGAGTCTTTGGGGGCAAGATTCTGCCAATCAGAAAGGGTAAAATTGCTTACTATAAATTATAGTTATAACACCTGAATATTGATGCACATGGTGGTAAATATATTTCCCAGAGTCTTTGGGGACACGATTATCAGAAAGGGTAAAATAGCTTACTATAAACATCTATAATTTGATGAATTTGGTGGGAAGCATACTTCCCACCGCCTTACAAAGGGTTTACTAGCTACCTAATTTTGCACGTTCCGAACAAAATTTACGCGTTTCTAACTACCCTAAAAATGTTGACTCCGTTCCTTCTCTTCTCTCCTACATACTTCATCACAATAAAAAATTTTGAAGTTTCTGGCTTAAAAATTTTTATTACTAAGAATTTACTTTATTACGACAGCAATATAAACTTTCAGTTGACCAATGAATTTTTCGTTCTTCTCCAAACATATTTCCTGTTTTCATTATATTCTTTTTATTCTTTCTTTTAAACATATCGTTGAGCTCGTAAATATTATATCCGCTCTTATCCCAATTCCTTCGTGTGTTAGAAATTGGTTGACCTTGAACAATAAAAACGGATTGTTTTACTCCAATTAAAATAAATTAAACATTAATGTAACTCATTCCTGTATTATTGCCAATAAAGGATGTTAACAAGAAGTTCCGTCTAGAACTATACGAGCCTACTTTCCCGTATACACCAAATTCAAATTTATAATCTAGCTATCTCTTTCTCTCTCTTTATTATTTATCTTTAGTTCTAATTATTAAAAATATACCTTTTTCAACGGATAATACATATTCATTCACTCACTCATTCATTCTTTCATTTATTCAGCCATGCATTTATTCATTCATTCGTTACCTCATTCAAGTGTTTATTCATTCATTCACGCATTCATGTATTTATTCACTCATTTATTTATATTTTCATTTATTCAATAATTTATTCATTCATTCTTTTCCTCATTCATTTATTCATTGATTTATTCTTTCACTCTTTCATTTATTCATTCATTCATTATTTCACTCATTGAGTCACTGAGAAATATCCTTGAAAATCCCGATCAAAAAATTTCATAGCAAAATAGGCTCGTACGTTCTGGATAAACTTTCTATTTCTACATGTTCTACGTTATAAGAGCTTTCCGATAAAGTTTGTTCCAAGCAAATCGGTCCGTTAGATCAGGATTTATATAGGGTTGAAATTTCCCCGTAAGCTCTGTGTTAATTTTTTGAACTGTTCAAAAATGAACAAAAACTGTTCAAATCAATATTTCACGCCGAGAACTCCTTTCAATAAGCTTTCAATAGGAACTTGGCTCTTGTGCCCAGAGTTTACAGAATTTGCTTCAATTTTGTCCATAGGCGCTAATGTTAAAATTTTTTGAACTGTTCAAAATTGAACAAAAAATTGTTCAAATCAAAAAGTGAAATATAGAAATGAGATGTCCTCGCCGAGATATTTCGAATGCAAAAAGAATTTTTCCAATCGGACAATTCGTTCAAAAGTTATTAGGGGGGGACAGACCGACAGACCGACAGACAGACAGACCGACAGACAGACCGACCGACAGACAGACAGACCGACAGACAGACCGACAGACAGACCGACAGACCGACCGACAGACAGACCGACAGACAGACAGACCGACAGACCGACAGACACACTTTTTCCCCATCTCAATACCCTACTTTCAAATTTTTTATTTTTCAATCTTTATTTAATTACTTCACTTATTTTTGACTTTTCTTGATTTTTAACGATATTTTCACGATACATTAAGCCTTCTTTCATGCTTTATTATTATTTTTTTTTACTTTTACGGGAAAGTAGGCTAAAAATGGCCTTTCGATAATTTATAAATGATTACTTTAATGCATGCAACCATATGACATGATTACCCGATTTTTGACACCATAGAATATGTAGCTTGGCTTTAAAAGAATTATTGTTTTGAGGGGGAAAAACAGTTATAAAAAGAATAACAATAAAGGGGGGGGGGGAACCAATGTGATTTATAAAACACTACTAACTATTTTCGTTCATGATTATCGTATCTTTAACATTTAATTTGACACTTTCATTCCATACGAAAAAATTTACCTCGATTGTTTCCCTACTTTTAACAGGTATCTGCGATTAGGGTCATTCATAAATGATGTCACGCTTCGGGGGAGATTCGAGAAATTGTGAGTTTCTGACAAGGGGAGGGGAGGGGTAACAAGAAGTGTGACATTACACATTTTGGTTTCTATAAAAACATTTAAAATCAGCAAAGTTTTTTTGATTTCATAATTTGATTTTAAAGTTTCATTGATCCTTTTGTATCGTAACGACCGATGCTGATTAAGGTCTGAATTTACTTCTTGCTATAAGTTTAAAAGGAAAATCGCTTCGGCATTTACATTTTTAAGATAAAATTGCGTGGGTCGTTTTTTCAGAATTCGAACAATTAATATATGTCACTGTTTTATACTAATTATGTTTTGTGCTGTAAACCTAAACCTCATTTTATACAAATTAAGTACACATGTAATCATTATTGTTATTATACTCACAAATGTCATTAAAAGTTCAAAAATAAAATTAGAAACGTGATCCATAACGCAGTGCTGGGTTTATGAACTGCAAGTACATAATATAGAAATCATACAAATATTTTTTAAGGTAATTTGTGGGGTGGTCAAGTGTGCAGAATCAAAAAAGGAAATATCAACAAAACAAATTTAACTTTAGAATGTATCCTTTTCAATTAATTAAGTTGCTAAAAATACTTCTCGCTGAAAATAAGCAGAAAAAAAATGCGCACACTCTCACTCCCCATAGCTAAGGACACCCTAAGAAAATCCCTTTTGTTCAGTTTTCTGTCTGCGTAAACACTGTTGAAAAACATATAATTTGCTTAGTTTGTTTTTCAAATAAGGGATCATTCATAAATGATGTCACGCTTCGAGGGGGGGGGAGGGTTTTTTTTTTGAAATTGGGACAAGGGGAGGGGAGGTTTGAAACCAGAAGTGTGACATCATGCATTATGCGACATAGCGTGACATGTGACAAAGGGGGGAGGGGGGGTCAAATATATGCGGTAAAAGCGTAACATCATTTATGAACGGCCCCTAGGTCAACGTTACGCATAGTGCTGAAAATATTTTAAAAAGGTTAACAATTTTTTGTTTGCCAATGTTTTAAACTTCTTTGCAATTTTACACTGTAAGTAATAAGTTGGTTTTGTACGCTAAAAATGTGTTGCACATTAAGTTATAGATTCTTAGTTTACCAAGCGGCATACCTTTATAACCAAGGTCCATCAGATGTATCAGTGTTTAAAATACACATTATCAGAATAAATATTTACTAAGGAGTATGCTGTTGATAAATAAATTTGTACTATTGGTTTTGATTGATTTTTAAGGCCGCCGTGTGCACGATTTAAATCAGTGGTTTAGGTTTAGCTTATAAAAAGCATGTAAAAAGGAACATTATTTGTTTTTAAAAGCTTGTTGAGTTGCAGTAAGTAACTTTTTTTTTTTAATTTATAAAAATTGCCCGTACTAGACACGTTATTTTAAATAATTAAAACGTGAGTTAATAAATTTTTTTCACCTTCGTTGACTCTGAACCATTACTCCATATAAATACTCCCATTGTACCCCCAACTTTCATACAGGAAGGCGGTTATAAATTCATACCATATGTATGTATTTTTTTTTTTTTGTTGTTGTTGTTGTTTGTTTGTTTGTTTGTTCATCGATAACTTTTTACTGGATGTACCGATTTTGATGATTGGTGGTCTTACATAGGTCCCGAATCTTTGATTATATTCGATTTTTTTTTCGTCCATTAACTTTGGACTTAAATGAACCAATGTTAATGATTTTTCTTAAATCAATAGAGGATCGTTTAACTCAAATACCGTACACCGATTAGACTACACACATGATAAACCTTCTAACATGGATGTTGTATTAATATCTTTGCCATCCAACGCTTTTGTTTGAATTTCGAAAACAATTTTCAGGCAGACTTGTAAATTTTCTAAATGCTGTGTTTTACATTCCTGAATATCAGCTTCAATTTTTCGTGGCGAACTTGTTATGCACTTCTAAGGGATGGAAAAAAGTCAGCATCTCCATTACCAACTAATTTTGGCTTCAAATTAAATTGTTTCATGCCAGTGCTAATTTTGTGAAGCAATGAAGTTTCTTTCCATTGTAGCTGTAGGTTGAGACAATTTAAAACAGACTCTTTACCCGTTGTTCTCAGCCCGGCGTGTACCGCATGCCCCTACCAAGCTTTTCCTGTACCCCTAGGGGTACGAGTGCCACACTTTAGGAAACACTGCTCTTGATAGATTCGAAATTGTGACTGAAAAATCTCAAAGTTATGTATTGTCTTCATCTGTTGAAAAAGATTTGTAATCTGGCAATTTTCTACTGCCACAGTTACAACACAAGAATTTCGAAACAAAATCATATTGCCGAACTGGAGAAAAAAAGTTGCAGACGATATTCATAACTTACTTACTGTTTCCTGAATTCTTAATGAAATTCCCGCGCAAAACGGCGAAAGATCAAAAGAAGGAAAATATTTCTGTGTGCTCGGCGTGATCTGACCACTAACCTCGTTTCCCAGAGCAGCCGGAAATTTTAAAAACGGCGGCTTTTTCAGTTTGGGATTTACATTAAAACAAAAGCTTGGAAAAATCTGAATTACAATTTTTGCTTTTATATTTCTGTCTCAGCGGATATGGCGTCGTGAGGCGGTGTTGTTTTCATTCAAGAGATATTTATTGTAGAAGTGTAGAAAATTCCATTTTTTCTAGAAAACTTAATTAAGCATCTGTCTGAAATTTTTGATGTGTATGAATTTTTCTATGTACGCCCCACAGAGTTAAAAGTATTGCTAATTTGCAAGAAAACAAAATACCAATAAGTACCGACCGGTACAGATAAGTATTTTTCCATTTTTCTCATAACTAGAGTTCGCCCAAAAGTCGAAATTCAACGGTAATAATTGAATATATATATATAGTATATATTTCACTTAACGTGGACCGGTTACGATTAAATTTTGCGGTACGATACGATACTGACATCATGTAAAAATCAAACTATAGTCAAACTATATTTAAAAATTTGTTTAATCATAGAAAAGTAACATAATATTTGCACGTATTATCGCAACTTACGGACTTTAACAAATTTATTTCCGTTTCTTAAAAGTTATTTCCATTTATAACTCTATTTTTAATTTCCGATTCTTTTGAGTGGCAGCATCTTGGTTTGTTTATATCGAGCGATCATCATGTCAGGCACTTAGAAGCAGAGTAGTGTAAGTGACCAAAATGAAAATTTTGAGATAGCTAGTGCAAATTATAAATTAAACACCCTTCTGTTTTGCGAGAAAGTGATTTTAGTGGTAGCTTTAATAGATACTGAAAAAAAGGCGTGGTTTAAAAAATTACTAAATAAAAGCTGCATTCCGTTTGGTGGCAAAGGGATCCAAGTGCACTTACATCCATTTGTCTCGAAATAAAATTATATAATTTTTCAGTTAGTTTAAATACGCAATGCAGACGATCTATTTACGAAACTTAAAGCGGAGAAAAAGAAAAAAAAATAGGAAAGGAATTCCGAATTGTTGAATAATAATACTAAAAACAAAGGTTAAATAATCTGCACATTTTATTTTTGTCATTTTTTCTTTTCGGCAATTTGTCTAATGGCAATGATTTTTAGTTTGTTGATAAATATAATTATTCGAAATTTATACTATGCATTTTTAAATAAAGTTTATATCACGAACAAATTATGTTTATTACTGTGTAAATTAGCAAAATGAAAAAGACACGCTTTTCATTTAGTGGCAAAGGAATGTAAGGAAAAACAAGCTACTTTTAAAAAAAGTCCTACGTCAAATTTAATCATCAGAAACACTTCACAGTTCATACTTAAACTAACACATACATATAGGACTCGAAATTAAAAAAAAAAAAAATATTTACATGAAGAACCTCTAGAATTTAGTATAGGAATTAAACTTCAAACGAGTTTTACTCAAAAGGATACTTTAGTCATTTACATCCCTTTGCTTCTCACCGCCTCATGTTTAGTTTGATTTTTGAACTAACAGCCAGCAGACGTTCTGCGGGAGATCAACTAGTAGCATTGAAAACAGTACGCTATTTATATAATTATATAAGTATTATTCATTAAATTTGGCGATCATAACATCGAGTCTGTTTTAATCATCCTCACTCAAAGCAAACGTATTTTAAAACATTCTCCCCGCAGGGCCTATTGTTTTCATAAATAGACGCTTGTACTTCTGTCGATTTCGTACTCAGTCGAGTGGCAGTTGAACAAAACTTAAATGTTTGCTTCCATACACTATTCTCGCTCTTCATTCCATTGTTTCAGAGAAGCCTTCACTCAAACTCTTATTACAATTACTTTTAATATTACTGCTTAAAGGAAACAAGCTCATTTTGACAATGAGTTTTATACTTATTACCTAATAATTCACTCGACGAAGACAAGTTACCATCTGCTCCTTATAACAATATAAAAATGAGGCTTGCCAGACAAAAGAAAGGGGAAAATAATTAACTAATAATAAACTCTTTCCAAAAATTTTTAATCGATGTCACTAAAGCTCGCCGCAAAAACAAAGTAAGAAACTCGGTTGAAAAACAGAAGAGAAAATAATTCTTAACTGTTTTGTCTTTGCCTATTTATGTATGGATAACTATAATATTTAATAATGACTTCAAAATAAAATCATTATATCATCATAAACTTTTAAGAGATTGGAAATTAAAAGGGTATATTTCCACAATTAGAAAATCAATAAAAATTTTATACTTCTTAAATAATATGCCTCGTCCCGACTGATTTTAAAAGCTATAATGTTTGAACGCTAAGATACGAAATTTCCCTTCTCATATCAACTTTTCAAAATCTGAAAATTGTCAAACTACAGTGCATTGAAAATAACTTAACTACCCACACCTAATATTGAACAAAAGTTGAGTTAAATACTCTTTGAGCGCTGTGCAAAATTTTAATACTGTCAGAACATATATTGTGGGTTCACTGCAATGCCAGAGCAGAATGAAAAGTTGACGTTGATGATTTGCTTTTCTGCGCAACGTACAGTGTACAACTCTCGTTCCGTGTAATAGTAATCGTGTCAAAAAATATAGCATAATTTTCATAAAAGTGTCAACAGAAAAAGAACCTCGTTTTTGTGTGTCAAGATGTTTTCTGATCTTATTAAAATTTTGCACAGTTCTTAAAAACCAACTATTGTTAGCTATTGGACATTAAATACGCATATTGATATATGCTTCCAATGGCATTTTGGTGATATTTGATATCCAGCAAAATCAATATGCGATGCTTCCCTACTTCTCACCATGATGATCGCTTGATATAAACAAACTGAGGCGTTGCCACTCCAAATAATTATAAATTAAAAATTGAGTTATAAATGGGAAAAAAACTTTTAAAAATGGAAATAAATTTGATAAAGTCCGTAATTTACGATACTACTTACAAATATTATCCCAACAAAACATAAATGTGAAAAAGGGCCAAGTTCGATAGAACAAAAACGGCCTTCGGAGTAGTCGGTGCCAGCGATAAAAGAATTGATATCTAATGGGTGCCAAGTTCCATAGCAGATCCTTTGATCATGGCTGTAAGAGCGTGCAATGTTCCTTAATTTATTTAAAAAATTTTTTTTATCGGATTCTTAACTTGGAAAGTGTTAATTAAGGTAAATTACATTCAAAAAATTTAATCATTCAATTAGCAATTTTTAATAGTAAAATCATGTGGCAAGCTATCATAGTTAATTTCTAATTGTCTTCTTATCGTCTTCTTTAACGTAACTTATCTTAATTAAAACTTGCCAAGTTAGGAATCCGATAAAAAAATGTTTTTAAATAAATTAAGGAACATTGTACGCTCTTACAGCCATGATCAAAGGATCTGCTATGGAACTTGGCATCCATTAGATATCAATTCTTTTATCTCTGGCACCGACTACTCCGAAGGCCGTTTTTGTTCTATCGAACTTGGCCCTTTTTCACATTTATGTTTTGTTGGGATATCATTAATTTTTGAAAAGCTAAAATGTGTGTTTTTATATTGACGATAAGTTATGCTAAATTAACCAAGCTGAATAGTCGCTATTAATTATTTAAGATTTTTTTCGTCTGTTTACATTTCTCCGTAATAAATCCGTAAACCTATATTTACTTAATTATTTTTTTTATTTAAAACGTTGAAAAGTTCTGTATACTACGACACTGCATTATTTGTAGTCAGCTTGAGTTAAGCCTTAAGACGAAAAATTAAAGCGGCAAGTGAATTTCAATGCATCAATTATCAATAATTTACCTTCAAACGCGAGAGAGTATTGTTTACTTTAAACGGCAGAAAAATATGGCTGCCGTTTGAAGTCGTTAGGTATGATGCTACTTATGAGTATGCTAGTAACTTCGAAGATAATGTAATTTTTTGAAGTTTCGGATTTTTTCCTTTATATATGCCAAGTTGTCTACCTTGATACAAAGTTTCAAGTTTCTAAGTCTCCTAGAAGTAGGTTAGGTTTTTGATGAGTGAGTGATAAAAATGACACTTTTCAAACCTTAATAATTCCATAACCATAAGAAGTACATCAATGAAATTTGATATCCTAAGGGTTAAAGGGATCGCTATTAGACGTTCAAAATTTCAAGTATGTAGGTCTAATAGTTTTGGGGTAATGGTGTAGTCAAAAGTAGCTCGAAATGGTTCGGGTAAATATACACATTGGCCGGTGTCGCCGTATCTTAATTTGGCTGACTTTCTGAACTTGGCGGACACACTGCCGTGTGTCTAGATGTTACTTTTCTACGATCTACGCTTATCATTAAACAAATTTTTAAATATAGTTTTACCATAGTTTGATTTTTAGTTGATGTCAGTATCGTATCGTATCGCAAAATTTAATCATAACTGGTTCACGTTAAGTGAAATATATATATATAGATATTAGAACGCTTTTGTTTTGCAAATGTTACGACATTTTAGTGCAAATACGGTTTCTCAAAAGTTGTTTCAAAAATTCTGAAATTACCTTTTTTTCTTATTCAATATAAAATGCAGCTTTTAGTCTCTATTATGTCGTAATATTTTGAAGAAAAAAAAGTGCCACCCTCCCACTGCATTCTACTGAAGAGACCAACTAGCTAAACATTCTCACAAACGAAAATTCCTATTCATTCATCGTTCACTTGAAAATTGACTTGCGGATTAAGAAGAAATAAATGTTCTGAAACTGCTGAGTGAAAAATATTGAATGACTATGAATTGAATTTTGCTTGAAAGTGCAGTTAAGAAATTATTTTGGGGGTATCCATTTTCGAAGAGCGACTGAAAAAACAATTGTACATTTTTAGTTATTCTGATCACAGATCGGGAGTTTGCTTTTCACTGATCCAATATTTAAAAAAACTTTTCATTAGAGTTTCATTAAAATTTTCGAAAAGGAAAAAAAATATATATTTTGCATTAATATTAGTTTTGAATGAGCACAGAGACTGAAAGATGATTTTTCACCTGCAGTTTTATTCAAAGCAAAGTCGAACCTGACTAAGAATAAAACACATTTTTATTGATAAATAAAAATAAGATAAATAAAATTAACAAGTTAAATAAATACCCACTTATTAAAACTACTCGAAGCATGGATTGGAGTTAGAGCAAATATTTAGAGCTCGGATCGGAGCACACTGTAAAAAGAAATCTCCTGAAAATAACGGAAAAAGTACGGCAGCAGAGTTGCCGGAAACATTCCGTTTCTGATAATATTTTCCCGTGACTTGACAGAAGTTTCATATCTTTTTTCTTCGTTGATCCTTTTAAATACAGCAAACGTAAAACAGAAAAGTTCCGTTCTCGTACTTTCAGGAACGTGATATTTCCGTTTTTGGAGGGAAAAATCATGTTTTGAAGCTCTACGGGAATTTTCCGTTAAAATCAGTCAAAAAATAATCTGAAAATTCAGGTTTTTTTTAACAGTGCAACTCAAAAAGAAATGTTTCTCCAGTTCCCTATTTCTGACATAAATATGTAACTTCTAAACTTTCCCAAATTTGTGACCCAGAATGATTGGTAAAGTATTTACGAACATGTACCAAAGCGTCTTGTTTTGTGTTTATTTATTTACAGTTTATTATTATTATGATTACCTACAGAGAATTCAAATTTTTTCAGTCTCTCATATAACGAAGAATAAATTCAGCAACTTGATTTCAATGGAGTATTCTTGCTCTTCGCAGTCGAAAAGTACTTTTATAGGCCTTTGAAGTTATTATTAGATTCTGTCCTCCCCTGCTATTGAACTCTTTCAACATGCCCGAGAATTCGAATAATAATGAATCGTCGAAGAATTGGAATACTATTTCGTTCGACCCTGCACGTTTCAGATTAAAATCGTGATCAATATTTTTCGATACATGATTTAAGAAAAAACATTCTATTGTTCTTAAATCACTTTGTTCTCCGCAAGTATCACTTATTTTTGCTCTCTGAAAATATCTACTTTTCGAAATATTTAGGCTCTTTGTTATTTATGGCGTACAATGCCATAAGAATAATTAAGTATTTTATGTATATATTTTTTAATATTGTATAAAAAATCGAAATCCAATTAAAAGTGAAGCCTGTATTTTTACGAATTATTTCGATGGCTTTTATGGTACCGACTTTTCAATTGCACGGCAATATCAAGGCCGTATTTAAGTAGAGTGTGAAGGGCAAGGGGTCTGGACCGCTCCCGATTTTTAACAAAGTTGCGAAATCACGGCATTCTTTTTTGATGACCGTGTTCTTGACAAATAGGTCATGAGTATTATACAGTAAAAGTCCTCCTAACGGACAAAATTCTTAGGCAAACTGTTTTTAATTCCCCAGCAACAAATTATTGAGCTTTAAAAAAAAACCTCTCTTTTTCCGACATCCCTCTATTACGGACAAATATTTTTGTCCCGAAGGTGCCCACTATAGGAGAATTTTACTGTATTTTGAGTGCGTCACAAACAGCTGAGTTAGAACTGATTTGGGAAACTATTCTAGTGTGGATGAGAGTTGGTTCGAAAACCCTGTAAAAAGTGCTACATACTTGTGGTATGTTGCACTCAAAAATAAATAAGAAGTTCCGTCTAGAACTACATGAGCCTACTTTACCGTATACACCAACACCAAATTTATGATCTAGCTATTTCCCTCTCTTTCTCATTTAGCTTTAGTTCTCAATTACTTCGAATGCATCTTTTTCAACGGTTAACATATATTCATTCATTCAATCATTCATTCAGTCCCTCATTCATTCATTTATTAATTCATACACTCATTTATTTATTAATTCATTCATTCCCTTATTCATTCATTTATTCACTCATTCACTCATTTATTTATTCATGCACTCCGTTATTCCATTCACTTATTCATTTATTCATTCAGAAATCAGAAATATCCTTAAAAATCCAGGTCCAAAAATTTGATGAGAAAATAGGCTAATTTAGTTCTGGATGAACTTTGCACGTGTTTTACGTCATAATAAGGTCTTTCCGATAAAGTTCGTTCCAAGCAAATCTGTTAGTTAGGTCAGGTTTTATATAGGATTGAAATGTCCCCATAGGTGCTATTGTTAAATGTCTTTGAACTTATTTTCAAAGTTTAAAGCAAATCTCTATCAATCAATTTCATAAGTGTAGATTGTAAATATATTTCTAGCAGAGTTAACAGAGATTGTCTACCAAATTCATCAAGATTGTCTGTAAGTCTTTAAAGTTTAAAGATATATAAAATTAATAAGTTTGTATTTTATGAAGTCTGTCATTGTCGATGATTTATGCTTAACATCTGTAAAATTTCTGACGATTGCTCATGAGCTCTATGGAAAACATTTATGCAGTTTATAATCTATACGGTCGATAAAAACTCTTTTAGGATCAATCACTGAATTTCCCAAGAAAAATGGCTGTATTGTTTGCTGTGAACTTTTTTGAGGAATGTACCTAGAATTTGTTCATAAATCCAATTCTTGCAAATCTCTAATTACGTTTTCGTACTTGAATGAGAAAGATAGACAGAGAAGGAGGAGGGGGAAGAGTTGTCAAGATATTTGTTGCCAACTCTTCCCCCTCAAATGACTCATATAAGGATGCAATAAAAGATTTACAATGTAATGAACAAGACTAGTAAAAGAATCGTTCGACATTTCACGCTCTCTGTTTAGTAATCTAATGGTCGAAGAATCACGAATCACTTGTGTCAAGCGCTCGGTCATCCACTGCGGTTACCGGTCAAAGAACATGAAACAGTTGCAATGTCCGGTCGGCCCGTCACGTTCTCTCGTCTTCTTCTGGAAGGGTTGCATTTATTTGGCGATCAGAAAATAGAAAATGTTCTCAAAAGCAATGCAGCGAAGCTTAAAAACGGCAACGTGATGTTTTACAATAAAGAATCTAAATGGGAAAAATATGATGGTGGAGAGGGGGAGGGCAGCATCGACGGACACGCCCTCTGGGAGGACCAGTATTTTTAAGATATATAAATATTTTCTCATAATAACAAGTGAAAAGTAGTTCGTATGTCCTGTACTTCAAGAGAAAAGCGTTCTTCACTTGAACGCATTAGTGTAAAATAAAACAAGTAAAAATGCATATTATTCGGAATGTTTCTATATAATGAAAATAAAAATATCTTCTATAAAGATATATTTTAGGAGTTTCTCAAAGTAGGATTTCTAAATGACTTTCTATTGGGGCTACGTATGATCTCTAACCTTTGCAGACCCAGACTATTATCGGCGAATGCCGTTACCACGCGCAGAATTTTAACGCGCAGTTTCCCTCTAGATGGCGGCACCTGAGCTCTAATTGATGCGAAACAGCACTAGGAATTTACTTTGGCCGAGAGAATCATATGACACCGACGCTGACGATTTTCTGCCTCTTGAAAATCTACCGACTTGCGCCAGGTTTGATCCTGCGAACTTGGGAGTACGAGGCCAGTGCCTTACCACTATGTCACCCTGCCGGCAATTTCTAAAAGTATTTTAAGGTAAGATTTTTTTTCTTCTAATACCGACAGGCTCGTCATTTCGAATTTTTACAAGGAGGGAGGGAAGAAGGGCTATTCTTCTTGAATATTGCATTAAAAGAACAATATACAAGCACATTCATAAAAATACATTATATTATCAAGGCCTGCGGAGGGGAACTTGCCTCTTCCTGAATTTCGGATGATTGCATTCGAGATTGTATTCATCAGTCAGTCATTTTTTTTATTTTTTAACAGAAAATTATCGTCTATGACTTAACGCTATGTATACTGTACTAAGTCTGACCGTATACGCTGTGAAAACACTCTAACATCCAGAGATTATATTTTTCTTTAGTACGGTAACTGTGTTGGTAAAAATATCATTTAAAAATAGAATATGGAAGACATCTGTAGGTTTCTTCCTAATATTAATTATTAATCCTCTAACGATTGTGTAATTTCTAAGAAAAAATAGAAAACGTCTTTTTTTTTCTAAAAAAAAGTTTTTAAAAATCTCCAATGATTGACTTACTTGTCTATCCTACTAAAAAAGTTTTTTCGTGATGAGGTCTCGACCATTCCCATCAATCTATCAATCACTAATGATTCAATCTGCGCCTTTTCATCTTTTTAATCTCACTTGAATAAATTGTACAAAAATTATGATACAAACTGAAGTAATACCTAAAAATCATCGGAAATTTAGCCCTATTTTTTTAGCATAAAATATTCCAAATTCTGTCACGAACTCCGAAGATTTTGAGAATTTAAAGCAATTCGTAATTTGTTTTGTAAATGGGCCATATTTTTCTGCCGTTGCCCAAAATAATACTCTCTCGCTCTGGAAGGTAAATAATTGATAACTCGAAATTTAAGCTTTCTGGTTTAATTTTTCAGTGTCAGGCAAAACTCAAGCAAGGTACAATATCTGAATTATCCCACTCCATCGTTTATCTAAAGTAGTTGCGGAGATCAACACTGAACTGTTACAAATGCCTGTTCCCGCATTTTTTGACGAGTTTCAATAAGTATAAGATTTCCATCGACGTAGAAGACGTCTTAATATGCTAGTTTATTATTATTTATTATTATCTTCGAAAGAAAAGTATCCCATCCGTCAGGAGCCCAGAAGATGTTGATGAATTTTTTTTTTGTAATAGTAACAATATGCAAAAAACATATTGTTTACTGCATGTTGCTACCTGAAGACAATGGTACCACTAGATACAACCAGATTTCTTTAGTTCTTTCCCGAAAACTCTCCCTGGTTGCGTCCTTGCCTTCAAAAAAGGAAAGTGCTGAAGTTTCTTTTTTTTTTTCGCTGTATGTCTACATCAGAGCTTTCCAAACTTTCCCTGATGGCGACACCCTTCCAGTACATACAATTTAACGAGACATCCTTTCATTGATACTAATAAAACAGATGTGATTTTATCATAACAAGTGGTTTTTTAAAGCAATAATTATTTCATATGTGAGTTGGAAGTACAGTATAATTAATACATTACTTATTCACAGATACAAAATTTTCCAACACTATCAAGAATTCAATGGCTCACATGGGCTTGACGACCATTACAAATCTGTCTTATATTAGGTCGAATGCAAGACAAATGCACACGCATTTCTTCATTTAACTTTCTCAAATTACTACGTTTAACTGTTTTTCTATTAGTCATAACAGAAAACGCACTTTCACTCGAATATGTTGTAGAAAACTGCAGCAAAATGAAGATGAGTGCCCTCCTACTTAGGTGAGGATAATCATGCCGAATAGAAATCCAGAAGTTAAACAAACCTGATTCCTGGAACGTAAGTTTTAAAGTTCAATTGAAGTTCACAAGTGCTGGAAAGCGCCAAAAAGGGTTTCTTATCCAGTCAAATT
This sequence comes from Octonoba sinensis, assembly GCA_038502835.1. NCBI lineage: Eukaryota > Metazoa > Arthropoda > Arachnida > Araneae > Uloboridae > Octonoba > Octonoba sinensis. The sequence goes on from CM076602.1 coordinate 57,831,126, forward strand.
ATTGCTTTATATCTAATGTTGTAAAATATCCATCCAACCTATCTTTCGAATGCAGTAAATGGTCATGAATCAATGGTTGTATTTCATTGCTAACTACACATTTAGACATTAATGGAAACATGTCAAAATTGTTTTGTTTTTCTCAACCATACCTCGACTTTACCTCTTAAAGGGTGCTATTTTGTATGTAGCGATAAGGATATTTACATCTTTACCTTGTAGACTAGCATTTGCTTTGTTGAGGATTTCTGGAAGTTACATGCACAAATTGTAGAAATCAACATATCGATCACGCGGTTACTATGTGATATATGATTACACTGAACCAAGAAAAGGACGTTTGATATTATTTTATCATAAGCTATTCATTCTTTTTACAACCTCGCAACACCCTTGATGCTAATACGCGACACCCAGTTTGGAAAGCACTGATCTACATTAAGACATCAGTTACTTTGAAGTTGCTATTATGAGACTTGAATGACTTGGTTTTGAAAATGTATGATCGTCAAGTATGTACGATCATACATAGCTCATTTCTAGTGAGCAAAAAAAAAAAAAAAAATTAATATAAACCTATTGCACCATAAATCCATCTTAAATGTCGATTAACGAGAGGAAATTCTCGCCAAAAGTAGCAACCTGGAGTGTAACTAAAACAATACTTTATCGGAGAATAGACACTGATTTAATGAGGCCTGATACCGGATTGGCTGCTGTGCGAAGGAGAAGGGGGGAGAAGCAACAAGAAAAGAAACACCGCGCGACAATTTTTCTGCCTCCTTGGATAGCTTCTTATACATATTATGAGAGCTCTTCGTCCACCGCTTTCACACAGGCCTTATTCCATTGTGACGTCACTCTCTGCGTGCGGCCCATTCTTAATGCTCATGGAATTTTTCTCAAAGATGCGAAGTTGTGTGTATGGCGCAACTGTGGGCCAATCGCCCGATAGGATTATATACGTGTAGGATTTGCGGCTTTCTCCCTACTAGGCTTTCGAATTTGTTAGGATGTTCTTGTTTCGATCCTCCTTCGGTATTTTTGCAAGGAATTTGTCTTCATTTGTATATTGTTCGATAGATTTTCCTCCTTTGTTTTGAAGTCTGTTCTCGAATGCTCAGGTAAACACACGAAATAGTAGAAAAGAACAATTAAGTATTTATTAAAAAGAGAATTCACCTTGTGCAAAGCATATTTCAAAATGAGTAACGACTAACGATAACGCTAAAAGGCGCAAATAAAAGTAAAAACGGTTAGAAACGGCAGACCCGTTTCGAGGGCAATCAGCCTCTCTCGCCAATACCGAGCGTAGAAATGAAAAGCACTTGTGGACAAGCAGTTTAAATTAAATACATAAGGTATGAAACCTGAACCAATCAGGTCTCAGGATATGCTAAACCACGATTGGCCGGGAAAATATTTAAAAGTGCAAATTCGAAATAATTTGAGAGAAAGGAAGAAATATGAGGGACAACAATTTATCTTTCAAACACTTAGACAACATTTATTATCTTTCATACACTTAGGCAATATTTATTATCTTTCATACAGTCAGACAAAACTCCCTCCATGTTTTGCAACTATTTTACATTTTGAACAGGAGCAGATACATAACTTTGTTGAGGTGGGGCTTTGTTTCAAAGGGAGAAAATTAGTAATAAAGAAAGGGGAAGTAAAATGCATAACATTTAACAAATTAATTCTTAGTAAACTGTACGACTTTTCCGGGACTACTTTTGGCAAAATTATTATATTAATTGTTAAATTTGGGATTAAACCTGAATGACATCCCCCCCCCCTCCCCTTTGAATTGCAAAATTTTTTTGCTAAGTTCAAATAGCCGAAAAGAAACTTTTGATTTTTGTAACCATAAAGGATTCCAACTATCATAAATGGCGTTAAAAAGTTGCACGATCACTTGATTAGGGGGTGCAACCTATGGTTTCGATAGGATCATTTAAATTTTTCAAAATAATTTAGATACATGCAGGGAGAGAAAAGGAGTTGGAGAGAGAGGGAAAAGGAGAAAGAGAGAGAGAAAGGGAGGAATAAATGAAAAGTACAGTGGAGCACCGTTTATACGTTTCTCGTTTATACGTTTTTATCATTTATACGTTTTTTTGAACGGCCCCGGCGAAATCTCATACAAATTAATGTTAAATAATTTCCTTTATACGTTTTCCTGAAATTGCAAATTTCATTTATACGTTTTTTTTCTCCCCAAGTCATGAAGGAAAAACGTACATTTTAACGTGATTCTACGCTAGCGATTGTCCAGTTTAGAAATCGCATTTAACCTTGACCCACACCTGCTGTGACCACTTACGGTGGTCACGCACCTGCCTAAATGAACAAAAGACATACCCCGGAAGAATACGAATATCCCAAATTCACAGATAAGAGCACTCTGATTGCGGTGCAATACCTAGAAATAGCAGTTGACAAGCGCTTTTCCTCTCCTACCAGTGTTGCCAGGCAGGCGCCCTTAAATTTCAGTAAGTAGCCTGGGGACTTTATAGCAATCCTGCAACCCTGCTCCTAACAACTTAATAAAATTCTGGGATCTATCGTTCACTAGCATTCACGATGGCTTCGAGCTCGGGTAGTAGAAAATCTCTGTCTCTGAAAGAAAAAATGTCCTTTTTAAAACAAGCAGATGAAAACCAACATTTAAAAAGAGTTGACCTAGCCAAAAAATTTGGTTTACCAGTTTCAATTTTAAGCACCATAATTTATAAGCGTAAGATCATCGAGGAAACCCATAATCAAAGTGGTGCTAGTGCTTCAAAAAAACTTAGAGTTCAAAACGGAAAATTTTCGGATGTAGAGAAAGTGCTTTTACAGTAGTTTAATCAGTGTCGTAGTGCAAAAATTCCCATCAGTGGTCCTTTGCTTATGGAGAAAGCAAAAGAAATTTCGAAGAAGTTAAATGTAGAATGCGATGCATCATCTTCCTCGGGATGGCTTCATAAGTTTAAGTTAAGACATGGCATAACAGGGTAAACTGCAAGTGGAGAGTCAGCAGGAGATGTTGATTGTGAAACAGTGGATGATTGGATTCAAAACCAATTCGCAGAACTGCTAAAAGAATATGAACCAAAGAACGTTTTTAATGCGGATTTTGTGATTTTCGTTAATACGTTTTTTCATTTATACGTTTTTTTCGCTCGGTCCCTTGAAAAACGTATAAACGGTGCTTTACTGTACTTTTATTAATATACGTATCACGTTCGATCGAATTGAATTTTTGTCACGACAAAAAATACATGTTTACAAAAAAAAAAAAAAAAAAAAAAAAAAAAAAAAAAAAAAAACAATATCATTCGAAAACATGTCAAAAGCTCAAAATGATCTTTTCTACATGCAAATTAGTTTTATTGAACGCTTCAAAGATATCAGAACTTGTATTTTCTTTACACGTATATATATATATTTTTTTTTTATTTAGCTTGAATGTATTTGAATAAAGAAACGTCCTGTCTGAATTTTCCCACACCACGCCCAAATTTCAAAAACAGTTAAACGACTTTGCTTTAATTGCTGTTTGATAATCAGTATTATTGGCATCAATGTGCAGAAAATTGATTTAAGTGGCTCAGCTGCTAGCAATGATGACAGATTGTGAGAGGACGCACAGCACATTAATGTTATTAGCACTTCAAAACACTTTCCCCTAGTTTCTATTCATATATTACTACATTTCCTAGCTACTATAAAATTTTGACTTTTTTTTTTTTTTCAAATACAGCCCCCCCCCCCCTCCACCCCTTCTTTTTGAAACCTTGCGGAGAATCAAGCTCTGAAGTTGGCAACTGCGACATAAGCTGGAAGCACTGATTGGTAAAATTCCACAAAAGAAAATCCTGAAGACAGTACAATGAGCAGTTTGTGCTAAAACTAATAATTTACTTCAAAATTTCCAATTCTTTTTACTCCTTATGGTGAGTACACACGCTCAAGCATGCATGCGCACAAGCACATGCACAAGCATACTTGTGCAAGCAAATACTATCAATACTTGTGCAAGTCAATCGATGTTTCCCCCCAATCGAATTAAAATTTCTACTGCAAGCGATTTTAACTTCCAAAATTTTTGTTTAAATTTATCTTGCTTTTAAAGTAAGTTCATTATTTCACAGGGTAATATTATACACAAAATTCACCGTCGTAGAATTTGTTATTGCAATTAAAAACTACGAGCATCATTTGAGCTTTGTCTAACGATCTGAAGATGGTAAATCGAATGATTATAATCATATATATTGCTTATAATTGAATTATTTATGTAGTAAGTATAACAGCATATCACGTTTTCTTAGTTTTTAATGCATTTAAAATTTCTCTTTGTGTCTGTCTAAAAAATAAAGAAAGTTATATTATTTTTTAGCACATACATTTTGTTTACACAGTTGCACTTCAAAATTTCATTGCGATTCCTCGTTTCGATAAAAATAAGATAAATGAGCAATCGTAATGAACTTTTGATGCATAAATGAGTTAACGAACTTCACATGCTAAAAAAGTATTGCACAGTCAATATTTTTTTAGACGGCCTCTAAAAAAAATTAAAATACATCAAAAAATGAATAATTTACAGCTTTGTAGTTACTGAACACCAAAAACGGTTTCGGTTAACAGTAAACTGTTTAATGTATGGAAAGTAAAAAATAATGTCTTTGTGAAAAAGTGTGAAGTCAGTATCATGATGACAAAATACGGAAAAATGCTTCGTAAATTTGGTGGCAAAAAAAATTGGCGGCAATACGAAAAAAGTGCAAAAATCTCCCCCTCAAAAAAAAAAAAACTGTTTTCACTCAAGATATTTGACTGCAAAATTAAATTAAGCAAAACAGGCTGAAGGAAAGCCTGGCCAAAGGGTTACCATATCTTATATCTAAATTAGGTCCGATTTTTGGTGTTACACAAGGGAAATTCATACACTGAAGATAAAATAAAATAAAAATAAATAAATAGGAAACGATTGGGGAGAAAATATGCAGCAATATATGCTGCTTTAACTTCTCCGCGAAATGCAAATTAGGGGGAGTTCTGAGAACAAACCATGTAAAAAAAAAATCTGTTAACATAAAATTGCGCCTTGCGATAAAATAATAGCGCAGAAATATGTCCTTGTTAAAGATTGCTATGGATGTTCCTATTTCAATTCCGCTATCCCGGTAATCATTTGAAATTAATTTAACGAAATCACAACCTTTGCAGGGGAAATGCTGATTTTAAAATTCGACAATATCCAAAGCATCTGAAGCAAAAAATAAACACCGTCATTACGTGCAATCGTATTTTCAGAACCGTTGGAGCGAAGTGAAAAGAGCCGAGAGTTAAAAACATCCTGTTTTCGCAATAAAATCCCATTTTCACTTACGTAATAGTTCAGCAATTTCCAAACAAAAGCTCCCCCGAACGGCGAGACACAACAACCGACTGAGATTCAACCACTAAGTATTAGTTTATCCGCTACGTTTATGTTATTTTATTGTTACGGGAGAGTTAAGAAAAAGGCTGTTGTGCTGGATGTGTGGTTTCACCAGCGGATGGTTTGATTAAAAGTATGTAGCAGGAGTAGCAGCAAAAACCAACCTTGCGAAGGGGAGGGGGGAGTTATTACTGAAATAAATGAGCTATACAGTACAATTGTATGGTCGAATTCTCAAAGTACAAAGGAAATACAAAATAAAACGAAACATTCGTCTTCTGAGGCATAACAATGTTATTTTTTCTTGCAAGCATTGGGGGAATGTACGAAAACTACGTCGGGACACTTTTTCTTTGTTTTTCGGAGAGCACCATGTACAGTAGCCCCACGTTATATCGCGCTTGTCGGGGGACAGCAAAAGCGCTCGATATATCCGAATACGCGATATAACCGATGCCGTTAGAAATAACTCAAAAAGTAGAAGTACATTTAATGTCAACGTAAAAAGTTTAATTTAATTTTACATAATGACAACTTTCCTAATGAAAATGGCATAATAATAAATGCAGCTTTTAACTGTACCAAATTCAGAAGAAAGGAAAACATTCCTGTTCGATGGCTTTGTTTAATGGGGGAAGAAGGGCTGAACTTAGAAATGCAATAATTTTACTTTCGAGAGCTCAAAACTAAAATTTTGGGAGACATAGAAAAAGCTCGATATATCCGAATGAGCTATATAACGAGAGGTTACTGTACTTATAGCTTGTTTGCTTATGAAATCGTTGTCCAGTAGGGGTGGGGCCGAATAAACTTAAAATGTTTTTCTAGGTAGTGAGGCAGTGAAGTTGAGGATGGGGAGACTGAAAGGAGTCACGAAAGAAGAGCATGGTATTCCCGAAAAAGTCACAAAACTTACCATTAGGTCACGAAAATTTTCCGTCCAGCAAAACCGGTCACCCCCCAGAAGACATCGGATATCCGGTATCGTCTAGGACAGTGGTCGGCAACCCGTCGATCGCGATCGACCGGTCGATCGCAAGCCCATTTTCGGTCGGTTGCGACAGCATTTTGGACAGTTTATAGTTTAAAAAAATAAATGAAATAACTTCTGAATTGGATGTCGAACTTATTTTCCATTCAGAAAATGTTTATTAGTTTGTCAGTTCACCGGACCTAAAAAAACTTCCAATAATGTGGAATATCAGTCGTCACATTAACTATGCTCTCCGCGAGAGTTAATTCAAGAATGTAACTGCATTTCACGTGTGTGTTTTAGTTAAAAAACAAAAAAACGGTGTTGACAAACCATTATTTTAGATATTTTAAAGTAAGTATTTTATAAGCATCAAAACTTGTTCTGACAAGAATTAACTTACAATTTGAAGACAGGTGCAATCCCGACATGCCCTGCCCTATTGATAGTGTATATTACCCCCCCCCCCCCCCCCTCTCACGAGTCGATCTTGGTGTTCGCCGAACTTGGAAAGTGGATCTTCAGTCAATTTAGGTTGTTGACCGCGGGTCCAGGATTTTGTCGTTGTTGTTTGTTTCTAATGCCACTTGGATATCCAAGCTCCTCATCGCATAGCGACCAGGAATTAAGGCAGTAAGGGAGCGCCTGCTGTTTTACAGATGAGCACCACTACGGTGGAAGTACGACTTGGTTCATACCAGGCTTGGAGTAATCGCGATTACGTAATCGTAATCGGCTGTAATCGATTACATTTTGACAAAATCGTAATCGTAATCGTAATCTGACGATGGCATATTCTCATAATCATAATCGAAATTGTGTAATCCCGTAATCCTTTTTCTCCCGTAATTTTAATCGTAATCTTAAGGAAAAAAATCCGTAATCTGCTGGTCCTGCAATCGTGTAATCTGGACCTGCTGAAAGCTGAAATTTTTAGCTCTACCATTGGATAGAAGAGATAAGATTACAAGAAAAAGGATTGAAGCTGTGTACTGAAGTCCTATACTAAGCGGTCTGTAACCTACGGGCGATCATAGTATAAAAGGTTCTGTGTGGCGGTCGCAGAGCCTTGATGGCAGGACCATATAATAGTCTGCTAGAGATGCTTGTTGTCCTACTTGTTGCGGTCTCTCAGAATTCTTAATTGCGGCTCCACTCTCCACGGGGAATGGCTGGAGAGCCCGAGAAGAAAGAGAGTGGATATGTCACTCGCATCGCCTTGGGGCTCTCACGGGGGGGGGGGGGGGTCACCGGTCTCCTCGCGTCGTCCAGTTTCGATAAAAGAGCGGTAATCTGTCCGCAAGTCAAAGATTTCGGGGTAGATAAGAGAGGGGAAGGTGTTTATAGAAGGACCAAGGCCCTGAAATGCATCGGTCATTTTGCTTCCTTAATTACCCCTTCAAAGTATATTCAAACGGTTGGGCAATAGGCGAGAGTCTGGACGGGATCGCCGCGAGTAAAAGAGAGTGTCCCCTTTCTTCTCTCCGCGTGGGTCCCGTTTAATAATCGAAGCAGACTGCCCCCTGAAAATCTAGTGGAAAGAGTACTATCACCTACACACATAAAGAGATACGAAATGCCTTTTGCGTTTTCGCCTTTCTTTAACGGCAGAAGTGAAGAATTTTTCTAAAGAATAGCACATTTACACTTCAGCAATTTAGGAGCTGGCGTTACATGATGCTCTATGCTTAAGATGCATGAAATCTTAACCCTGGTACGTGTGATTATTATTATTTTTTTAAATATGTTCTTCGAATATTTAAAAAAGTATATACATTTAAATCTTAAATTTATTTATATTTTAATGCTAATATTCTTTTTAATTAATAGGTATGTAAAAGAAAAAGTGATTTATGTTCAGACATTCTCCCAATTGTTTTTTTACATGCATGAATTAATATTTAGGAATTATTTTTAAAAGTTAATTATTTTTTTCTTCTTAGAATTACCTCAACAGAATTTTGTATCTCAGTTTAATCTTGTACGTTAAATTTGTGTTGTAAAATTACTTTCACTTTATTTTTTTAATAAAACAGTTAGTACATGGGAAAAAATTATATGCTCGTGCATGTTAAAAAAAAAAAACACCACAAAAATCTATTTAAAATATTATAGCCATTCGTATTATAATTATTCTTCATATTACTTTTTAACGATTACTAATTTTGCTAAAAGTTATTTGAATGTTCATGTTCAAATTTTTTGAAATTATTCTAAAATGCAGCATTTATTTTCAAAAGATTATTTATCTCTTACACTATCTGAATATTTTGTTATCCCGTGCAATTCATACACATCTTATAAGTGATTTCATAAAGAATCATACAAAATTATTATTTTTAGTAAACTAATTGGTGTTATGTGAAATATTTGCACAATTTAAACTAGAAAATAAATACAATGGAGAAATATACTACATTTTCAGAAATTGCGGCCAACTAAATTTTGATTGTATGCACACAAAATAACAATGAACCAGGTAAATCACTTATGCATTATATATACATTTAGTGCATCGTCTTTGCTTATATACAATATACGATCAATGTAGTTATCCCTCACATGAATTTTAAATATTCGAAAAATACTGAATGTGCCTTTCTGATTATATATAAATATAATACAAATTTTTCATTTCTGCAACGACATCATAATTCCAGAACTGTGATGTTGAAATTGTTTCATTATAATTGCATGCATCATCATTTCAGTTATGATTTTTAATTAAATTTTTGATTTAATAAGAGATAACTTTTTGATTTATGACACTATTGTAAAAATGAGAGTTGTATGCATAATATCGGATAATTTTATGCTAATCTAATCGTAATCAAAATCGTAATCGGATGTCATAATCGTAATCGATTACATTTTTCAACGACTGTAATCGCTTCCGTAATCGTAATTACTTTTTGGCAAAGGATTACAATCGTAATCGTAATCATAATCTCTCAATTTCTCCCTTTGTAATCGTAATCGTAATCGATTACGTTTCTTTGTAATCGACTCCAAGCCTGGTTCATACTGTATTTGGAGAACACCAGCTGGCGCTACCACAAATACGCCACCTTCCGTGTTTGACCTAAGAGTGAAGGGAAGGGAAATTCTCCCCCTCCGGGGCTCTAGGCTTTTAAATATCCATAATCCGATCCGGCCACTGCAAGAACCATCCGGTTATATGGTATGTCAAGTTTGATTTGGTAAATTAAATTCATTAATATGTTTTTAAAGTATATGTGAATTACAAACTTACTGCATATTTGGAAGCTGTGTTGAAAAATATGCATAGAATTTACAAGTTCCAATTATCAGAGTCGGATATCCGATATATATACATCATACAGGAGACACCGGATGTCCAACGTATCACCGAGCAGTCCCGAGAATGTATGGAAAAAGTCACCAAATTTCTCTTTAGAAAATATGTAAATACCCTGAAGAGAAATAAAATCGTTGTTGCATGAGCGCGAATCGTTCTGAAAATTGCCAAAAGTGGAAAAAGCTGGTAAAAAAATGTTTTTAACCCCTTAACTTGTTTTTTTTTTTTTTTACCACAAATGTTCCTAAAAATAACATCTTTTTTTATTGCATTATATAAAGTCCTAACTTGGTATAAAAGGAAAATAAAAGAATTTTTCAAAAATTTCATAAATAATGAATTTAAGCATTTTTTTATTTTGTAACTTTGAAACACACATGCCCCTGAATGATTCTCTTTCAATCTATTAAAAATATGGTCAACTCAAAACAAGAAAGGCGGAAATTTCAATGCCCGTACGATGTACGGTCAAACCGGTTGGGAGCAACTTTGGGTAGCCTGTAAGCAGTACGGGCAAACCAGTTAAGGGGTTAAATGTTACTAAAAACATTGTATTTTTCCTAACTTACACGTTAAAAAAGTAACAATACTAATGCATTAAAAAAGATGCACATAACGACTGTTATACATAACTTTGTGAGTTCATTTCTGTCAAAAAAAAAAGGTTCCAGTGTGCTCCGAAGTGTAATATACCCCTTTCCGTATACCCCCTGGGATACGGAAAGGGTTTGGAAGGGGTTCATGCTGGCACCGGGCTTAGATCTCGTTCCAGAAAATTTCTTTCACTTTTATAGTTATACCAAATCTATGCCTCAATCAAAAGCTGTAATGACATTTGATACACTAAACGATTTGAAACATTACACATAATAAGCTTTATTAAAGAATTTTGAAATAATCCTATTTTTAACTTTTTTTTTTTTTGACGAGGGGTACTTAGCATTACGAAAGTCATGTAAGGGGTGCAAAGATGTCGAAAGTTTGTGAAACGCTGCACTATTATACCGATGCATTTGAGTTTCTCGCTCGGAAGAGCTCTTTGATGACTTTGGATTCCGAGTGCGTCGGTCATGTGATAGGAGAATTCATCCGTGAGCACCTTTGGGGTCTGCTTCGTGATCCCAGTGTCAAGGACTCAGCTGTGATCGCCGTTGCCGATAAGAGTACTCGACTGATCTGATCACTACTAGTGGATTCCAATTGAAGCAACGTTAGATTAGACGGTATATTAAGGCTTGCCGTATTTTCTTGGATATAACCTAGGATATATTCACGATCGACTCGTTAGTACTGAATTTCAGTATTTTTAAGGCTCATACTGATTTTCTTAACATTAAAAAATTAATTTTAAGAGCTTCAACATTTTATTGACATATATAACACTTAAAAAGTATTCTCTAATATCTCAGTTGTGCTTTTCACTAAACATTTTTTTTTTCGGAAGTGGCAAAGAGTCTGCGCTCAAATTCCGAACTCAAGTTCGGAATTTGAGCGTCGAATGCTGATACAATCGGTGCTTGTACAGCTTATGTGGAATTCGAGATGTATTATATAAAATCACGGTTAAAAAAAAATCCTATATAAAAGCAACAGCTGACAGTCAAAAGAAACGGCAAAAGCGAGAAATCAGTATAGGAGAACATGACTAGAGAATGATGACAATAAAGTGGTTTTCAGAAACACAAGGACAAGGAATTTTGAATAAAATTCCACTATGGAGGGAAAAAGTTAAAAAACTGAAAAAATGTCAAAAGCTTTAAAAACTAACTAAAAGAACTGAAATATCAAATGCATTGTCATTAATATTTTCATTGTGAGGTTTAAGTCTTTCCCACTTCTATTGGCCTGCCTTTTTTTTTTTTTTTTTGAGAAGTTTACTTCAAATTTACTAATTACATATTTAGCATCAAAGAAATTCTTCAAAAGCACAATGCTACAAATGTGCACTTATATAATATTGTTTATTACTTTTAAAGTTAAAAGAATCGTCTTGAAGAGGATTAAATAATAATTTTTCTATTTTTAAGTTGGTTACAGTTCGTTGGTCAGAGGATGCAGCTGCTTATTGGAATTAGAAAGTGATAAACTCGTGTGATATTCATTAAACAGTACTCATTATACTTCCATTGTAACCAAATTTTGCTTTATAGCAATCGGACAAAAGTATCCTTCGACCAGTGATCGATGAAGTTCCAAAAATTCAAACAATTTCAGAAGAGAGAAAAAAAAAAGCCCCAATCCAAACGTTTCTCTGGGAAACAAACTGTTGCATATTTCTCTCTCTCTAATAACTCCCTCAACACCTCTCGAAACCATACAGATCCTGGGAAACTTTTCGGTTCTCACATTCACATACTGGAGTATGTCGAACAAATTGCAGGCTCTCTCCAAATCTCGAGAGGGCACTTTCCGAATTTAGGAACACGTTGGAGAGAGCGAGCATCCCTCGGGAGAACTCCGGGGGTGAGAGAGCGTGCGACCCGAAAACGGTATCGACTCCTCATCACCGTAGCGGATGGATTGCTCTTTCCGAGGCCTCGCGTTTGAGAGGGCTCTAATGAATCGGGGCGAAAGTTAGCCAATTGAGGCAAAAATAAAAATAGTAATGATTAGAAGGTTTACCAGGACATTTATTCTTGGCGTAAAATTACACCAATTTGATCAGGATTAAAAATAACTTGCTCTAATGAATCAGGGCGAAAGTTAGTCAATTGAGGCAAAAATAAAAAGAGTAATGAAGTGAAGGTTTACCAGGAAATTTATTCTTGGCGTAACTTTTTTCACCTATGTAATCAGGACTTAAAATAATTTCAAATTACACATAATAATGCCGAGAAAAATAAACCTAACTAATGTGAAGGAGTGAAAAAATCCATAAGAGAAAATGCAAGAACTTTCAAAAGCTTTGATTTCGGCAACAGTGCAACAGTAGTAATTAATCTATGTATATTATTTCTCTGGCCTGTTTTTCTGTCGCTCCGCGAAAGCTTCCTTATTCCTTTACCAAATTCCATATTTTACCCCTCCTTTTAAAGGTTATAGTACCGGCTAATGACGAAAAATTGACCCACGGTCTAAAAATGTACCGCTTTTCATAAATTTGTGATTTAAAATAATCTAAGAAAATGTCCTTTAATGGATGCCAAATGGGTGCTGTGTATGCTGGTGCCATCTGTTACAAGTAAACAAGCAAGAAACTCTTCTGCTTTTATTGTGTAGAAAATTGGACAGTTTTCGCTGCGACTGCGTGTTAAACTTATTCAATCGTTAGGCTCTACACATTCATTTATATTATGAAGGTGTAGAGCCTAACCAACCAACAGTAACTACATTTTAAGTAATGGAACTGTTTCGTTATTCTATTTTGATGCTATGTGTACTAATAATGAAATAATTTTCATTATTATTGTGATTATTTTGTTATTTTGAATATCTAAATAATAAAGGGGGGGGGGGCAATCTGTAAGTTATTTGCGCTGATGTGCTCATGTCTTCTTTTGTACCAAAACCCGTTTACTTTTTTCTATTCTTCATCATAACGTCCTTTCTCCCAAAAGGGTGCCGAATTCTCGCACGGGTCGACTACTTATATATTTTATAATTCACACACACACATCTATCTATCTATTTATATCTATGTCTATCTATCTATCCATCCATCTATACATCCATTTATATATGCCTATCTACCTATCTATATATCATTTGCACGCACAAAGTGTGTTGTTCAAGTATTTAAGAAGTAATTAAAAGTTGAAATATTGAATATACTTATACCTAAAGGCATGACTCTTTTTTTATTGCGACAGGTTTTAATACAAATGCAAATTATTATAAGGAAAATAAAGAGTATTTTTTTAAATTGCTTGTAGAAATATCTTGATTCTGCATTGCCTAAAATTAATTTGCTTTGGCAAAGGATGTTAGAAAGACTTGGCTTGATATTCTTTGTTGGGAAAATTATTAACCCCTTCCCTCTCGCTCCCATGAAAATGACGGGCTGAAGTGTTTAAAATTTCAAAATAAAAACAAATCAAAAATTAAAAATGAATATATATATATATATATATATATATATATATATTTCATACACATATTTTTATATAATTTTCATTGATAAAAAAATAGGCACTTTTATGACCGTTTTCTTGAAAATTACTCGACAGTTAAGGGGTTAATGAATATAAAACTCAATGTTAAAAAAGAGTTTGCTGCCATTAAGTAGTCACATTAAAAGCAATTATAATAAGAGTTCGACTGAAGGCTTCTCTGAAGCAAATATTAAATCAATTCAGTTTGTTTGGTTTAGTGACCTTTCAAACTCAACTTCAAAACGGGATTTATCATAGAAATGATTAGTCTTTAGTGTCAGACACTCAAAGAAGGTGAGCCTTTTGACATGTTTTTTTAAAAAGTAAAATAAAATGAAATGTATTTACGTTAAAAAAATAAATAAAATGGTTTTTGGAAGGAAAAAAAAATAAAGCCGACCTCAAATTAGAAATTGCGCTAAAAAGTGAAAAATAAATTCTTTAAACAACAGCGATACGACTTTTAAACACAAATTTTGAAGTCGGTCCAAATTATAATAGACAAAATTTTTGTAATTATGAATCGATAACAAATAGTATAAATCGCCGAGAGTGTGCAACAGTTCCGACATGAAGGAACACAAGGTGTTATGGTGTAATTAGACTGTCATCATTTTGCACCGACTTCAAAAATTATGTTTTAAAGTCGTATCGATGTTGTTTAAAGAATGAATTTATTTTTCACTTTTTAGCGCAATTTATATTTTGCAGTCGGTTCTGTTTTTTTTCTAAAAATTATTTATTTCATGTGATGTAAAACGAAAGACATTTTAATAGTAACGATAAAATTATTTTAAAATTAAACGCTGGGATCGTCTGTTATTAATACGTAAGCAAAAACGTTCCCAGGAAGGAAACGATTACGCAAAGCTCGTGATCCTAATTGAATTAAGTGTATCCCCGTTGCCACATTGTACTCTGATACTCCAAAACATGGGTTACCGAACGCGTGTCCCTATGAATAGCATAATAATTGGTTTATTCATAGGCCTCGTGGCCCGATGGGGGAGAAGACTTCGCGATTTTTTTAGAGCCAGCAACTACTTCACACATCTGTTGAAATTTCTGATACTTTCAATTGAATAGTGTGTGGGAAACCTTTGAATCAGTTCGCATTTTTTTTTTCTTTCCTATCAGATTTAACTATCTTGCTACTTTGCTTTTATTGTCCGTTTGTAAAGCGCCACATGTCACTAAATGTACGCACTTGAATTTTAGATTCTCTTTTTCCATTAATACATATTTCTTAATCTAAGTTATAATTTATTTACATTTACTAATGCAGATTGTTTGACATTTTGAATGCTCTTCGTTTGGACATTGTCTATAAACGGCAGACATCGGGCGTTTTATGAAATTAAATTAGTTTTGCGTCCAGTATTACAGAAAAATTCAAGAAAACGATCGAATTGGAATAAGATCCACTTTCTGAATCGTAACTACCACTTTCAACTAACACTGTGACAGATAAGAAACATAACCCATTTCCGACGATCAATATTTTATTGCGATTACACACTATCAGCAGCATTGAAAATAGAAATTAATATGTCTTGGAAATAATGGAACTTTCTTCTACGTCTTTTGCATAAAGTGCAGTAGACTCTCGAGTATCCGGCCTAATGTGGTGTAAGGGGAAGTTGGAAAAAATCCGGATAAACCGGAGTTCTATGAGCTCTTTTTTTTTTGCTCCACCAATACCAGAAGACAAAGTTTTTATAGCAAAACCCACTGTTGTAATACGTATTTTCTTTTTCCTTATTTGGAACAAAGCCCTCTATTAGGCTACGTAGAACGCGGCAGCGGCCCAGTGAATTGTTGAAGCAGTAACATGTCGAGTTAAAATAGAAAGAAGCCTTTGCACCCCTGCAGTTTACAAATGTTTTTGTACAGCCCTGCTGTACTGCACGTTTCAACAATTTATTAGAGAAAAGTAAGTTAAAGAAGATAAACTGTTCATATTGTAATATAAATTTTAATAGAGTAGATTCTATAATGCTTAACTTAAATGCAGGAAATATAAACTATCCATATATAAAAATAGGCAAAGACAAAGCCGTTAAAACCCATTATCTCCTCTGTTTTTCAACAGATTTTCTTACCTTTTTTTGTTTACTGATATCAATTAAAAATTCTTGGCAACAGTTTTTTATTAGTTAATTATTTACTCTTAAGCCTCAGTTATAATTGTAATGTTATATTGTTATAGAAAGCAGATGGCAACATGTCTTGGTTGAATAAATTATTAAGTAATAAAATAAAACTCATTTGTTGAAAAGAGTTTGCTGCCATTAAGCCGTAATGTTAAAAGCAATTGCAATAAGATTTCGAGTGAAGGATTCCCTGAAACGACGGAATGAAAAATGATAATAGATGTATGGAAGCAAACATTAAAGTTTCCTTCAACTGCCACTCAACTCAGCACGAAATCGGCAATAGTACAAGCGGCTACATTTATGAGCGCAATTGCCCCTGCGGCGACAATGATCTACAATACGTTGGTTTTAAGTGAGGACGATCAAAATAAAGTCGACGTTATAACCGCCAAATTTGATGAATAATACGTAGTAATTACATAATTAGCATAATGTTTTCAATGCTAAATTTAATTATTACGGTCGAATTTCGACTCTTGGGCGAACTCTAATTTGTGTAAAACAGCAATAATAATATCTAAAAAAAAAACAACATCAATCTTTTTTCTTTTTTTGCTAGTTATTTGAAACTTTAGGATGGCCGAGTTCACCTTTGTTTTAAAAGATCAACCCTTCATCATCTTTGCCCTTTTTACCTAACTAATATGTTTGGGATCCCTGTCATTTTGACTTATAATTTAATTGAGCTCTACTCTTCTAATGATATCTTCTGAACAAGAGCAAATTTATTATATCTTCAGTACATAAAGCTAATGTCCCGCAGTGGACCAGTCGGTAGAAGCTCGGTTCCCGCAGAACACCGAAAGTGAAGCAACATTGACTGAGGTCAGTGTTTGGGAGGGTGACAACCTCTCGCGGCTGGTTGCTGCGGTCCGTGTACGCTAAAGGGAGCTGGTGCACGTTAAATGGGTCGTATCTCTAATGTCCTCCAAGTGAAACGATATCTCTGGGGGTGCCAATCCCAAGTCTCTCATCTGGGAGCTGGTTCAAAAAAATAAGAGATCTTCCAAAGGGGTGGAAATCGGACTCCTGCCTAAAAGGACCCCGTTGGAATCAGGAGCAGCGTACCCATTATTCCTCGCCCCGCGCGACGACACGACAACAACAACAACATCATAAAGCTAATGTATTTTTTTTAAAGACTTCAGCTTACTGAAAGCTTCTGAGTTTTAAGTATAAATTTCACGATAAAAATACTGAATTGTTTTCATCTTACGAGATGGAAAAAACCTAAGAAAAATAAGAGGTACATATTACAATGTTATTCTCAAAAGTGAAAGAACTGCACTCGTCTGCTGCTATCTGTCTCTATATCTGTTGAGAAGGTGTTTGGGGTAGAAAAAAAAAGAAAAGAATCATAACGGTTTAATGTTTTTAGGAGCGAGCAAAAATCGAGCAGCTGAGCAGTGTGAGAGGGCCTCTCGCCAGCCGGTCCCACGCAGTCAAGTTTGTGTTTCGGATAAATACGACACTCGTCGCTAAAGCTGATATTCGGCCGGGGTACCAAGTTGGCACGAAAATCGGAAAGAAGAAATTCTAATCATTATAAAGATTTTTGTTGGCAACAAGTTGTTAGCATCCTCAGTCCGAAAAAGGTAACAAAAGTTTTTACGTTTTAAGAATCGTAAATAGGTTTGAATGGATTCCTTGTGATTAGTGTAAATGTTCACTGCCATATGCTATTCTAATATACAGTGCGTGAATGATTTACTGCCGTCCGTTTTACAATATGATCTTAAGTTAATTAATCGAAGTTCGGTTCCAAAGCAGCAAAGATGTCCAATATTTGAGTGGACACTCCACCATTTCGACATGAAGTCCATAATATTTGTTCAAAGAATAGTGTACATCCTACGTGAAAACATTATTCATTTGCATTTATACTTCCTCTATACCCAACACCCACAGCTAATACGCTATATTTTGGAATGACCCCTGGCAACTCTAGCAACAAGCTTGTTTTTTAGATATCGATTGTTAAGGCTAGAAATTAGGTTACTTAAAAATTTTGTTCCAATTCGTTATTTAGTAGGGCTCTTAATAAAATTTGTTTATTTATTTATTTTTCGGATTATATTTCTTAGTGAGGCATAAAAGTAATGCGTGGAGAAATGAAGGGAGCTGAATTATTCAAACTGACCTCGAGGGTTATCAATACTTATTGAAAAACCCGGATACAAGGAACGCATTTGGGGCAATTGACAGTAAATTTTTACTTAAACTAATGGCGTTGTTTTACTACTATGAATTATTGGAATTCATTCTTTCCAAAATCTTCGCTTAATCCTAGGCCATAACTCAAGTTCTTTTTATTCTGAAGTTTTCGAACATATTCCAAATTCTATCTAAGGTAGTTTATATGGTACTTATCGGCTATAAGCCTTACATTGTCGACGATTTTAAAAATGGCGCCAACATGGTACTTAAATCTAATAGCATTGATTTGTTCATTGTTTTTAGGCGAGCAAAAAAATGAGGGCGTATAACCAATAAGTACCGTTTATCTAAGTGTATATATATATATATATATATATATATATATATATATATATATGTATATATATACATACATTTGAAGGGTCACGGGGGAAAACGATCATTGTCAGAAATCTCTAAATTCTCAGAATTATACTTTAAAGTTCTGGATTTTGATCATTTCACTGGTCAGAAGCGTCATCAAAGGGTGAGCCGTTTGCATATTTCTTGCCTAAATAATATCGGATATGCATTCTGTACATAACAAGCTACCTGTATGCACTGAAAACTCAATTTGGGAAAAAGTGGACTCGGATTGTTTTTTACCGAGGCCCTTCATATATATATATATCAGCCGAAAAATGATATAAAATTTTAGAAAATGTGATGATTTTTTCTATATTTTTACGATCACAACAAATCTTGAACCTAAAATTTGAAAAAAAAAAAACACTAATTGGAATTTTTGAATGGGACTTAGTGCGTTACCTTTCTCAGGGGAAGATTGATTTTTGTGCCAAATCTCATTCGCTTATTGGTGTGACTTCGTGCTGCGAGCATACAAAGAAACAATTACACGCACAAACGAACTCTTAGATGTATGCAGATTATTTATTTATTTATTAGTATTATTTTATCCTTATTATTGATTTATTTATTTATTTTTGAAGTGAAAAGGAACGACATATTAGACATGTTTCGGGTTACTTATTGTTCTCGTTTAATTTAACGTTTTATCACGTGGAAACTTCACACTCTCAATGTCCTCTCAAAAACACTCGCCAACGCGTTTTTGCGGCAACCCTTTTTAATGCAATGCACTGAACTGATACCAGTAACTGGAGAGCGCGATGATGATACTTGGCCAGATGCGCGCAATGTCACACTTCAATCTGTCGACGAACGTAGGAAACCCCTATTCCTTCCTTTGGCCTTTTCTCTTTTTTTTCTCCTGTTGAACTAGAGATAGCTATTTCACAACAGATACGAAGCAGTTGTTTTTGTTGGTTTGTTTATTACAATCGTAAAAAAAAGAAAAGAAAAGAAAGAAAAAAAAGCATTTTAGATGTATAAAAGAGGGCTAAATATTTCGGAGGCTGTCTTGAAAAATACAATTTTATGCAAAACCGCAAAAACCGCTCGTCATATCCCAGTGGCCGTAACAGCGAAAGGGTTAAGTGTAAAATCCAAAAATGAAGGAATATCTCCTTTCCCATCAGCTTACACCGACATTCCTTTATACGTTTAAGAGTTTAAAAACTTGGCATTTGTCAAACTGAACTGCAAATCCAGTCACCAGAAAACTGAAATTGTCATGAAATTGGACGTATTTTTTGTAAAATTAAAAGATTTTATTTGTTCATTCATTTTATAAAAGTAATTTTACGTAAATGAATGCAAATACAAATAGAAATAAAAAGTGACGACTAGCAACAGGCACAATGCCCAGCTAGGCTGGTTCTAGTCAATTTAACAATCCCCACTGAACATCAAGAGCCTTATTAAAACTTTTTACACCACTGCAATTAACAGTCGCTTCCGGTACACTATTTTAACTGCCTACAACCCTATTGAAGTAGTCATTTTTCCTAATTTCAAGATTAGCCTGAGATTTGAAAAGCTTAAAACAATGACCTCTGGTTCCACCTTCAGTGCATAATTGCAGCCCATCAACATTCCCGTTTTTAATGAATTTAAACAACTGAATCATGTACCCTGAGCTGCAAAAAGAGAGAACTGGATTATAGGCTGCAAACTTTTCGGCCGACGTTGTAATAAAGCATAATAGGCAGCAACCTAGGCCGGGAAATTTCACTCTTTATGCATTTTTTACAACCGTTAAAAAAAAAAAAAAAAGGGAAAAAGTATTTTATTTACTTTTCTATAACGACGTCTTTTTCTTATTTTTACATACTACAGCATAACTGCTATGTAGCCTACACCAGCGGGACAAAACTATTCATCCCTAATAGAGCGGTGTCCGTAAAAGAAGGGTTTTTTTGACTCAATGATTTGCTGTTGGGGAGTTAAAAAGAAACCCTTCCACCTATGAGGGGCATACTCATTTGAGGGGTGTCCGTTAGGAGGAGCTTTACTGCATTTATTTTTGCCTATGTCATGGAGATAAGATGTATTTTAAAATACACCTAGGTTAATAACAAAAACCTACCATAGATTAGTATTTTCTCCTGCTATCTATATATAAGTCAAAGACAAAACAGCTAAGAACCATTTTCTCCTCTGTGTTTCAACCGATTTCTTAACCTTTTTTTGTTTAGTAGCTATTGACGAGTTTTAGTGATATCAATTAAAAAAATTTGGAACCAGTTTCTTATTAGTTAATTATTTCCCCTTTTCTTTGACAGATAAGCCTTATTTATAAGTCTAATGCTACATTTTTATAGATAGCAGATGAAAAAAAAAAAAAAAAAAAAAAAAAAAAAAAAAAAAAAAAAAAAAAAAAAAAAAAAAAAAAAAAAAAAAAAAAAAAAAAAAAAAAAAAAAAAAAAAAAAAAAAAAAAAAAAAAAAAAAAAAAAAAAAAAAAAAAAAAAAAAAAAAAAAAAAAAAAAAAAAAAAAAAAAAAAAAAAAAAAAAAAAAAAAAAAAAAAAAAAAAAAAAAAAAAAAAAAAAAAAAAAAAAAAAAAAAAAAAAAAAAAAAAAAAAAAAAAAAAAAAAAAAAAAAAAAAAAAAAAAAAAAAAAAAAAAAAAAAAAAAAAAAAAAAAAAAAAAAAAAAAAAAAAAAAAAAAAAAAAAAAAAAAAAAAAAAAAAAAAAAAAAAAAAAAAAAAAAAAAAAAAAAAAAAAAAAAAAAAAAAAAAAAAATACAAAAACAAAAAAATTAAAATTTCTATTTGATCCAAGTAAATGTTATTCTTTATAGCCATTGCACTATATAACGCACGTTATATTTCTTCTTCTTAAATGCAGATGGCAGCACCATTGTTACTATTGTGTGTAGGGGCTTCATGCGCAGTGGACATCTTCTGTCTTGCTTCTGTCACACCTGTGCTTGTTTTGTTTTTCGGGTTTCTCGTTCCACAGTGAGAGCGGGCTCACTGCATATAGAGAAAAAAAAAATATGTATGTAAAGTAATGCGCAAAAAAGAGTAAGAAGAAAATTTTCAAGCAAGTTTTTTTTTTCTAATTCATTTCTTTTCATTTCGTTTGTTTTTTAAATGGTTTCCGAAATTTACTATTTCTGTTCCACTTTTATACCTGTTCTTGTGCAGGCCCGTCATCTCAAAATTTTCCGGGGAAGGGGAGGCGAGGGGGGGGGGGTTGTAATGGGATTTAAGTTCAATGTATTTCAATTGCATTTCAAAAACAACAAAATACATATACATACAGATACATTACTTTTCCCCAAACCCTTTGGGGGGGGGGGGGGGGGGGGGCGATTAACTAATTACGAGAGTGTAATATTTATCAAAGTTTGTTGTTTTCGACATATAAATGAGCAAACTGGTGAAATTTTTATTATTATATGTATACAGTTGTTTGTTTATAAATGTTTTTAAAGTACTTGTAAAGTGTTTGCCGAATGTGGCCGAAATCGTTTCGAGTCGCTAGTTCGCGCAAGTGAAAAAGGCCTCGAATGCAAAGGGTTAAAAGGAAGGAGCTTCAACTAAAGTGGGGAACGGATCAAAAACATGTCGCGATGTTTCCATCACCGTCAGATAGCGTTAGTGCGCCATGGCATGCCAATCGAGTAGAAAAGGACATTTTCGCTTGATCCCCGAGTTTTTGAAGGGAGGTAACAGAAGTTTTGTTGGGCATTGGGCATTGGTCAGACAGTTTCGGCGGGCAGCAGTCACTCGTTGTTCCCAATCATTGAAATTATTGTTTCCATTAACTTATTGCATTTGTACTTTAAATATTGTTTCTTCTTTAAAAGATGACTTCTGGACACGTTTTTTAACCTGATGGATGTAAATCAGCGTATAGAACTCACGGAAAGTAGAAGAAATTGGAAGGAAACAAAGTTAGCGCTTTATTTGCTGCAAAGGTCAGTTTAAAAATGACTCCTTAAAGCAGTCCTTCCTTCATAAATTAATTTCATAATTAGTCCTCAGCCATATTTTTTATATATAAAATAATTTTTTCAAAAACTTTGCTATTTAATGTAAGCGTTAACGCAGTGGCGTAGCTATAGCAAGTGACACTCGGGGCGGGTATTGATGGTGTCACCCCCTCCTCAAAAAAAATCATGTAAGCGTGAAACATGCAGTTTAAAGTAATACATTAAAAAATATAGAAGAGAAAAAATACCATTCGTGTCACGGCCGTAATAATATTTAAAGTATTTGTTCACAGCAATGGTGTGTTTAGCGGTTAAAAACCACTTTAAATGTGTTTTTGTAAGGAAACACTTTACTTAGTTAAAAATAGAAAAGAAAATGTTAGAAAAAAATTTAGTTTAAGGTATTTGCTTCATTATGGAGCTTTTAAAGGTTCATTGTTTACCCCGTCGAGGCCGGAAGGATAACCACTATTTAGACACTAGGGCGGGCCGCGCCCAACTTAGCTAAGCCACTGCGTTAACGTGATTAATTGTTCTAATTAAGCCATTTTCTTCTTTTTCCATAGTGTGTGTGTAGAGTTTGGTAGTTTTTTTTGTTTATGTTGAAAAGTATGGCAGTTTTCTAATATAAAAATGCACTTAGCTTTATACATTTCCCCCCTAGAATGAACACAGCTATGTCGAAAAAAAATTCCTTGTGCAGATAGAGAACTTGGGAAGAATACACTTTGAAGCAGATGACATTGTTGGGGATTATGAAACAGTCCTGCCTGGTGGTAATATGGTGAAAATAAAGAAAGGCAAACCAACTCTGAAAATTGGAGCATTTACTGTTATTTTTCTAAATTTGCCAAACTACCTATCAAAAAGTTAAAAAAAAAAAAAAAAGAAAAGAAAACCCCCAACTTCAAGAAAGGATTTTGCCAATGGAGTCAAACAGATGAAAAGAGGAACTGAAAACATTGAAGGGAATGTTGAATTGGAAAATTGCCCATTTACTGATTTGTTGAATTGCATTGAGAAAATAAACGAGCCAAGTGTTTTATGGGCGTGACAAGCCATGAAGATTTTATAATTTGTGCCAAATGGTGCAAAGATGGCTCTATAGAAAGCCATGTATGTATAGACAAGCCATTAAACATAGAGGTGAGCCTTTTGCCCTTTCTCCCAAATGTGTCACATTTTTATCACACATGAAATCTATGGATTGTATTTGTTCTTGGTTAGAAATAAAGGATCAAGACATTCCTCAAGATGTAGAAGTTAAAGCAGTGGAAGACATATCAAATATTTTAGAAAAAGTAGAAAATTGTTTTATGTTCCAATTCCATGAGAAAGTATGTCTTTGCACTAAGCTTGAACATTCCTATTCTGATCAAATCATTCAGCTATTACTATTTGAAAATCTAACTCATCATTACTTGCAAGAAACGAAAACGTAAAATTGTGTAAAATCTGTTAGTTATCAAAGAAAAAAATTTATGACTCCAATAGATACAAAAAGAAAGCCAGCAACATTGGAAAAAAGTTCTTGCAGCAATACTTCTCAAAGGCAAAGAAAAAGGAATCACGATTAAAAAAAAAGGTAGGGTTTTTTCGCCAATTTCTATAATATTATAGTGACATGCTCAACTTGCGGTTCCTTGAAGGTCATTGTAACGGGATTTCGGTACTTCCATCGAAGAGTATTCTATCTCATTAATTGAGCTGTTTATTTTAAAAGTGGGACAAACCCTTTTTGGAAAAAATGAAGATAATGGTAGTTATAGATAAAAAATTTTTATGATTTTTTATCTGTAAAGGGTTTATAGACAAAAAAAATCATAAACCTAATATTTAGGAGAGGAAGATGGAAATTTTATCCCTTGACAATAATGTAAATGCATTGAAATGCAAAAAATATCTTGCAATAACGAAAAAAAAGACTTGTCCCACTTTCAAAATAAACGGCTCAATGGGGTCTCTATCAGCATAGACAGATTTAGGCTATGAATTCCAGGGGTGCAACCATACCGGGGATATGTGCATTTTATATGCAACATTAAAATGCATATTTTTTGGTTTGCTTTAAAGAAAATTAACTTGCATTATAGCTGTGAAAAAATATAAGTTATTTTCTAAACTATGTTTCCTTATAAAAAAGGATTTAATTTTAATTTTTTCCAAAATCCAACCAAAAATGTTGGGGGTGTGGCAAATTCCCGTTAAATCCGCCTATGGTTATCTGAGGCGTATAAAGAAGTTTAGGGGTCTCTCTCACCTTACTGTTCTAAATTATCATAGTTTAGTTACTTAAGCAATAGTTAGTTAAGAAGACTAAAATAAATTTATTTTAAAATTTTCATACATTTAAAATGTCTCGAAAACTTCCAGGAGTTATGCAAGATTAAATTCATTGAATTGAAAAGTGGTGGTTCCGGCCTCAGATAAACTAGGCAAAAATATTTGCATGCAATGTAATCTTCCGTATGGCCCTCCGACAAAACCCTATACAATGAAACAATGACGAACAAAAAAGAAAATTTGAAGTAGGGAGGGGGCACCTGGCGACCGCCAACCGTTTGACCTGCCCCTAGTTGTTATAATTCGAGTTTGACTGTAGTATGTTGCTCATAGTGTTTCCTGATAATTTGTTATTCTACTAAAATTCAAATTTCAAAATTATATTGCCTTTTTATTTCTTAATAACAATAATGTTTTAACAATTTGTAACAGTGTATCAGTCGATAATTATTTTACTAAAAAGATAAATCAATCATTTTGTGTTAATAGTAACTATTTAGAATGGTTTTATTTTTTCCCACTTAGAATCTAAATAACTTTCTTATGTACATGTATTTATGTACATGCTTCTGATTATGTTCTACAATTACAGAGCAAAGTGGGTGTCATGAATGCTGCAAGAGTTCCAGAGACATGGAGAAATTGGCAAACCATATTGGAAGGAAACAAGTATAAGCTCTCTGTGATCTAGCTCTACTCCTACATATTTCTTGATTGTTTGTAGTTTACTCCTTTATGTTTAGTTTGTTCTATTTGTGATGTTTAGACCGCTTAATATGTATGGATTAATTTTTCAAAATAAAGCCAGACACTAAAAAATTTCTGTAAACCTTTTCAAGAAGCTTTATGAACCAATAACTCTTAATTTCCTCTTACTTGCAATTTTATTATCGACATAAAAATACCATATGAAAGTTAGTATTTAGACATTTTTGTTTAACCTAAACATTTTACTTTAAAAATATGATGTGCTTCTATGATAGAACATCCTATAAAATGTTTCATGTTTCTTTTGCATTCTCTACACTGGGGCAGTATTTTTTGTTATTGTAGGACATTTATTATTGCAAGCAAAAGTACTTAGTATGACAACACTTAATAGTTTTCTTCAAGTATTTTTTTATTTAAAAATATGACTCATTTTCATGAAGGTTAAATTGAACCTTTTTTTCCCGTCCCCTCCATTGAGCATTCATGACTGATTTTAAAAACCTGGCACCAAGGCTGAAACTATAGTTAACCTGTTCAATTCATTGTATAGTCAATGTGTCTATAATTCAATTATAATGCATCAAATGTCTGTAACACGTTCACACTGGCGTGTACCACCGGTGGCCTGCATTAGACTGTCTCATCAAGTGGCTCGTATCACCGGTGGCTGGCACTATACTTTTCTCCACCTGACCCCTACCTGTTAGCCGAGGCCTTAGGATTGCTTACGCACGGGGAGAGGTAGTGGGGTCTACGGATTTTACATGCACATATCCCCAAGTATACATGGTGGTCTTCAGTGGGTATCGAACGCGCGACCCTCCAGGTGGAAGTCCGACGTGCTAACCACTGGGCTACCACGGCCCGGCTGGCACTATACTGTCTACTCGCCACCACACAGCGAAAAACATGAAAATCGGAACCGGCATGAACGTGTTAAACTCATTCAAAAAATTGTTATTTTAGACTTTAAAACTAGATCCAGCAACATACATTAACTGAAATTTTAGTGTGTATTTATTTCATAATTTTATTAAAAAAAGAACAAAAACTGAACCTATGATTTTTTTTAATTGTTATTTTATGCATTAAATATTTCTTTTTTTGTATCTCATGACAATTATCTTTAAGATTAATCATAGGAAATAATAAGATTAAACAGATTACTAGTGTCACAACCAGGATGCCAAAAGTCCCATATTCTTGCTAGGCTATTGAATATCAAGTGACCGTGTGTGATGGGTCAGTACCGGGTGTCTGGCTCTGATGCTTGAAACCTGTAAATTCCATACATTTTTAAAAACATTTCACAGCTTCTCCATGCATAAGTTTTCACTTTATATATTTTAAAAATATGTCAATTAATTAAATTTTAAAAATCAAAATTGACATGCCAGATTGGATTTTGGATATTTACAAATTCGTCAAATACCAGATATCCGATCCCCCCCCCCCCCCCCAACTCCGTTGGTGCTTTCTTGCTGTTGTATTTGCAGTTTTTAAATTTGGCAACAATGGCACATAAAACAGACTAGTACCCCACAGTTTGGGAAATGATGCTGGAAGTTCAGTTGATATTTAAAATTTTGTGTGGACTTCAGGGCTACAGATTTGGAAGAGTCTTTAACTTTTACTCTATTTCACTAACAAAAATAGATGTAATGACCATTAGCAAGCATTACATCAAAAGTTTGGACAAAGTTAAATCATTCCAGTTATTACTGGAAAATAAGAGCTATTGATATGTCTTAGCAAATATTTTTTGTTTCTTTTTAACAATTTAGTAAAATCAAACAATAAAAATGCTTTTGAAATGGTTTCACCAAATTTTCAATGTTGAAACAATATGTAATTTACATTCTATGAACCTGATCTCACACATAAAAACATTCTGTAAATGTGATGTTGAGGAATAATTATTAAAACCTTGACAATAGACATTAATTCAGCAATTCAAAAAAATATTTTAAAAAATGTAATTTTTGTTTTAAAAACAACATAATTGCTAAACACAAATAGCTTAATTGTGGCATGAATTCATTAAACATTGCGCCACAAACATGGAATGAAGCATCTCTGTGTGTAGTGCATATTTTGACAATCTTTTTGGAAAGGCTAAAGGACTACCCATGTTTATGGATAGAGTCCTGGTCTAATCTGGGTATGAATTATTAACAAGAAGTTCCGTCTAGAACTATACGAGCCTACTTTCCCGTATACACCAAATTCAAATTTATAATCTAGCTATCTCTTTCTTATTTATCTTTAGTTCTAATTATTGAAAATATACCTTTTTCAACGGATAATACATATTCATTCACTCACTCATTCATTCTTTCATTTATTCAGCCATGCATTTATTCATTCATTCGTTACCTCATTCAAGTGTTTATTCATTCATTTACGCATTCATGTATTTATTCACTCATTTATTTATATTTTCATTTATTCAATAATTTATTCATTCATTCTTTTCCTCATTCATTTATTCATTGATTTATTCTTTCACTCTTTCATTTATTCATTCATTCATTATTTCACTCATTGAGTCACTGAGAAATATCTTTGAAAATCCCGATCAAAAAATTTCATGGCAAAATAGGCTCGTAAGTTCTGGATACACTTTCTATTTCTACATGTTCTACGTTATAAGAACTTTCCGATAAAGTTTGTTCCAAGCAAATCGGTCCGTTAGATCAGGATTTATATAGGGTTGAAATTTCCCCGTAAGCTCTGTGTTAATTTTTTGAACTGTTCAAAAATGAACAAAAACTGTTCAAATCAATATTTCACGCCGAGAACTCCTTTCAATAAGCTTGCAATAGGAACTTGGCTCTTGTGCCCAGAGTTTACAGAATTTGCTTCAATTTTGTCCATAGGCGCTAATGTTAAAATATTTTGAACTGTTCAAAATTGAACAAAAAATTGTCCAAATCAAAAAGTAAAATATAGAAATGAGATGTCCTCGCCGAGATCTTTCGAATGCAAAAAGAATTTTTCCAATCGGACAATTCGTTCAAAAGTTATTAGGGGGGGACAGACAGACCGACAGACACACTTTTTCCCCATCTCAATACCCTACTTTCAAATTTTTTATTTTACAATCTTTATTTAATTACTTCACTTATTTTTGACTTTTCTTGCTTTTTAACGATATTTTCGCGATAGATTAAGCCTTCTTTCATGCTTTATTATTATTTTTTTTTTACTTTTACGGGAAAGTAGGCTAAAAATTCAATAAATAATTAACAGGAGATTAGTAATGTCGAGGGGGGATAGCTTTCCCTAAATTTTTATACTTTTTATTTTAGCAAAAGCATCCCCTCCCACTTTTTGATTTCAACAACTTAGTTCATATATCGCTCATGGGCTGCACTAATGGCACAACTCAAAAAACACGAATTTTGGACTAAGAGCAAATGTAAATATAAAAATACACATTATTTTTAGCAGCAACACTGCATCAACTCATAATTCAATCAGGCCGTAAGATAGCAGCAAGCTAACACATTTCTTATGAATTTTCCTTAGCAATGAAAACTTTAAACCCACTTATCTCAAAACATGTTTTTTTGAGTTGTGCCGCTATTGCAGCCCATGAGCGATATGTAGGCAACCCAACTTTTTTCTACAGGACTACACCACTGTAATAGATTGAAATTTAAAAAGGCTTCATTAGCTATTAAATAGCTTCTTTTAAGACCTTTAATTTCAAAACACTCAGCTAAAAGCAAAAATAATTTATAATTATGGTATACTTGAGAAATTTTTCATACTAGAAATTACACAAAACATATGAAACTTGAAAATGATACACTAATTTATTAATAAAAACTTTTATCAGCCTTTAAAAGAAGAGATGAGGGAAAAATAGTGTTTAACCACATCAAATGAAATATGCAAATATATTTACAGTTGAAAAAGCTTTAGTAAAATTTCACCACAATAATTAAGAGTTTTTATATATTGACTCAAGCGGAAAAACATAGGGAGGATATTAATTAAACTACAAGTGAAATCACTCAACTACAAAATTTTGTATCATTATTTTTCGATTGATTTCAGACAAAATTACGTTAAACTGTTGTTCCTTCTCTTTTGATAAATTTGCAAACATGTCAATTTCTTCTTCCTTTTCAACTGATTTTGCCTCACTTTTCTCGGTCCCTCGTAAGATTCTTTTTCGGCCGTCCTCTTTTTCTGTGTTTTGTATTTAGAGACGTTCTTGATGTATTAGCAGCTTCACTGCCTTCACTGTTGGATCCCTCACCTTCTTTTTCATTTGTGTTAGAATTATTTTCAGCTTTTTTGCGCGTTCTTTGTATATTTTTCATCTTTTTAAGCTCATTTTCTATTTGCAAGGAATTAAAATAATCAGGTCTTTCTCTTTTTGTGCGTTCAGTTCTTCGTCTTTTTACCTCTCCCTCCTCAGTTCGGCCAACTTTATGTACACTAACAGGACGTCTTGCAACAAAGAAAACATGACCGCATGGACAAGCTTTGCAAGCAACTGGAACATGCTGTTGACATTTAGGACATTGTTTTGTAACCATTTTAAATTTCGTGCAGCATCACAAAAATACAGATATCTACTTATATAACCAAAAATTAAACGTCAATAAAAAAAACTGACTTGTTTTGTTTGCGTAGCGATAAATGCCCAACAATTCGTCTACCTACCATCTAGTCATCCGTCAAGCAGGCGTGTCTTATTGGAGTAATATGCGATGCCTTTTAGAAAGCTAAGATTCACTGTAGCCAATCGAAGTTAATTATACAGACGGATTCTTTCTATTTTCAAAGCGATGTTCTACTTGGGGAAAATTTTCAGATGTTGAGGGATTAGTTTGTTCTTTCAGAACCTCTTTTCTGTTTTGCGTACTTTTTTAGCTTTCCTGAATTCCTTTTTGTTCAAGCACTTATTTTTTTTCATTTGTAGTCGGTAGTCGCATTTATGGGAGGAATTTTACGAAGATTTTCCTTTTGTGTATCAAATTTAAGTGAATAGAAAACCCCTTTCTGACGTTCTTTAAATAAAAGGGGGATCTTTAAGTAAAAGAATTACATGATTTTATACAAAATACATAAATTCAGGGGTGTCCGCGGAGGAGGGGAAAGAAATCATGGCACAAGTTGCGCTATTAGAATTACATAAAAACAATTTTCCTTCAGAATTTTTTTTTGTGGTGTGTGTGTACCGGGGGGGGGGGGGGGGGTTTTGTATATAGATAAATAGATTTATGTGGGTCAAATGTTTTGGTTGCATTTTTTCGGAAAATTATCTTCCCCCCCATCATCAATTTTCGGATTAAAAAAAATAATAAGTAACCTTTTCCATAAATCAATGACTTTCCCAAATAGGCCAAACAGTCGATCAAGCCTCCCCCCCCCCCAAATGCCCCTGTAAGCAACCCCTCCACCCCTTTTGATGGCACAGTCTGCGCCATGAACCTCCTCAGATGGGCACCTTTGTATGTATGTACAGTGAAACCTGTATAAGTTGACCACTTGTGGTGCAGCACTTTAGTGGTCAACATATAGGGTGGAGATTTTTTTTTTTTTTTTTTGTTATCTTACACTATAAATTTATTCATTTGTAACTAATTAAAATGTAACTTCATGTATTAATGTTACTTTAAAATAGTAATTAGCTTTTTTTTCAGTTATCTAAAATCTCATTACAGAAATTTAACCTGAATGACTTTACAATGTATCCTATACAATTTTAAAACTAAAGCACTTAGTTAAAATGAAGAAAAATATCTTATTAATTATGTAAGTTAGCTATTTAATGGTAAAGATTTCCTAAAAATACTTTTTTTTTTTTTTTCAAAATGGCTAGATCAGCTAGAAGAAAAAAGAAAAAACTTTGAATAAAAGACTGCTCATAGTAGTTTTCCCATACGGTTAACTAAAGTTTTTTTAACTTTATTACTCTGAAAAGTTTTCCTAGCTTTATAAAGAGGTTTAGGCAAATTTTTCATTATAAAATTTGCCTGTTTCATCTATCCAGACAAATGATTGTCTAACATTATAGCATAAAAAATATTCTGGAGAAGTTATTTAATTTTTTTTTATTTCCAAAAATAGATAAACAAATAAATATTGTAATAAATAGGCGGTCAACTTACACAGGGTTTTTTTTATAATACTCCCGCCCAAATTTGGCGTATATAAGTGATCAATATAGAAAGGTGTGAAAATTATTGATCAAGTTTACAAAGGTTTCCCTACATTTTATAATATAGGGCTAAATCCGTTCTTGACAAAAGTGGTCAACTTTACAGGCTTTACTGTATATAGTTGTGTGTGTGTGAGTGACTTTTTGGGGAAATGAGTTTTTTTTTCCTTTTTTTTTTGTAAATGGAATTTTTGGATTGCGTCATTGAATTAGGAGGGGGCGATTGCGCTGTTGAACTTGAGGAGGAGGCAATCCTGCATAAATTTATGTTTTCCATTATGCAAAATTGAGTAGAGAGATAGAGCCAATAATAGAGGTCAATAAGAAGTTCGAGTTAAAACCAAAGTTTATTTTATATTTAAATTTCACTGACTTTTTTTAGCTGTCTACTAGCTGCTCAACAACCCCTTAAAAAAAAGCATTGTTTTATACTCCGCTTTATGTTTAAGTGATTTCTCATTTGCAAATATCGCATTTACCACTTTAGTTTCGAGAAATTTTTAATTCGTGAATCTTAAAGATTGCTTCCCCCGCTCCCCGTCTGAATCCTTTTTCTTGAACCAAGGGTGGACGCAGGAATAATTTTGGAGGGGGCATCAGCAACCAGGAAGTATGAAATGATTCTCCCTCATAAAACTATCTATTCCCCCTTACAATAGCGTTCTCAAAAGTATATGATTTTTCACTTTCCATTAAAACCACTTTACCTAGTACTTCAAAAATTAAATCATTTAAAAATGAGTAAAAGTTATTTAATTGACTAATTACACATTTCTTTTATTACTCTTTTGAGAGGAGCAAGTGCGCCCTGTGCCGATACCTCCGAGACTAGGAACTTCCCAGTCTCGGAGGTATCGCCTGTGCCCCCCCCCCCCCCTCCAAATCCGCCAATGCCTTTGCCTTGAACTTGAACTATTTGCAATCCAGAAAATGACCTTCAGAAAGTCCCCAGAGAAAAACGATACCACATGGCAGGAATCAGGCCATAACGGGGGGGGGGGGGGGCATGATAAACGACCCCTCGTCGGACTATTGTCCGAGGCGTGTCTCTTTTTTTGTTGCTCTTTCGCTTTTCCCATTATCAGGAAGGGGAAGAGGAATCCTATTCAATGGGTCATTCTGGGAATCAAAAACTAGAAACGAACGACTTTCATTTTCCTTTTTTTAAAAAATCTCTTTTGCAGATTCGCTTTCATGAAATTTGCTGTTTATTAATTATCGGTATCGAAGGGTCGAGATTTAAAGCATGGGGCACGGGCCCAGGACACCAGAAATTGGAATGCAAATGCAAAGTTATTACAAAATTTGTTATCTGATGTATAACTAAACTTATTTAAAAAATGCAGAAACAAGCAAAATATAAATATTAAATTTGAAGGGGAAAAAATTAATTCTTAACATTTTAATCTATACCCCCCAAATCTCAAAGCCTCCCCATGCTTAACACTGTATTTACACTATTATTACATTTAAAAGTGATATAATTGTACTTGTAAAAAAATACTGACACCGGGGTGGTTAGTAAGTTACGTTCGGGCCCAATATCCTAAAAAGTCATACATGTAGGTCATAATTGGGTTTCAGTTAAGAGACAAGTTTTCTTATGCCCGTCTACTGTTTATATACATATTGTACGATATATCAGGTTCGCTATATACACACGAACAGATTTCTATTCCCACATGTAGTCTGGTCCGTATAGACCTTGAATTTAAAAAAAATCATTTTAGTTTATTAGCTATTCCATACACGTTAAATTTTAATTAAAAAAATAGTCATTTTCCATTTCTTTATGGTATCTCGTTTCTTTTCCTTTTTTCCTCAAGGGTGTTCTGCGCGTCATACTATTTTTCGCAACTTTCTACTGAGACTTCATTTTCAGATTATTATATTATCATGTGGCTCATTTTCAAAATATTCATTCATTTACTCTCCCACAGTGAAAAAAGTGATTCTACTCCAAATGTCTTAATCTAAACTGACTATAAATATCGCATTTCTTTAGGATACGTTTCACAACATATTTCTAATGCAAAAAAAAAAAAAAAAAAAAACATCATTTACATATTGTTACCGCAAAGTTACCGAATTTTGTCTCCAGTAGATAAAAAAAACAACAGCTGTCCGTTTTCTGTATTTTGTAATTCAGTAACATTTTTCCGCTTTAGTTTTCATTATAAAAAATGGGACATTTCAACAGGTAAGTCATCATTATTTTAAATTCCTGTGATTATTCCTGCATTTTTAAAAAATTTTTTTTTAGGATCTACAAAGCATTTTATCGCTCATATTTTGTCAAGTCCGTTTCAAGTAGAATGGGTTATAATTTTTACCAACAGGTGTCTACACATTTTAAATGAAAGCACTTATACTAGTTAAAACATTAAACAACTGTAGTCCTTTTTTTTTTTTTTTTTCAGTTGTGGAAAAAAACAGTTGAGTGGTGTAAACAATTTCTTATAAGGCGACTTATTTTTATACAATGTCAAGTCTTCTGTTAATAATAATTTAACTTTGTGCAAGTAAACAGTAACAGGGAGAAAGCTTCTAGATTCTAGAAGCTCCCTGTCGCATTGAAAAAGGGATTCCAAGCAATCCCGAAATATATGTCTGCGTTTTAATGCTCATTTGTGGTTTAAATTAACGTGAAATTATATTTCGAATAAGGCTTCTGTATCTACATTTCATGTTCAAAAATATAAATTCAGTGCTTTCTTTTGTTTGAATAATATTTGCTAGTTATTTTTTTTAAGATATTGATTTAACCAATTGTTTCTTAGTGATATTAATTAGCATGTAGATTTTGTCCATTACCTTGTAACTGGTAGACAGGGCTGGAATAAGACCTTTAGATGATCTAAGCACTGATAAATATTGGTGCCCCCATACATCTGCATATTCAAAATGTAGACAGTAACAAATTTAAAAACCAGTAAAATATCTTACAGAAAATTGAAAATCAAACAAAACTAACAATTCTCTCCTATCTTAATTATACTTGGAGTTGTTTAACTATTCTAATAATTTTCCTTCTAAACTTTCTGATTAAAGCCTTGTAATCAATTCTGGCTTGAGATGATCAAAAAAATATGTATACTTATAACATCATTTAAAGAAGTATTTTACTCAAAGGCAAATAAAAATGGAATATGCATGTGCGTTAGTTTTCAGGATTAACGGGATGAAATAAGACAGAATGCTTTATTTAAGCACAAGCACAGTATGTTTTTCTGAGGTCCCTTTCGTTTTCTGCACGTGCTTATTCGGCTTCTTACGGGTTAATCCAGCACTGCTGGTAGATACAAAAATATGTAAATGATATATTTTTGCATTAGAAATAAGTTTTTTAGTGTACTCTAAAGAAATGTAACATTTTTAATTAGTTTAAATTAACATATTCTGAATATAATCAATCACTTTTTTCTTTGGGGCAGTATATAATATATATATATATATATATATATATACACTTACATTTTGAAAAATGACCCAACATTATAAAAAGTCGGTAAAACTAATGTACGTTAGAATAGTATTTTAGAAAAAATATATGTTCTCGAACTACCATTGTTGTCTTTATTATTTTATTTTACTATATCTTTCTAGAAGAGTGGGGGCTAGTGCAAACAATTTTTATATGATTTTGGGAACAACAATGTAGGGGAGAATAGTAGTACTGAGAACAATTTTCAGAAGTTGTCAAACAAAAAAACAAAAGCATTAAACAATTTTTTTAAATGCATGAAGTATTTTTTTTACCAAGAATTTGTACTTCTACGTTTCATTTGGTTGATATATTAAAATATTTGGCTGTGTAATTTTTTACCAATATGTATATCAGTAGTCAGACGGCAAAATATGATGTCTCACTTTTTTAGCGAAACTGCAATAATTACTTAGTTTGAGACATTTTAATGAAATCTATAAGGTGGCAAAGTATAACATCTCTATCTTTAATGTAGGACGAGAAATAAGTAGTTGCACTTAGTAATATCTCCTATTTAGCATAGTTCAGAGAACTTTAAAATTGTTCTCTTGTAAAATTACCGAAAACTGGGACATCCCATTTTTACACCTGACTACATATATATTGCTTAAAACGTTGTTCGTGTTCACACTTGCACCACCACATGGGGCTAGTGTGGGCTATCTAAAATGATGATTCAGACTAAATAATACAGCTTTTCAAAGTGTATGAAACTATAATAACATAAATTTGAACCTCAAATGTCATATTCCTTAGCATTATTAATCTTAATAACGTTTTTTTTTTTAAACTAAAGCAAGAAAGAGAATGAGATTCGAAGGACAAATGAAATCTTTGCAGGAATTTATAGTGATTAGTTTTTGGTGCCAATTACACTACTGGCCAGTAAAATTGCTACACCAAGAAGGCGATATGCTACAGACATGAAATTTAAATGACAGGAAGAAGATGCTGTGATATGCAAATGAATTTCTCAGTATCTATTCACCCAAATTTCTTAGAAATTTAATCAGTTGTTATTTCTAACATAATATATGTGTCCAATAAATATCATTTTCTTATCTGCATTTCTTCCTGGTGCAGCAATTTTAATGGCCAGTAGTGTACTAAACTACTTACGGCTCTTCTTTCATTTCAGAGTATTCTTATCAAAAACATAGAAGAAAGCTTCGTGATCCCATCAATTTACTAATTTCGCATATACAGCTCTGGCGTCGGGTAAACCATAAGCAGTCTACCAGGTATAAACTCTGCTCATAATAAGTTATTGCCAAATTTAACTAAGGCTGAAATAGTGAACTAAATAAATACTCGCTAATCAACTATTTATATTCGAATCAGCAGCTATATTGTCACAGCCTAAATGCTATGTCCGTTGAGCGCCACATGTTCTAATGTCCAAAGTACTTTTAAAAAGTTAGAAACTTTTTAATGTTAAATATTCTGAATTTAGATTTAAAACATATATCATTAAACTGCGTAAACATTCATTCACAAAGAAGTAAAAAAGCTTACTTAGAGCTGAAACATTTAAGTGTGAAAATCAAGGTTAGAAAGAAAAATGTAAATAAAAATTGCTTATGCACATTCTTGCCCAGTCTTTGATTACTGGGTTTTGTTATTTGTTCTCCAGAAGTAAAAATTTTTGTTTTGTTTTTAGATTCCGTGTCTAGGATAATTGAAAAGAAAATTACCATTCGCAGACCCTTTGGAGAAAGTCAGGGGAGGACCCCTAGCGGGCCGCGGACCACTTGTTGGGAACTATTGTTTATAGCAATCAGTGCTTAAAGAAATTGTTGACTTCCTATAGATTGGCTACACTATAGATCTTTGGGTTCATTCAAAAATGATGTCACGCTTCGAAAGGCGAGGAGGGGTCGAGAAATTGTGACAAAGGGAGGGGAAGGAAACAAGAAGTGTAACCGTACACCTTTTGATTTCAATAAAAACATTTAAGATCAAAAATGAAATTTATTTTAAAAGTTTTTTTTATTTTCATCATTTGATTTTAAAGTTTCATTGATCATTTTGTATCGTAAACACCGATACTGATTAAGGTTTAAATTTACTTCTAGGCATTTAAACTTAAGATAAACTGCGTGGGTCGTTTTTTCAAAATTCGAGCAATTAATATACTTTACTGTTCCATACTTTACCTTTTGTGTTCTCATTTTATACAAATTAAGTACACATGTGATCATTATTATTACTATGCTCACAAATGTCATTAAAAATTCAAAAATGAAATTAGAAACGTGATCTAAAAACGCAGCGCTTTGTCTCTGAACTGTAAGTACATATGCTTATGTAATACAGCGTGACATAGTGACAAATTAGGGGTAGAGGGGTATGAAGTGTGACATTTTGTGACAAAGAGGGGTAGGGAGGGGGAGTCAAATATATTGAAAAAAGTATGACATCATTTATGAACGGTCCCTTTATACATATTTGCTGTAATTGGTTCATTAACAGTTTTTATGTAGCGTTTATCAAGCATGAATTATGCTCGATGTTCCAAGAAACAATTATAATTATTCATTTTCTGATTGTATAAAGTTTTTCGGTGCTAAACTAAGTGAATTGTGCTATTGTGATTATTGTGGCCACATCGAAAACTATTTTTGATGAGTTCTTTTATTATTTTCAATTTCAGGACAATTCCTAAAATTGTCCTGAGGTTTTTTTTTCTTTTTAAGTATGACCTGACATTTTAAAAAATCTTGTACCAGCCCTGAGATTAAACAATAAATAAATAAGTAAATAATTGTGTGCGTGAACACGCGAAATAGGTTTTTTTTTTTACTTCTCAAATTCATTTGAAACCATCAGACCTGAGGCGTAGCCAGACCTTAATTTCGGGGGGGGGGGGGGGGGGGAGTACCATTGATAGCAGCTAATTTCATTGTTTTACCAAGCCCTCCTGTATCTACATCACAATTTCTGGGAGCTGAAATTACGAAGACCCCTTCCCCGTTTGCTACATCACTGCATCAGGCTATAACTACACGAGCCTACTTTTTGATCATTTGCTATTATACGTTCCAAACATTTCTCGTTCTTCACAAAACATTTTTTTTTCATTTAAATTTTAAGGATAACTACTGAGCAAGATGCTTCCGGACAGGAATTGAACTCAGCTTGCACGTGCGTTTTGCAAGATTTTTAAACGCTTTACGCATACCTGCCAACCTACTGACTGAGATAAGAAATTCAGCACTTTTTTTCCAAAATTTCAGAATTCATAAAGAACGGAGAATGGTTTCTGATCTGCTCGAAGGAAAAAATCATCATTTAACGAATGTACACACATATAAGAAAAATAATCTCTCTTCTAAATAATACAGTCGCAATCATTAATGTATAAATAATCACTCAGTCATTATTCCTAGAGTCCAAATAAGACAATCATTATCATTAAAGCCTACATGATCCAACCATTGAAATACAGTATCCAAACAAAGCATGGGGAAAAATGCTGAAATTCAGTGAAAACTGATTTAGTGTATGGAAAAATTAGAATTTCACTAAAAATTACCAAAATCTTGATAAAGGGGAAAATCGTGAAAATTGACTAGTTTTAGTAAAAATTATGAAAAAATTCGTGAAAGTTGGCAAACGTGACTGTATAATGGATGGAAGCCTGTTTAACTCTTAAGAATATTTGTATTGCTTTCAAAGTAATCAATAAAAATATAAAGATAAGCTAAAATCGTTGCGTGTCGACTCCCATTGTTAACTTAAATTTTATCCTAGTAAAAAATTCACAAATATGTATAATATCTATATGAATTTGAGAAGCGTAACTTCTTCCACGATTATTTGAGATACACACCAATTATTTATTAACATTACATTTTAATTTTTTGAAGTGTTTCTGTGTGTGTAATACAGAGTATACACAGGCACAGGCACTCACGTGATACTCTAATGATAAAGTGCAGACAAAATGCATGATAATAACGACAGGGTTCGTACGGTCCTTAAAGGTCCTTAGAAAGTCCTTAATGTTCATTTTCATTTTTAAGGCCTTAAAAAGTCCTTAAATAGTGCTTATTTTTTAATTCCAGGTGCTTATTTTTTTTTTTTGTTAAACTAAGAAGGTACCCATGCGCTTTATTTGTTTTGCTATGTTTTGTATTCTTCACAAGAATCAAACTTCTTTCATTTCAACTACTTAATCAAACCTCAAATTTGGTTTGCTCGGGTCCGGTACTATCGCGGCTTTCGGACAGACCCAAAACGGCGGATTGACAGGACCAAAAATAGCGGACTTACATAAACATCATCGCATTTTTACTACAAATTTCAGTGCTTTCTCAACTGGTAAATAAATAATTAACTCTTGCTTTTTTAATTTTTTTGAAACGTTATAAGTAACTTGATGTGTTATATATTTTGACAAAAAGAAAAGGTTCATTTATTTTGATAAAATGCTTCAAACTACAACACCCAATTCAGTTAAAATGAACTTGTACCCACCCACATGGCAGCTCCCAATTTGCTATTTCCTGCAATTGTATGAAAAAGAAAATCGAGCTACATCTAAAAAAAAATTAAAATATTAGTAAGAGAAGTTGAATCAAAACAAGCATTTGTACAAAATGCTATGGTGCCCAGTAACTGGGCACCATTAAAGACCACAGAAAAATAAATCACACAAGTTCCCTCATTTTGCTTTTAAAAGAGAAAAGAAAAAGGAATAAAATTTGAAAAACGGACTTTTAAGGACTCAAGGGGAAAATTTTTTATGAATAAACAAAAATCGGGAATTTTCGAAAAAGAGCCAAATTTCGGGATTTCAAATTTGGGATTCGATACTATTTATTAAATTTAGTTTCGAAGTAAATAAATATTTTTTGCATGAAAACTGTTACTAAATCATCTACATTCTAAACAATTATCAACAAAGCAAGTGGGAGCAGCTCTTAACAAGTAATCAGTAAATAAATATTGCTTTTGAAACTTTTTTTTTAAATTTAAGGGGCGGAGGTTAATACTTCAAAGATGCATATTGTTGACATCTAGCTCAATAAGAGATACATTTAACTAATATGTGGGCCAAAAAAAAACTTTCAGCTTTTTTTGCGTTTGACCAATCGCATGTATGATTATCGCTTCTTTATATTGTTAAAGGTAAAAGAATGATTTATTTTTATTATCATTTTTCTTACATCTTGCACTATAATAAGCGGCGAGCTCCCGATCGCTTTTTAACTGATATTTCGCTAAACAGTTTGTTCTCCCATTGATTTTTTTAAAATCAAATAAAAAATATATATCTAAAAAATTAATTTGTTTTAAAGAAATGTTTTAATATTTAGGAAATTTTTATCAAGCAATTTGGCTTCGCGATCGTTTGCTGTGGGATTTTGTTATGTGGGAGATGATGGATATTTGCTGTGTTAATCAAAATTTGTATCTCGTGAAATTTCTTAATTTGCAGTAAATTGAAGGAATCGACCTCTTCTTAAACCTATATACCGTAGTTGCCAAATGCTTCGTTTTCCCCTAGTTTTTCTGTTTTTTTTTTTTTGTGAACTTCGAAAATTCGATTTTTTGCAAAAAGATCCGATTTTTCAAGCTGATGTACAAGTATTTTTAGCTAAAGGGATTCTATTACAAAACAAGAAAATTTTTGGACAAACTTTTTAAAAAGACATGTATTAATTTACATGAATTTTCATAACTTATAACGCGAAAAGGTAAAAAGCCTATTTTTCGGAAACTTGCTAACATCTAGCACGTGCTTCGCCGAAAATTGCACGCAGCTTTTGAGACTTCTATCTTTTTGCATCCTGTAAATATATCAATTATTTAAAAAGTTGACAGTTGTTTTAGTATTTGAAGCCTGTCTGCTTGTTTTATTTTTTATTTAAAAATATTGTTCAATTTTTTGAAACTTTATTTTAGTTAAATTTTGGTAGTTACTATTTGAGGGTAATGTACAAAGTTTTAAGCGAATAAGCTCCATTTTTTTTATTTGTATGTTGTTTCCAAAATGAAATATTTTTCTCAAGTTGAAAAAGTTTTTTCAGAATTTTTGTAAGCTCTTCTAAATAATTTTTAAAAATTATTTATGTCGGAGATAAAAATTTAAGTAAGCCTAAATTGAGATGCTGGCAACATAAGTTATGTAAAATGAAAAAAAAATCTAAATTAAACACAAATTCTCAAGACAAAGGGCAGCGTTTTCTTTAACAATTTTTTTTATTTAAATTGTTTTTCATTTAACTTGTATTTTATAGCATAAACCATTTTTGATAATTTTTCACATGCTTATATATAATTAATACTTGTGCTGTGTGCTTCTTATTACAAGTTCCAATAATTATTTAACTCCCTGACTGTATTGGACATTAGAAAAGCAACAAGATAAAGAGAGCTCCATAAAAGTGTTTGTGTTGTGTTCCTAATAAAAATGCAATGTTAAATCAATTTCCTCTTTCAATAATGCTTCCTTTTGAAATAAACATAACAGTTTGTATATTGCAAAAAAATTTGTGAGGTCCTTAAAACTTTTTGTAGGTCCTTAAAAAGTCCTTAGAAAGTCCTTATTTTTTATTTTGCCAAAAGCGTACGAACCCTGAACGATTTTGAGTTCCATAAATAGATTAAAATTTGTTGTACTAAAGTTCTAAAGGGTAACATACTAGCGAGCGTTTTCCCGTGCAGGTGCAATAGGCAGGATTTTAAGGCCATTTGACTTTCACGTAACAACTGAAGTATTACGACCAGTTCGTTTCTGAAGGGCCTGAAAGTTTCTCTGCATCGCCCAGTGCCCGATTACTGCAAGGGCTTGTAGGGCATGTACACATCAGGGCCTTGGAAAGAGGCCCCCTGATGAGGTTTCTGTTATTTATAATAAAACACTACAGTCAAAACAGGTGTTCTACCGCGGGAGGGGGGGGGGGGGGTACTTTTTGTGAGCCACAGCTACATGCTACATTAGGTAAGTACTATGTTTTTTAAGTACTACTTCATGGTAGATCATCACATATTTCGCCAGATGTAAATGTACATAAAATGTTCATAATTTACTTTTCTAATATTGTCAACTTTTTTTTTTTTTTTTGACGGGATAAGTATAAGCATGCGCATGGGGTTGGCCAATGGTAGCGTGGTACCCCCATTACACATTTGCTCATCTAAACGAACGCTAATGCGAAACTGGCAAACCTTTTTGCGGTTTAGAACGTGAATTCTATACCTCAAATGCATTAGAAATAGTAATTCTTTTGTTTTAACTTTTATGGATGTGCACCTGAGATCAAGGCCCCCACACCGTCAAAAATTTGGTAAGGCTCGAGGGAACAGATGGTGCTGTATTTTCTACTTTCAGCACTAAAATTAATCAGTCCATACACAACTTTTTTCCCCAGATTCTTTTGGCCATTTGCAATATTTTGTCTCGATTATCTGGGTTTTTAAATGATACAATAATGCCTCTAAACCATCGTTATACATTCGTAATTTACCTAATCCAATATTTGTCATTAGCACATTCCATAAATTCCCCTATTTGGAAATCTTTTATTGAATATTGTGATTTTGTAAGAGTAAGTGCAGTGGCGTAACTATACTATCTGAGGCCCATGGCAAATTTATTGGATGGGGGCCCCAGAAAAAAAACATCACGCTGTAATTTAATTTTAATACATAACTGAAGTAGTTACCTAAGAATATCACTAATATTGTGTGCATTTTAGTTTTAAAAATCCAATAAATTTAATTTTCAAACGCATAGGTATTACATATTTATAATAAAATAACACTTTAATATTAACAAGATATTTATTAATAAAAGTATTTTCTCTGAGCTTTATGTTCAACAAAAGTACCAGTAGCTTCATCAAAGTTTATAGGTCGGGCCATAGAATTTTCAACAGACGGAATACCCAATTTACTTAGCCTGCCATGTCCCATAGAATTCCTCAAATAGGTTATTATCAGTTTTAGTTTCGAAAATGATCTTTCAGCAGTCACTTCTTTCTGTAGTCACAGGAACTGTAACAAATAACATTAATGCAGTACATACTTCAGGAAAGCTGCATGACATAAAATGATTCTTTAATATTAGTAAATCAGCAAGTTTTCTAATACACGAAGACTTTTTTATTTTATCTCTGAAGGTGGACCGAAAACTGAGAATTTCCCAGGCAAATGATTCAAATGAACCAATGGAGAATGGATGCATTCTAAAACTGATCATTTTCTTATGAATGCGTTTAATTCGTAATAATTTATTTCAATTTGTGTATGGTATTTAGTTGTGTTTAACTTTAATTAATTTAAATACTTTTATATAATTTATAATTTTTAGTAAATTTTGTTAAAAATGTTAGGTTACATCTGCGCTCGCTACTTCTCAGGCCGGGCGCCCCATCGGGCTGAAGGCCCTTGGCGTTTTTCCAGCTCTGCCACCCTATAGTTACGCCACTAAGTGTACTTTTAACTGCTTTCACTTGAATGTTTGATCATTTTTTTCCGCATAGTTATTAACATTCCTGGCTAGCCAATAATATTTTCTGATTGCATTCCTGCAGTATATTCTACTTTCTCCGTAACATGAGATTTGATGTATCGTGTATGAGTTTTAAGACTAGTAATAGGAATGAGCAGAATGACATGCATTCAACCATGATAGTTACACTTAGCGCATGGAACTATTTAAATGTTACGTAGGTTAAGTATAATTCAGCTTCAGTAATTGAGTAATGAGGTAGTATATTTCTTAATAAAAATTGATTACATCACAAAAGATTAAATGATTAAATAATAAAATAATTTTTATTAAAAAAAAAAAACGACTTCAAACTATAAATTGCGCTAAAAAGTGAAAAAGAAATTAATTTTTTAAACAACATCGATGTGACTTTTAAACATACTTTTAGGAGTCGGTGCAAAATTAGGATAGGGATCATTCAAAAGTAAAGTCACGATTCGATGGGGGAAGGGGTCGTGAAACTGCAACAAAGTGTGACAAGAGGAGGGGAGGGCATAACAAGAAGTGTGACATCGTGCATTACGCAACATAGCGTGACGCGTGACAAAGGGGGGAGGCGGCAGGGGGATCTAAATTAAAAA
Source organism: Octonoba sinensis (assembly GCA_038502835.1). Classification (NCBI taxonomy): domain Eukaryota; kingdom Metazoa; phylum Arthropoda; class Arachnida; order Araneae; family Uloboridae; genus Octonoba; species Octonoba sinensis. The sequence continues at coordinate 57,875,344 of CM076602.1, forward strand.
AGAAAACTTAAGATTTAAAAAGTTCTCAGCAGTGCCATATTATGTCACTCAGAAAATTACATTATTTCTCCCCCACCCCCCCCCCCCCGAAAAAAAGAATTTCACAAATTTCAGGTGAAATAAGAAACTGCCCCCCAATACAGAATTCATTTATATATATATATTCATTATATTAAGTTAGATTATCAGCATATTACTTTCAATAACTGCAATTTGTTACTTTATTGTACATTTTTGATCAGTGTTTTTTAGTTAATACTATAATTAAACAGGCTCTATAAGCAATGCATCTGTTAAATAAAACTTATTTGTTTTCCTTATGTAGTGCAAAGCTTCTCTTCTCATTTTTGTTAGCTATCTTTGTTAGAAGTATATAATTTTGTCAAGTCGTATTTTTTCTCTTAATTATGCAAGTAATAATGTATATGTACCTAAACATGTGCTTATTTTTTTCTGAAAATGTGCTTACAAAGTGCTTATAAGTGCTTACTTTTTGAACTAAAATGTGGCTACTCACCCTGGGAGGGGGGTCCGCTGAAGTGTGACATATTGCGACAAAGGGGGGGAAGGGGGTCAAGTATTTATGAAAAAAGCTCGACGTCATTTATGAACGGCCCCGATAGATAAAATCTTTTGTAATCATGAATCAATTACAAATATATATATATATATATATTCCCAGAATTAGCAACAGTTCCAATATGAAGTAGCAAATGGTGTAATGGTAATTAGACTCATAATTTTGGACAGACTTCTAAAACTATTTAAAAGTCACATCGATGTTGTTTAAAAAAATAATTTTTTTTTCGACTTTTTAGCGCAATTTATAATTTGAAGTCGGTTCTATTTTTTTATAAAAATTATTTTATTTTATTTCATTTAGTGTAAATACATTTTTTATATAAATACTCTATTTTTTAAAAAAATCCACATCGAAGGGCTAACCTTCTTTAAAAAAATGGCCCTAAAATCTAATCATTTTTATGAAAAATTCCATTTTGAAGTCGATTTTAGCAAACAAACTGATTGGATTTAATTTTTGCCGCAGAGAAGCTTTCAGTCAAACTCTTGCGCTAATTGTTTTTAATATTATAGCACAATGGCAAAAACTTTTTTGAACAATGACTTTTACATTTATTAATAGTTTCCCCAACAAAGAAAAATCAAGCAAAGCCTTTCCAATTAAAATAAAAAATACTTATTTTTCACCCGCAACGTTTTTTCTAAAAAACAAATATAGTCAGATTGATGTACGATATTTGAGTTAGATGTCATTAAAGAAAACCTCTGTCAATTAAAGAAAAAATCGTCGAAATCGGTTCATTTAGTCAAAAGTTATGGATGAAAAAACAAAAACATACTACATTTCTGCCCATTACTTTTGTTCTATGAATCGAATATGGTGAAACGAAAAAACTGGACCTATGGGAAACCACCCTCGATCAAATAAAAAAAAAAACATGAAAATCGGTTCATCCGGTGCGAAGTTATGAGTGGAAAACCAAACAAAAAAAAAAAAAAAACATACATACAGTATGAATGTATAACCTCCTTCATTTGTGAAGTCGTTTAATTAAGCTTCTGGTTTTATGGAAAACGCACAAAACGAGGCATTTGAAAAACGTATAAAATCTTTTGGGAAAAAATACACTATTTGATTGATATCAACTTATTAAGCACTTAAAGGACCTCAAATGAGCAAATTTTCTGATTAAAAAAAAAATTTCGTTTTTGAGCAATCACTTTAAAAATTGTAATTTTTGAGTTTTTCTCAAATTTTGAACTTTAATATTTAAGTTGGTATACATCTCAGGCTTACAATAAAATTTGGTTTAATACTTCCATAAGAGCACTTTAGACTGCCTTCTCCATTTTGTTAAAAAAAAAAAAATAATAATAAAAATTCCATACGAAAAAAAAATCATAAAACGGTAAAAATACATTTTTTCCACCCTAGAAACATTTTTTTTCCATAGCAATAAAGTCAACTAGATTTTCAAAGAATTTGTCTAAATAAAATACATTTCCTTAGTTATTTATAGAAAAAAGAATTATTCGAATCAGTTTAATACTTTTGAAAGAGTAAACAGTTAAGAGAGTGTTTTGTGTATTTTCTATAAATGGCCAATTTTGAGCTGAATTTTAAGTCTCTAACTGAAGAATAAAAATTTTCTTGCAAAATAATTTTGGGATATTTTATATGTAACTAAGGGACCAAGCATGCTTGAAAGTTAAACACTGGGGGTTCCGCGTCAGGCCGACCACTTGCCCGGAACTTCTGCTTCTGCACCCCAGGGCCTAGAAAACTGGGATGGTCACAATAGGCCATGACCCCCAAAAGGGCTGGCGCGCCACTGAGTTTTTTTTAAATAGTTTAGTTGTAACTACTGTAATGAAAAAAAAATATTCTGTGAGGGTCATATGACATGTTCCGACTTGCTTGCCTGATTTGAAGTGGAATGGCTCAGTAAACACTTTGCGCTTTACAGCTCGTTCAGGGGTTGACGCGCTCTTGACCCGTAAAAAGCTAACCAACAAAAATTGCATTGTAATGTCCTTTTTAGAAATTAGATATAAACACAAACAATGCAATCAGAAATAATTATTTTTTAAGGAACAAAGTTAAGTGAAATATTTTCAAAACGTATTTTGAGCACTAACAAATACTGCGTATGCTTTTAAAGAACATAATTTATTTTTTCTCATTTTTTAAAATTCAGTTTTTTAAATATACATATCACTCTTATACACATACTTACATTTAAAAATAAGAAAAGAACTTTTGTTTACAAGTAATTAGTCAGATAATTTATGTCGACAAATACCGAATTGAATGTTAAATAATTAGCACCAGTTCCCAGGGGTCCATGTGTGTATCAAATTTCGTTCGATTCTATGCATTACTTTTTGAGTTACAGTAGCCACACACACACAAAAGAAAGAAAGAAAAAAAGACCTCATCCAGATACAATCATTTTCTAAAACTGGTCAAAATGGGCTCGGTATACCACCACAAAACGTGTAAATCCGACGAAATTCGGAAATTTGTACGAATCCAATACTTTTTTCTATATATTAGAGTAAAAAGAAAAACCAGAATAAAATAAACAATCCTTTTTTTCTTTTTTAAATTTTTATTATGATGATTTTTTTTAGATTAGTTACTGGGGCAATAATCTAGACGTGAAAAATACGTTTAACATTAACAATAGTGAAGTAAACAGTTCTGATTTGGGCGAAAAACAAAATAAACTCCTGGTGCGCTACTGTTTTGTACAGCGGTGTTTTTATCCAATTATTTTGAACTAGCTGACATGCCCGGCGTTGCGCGGGATAATATTGCATCATTCGCAGGCTAAGTGACGCATGTCTAAAATTCTGTTGTAAATATGTAAGGAAAAATTTTCTTAAAAAATCCAAGAGTAGGAGGGGGTCAACAGGCCTTAAAAACCTTATTTAAACAGTAAAAATCATTAAAAAACCCGATTGCATTAAAACGAACAGCCTAGAAAAATTCCTTTTAGAGCAAAAATAATAGTCCATAAAAATCCACTTTAAAATGCCAACAACGGTTCATAAAATTGCCATTAAAGTAATTGCAACAGTAACTAAAATGTGCACATGCAGCGTGATAATTGTAAGAGTCCATAGAAATCGTAATTAAAATATCTACCACAATACATCTAAAAATTCACATCAAAATTAGAGCTGTATTCTGTTTTAAAATGCCCATCAGATGAAGAACAATTGTCCCTGAATATTTCTGCTACAATAAAGAAAAATTAAATCCCCCTATTTCAATAAAGACAACTATTCCTATTAGTCTCAAAAAATCTCCATTAGAATAAAGACGTCAGTGACTAAAAATACCCATTACAATACTGACCTTCAAGAGCTACTGTTCCTAAAATTACCAACAGTCCATCTTAAATTCCCGATCAAAATACGGACAGCTCCTATAAATACCACTTGCAAAACCGTCAAAGGATTCCCTGAATTCAATTAAATCGCCCTTTCATAAAATTCGAATAAAAACAGAAGGAAAGGAAAGCATTATTTCCAAAGGCAAATGCACATTTAAGTTAGAAAATGTTTAGTACTGAACCAATCCTGACTCGTGAAATTTAAGTTGATAGAAAGAAGTAACTAAATTCTGTCCAAATAGTGCCAAATGGACAGTAAACAAAATTAAGTAATTGTTTTATAAAATAAACCACTTGAGTAAAATATGGAAGGAAAAATCAACCTCCAGATAAAGTAATTGAAAGCCGTCTGCAGTTTATAATCCACAAAATATGCATAAAAATGAAATGAATTTTTAGAATTTGTTTTGCTGATAAAACGGAGACTCTACCATAAGAAATAATATGTTTCATGAAATTGATGAACAGGTACCATAATACTAAATCGGCAAAAAACAACGAAGAATCAACCTCAAGAAGTAATTAAAAATCGTCTGCAGTATGCTCAAATATGAAATGAATTTTTAGAATCTGTTTCACTCATAAAACGGCATGAATAAAGATAAAACATCATTTTTTCAATCTTACGTTAACAAAACTCATCTAGTTGGCGACAAAAGTACTATTTATTTTGGCGAAAACATGCAATTTGAGCAGATAAATTCAGAGTTAAGCCTTGCTTTAAAGTTCGAAAACTAATTTAAATAAATATTGCGCATGTTCTATTCGTTCTACGAACTTCTGAAAGAGATCATCTTGTGCTGTTTTTTACGGGCATCAGTATGCTGCAAAAATAGAAAAGGTGTGATGTTGCTTTGATGAGATATTCTTAAAATTAACAGTTTTGCTTAAATTGGAATAAAAAAAGAACAAATTCGAATTTTAGGAAAAACGCTTCGAGGTGCACGAGGACCTGGCCCAAGGTACCTGTAAACAAAATTTCGTATTTCTGGAACGTTCCATCTCGCCAGGAGGCGATCGACAGACAGACACACACACACACACACACAAACTTTTGGTTTTATTTATATAGATTACTGACAAATACATTACTATATGCAAGAAAAAAAATAATAAAAACTGGTTGTTTGCAAGAAAGCAAACAGTATTTTTAAAATTAGTTTAGTAAGATTCAAAAATATATAAACCTTAATTAAAATCCTCAGCTCTTCTGAAAATTTAATGTTATTGTTTAAGCTTGCGGTGTACATAATCGTCTTTTTCCATCTCTTTTTGTGTTGTTATAAATTTATGTACGGCATTTTGTTCATATTAAACAACTTGATGTGAAATTTTTCGAAGTGAATATTATATCTCATTGAATCAGTTATTGCTTTTGTGTAGCGTGAAATCGTATGAAGTATAACCCAAATTTCCTTTAATTAGAGATCGCAATAAAAGAATTTCACTAATTATTACAATTTTTTTATATTATTACAAAATATGTAAAACTGCAAACTTTGAATCATAAATACGTTTAGTAACAGCAAATGAAAAGAACTAAATGCTCGATGTTTGAACAAGAAATATTTTCAAAAAGAAAAAAAAACGACTCTCGGGAAAACCAGCGAACAAAATAATCCCGAACAGCGGAAAATGTTCCCTAAAACTTGAAAAGAATAACACTGTTTTGATAACAGAACGAATCCTAATTGACGGTCGCTTGCGATTGGCTACGAAAAACCTAAACTTTCTCAGCGGCATCACCCATTCATCCAATCAGGAACGCCTTCTCGACGGATGATTACAATACGTCTTGGTGGACTGTATAAGCTTTATCCAAAATCCATGGGGCGTGTGTCTATAGCAGGGAGTCTAAAAGGAAGGAGCCTCAACTAAGCGGGGAACGGGCCGAAAACATGGCGCGATTTTTCCACCGCCGTCAGATGGCGCTAGAGTAAAATGTCTTGCCGTTTGATCAAGCAGGGAAAGAGAAATTTCGTTTGAGCCCGAGTATTCGGAGAAAGGTAGCGGAAAATCAGTTCGTTTTGGCGGCAGCGGCCAGGCGGTTCGGGCGTTCGGGCACGCGTTAGTCTCTCGTTGTTCCAACAATTGAAATTATTATTTGCAATATTTTATTGCATTTTATTATAAGTTAAACATATAATCAGAAGGTTATTTTAGTATCTTATTTAATGCATTTTTTGCTTTCGTAAAAAATCACTGTAATTAGCTAGTGACTAGATAATTTAGGATTAAAAGAGGGGTAGCAGACGGTCAGCTGGTATTCGTGCCATAATGAATGCGAGGAAAATGTCGGGGCCAGGGGGCACTCCCTCCACCCCGACCCTCTTAAATGGAGGGAAGTAAAAACACATTGTACGTTGCATTAAAACAACACAAAATACATGTACATACGTAGGAATACATTAAATTATTTTCCAAGTGAGGGGGGAGGTGCAATTGATCCCCCTAACACAACGGGTCTGTTGGGCACCCGATTTTTGAACTCCGCACGTCGTTTCTTTTATCTAACGCTTACTGTACTTCATTATTTATACTCTTAATAATCTGGAATCAGTTAGTTCATAAACTTCAGGAATGTAAATGTTTTTGAGCGGCTTCCAACACACCACACACACACACACATGCTTTTTTATATATAAATATATTGAGGCGATGCCCCCTCCCCTCCCCAGAGTAATGGCGCCCGCACCTATGAGCGATGACCTTTTTCAAAATTCTGCTAAGGGGCCGTCCATAAATGATGTCACGCTTTTTTCCCATATATTTGACCCCCTCCCCCCCTTTGTCCCATATGCTACGCTATGTTGCATAAGCATGATATCCCACTTATTTTTCCTCCCGTCCCCTTGTCCCGATTTCACGACCCCCTCCCCCCCCCCGAAGCGTGACATCATTTGGAATGATCCCTAAACTCCTAGAAAAGGACCCCATAAAAACCCAATCTAAAAACATATATATATATATATATATATATATATACATATCAGTGGCTTCACTACGCGGGGGACCCTTTCGTTGAATGTTGAAGGTGGCACCTAATGCTATTTCAACGCATTATAACTGCAAATAAATGTAGTGAACTAAAATTTGCACAAATAAATAAAATTGAATTTCTTAAGATTCTTTTTTGCACGATTGAAAATATATAAACTATAAGTTTATACAACACAACAAATGTGGAGTTTTTTTTTTTGCGTGTAAAGGGGGTGTGTCCCACAAATTACAAATTACCTCCCCGGCAGGTGGCATTCATGATAGGGACGCCACTGTATATATATATAACACACACACGTATATATATATATATATACAACGCTCATCGAGGGAATGATCACCCTATATATATACATATAGGGGATGGGATCATTCATAAAGGATGTCACGCTTCTTCGAGGGGGGAGGGGGGTTTGTGAAACTGTGCCAAAGTGTGACAAGGGCAGGACTTTTCATCTGGTTATAATCAACCCCCTTATCACCTTGGGGGGGGGGGGGGGGTTACAGCAAAAGGTGGCTTCAATCCCCGTACAACACACACACAAACAGAGATCCTTTCAATCACTCCAGATGGTTTTCTTTCCTTCTTGATGTCCTTTTTACCCAAAGGCAGCAATTTTGGTATACAATCGCACAAGTAATAAGTTTCGTGGAAAATATTCTCTACTATGATGGAGTTTTGTTTTCTGATAACTCGGCGCTGGGGTCTGAAAATAAAGGACCCCTAGCCAACAATTGTCCTAATGGATTAAACCCTCAAGCCAGGAAGTGATGCTCATCAAGAAACTTAAAGAGCAATTTGTATTTATTTATGACTTCCTGTCCAAACACCCATTTTGGTAAAATCTTTTTTGTAGATGAGCCGATTGGAAAACTGATGAACTGTATTTGCATTGCATTCTCATTTACAGATGTTCTCTCATCTCTTATATTTTAAATGTTTTTTTTTTCTTATTATGGTCCATCACTGATTGCCTTACGACTCTGGAAATCATTCGTTCAACGTTTCCAATCTCACTGCTACGGTTTAATGCTGCACTTTAATTTACAATCAAGTATTATTTATATTTAAGCTAAATTTTTAGTTATTTTCGATACATAATAATGTTTGCACTGCAGCGATGGACACGTTCGTCATCCAAAAAGAAAAGAAAATTCAATTCAGACGCTTCCACTTCTGAGGTATGTTTTGCTACAAATTTAACAAAATTTTTACAAATTTACTGTGGGGATGATCATATTTGTTGGGGAATTTGGATTTTTTTCCCCTAAAATTCCACTATTTCCCAGTTTTAATATTATGAATGCCTGGACATAGAAGATTGCTTAGCGCTGAATATTGAATATTCTATTGCATTTGAATTAAAAAATAAACTAATAGATCTAGTAATGAATGTTTAATGTTTTTGTGAATCAAGGCCGTATCCAGAAGGGAAGGGGGACCCACGGGCCGCCCCCCCCCCCAGAAATCTTTTGCAATGTATCATATATTCCTCCCTGAAACTTTGCTTAACATAAGTGTGTCGAAGTCTGGGCCCCCCCGAAAACAATTCTGGATACTGCCTTGGCTCCGGAGCAGGGGGAGCGAGTTAAGAATTAGGAAGGGCAGTGCATGCTTCAAAATCACACCCTTTATATATACATATATATAGATATATATGACTAGAAATGATGTTAATAGGAATTTTTTTACATATAATATGATAGCTTTTTGATGTATATATAGTAGATGTATGCTTGGATCTTTGGTGAAGTTAGAGGAGTGGGTATTTGGGGCTTCTGCAACTTAAATGTTTGTAACTGGTCTTACATCTATAATGCTTAGGCTAACTCTGGAGGCAAGGCTTCGAGGGCTCTCCCCAGGAAACTTTTTGAAATCTTCCTAGCAATGCAATTTCGGGATACTTTGGTGATGTTAGAGGAAACAGAAAGGAGTTTGGTTACTCTCCCCCCCCCCCCATTTTTTTCCAAAATAAAGTCTTATGTCTTTTAAGTTACTTTTGGTGTCGCTCGTGATAGTGTTCAATGTCCTTTCCTGAAAGTGTTTCTGAAAGTAAAGTGCCTTAAACGCGTAATTTTTCTTTTCTTTCTTTTTTTAAAACTTGTGATCTGAAGGTTTTTTGTCAGGGGGAGGGGGAGGAATTGACTTGCTCCGAGGGGGTAGCTCCCCCTCCCCCCCCCCCGGGAGATGCCTGAAATAAACACGGAGTATGTTTTTAGAGACAAGTATTTATGACTAATAAATTTTCAACTCTTTTACACTTTTTATTGGTGTTTGGTCTGTACATTTTTAGTGTGACCCCCCCCCTTTCACCAACCCTAGTTACGCCTATGAGGGCAGGGGAGGGGGTAACAAAAAGTGTGACATCATGCTTATGCAACACAGCGGTATTTGTGACAAAGGGGGGTAGGGAGGGTCCTTTGAGGTGCGACACTTTGTGCCAAAGGGAGCAGGGGGCCAAATATATGGGAAAAAAGCGTGACATCATTTTTGAACGATCCCTAGGGTGATCGTTCAACATTCCACTGTGAGCGATGGTGAGTACCCAGAAATTTTTTTCGGGGGAAGGGGCACCTGACTTCGACACACTTATATATGTCAAAGCAAGTTTCAGAGAAGTTAAGAATATATGCTAAATTGAAAAAAAATTCGGGATTTCGTAGGCGGGCGGGCCCGAGGGCCCTGTCTGGATACGGCCTTCGCGGTGCACTCCCCCCAAACGATGACCCCTCTCAAAATTCGGCTCACCTTCACCCTTCGTAAACAACTCCTTAAAATTTTCTATGGAGCAATCGGCAACATGTCCCCCTCCTTCCTTTCGTGTGCGCCCTTGATATATACTATATTTATGTATATACCATTTCCGCTCCAAGAGGATGGTGCATCCCCCAAAACGATGTTCCCTTCAAAATTCTACAAAGCCAAAACGACCCCTATAAAAATTTTAATGGAGCAATCTGTGCCATGACCCCAAAGGGCACCCCTAATAAATATATACTTACCCCCCAATTGTTCACCCCTGAAAAAAAGAAGCCTCCCCCATCCCTTAAAAGAAGCAAAGACACCTAAAACAATCCCCTTAAAAACTTCAATGGCGTGCGGTTTGCACAATACCCACCACCACTGGAGCTCGCATCCTTTTTTTGTGTGGGGGGGGGGGGGACCTGACTTTGATACGCCTTGGAGAGGGAGGGTCCACAGCTTTTGGGGAGGCGTGCGTTATCACATTTAATGGACGTGTTTTTTACTTAACTTTACATTAAAGTTGAAACCTTTTTTAGTTAAATTAAAGTTACAATTAGCTTTGCAAGGATGTCTAAACGCCTACTTTAGTTTCGGAAAAACCGCCCCCCCCCCTCCCCCCGAGAATTTCAAGCAATATCGGGAAGTTTCAAATTTCTAAAAACTGTGATCGGTTTTTTTTTTTTTTTTTTTTTTTGAAATAGTAATTTTAACACATCAAAAATAAATACATTTTTATGAAATATTCATTATAATAGAATTATTTTCCCGAACATTACTGTTAAGGCATTTTAAAACAGACAACATATTTATTTCGTAATGTTGGTACCTGTAAAAAATGTTTCTGTTGAGAATGAAAAAAAGGAAGTTGTTAATATTTTTTATTTACATAGGGATCATTCATAAATGATGTCACGCTTCGAGGGGGGGAGGGGGTTTCGTGAAATTGTGACAAAGTGTGACAAGGGGAGGGGAGGGGGTAACAAGAATTGTAACATCATGCAACATAGCGTGACGCATGACAAAAGGGGGGGGAGGGGTCCGCTGAAGTGTGACATATTGTGACAAAGGGGGGTAGGGGGTCAAATGGGAAAAAAGCGTGACGTCATTTATGAACGGCCATATTGTAAAACTTGATAGTTGTTTAAGTCATCAATAAAAAACAAAATAACACATAAAAATATTTAAAACCTGCCTTTAAAAAAAATTGTTGAAATGTGTAATAGTGCTTTAAACAGTGTTTCTTGTCAAAAAATTACCCCTTCAACTGTGTCGTTAAAATTGTAATAAAATGCTATGAATAAAACAGATATATTATTGCTTATAATAATTTAAATCAACGAGTAAAGAAAAAAAAAATATTTTGAAGGTTAATCTTATTTTCTGGAAAGCAACCAAATCAAATAAATTTTTAGAATCAATAATACTGCAATAAAAAAGCCTATTGAATTTACTAGTTAATTTTCTCAATTATAGATTTGATATAAAATGTTATGTTTGACGTTTGGTCATGTATCTAAAATAAAAATAATATAGCGTTACAATGTTATATGTTCTGTAATAATATTTTAAGACTGAAAACATCTCAAAATTCCCAAATTTCCCAGTTTCTTCCCGAAAATTTACGGGCTTTTTGCATCTCTAGTTACAATCATAGCAAACCGAAACCATCCGTAGCAAAACGAAACCATCAGTCGCAAACCGAAACCATCGGAACCCCTAAAAAATAAAATGAACCAAATATAATAAAAAGAAATCACAAACACATTCTGAATCTAAAAGTAGTCCATGATCCTATAACCAGCTTCTCAAAAAATGACTATATCGATTTAAATACTCTTAAAAAAACCCTTTTAAATAATTTTATTTGTAACATAAATTATGTTGCGAATCACCCTCATGGCAAGACATTTTACATGCGCGCCATCTAGCGCCAGTGAAATCATCCGGACAAACTTTTACTATGGAGATTCGTCTCCTTCTTTTTACTCCGTGGTCTATAGGCAAAATCGTTTTGTTTAGATCATGAAGTTGCCAATCATTTCCTTTAAATGTAGCTTCATTAAAGAAAATGCAAAAATATTCCGTTGCGCGTATCGTGTTCTACATATTTAATAAATATTATCCCAGAATAATACGTTTTACTTATAAAGAAAAAAAATAAAGAAATACTATAAAATTTTCTTTTTAAAATTTCAATAAAAGTTCAACGGGATGCAATTGGTAAAAAAATCCTTAAAAGATTTTTCGTAATTTATAATACATTTGAGTTTAAATGAATTATTATTACACAAAAAATTAGTGGTTATAGAAGTTGCAAAAATTGAAAAATAACAATATTGCATCAGTTTTTGCTTGACGAGCCACCAGTTTAGTTTCATTGCCATTTTGGCGCTTTAGGAAAATTGCAACCGCCGGCGCGAATTAACTGAATACAAAGTGAATTGAAATTTCTTGATTTAAAATGACTCTTTTATATTCTTAAATTCAGTATCTGGAGGTACTGAAAACGTAATTCTTTTTTTTTCCTGACACATTTTTAACCATTGAATACAGGAAACATGCCAATGTGATAGTAATTTGTCTGCAATTTTCTGCAAACTTGTTTGAAATTTATGTCTGTTGACTGTCGGATTTTTTATACGTGACAAATGGATGTAAACGCCACTGCATTATAATTGTTCCAACAATTTCAAAACTTTCGGTATAAAAACAGATTTTATTTCTACATAGGGTGCTATTTTGATTTAAAGCTTATTATGAATAGCTTGGGTTAATCCGTGAAATAAATATTTGTATGGCCATCAATGAAAGTGGTGAATTTTTCGTTTGGCTTCGTCTTGCATAAAGTAGACTGCACAAACAAATCCGTTTCAAAAGTTTTTTTTCTTGTGTAAAATAATAATTGTTAGAATTGTGATGATGAGTAATCTTACACAATTAATTAAAATAAAAATTATTAATTGAGCATTAATTTTAATTTTGAAAGTGTTTGTGAACTTAAGTCATTCATGATATTGCGAGGTGTGCTGATGTTTTCATTGTTTTTTTAAGCATGGTTTTACGATTTATGAGTTATATTTTTCATTTGGTATCATAAATAGTTGTGACCTTAATAAATGCTTTATTAATTTTTACATCACTTTTAATGGAAAACTTCCATATCATGCAAAATACTTTTTACCGTTTATGACATTGCTGCGTGTATTTTTTAAAATTTACCTGCTTGGAGTTTTCCCTTAATTAGTGCTGAACAAATTCTATTTGAAAGAATACAATTTTGTTGTTTTAATGGTTTTTTTTAAAATGAACTTATTATGCAGAATAAGTGGTTAACATTCTTGGTTTTTTTATTTGAACCGAATGTTTGTGAAAGGATGAAAGAGAAATTACTTTTAAGTTAGTTTAGATTTTGATAATAGTTTTTTTTTTTTTACTTTTTAAAATATGTATCTTGATCATTATTAACATTATGAACCAATATTTTTTCAAGCTATATTGAGAATTCTTCAAATAATTTTTTAGATCTAAATTTGATAATGCTGAATTTATTTAAGTAATCAGAGCTTTAATAATTAGGAAGTGTCATGAAACTTCAAGATTGATATTTAATTGTAATAAAATATTAAAATTGTTCAGTTTTTTGGAAATTTGTCAACTTTTTTTTATATTCTTCAGGTGTTTTTTTTTTTTATAATTCTAGAAAATGTGGCCTATGTATGTGGACTATTCAAGTGATGAATGCAAGAAGGTTTTAAGAAGTTTAGGCATGTATTAATAATGAATCATTTTTTATATTTTTGTTGAGATTTTCCTGTGTTTATCAATGTTAATCAAATGATTTTCATAAATACTTTATTTCTAGAATTGGAAGCATATTCATCAATCATCAATGCATTTCGTGCGCAAGGTGTTTTAACTAGAGATAGAAGAAAAATGCTTTTAGACTTATGCTCTGTCCTGGGGTAAGGCTTTTCTTTTCTAATTACATTTGAACATTTTGTTGTACATCACGTTTCTTTTTTAAAAGTTATATGCTTTATAAAAATAATTGTTACTGCCTCTTTCCACCTGACTAATTAACATGACTTCGTATTTATTTTCCGAAATTAAATCCAATTTCGGGAGTCAATCCAGCATTTTTTAACAGTTGTTTTTTGTGAATTTTAAAGAGATTTTGCGAAAAATCAAATAATTTTGGGAAAACAGAATAGTGGAACGTAATGATGAAAAATTGCATTATTATTTGCCGATTTTTAAAAAAAATATTAAATAATAATAAACAATTTGTAAGCTTGGAAACTTGTGAAGGGTCTGTTTTGATTAATTGGAATTTTTTGAAGAGTCCGAAACCGAACCAGAACTGCCTTTGGCGCGACCTTGAGAACAGAGGCAACAAAACTGAAACTATAGTAATTTTATAAATAACTGATAATGGGTCATCTTGTGCTGAGCTCTCCAGTGTCCCAAGTTCAGTGTAAGGCTGTGACTCGAATGGTTTATGTCCATTTCCTCTTGGATGTTAGACAGTTTGCAAAGAGGACTTGACAGTATTTTTATTCGATTAGATGTTTGGACAGACAATTGTGGCCAGTAGTGAGGTGAAATGCGGTAACAAATCAGTCCCTTGACCAAAGTGAATATTTGCGATTTCTTTGATCCATTTTTTGTCTTTCTTTGCTTTTTTTATGTTTTTACAATAAGCCTCTCTAAAAAAATTTCTAATCAATCGTTTGGTGGTATAGAAAAGAATGGGGTTTATCTGTTATTTATGTACTTTTGGTTTCTTTCTTTGCTAGGGAATCTGTGTTTTGAAGAGATCTATTCCATCTCCTAGTTGAAATCTAGTTCTTTCATATCCAATAGTTTCTGAAGGAAACCATTTTGGATTTTAAGATTTTGTATGGTTGATGACAAGGAACTATTCTACAGCGGTAGTTTTGTGTGATGTTTTCCCATAATGTTAGTGCGTTGTCCTCCATAACTGATTTAATGCTCATACGTGGGGTAGATATCAAAAGTGCATCAATCAGAGTTGTCTGGGCAGCTCCCGTGATGAGTTGAAAAATTTGGCTATGGAATTTTTCCTGGGTATCAATAACTTGTTTACTTGCCGCCACCGAAAATTTGGAACAGTAAATGATAAGTGGCAAAATATAGGATTGGTATGTTAGTCTAGGGTTGTTCTATAGCATCCCACTTAGAACCAGTGATTCTTTTGATTAAAGTGAGTCTCTTGGTAGCTCTTTCCAATAAATTTGTAACCTACTCTTTCCATGTCGGTTTACGGTCAAAAATGACACCCAAATAAGAAAAGTGGTTAGTCTGAAGAACAAAGAGGTTTTGGTAAAATAGGTTCAGAGTAGTTTCTGAAAGTAGTTTTAGCTTGTTTTTTTTTTTGGGGGGGGGGGGGATTTACGGTCCAAATAATCAAATTATTGGCATGAAGTAAACATTTTTTATCACTAATCTTCATCAGGTCAGTAATACGATTGTTCATATAGATGTTAAAGAGTAATCATTTCCTAATGGCACCCTGAAGAAGCAGTTTTAAGATTCTTTTAGAGCTTCAACAAAGGACTTTCCCTGCAAACCAAGTCTACAAAACAGCCGAAAGAATTTTTTGCCCAATAAATAAATAAATTTCAATTAATAAGCTTGATTTAAATTTGCTTTGAAATGAGTTTTCTAAGCTGAAAATGATATAAACTAAGAACTGGAAATAAAAGAAACTATGGAATAAAATTTAGGTGTATAGAATTTTTTTTTTCCACCGAAGCAGTATAGAAATGCTTTTGTCGTCTGAAATTGCCATTTGTAAAGACTTTTCTCCTACAGTACTCCTTTTAACGGCCAATCTATAATGCAATTCTCTATTAACCGCACATCTTTTCAGAAGTAAATAGTAAGTTTTGCAGTTAGGAAATCTTTATATTTTAAATTGCAACTAGAATAGCAAACTTTACCAAATTAAATTTTAAAGCAGTTTTTCAATTTTTCATCTTAATTCAAAGCTTTTAAATAAAAAATACTATTCACAATGAACCAGATTGTCTTTGTAACTGCAGCTATGCAAGCTTTCAGGCAAATAAAAGTGCTGCATAATGAATTTACTTTTGACTGTGAAGCATATTTATTTGTGAATGGTAATTTCGTTGCAGAATTTGTTTCAATATTGAATGTAGTTTAAACTTATTCTAATGTGCAAGTATATTGATATGAATATTTTATGCATTTTTGAAATGCTCTATATAATGTCAAAATCTATAATATGCAAATACTATACTTTTTAGCCCTAGATCTAATAAGAATAGTGGATTTAATAAAATTTTAAGTAGGAAAATATTTCTATCATAATATTGGATAAGTGATGTTTTTGTGACTTTTAATTCATGTGTAATTATGTATTAAATTCAACCTTTATAGTTTCTTTTCTTTTTCATAGTATATCTATGGAGCGTCATAGAGCAGAAGTCAGGCGTGCTATAAATGATGAGCATTTAAATACTATAGCAGAGAGGTATTAATTTTGCAATATTAGTTTGTTGTTATTGTGATATTTTAATTGTATTTGAGTGTTCAAAAAGTTATCAAATGTTTTTAAATAAATTCATCAAATATATTTTATTTTAAAACATGGGTTAGAAGAGAGAAAAAAATGTTAAAATGCATAAAAAATTTTATTTTAAGATTGGTCAAGTAATATTTATAATTCTTATTTTTAGTTGTATAAAATTCTCTGTAGTGATTTTTTGGAAAGTGTTCCCAAAAATATTGTCACATAGCAGATTATTTGAGAATATACTCCTTGAGTAAATCATTGTCAAAGTGCTTCATAACCATATTTAGTTGTACATAGAAAGCATTTAACTTTCAATTTGCAAACTTCTTTCTTCTTTGAAACTTTGCGTGCTCATTATAAGTGACAGCATCACGGAAAACTTTGAGAAATCCATGAAGTTGCAAGGAACCTTTTGAACTATGTTTTTTAAGTTCAATGTTATTTTCTCCCCATTATAATTTTAATGTACTTTTAAATCGTAAATTTATATATTTAATGATTATGAATTTTATTAATAATGAATATTATTATTATGAACCATTTTTATGGTAGTGATACCTTAAAATATTCTTCAGAATTATGATTGGTATAAGGTTGGTTCCCTGCTTGTTTGGTTTAGAGCCCCCTGGTCATTATACAACGAATTGTGTTTCTTCATGGCTGTTATATCAAATGGAAAGCGGTCGGTTCTCTTTCAAAGGTCATTTAAATGCATTGGCTCATCATAATTCAGGACCATTATAACATTAATTGACTGCTTAATATGGCTGTTTATACATTCTGAGTATACTATATTAAAAATAAATAGTTTTTGTTGAGCAAATTACTTTGGCAAAATTAGTATGCACAATTAGAACACCATTTTACTCATCCTTATTCAGAACATCCATTGACATTGTTAATTTTAGTTCTCTTCAATGCATAATATTTTGAAAGATACATTATTCCTTTTTATCAATAATAAGCATTTTATTTTTGTTTTGTTCCCTAAAAAAAATCTAAGACCTGGTATCAAAAACTTTATGAGGGAGCTAAAATTCGAATTTTCAAGTTTGAATTTTTAAATGAAGGTGTCAAATTTAAAGGAGAGAATCTTGGAAATTTGGGCTGAAATCCATCTCTTCCTGAATTTACCCCTTGTTCAAATTATAAGGTCAAGATTGAATATTTAGTTGTAAACCAGTTTCTCTTTGTAGGAGTACTATAAAGTCAATAATGTGAAAAGATAGTTACAGTAGAAATGCAAGAGATTATGCTCCTCCCTCATATTTTCATATCTGTTGCTGGAATTCTTAAGAAAGACATTCTTCATCCTTCATGTAAAAACTCATATTTTATTTTCTATTTGCAGTTTGTAAAAAAAGAACGAAAAAAAATATTGTCAATGGAGGTTTTCTGAAGACTAGTAAATTGTTCAAAAAATTGTGAGTGCTTGTAAATTGGAGGTTCATAAAATCAAGCTTCAACTACATTTTAAAAGCCTCATGCCAATAGAAATAAATAAATAATAATAGTAAAGCTGTAAAAAGAGTCTTATATTATATAGTTTTATATTTTTTCATGTTTATACACATTCAAATGTGAAAATATGTTATAATTTTAATGCTGATTTTAAATTTTAATAAATCATTTGATAAATTTTGATTTTAAAATATGTTTTACTCTATTTGACCCCCAGTTTCTGAAAAATGGGCAAATAGCATTCTCTTCAGTTGTTAAGCATTTTGTAGTGTTCTTGTGTATTTTTTGTTAAAAATCAGTATTCTTTTTGTTTCACATTCACATCTTCATATATTTTTAAGATAGTTGGCATTAGTGATGGTTAAAAAATAAAAAATTGCTGTTATGTAGTATTGACCTTTTTTATATTAATATCATGAATGCGTACTCTGTAAAGCAAATTAATGAATTATTTCAAGTGTTGGAAATCCATTTTGTTTTAGGCTATATGGTCCTAATACAGTAACTGAATGGGCAATTGAAGGCAGACGACTAGTTCCTCTCATGCCCAGACTTGTTCCTCAGACAGTATTTACAGCTTTGGCTAATTCAGCTGCTAATGCACAAGCTGTAAAAAATGCCGCTTTGCCTCTGCCGGGGAAAACAGGATCAAGAGAATGTAAGAGTTTTTCTTTATTGTTTCAACTAAACCTTTAAAAAATCTTTTACAGCTGCTTTCTTCATCTTGATTTATAGAAAACTGCATACATGTTAGATCTGCTTAATAAGTACAGAATGCTGTGTAACTCTAAACTATTTACTAAAAATAAGTAAATATATATATATCAGTCTCAAAACATGTAGTCATCTAAGGATGCAGTATTGATTGCATGGAAGGTCTAGACTAAATATTTCCAATTCCAAAACACAGTATAGTTTAATATAGTTTTCATGATTTTTCATGATAAAATGATTTTTTATTACATCATTAAAGAAGACGTTGCAAAGCAATGCAAGAAATTAATGGCATTTGTTTTTGTTTGCACACATATTTAGACAAGGCTTTCAGTCAATTCCGCACCCAAGGCAGCTTGAAACACTGGCCAGGTCATCTGTTGCTTTAGCGACAAAGAGCATAGAAGAAAATTTCCAGCAGTCAATAAATCGTCTTAGAATTAAAATTTACTATATTAAAAGTCTGTTTATGTAATATTTACCCTCAAATTACCACCTTAGATGACGCCCATGCTAGGAACGCTACTGCTTTCACATATTTAAAATTTTAAAAACTGATCCTTCACAAAATCTTATCTTGATCTCTACTTGAAAATATTCATCCAAAATATTTTCACGTGTACTGGCATTAGGCCATCAGTGATTTATTACTTACATTTCAATTCTAATAGCTTATGGAACTGTGATATTTTTATAGCTAAAACTCTTTCAAAAATATAGCTGGAATTTCTAAGCCTTTAATGTATTTTCATAAGCTATTGTTTTTAAATTTACAAACAATATGTACATATTGTTATTACCATTGAATAATACATTAAAAAAAAAACATTTTCATCCTATACTTAATTTTCACTATTGTCAGGGTTCGCGCTAGGCCGCGCGATTCCCGCAATATTTTTTGAAATACCACTCAAAAAAAAAAAAAAAATTTTTTTTGCGCTTAATCTTTAAAAATCCCACCTAAAATTTTGGTCAAGGTGGGAAATCCCACCTTGTATTTTTCCCCAGTGCGAACCCTGATTGTATTCACACACATTTAAATGCTTTTAATCACTTTTAATGTGAAATATATTATATGTAAATTCGTGAAATTGATTATTTTAAAATTTACAAAAACACCCTTGGGTTTTTGGCTAAAAGCACCTAATTTATGAGTAAATTTTCACAATTTTAAGAAAAACTGGCTTTTGTCTTAAGAGTTTGGCCAACTCCCAGATACATAAAAATTTGAAATACTTTCATCCAAATTTATTAACACTTTATTTATTAACACTATTTTATCATTGATTGTTTTTATCATTTTATTTTTGAATAATAAATAATAGTTTTGTAATTTTTACATGTATTGTTTGTGATCATTTTTTTAGTGCGCCCTGGAATTGAAACTATGCCTAGTCGTAAACGAAAAGAACCTCCTGATCCTGATGCTGTTCCTCAAAAAATAAGTTCTTTAGATTGTCAATATGTAAACAGTTTATGCCCAAGTGAAAGTACAAATTCAATGTTTCTTGAAAAATCATATACCCCACCATTAGCTCCACTTATGCCTGAGAGTTTTTGTTCGCCTGACCTAAGTTCTCCTTTGCCATCATCTTTTTCCGAGTGTTCCATGGTGAAAACAGTATCTACTGCAGTTACATGCATTTCTTCTACAGTTTCACCTCTTAAAGCTCCCAAGGTATTGCTTATTTTGTATTGAAAAACTTAATTTTTTTTCTTTGAACGAGAATAACATTATGGTGTATACTTCATTGATATTAAGTTAAGTTAATCTATGACGCAACGTGCTTTTTATCAAGCAAGCCGCCAAAGGTGTCCTTCTACGTCACTTCTGAGCCAATATAAAATTTATTTCATGTCTTTTTTTACGTAAATCTTCATATGTCCATGTTCATATGTCTTTTTCCAGGTATTTATATTTACCTTGACTTAGGTATAAAATTATTCCAATCTATCACTAATTACCTATATTTATTGATCTATCCATATTTATATCATGTGGTGGGTTTATTTCTATCAGATCATCAAATGATTGTATTTTAGTATATAGCCTTTTTACATACATATTTTGAAATGAAATCAGAGAAATGAATTTATATAATTTTAATTATGAAATTTTAACTGCCACAAAATTAAGGTAGACTAAATGGGGAATTGATAAACTGACTGGGCTTCGGACAAACCCATCAGTAAAGATCATCTGAAAAATCTGACAGTTACTGATTATCCTTAGCTTATTCAAGAAAAGCAAAAGCTGCAGTGACGAACAGCTTCTGGCCTAGGTATATGTAGGCTATTTGATGAATTAACAAAAATCAGTGTGGGGGTTTAGATAAAGTAAGTTTGTAATTAAAATTGGGAACAACTTTCATGGGAAGTAAAAGGCCTCATCTCTCTTTTTTTATACAATGTCCTAGAAGTATATGTACATTACATACAGTGGCAGTTTAATTGTACTTTTGTACGCATGGCATTGACTGTGCTGAAAAGTTAAAAGAAGTTGTCTGTAGCAACCTTCCAGCAGAATCTTAGCTTAATAATTATTATAATGACTAACTATTGTGTTGTTAAGTAAGTTTAACTAATATATTAACATAATTTTTTTAGTACAATCAAAAACCCCACTTAATCAAATAATAATTGAATAATTATTTGTTTAAGTGGGGTTGACATTTTCAAAAATAAAATTAAAATAATCAAAATAGAAAGAAAGAAAAAGCTTGATTGAATTAGTTTAAGTTTCTCCTTAACAAGAAACAGTAATTGCTGATTACCATTAACTATTTTGTTAATAATTGGATCACTGAAGTGGCTAAAAACACTATTTTTGGCTATCTTTAGTCATGTGATAGAAAAAAGAGGGTGACTGATCTTTCGTGAAGGTTTTAGAAATTTAAATTCGAAAATCTCAGTTTTATTCTATGTTTGAAACTGGAAAGGAGAATCCTCCTGAAAATTAGCTAAAGTCAAAGGCTTAAAATCATGTTTATAGGCTGTCATTAGAGGTGTTTTGTGGAAGGTGGACTGCAACTCTTTTCTCATAATTTTTCGAAATTGAAATACTAAAATTATATTTGTTTAAGCTATGTTTATTAGTAACGTTAAGAAAACGGAAAGGATTCCTAAACTCGCAGAAAATTTTTGAGGTTGAAATGTTAAAAGCGTTATTTTAGTCTATTTCTAGAAGACAGGAGAGGGTGACCACAGGCTCTCCTACGGAAATTTTTTGGTTCCATAATCGTACATTGCATAGATTTTGCTGTAGAAACGCTGTGACAAAAGTATTGCGGAATATCAAAGTTCATTTTGTATATATAAAAGTTAAACCACCTATATCTATATAATTATGAAACTTGTTTATAACATGCATTCCTGTTAGAAAAACTTATTACAAAAATATTGCAAGTTTTGTGGTATTTTGTTTCAAACATTGTTGAACAAATTATAAAATTTTTTAGTCTTCAACAATAACTTTAAGTTATCAGTCGAACTATTCGTTTTATTCTTGTAAAATTTTACGAAATCTTTTCAGCAAGCTATCAATTCTGTTATAATTTTTATAAATATATTGTAACCCAACTAAGTAACACCAAATGTTATTTTGCCATTTAGACTTTAGAACTTAAATTTTTGAACTGAAAGGTTGTTTTCGTTTGTTTCATCCTTTTCTTTATTCACAGCATATAATGCTTAAATCAGCGTCTACTGTTACAACATTTTCAAGTTTCGATCAGTTGGCTTCAAATTTGATGGCAAGTCGTCCTACAACACAATCTCCTGTTCCGGCTGTTACTGCTGAAGATCATGTTTCAACTGCTTCTGAACTTGTAAAAACATCATGTGAATTGAAAACTACACAAAAGACATCACCACCCATAAGTACGAAAAGCCCTGCAGTTCTCCCATCTCCCATTTCAACCCCAAGTAAGAAAAAAAAAATTGTCTTGCATTTTAAATGCTTAATAATGAATAATTGTTGCTCTTTGTTCATGTTTATTTTATTATTTCCCAACTGACTTACATTTTTTTGCCAGATGCGTTATTTCAAAGTTTTCTGTATCGAGGCGGGCAGGGGGAGGTGACTATATCTACTCAATACACATAAAATGAACAAACAAGATACATACACACATGTATTAATGCATTTTTTATTTCCAAAAGCTGAGGGAGGAAGGGAATTATCACCTCCTGATCCAAATGATGGGCCTACTCTCTAATGTCAATATTATCTCTTCTTCCCTTCCTGTCTAAGAATTTTTTATCTTTTCCACAATCTGCTTGTAATCTTTCGAATTCACAGGTTTCAAACATCAGAGCCGGATATTGAGTACAAATCCATCAGATAAAGAATACCAGATATCGAATATCTGGCAAACTCAATATGCGACGTATCCTCGTAAGGTCCGGAAAAAATCATGAAATTTCACTTTTGGAAATCTGTAAACATCCTGTATATGACATTTTAAAGAAAGGATAAGGCTGCCTACTGACCAGTTATGCATATGAAGAAAAACAGATGACACATAGTATATAGGTCAAATTGTATGCTTCAATATCATATATTGCATTTTCACACCTTGAAACACAAATTTTCACACCTTGAAACACATCCTTTCCATACCTTGGCAGTAAAAATCACTCTGTGTTCTTGCATATCCAACAATGAAAGGTCTGTCAACTGTCTGTTTCAAGACTCGTCTATTGCTATGAAATACAATTTTCAAATTCCATATTGTCCCGCAGTGCACTGAGATACAGGACCACCAGGGCCATTGAGCGCTGGTGCCAGGCATGGCTGATTGACCTATTCATCAACAAGGAAGTGCAGAGGGTAAAATGTTTCTGTGGCTGAGATGTAAGCTCAATGGAGGGAGGGGGCAATGGAAAACTCATCGGGCCAGCCTTGGCTTTCCATAGGTCTGAGGACCTCCAAAAGTCTATTATTGTTTTGTTAGGTACAAAAGTAGCTATTTTTTGTCAGCATTGAGAGTGAGCCATGCTGCAAATGACATATTTCAGTTCATCATGTACAGTATTACACAAGTTAAACCAAAAAAGTGTGATTGACCCTTCGTGCATGCACCTAGGTCAGCTATAAAGTTTACAATAGAATCCAATTTAGCTACTACTAAAGGTGAGATTGTAATAAGAACTATTTTAACTGATATTCAATGCACTGACAGAATCTAATGTTAAAAGTTGATGATTTAAGAAAAATAATGATCATGTCTAGCTTTTGAAATTTTTGTAGGTGCCAAAATTTTTTTCAGAGGAATAAAAAACAAACGCTTGTCTTCTAAAATCATTAGGAAAAGGCGCCATAATTATTTCAGCAAGATGTATAAATAATACATGTATAATAAATTTCAAAAACTCTCAATTTCATTGTGGCATTCTCTAAATTTTGTATGAGAATCAAGGGAGGGGGAGAGACGAAATAAAGAAAATAAAGAGAGAGAAAGTATGTATTGAAAAGCAGCTGCTGAACAATCGTAATCAGAGATACTAGAGGACAATGTAATGAAAAGAAAAAATCTTCCAGGTGCATCTTTTGCTTTTGACTTGATTGACTTAAAAAGGATAAATAAATGAGCAAATTGACCATGGTTATTCTTAATTCAAGTAGCTTGAAAAAGTAATAAATGTAAATTTAAAAAAAAACAACATACATACAATCTGAATGTATAACCTCCTTCCTTTGTGAAGTCGGTTAAAAAACATAAAATTAGCAATGTTTATAAAAATAAGTTTTAGATTGGTTGCCATTTTAAAAAATTCTAATGGAGGTTTTCACAATTCCCATTGCATAAAGTGAATTTGTGTTTCTCTGTATTTAAAGAAAAAAATATGCTTAGATTTAGGGTAAATGATTGACCAGTTTTGTCAACTTCCTATTTTATTTACTTATTTATTGATAAAAAGAAGTAAATACATAAATAAACAATAAAAACTTTGTTTTTCTGAAAACGTTACCTACTTGCTACTTTAAAACACTGTATATACAGAGAGAGTTGTGTTTTAAACATTTCCAAGGCCTGAAGATTAAAAAATGTACATACCATGGGATGAAAACATCCTCAAAACAAGATTGAAAATGTGTTTTCTTTCTTTTGTTTTCAATATATCAGTATTTTTACTGCTTTAAATGGTACACCCTGGTGCCTTTAAATGAAATGTTTTCAATTTTTGTCTTTAATACATAACCTAAGTATAATGCCTAAATAACTTTTTACATAACATTAAAGACATGATTTGTTTTTACTTTCATGTTTAAAAAATACATAAAATGTGGAAAAATTGCTTGAGTGCTGTAAAAGATATGTTTTATAATTTTAAAATTGTATAACATGCTTATGTGACATTAAATTTTTCCGAGACTTAATACTACTAATATTAAATATTAAAATGCAGACTAGGGTCAGCATAGTATGCTCTTTTTAATGACCATTTCTTTTCTGTCTTTCTCTTTCTTTTTAATATTTATTTCTTGTGACACATGGTGACATAATCTGTAATAGCCACTATATACTAGTAAATTTTTAAATTGTTACCATGTTCTTAAATCAGTACATAAGTATTTCTATTTTTCTGTTCAGTATCTATATTTTGATGTAGAGCTATTAATAAATAGTTTTAATGACATGCTTTATGTGGGGTTGAATGTCAACTGTTAGTGGGATTTTTCAGTATGTGGAGGGAGAGAAAATTGCAGTATTATATTGCATGAAAACTTTTCTGAGAGTATGAGATCAGATGATATTTTAGATGGCAACTGGTTTTTGAAAAGTTCAAAGCCTGGTCTGCTTCAAAGTAAGCTGCTGATTCTCTTCTCTTATTTCTATATTCTTTTTCCTTTTACTTTTTAAACTGCTTCATTTTTAAAACTTCTTCTACTTTTTTTATACTTTCCTTTTACTTCCCCTTTTACTATGTATTCTTCTCCTGTGTGCTGAATAATGGAATACAGAAGGTTTTCTTAATTATTATTTTTTATTTTTAATGATGCTCTGCAGGAGCATTTGAGTTATTGGAACAAAGGTTCTAAAATTGTTTCAATTGTAAACACTTGAGAATGATCTTTAAAAAGAAGCATTTGAATATGGTTTTCAGCGACTTGAATGGTGTAAAATAAAAATACCATATTTATGTAAGAAAGCTCATAGAATATTTTTTTCCTCCAATGTTTTATGTTGACCTCTTAGTGAACACGTAACCACAAGAAAAGACATTAATGCATTCATTACTTTCATGATAAGAAACCTACATTAAAATGTCTGAACTTGTGGCTTCTTAATCGAGATTTATTTGATAGTGCAGTCTCGTTTACTACTAGGTTAAAAACTGATAATGCTGTACTGAAACTGACATTTTTCATATTTGATCTTTCATGTCAAAGATGTGTAATGTTTTTTCTTTCTTTTTTTGCACGACTCGGAGACAAAGAAAAAAGTTTTAAACTAATTTTTTTACCATTCACTGCACAAACATTTCCAGCTGATTTTATAATTAAAAATAAATCTTGATTTTTCTGCAAAGATCTGATAGTTATACTAGGTGGCACCAAATCCTTTGCAAAGCTCAGTTTACAATTTTGTGCTTGAGAATATCATATAAATGATTTTTTACGCTATAATACTGAAGAATGCATGTAAAAGAAAAGAGACATTTTTTGGGGGAAATAAAAGTTTTTTTTTTTTTGAGATATAAAAATATCAGTAACAGTAATTTAAAAATGCATGTGAACTGATTTGTTTTATTTTAGTTTATTTCAACCAAATACTGTATACATATATAATGAAAACGGGAGGGGGAATTAAAAACATTTTCTTTGTGCAAAATTCAGGTTCTCTTTCTGACTATAAACAATGCATACGCTAGTGTACAACTTGGAATATCACTGCTATTACTAGAAATGTTATGGACATCTTGAGGGCAAAGTCAGCATGAGTTTGTTGTCTGGTGTGTTGTTTCACTGGTATTATGAACAAATTCAGTTATTTATCATTGTATTCTGGTTAGGCTGTTATATAAGTCTGTACAAGAAGCTGTCATAAAAATGTTAGAAATGATCAACTATGTCACAAATAGAGCTTTTTGTATAATGCAGGCAAAAAAAAAAAAGAGTTAAATATAGGACTGAAAAAGTTAGAATATGTTTTTAAATCAAAATTTCTCATGTAAAAAGAAGATGAAATATTTATTTTGAATTTGTACTAAATGAAATTGATGTAAATGAAGTTTTGTGCAGAAATTACAATTAGGTATATTTATGGGGTGTTGAAACAAGCTTTGGTATACTATGTTTACTTTCATAAATTTTGTAATGACAATCTCTTTCTTTAATTAATATTTCTTTTGACTTTGTAACTTTTGAGCTGATATTTGTGCTTGATAATAAGGTAAGAAATTTTAATTTTGTATATTTGAAGGAACATTTAAAACTTGTATTAAGAATATTTTTGTATCAATTTATCTACAATTGTTTTATCCTTTAAGATGTGTGTTATGCTTTGTCATAAATTTGTTTTAAAGTAAGCTTGTGATTACTATTTGTATATCTTGCTGCAAAGAGTATGATATGAAATAAAATTATTATTCCAAAATCCACCTCTAATATTATTTTTTTATGCTTTTAGCTACTTCACCTGTGTCAACTGAACATTTACCAGTGTCATCGCCGGCTCTTGTTCCATCACCAAGCAATAAGTTTTTAACTCAAATTAGACCTAAAAATGCAGGTCATACAAGACAAAGTTTACCTTCTACTTTAGGCTTAAAACTAAACTCCCAGCCTCAAATCAGTCAAAGGACAATATCTCCAAAATCTACAAACATAAAAGTTAAGCAAGACAATACTACTGGTTTATTTACAAAAAAGACTTCTACTGTGTTTTCTACTCCTGCAGTTTCAGAAAATCAAACTTCTCAATTTTCTTCACCCAGTGTTAGTGAATCTCTTGTTTCAAAGACATCTGTTTCTGTTTCAAAATCAAATTCTAAGTTGGAATCTCCAAGTGTTCCAAGTCAGCAATCGAATACAAAATTAACAACTGTAGCCAAAAGTTTCCCTAAAACTTCTCCTCATGGATCACAGTATATGGCTAGGTCTTTTTTCTCTTCAACATCTAAAAGTGGTGCCAAGAGTTTAGCTCCTGTAATATTCAATGTGTCGTCAACTTCTTGTTCAGCTCTTCAAACAACAACAACAAAGACAGCAGGACCTGTACAAAGTGAAAGTAGCAAAAGTAACCCTCAACTGCTACCCAAATCAACTGCGGTGGGAATAAGCCATAGTCATTTAAAGCTCAACACTTCAAATACTCAAACTATTCAGTATAGGAATGACGGAGGTAAGTTTCTATATCACATCTTAATTTAAATGTTCCTTTAAAAAAGATTCATTGCATTTATAACTTATGTTTTCTATAAAATTTAAAATTTCCTTTTCTAAATTATATTTAAGTAAATTATATATATAAGTTTGAAAGATTGAATGTTGTAAGATATAGCCAAGTTAAACATCTGCCACATTGAAATGGTTCCTTTACTTATTGGAATGCATAAATTCATAAAGATAGATATATCCTGGGGTACTTCATGTATTGATTACTAACAACAGGCTCAGATATTTAAATGTTACTGTGTTATTTTTTCCAGGAATTAGAATAATGTCTACAACATTTAATCTTTACTAATATGGAAAATTGGCTCCTATAGGACATGTGCAAGTTATCAGTTCAGAGGTTGAGAAAAGTACAGCCTGCTGGGCACCATCTCAAACTATCCTTACATCCCTCTTAGATTGTGCTTCTAATATGATGGTTAATTAGAATGAATCATTACAATTTCTTATCAAGTGGGTAAACCCTCACTTCAGAATGTTATTGGGCTGAATTGTGCCAAGTGAACTGAAGATCAATAATGAAACAACTGAGATTGGTCAGTAGGCATGGCTTTCTGTATCTAGAAGGCAACAGATGTTGTCAAGTCACTGGATGATGTTCGAACTATGCAAGTTGTGCTAGGAAGTCATACCTCACCTAGACTTTTCCCTTGATTTCTTATTTGTTTCATTGTCTAGGTTACTTTTATCATGAAAACAGTTCTTCCAAAACAGAGATCCACTAGACAGTGGATGGAGCATCACATCCGAGTCGCCTTATTTTTTTTACTTTCCTGTACAAAGTAAAGGAAACGTTGTATTTACAAAAAAATTTCTCATTCAATCTGCATTGTAGATTTCTATTTTAATCTCCTACAAAACGATTTTGGCTAGATTTTTCACAATATCTGTACGTTTGTGCAAATGTATAGATATATCCATTTTGAACATCCCAGAGTTCGTTTTGACAAGTTTTATTGTGACGTAAGTATTATATGTATGTACAACACATGTGTGTGCATATGATCTTATCGAGCATGACTCATAAACAATTAATCATAGAAAATTGAAATTTTGTATGTGTTTTGTGTGCGACATTTAGGTGTGTACACCCCCTTTCGGTTGCAATTGGAGTTCCAAAAGGGCTCTTCTTTAGTTTTTCTTTTGGCAAATCCATATTAATTTCAAATCATTTTTTGTATCAATATATTTTCCCCACAGCATCACACAATGTAATTTTATAGTTACATAAGTTGATGACCATTTGATGACTACTTGACAATATCCCATAAATTTGCCGAGATGTTGCCGAATTTGGTGCCAAAATTGAGAAGCCAAATTTTGTGTTAAGTTGGCTGCGTGGGAAATATTTTGAGCATTTTCTGTAGAGCTGCATGATGTTAAACCATTTTCAAGAATTCTTCTACCTTGTAAAACTTCTTAGGTTGGTTTGAAAACAAACTAGGGTATGTGTAAGTATTTAAAATATTTCTTTTTAAAACACACACCTAAAGTAAGTTTTTATTATATTTTTGCCCCTTTTTTCGCATTTTATGTATTGTTATTTGAATTTCAGATTTCAGCTTAAGTTTAGATCAATTTCTTTAAGTTTGAAAGTGACAGTTACAATATTTACTATACTTTATGAGTTAAACAAGTCTAAGAATTCATAAATAAATAAATAAATAAATACATATTCAAATATATGTAATTTAAGAAGTTTAATTCTAACACATGTACATGATTCACCCACATTTTTAGTTGTTAAGAAGTATATATTGTTTAATAGGTGTACAAGGAAGTCGTGTGCACATATCAGATTTTTTCTATCCTTGGCACAAGCGGCAACAGTATCTCAATGCAGAGGGTGATAAGTTTGAGCAATTAAGGAAGTTTTTCTGTTGTCTTCATCCAAATGTGATAGTATTTTCCAGACATTTCAATTACACTGATCTAATATTTCTGTACGTAAAGTGCAGTCTAGTTACCATTTTGTCACAGCGATAATAAAGCTTCTCACCTTACTGCAGACAAAACATAACTGGGCATATAAAGCTAAATATTCTTTAAAGTACTTAACATTTTGAAATGGAAGTAGATTTTTAAGCTCTTAAAAGTGCTTAAAATGTTAATCAACAATTTCTAATTTCATTCCAAAAATCTTTAAAAATGCAGCTTTATAAAACAATTATGCAAAAGTAGAATTAACAAAGGTAAAGATTTCATTTATGGAAGAAGATGAAATGCACTGATACGTCCACACATGTCATTCAAAATATTCTGTAACCAGATTTTGAAAACAAGTTGCTCATTATTCAGTTGATGTCATGACTCTTAAAACAATCATATAATTTACCTAAAAATAGCTTTGAAAACGTTAAGGGTAGTCCTGTTTTGCTGAATATAATAAAATCAAGGATTACACACAATTACATACATTAGCCTATTATATTGATACTTCTTTTGATTTTTGATTTATATCAATATTGAACAATAAAGATATATATATCGTAAATCAATAATACTAATGCACAATTACAATAATCTGCAGACTATAGTCACTGGTTAAAGTTTTCACAAATGTGTTAGCATAATACATATTTAGGAACCTTCAGCAAGCTCTTTGGCAAAGAGCATAGATTGTATTATTTTGCTTCAGATGTTAGATTTGCTATTTTCCATATTTTTGAATTAACTGTCTGAATTTAATGCAAGGATTTTTTAGATAAACTGCACCACATACACATTGTGCTCTTTTTGACCTACTTAACACTTAACATTACTATTTGAGGAGAGTCAACGATGAACTTTGTTTTGGAGATATTTCTAATTCTTTTGTATACTTCATTTATTCCATTTAGGAATGGTAAGAAGTGCCCGAATAGTCAATATTTCACAGCCAGTTGGCTCACGTCTTCCTTGTGCCATTTCACCCTCTACAATATCAGCATTAGGCCTTGCATCTAACTTATCATCAACTGCTCTCCGAGTAACTTTACCCGCTGGAACATTGAACAATTCATCATCGATGAGAGTTTCTGCAGCTGCTAAACCAAATGTAATTGTTGTTCACAAGGCCCAGATGTGGCCAAGGACTCAAGGTGCAGTTATAATGAGTTCAACAACAGCTTTGCCTAGGTTACCCAGTGATGTTCTGGCAAGTATTCAAAATTAGTAATGCAGTATTTTTTTATGTGGTAAAATCAATTGTGTACCTTTATTTCATAATCAATATGAAAATTCTTGTAGGATGTTTATTTCCAGTCACACCATTAACTCACAAAATGATGAAATCAGGCCAAAAACATCATTAAAAAGAAAATTTGATGAATTAAAAATATCTTCTGGTATTGTTTTCGATTGTCCTTATCTTTGTTGAAAATTTGTCTTAAAATTTCTTGCTCATGTCAGGAAGTACGTTTATTGTTAAAAGGATTGCTTGAATAAAATTCTTGTTAATTTCATTATACACAGTGAGTACAATAAACATAAAAATGTATGAAATGTACCTTATTGATTATGTATCCGAAAAGTAATAATGAAAATGTCGAAAAAACAGCTGAAGATAAATTGGTTTTCTAATTAAAGAGCCATCATCAATGATAAAAGGTTTGTGTGAGGTGTAAGAGTTGACTTGAAAGCAAAGCTGAAAAGGCAATAAGTAGTGTGCTAATTATCTTCAAAGATGCCCTTATTCTTCTTAAAAAGTAATTGGACTGAGCATTTATTCAATAACACATGCCTGTAAAAGTGAACTTCATAAAAACTTTTTAAAAAAAATTGGTGAATGTGCAGTATTTTATGATGCTGATTCTAAAATTCAAATTAGTTTTCTTCTATCACCCATCCCTTTTCACAATAGGGGCACTTTTGGCACATTGTATGGTAGATATCAAGAGAGAGATTAAATAAAATGCATATTCATTGTAAATATCAGTTATGCTATATTTATTCATGCATAATGTTTACGAAATACCTTAAACAAAAGTGTTATTAGTTAAAATCAGTAGAATGGTAAATTGCAACACAAATTAAATGAGACATAAGTTCTACCTGGAGACGCACCCCAGCACACGAGTGGTACGAAGGTGTCCGCCCTGGTGCTGCTTTACTTAGAGAAAACAATGGACGTGATCAAACTGCACTTGCCAGGTTGCAAAGTGGACATACCCGAGCGCAACGACGCTTATCTGGTCCTAAAGTCGATCCTCTTTGTCAAAAATGCAATGTGTTTCAGGCTGCTCCCGCCCATGTTTTGTCTTGTATTGGATGCATTAAGTCACAGTTGTTCCCCAATCCTTCTGCTGTTTTGGAGGGTTTAAAAACACACAGGCTTATGGACTTGGTCTAGTACTGTCTACCAAGTGGGATAAGAAACAACAGCAGTAGGGAGTGGTATTTTCTTTCATTTTTTGGTAACAATGTGTGGAATACTTGATCTCTTATGATCATTTTTTCTTCATTCCCGTAAGACTAGCCAGCAGCAAACATCTGTCATATTAAGGTTACAGAGAACCTGGTATCTCTTTTTCATTATTTTATATCTTGGTGGAAACATTGTCCTTGTCTTGCTGTAACAGCCAACAAATTTTCAGGAAAAAATCAAGGTGTGAAAAGAAGATTTCAGATTCATAAAGGCATCTTAGCCATTTTATTGACCATGTTTTCAGCTATATGTATTGGTGTAGTCAGAATCCACATTGTTACCAACAAATTTAGCAAATAAAATTTTAAAAGCTATCCAAGCTTCCTGTTCAGTTAGATTCATTTTAGACTGAAAATTTCTACCGAACATTTCATCCAATGTTCGGTACAAATTTTCAGTCCATGTTTCTTAGTATGTTTTGAAGTAATGGAACTCCCGTCTCTTTTCAAAAGTGCATTAGTGATTCAAATGGACATTGCAGTTCTCATCTATTTCTTTTCCTTGTTTATTTTTCGTTTGAAAAATTTGGGCGTGTCCAAATATCAATTGTAGAGGTGAGTGTGAAATAGTTCTGGGTTTGTTTTTTAGAAGTTTTGAGATGTGATGTGGATATATTTATTTTAAATTCTCAGCCATGACTAAATGATCGATATGACTAGCTGAGATTGAATTAGTTTACAAAAAAGAGAAACACAAACAAATAAAGGTCATTCACCCTCTTTTCGTTAGGAAAAAGCTACTAAAGTCCTTATAAATGTAATTATATTTATCCGTTAAATAAAATGAAGTATCGTTTTTCTGTTTGTTAAAGAAGAACAAAGTGATAAAAAAATTTTGATTCTGTGTCAAAATGTTGCAAGATGGAAATTTTTAATTATTTTTTTTGCGAATTTTGCATTTTAAAATCTATAAAAATCACGTCTTACATTCAAGAAAGTTTCTTCATTGCAGACCTGTGAAATTATTCAAAGTATTTTCCTGACCAAAATTTATATTGTTTAGGATTTTGCACAAACTTGTTTAAATATTGGTCATCAGTCTGTAGCATGGGTGATTCTGATCCTAAATTCTCCGACATTTCCGAAAATTTTCAAGAACCGGTTCCGAAAATTTTTTAATTTATTTATCTTAATATTTCTTAAGACTTTCTTTTTAAGGATGAATAATATCTGCTTTTTTCTACCTTCAAACAAACAAAATATTTTGTAATAGTTTAAAAAACTTTCAATAATACAATAAGATTTCTGGGGAAAAAAATAATTCTGGTATTAATGTTAACCTTTAAGTTATTTACTTGAAGGATATTTTTTGTGCTTATATGTATGTATACGTATATGTTGGGGGGAGAGTAATTTAAAAAAATTTTATTTTAAGTTCATGGTGCATACTTTTTCTGAAAATTTTGTGTGAAGTTCAGAAAAAACTTTCTGCTGAGAATCACCCATGGTCTGTAGATTCATAGTATGAACTATCCCTCGGTTTTCCACTTTCCTCTAAAATTTAAATCACAGTACAATAGCAGACAAAAGTACAATATTAAATTTTCTAATTGAGTACAATAGAATAATAGATTTTTATTACAGTGAATAGACATTCTGGTTAACATTATAACTCATTATTGGTCTTCTTTTTACATTTATAACTATTTACTCAGACAAATATGCTTTAATGCTATTAGAGTTTACAATGTAGAGTGGAGTGCTGTTTATGCAACGCCAAAGCGATATGTACAATAGCTAATAATTGATTTTTTCTTCTGGCTAAATTCAAGAATTGCGACCACACTAAAATATTGTATAAACAATAGCTTATAATTGATTTTTTCTTCTGGCTAAATTCAGGAATTAAGACCACACTAAAACATTGTATAAATGTAAATATTGTATAAACAATCATCTTATAAATGAATTAAAATCAAATTAAAAAATATGTATAAATTTGGTGTTATATATAATTCGTGTTTTAAATTTAATATATACAAATATTTCCCAATTATATATTCCAGAACTTTTAGTGTGGTGTGGTTCTTACTAAAGTCCTTTTTTTTCGGGGCCTTAAAAATATATTTTCCAATGAAATTGGTTCCTAATTATTATTATTGTTCTTATGCATTTATTGACTTTTGGAACTTATACATATAAATAAATTGATGAATATTGTAGATTAGGTCTATTAATAATTTTCCCAATTACATGTGGCTAGTTTCCTGTGTAACTCCCACTACTAGTGAAAATTACTGCAGAGCAGTATAACTTACTTGAATCTGCAATTAATTGCTTCTATATT
Organism: Octonoba sinensis; assembly: GCA_038502835.1. Taxonomy (NCBI): domain Eukaryota; kingdom Metazoa; phylum Arthropoda; class Arachnida; order Araneae; family Uloboridae; genus Octonoba; species Octonoba sinensis. The sequence goes on from CM076602.1 coordinate 57,909,841, forward strand.
GTGTACTTTAGTAGCTGGATAACTATTTTTGACTAACTATAAAAAGGTTGATTGATGTTATTCCATGAAAGAGTTCTGCGACATAAATGCAACTTGCGCTACATAGAAAAGAAACTTAATTTTATACTATGTTTAGACATGTAAATCTCTTTCTTTTAAATATTTTAAAATGTAATTAGGGGCCGTTCATAAATGACATCACGCTTTTTTCCCATATATTTGACCCCCTCCCCCCCTTTTTCACGTGTCACGCTATGTTGTCACACATGTTGCATGATGTCACATTTCTTGTTACTCCCTCCCCTTTCCTTGTCACACTTTGTCATAATTTCACGAACCCTCCCTCCCCCACTCCAAGCGGGACATCATTTATGAATGATCCCTTACAGTACTCAAATAATCAAATCTTAATCAAACAAAAAATTATTAAAATGTATTTTTTGAACAATGGAGAAAATTGTTGATGTGACTCGCACTACAGGTCAAACTTGACGCAAACAATGGTTCACATTTTTTTTATTGAAGCAGCAGTTTTTACTTTGTCTTATTACTTTAAATTTTACATTATTGGTTTTTGAAATGCAAGACAGAATTTTTGAGATTATATTTTTATTATAAAAAATTCATCCTATGTATAAATTTCTTAACTCATAACAATACACATAATTAAAACAGTTCTTAGATAAAAAAATACCCCTCCCCCCCAAAATAGACACGTTTGGGGGTTACATGAATATTTCTTATCAGTGTAAAAGGGATGTTAGCTTAAGGGAAAAAAGACATCCAACAAATGTTCTGAAGTTTTACAGTTTTTAACAATATTTTTTGCAGTAATAATATTAAAATTTATTTTTTATTGTCACTAGCAGTAAGAGTGGAAGCATCGAAACATTTTGTATATAATTTAAGTCGAGATGTTGAGCGAATGAATATTTATAATGGAAATGTAACACATTGTCAATATTGTGAGGTTTTTCCTTTTTTTCTTCCCCGTTTTAACTACATATGCAATTCAAGCAAAAGAAACATATATTTGTGTAGGGGTGCCATATATGTCAAAATAGGCATTGAACCCAGTTCAGTTATGAAAATTGAGTTGGTCTTTTTCACATTTACTTTTAGCATGAAGCTGTGAATATGGCTCAAAAGCAAGAAAAGAGGCCTGGTGCCAAAATAGCCCCTAAAACAGTAGCTCCAGCTCGACCATTGTCACCAGTAGTTTCCACTACTTCTGTCAAAATTCCTGAATCCAGTCTTCTGTCCAATCCTGCCACTAGCAAAGCTTCTCAACAAGATGGGGTTACGCAGCCAGAAAATTCAAATGCAAAAACTGTTGAAAATGTATGTCTTGTCCAAGAACCTGTTTACTATTTTTGATTGAAATGAAAATATATTGTAATTAATATGATGTTTATTTGTAAATAGTCAGCTGAAGCCCAGTGTAAAAGAAATTTGTTAGCAGACATCATTGAAGCCTCTGGCATTTTGCTGGAAAATAACTCAGAAAAGGCATCTTCAAAAGATAACGGTATTTTGTTCCTTTCAAAATTAGTTTTAACTGTATTATTTCTGTTACCATGTCTTTGTTGTATGAATGAAAGTTGCCTAAAAATCATTTGAAGTTATCAATTTTTAGCCTACTTTCCCGTAATAGTAAAAAAAAAAGTAATAAAGCATGAAAGAAGGCTTAATGTATCGTGAAAATATCGTTAAAAATCAAGAAAAGTCAAAAATAGATTAAGTAATTAAATAAGGATTGAAAAATAAAAAAATTTGAAAGTAGGGTTTTGAGATCAGGAAAAGTGTGTGTTGGTTTGTCTGTAGGTCTCCCCCTAATAACTTTTGAACGAATTGTCCGATGCTAAAAATTCTTTTTGCACTCGAAAGATCTCGGCAAGGACATCTCATTCCCATATTTTACTTTTTGATTTGGACAATTTTTTGTTCAAGTTTTATCAGTTCAAAAGTTTTAAACATTAGCGCCTATGGGCAAAAATGAAGCAAATTAGGTAAACTCTGGGCACAAGATCCAAGTTCCTATGAGCAAGCTTATTGGAAGAAACTCTCGGCGTGAAACATTGATTTGAGCAGTTTTTGTTCATTTTTGAGCAGCTCAAAAAAAAAAAAAAAAAGAAAAAAAAAACCTTAGTGCCTACAAGGAACTTTCAATCCCATATAAATCCTGATCTAACCAACAAATTTGCTAGCAACAAACTTTATCAGAAAGATGTTACGATGTAGAACATGTACAGATACGAATTTCAACAAAAACTGAACGAGCCTATTTTCCTACGAAATTTTTTGATCTGGATTTTAAAGGCTATTTTTCAATGAATAAATGCATGGAGAGAAAGAAAGAATGAATGAAGAAATTAATGATTGAATAAATGAAAGGTTGAGAGAATGAATGAATAAATGAATGAGTGAAAGGATGAATAAATGAGTGAATGAATAAAAATAAATAATTGAGTGAATAAATACATGAATAAGTGAAGGAATGAATAAATAAAGAACTGAAAAAATAAAAGAATGAATGAGTGGATGGGTGAATATGTATTATCCGTTGGAAAAGGTATATTTGAAGTAATTAAGAACTACAGCTAAATGAGAAAAAGATGGCTAGATTATAAATTTGAATTTGTTGTATACGGGAAAGTAGGGCTTGTATAATTCTAGGCGGAACTTCTTGTTTCTGTTGCACTAGTCTAAAAATCAGTCGCCAACATTTCAATTTATGACCAATTATTCTTATTTTGCTCACTAGAAAACTGCTCTACAAAGCTGATAATTTCTAAGTTTTAAAGGTAATTGCTGTTTGGTAATGCTAGTTTTTCATTGAAAACAGAGAATAAATTTTATAGTTTGTTATCAGGTTCACTTCATATGCTATTTTATTTAATTTTAACCATTTTCTAAATTATGAAGAAATGACTTAGTTATCACATGTAGCATTATAAAATCTGCATTATTTTTCTATGGTCGTTTTTGAAGGTCCTTAAAGAAGAATATTTTTCTTAATTTTGTAAGTATTTACAAAATGTGCTTATTTTTATTATTCTGAATTCTTGTTTTGGACGTATAAAAGAATACAATATGCCCCCCCCCCCCCCAAAAAAAAAGGGAAAAATTAGTTACTGAAAACTTTTTTGCCGTTAACAAATAACTGATAGCTCTTTTATTACTTGGAGGCTACTGAATTTAAAAACTGGGAGTTGCTCAGGACTTTTTCAAATAGCTGGGCAATGCATTAGCAAATATTAAAGCACTTTTCTTGTAATAAACTATAGTTTTTTTTTTTTTTTTTTTTTTAGCAAGAGAGTGGTGTATGAGGATTTAATCAATGTGTTGTTTATGTAATGTAACTCATAGATCATTCATATCTACTATCATACTTTTGTGACATGAGTTATAAAAAATTAAAGACTACGTTTTTGACTTCAACGACACAGTTAATAAACAATGGTTAAAAGGATTAGACAATTATGATTAGTGTAATCATTTTATTAGAATAAATAACTTAAGATGATTTATAGAATTTGACTCCTTTAAAAATTAATGCAAATTGATCACTAATTCATAGTATATTCAGTTTAGTAATAATTGTTAAGAATGCAAAAATAAAATTTATGCACATCAATTTTAAAGTTAAATTGGTGGTTGTATTTACTCTTCAATTTAATATAGTTTTCGGAATAGCGGTAAGTAATGAATGCCTAATGCTAATTTCTATAATCATTTATATTTGGGTTCTTTTTTTTAATTTTAAAATGTGAATTGTTGTAAAAGTTTTGGATGCACATCCTGAAAATATGCACGGTAGATAACAATCTCAAATAAAAAAGTTTTGCTCTTTATTTCTGTACTTTTGAGTAAAGTTTTCAAAAAATTATTGTGGTTAAGGGGCAGAAACATGCCAATGGTGTTTACCCCACCGTGCTAGACTAAGGTGTGTTTGACTAAAATAAAGCCTCTGTGATTGCTTGGTGCTGTGATTACTCATAATTGGCATGAAGTAATCTTCTATAATTCAATAAGAATGAATTAATATATAAGGAAAGCCTGTATACATATTAAGTAGGCCTAAAATCTTTTTTCTTTTGTCCTCATTTTGAGTCACAGAGCGGGGGCGGGAATGAATGTGTAAACTAGGAGAAAAGTGGCAGAGCATATAAATGTTAATGATGAAACCTTCAAAGTGAAAAATTTAAAAATGTGTTGCCACAGAGATAGCCACATTTGAGTTCCTTTCTGCTTTGGTAACTATAAAGTGACTGAAAATATTATTGTTACTATTATTCATGAAATTTTTTTTTCTTTAATTTGCTACAGTAACTCTTCACATACGTTCTTAAGTTCTAATATGAAAACATTTTTATTCAATAGTGATAAAATTTGAATACATTTTGTTTATAATGTTCTAAATTTTGTATATATGTTTTATTGATTTGTGCATAAATATTGCCCTCAACTTCTTAAATTGTTTGCATAAAAAGTTAGGAAAATTCTTTCATTTATTTTGTTTCCAAACAATTAAAAACATTATGTGATTTATTTTAATATATTGTATTATTAGGTGATGACACTTCCAGTGAAAAGGGGGGGAAAAGTCAAGAACTTAAGTCGAAAAATGCACAAAGTAATAGCATATCTAGCTCAACAAATGAAATATCTAGCGCTCCAGATTCTAGTTCATCAAAAGCACCAGTTTCAAACGAATCATGTAAGAATTTTTATTATATAGATGTTTTATTTAAAAAATAATTGAAATTCATAGTTTTAATTTGAAATATTATAGAGCAAAAAACCCAATTATTCAAATATGTAAATTACTTTAATTGTACTCTGTACAGAACATTTGAAAACTGAAGTTCATTCAATTCTTAAATCTTAGGATACGTTTTAAATTTTTATTAGAATTACCAAAACCTTTTATTTTTGCTCCACTTTTGATATATCTGCTCCTGATATTTTATCTATGAAATTTTTTGAATTTTTTTTAAAGCTTAAATGGATATTGCATTAAATTAAATTACTAGTTAGTATTTCCAGTTTTTATTATAATAATGTTTTGCTACACGCTGAATATGGGATGAGTACCATTCTGTGTTTTTTGCCATGGTTGACTTAAAAAGAAGTTAGTGTTTTGTTAAAAAATAAGTAAATAATGGTAAATAAATAGTTGCGTAATATACCATATTTCCTAAATACTATACCTCTGCAAGTTTTGTACTCAGAAAAAATAAAATAAGACAGATTTCAAATATATGTATTATGTAAATAATTTTATTTTTCTTAATTTTTTTAGCTGAAAACTTCCCTGTATTCTCTATACCTGAAGAAAAAAATGGAACTGATGTAAAAAAACAGGGAACTGAGCAAAAGGTTAGTTCAATTTATTTTAATTTTATAGTATCAAGCTATATAGTCCTTATTATCCCTGATGTGAGATTTACATATTCCACCATCAGTAACAATAATGTAGAGTGTAGATATAGTTGTAAATGGAAACTTGACCAACATATTGAACTATATTAAAACTTAAAACATAGCAAATTGAATAAAACATTAAAAAATATAAACCTCTAAAAAGTCCGATAAATATCCGATACATTTCTACATTGAGGTGTTAAAACCTGCAACTAGTGGAAGGGATAGAAAGGCTGAAATCTTTGAACATGAGTAGTTACAAGTGAATGGGCAATAGTTTTGCACACTGCTGCCTACTGGCGGCTGATTTGCATAATGGGATGTACAACTAATCTCACAGAAGTTTTTGGAAATCCTCTTGCTCTTCATATTTGAATTAGGGGAAATTTTTTAAAGGGGGAACTATTCAAATTAATCATTATTAATACAAATTTTAACTTAGGTCATAAACTGGCAGACAATAGCAAAAAAAAAAAAAAAAATCAAATGTTAGACTAATTTAATATTGTAAAAATCTTTTAAAATTGATCTATGTTTCAAAAATTAATTATTTCAAGTTGATTTAAATAATTATTTTGAAACGTAATTGTTTTTAAGTCCAAAATTAGCTACTTTTATCCATTGTCACTAAAAAAATGAAATAATAACAAAAATGTACCTTTGTTAAAAAATTGTCTTTTGCAGTTTAAAAAATATTTTTAGCCTACTTTCCCGTAAAAGTAAAAAAAAATAATAATAAAGCATGAAAGAAGGCTTAATGTATCGTGAAAATATCGTTAAAAATCAAGAAAAGTCAAAAATAAGTGAAGTAATTAAATAAAGATTGAAAAATAAAAAATTTGAAAGTAGGGTATTGAGATGGGGAAAAAGTTGTGTGTCTGTCGGTCTGTCTGTCGGGTCTGTCGGTCTGTCTGTCTGTCGGTCTGTCCCCCCCTAATAACTTTTGAACGAATTGTCCGATTGGAAAAATTCTTTTTGCATTCGAAAGATCTCGGCGAGGACATCTCATTTCTATATTTTACTTTTTGATTTGGACAATTTTTTGTTCAATTTTGAACAGTTCAAAATATTTTAACATTAGCGCCTATGGACAAAATTGAAGCAAATTCTGTAAACTCTGGGCACAAGAGCCAAGTTCCTATTGCAAGCTTATTGAAAGGAGTTCTCGGCGTGAAATATTGATTTGAACAGTTTTTGTTCATTTTTGAACAGTTCAAAAAATTAACACAGAGCTTACGGGGAAATTTCAACCCTATATAAATCCTGATCTAACGGACCGATTTGCTTGGAACAAACTTTATCGGAAAGCTCTTATAACGTAGAACATGTAGAAATAGAAAGTTTATCCAGAACTTACGAGCCTATTTTGCCATGAAATTTTTTGATCGGGATTTTCAAAGATATTTCTCAGTGACTCAATGAGTGAAATAATGAATGAATGAATAAATTAAAGAGTGAAAGAATAAATCAATGAATAAATGAATGAGGAAAAGAATGAATGAATAAATTATTGAATAAATGAAAATATAAATAAATGAGTGAATAAATACATGAATGCGTAAATGAATGAATAAACACTTGAATGAGGTAACGAATAAATGAATAAATGCATGGCTGAATAAATGAAAGAATGAATGAGTGAGTGAATGAATATGTATTATCCTTGAAAAAGGTATATTTTCAATAATTAGAACTAAAGATAAATAAGAAAGAGAGAGAAAGAGATAGATTATAAATTTGAATTTGGTGTATACGGGAAAGTAGGCTCGTATAGTTCTAGACGGAACTTCTTGTTTCTTTAATAAAAGCCAGAAAATTTCTGATTTTCATTAAAGCATTATGTGTCAATAAATTTGTCATAATTGATATAATTTAATGTTTCATTCTTAAGCAATTCTAGTCAGTTTCTAGATATTTGTCAGAGTTTCATGTAAAGGTAATTTTTTTACTCTTTACAAGGCTTTGCTTTGTCGTATGGTTTTATTATTCAGCGGTTTAACTCTTTTTTGCTGGTCTCAAGCAAAAAAAAAAATCAACAAGCAAAGGAGAAATCCTTGATGAGTTAGTGAGCAGGTATTTTTTTATGGCAAGAATTTAAAACCCTTGCCATAAAAAAGTCATCTATTTGGAACAATAAATAAAATACTTACAATATTTACAAAATATACAATGATTAAAATAAAAAGTTAATCAATATTGCAAGATCTCTTCAAGCCATTATAAAAGTTTTTCTACCAAAGGCGTTAAAAGAATGATTGTTAGGATTCTTTTAAGAGTTAGTAATGTTGCTTCCATCCCTTACTTTTTTTACTGTTGTTTGAATTTTCCAGCTGTAGCTAGTGAGAATGGTTAAGACAATGAAAATTTGTAAAAAAAAAAAAATAAGAAAAAATTTTTATGGACCAAAAACATAGTGACAGACACGCATACAAAACCATCTAAACTTAAGTATTATTATGAGCTTAAATAAAGGACCAAATTGATTTAAAGCAGCAAGCTTGTTTCCTTGTATACTAATATTTTGGCTGCCTCATTGCAAAAAATTATCTCATTCTACTCTTATTGATAGCTTGAACTTTCCAGTTCTTGAATTAAATATGTTAAAACTCTTCTTAGAGCAAATAAACAACAAGGTTATGCAGATTTGATCAGATAAGGTAAAGGTCTACTCAACTCAAATTAAAATTAAGCTTACAGAAATAAATATTCTTTTATTCTAAAATTTTAAATTTTCTATATTATAAAGTTTAAAAGTATTTTCTTGTTTGAATTATGAAAATCTGTGAGGGTACCATAGGTTTCTATTGTTTAAGGCATCTGAGGATCTAATCAGGCCTTGCTGTGAAAAATTATGAATAAATGTTGATATTAAGTAAATTTCAAGTATCAAAATAGCAACTTTTGTTTTTGCTATTGTCTGCCAGTTTATGACCTAAGTTAAAAGTTGTATTAATAATGATTAATTTGAATAGTTCTCCCTTAAAAATTCTAATTCAAATATGAAGAGCAAGTGGAGATATTATTATGAGCTTAAATAAAGGACCAAATTGATTTAAAGCAGCAAGCTTGTTTCCTTGTATACTAATATTTTGGCTGTCTCATTGCAAAAAATTATCTCATTCTACTCTTATTGATAGCTTGAACTTTCCAGTTCTTGAATTAAATATGTTAAAACTCTTCTTAAGACAAATAAACAACAAGGTTATGCAGATTTGATCAGATAAGCTAAAGGTCTACTCAACTCAAATTAAAATTAAGCTTACAGAAATAAATATTCTTTTATTCTAAAATTTTAAATTTTTTATATTATAAAGTTTAAAGGTATTTTATTGTTTGAATTATGCAAATCTGTGAGGGTACCACAGGTTTCTATTGTTTAAGGCATCTGAGGATCTAATCAGGCCTTGCTGTGAAAAATTATGAATAAATGTTGATATTAAGTAAATTTCAAGTATCAAAATAGCTATCATCATCTATAAAATTTCAATCTTTATTCTCTTCTCTTAATAATCTACTTAATAAAAATATATTATTTTTTTAATAATTAATACAATTTATATCTGTATCAACAATCGTTAGTGTCATCAGAACAATGAAACATATTTTGTCACTACTCAAATGCCCTTTTTTTTCTCTGGAATGTTGGCAAGTATGCGCAATACATTTCATTTGAACCGAAATGGTACAGCAACTGGGGTGTTTATAATATTTCTTGTAAATGGTATCTTTCTTACATAGGTCAGACTAAATGTGCCTTAAAGCACTGTCTGAAGGAACATGAAAATTTGGTTAACGTAAAGAACTTGCGCGTTCTTCTATTGCCCAGCATTGTTGGACTTTTGATCATTGTTTTGAATTTTCTTCTGCTAGAATTATCAGAAAATGCTGTTTGGTCTCTGACCATGATTTTTGGGAAGCTTATCACGTTTGGAAAAATTCTCATTCTTTAGTAAATGATTTTTCTAGTGCTCCATATTTTCCCAACATTTGGAAACAATTTTTATAATTTTCCTTTCCTGTTCGTTTTCCACCTTTTTCTTCTTGGTCTCTGCTCCCGCCTTGTTCCTGCCCTTTGATTAGTCATTCTCTGATCTGACACATTTGGTATAAATACCAGTTGTCTTTCTGGTTCTTGTCTGCTCACTCACAGCTTTCTAGTTGTGTGTTGAGCACTTCTTTTTTGCACTGATAAAGCGGCTCCACTGTAGCTTCGAAATAGCTATTTACGATACTTTTTATTCTGAATTTGTGTCTTTTTATGTTTTATCCGTAAAGTTACATTTTAGCACAAAGCATTTTGATCATTTGTCTTATAAATTCTTTTATTGTTTGACTCTTTTTTCCCCCTGGAAAATTAAGAGCAGAGGCAGTCATCCTCTTTTTTTAATTCGAGTGTAATTTAGATCCTGAAGCTATGGATTCATTTTGTTCTATTTTACTGTGATATGCCTACTGTTAATCTTTCATGTACTTTTAGGTCGTACAATAAAATGTTTCAAATTATTCAGGCAAGACATCTTCTGAACTCCACGGAAGCTTGTTTCCTCTCAAAGCTTAAAACAATCTAAAAAACTAATGTTTCTGGCATTTTGCATTAAAAATCAATATGCGTTTTATTGCTCCCTTCACTAACCTTACCTAGTTATCTTTTACTCTGAACATATTCCTTGAGTTTTATAATTTATCTTATGCTATCCCTTTTGTCATTTTATTTATGTATTATTATTATTATTTTGATTTCTGTTTTGCAAAATGTTAAATCAATATTTTAAATTTTTATTTAGTTTTCAGGTAAATGATAATGTGTTCAAGAATGAATGTTTATATGCTTGAAATTATACCTTGTCCATTAATATTCCCAAAAATTAGTTTAATTTCCTTACCTTTTCCTGCAGTAAACTAAACTTTTTAAAGATGATTTTAGTTAGGAACTTAATTTTCATGAAAGTAAAAAATTGCTCTATTTTCTTCCTACAGGTTTTAACACGAGATTCTAGCAATACTTTAGTTTCGACTTCTCAAGTTGTAAATGAACAACAAACAAATAATGAACAAGGCTGTCAAAATCTGGCAGAATCGACAAATGACAAAAATTCGTAGAAGTAATTTATATCCAAATTGTAATTTTAAAAACTTGGTATGTATTTTTGTTATAGAAAATGTACAAATGCGACTTTGGTAAATACATTTAAAAAAAAGAGTAAAAATACTAAGCAGAAAGTGAAATTGATTTATTTAGATGCTGATTTTGCTTTTCTGCTATTGTGTTTTTACCTCTTATTGGTGTATTTTTGTTATATTGTTTGTTTTTAAGCTATAAAAATGTTTGGTTTTAAACAAATATATCGTATTTATGTTGAAGTTTTAATGACTACTTTTTATACAGTACAAAGTTATTATAATATAGCTTAAGTTGTGATGAGTGTTTTCTTTTGTTTTCAGCCTTTGTGACAGGATCACTTTTTTGTTTTGAGCAAATTGTGCCTGAACGATACTCATACTCATGTGCATAAATTCACTAATGAGCCAATAATTGCTTTTTTAAGAATTCATCATTACCTTATTTACTTGATTCCATGCATAAAAAATGATTCATCTTTACATTCATCCTTTGTTGCATGCTGATTATTAAATATTAGGTCACAAGTGTCAACTACGTTAAAGTATTTCTTACTTATGTTAACCTAAATCTTTATCATACATATTCTCAAATAAGTAAAGATTCAAATTCAAACCTTGGTTTAGTGAAGATCAGCTTTTAAGTTTTATATGTTTAACAACTGTGTTGATAAAAAAACAAGGGATTATGATTTATTTAGCTGTTTAAACCTTCTGTTGTTTCTGTTGGTTCCACTAATTTTTGTTTCAGAAAGATTCCTAATTTCAAAAGATTAGCAAGTTTTAACCCTTTTTCCTCCTGTAATTGTAATAAATAGTGTAATCATTCTACAAAGCTACCATAACATAGTTGAATTCATTTTAATTTAAAAATTTTATTGAAATGATAAAATTTTCAATAATTATAGCATATTTATTTATAGGAGATGTGGTTTAATTATTAAGTTTATGAGGGGAAACAATATGAAGCTTGCAATTACAGTATATATTTAAGTTAAAGAGGAGAAATTAGAAATTGTCCTAAGTTATCCTTTCAATTGAATTGTATATAATATTGATTTGAAAAGGCAACACCTCATGCTTGCAATTATTTTCTTTTTTCCCATTTAATAGCAGTTCCTATGTGTTATGCATGACATTTTCATTTACTGTGAAAAATACTTTAAATGAGGTATTTTCTTTTAAAGATGTGTACCAATTTTTAAAGTGAGCTTTGACAATTTTTTATGCATGTTTGATTTTTTAAAATGAGATTTTATATTATATTATTGATTAGACATTACATTAGTTATATATTGCAATCATCAGGAAAAGCTTCAAATGAAATTAAAGTTCATGTAAAGAAAAATAGGTAATTTACTGCAGATTCAAAAAAAAAAAAAAAAAGCATTTTGAAGCTTTTTTGCTTACAAGTAATTCTTACTTGTTTCATTTTAAACATTAACATCTTAGTTTTTTTATTTTTTGTTATAGGTGTTTTTATTATCTTTGTTGTCTCTCAGTACTAAGATAATTTATTTCTTAATTTGGATTAAAAATAAGTTTACTGCACTAAAAGAAAGCATGCATAATATTAGAAATATTTTTACAAAGTAAATATCTAAATGATAAGAACTGATATCATATAATTACTAATTCAAAAAGTTGTTTTATGTTGCATTTAATCATTTTGTAAAAATGATTTCTTTTCCGTTCTTAGAAAATCATAAAATTTATAATTTTGCAAAACATACATAATGAAATAAATAAACAATCAATTCCAAAAATTGGAATTTATTTGACTAATATTCTTTCTTAAATATTTATTGCTCGTGTATTTTGTGTTATATATTTTTTCATCTCTAATGCTTTAGAAGCACTACACACATTTTACTTAACTTAAAAAGTTATGTACTATTTTAAGTTCTTAGTTCACTACTTGGGTTCTTAAATTTTTTTCATGTAACTGCTTCTAAATTTAGAAAGAATTTTTGAAAAATGCATCTTAATGCTCTTAACAAATTGTGTGAAATTTGAACTCTGTGTAATATATTGTTCTCATGAATTGTTGTAGCAGAGAAAAAGTCTTTTTATATTGTTATTGTAAAAAGAGAGAAGCAAATTTGCAAATTGTTTATAAAGTTTGACATACATAATGTAAAGTGTAATTATTTTTCTCATTGTATCTTGTAATTTGAGCATATATTATTGTTTTATTAATAACTATAAATATTGTTTTATATTTATTATGCATAGAACTTATTGCTTGAAATTCACTACGTTATGCAGATTTTATTTTAGAGTAGCATTTCTTTTTGACTTATTTCTGTGAGTTGTTGAAACATTGTTTGTAATTCTTTTGTATATTACTTTTCTTTTGAAGTTTTTGACAGTTTGATGCTGTGTACATATGGTTTTAAGAAGTACTTGGATTGCAATGTAACTTGAGGTCTTGAGAAAGTTGTTGTTTAAAATGCTGTTGGAGATGTTTGTAAAACCCTTTTACTATGCAAATTTACCATATTTATATGCTATTAATATTTTAGTGGATGTTGTACTTTAAAGAAATGTAAACAAACACAAAATGTTTGTTTTTCACTTTTTTTTTAAAGTACACTAATTCAGTGCAAAAGTATTGTTTCCTGGTAAATGTCCTCCTGGGAGATGTAAAAGTAGAAATACTTTAAATTGGATTGTATCTACTGAAATGTTTGTTCAATGAAGTCTTCCCTACTAACAAGTTAAAAAGTTTTTTTAATTTACAGTAGAAAAAATATGTGGATTGTGCTTTTTCCCTTACACTTTGAATTGCTATATTTTTCTGAGTTTGAAGGATTGTATTTATAGAGCACTGCATTTTTAATGAATCCATCTAAAAGACACTACACTTGATTACACATATAAAAAATGTGGATTAAATCTGTTCTCATTTTATTGAACTATAATGCCTCGGATTTATGGAAGATTCTTCGATAAATATTGATTGCCTCAGAAATATTGACGAAGTCTTACTGAGTTACGCAAATGTGAGATTATTACATTGTCATTGCATGTGAAAATATTACATTGTTCAATTTGCAAAAACTAATTAGTTTCAAAATTTTATCTAATATGATATAAAATCTTGTGTTTTTAATTTTTTTGCTGCTGTAATTGAAATATTTTTCTCATATTGTACATTTTGTGTAATTAAAAGAAAACTGCCTTAAGTGTTTCCCCATGAGATATTTTTAAAAGTATGTTGTTCATTTGTATTTAGCAAGTGATGTTTAATTCCTAGTAAAAATTGTAAAGGTTCTATGTTGCTTCTTTTTTAGACCAATTTATGAAAAATTTTAATTATTCATTTAAAATAGATCTTCATATTTCTAAATACTGTTAATTTAATTGTTATTTTTCCTTTATACTTCAAAAAAAAGTTAAAAAGATCTTTCTTGGAATGCATATGCAAATGTTTTACTATCATCTATGCAATACCTTCAAACAACTAGAGAGCTTTTTTCCTAATGAATTAAATTTTAACGTCAGCAATTTCGTACAGGTAAATGCAATGAATTTCATAAATATGTGTACATGTTTAGCATGAGATGTCCTTCATTCAAAAAATTGCAACATCATGTTTTTATGCTCTCATTTTTAGATTACTGTAGGAATAATCTGCTCCTTGTCATGTATTTTTCTGAGTTTCTTGATTATGTTTTAATTTATATAACCATCCATTTGTCATCTTTGTATTGCTTAATCATTTTTCTAGAGCTCAAACGGGCTTCTAATCATATTTAAATCTGAATAAAAAGTAAATTATTTTTTTAATGGCAGGATGTTGGAAAAGCCAAAAGTTCACTATCCAGAGCTTAGGGTTACCAACTTTCCAGACATGACTGTCTCAAATTTTAGGAAGTTGTTCCCATGCCATAGGTTTAAGTATTTTTTCTCAAGGTTGCATAGAATATCCCGTACTGACCCACATAATTACAATGGTGAATATTATTGTTTATTAGAAAGTTGTATGCAAAGTATGCATGATTTAAAAAGGTTTTAGGATACATATTAACTGGCAGAATCACCTTTAGAATTAACTATTTCTAATACATAAATTGAGATGGATTACATGTTTTTCATTTTCGTTTAATGTTTCATAAAGTTTTAATGCGGTATTATCATTAATTATTGTAGTCTGCAAATAAATATGGGAAGGATGGATAAATATACCAGTAAAATACATTTTGTTTCAATTTTATAAAAAATGCTGTACAAAAATTCAGCTAGAACAATGCAAACAGAAGCTGGCCTTTATTTAAATCTTAATGCATTGCCTCCTCTTCTTCCAAAAATGATATTTTTTGTAACTTTAGTGCATATATCCTGAGCTCTATTTTATGTCTTAAAATAATGTGTGCCTCACACTTGAGTGGATTCCCCCCCCCCCCCCCCCAGAAATTCTATTTGGAATTTTTTTGTCTTCTACATATTTAAATGTATAGAATGTTTTTTGAGGGGGAGGGGGTGGTATATGTCTTTTTTGTTATTGTATGGAATAGGTTAGGGGTCATTCATAAATGATGTCGCGCTTCGAGGGGGGGAGGGGGGTTCGTGAAATTGTGACAAAGTGTGACAAGGGGAGGGGAGGGGGTAACAAGAAGTGTCACATCCTGCATTATGCAACATAGCGTGACGCATGACAAAGGGGGGGAGGAGTGTCTGCTGAAGTGTGACGTATTGTGACGAAGGGGGGAGGGGGGTCAAATGTATGGGAAAAAGCGTGATGTCATTTATGAACGGCCCCTTATATTGTATAGATAAAAACATTCTTTTGGATAAAACTATTAAAACAATGCAGAAAAAGAACAACATATATAAAGAGGTGGCAAAGTAGTAGTGTATGCCAGATAAAAGTTTTGAATTTAATTAAAGGTACTTTCTAGTACATGTTCTCCACCCCCTCGCCAAGTATGAAACTAATACATTTGTGACAAAAATTGCATTCATATGTTTTGACAAATTTATTAAGATGCATTAATGCAATTTTTGTAAAAAATAAAACAAAAACGAGTCAATGAAATAAATTATTCTTCTCAAAATTGTTTTCCAGCATACAGTTTTGTTTAGGTTTTTCAGATAAATGATGGGATGTTGAATTATTTCTTGTACTTATTAAAAAAAAAAGCAGCAAAGATGCAGATAATTGAATTTACGAGAAAAAATACTTGAAAATCCAACAGCATTAAAATTATTTATTGATTTGCCATGAAAAAAAAACTGCTACAATTGTAATTCTGCTTAAGTGTGCCATCGTAAAGATAATATCCAATTGGTTTTCCCATTGTATTCCTGTTTTGTTGTAGGTGCTAAAGTTTTATTTATTTACATTATCTATAGTAATAAATTGAACCTTCCTCAGCATTTCATACATTTGTTATGAGTAATTAAAAATTGCATTTCTGATCGTTATTATTTTTAATTAAAATGTAAAATAAAGGTTAGAATCTCAATAAGTTCGTTAAAAAGAAAAAAGTCCTTACTTAAAACGTTATTGATTATAAGATGCTTAATTTTTAGGCAATTTTTCTGAAAAACAATATTATGATTTCATCGTAAAGTCATACTAGAAAAAGTTTTTTTTCTTACTTGTTTATATAAAACCAAATTAAGTTTAAATCTCAGAAAGTCATTATTTGAAGTTGCTTCTTTTTATCCCTAATAATTTTAAGACTCGTAGGAGCTTTAAATCAACCACTATGTATTTTAATATCAGTTTTGAGCATTGAACACATAAAGTTTTGAGGCAAGAAAAAGTGCATCTTTTGTTAATAAAATATGGTATATATATTGTATATATATTTAAAATTAGAAATAATTAACTCATTTAAACTTTCTTGTGTGGAAGAAAAGCTGGCATATACTTTTACTTAGTATGTAACCATGAAATGAAATTGAAATTTTTTAAAATGCCACATTCTATGAAAAAATGCTGAAAATATTTTTTGTTACTGTATCTAGATTTTTTCATAGGCCCTTTTCAAATATGTTTTTTTTTAAAATTAAATTACTTTAACTTTTTTTTTTAAATAAAAAACTAAATTTGTTGAAATTTTTTGCAACATATTTAAAATCTAAATTGCATTTTTCAAAATTTCAATTCCTACCATTCTTTTTCAAAAATTCCAAAATTTTTTTTAATGAATTACCATTTTAATTTTCATAGTGTATAGATGTCAAGTAAATGTTTTGATTGCAAATTATTTAATTTACTTTAAAATTTTACGCTGAGCTAACTGTCTGGTATTGTAAGAAATATTTGTTTTAGAGAATTTCGGCACCTCTTTCCTGTGAATAAATAACTAACTTTTAAAAAAAAATTGCTCACAACAAAATGAAATAATCCTTTGAATCATAAGTAAAATTGAACTGCTGTTTTCTCATGTTTTATTCAAATGAATATACACAATTTGTTATTATCACATTTTTATTCTATGGCTTTTATAGTTAGAATTTGATCAGTTGTTAAAAAATAGGAAGTATTAAATTTTAAGACCTGCTGATGTGATAGATGTTGCAATTTTTGTGTTTATAAATGTAAATATATGTACAAATATATTTTTGTAATTCACTGCAGTAACCATATTTCAACTTATGTAATGCAATATATTCCTCTAATTTCCTCTTAAATAAATGCCATTTCTTAATTAGTGATGCACATATACTTGTAAAGTGCTAAATTTCGGTGAAGTTTAATTGTAATTGTTACCTAAAATATCTTTCTTGCATTTTTATTGTTATAAAATGTTTGAAAATAGTGAAAATTTACGAGATGAGGCCATTAAATTTACAATAAAACATTTGTGATCATTTTAGGACTCTTTTTCAGTTGCAAACTGAAAAATAAATGTTTTAAATTCAAAAGAATTGTGTTGTAAATACCCTGTAGCATTTTAAAGAAACATTAATGATTTTATTTGAATTGATGTAAGATAAGTGAATTTTATAAATAAATTCATGATAATTAACTCTTTTTTTTTTTTTTTTTCTTTTGATGCAAATGCCCTGTGAATAAGTGTATTTTGCCATTTGGTACAAAGTTTTACTCAATTTTTTACCATGGGGTTAATTTATTGCCAATCATGAGATATTTTGTGAGCTAACATGTATAATATTAGTCATATGAGCTATTCACCTTCATTACAATTTCTTAATGTTTTTATTGTTCAAATTTTACAGGAAATTATTTTTTATTATTATAAAATTGTACATAGATCTGCTGTATATTAAAGTTTTCAATACTTTATAGTGTTGTCATAAAATGGCTCAAAAAGAGAAGAAAAGAAATAATTGATGATAAAGGTGCAGTAACCCCTCGTTATATCACTCATTCGGATAAATTGGATACATTGCTCATTTGGATTATAGATTTTTTATACATATAAATTTTTCTACATCTCCGAAAATTTTAAGTTCGAGTCCTCGAAAGTAAAAATATTGCAATTCTGAGTAAAGCCCTTTCCCCCCATTAAACAAAGCCATCGAACAGGAATGCTCTCCTTTCTTCTGAATTTGCTGCAGTTAAAATCTGCAGCAATTCTCTGCCCACTCCCCAACTTACAAGCCTGCAGAATGAATGATTCTACTCAAACCAGTTGATGTTTACTTGTTCTTTTTGTACTGATCCTAACACCCATTGAATGAAAGAAACAGATGCTTTCTGCCCAAGGGGGAAAATACACCCATTTCTGGATACCTTTTAGTACAGAAAGGACTCGCAGTTGGCTGAACAAATCTAAATCATGCAATCCCCTTTACCAAGAAAGGGAGAGTGATAGGTAAAGGAATTTTCTAGAAAGAAAATGGTAACCGATCTTTGACATCGTTTTCACACCATAATAATAATATTGTAGCATGCACAGGTCCATCGAATTTACTTGTACATTTTGAGTTATTTCTAACGGCATCGGCTATATCCCGCTTTTTTGCTGTTCCCCGACAAGCGTGATATAACAAGGGACTACTGTATTTGTCTTATGTTTTACTTTTCACGTAAAATTTCCATGACTGCTAAGTTGTATGAATTTTCCTATATCAGATCAGAATTAAAGTAATATACTATCTAATACAGATTTGTATGTATTATACAGGGTGTTCAGACTTATCATGACCCAATGGATATTTTTTAAACTGTCAGAGATAGGCATACAGTTATAGGTTAAAAAATACCGTAAATCATACAAGAATTTATCATTTATGATCTTTGAGTTAATAAATGTTTGTATAAAAGTTGTGGCATCTAAAGTTCAGCTCCCTGGTCCAATCAGTCACCTTTTCCTCACCAAAATATAGGGAATAAAAATTTCATTAATGAGCCTAACATTGTCTTCAGAATGGAAATTTAAAATAAAATATGGGACCTGGTTAAACCTACGTAGAATTTATTCTAAAGACATGTTATTGAAACTTGGTATATACTGTTCGTTGTATGATCCATGGGAAAAAAGAAATCTGCAATAAGAAAAACAAAAATTTTTATTTTATAACAGAATTAGTCCAGTATGTATTTTATTTGTGTTAATCACATGTTCAAAGTTTATTGTACAGTGTTTAACAGTATTGCAGAGCTTTTCTTTTCCAGTTGCTGCTATTTAGCGATGAGAGTTGCAATTGATAGAGAAACAAGAACGTGGTGTTAAAAATTTTGATCTATTGCTTTCTTATTTTGGAATTTTTCCCCCAATGGTACAGCAGTGGAATATCCAGATTTTTTTTTCAGGATAGTGTTTGCCAATAGGGATGCAGTAAATATCCGGCAAACATGCTGCATCCGAGCCTTAAAACATAAGCTGCGAAATGAAATATAAAATAGATTTTTGATAATTCAGTAACTTAAATTAACAATTGTTAATAATCTTTTTCAACTAAACTTTTTTTTAGGATGTTTTCAAAATTTTATGTTTATAATTCACTTTTCAATCATTTTATTGGAATAAATATGAAGGCAAAAGTATCCCCTCCAATATTGTAGAAGGTACATAAGGTTATGTAGTCCTATTAGTCATTGTGACAAATAAAATGTTTTAAAGAATTCTATTTTCAATTTAAATTTACATAATTAAATGAGAAATTAAGTATTTGATATTTTCTCAAAATTTGCAAATTATATAGTTCACAAATTTGAACTGTTCTGTATTTTTTGGATGGATTCTATTGTGTTTCCTTTCATGAGTAAATTAAGCCTCTGAGAGTAGTCACTATGTACTAATTACTGTTAAAGAAATTTCGTTCACTAATTTTGTTAAATTGGAGAAATCAGTTGTGTCTTAGCCCTTTCGGGACGAACGACGCATGCACATGTGCATTTCCTCTGGGTACCCCCTCAGGTCCGAAGGATGCACCCGCTTGTTATGGCAGAAGTGCCTCTGCAGGAGGATCCACGCAAGGATGCATTTAGCTTTTGAAGCAAATTCTTTACTATGAGGTGGCGAGTTATTGATCCATGTTTTTTTCAACAGATTGGGGATGTACATGAATAATTTTTTTCTCCAAGGTCAGATTAGTGTCTGTAATGAGTAGGAATCATTGGATTTTCGCTAGTGTATATAGAAACATATGCTAATAAATGTCAACAGAAATATGCAATAAGTAACTCCATTTCAAGTGGTTGTATGGTAGGAGATGTTTTAATAAGTATTTTTGGTCTTTCTCCGTTTCACTTAAGGAACACTTGAAGTCGGCCATAAGAATATATTGATGTAAAATATTCAAAAATAATTCAATAATTATAAGACATTTGCACCTATGGGCAAAAATGAAACAAATTAAGTAAACTTTGGGCATAAGATTACAGTTCTTATGAACAAGTTTACTCAAGCTTATTGAAAGAAGCTCTCAGGGTGAACAATTTTTTGATTTGAACAATTTTTGAACAGTTAAAAAAAATTAATATAGTGCCTACGAGGGAAATTTCAATCTTATATAAATCCTGACCTAACGGACCAAGTTGCTTGGAACAAACTTTATCGAAAACTCTTATATATAACTACTATTAAAATACATTTTTGTGAAAACGATATAAGATCTACAGAAAAAACTTATTTTTAAGAAACTTTATACTTTATTTTTATTATAAGGTTTTTTTTTTTTTTTTTTTTTTTTTTTTTTTTTTTTTTTTTTTTTTTTTTTTTTTTTTTGGGGGGGGGGGGGGGGGACATTATATAAGAAAACAACTTTTTCCTTTGTTTCACATTACAATAGTTTCTAAAAATTGTTTGCTTAGTTCTTGAATCAAAATTTATTTTATATAAAAAGCCAAAGTAGTATTCTCTAGTTTCTTTAATAGAAGATACTTTTATATTGCATGGATGCAAAATGCAGCGCTTTCTATTTAGTTGAAACGAAAGTTTTCTTAATTTTTATATTCTAAAAGCAAAAACAATGGTTTTACTAGGCATTCCCGTCTTGTTTTTAGATACGCTATCAGAAATCTATGCTTCAGCTGAAAAAGAGATGCAGTTAAAGATTAAACATAAAGCGAAATATTTTTTAATTCATCAAAGGAATGTTATAGGAATCACTTTCGAGTGCTTAACAGCATCGAAAAACTTTGTCTTCTTAAATTAATTTTTAATTGTTCTTCTAGTAATTGTTTCTGCATTCAAGAATGTATTCAATAGAACCTAAGAGTAAGACAAAAATCCCATTCTGTGTTAATCACTTACCCATTTCAAACTAGGACATTTCCACAATTTCTTTCAAAATTCAAAAGTTCACCTTTATTCAATGACTTTCAAACAGAGGGCTATTCATGTCGGCTATTGTCACTCTAGGGGCATGAGGAGGTTTGTCCCTCTTCCTCACTCATTTACCACACTTAAAATGACCATACATTAGTTGTTGAATAGCTCTAACATTTCTGCTTTCTTAGTATCTTTTTTAAGCCCTCTTAAACCAATTCAATAACATGCCCCTTCAAACCCTTTTCAGAAGTTAAAACCTTTCGTTTTCTGCCTTGCTATTTCACAGATTGTTGGCTTTTAAAGGGAATATCCTATGGAATGATAACATCCCACTTGTCACTAATCCCTTCTCAGCAATTCTACAGTAATATTTTTATGAAATCTTCATTGTTTTTCCGAAAGATTTTAGGTCTAGAGAAAAATTCGCTTCTGTCTGACCAACTTAAAGTGTTGTGATAAACGGAGTGAAGTTAAACCAGTGTCGCGACTTGAATTATATAATAAGTTAAACTCAAACTTATAGATGATAAAACACTTGAAAAATTGTCCCAATCTGCAGTCAATGCTTTAGGTTGAAAATGAAACTGATAATGGATTTCAAAATCGCAAAAGAGCTTCAAAAAAATTATGGTGATATGTGACAAATAGTTTTAAATTATATGCGTCAAAAATGTCTTAATTACTTTATATCTGCCGTTATTGTTATAAGAATTTTATTATCTTTTTAACTCCTAAAATCTTATAATTATTTTAAATCTACCCATGCAGTTACCCTAGGTACTAGTAGGATTTGTATGCTTATTGGAAATTATCTCATTTTTCCAGGACCCTGGAGACTCCTGAAATTTTTCCTAAAACTGCTGCCAGAAATTGAGGACTCCGAGAAATTTTTCATTAACGGTTTTTCTCTGGAAATATTTAAAAAATAAAATGAAGTTATATTTATAGTTTTGTTCAACAATACAGGCAAGGAAAAGCACATCAGTTTCAAAAAGTGCTAATTTAGAGTATAATTTTTAATTTGCCTTCGAAATGCGGCACTACAGCTATTTTTAGGGTCATTTTTCATACAATATTTTGTTTCACTTGCAATCAACACTAGATTTACCAGACCAGTCACTTTCACTGTTCCGAAGCTTCCATTTGGCATAATTTCTTACTAGTTATAGTTCAACTATCAATTGCATTGGCTTTTCCTAATAAACGGTAAGCAGGACAATTTAATGTGACTGAAAGTTTTATTTTAATTAGTAGCAACTTGGTGGAAAAAAGTTTTGGTTGAAAATGGCCTGGTAAATCTAGTGTTAATGAGCAATGTTTCAAATTATTTTTTAAAAATGTTTTTTTAATGTTAAAATGACATCCTGTGAATTGTTTCTGAAAAAAAACAAATATATAGGATGATAGTGAGAAAAAAGATCAAGCCTATTATTTTGAATTTTCCAGGATGGGGGAGGGGGATATACTTTCTTTAAATATTACACTAATAAACAACAAAACACATTCATATTCGCAAGTTTTTACGGCAGCACAAAGTTTAACTAAGGTAAAATGTTATGCAGTCGAGTCCTGAAAATTCATCCTAGTGTGGACCAAAGGGTGGTTTAGTTTATGAAAGTACCAAGTTATTGGGAATAGCTTTGAAAAAGAAAAAAAAGAATTTTTATCAGAAAATACAATATTGCAGTTGTATGTATTTGCTTGAGAAGAATAACCTGCCCAAATGCCTTTAAACTAAGGAAAAGTAAGTACTACATGAGTTAAGTTTTATTAATAAAATTAAGAGAACAGAAACATACAATCTAAAATTTAATTTATTTACATCAGGATATCTAATTACATGTACATAAATAGAAAATATTTTATTTTATACAAGAGCCTATTGACTACAAAATGCAAACATAAACATGGCAGTTTTTTTTTACAAAGTTACAGAAATACACAAAAATAAAATATCACAAGCTATACAAAACAGCAACAAAAAGAAAAGATTGCAAATTATAACAGAAAACAAAAGAAATGCAGACACCGGCATTATGATCACTATTAACAAATAACCCTCAGAATATCCCACCACCAGGTTCTCAAATTGGAAAGGGGTGCACATAGAAAAGTTTGAATTGCGTATGCCAACATATGATACGAGCCTTCGTCCTACTACTGTAAGTTAAGCATTTTCTTTAATGCTCCACACATGAAACTTATGGAAGTCACTTGAACACTTACTCCGACATTTTTTCGTAATTTTTTTTTCTAATCTTGTAAATTTTATTGCTGTAAATAGATAAATAAACTATATTTAGTAAATTTTTCGTTTTCTTGTACTCAACCTTATATCATGTGATTTTCAACCCAGCTTGTATATATCGCCGTTCCGGAAGAACAATGACGTAACTGCAAAACTGCGTCAAATGCAAATAATTTCATAGACAATATCAGAAACACATCCCTTACACACGGGGAACATTTATGTAACTATAGAACGACAATTTGTGTCTTCTAGAATAACGAACAATTTTTAGAGAAACAATGACGTAACTGCACTTAGGGGTTGAAATGAGGGTGATTAAATCCTAATCCCTGGTAAATGAAAGTAAAGTATATATCCTACATAGTTACTCTCAATATACCATTATTTTCTGTCACTTACACCCATTTCAATTATACGTTTTATACAACTGCAAATTATTTTTTTACTCTCCTGTAAAATTGAAGTTTTTGCATTTACGTCGCTGTTCTTCCGGAACGGCGATATGATTACCGGTCCTCTAGGTGTACTTTTTCTTCTAGAAGTTTGAGAATCTGGTGTGGAGACATGCTTTAGAGTACTCAAATATATTAACTATTATTCAGTCTTAAAAGATTTGCAATATATACCATATTTTGATTAAAAGAGTTTAATAGCACCTTTACATTGCATAAAATACATTATCATTATACACTATACATTATTCTATACACATATAAAATTACTCTAAATGCAACTTGCTTCAGTTGCAGGTTATATTACCCGTAATAAAAAATATATTTAAAAACATGAATTACATTCAGTCTATACAAATGACATGCCTTTTTTTTTTTTTTACTGTGGCATGAAAAAGAAAAGTTAAAATTGTACTAGTGCCTGTAGTTAGTAAAAGTTACTGCTTTATGCAAAAATTAATGCCTTATGCAAAAAAGGCACTTGTTTTGGCAATCACTGAAGACTAAAATCGAGTATTTTAAAATCTAAGTTTAACTGGCTTTTAAGCAGTGCTGGAACTAGGTGAACCACTGATGTAGTTAAAAACATCAAGGGATGTTCGTTTCAGAGATAGAATGTCTTTTTCTTCATAGTACAACTAGAAAGTAAAAATAAAAAAATGCTGCTTAATTTGCCTACAAGACAGCTAACATTTTTAATTACCATGCATACAGAATTCAAGTTTAACATAATGGCTGATCAAGTTTTTTGAAGTTGTGCCATTAAATGCATTAAAAAACTGTCAAAAATCATGAAATCATAATGTAAAATACTGAGCACGCAAGATACTTGTTATGCAATATTTTAATATAAATTAGGAAAATAAAAGTAGGGAACACAGAAAATAAATTTTATGTTTCACAATTTGAAAATTAGTACTTAATGAAGACTTTTCATTTTTGGGCATTTTTCAAGCAATATAAAGAAAAAAAAACATAAATGTATGCAGAAATTTAACTGGTTAACATATAAATGCATATTATAATCTATACAAGAATGTAAGGTATTTGACAACATAAATCAACACCTCTCATTTTAGAAAACCAAAAGGTAAAACAAATTTATGCTGCTGTCTGACGAGGGTTAAAATATTTAATGATATATGCAAACCTAAAATGAAGAATTGGATGATGATTTAAAATAGTTTTATGTCGAGTATCACCCAAGGGAATAATATTACTTCCACGTTTATAATTATAAAAAAAGTTTGTATATGTGGTTATAATATTATAATGCTTCTTAAATTCATAATTTTTTAAGATGTAATTTTAAAATTCAAAAAATGTGCATGATATGTACTTTGCCATGAAGTTAATTTTTAACCAGAGTTTCAACTGAGAGAAGAGATGAATGACAAAATGTAAGAATGTTTAGATAAAAACAATTTCATTAAAAGTGAAATTAGGCATCTTATAATGAATTAAGAATAAAATTTTGCTTTGGAGGCAAAAATATTGATTTGTAGTAAATACCTTATTAAAACAGAACTATAATGCATTAATCTCTCATCTCAGAATGATGAGGTGAATGATTTGCGTACCTATATTCCCTAATTTTAGAAGCACAGGTATAAAGAAAATGGCACTTTATGTTATTTAAAAAAAGTTAATTTTTCTTAGCAACTGAAATCATGTGAGTAAAGCGAAAAAACGTTAACAAAAGCACAAATTGTCAGAACAAATAACGCAAGAATCTATTTCGAGGTTACAATGGAGTTTTTTTATCAGTGCAGAGAAGTCCTCAACACACAACTAGAAACCCTTCACTCACAAGTCTCTAGTTGTGGGGGCCGTGGTAGCCTAGTGGTTAGCACGTCAGACTTCCACCTGGAAGGTCGCGTGTTCGATACCCACTAAAGACCACCATGCATACTTGGGGATATGTGCATGTAAAATCCATAGACCCCACTACCTCTCCCCGTGCGTAAGCAATCCTAAGGCCTCAGCTAACAGGTAGGGGTCTGGTGGAGAAAAGTCTCTAGTTGTGTGTTGAGCACTTCTTTTCTGCACTGATAAAGAGGCTCCATTGTAGCTTCTAAACGACTATTTGCGTTATTTGTTCTGACAATATGTGCCTTTTTACGTTGATTTCTCCTTTTACTCATGTATTGGAACAAAGTATTTTCGACCATTTGTCTTATAACTGAAATCATAATTTTTAGTCATGCAGGGGTCTCAGTGGGGGAAAAAATATACAGGAATTTTTGTACGAAATATAGGGCAACAAAAATGATCTAAAGATGTATTTTAATAATATGTGTGTGGATTATTAAAAGAAATAATGCAACTACACTAAATAATCATCAGAAGGCTAAATAAACATTATTAAAATTATTTATATGTGTTTAATTCATCCCTTTTGCACATATCAGTTTATTCTTTTCTGCATCAATAATGGCATTAGCTGCTTCAATTTCTTGAATCAAGGTTGGGTTTTTGGATGACC
Source organism: Octonoba sinensis (assembly GCA_038502835.1). Taxonomy (NCBI): domain Eukaryota; kingdom Metazoa; phylum Arthropoda; class Arachnida; order Araneae; family Uloboridae; genus Octonoba; species Octonoba sinensis. Next base: position 57,936,274 of record CM076602.1, read on the forward strand.
AAAACTGACTTTGGACAGACAAGTGGTTTAAGTCCAAATGTGTCCTAAACTATCCAGAAGTATGTTAAAACTAAAGTGGTCTAATCTACTCAATTTGTATTGCAATATCAGCTATGCAAAATTAGCTGCAATTAATAAATGTTTGAGAACATTTTTCTCTGAAATGGTAATTAGAAAAAAAACATTTTGCGTAAAGCTATTTGCTAAACTGGTCATGTGCATAATATAACATGTGTTAATTTAAAAGACCAAATAAACCAGAGTACTATTTTTTTTTCTTAATGTGATGTAAATTTATTCTTAACATCTGATCAAGGGACACTTTTAAGAGAAGAAAAACTACAACAAAGCTGCAAAAGAGTCTCCATTATGTCTACTGCAATATTCCAAAAGTACCCTTTTTATAAAACCCTCAAATCAACAAATCAGAATGGGGGGGGGGGGGGGAGGGGGGCATATAATCAAGATTTTTGATAAAAAATCGTTCCAAAATCTCTTATAATTTCCTAGCAGCAATAGCTTGCTGCTAGAAAAAAATGTTAAGCAATATATTCTGATTTATTAATAGTATTAAAAGTATCGCAGAATTATGACTTACCTTCTCATGAAGCATGCCTGATAAAGAATCGACAAATTCTTGGAAATTTTTCTTCAAGGATGTATGATATTCATACTGATCAGATGTTATGATCCTGCCATTCAGTTCAAGTGCTTCTTGGCAAATTTTTATGAACTTCCTAAACATATACATATTTGTAATTAAAAAATAAATATATTCCGAGCAGAAACATTCAGCACTAACTACCAACACAACACAAAATAAAACCATAATTTAAAAATGATTTTATCGAAGAATTAATATGAAACAAAATTCTGTTAAATATTTTTGATTGAAATGTTTCTGAAATGGCCTGCTTTGAAAGATTTCACTAAACAGTCTAAAATATTTTCAGTACAGTTCTTGAGATTTTAAAAACTACATTAAAATGAAAACAAAACATTTCAAAAAATATTACTTCATAATAGCTTTTCAATGAGTTCAGTTTGGGGGAAAAAAATGGTTTTATATAGTTGCCAAAGGTTTGTAATATACATATTTATTCAACAAACTTTTATTTTATTTCACTTATTTACAGCAGCAAGTATTTTAGTAATATGAAATAATAGGTATGAAATTATAGTAATATGAATAAAAATAATATACTCAGCTTAAATTTCTACAATTATGGCCCTTCATTTATAAAAAATTTCAGGATATAGTATTCACAATTAATTTCTTTCCTTCTTCTAGGGCTCACTTTGGGGGAAAAGTAACCTTATATATATGCATAAATAATTTCATATCAAGCTTAAGTTCCAAAATCGGAAACAAAATGATAAAAAATATTAATAATAATGAAAATAGCGGTATACATATACATTAACGTCCTTTTTCAGTTTCTATTCTTTTTCAGTCATAACAAAGTTTAATCAAAATAATTTTAAACAATAAGACTACATAACAAAAATTTTAAGAATAATTAATATTTTGTCTTCTTAAATGCCATTAAAATGAAAAGTTTTCTTTAGGAACAAAATAAATTATGCAAAAGGAAAATAAAATATTTTAATTGATAACATTTCCAGGTTTCACCCACTCGAGTAAAATTCCCCTACTATTTCCATCTTCCAGGTTGGGTGGTCACCCTGAAGAAAATGTTGATTTAAATAATAGCATTTTTTGGGGGAGGGGGGGGGGGAGTTAAAAGAGTTATAAAACAAAACAATTAGAAATTATTTGCATTTTAATGCAGTAACTCCTTTTTGGTCTCTCCTCAGCCAACATGTGGAAAACACAAGAGCATAGGAAAAACAAAAATTGCAGGAAAAGTGACACAATTTTAGGACATTACCAGGATATCAGATATTTTTCCAAAAAATTCAGGGAAAGAATGATCTATGCACACTATTGTTCTAAAAAATATTTAAGATATTAAGAGAAAGGGGGGAAACACCAACAAAACATATGTAATACATATGCAGGCATTCACAATTTCTGTTTAGTCACGTCAGCTTAAAAGCTATAAACATTTTTACCTATAAACTTCTTTTAGAGACATTATCTTTTCAGTAGGATATTTATCTTGTTTTTTCCCATCTAGGAAAGCACTTGCATATGCTAAGGGGCCAGCATTAACCTGGAAATAGGAGACATAATTATAATCACAAACATTTTGGGTAAAGCAGTACTACAAATAAGCAAGGATAACTACATGGACTTGTATGAGATGCATAAAAGAAAAATTATCCTTTCAGCTCTACATTCAGGGAAGATGATTCAGGAATTGTCAAAAAGGAAATTTTCTGTTGAAATCCTAGTGAGAAATTTTTTTCACAAAAACAATATTTCCTTTACTTTATACAAGGAAGTAGAAAATGCATGAATGAGAAACTTCATGAAATGCAGGCCATTTTCCTCATTAATATATAATACACACACACACACACACACACATATATATACATATTTTTCGAAAAATTTAAGTTGTCGCTGACACAACTGCTCTAAAAATGTTATGAGAAGAAAAATACCATAAGTGGCACCAACTTTTTAGTATATTTCAGTAAGATTTTACAACCAAATTAAGTGGGATTTTGGTCAAGATTTCATATGCACTATCAGATAATAAACAGAACTTCTTATCAAGCTCTTTCTATCAATAGGTATGAATCTAATAATTCAACAAAGTAAGAAGTAAGAGCTATTTCAAGCTTTGTTTTGTCTAATTTTCTATCAAAAGTCGACACAAATGCTTTTATTTTCAGAAAAACATTTCCCGTTTCTGATGTTATGTTTGATGTTTCTCAAAATAAATGGGCATTGTAAATATGGCATGAATTATGTGAAACTTTACAAAAAGTTAAAGATGACGATTTTGATTTATGTGGGGAGCAGTTACTGACAATGCTGAAGATAAATGTGAATCATGAACAAAAATAAATTCTTGAAGATATATTGGCTTTTTAATAAAAATCTGCACACTGATGTTTAACATGAGACTCAAGGTTTGGCTCTCAAAAAGAAATTAATATCATTGGTCACATGGGGACCCTTCATTTCATGTTTTAAGGGGGAAGGGGGCAAAGGATAAAAACTCAATGTATACTGCACCAAAAAACAATGAAATACATACACATAAGTATGAATACATTATATTTTTTTAGCCAAGGGCCAGAGGGACAATTACCCCAAATGTGGGGTGTGATCATTGGATACCACTAACTTAAAAAAATAATTGTAATAAACAATCTTATGTTTCCAATTTTTACCTACATCACCTAAAAAACGAACTAAGTAAGTTATATATTTAAGTTGAACGAACAAATTAAAATCATTTCGATAAAATATTTCATGAAAGTGGACAAGATGAATGCTGTATTCACTGAAGTCTACTAACTAGCACTGCTTGTTTTGACATTTCCACCCATATCAGCGACTGCTAAAAGAAGTGCCACTTCTTTGAAGAGAATTAAGCTCTCTCTGCAAGCTACCTAAAGACACATTTAGTATAGCAAATTGTCTGCATATTGAATGTAAAGGAATAAAATATTGAACATAAAAATATTTATGAAAATATCAAATTGAAAATTTAAAAAAAATTATGTGAATTTTATAATTAAATCAATTGCTTTACTTTTTATGTGTCAAACATTTCACTTAAAAAAAATCATAGCTACAAAAAAAACTATAACATATGTAAGAATGTTTTAACAAAGTGTTTATTTATCAATTTATTTCATTATGTTGATCAATCTACTTGATCTCATAAGCATTTAGTGAATAATCTTTAAAATGAGTACGATGCAACATTGTAATTTTGTGCATTGCATGGAAAAGATCATGCATTTTCACATCTATTTTTGGTATCTATTCAAGTGTGATAGCCTGTCCATAGAATTGAGCATCAGTCACTGGTTCTTGTATGCAAGTGTGTATATTCAGAAAATACTAATAAAACAAAAAGATATTACACAAGTATAACACAAGCAAATAATACAATGCATATTTTATCCTACCTGAACACTTATACTTCCTTGCAGTTTTAGTTGCAACTTTTTCAAATCTGTTGGCTGCAATCTCACTACTTCTTCCAGTTCACATATACGTGCTTGCATTTCATCAATAGCAACCTCTATTGGACTTAATATTTGAACGGACTTGGAGAAAACAGGAATTCTCTTCTTGACATAAGGAAAAGAATACAAAGCTGGAAAAGAAAAAAAAATCAATATTATGTTTATATGAAGAACTAACATGTACCAATCCTTGATGGAAGAAAATCAGCTTAAAAGCTCTAGTAATGGCTGCCTCTTGCTAATCAAATAGACTGAGGTAAAGTAATGTAATTATCAAGGGTGATTTTTAAAAATCACTGTAGTCTGAAGACTTTTGGACAATTGCTAAGTTTCTAAAAAAGTCGTTTAATTGCAATGCATGTAACATATTTTTTGTTGTGCCTCATATATATCAAATATTTTGAAAAGCATTTATCTTACATGGAAACAGAAAAAGATGTCTCTCTTCAGCTTTTATCATATGCAAAAAATATTTTGTAACTTAATGTAAAATTGCTCTTTCAGACTCCTTTATTGATAGAGTCAATGCCTAACTATGACTATTTCTCCATACCATTTAAATAAAATTTGACCTATTATTGTCAACCAATTTGTATATGGGATAAAGCATACATAAATGACATTAGATAAATCATATTTAAGTAGTATTTCCAGGTGGAGATATATATTTTTTAATGGTACCAGTAAAAGATACATACAAAGCTTAAGGGTTATTTCATCAAAAAATTAATTAAAAAAGAGGCTTAGAATGTCAGAAATTAACTTGTTCTATCCAACATTAAAAAATAATTTGTAAACATCCCCCCCCCCCCCAAAAAAAAAATAAAATCATTGGGTAAATTGTGATGTTTAATAAAGAGTGCAGGGGCTAAAATTCAGGGCAGGAGAGCGGGATTCTCACCTAAATTTCTCAGATCCCCTCCTTAAAAATAGACCAGGCGGGAGAGTCCCGTCCATGGAAGATTTGAAAAAATTTCAGTGAAAACACCAAGCCCAGAATTCTTTCACTTGTATATAATGTGACTGATATTATTATCAAAAAAAAAAAAATCCCCCCCCCCCCTCTAAAAAATTGTAATTCCCTCCATATATAAAACTAGGAAGGAAGTCTCCTTTCCACTTTAAAATTTGAATTTTAGCTCCTGGAATATTATAGAGGATGATGACTTAGATTTTTATATAGGATATAGTACTTATAATAGGCTGATAACTTTACTAAGTAGATTGACAAATTATAAAAAGTAACTGAAAAGAAGGTTACTTGTTAATATTGTTCGTCTTTTGCACTGTTCTTCTGGTAAACCCCTTACTTTGTTACTATCAATCGTAAATGGAGTTTCAAACATAAATCTTCGTAAATTATTGCTTCGTTCAAATTCAGTAGGTCTGAAGTGGAGCTCATCTTCCTCAAAATAAGGCACTACATGAGTAACTTGAATATAAGCATATTTTGTTTCTAAGTCTTTAGGGTTAACCTAGAGTTTTAAAAAAAAAGAGTTTTTAGTGTATTTTTGAAAATCATGAGAGATATGCTTACAAATAGAACTAAGAATATATGTTTTGAATGACTTGAATATCCGATTAAAATTAAAGTAAATAAATAAAATAAAAAAAGAAGTAATACTAATTATAGTTAGCATTCAAATAAATTCTTAACCAGCGTACATTTACATAGATGTTGCAATCTACTTGAAAGTTTTTACATATTTCTTGCCTGGAAAATATTTTCTTAACAGTCTCAAGTATACATATCTTTATTTAATGGCTTTACAATCTTATATTAAAATAGTCATTAACAACCTCATTAATTTTTTCCTCCCATAAAGGTAGTTCTAGAGTTGAGCTCTGGAGGGGATACTCACTTGTCTAATAAACATGTGTAAACATTTCTATGTGTTGAAATATTCATTATTTTAAGAAATTATCAAAGATAAAATTTCTTTCTTTCTTTACAATTAAAAATGTCTACTCAAAATTCGACTAAATTCTCTTGTTTTCATGTCAAATCATAATTAAATTTTAGACAGTTGCAAGTTTCATATTGGCAGAATTGAGGTAACTTTTTAAAGATTTTAATGAAACTTATTAAAAGTTTAAAGGACTAACGCAACAAGAAACGTACACATACAATAAAGAAAAAGAAAAAAAATGTACAGAAAAGGGGTGCATTTAGGACATAATATATTACCAAAATATCTACATACAATGTAGCAGATTTTACCTTACTTTGTTTTTATAAAGTAACTTTTTTTTTTTTTTAAAGAAAAGAAAAAAAAAAGGGAAAATTTAATGTTTTTAGCAGGTACTCTCTTAAAAAATTCTGATGTTTTCCAAACATGTGTGTCTACTAAACTCTTTCAAACAGTGAAAAATTTTATTTATTCATATTTTTTAAATAGCATACTAAATAAATCTTTTAAAATTTATGTCAAAGTTCACACTTTCTAATTGTAATTTTATTTTGCCAATGATAAATGTACTTTTGTTTAATTATTTTTAAAATTTGTTTATCACAATTCCCAAAATTTTCTGTTTGGATGAACATGTTCTCAGGAGCTTATTTACTGGTATTGGCGATCACGTATCTAAAACCGATAAACCATTATTAGGGAGATCTCTAGAGTGCTAATGTTTGAATAACATTGTTGCAGCTTTTCCAGATGGTGAACCAACTGGTTTTTTGAGTTTTTCTTCTTTCATGTCCATAGCTAAAAATTGTTAAATTAAGAGAATTATGCTTAGCTATTTTTGTACATTATGCACCTAGGCACTAAATGAAAAATGTTCTTTGTGGGTGGTAAAATTTAAAAATGCTCAAGATCTGCTAATTACTGAATAAATTGTGATGAAAAATTTCTTCCAACAATTCTCCAAATATTTCCCCTCAATTTTCATAGTGATCAAAGCTAAAAAGACTTTTAATTCTACTATCAACGTGCCTCAATGCTTCCATATTATCCCATTTTGATAATAATTTCAAATTCAAAAACTGCCTTAAATCTCGAAAAATTAAATTAATAAATAAAAGGCAATACTTACTTGATTAGAATCCATGATCATTCGGACAGCATCTTTTCCAAACTTATCACAAAACAAATGATATAAACGCTCGGATATTTCAGCAAGAGATGTAACTTTAGGTTCTTTATAAATATATTCTTTTCCAGCTTCATCAACAAAATATGCCTAGAAGAGAGTTCATCACATTTAGAACAATGATGCATCTAATAATATTTTCCTAGTTATAAATTTATGCCATGAAGAAATTTGATGTTTTCAATGTATTCATGTTTACTACCAAGCATTGTCATTACTGTTCTAAACGTTAATCCAGATTATGTGAAACGTTTTGCAATTTGATTGCATTGGTTGCTTTTAGATATAGATGGACAGTTACAGATTCACTGATCTGAATATTTCAACCATAAAGACATTTAAGGTTTTTTTAAATAATCAACTACCTCACTGTGTCAATATTTATTCTCTCCCTCTCTATTTTAACTAGAATCATCGATTAATTTCTAAAAAATATCAGCAGTTTTAATATGCGCTAATTTTTTTTATAGTTTGTTTAGCACATTGCACTTTGAATCTTTACAGTTTGCATGGCCAATTAAGAGTAAAAGATTTAACTACAAAACACATTTTTAAACAATTGATTAACACCTGCAATTTTAACACAAACACTTTGATAAAAAATTGATACATAAATATTGTAGAACAACATTTAAATAACTACCATACATGTATTTGGCAAGATATACAGTTTAATTAATAAAAATATGTAATTCACATTTTTATGAACTTAAAAAAAAAGAAAAATTTTAAAAATTGCCATATTTTCAGAAGCAAAAGAAAAAAAAAAGTAAAAAGAGGGGGAGGGGGGAATTGTGTATGATTGATTTAGGCATCAGGTTTGGAAGAATATTCAAAAGGAGAATAAGAAATGTGATTAATATCTTAAATCAAATAGAGAGAAAACTCACTTTATAGTTATCATATGTTAGCAAATTTTGTTGGATAAATCTAATGTAAATAGGGCACAAATTTGCAATTGAAATTGTATAAAAGCCTTCTCACGTTTCAGTCTTCCATGCAAGAAAATATAGCTGCATTAGAACAATAAATTTTTACTGCAAATTTGCATTACTTTTGATTTATTCAAGTAAAATGATAAAAACAAAGGACTTTCAAATTACAAAGGAAAATTTCTCATTCACTTTTTATGATCTAAATTTAAGGCTGATATTTTTATTAACTCTAGTGACTTCATTAGACATCCTCTGTTATGCCCAAAAGCAGTTGTAGTGTTAATTTTTTTCTTACCGGAATGCGAGACTGGAAGCAGGGGGCGGAGTATTTATTGAACCACTGTCATCTTTTGTTTATCTATTGAGGGGGGGGGGGGGGGGGTGAAATGATCTGTTCCACAGAAAATAAGAATAAAAAATTAAGAGCTAGCTATGGCTGAGCTTGAAATAAATGCTTAAATCTAAATGAACACATAAAAGAAAAATGAACATATTTCAGTTGAAAATATAAATAATACAAAACAGTGCAAGGTTATATACTCACTTGACCAAAAAATGCCACTCTATAATATTTTCCTAATAATCTGCGACCAGTTCTATTTACATCAACTACTTTAGAATATGCGTTATGCAAGGTTTTATAGCATTGAAGAAGAGCCTGAAAAATTACAACCAAATGATATAGAATAAATGGCTAAAATGTCAAAGTTAAAATAACAAAGGAAATTTAAATTCTTTGCCAATTAAAAGCATACATACTTCATAATTTCTTTGTTCTTCATATATAGGAATGATCAGTTTGTATACTTCAGCCATGACTTCATATCTTTCAGCTTGTTCCAACATTTTGACACATTTCTCCAAACTCTTTAATAAAGTTTCCTATCGCACATCATACAGATATTGTTAATATGTTTTTAAACGGAGTAAGAAAAAAAAATGCATGATGGAAAAAGGTATACACAAAATTCCCAAAAATACGTAACCTTTTCAGAATAATTAATAATAAGAAATCAAAATATTACATGAGAATGAAATATAAAAGCTACGTAACATATTTCTTTTGTTTTTTATTCAGTTATTACTACTATTCTGATGATATTATGCAAAGTTTTTACCAGTGAATCATTATCATAAGATTGCTCTTCCACTTGCAACTACAATGGAGCTTCGCCATGCCGACACCTGGATGACACATCCTTCCGGATGTCGGGTCACTTTTTTAAAGTACCAAACATACCACACATAATTTTAATGTTAAGTCACTCCAGAATTAGTGACACTGCTTTAATATGTCCCTCTGTTTACCCTAACACTTCAAGCCGTTTAGGTAGGAGCAAATTTTTCTTTACAACGGAAGCCTTTCAGTAAAATAATTAAAATTTCATAAAAAGATTACTATAAAATGCAGAAGTAATGTATTATCCTATATAGTCATTGATGGCTCGTGATTTGGAAATTTGGGATGCTGCAGTGTGCAAATGTGGTAAATCGTTATATGTGTAACATTTATATATGATTTTTATATGCATAATTTAATATTTAAATGTGATTCTCACATGCATAATTTTACGTAAAAAGATACATTTATACATTTACACCTATTTAAAAACAAAGCACATTCTTCTCTCTTTTCAGCATATAAATTTTTCAATAACCTTTTTCACTAAAGTTTTTAGTTTTATCAAAAAGTCTGTTTCCTGTTTTGAGTGCAAAGTAAGAGAAAAATTAATAAGCGTCCAGCAATCGGTTGCTTATGCAGAGCTGCCATTCTTTCAGGAGAAGAAGTCCAGCAAGAAGCCCAGAATGCCCAGAAAAATGGCAGCAGACAGCATAAAGTGGCCAAATTTTTTTGCTTTTAACTTTAATTCTTTTAAATGTTTTGTCCTAAAAGCAGATTCTTTGTGTCCAAAAGCAAGAAAAAGGCAATCTTTTCTCAATTGGTGTTGTCCAAATAATAACACGGCAAAAAATTAGTTAGGCCTAATTTCTTAACAAAATTTTCTGTCACCAGCCAGGCAAAAAGTAGCCAAAATGGCTAATTTTTGACTAATCTGGCAATACTGTGCTTGAGTGCAGCAAATGTTGCAGCACAACCGTTTGAAATCTCTACTCACCCCAACCACACAGGCGAAGTACTTCTTTCACACTCGATTTGCATCCATAAGAATTAACTTACCAATAAATCGGTTTGTACATTCAGATACGGCATCCAGTAAATTTTAAAATGGTTTGAATGTTTAAAAATATATTTTATTTATTTACTTAATTCTTTTTATTATTATTGTCAATGTGTTTTCGACACAAAACTACTGAGCCTGCAGCCGTTCTGCCACCCATATGGACGAGCTGCCACTGGATATAGTCAAAAATATCCACCACTGCTCCAAGACCTAATAATCTTTAAACAACAGGGATGTACAGTAAATGACAGGTTTTTAGCCAAACTTCTGGAAAGTGTTAAGAAGGAAGGTCTTGAAAGCGTCAGGTCATTGAATTAGTTTAAGATGGGTTAAGGAAGGATAGTAGGAAAAAGGATAAACATCATAGCTATTCAACAACAATTGAATGTTCTTCAAGCCTGTTAGATAAGCAACAAGGATATAGATTCCCTTACGCTTCTAGACTGACAAGGTCATTTGAAGAACATATAGCCCTCAGTTTTGTGATTAATGAGTTAAGGTGTGCTTTTGAGTTTTAAAATGAATTATCTAAGAGTCCTTGTTTAAAATGGATTCAAGCAGAATGTAAATCCTGTCACTCTTTTTGAAGCTATTGAAGATTCATGAGAGTTGAAAAAAATGTTAATGAAAGAACAATTAAAAATGATTTTAAGAAAACAGGGTTTTGTGATACTTTTAAGCAGTCATAAGCGACGAAAGTCATTGGTTTGTTTTCAGAAAATAAAATTGAAGAAAACTTAGAACTAAATCAAAACTGCTGCATTGCATCAATGTTAAAGAGAGATATCTTTCCTTTATTAAAGGAAATGGACATGAGTATTTAGGCTTTTAATATAAAATGACCAAGGAAATTTTAAATTGAAATTCTTGAACCACAGAAACTCTTTGTTTCTTTTCTTAAAATGAGAAACTATGTTAATTGAATGCAATTTAAAATGTCAAATTTATTTGGTTAAGTCACTAATTATATTATGTTGCTTTATATAGAGAGGGATAGTTAACTTTTGCTCTTTCAAGTAATTCCAGTTAAGAAGTCGCTAAACTTATTACGACATTTCTAGAAAGTCTCGAGGATGTTGTGATAACAAGGTTTGACTGTACTAACATATACAGGGCTAGGCGCACTTTGGAGTCTTCAAAATAGTGAAAAAAGTGACCACGGCTTTAAAATAAGTGGCCAAAATAGTGACCATTAAAATGTAAACTTGTGTGCGTCTGTTTTTATTCAAACTAAATATAACTTGAAAAAGAGCAGTTTCGACATATTTTGAAAACAAAACCTGAATAAATAGAGCTCTTACTCAACTTTAAAAAAAAAAATTCTTAGCCTATTCAAAAATAAGAATTTTTATATCTGTAACTATGTTCATAAATATCTTTTTCAAAACCCATAAATGGCTAAGAGTGAGACAGCCAAAAGTTTTTTTTTTTTTAATTAATTTCTTTCTCAAATTGTTACTTATTTAGAAATATAAATGAATAAATATTTATTGAAATCAGCAGAAATTTCAAATTTTAATTTATGTTCAACATTAAATAAAATTTACTTTGCAAATGCTACTTTTTAAATATTTTTTATACTAGTTCAAGGATTAGAAAATTTCACTTGAAATGAATCTAAATTTGATATTTTATCAAAATTATTCAGACTGAAAATACTGTGTTAATCTTCTGTATCATTGAAGGAAACAAACCGTTTGATTATTCGATACTGTTTCTGTAACTTCATGGTAATAACCAAATCCAAGAAAGAAATCACTAACAATGGCAATGACAGTATGAATGGCACAATCAGAAAAATTATTTACGGGGGGTACACTATTTTTTCCCCACCTGAACTTTGTGCAATTCCTTTTTTTGGGGGCGGGGGGGGGGGGGGATGGAAATAAAAAGAGGTCATAATGTAATTTTCTGAGCAATATATATAATCTGCCACTGCCAAGAATTTTTCAGATCTCAAGTTTTTTTTAAAGAATTTAGATTCCCCCCTCCCCTCTATCATTATTTAATGACTTCTTGCTAAAAATACAATAACTTTATTTTTGCAAGAAGGGTATTGTCTTTTCGTTGAGAAATCCCCGATTGAGCTCCAAAAATTTTCTTTTGTGATTGTGACAGTTAGTTGGGGAATGGGGAGGTGGCGGGGGAATAAATGAAAAGAGAAATAAAGGTAATTTTCTGTGTGATATAATCTGCAACTGTTGAAAATTTTTAGTCGGATTTTCTTTCTTTTCTAATTTAAATATAGCTTTATTTTCTTTTTTCGAGTAAAAAAAAAAAATTAAGAATAATTCAAATCATCATTCTAGATGGCGGGAGAGGTCACGGGCCTTCTAGGCCTCCCCTTCTGGTTGCACCACTGCAATATCAAACCTTAACTTCAGCACATTCGGGGCCAGCGCCATGCCGAATTTCAAAATACAAACAAAAATGGCGGACTTACAGGACCAAAAATGGCGGGTACGAGGAAGCTTCAACCCTGACACACGTCTTTTTATGCAAAATTTCAATGTTTTCTTAACTCATAGACAGAAAAGTAAATTTTTTTGGTTGCTCTACCAGAGAAAGGGGAAAAAGGTGAAAATAGTAATTTTTTTTAAAAAGTGAAAATAGTGACCAATTTTTTTTAAAAAGTGAAAATAGTGACCAATTTTTTAAAAAGGTGACTAAAAGTGACCAATGCAAAAAAAAGTGACTTTTAGTGAAAAAAGTGACTCGCGCCGACCACTGCATATAGCAATACTATAATTCCAAATATAAAGCATTTTTAATTTCTAAAAAACTTAATTTTTTTATCTAAAGCTTTCCTTTTTGTTCATTTATTTTCTTTTTTCCCCAATAAATAGATAAATGAACAATAAAATAATAAACAAAGAATAATTTCCCAACCTATTTAACTGATGGAAAGGCAGATTACAACAATACCTGGGAATATTGAATGTCATGTGTTCCTGAATCTTCCTTCAGGTTTGATTCATCTTGTTCAACATTGGGAGAAATAGTTTTAAATGCAATACATCCATTTGGAAATACACCTTGAATAAAAATTAGTACAATGAAATAAACTCTTGAAGTTTCCTTAATAAACATATCACTATATCAACACCAATTACTAGACCACATACAGAAATAATAAATAACTGCAATTTTCAACAATCAAATCCTTGTTTTCATAAAGAATTCAAAAATAATAAGTAAGAAAACAAATCAGCTCTAAACTGATTAAAAATTTCTCATGCTAAAGCTTTCTTAGCACTGCAGGACAATTTCAAAAAATTATGCATATTTTATTAATACTTTCTTAACATCACTTGAGAAATTATGTAAGTAAAAAATAAGTCAAAATTTACATTTTACGTTTTCATTGCTCGTTTCATTACACAACAATTTAGCATTGAAATTATGTTTGAATTTTGTGTAGGTGCTAAGCAGTAATACAATTTTACTACTTTTACCTAATGCTTAAAAACAAAACCTAAGCTGAAAGTTTTATTTTTTTATGCAATTGGGGACTATTTCAAGCTTTTTTTTTTTTTTACTGTTGAAAATATTTATGAGAAGAAATTAGTCATCAAACTGGGATGCATGGGAAACTTCAAGAAATGTATACACACACACACAATGTATACACCTTCAAATACGAATGGGGTTGCATTCAAAAGGTTTCCTTGCCCTTTAGCTTGATGACATCATACGCTCTCTTTCGCCCAATGAAAAAATTGAATGTATTATTAGCAAGAACTTTTTAATTCTAACTTACAGCAGAAATTGGTAACTGGCCCCTTTGCCAATTATTTATAATCAGCTGATTAATTGTGAAGTATTTGTTTTTAAATAAAAATTACTTTGAATACGCCAAAAACAAGAAATCCACACTGAATTAATTGATTAACAATAATCAGGGGTGCCCTCCCTCCAAGGGCAATGGTGCACCCCCCCCCCCCCCCACATGACCTGGTTGGAAATTACAAACAAAAAGAATAGTGATGGAGAAATGGTAGTATTAAAAATAACTACCATTATAATTATACAACCGCTTCAGCTGATCAATCGGTAATTGGCCAATTTGCTTTTTGATGCACCCCAAATAAGCATCTTAAATTAAATAAAACAACTAAATGGAATGTCCTAAACTCAAAATATTTCTCCTTCTGCATGAGTACCTTGCTAAAATTTTTGACTTTCCAAAAATGAATAAATGACTTCTGTAAAGGATATATATTTTATATGAACTAACAAATGTAAAGAAATGTTAACAAGCTTTTTAATGGGACATTAAAAAACAAAACACTATTTAAATCTCAATCTAGTAGCCTGTTGTCATTTTTTTTTCCAGTTTCAATTTCTCCATGTTGAAAGCTGGAAAGTGTAATCCAATGTAAAGGAACTGTGATTGGTTGAATTTGTACAACAATAGAAAATTACCTTTCAGCTTCAATCAAACACACTGCATGATATAAAGAAACAGATGTTTCAAATGAATATGAACAGTTCTATTTCAGACAATAATTGTCGACAGGGTGGCATAGTGTTAAGGCACGGGCCTTGTTTACCCAAGTTCGCAGGTTCAAACCTGGCCCAAGTTGGTGGATTTTCAAGATGTAGAAAATAGCCTGCATCCATTTCGCATGATTATGTGGCATGTAAAAGATCCTTTGAGTAGACACTTGGCTTGGCTTGAATGCTCTATGCTAAATAAATTCCTAGTGCAATGTGCATCAATTAGAGCTCAGGTGCCGCCATCTAGGGGAAACTCAGCGTCAAAATTCACATAGTAGTAGTGGCATCCGCTGACAGTGGTGCTACTTGAAAGAATGGATGCCGATTTCTGGGGAATACCCTAGTTTTACAGAAAGGTTAGAAACCATATGCAACCTCGTTGTAGAAAAAAAAGAAAACAAAAAATTCAAACGGTAAAATCTTTGAAATAGGCGGAAAACGTTCGATTGCGTCTCAGTTGAATTCAGCCATAAATGTATGGACACGGTGAAACTTAGATTTGATTACTTACATTTTTGTCTCAGATATTCTGCTTCCATTGCTGCTATGTGAATATAACAATGAGCTGCCTGTAAATTTTTAAACATAAGTTTATTAGATTATACAAAATAATTAAACAGTTCATAAATTAAAATAAAAAATAATTTTAAATAAAAATGAAATAAAATAAATAACCATGGTTACAACAATGAACTCCTTCTCTATGTATACTTTATTATGGATAAAAAACAAGTAAATGCTTGTACAAAAAAATGCAGTATAAAATTCCGAAATGAAAAAATAGATTAATGGAATGACTGAACTTCTAACTTATATTTATATAAAAATAAGGATTCAGTTTTATACAGAATAAACAACACAGTACAGATTTTTTAAAATTACAAGCAATATTTAATAGTTAAATTTCCTTTCTTGAAAACTATTTGTAAACTAAAAAACAATATGATATGAGCCAACTAGCAGTATTCTTTTCCGCTAAGATAGCTGACAGAAAAAACGATTTCGAAATCTTTTTAATTACTACTTTTAAAAATTATGATTAAGAGTATATTTTTTTAAAAAATCATTTATCAATAACACTGTTCTACAGTGGTTCGCTAACAACAACCAAATTACTATTTTTATAATAGATTCATATTGTTATTCAAATACCTGCAAGTAAAAAAGTTCCACCACGTCACATTTTTGTGTAACAAAAATTGGAGCTTTCTGCTATTTTTCATGATTTTTTTGTCACATGTGACAACCCAACGCTTCTGGTACCCTACAATCTCACCGTATCTAGTTATTTCTGGCATCCCATTATGTAAACCTTCCTTGTTGAATATAGTTGTGGGTTTTTTTTTATTATAGTTCATGTTGAAAATGGGAAATTTTGAGTGCAGACATTGCAAAACTATGCCAAATAAGTTTTGTTACATTTGTGGGCGGTTTATTTTTAAATCTCAAGGTAAAAAATGTGAATAAGGCTTGTTTCTTGTACTTCGGGTGCCAAGTTGGTAACCAAGATGAAAATTGGGCTCCTCACGTGTGTTACGTGAGTTGCAATGTGGTTCTTGCTCAGTGGGTGAAAGGAAAAAAAGCGCTTTACCACTTGCTGTCCCAATGGTGTGGCGAGGACCTTCAAATGCTTTTGATGATTGTTAATTTTGTCTTACAAACATAGAAGAATATTCCAAAAAGCAAATACATAAAATTGAGTATCCGAATATCCCATCTGCACAGATAGTTCCTCACGGCAAGCACTTAATGGTACCAACTGTTCCATTGAATTGAAAAGATATTGACATTCAAGAGAGGTGTGACATTGAAGACACAACTGAAACACATGTTGTTGAAGGTACTTGTAACCCAAACAGCGAGGGGTTACAAGTTTTATTCGTCAAAATGAACTGAATGATCAGCTTCACAAACCAATAGCCCACTTAGCTTCTATGAAAGAAACGTACGCTAACGTGGTGACTATTCTAATTGCATTTAAGTATAAACAGTTCAATTGGCGAATTTGTGGAGACTTAAAGGTCGTAGCTATATTAATGGATCTTCAGGACAGATTTACCGAGTATTATTGCTTTTTATATTTGTGGGATAGTCGAACAACAGCACAGCATTTCGTAAAAGAGGAATGACCACCCGGAACATCACTTCACCTTGGAGCTAGTAATGTTAAAAACAACTCTCTTTTTGAAAGGAAAAAAATTCTGCTCCCTCCACTTAATATTAAGTTAGGACTGATGAAAAAACTTGTGAAGGCCATGGACAAAGAAGAAGGATAAGGATTAAAATTTTTAAAAGATTGTTTTCTACAACTGAGTGAAACAAAACTTAAAGAAGGTGTTTTTATTGGACCTCAAATTAGACAAGTGATTTGCGACCCTGATTTCGAAGGGAAGCTTAATCAAACAGAGTCAGTAGCTTGGAAATCGTTTGTGAAGGTGGTGAAAGGATTTTTAGCAAAAAAGAAAGATAAAAATTATAAAATCCCAATTTAAGATCTTCTTAAGTCCTTCCAAGCCATGGGGTGTGGGATGTCCTTTAAAACTCCCTTTCTACATTCATATTTGAATTTTTTCCCAAAAAGATCTTGGTGAACATAGCGATGAACAAGGGGGAAGATTTTACAAGGACATTAAGATTATGGATACCCGATAGCAATGTCATTGGGAACCAGCAGTGATGGGCGACTACTGCAGATTTATAAAGAGAAAAGATTTAACGTCACATAAGAAAAAAAAATGACAACATTTCATTGCATTTAATAAAGTTTGATAGTTTTATTTAGTCTAAAATATGTATCTTTTCTCAATCGAAATAGAATTCCATGATGAATTAAGGAGATTAATCATGATAAAAATTGTGATTTAAATGCATTTTTGAGTTTCTTTTCGTACTAGACGATAGTCATAACATAAAAACTGTACGTGTTACAGCTTTTTTACAATTATATTCGAATTCTAAGCTACAAAATTAGTTGGAAATAGCTAATTGTATTTGTGTTAGGGAAAAAAAGTTTTTTTTTGTCGACTAGTGTAATTGGAAAAACTATTCATTTAATTTTTTTTTTTACATTTTATTTCTAAACAATTAATACTGCTAACTGCAACAGCTTGCAACTTTTAAAAATGTGGGTACGGCATGCCTCCAGAAAGGAAAGAAATTCTGAAAACTATAATTTGCATGCCAGATGATATATTCCATTTTGTTTGCAAGAGTATTTTAGAAATTAACCTAATTAAAAAAATATACAAGTTACCTGTAAAAAGTCACATTTACCTTGTATAAATATATTATACAGTAGTATCCGACACAACAGATACATGATGCTTAGCAATATCTATTAATGAATGATATACAATTAAATTATTGTACACAAAAGTAAATAAAATACTGCATTTTTCACCTCTGAATGATCACCATTTTTAGAATGATTCTTTGCCATACTTTCAAGCCATGTTTTTCTCAAAGCTGGAGTAGAAGCATAACTATTTGCAAGTTGATGCTGCAAATCAACTAACATTTCTGGATCATTCTCATGTTCTTTCATTTGCATTGTGGCCATTAAAACAGTTCTAATCCGTTTTGTTAAGTCCTTTACTTCAGAAGGAAAAACTACAAAATAAAAGAAAAACAAAACTTTTTACAGAAATAAAGGACTTCAATGAAATGCTAATTAAATGGCAACATCATCTAGAATACTCGGGATCAATAAATACATGTTACAAATAATATGTCACTGAATTTTCTGGGGTACACAACATATTTTGTAAAAGGAAAAAAAAGAAAGAAAAGAAAAAGGCAGATGTTACTGATTCTTCGGCTCATTAAGTATGGAGATATATGGGTTTTGCAGACAATGTGATTGGTTCACTTAAAGTTTAACACAAAATAAGTTGTTACATAAATTAAGAAGTGTTTGCTCATATACTAGATATGTTTCATACTGTTTGCATAACACAACAACTATTTAACTTTAATTTAATATTTAAAACAAACTAATCATGCATGCAAGAAAGTTTACCTAAATATAAGCACACAAACAACAATGTACAAATAAAATAGTATAAAAATGTAAATAAAATGAAATACCACAAAATGTATAGAGATACAGAGATATATCTTGTGGCACTTGGGGCAGAATGTTAAACTAGTCTATGATTGGTTGAGACCAGTGAAGAATTTAACTATAGGCTAAAATAAAAAGCTATAGCTTAGGGCCCCAAAAATTTTTTTGAACTGATTTTCAGTCACTGTTTATCTATCTCTATCTTTTAATTTGAAAAGAATGTGGCAAGGAACATAAATCTTAAATATTTGAAAAAATTGCCAAACCAAGTATCCAACACTAACTATGTCCTATCGTATGTAGCATCAAGGCTTTCATGGACTACCCCGAGAGACACGAAATGCAGCTCTTGTCCTTCATTTTTTCCAAAAGCTCTTAGACACTTAACAACCAGAATCGGCCATAGGGACTAGACTGGAAAGCGTTGCCTACCTGCTTTACTGTCGCGGTGCCACAGTCTCTCTATAAAGAGAGCCCAACATCCGCCGGAAGCAGATCTGCGGGGATTTAGAGCATTGAGTTTTTATTTATGGGCCTGGATTAATAAAAAATCACCTCTTATATGTGGGCACTCCTCTTAGGTGAACAGTTTTGAATTTCCCGGCAGCAACGCATTGAGCCAACAAAACAGAACCCTTATTTTGCAGACACCCCTCTATTATAGACAAATATTTTTGTCCTGCTAGTGTCTGCTATAGACGAGTTTTACTGTATATATATATAAGAAAGAAAGAAAAAAACTATTGAAGAAAATTCTAAAAGAACAACTTTAAAATAAAAATAGTTCAATTTTTTTTAGTTTATGAGTTTTATTAGTATACCATATTACAATAAAATGTGAATGAATGGAAAAAAAAAAGCACTTAAGGTATAGAACATCGAAATAACTTAATTAAAAAGATTACATAGCTTTTAAACTTAACTTACTTGTATTTTGCATGGCTTTGTCACTGTTGGCATAGTTATTAATCACTGAAAGGCTTTCTTGCAATCTTGCATTATTTAAACTTACAACATCTCCCAATAATTGCGAAACAGAAACTATTAGCTGCATGAAGTTCAAAAAGATTCAAGATTACATATCAAACAGAAAAATTAAACAATTAACAGCATGAAACATGAACAGTTTAAACAACTTACCTGCAAATGAACACGAGTCAGTTCCTTTCTGCCAGAAAATTCAAAATTACTTCTCATTAATAAGTATAAAAGGGCACAAGCTTCATTTCTCACAGTTTGTAGTTTTGAATTGCAGCACCGTAATAACTACAGAAACAGAGAGAGAACTTTTTTTAAAGATGAGGAAAACCATATAACTAAACAATATAAATATGCATTGATGTATGGACTGGACATACATAACCATTAATCAAAACTATTGGCTGAATGTATAGTTTTTTCAAAGTGCTAAAATACAGCATTTATGTGAAATGAACTGCTAGTGAAAATTGGGTTAGTCAAAATCTCGTCGTTTCCTTTTAATTTTATTCTCACAGGGTATTGCAATGACATTGACTGAAGGGCATGAAAGAAGGCTTGAATTGGGTAGTTATGGATTTGCATAAAAATAAGTAAAAATTGACATTAATAGTTTTTGTTTCTAATTTGTACTTTAAATTGGCTTGAAAATTTTACAAAAGAAAAAAAAATGTTTTAAAGATATAAGAGGGAAAAATTTTTACCTCAAAACACAATTTTCCACATAAAATAGCATTTCCTTGGAATAAGGCGACAGGAAACTGCAACCAGACATAAAATTAAATGCATTTCAAAATGAAAATAAATATACTAACAAAACTAGTAAAAAAAGTAATGAAAATAAAAATAAATAAAGTAAAATTATTCATCCCTACTAACCTTGTTGATAAAAGCTCTCAAAGCAGCAAATAAATGCTTGAACATTTTCTCAGATTGCCCAACTTGTAGGAAGGATAAATATATATCAAATATTTTTTTCATGATAAAGTTGTCTCCATCTCTATATAGTAATTGCTCTTTCAAATGAAGGGAATATAGGCCTAGTACATCTAGAGCTATGAGTCCAACTTCTGTTGCCATGTTTGCTTCCAGAAGAGCTCTATAAAATGTGTCTGCTTCAGATGACGACAATGGAGCTATTTGAACAAAAAATTTTTAAATTAATAAAATGAATTTAATTGTGGAATTGCAATAAAGTAATGTTAGAAGAAAATCATTTGAATTTCTAAACAGATTGTTTGGAATATAATTCGAATAATTCAGATTGATTCAGCTAAAAATACCAACTGCTCAAAAATCAAAAATAAAAAGATAAAATACTTTACAATTGAAAAAAACCATATTTCATACAAAACATTTGTATTTTAAATAAATTACTTATGTTAACTACAAAGTTCAATAAAAGATTCATCACTTATATATCACTTCAAAACAATAATTATTTAATATCACTTACAAACAGTATGTGTTCCCGTCTCACTGTATGTGCTGTTGCAGCGTTGAGTGAATGCAGGTGGCGGTGTTCTTGCAGGTAAAGTCATTGATTTTGGTTGAAACATTGCAGGATGCTGGTTTCTAAAATTATATAATGCAATTCTCAAACAAAGTGTGGTAGTGGTGATAGTGTGGAGTGGGAGGAAATGAGAGAACCACTAAAAGTTACATATTATCATTTTCAACTTATGTGCTGAATAAAGGAATCTTAACATTTTTTTAATGCCATGAGCTGCTGCTTCTGATTTTAATTCCAGTCAGGAAATTCCTTAGTGTGTTCGGAAGGACCAAATCTAAAGTTAAAATTGAAGCTTGAAGGTAATGGGGACAAAAAAAATTGATTATAGAATTACATGAAATTGAAGTGCTTAAATAGCACTATTATGCCTTAGATTTCATGAATTCTGATAAACTAAGCAGTTAATTTCGTTTTCTTTCTTTGTTTCAGTTGCTGTCAAGTATTTTAACAATAAATATAACAAATCATAATGTTAAGTATAGAAACATTGCGTCACTGGCCACTTACTGAACACACAACTTTTCTGTACTCGAGGAAAATGTTCACACACACAAAAAAAGTAATACATAAATTTACAGAACCGCATTTTTGTTCTGAACAAACACAGCAAATGCTCCCAAAAGGAAATAAAATTCTTGAAATATAGGGTTAAGATGCAATTTCCTCATAAGTATAAAAACAAATGCAATATTAAATGAAACATTACCATAATTTGAAACCATTTTAGAAATACAATACAGAATACATTATCTAAGTTGTATGTTTTTTGACCAGAGGAAAATTATGCGTGTATCTAGGGGGGAGGACATCAGAATATAACTCTCCTTAACTTTTAGATCAAAAAGTACCATTTAGAAAACAGGCATAAAAAGACAAGTCTCTGAAGCAATATCCCCCCCTCAAAAATAATTAAATCAAGATAAAAGTAATGATATACAAGAAGTTTTACATTGCGCTAAGCATTTTTCTAAAATAATTAGTACAGATTTTTAAAAAAATTAAAGTATAAAAAGGAAATTTAAAATCAGCATTTCCTTCCATCTTGCTTTACATTACAAAGCCTTATATTTAAGTACTCCATCATCTGACCTGTACTTCAGCTAGCATGCATATATTTTATGATGGTATAAAAAATTGAAATTTTTAACAACTTCTGAAAATAATAAATCTCTTCTCATGATCTTAAGGATATGACCTGCCAAGAGAAGATGATTGTACTTCATAGTTTAATTCAATCCTTCACAGCAAAGGCTCCTCTTGACTTAATGCAACAATTAAAATGTAGGTTGTAACATAGTTCCTTTTAGCAATACTGTAATCTAATTCAATTATCCATATATAAACTATTAAATAAGCAACTCTGTACATTTAAAAGTAATCATGGGATACAAAGTAGATAGACATGAGGATTTAATACTGCAAGTGTAAAAGCTTACTTAATGTTTTTCTTGCCCATATACTTGAACTGATGAAGGCAGAGCCTAGAAGCAAAATGTAAATAAAAACAAGATGGATTATATTACATCATAAAATAATTGTAGAGCATAAAAAATTACATTACAATACAAGTCTTTGAGAAAGAAATACTTTTCATATTTGAAAACTACTTTTCTAGAAATAAATGAAATAGGTCAATTTATCAGAAATAAAACATTTCCAGTTTTCACATATACAGTGAAACCTCCTTTAAGGGACACCTCTAATTAAGGGACACTTTTTCTAGTCCCAGTCCTTTGAATAGGGAATGCAATGTATTTACCTCTGAATAAGGGACACTCTATTTAAGGGACATTCTCAGAGAAAAATTTCCAAAATTCAAGTTATATAGATAAGAAAAATTTACTGGAAATAGTTCTTTTTTTTTCTAAAAATTAGCTTCTGAAAGTTCTAGTCTGAGTCCTAGAAGCATGAACAAATAAAACATGTGTATTAAAGTGCTTGCCAAAACCTACTTGTGCAGTCTTTTCCCTCTCTTGTACTATGGAATACATGTGTGCTCAGCATTGACAGACAGTCCCTGACTACCAGGAAGTTTTTATGCAAAGATTGGAAAAAGTACATGAAACGTAATTTATGCTGCATTGCGCGAATTTCTTAACTTTAAAACAAACCGCTCTCATCGATTACTTCAAATACATTTCTGTAAGCTACAAAACTTTGCAAATATGACATTTATGCTAAAATTTTAGTTTTTTAAAGAAAAAATTTTTAATTTCAACAATTTCCACTTTTATTTTGTATGCATGAAACATTTTGAGTATTTAAGCTTGAATGGAAACACATGTTTATTATTAAAAAGTTGAACCAAGTTATTACACTATATGCGTATGCATCAATTTATGAACCTCCGAGGAAGGGACACCTCTATTTAACGGACAAAATTTCCAGTCCTCTTAGTGTCCCTTATTGAGAGGTTTTACTGTAATTTGTTTCCTTTGTTGCTTGGCAATTAAATTAAGAAACATCCACTTTGAAACTTTGTAAATAATTGAACAGAATAAGTATTTATGACTAAAAGAAACATTCATGAGAGTTTATAATATATATATGTATAATATCCATAAATATATATGTGTGTCTGTGTGTGTATTATGAAATACTTAATTACCAAAATGCATGAAATATTTAACACTAGCTGACATGCCCGGCGTTGCGCGGGATAACATTGCATCATTCCTAGGCCAAGTGACACATGTCCAAAATTCTTTTGTAATAATATAAGGAGAAATATAGTTTAAAAATTCCAGCAGAAGATGGGCAACAGTCCTTAAAAATCCCATTTAAACAGTAAAACTACTTAAAAATCACGATAAAATTAAAAAGTGCAGTCTCTAAACATTTCTTTTATTGAACTAAAAGTAACAGTCCGTAAAAATCAACATTAAAATGCCAACAGCAGTTCATAAAAATTTCCATTTGTGTAAGGGCAACAGTAACTAAAATGCTCATATGCATCAGGATAATCGTTCCAAAATGATATCAAGAATCCGTAAAAATCCCAATTACAAAATAGACAACACCACATCTAAAAACTCCCATCAGAATTAGTGCAGTATTCTCTTTAAAAATGCCTATCAGATGAAGAACAATGGTCCATGAATCTTTCTGCTACAATAAAGAAAACATTCCCTAAAGCCCTCCATTTCAGTAAAGACAACTATTCCTAAGCATCCCTAATATAATAAGGACATGAGTCCCAAAAAATCTCCATTCGAATAAAGGTGTCAGTGACTAAAAATGCCCATTAGATTACAGAACTTTAAGACCTGCTGCTCCTAAAATTTAAAATAGTCTATTTGAAAATACCCATCAGAATAATTACACCAGTTCCTAAAAATAACGCTTGCAAAATCGCCAAAACATTTACTAAAATTCAATAAAATAGCACTTTTATAAAATTCGACTAAAAACAGAAGAAAGAAAAGCATAATTTCCAAAGGCAAAGAAACCTGCACATTTCAGTTGGAAAATGTTTAGTACTGCGCCAATACTGTTTGAAATATAAGTTGACAGAAAGAGATAACTAAATTCTGTCCAAACGGTGGCGAATATGCAGTGCAAAAAAATAAATAAATGCTATAAAATAAATCACTTGAGTAAAACATGGAATCAATTAAAACCGCTGCGTAAAAAAGTTAAAATAAAGTAGAAGTTCGCCAAATTGCACTATTGTAATAGAAGCGTAACGCAAATGCTCCAAGATCCTACAATGTAAATCACGTATTGAATTGAATGAGAACAATATTACCAATAAGGAATTTTGGCCCCGTTTGGAAAAATTACGAAGCGTAAAATATCATAGTATATTGAGTACAAAGACTGCACGGGGGAAAATAAATTATCACCTCTTGGCGAAATTTTAAATTTCATCAAAAATCAGCGATATCGAAAGCCTTCCAACCTAGTAAATGTATGCAACTTTATCCAAACATCAATTTTTATTAACTTTACTGTAACAGGAATAATCTATTTGGCAACAAAAGTACTCTTTATTTCGGTGAAAATACTCAACTTGAGCGAATAAATTCAGAGGTAATTTAGGAATCGTTTTAAAATTCGAAAACTACTTAAAATGAACATTGGTGTGTGTCCTACTTGTTCTACAAATTTCAAAAAGACATCATCTTATGAAGTTATGCAGAAAAATTAGTTATGCATCTTATGCAGAGAAATTTGAAACGTAAAATAATGAATTAAAAACAATTGACTACGGTGAAAAAAAAAAGTTATATCTTCTTGGCGAGAAAAGTATATGTTTGCAATTTAATCCGAAAGGAATTTTCATTAGTTTTGCTTCAGCAGAAATTTTCCCTTTGGCGACAAAAGTACTATTTATTTTGGCAAAAACACACAAATTGAGCAGTTAAATTCAGAGGTAAGCCTTGCTTTAAAGTTCGAAAACTACTTTAAATGAATATTGCGCGTGTTCTATTTGTTCTACGAACTTCAGAAGGAGATCATGTTGTGCAGTTTTTTACGGGCATCAATATGCTGCAAAAATCTAAAACGTGGGACGTTTCTTCGATGAGATAAACCTAAAATCAACAGTTTTGCTTAAAATTGGAATAAAAAAAGAACAAATTCGAATTTTAGGAAAAACGCTTCGAGGTGCACGAGGACCTGACCCAAGGTACCCGTAACCAAAATTTCGTTCTTCTGGCCCGTTCCATCTCGCCAGGACGCGATCGACAGACAGACACACACACACACAAACTTTCGGTTTTATTTATATAGATTAAAATATAAACACAGTAAAATATTTCTATGATAGCCGCCAATGGTTTTAATAAAAAAGTGGCTGTCACATAAGGATTTGTACAGAAATTTCATAAGAGGGATTTTGTTTAAGTCTATACGTAAAACATAAAAATGGTTTAAGAGATTTGATTAAACAGAAATAATTTAGGTAGCTCCTGATTTTTTTTTAATTGAAAAAGTTCAAACTATTTTAAGTTAGGACATTTTAGGTAATTTAATAATTACTTTCCCTTACTATTGTGAAACTTTTTATGTTCTTAATATATTTTTCTTATAAATACAGTAGCCTCTCAAGTCATTCAACATATATTCTGGTTCACAGGCACAAATTTTATGTTACAGTTTTAACAAGCAAAAACATTGATAATTACTTTTCAAAAATTCAAGTGAATAATCAGAAAATAAATAAGGAATAAATTATTTATACATTATTTAGCAAAAAAATTAAAAAGAAAAAACATGAAAAGACAGAGGAAGGAGAGCATATTTTCCTTTATTCAACCGACTTAAATTAGTTTTCAAATTCATTCTTATTAAATTTATAATAATTATAAAACTACAATGTCCATTTTAAAGGTAAACTAATAGAATTATGGATGAAAGCTTCTGTCCATTGGCTAGATTTAAAGGTAATCATTGAACAGAGGTTCATTTAAGTAAAAAATAAATGGTTCCCTGGAAATTTCAACAATTAGAGGAATAACTATAAAATAGTATGATTAAGAAGAAGGGCTTTAATAAGTAGTGCCACATCACAAATAGAAATAGTTAGCACACATTGTGTTTGCTTTGTTAAATTACATCAGGCTCTTACTCAGATTTAGGAAAGTTTTCATCAAATAAATAGTGAAGTAATAACTAATAATTTTAGCTCAATAAAAGCTGTAATAAGAAAATAAATAAATAAATTAACATTAGGCATCAAACAATTGTACCTACAAGTAAACATTGTACACACTAAGAATATTTGCTATGAATGCATGTACTCATTAATTCATACAATTTAACAATAAAAACTACTAACTCTAGTATGTAGAAGAAATCCAATATGTCATATTCACTGCAGTGTTGCCACCAACCAATGAGAAGCTCTAAAAATAAATTTAAACTGTAACCAACCAGTAAATATATTAAACTTAAACAATTGAGCTTTTCTAATGCTTACCTTCATTTACATGCTTGACTATGTATAAAAAGCATACTAATAAATCTTTTAATTCAGCAGAGTCTAATTTATCAAAATGCAACATGCTGGAAGAACTAGAAAAAGGAAGAGAGTGTGATCTGCAAAGAAAAAACATTTTGATTCATATAAATGAACATTTTGAAAAATGAAAATAGGAACTATGATCTGTGACAGTAAGAAATTGCTCAAGAAATTTTACATGGTGTATATTCCATGACTGATACATGATGTCTCCCGTTCTTAAAGAATGATGCAGTAAAGAGACTTTTGCTCATTCCAGATAGGGTTTTGGGGGAAGATAATGCTTTTGTAATCAATAAATATTATGGAGCTTCATATTTCTACTCAATATATTTGTATTGTCTGTTATTTACATTAAAACAATTTCAGAAGTGAAAATCAGATACTAGTAGACTGCAAGAGCATTGCAGCTGTGTGGAAAATATGCTTTATTCAAATGTCTTTTTTCCAAGTGTAACAAAAAGAATGCACAAAATTAGTTTTTTATAAAAACTTCCTTACTTAAATCCCCTTCCTTAGTAGTAGTTGGAAATTGTAATAATTATTACACTTCGGAAAAAAAAAACCACTCAAAAGTAACATCTAAAAACAGCAATTTTAATCAAATATGAAAATATGAAATAATTGAGATCTTTGATTAAAATTGACGAGACATTTCTTGAGAAGTATGATCTAAAAAAAAAAAAGACTTTTTCTTTGTTAAAGGAAAAATAATAGAGAGAGAGAGAGAGAGAGAGAGTGTTTACAGTATTATACACCATGAGTCCATAAATGATTTTTTTCCTTCTTTGAATGTAGGTTGTAAGAAAAATTTACATGGTACAGATATTTAATTAAAAACATAAATACCTTGCATGGCATTTATAATCTTCTAAACTATCACTTCCATCTTTTTCCCGATAAGGAATTTCATTTTCTTTACTTCTTTCAGACAATGTTGATGGATTGGATACATTGCTGTCTATAGAATTACACGAACCATTGGCAAATGTCACTGTTGGTTGTGCTGAAAAGAATGTTACAAAATCACAACAGTACTTCTAAACACACATCAACGTATATTTTTATATGAAGTTTTAATAGTAGGAGAATTTGACCAAAGCAACTATTTGAAGATAGTAAATTTTTCAAGCAGCTATGATAGGATCTATTATTGTAAATGGAAAGGCAATGAACTCCAAACAATAAGTAAAATGAGCTTAAACAATACATGGGAATATGGTATGCACGAAAAGATAGAAACACATTATAAGTAAGAAACAAACCTGGAAAGAAAAAAAAACCCATCCATTTAGTTCAAAAAAGAGTCATGGGCAGACATTTTAGTATGACATAAAACATGGGTTGATCAGTTAAGTTTTCTTTCTAAATTTAGGCATTTCAAAATTGGAATATTTCATTTTTTCAAGCAAACAATTTCTTTTATTTTTCAGGTTTTTGTCTCTTGTCCTTTTTTTTAACTCTTAAATTTTTATTAAATTCAGTCATTTCAGAATTAAACTTGATTTAAAAATTAAAAACTCAAAATTTTTAATTTAATTGTTGGCAATAACTTTCTTTGGTTTTATCAGCACAGGTTTTCGTTTTAAAAAATTCTAATTTTATGTGCGCTTTTGATTTTAAAAAAAATATTTTACATTATTAATTTTTCTTGCTTTTTATATTGCTGAAAAGTTTGATGCATAACTTGATCAATCTTGATCTATTTGTGACAAATTTTTAGTCCCTCAAGATTTTGCTATTCATTAAGTCTTTATGTGGTCTAAAAATTGCCATTATGTTTTTCATTATGATGTTTTAGATCTTAACCGCTTGCTTCTTTGCTTTAGCATAAAATGCTCTGATTGGTTCATGCTTATCAGTTGGTTTGAGACCTGCATTAGGATTGTTTTAGATTTCCCAATACAGAACATTTGTTCTCCAATATTTCAGTTAATCTAAAGTCGATCTAAATCTGCTTATGGTTTAAACACCCATCATAAAGCTGCAGATGTTTCAAGCAAGGCATCATTTAAATAAAGGATCCAGCAAGAATGGAGATCCTAAGTATTTGGTGAAAATTAAACCCTTGCTACTCTTTGTAGTATCGGCAGAGTGCACCAGAATGCAGTATCAAAAATACAAATTTAAAGGAAGCTTGGTTGATCTTCATTTTCCAAACTGATAATGATAACGTAGCTTCCTATATCCAGTGACATTTTAAATACATCTATGAGATATGAAATGTGCCACAGGGACCAGCCATCATATAATTTAGTGAAGCTTAAAAACATTTTTTTTTTCACCTTACTAAATCAAGTACTTCTTCAAGTTGTTTGCATCAAGTCAACAGCAAGTTGTTTGCATCAAGTCAACAGCAAGCTGTTTCTTTTGGATTTTATTTTGAATTCCGCTGAATTTCTATGAGTTCTTTACACTATTTTTCTCCAAATTCATGTACTAATAAATAAAAAAAATATATATAATGTCTAATCTTAAAATTAGTGTAATAAATGCAGTGGTAAAAAAACTTTGCTGTGTTGTATAAACTTCTAGTTTTGTAGGTTACATTATTTTCAATAGTGGGGAGGGGGTAATCTTAAGAATCTTTATTTTATTTGGTGTGTAACTTTCAGTAAACTACATTAATTTTCAGTTGTATGTTGAAATAGCACAAATAAAATAAAATTGTCTACCAATGTATATTTCAAAAACTCCCGTTTGGGTGTTACCTCCCAACAACCCCCAAAAGGGTGTCAAGCGAGGCTCATGATTTTCTTCATGAAACAGCTCTATTTTAAATGAATTCAACTTAAAACAAAAATAACTAAATGCCTCATGACATTATAGGTTTTAGAAAATATTCAAGGTGAAGATGATTTCATGATCATGAAGTATGGGATTCCATGAAACTTAATAGGAAATTAAAAAGAACAGATTTCAGCATTAGATAATTGACTATAAGTCAATTCTAGTCAGATAATGGTTAAATAAAAGTCTAGTTAGATAATGGTTAATGATGATAGCCATAATGGTACCAAATGAACAAGTACATTTTCAGAATTAACTGTCACTTAAATGATTTTTTTATACAAAACATTCAAGAAATATTCAATTAAATAGACTTGTTCCATAGTACACTAAATTATGCATTATACTTACATTGACCTGCAATTATAGAAAGAAAATTTGAATCTCTGTTTCTGGCAGATGCTGGCAAAGAACCTGTGGGCTCCATTACACTACGTCGATTTAAAACTGGTGTGACGGGGTTTGAAAAGTTTTCAGCAATTTTTGATGTGCTTGATTTTTCCTTGACAACTGCAGGTGGAGTGGCAGGTGGCGTTAAACGTAAAGAACTATAATTCTCCAGTAAAATAGAAATAAATGGCAGATACAAAGAAGCTATCCGAGCCTGATGCGCCTTAAAATAAATGAATAAATAAAGGATAAATACATAAAAAACATTAGTATAATGAGGAAGTTGCAACAAAAAAGGATAAGGACCATGAAGTCTTCAGAAATATGCATATAAAAATATCAGAGGAAAATGTGCTGATGTGAGCACCACATGACTCCTTGTACTACGCTAATTACATAAGGGCCATTCCATGTCAACTGGACCAATTTTCAAAATTCTTCCCACTCGACCGTCTACAATTTTGATAAAATGCTGCACAAAGTTTCTGGTAGGTATAAAACTAAGTTAGCCAAATTTTTAGACCTTGAAAGTAAAAATTCATGTAGCAGGGGATGCCTAAATTTAGGAACCAAGATGGCAAGATTTTTCGTAAGTTGGAGAAAAAATAGTTCAAATTTGAGTTAAAAATTATGCTGATATGTGCATTTTCAGCCTCGATTTATCTCTCTTTTGAGTTTTATTTGACATTTAAAAGGAAAGAAACTTGCGTTGGGTCCTGCAGGGCTCGCGCATACTCGCAGTTGACACATAATCAATATTATTTGAAAAAAATGACTCTCATTTTTGAAAGATGAGAGTCAAACTTTGACTAGTAAAATTTCGACCAAGACTCATTCTAATTCTGGAAAATTGATTTGTATTTTTGCTCAATATGCTTTATGTTGTGAATTATTAAAAAAACAACTAGAAATATTATAAAATGAAAGCAGATGCAAAAAGATTGCCGTGATTGCAGCAAAACGCTTTTACTGTTCTTAACAGACGGCATCAAAGAAATGTAAAAAATAAGCTAACAGTAAAATAAATTCAGCAAATAAAGACTCAATGTGAATAATCTTGAACATTAAGATAAATAAATAAATAAATTAAAAAAAAAAAAAAAACTTTTTGTGAAGAGTTTAATAAATTCAATTTTTGGAAAAATGGCTGTAGTTTATTTTTTTGCATGAGGCTTGAGGTCCTACAGAAAAGAGACCTACGCCTGTGGCTGAGTAGCATGACTATTGGACATGGTGGCTACCAGTATAAACATAATGTAGTAGTGGTTTAACCAGCATGAACCAGTGGTTACTCTAGGCTTGAAAATATGCAACTATCAGGCTGACTCACAAAATTTAAAAAAAGTAAGTCAATTTTTGGAAAACGTGAGTCAATTTAGATAGTTTAACAAAAGAAAAATATATTTTTAAAAACGCTGTCGTAGTCGCAATGATTTTACCCTGAAATGTAATAAGTTCTACACGAAAATACAGAAGGCTGTTGTAAGGAATCCGTATATAATCAATTAAAAATTTAGATAATCTAATAAAATCTTTTGAAGTGTGTATTGTATGTCATTGCAAATTACATAACAAAACTTTTTTTTTTAATTACAGATTTTCAAAAAAAAAAAATGTTCTTTGGAGACATTGTCTGATCTCGAATGTTTCAAACTAAATTCTTTTATGAAAAAGAAGGTGA
This sequence comes from Octonoba sinensis, assembly GCA_038502835.1. Taxonomy (NCBI): domain Eukaryota; kingdom Metazoa; phylum Arthropoda; class Arachnida; order Araneae; family Uloboridae; genus Octonoba; species Octonoba sinensis. Next base: position 57,968,484 of record CM076602.1, read on the forward strand.
ATTTTATTTTCAATAGCACTTCTGAATGCAAGAATAATATTTTCTTGTTGAGTAACTTTTTGTGCAAATAAGTAAATGCTTAATTAAATCAGTTTAAAAAGTAAAATCCTAATTCCTTCAAACGTTTTAATATGAAAGTAATGAGAGGATTAGGATCAACCAATTATTGCCATGGGGAGGGGGAAAAGCCATTTTGCCAAAAATTTTGTCTCTTGAACTCTTCATAATAAGTTTTTCTTTTTTACTAAATGTATTTATTTATCTTAACGTTTAAAATTATTCACATTGGGTCTTTATTTGTTGATTTTTTAAAAACGTTTAGCTTATTTTCTACGTTTCTTTGATGCCGCCTGTTAGGAACAGTAAGAGCGTTTTGCGGCAATCTTTTTGCATCTGCTCTCATTTTACAATATTTCTAGTTCTTTTATTTATCGTTTACAATATAAAGCATATTGAGGAAAATATAAATAAATTTTTCAGTATTAGAATGTCTTTTGGTCGAAATTTTACCAGTCAAAGTTTGACTCATCTTCCAAAAATGAGAGTCAATTTTTTCAAATAATATTGATTATGTGTCAAATGCGAGTATGCACGAGCTTTGCAGGACCGAACGCAAGTTTCTTTTCTTTTAAATGCCAAATAAAACTTAAAAAAAGCTAAATTGAGGCTAAAAATGCGCACATATCACCATGGTTTTTAATTCAAATTTGAACCATTTTTTCTCCGGCTTACGAAAAAACACCTTTTTAAAAATTTCAAGTTTGGTAGAGAAATCTTTCCTCTATCTAATGACAGATAAACGAAGAAAATTCATTAAGTTCCCCTTTAGCTTCAGATATAATGGTTCAAAAATGTCGAAAACGGCCATTTTTGAAAACCGCTGCATGTTTAGGTAACTTAGCATGTTTAGGTTACTGTAAATCAAAACCTATCTTAATAAAATTTTTGAAATTTTCAGAATAAGTTGACAAGTATTTGACTTAGATATATACAAAATTACAATTGTGTAAGTTTAGTTACTGACGATTTAGAGCAGTATAAAGTTTTAAAAAATTTTGTCAAATTGAATTTTTAGCCAAATTTGACTGAAGACAATAGAAAATGACTTTCTTTGTGGTCTTTCAAAACTGTGCTATTAGATTAAGCACAAAAAGTTGTCTGAGGAAAATAAATTTCGGGTTTGTACTTTTATTATGTGGCTCTCCAGGTACATCCAAACATGGCTACTTGTTTCGTTCGTCAATGGCAGACATCTTGGTTCCTAAACTTAGGCGCCCCCAGCTACATGAGTTTTTACTTAAAACGTCTAAAAATTTGGCTAACTTAGTTTTTTACCTACCAGAAACTCTGTGCAAAATTTTATCAAAATTGGAGATGGTCGAGTGGGGACCACTGGTCCAGTTGACATGGAATGACCCATAATAAGAACCCCCCCCCCCCCCCCCATTTTTAAGAACTAAAACATTGGGCACATGTCATCTTATACTCAGTTAGAACTTATATTTCTATGTTTTATCATTTTTGAAATGCATTTTTAGTTCACTTTCACTTCCCTGCACCTATACATAAGCTTGCCAAACGTCCCGGTTTGACCAGGACAGTCCCGGTATTTTGCTCTTGTCCCGGTGTCCCGCCCAGTTTTATCAATGTCCCGGAAACGGTCGTAAGATGTAAAAAGTAATGGATTTATGTTTTTAAGAATCTTTTATGAAGACATTACGAATTTTTAAGATGACAGAGCATTCATGAGGGAGTCCACTACTGCAAGAGCATTGATTGTATGTAAAATAAACTTTAGCGTTTTCTTTGCTCTGACTTATATGAAAAAGTCAAGCTTAACACAGACATCTTGAAAATGTACATTCAAGTCAGAAATATGAGTGGGTTGGAAACAAAAAATGACATTGTTAACTTACTAACTTGTTTTTTTTTAGTTTAACAAAAATGTTTTTTTGAAATGGTTTTTGTAGTTAGACAAAAAGTTGTAATTAAAAAAAAAAAAAGACTTAGTAATTAATTGTTCAATTAGACAATTTTATGAAGTATTTTGAACTATTTTATTTACACTTCTTCTTAGACGGTAGATCATAAAAAAAATCTTTTTAAGTAAATTAAGTAGCAAAAATTCCTTTTTTATTTTTAAAAGATGGGTAGACTTACAATTTAGGGTTTCACATTCCCCATTCCTGTTACTTGACCTGAGACAAAAAAAAAAAAAAAAAAAAGCTTTTACCCCACTATTTTGCTTTTAATTTTTTCAAAATTTCCCCAGAGACCCCGGTATGCCCACCCCATATTAATGTGTCCTGGTTTCACTAACCAAAAATACGGCAAACCTACCTATACAGTATGGTAAATATGGAGAATTGCATTTTCGGAAGGATTTCAATATTTTTATTGGCGTGAGAAATATGAAATTAAAACAACAGTTACTGAACGGAATTTGAAAAAGAAAATATCATGTAAGCATGCGTGTTGATGAGGTGAAAAGCATTTTAAGCACTTAAACCCACTAGTTTGTTGAGAGCAGATGGGGGAAAGAATTTTACAAGGTTTTAATTTTTGTAAATGCTTTACGAAAGTAGTTCTACGTAAAAGTCGCCAAATGTTGCATAAGTCGCTACCTTGCTCTAGATTTGGCTGCTCTATTTTGGCATCAAATTTGGCAAAATATTTGCAAATTGTTGCCAAATGGGCACCAATATAGTTAACTATAGAGTTGGTTTCAGTAATGCATTTGGAAAAATATATTAATGTGAGAATCGACTGGAAATAAAAATGGTGTTTTGTGGAATAAAATTCCACAAAACACCCCTTTTGGAACATCCTGCTGCAACCAAAAGGGGAGGTGCACAACTAGATTTTATTTAGGTCCTACATGCAAAATTTCAATCTTCTACAACTGACCGTTTTCGAGTTATGTCAGATACATACATACGGACGGAACAACAAAACTCGTCAAAAGGAACTCGTGGGATGGTCAAAATCTACATTTCAGTGGTCTATATGCATGTGCATATGTACCCAAGGACATCATAAAAAACTATTCTTCTTTGATTAATTCGTGATTAAAATGCAAATTTGGGTTGAAATTTGATAGGAAAATATTTTGTCATTACAATACTTCCTGAACTTTATACAAGGATGTAAAAAAAGCATAAGAATTATTTTTTTTAACAAAACAATCAAATATTTACAAACCATAACATTCTCATTATTTCTTTTTTCTTAAAAACTTCATTAAACCTTTTTCATTAGAACAAACAATCGTTAGAGACAAACTTTACTATTGTGTAAAGTACAGAAATATTTACTTAGTGCAAAAGACATATAAAGAACTGCATAAAATATGAAAAAGTATCTCAGAAGGGCAGTGGTTTAATTTAGATGTCAATGGCTTATTTGTTACTTTCTTACCAATTTTATAATATTTTCTTTTTTTTTTCACATTGAAAAAATAGGCTTCAAAATCCTACAATAATTTCTACGACAAACTTATACAAACTGCAATTTCTTTTTTTATCATTTCCAGTTCAAAGGTGCCACAAGCAAGGATTTCCTGCTGAAGAAATTTCACGATTTGAAAAAACTTTTCAGTTAAATAAATATATGTTCTAACGAACAATAATGCGGCCCTGTAGCAAATTTGGTGATGGACTGAACTTTAGTCATATATTCGTAGACCACAGTGTATTCCAGAATTCTATCACTCACTTTTCCTTAAAACTTTAGTATATTTTACGAATCATTTATGAACTTTCAGAAAGTTTCAATGACTGTTACCATATAAATTTTCCACCTTTCTGCTATAAAAGCATGTATTATTCTTAGCATTGTTCGTTAATACAAAAAAGTGTTTGAAATAAGTTGATTTGGTTGTATCGTACTACACTAATAAAAGAGTTTTAATGTCTTGAACATGCATCCAACACCCTCAGACCCTCACATTCACTCTTTTGAGCTGCATAATCCTAGAACAGTCTAGCAACCACATAAACAAAGATTAAAGTTAAGAAATCTTATTAAGTCATTTATCCACTTTTTCTTGTCTTCTTTTAACAAAATTCATGAAAATATTTTATAAAAATATTCCATTAAATTCTTCTTTTATAAATTATAACTTAATATGTCTTCTTTAAAAAAATATTCAGTTTCATTCTTCAATCACATCTTCTCTAAATGGACAAGATTGATTGAACAGTACGTAAAAAGCAATTTTTATTCATACCTTTCCTTGATAACGGTCATCAAATGCATGCTTTGCAAGAAGGTTTCGGAAAACACACACTGCAGTTTGCCTTATTTCATGAACTTCACAAAGCGAAGCTCTAAGCTCTTGTAACAATGCTCCAAGCAAAAAGTGATGGCGGCAAAATTCTTCAGACAATCTATATTCATGCTCAAAATCTAAGAATAAAATAAAGTAATAAAAATGTTGTGCATAAGTAGAAATATTTATTTTTTAGAAGATATAAATGTTCTACAAAAATATGAAAAATGGTTTTAGTAACTCCTCTTTGTAGTAGCAGTTTGGTGCAAGGAATGATTTTTAAGTTCACTTAGATATTATTTTCATACATTTATTATAATTTAAATCTTATAAAATCATTTTATTACATTAAATAGGAATTAAATAAAGTCTCAAGTTGAATTCAATAAAAATAAATATCAGAGTTTGTTATGGTTAAATAATATTTGTGCTGCTAAATTTTAAAATGTGATTCCCTGTTGTTTTTCAAAATTAACATTAGAGTTTGCAATCTTGCTCATAGTATAAGTTTTGTAAGAGAATACAGTGAGATACTTCAATTGCAATTGTAACAATTAGAATCATTATAAAACAACTGTGCATGACATTCGTACTAATTTTTATGAGTAGGTGTTTGTCAAGGTTAAAAAGCAAAAAAATTTCAATATTATAAAACTTTTTCATTAAAAATTTAATGTAAACATTATTAAAACTTTGATAACTTCTAATTTATTGTAACAATGCTCATACTATTGACGTATCTACTTTTAAAAAAAGCAATAAAAGACTAAAACCAAATCAACAAATGAACTGCATACAACTTGTTTGTATAATTAATTGAAAACAATAACAATAATAATGCACTTTTTTTTAAAAATGGGAATATTAAAAATAAAATGCCAATTTCAGTCTGATCAGCTCTGTTACAGGGTGTCTACAGATTTTCAAAATGAAATTTTGTGACCATTTTGGAACCGTTTTGTGAGTGTTCGGAGATACAATGGATACTGATTCTGCCGGACATCGTGTAACTGGTGGCATCTCTGTGACATAAGTACCGGATATCCGGCTCTGATGTTTGAAACTTGTAAATTCTATGCATATTTTTCAGATTCCAAATACATAGTAACTTTGTACATAGTGTTACTAAGAAAAACTTTTAAAATAAAAAGATAGCATTTCAAACCAAAATTATTCAGAAAATATTCAAATCTTTATATTGAATACAGAAAAAGAGTTTGAAAAGAAAGAATATTTTTATTGAATTCAATTGTAATTATCATTGTTCCTGCTTGATTAAAAATTACCTGTGTCGTTCAAGATGTGTAACTATTTTTTTAAACTTATTTTCAAGAGACTAATTTGAATGCTGTGATATTGCATCACATTTTTTCTATTTAAAATATTTTTTTTCATTATTAATTAAGGTATTTTTCTAAACTTTTTTCTCATTTGATATTTTTTATGCAACACTACCTTTCAATTAAATTATTCCAAATTATTTTATTTTTCACGAAATCGGTATTTTTGGCACTAAATTCTTTTAACATCAAAATTTCGCTTATTTTAATTACCGATTCGTAATTTTTTTACCATGCTAAGCTTTCTTTTTAATATAAATCTTTTTCATTCCTTTTTCCAAATTACCATTTTTTTTAACCAAATAGCCATCTTGTTTTCAACAAATTTGTCGTCCATCTTTGAACATCCTGACTTGAAGATTTTATCAGGTTGTTTTCGATGCGTCATGCAACGCTTTGGAATAGGTTTTGGTTCACGATTCATGAGTCGTCCAACTATTGGTTCCCGCCGAAATTCCTCCTGCGCTCTCATTGGCGCACGTGACGTGCGCCGTTGCCATTTGAGAGTTGTGTGAGGAGAAAGTGACGGAAAACGAATTACAATCGCTCTGAGATCCGTGCCGTAGAGTCATCGGCCCAGCACGCTCCCGTGCGCGAGCGATATTATTGGAGACATGGATGGATGCTGGCGCGTAGCTGTCGCCGAGCCATAATTGTTTTAATCTTATTTTAAATTTTATCCAATCTCACCAGAACCTCGACTCCTTCATTGATGCCCCAACCTTTTTCCGCCTGGCGACTCCCGATCCAGGGTGACGTCGCATCACAATGATATCCGAGACGAGTGGCTCGTGATTTTTAAATAGGAGCTGAAACATCAAAGTCTCATTTGCATAGCCTCTAAACTACCACTCCTGCTCCCTGATGATGCGAACCTGAAAGATCCAATTTTGTGTGCTTCGCCTTGGAGCGCTGAAATGAAGGTTCATAATGTGAACGTCGGCTTTTTTTTAGACATCTCCTTACAACAATTGCACCTGTACGCCAGGTCATGATCATACAAAATTTTGCCTAGGTTAATTTTTGCTAAAGAGTAATGCATTTAGTTTTTGAACAATAGTAATGTATTTTTTTTAATTTTAGTGATCACCTAATAGTTTTTTTTCTCATTTTATGTGAGTGTTGTATGCAGAATGTTCCTCCAAAATAAATTCCTTGTTATTTTTCATTAAATTTTTGTTACGTATTTTTCACAATGATCTACACACCAGCAACTAATGGGTAAGTCAAATCTTTCCTCTTTTCATTCCCAAATTAAAAGCATTTCAAGGTAGTCGTTGATCTGGGAAATTATTGTGGCACTTCGCGATTAAAAACATAATTATGTGCAACCACTCATTCGGCCTATTCAAAATTTTCTGGGAAATTAAATTCTAAATACATTAAGTAATTAAAATTTTAATTCCAACTGGGGGGTGTAACACCACAAATTGGTGCTGCAAATTATTTTAACTCTTTTAATTTTGCAACGTTGCACTCGTAACAAAACAAATATTGAAAACAAGATGGCTATTTGGTAAAATAAATGGTAATTTGAAAAAAGGAATGAAAAAGATTTATATTAAAAAGAAAGCTTAGCATGGTAAAAAAATTACAAATCGGTAATTAAAATAAGCGAAATTTTGATGTTAAACGAATTTAGTGCCGAAAATACAGATTTCGTGAAAAATAAAATAATTTGGAATAATTTAATTGAAAGGTAGCATTACATAAAAAATATTAAATGATAAAAAAGTTTAGAAAAATAACTTAATTAATAATGAAAAAAATATTTTAAATAGAAAAAATGTGATGCAATATCACAAATGCAATAACAAAGGAAACTATTTTAAAACATTGCAAAGCTGAAAGTTCAATGCTACTAGAGCACAAGAAAGTTTAGAAACAAAAAAATAATAAACATAATGTACATACATAGTATTACAAAGGTTAGAAATATTAAAGTACTCTACACAAAAAGAGAATGAATATGTTATACAATTAGAAAAAAAATTACACACAATGTACAATAAAATAAGTTTTAAATAATGCAAAATTTAAAATTAAAACTCATGCAAAAATTCTAAAATGAAATTGAAGAAAATGCAACAAAAATCAAATCATACAAACACAGAAAAAAGCGCAATAAGCTAATTACATATAGAGTTTTTGCAAATTAAAATACAGTTGATCTTAAAAAGCGTTTTCTATGTTAGTAATAAAACCATTAGAAAAGCTAAGAAGTAAAGTGTTAGGAATAACAACAAGAAAAGCATTAAATTACTATTTTTCTTTTAGTGAAAACAAATATTTAATACCTTTGGACAACAAATCTAATTATCAGATATTTTATACATTTTATATTTTATACATTTCTCTGACCTGAAAATATTAAGGTTGTAGTTAAAAATAAACAAGTTTTAATTTTTAAAATTATAACATATTAAACAAAAGAAAAGTATGAAAAGAAAACATGACATTTAAAAATGCCCAAGGCACTTAAGCACACAAAGTTTCAGCCAACTATGAGCAAACTACAAATATTAAATCATGCAAAAGCCACAAGCTGAAACAACTGGTATCAGACACTTACCAGAGGGTTCATCACTCGTTTCTGAAGTAGATACGAAAAGTTAATCAGAGAGATATTAAACAAATAGGCTAAATTGAAGTTAATTAAAAATACTTTTTAAAAAAATTTTTAATAGAAGGATGTTAAGACTCAATTAAAATTACAAATGCCTAGAAACACTTGACAACAACAGTTACAAGAAGACAAATATTTACATCATGCAGGGAACATAGAAGACGAATAAGTACCAACAGCAGCGAGAAGGCATATTCACTTGCTCATTGCAACATTTGTGCTGTAAATATTACCTATGCATACACATTTATATAACTTTTGACTGTAACAGAAAGTGAATGAAAGCAGTACTTTTTTTTACACATTTATAGAGGGAGAGGGAAAAAAAGATATCGAAGCAGATTAATTTTATTAGCAAACATAGTTACGTTTCATAAACACATTTGCAGGGCCGGCCCAACCAAAAGCGGGGCCCAGGGCGGAATTATTTGTGGGGCCTATATATATATATGTTCGTGCGTTAAACTAAGTTGAAACGTTCCTATGGAATAGTAGTTAGCAGCCACAAATTTATTTATTTTTTGTACAAATTTCGATTTTTATCTTGTATAACATATTGATTTCTGTTGAGTATTTTACATCTTAACATATTTGATTACAAGCATTCACGTTCCATAAGGAAAATTTATTATTACAGATTAATGATGAACTATTAAAAAAACTGCACAAAGATGCCTTTACTAAAATTACTTTCTTGAATGCCTTAAATCAAATTCATATAAAACCCTTATCACAATTTAACTTCTTTACAAATTCTGATTCAATCGCTAAGATTGCCAAAGATGTCAACTTTCCTTGGCCCACCAGTACCGGATCTTGGAATTTTCCGAGGCGGGGCAAAACTGAAAAATGCCCCCCCCCCCCCCCCCGTCCATCCAATTACTGTTAATATTTCATATAGCTCTTAGGCGCTGGTCTTTTTTATTTATTTTCTTAGGATTTTTCACTTCTGGCTACTGATAAACAGATAAAACTTTCGTTAATGTCCCTACAGCAAGGCCCTTTCAGCTCAACATTTGGGGAAGGGGAGGGGATCGAACCATATGAAGAGTTCCCATTAACAAGAGTTATGTAATTGTAACATTTAAAGGGGGTCCGGGGGATGAAAATTTTGAAAACTATATGCAATCTGGTGTATTTTGAGGCCTTAGGAGACGCTTTTGGGACTTCAAAAAGAAAAGAAAAAAACAAATGAAAACTTTTAAAATTTAAACGCTTTTACTCATAAAAATAATCATAAAAATGCAAAAGAAGATTGGCTTTTTTATTTTTAATCCAGGGCTGGACCCCTCCCCCCTTCTCCTTCTTACTAACGCCCATATCGAAGACACATGTTTGCCTTCTCAAACAACACTATACAAGCTCCCACCTCTTCCCAAAAGAATGCTTTGAGAGTTTGTAAAAAGAAAAATATCGGGTATTATTTCATCATAGCATAATTTATACGCATTTCACTACTATAAGGGGAAGAAATCTTGACTTTTTAAAAATTTAAAGTTTTAAATTTTGACATTACAAATAAATAATTCTATTAATCGGTTTTAATCATTAGCAAAATAGCTGATCAATGATAAAATCGGAGTGGCGAACTAGGATTTTAATTATCTTCCAAAAGTTAAATTTTCTTTATCAGATATTTTTTCTGTTCCTTTCTTTCTTCTTCTTCTACTTTTTTTTTTTTTTTTTTTTGTGCATCACAGTTGAATTTGCCACCCCCCAGAAGTGCCGCCCGGGGCATGGGCCCCTGCTTGCCCTACACTAGAACCGGGACTGTGGCCCACAGTATATCGTAAATAATTTTTTATTAATTTTAACTTTGAAAAAGATCTCACACCTGTTGCTACGGGCATTGGCTGTGTTAAAATTATTCTGATTGCAGAGAAAAAAAAATTTGATAAAGTTGTGACAAATTATTTTTATATAAGAACTGTGCTGTTTCCAATATTGAATAGTTGACTGGCAAAACTCGACGGCAAATTATGAGTTTGTCAAGAAAGCACTCTCAATATCATCTTTTAAAGCCTGACCTGCAATACGACAACAATTTTTAAGCTCCATCTTTGATAAATTTTTAATATTATTTGAACTACATAGAAAGTCAAATGTTTCTTCATTGGCATGGAAATTTTTCAATCTCTTCTCGAAAGATGTCACAGCAATATCGATTAACACTACGAAAAACTTAATCCGAAAATTATCTTCAGAAGACTAAGATTCGCCATCAATTCCTTCATACTGAAATTGTCTTGGTTTTCGAGCTACACACCGATTTTCAAATTCATCAAAGCATACATTTTGTAGTGGAATATGAGAAAATCAGAATGTGTACTTTAAAAGACTTGTATTTTTTGAATGAAAAGACATATTTTGAGGTACTCATACAGATGCCTTGTAACCTTCTTAAACTTACATAGGGTTTTTTGGCTGTTTAATTTTCATTTTTTGTGTTTACTTAATTTTATTAGTTTTATTTTTTCGCCCCGAAAAATTTAAGCAGCGGGGCCTTAAGCGACGGGGCCTCCTATTGGGAGCAATGGGTCCAATCGGCTTAAGATTGACCTTATAACACACCGACTGGAAATGAAATTTCTATTCCTGTTTTAAAAACATTCATTTACTACCAATAGAATCTAGACACATTCGAAAAATTTATTGATCTATAAGATCTGATCTATTATCTAACCATGTAGAGAAACTTGAAAAGCTGAAATTTTAATAATAAAAATTCTCCCCCTCTCTCTTTTTTATTAAGATTTTGCGCGGGGCCTAGAAGAAGCGCGGGGCCCTCTGGCCGGCCCTGCACATTTGTGATTATAAAACTTAACTATGCTGAATGTATATGTTGTTTAAAATGTATCTGGAACTATATAACATGAAATATACATATTTACATGTTACATAGATGCTTGACGTAAGATAAGAAAATAATACAGAATTGCAAAAAGTTTTATCCTCAATAATGTGACAGAGCAAATTAAAACGACAAATATTACTTCAAAACAAATGAATAACAATAAAAGGAGATAAATAAATAACATTTAAAAAAAATGTAATGCTACACAAAGTTAACCTCAATTAATGAAAGTATAAACTTTATTTATAAGAACATATAAAATATAACACAAAATTAATACATTATGCAAATTATGCATACAATGCATTATACATAAGCCTTTTTATGCAATTTTGTTGAGAATCATGAAACAGGAGCTGCAAATATCATGGTTTTACTTGAAATGATAAGATCTGAAACATTCAAAATGAGAATGATTCTGTTCCAGATAAAAATAATGTAAGTAGCTGTTTTTATGAGAAACATTTTCCTAAAATTTTCATTCAGTAAAATATAAGCACAAAAGAATAGTACTGATATACTTTTAAATTGTCAGCAAAGAAGACTATGCACATGACTTTAAAATAAATAAGAATTGATTGAGACAATTAAAGAAATAAAAGGGTTTAAACTTATTTAAATATTTGAGCAACACATGCTCATTTATTTACTTCATTGCAAAGAATTATGAATGTAAAATTGAAAAAACAAGAAAATTGGAATAAAATGTACACATTAAATTATTACCTTTCATATTTTTCGTATGCCCAAATATGCCTATACCTCTCATAATAGGAAGATTAAGTGCTACATAATGTTCATGAAAGCATATTATCTCTAAGAATTCAAATTTATACTCATGAAGAACCTGAAATAGAAAATAGTTTTCAAATAAACAGGTTAGTTAAAAATAAACAAATAAATGTAAGTTATAATTACAATAATTTTTTAGCTGAAAATTCTCACAATTAAGTTAATGGCCATCACAAGTTAATGGCCATAAAAGCATACCTTAACATCATTTGGTGTAAATTTCTCCAAGTAACTTTTGATGAGTTTAAATACAAATCCACGATCCATCAATGATAACGATTTCTGGAAATATGCAAAAATCACTATAATCTTTCCACTGCTTGAAATTACGGACATATCATTACAGGTAATATTTTTTTTTTCAAAGCAAAAATGAGAATATTTTCAGCAAATTAACTTAATTTGAGCTAACTTATATTTTAAAATCACTTTTAATTCAGTTTGCAATGACATTGGTTTTGTTTAAAAATAGCTCATACTTTTATACCCTAGTTGAACTAACAAAAAATACAAATTACATGTAGCTATTTACTTTAAACTAACTTTTACTTAAGATTTTTTAACCAAAATCTTTGGAAACAAAAGGGTTCAACTGATATTTGTTCATTCAAAACTTTTTATTCTACAAAAACCTCATTGACAAAGTGTATTGAAAGTATCATCTTGATGCACTCATCAATGTGCCATCAGTTTTTGTCACTCAGATTTGCTTTATGATTGGAAAGAGTGTGTCATTTGTGTGGCTTCAATATCCAAGATATGCAAGATTGGACAAATCCACAACAATTTTGTGTTGACTTCAAGGAATTTCTGAGCTATGAAGCATTGAACGGATCAAATGCTTTCTGTACTTGTTGCAGCTGGTGCAAGAGCATGTAGTTTGTTTCAAATAGTATTTTAACGATGAAACAAATAAGTTTTCCACTTGCAAATTATATCCAATAAAGTTTTTTTTTCTCAATTTTGTATTTTGTTCTTTGAGCATTGACAAATGAACTTAGTTGTACAATTTTCATCAATACAGAATTTCTGTAAATTTCCAGATTCCAAGGAAAACTTCAATGAATACCTAAGGCTACATTAGCAACTTTGCACCTCAGCTGCAGCCAAACTAGGGCTTATGCACTCAAATCGCTTTACCTGGGTTCATATCTAGTCCAAATTGACCTACATCTCAAGTTTCATCCATCTCCACGGCACTCACGGTCATGCCGTTTAGTAGTAAGTCTTTCTAAAACAGTTGGGACAGAGCAAAATGTATGGAAACATCACGTAAAAATGCAAAATGTAACTCAAAACAAAATTTTAAGAATTATTTTGTTTGATATCTTTTTCTATCATGCTTCTTACTACTAGTATCAGAAGAATATGTTTTTACTTATTACAATTACAAAAGGGAAAAATGGTGGCAACTTATAAAATTTATTGAATATTTAATTAATGTAGTTAGCTAATTTACATGCTTATTAGATACATGAGTGTCATGAAAATTCATTGCAAAATTTGCATTAGGTGTATTACAGATATAATTAAATGATAGCTTGCTAAAATGAATCTTGTAAATTCCTATTTACATCTCATGCACTTTAAATTTTTTCTTGCATCGACGTAGTAGGCCTCTTGTAGGTTAGAATAGATATCTGGATGATGACCACTTTGTTCACAAATTAATTAATATAATTTGTGTACAAAAAAAAAAAAAAAACATATATTCAACCAATACAAATGAAACTGTTTAATTTTGAGACAAAAAAGTTTGGCTTGCCAGACAGAAAGTTTCAAATATCTTTTTCTAAAAGAATGAGATTAACTATAGAGTTAACTTACAAATGATAAATTTGACTTTTATAAGAGCTTGCATAAAAATATTAATCCTAAGAAGCTTGAGAAAAATTATAAAATTTGCAATAAAATGACCTAAGCTTAAAGTATATGATTCCATTTTTGATTTATTTTAATTGAATATCATGTAATTCTACATACTTTAAGAAAGTGAGCAAGACTCAGGTTTGCTTGTCGAGTTTCAATAGGCAATTCTTTGTGTTTAAGAAGAATATGTGGCACAAGTCCTTCAACTAGGCTTCGAACACACAATTGATAATCTGCAGGAAATCTTTCTTGGCGAAGCATCTTAAAAGATTAAATAAGTAAACATTTTGAAATGAATGTCAGTCAAAATTACTATCCAGCTAATAAATAAATAAACAAAGCAAAACACAGATTGAAACTAGATATCTAACGACAAACACTTATTATAACATAGATGGAAAAAATACAAATTCATTAAATGACATGGTGACTAAACATTATCTATAGAAGAAAAATATTTGAAAGGATTACCTTGATTCTTTCAGATGACAATAAGTGTTGTGCTGTGGATTTGCTGATGATTTGAAAGAAAAACCAGGAGTGCCTCAAAAATTTGTTAATAAGTAAGAAATCTGTGTTTGCTGGTTTTAGCATTATGTTTAGAGACTTTACAAGCTCTTCATGAACAAATCTCTTCTTTACAGTTAATTCTTGAGTTTGGAAAACATACTAAAAATAAAGCAAAGGAACGGTATAAAAATGATGTTTATTACATAAATATTTCAACAATAAAAACAAAAGACAAAAGTCCACAAATGAATGTTTGACTTTATAAACATTATATAGCATTTTAAAATAAATTATTAAGTGATTATTACCAGATCATCACTCAAATTTTAAGGTATAAAATACATGGTGAAAATTTAAGTAAAAAGCTGAGGGGGAACAAATCAAAACTGAAGTCCTCTTTACAAAATACATTATGCTTTGAATATCAAATTTTAAAAAATGCTTCATAAAATTTTAGAGATATATAAAATAAATAAGTAGTCACCATGATTTGAAATACATAAATAAATTAAAACAAGCAAAATACATTTATTGAACAAGAAGCACAACAACATTATATTTTTCTTACTTGAACATAAGAATGCAAAATATCACTTTTTCCTGCTTCATGAACACCATGCACAACATGAACCACAACTCTTACTGCATTCAAAGCAACATCTTCATTAGTTGTAATTACCATTAGATGAAATAGCTCATTCAGAAGTGTAGGTAAGAAGTAGATTATTGTACTCATATCAACTGCATGGAGAGTCTAATAAAATCAAATCAAACATGTTTTGTCAAAGAAAGTACTAAAAAATGTTCAATGTACATAAACATAATAACACATAATAATTTGAATAAAGAAAACCTCCATCTAAACAACATCTGTCAATTATTCTCACTTTTGTACTTCGGTCATAACCAGGGGATGAAACTAAATACTCTCCAAGTTATCAAATCTCATACACCAAGAATGGGTGACCTTTAGAAAGTTGAGGACTAAACTTTAAAATTTTAATGAAGTCGCAAGCTGTTTCTAATCGGTAGTTGTGGGAAAA
Source organism: Octonoba sinensis (assembly GCA_038502835.1). NCBI lineage: Eukaryota > Metazoa > Arthropoda > Arachnida > Araneae > Uloboridae > Octonoba > Octonoba sinensis. Next base: position 57,983,788 of record CM076602.1, read on the forward strand.
AAAAGGGTTCATTTTATGTTATACATTTATAAACTAACTAAAGTATGGTAATAAAGTTCCAAGCACCAGAATAATATTGTACTTGACTAGGGATTTGAGATTGACTTACCATCAGCAGAAATTAATTAGAAGCTAGAAATTAAGAAGCAAAGTAATTGATGTTAGGATCAATCCCGCTAATACACAGGAGCAAAGCGTTTTCAAAATTTTCATCTGTACTTCAATTCATTAGTTAAGATTAATGTCTTTTAGACAAGCCCATTTGAAAAGATTTTAAAAAGTTTGCCAGGCATTGCCCTTATATGTCGTACATATTATAAATTACTAAGCATATAATGCCATCTTCCTCAATGGAACTTGTGTACCTATCTATCAAACCGCCCCCCCCCCCCCCCAAAAAAAAGGCATTTCAAAAGAAAAATAAATCACAACTTATATCATTCAATTAAATTGTAATGATGCTCATAATTTAAAAGTGTTACCTATCCTTGCTTTTAATGTAGAAAAACAATACATTTCACAGCATTTTAGAGAGATATTATGTACAAACAATGGTCTAAGCAGAAAGCTTATGCTATAGCAGTGAACTCTTTATCACAGTCACAATTGGAGCGCGAGTCTGCTTTTATAGCTTAAAAAGTTAAGTCTAAATCATAAAAATGATATGTTGTCATTTATTGAAGTACATAAGTGATAACTTTTGTGTTTAACAAAGCCAATTCAAAAATTTATCTAAGTTACTTCAATTTAATGGATTCTATAAAAACCTTGTATTGAACACGTTTTACAGTAAACTACGGCAATTTCACAATGTTAAACTAGATAAAACAGCAATACCAAAAATGTAAAATGAAGAAAGGAACAACTTCTTTGCAGCATGGACATTCAAAAGAACATTTAAACACATTTCAAAATTCAAATCAATAGAAATTACATCAGGTTTTAAAAGGAATGAGATTTAGAACATATTTTTGTAATAACAGAAAAAAACTTAAAATTTAAAAAAATATTTATTCTGTTTCCACCTTTTTCAAATTTAAAAAATAACTTTATATGATGATTGAAGAAGGTATTTAGAGGTAAGAAAAGATAAAAAAATAATAAAGAAGAAAATACTTTATATGCATTTATGGAAACAAGCACCATCTATGATCTGGCAAAACAAAGATGATACTGTAAAATTATCAAGAACAAAAAATATGAAACATTTATTAAACACAATTACAGAGTGGTAAGGAAATATTCAACAACAAAATACTAGGTGTTTTGATGAAATCAATTACTTATTGATTACGCATTTTAGAATAACTTAATATCAATAACGCATAAAACAAAGTAGATTTAAAAAATAACTGTATACATGTTTTACTAATGAAAAAGTAGAAATTGAATTCAATTTGATCTTATGTTTATAATATTGAGTAAATAATAATAAGTAAATTACAAAAACTGAAAACATAAATTTTAAAACAAACATACCTAAGTTCTCACTTTCAATGCAATATACACCGAAAGTTAAATTATTACTGTTCAAAAATATAATTCAAAATTTCAGTTAATAGAAGCGTTAGACAAGGATACTGCCTACACTGTAAGAAATATAGGTAATTATCACGTTTCATTATTAAAAATAAAACTGTAAGAAGTCTTAATAAAATAAAAATAAATATAAGATAAGGTAGCTGAAAAATGAGTTAAAATAGAAAATATTGAGATTTTATTTTAAAATATATGCTGCATGCAAATTTGTTAATATAAAAGTATGGAAAGGGCAATATAAAAATGATGCTAAAAGTTTCAATTTCCCAATCAATGTTAAAAAGAGAACTTTTTTTGCATTAATAAATTAATTTATGTAACATTTCTCATAATGTTACAAATTTTCAGTTCGTTTTAAATAACCCAAAACAGTAAAACCCCTCTTGTTATTTCTTGCTTGACATTATAACTAGAATTTCCTTCTTAAACTGTTTGAGATTTCATACATAAGAAAAAGAATATTCACATGAGGAAAAGAAGGTTGAACAGACAAAATGCTTCAAAGAAGCACAATACAAAACGCAGAAGGAAAGAGGAAGAGGATTCGAGGGGGAAGGGGATATATATATATATATATATATATATATATATATATACATACACATATATATTTACAGAGTGAATGATGCCTAGTCAAAAATAAAATAAATAAAATAAAATGAATTGATTGGTATATGAAGTAGTAGTAGTTAGAAATTAAAATCAAGCTCTTAGAAGGTTATTGATCTAGTGAGATATTGAAAGGGAAGTAGACTAAATAGAGTTCTAAATATAGAAGTAACAATTGTAATTTAAAAATATCTTCATGATGTTTCCAGCAGGTCTCATCACAGGACTGTAGCATCATATTTATTTTTTAAGAATTGAACAAACCTGACAAGTTTGAGTACAAAATGTTTTGTACAGAAAACCTGTTTAGATTCTTTAATACTTAAAACTTTATAAAAAAACTTAATGGTATCCTTTTGATAGTTTCAAAAAACCTAGTTAAACCCAAATGCACTTCAATGGTTAAATTCCCTTCATAATAATGAAAACTGCATTTGAAATATTTATTTTCTAAACATTGTTGTTCTTAGGGCATAATTTAATTTTTCATAATATTTTCTTGTGTTGCACTACAGTCTGTGAACTTGTATTTGGAAAATGTTCACAAAATTGCAATAACATACATTATTGCAAAAAAAGCTGATAGCTAGACAGAGTATTTTGCTACATGGCACTACAGCAAGTGGCATTTTTAGATAGAGCGTAAGCTTGGATCAGGGGTGCATGGAATTGTCCCTGCGATCTCACAAAAAATGTTGTCTCACCTTTTCACAAATACAGAAACGCACTTACAAATTTAGAATTGAACCCCATGGATATTATATTGTTCCTATTTTTAATAACTACTCATTAAAATTATTAATAAATGCAAGCATTTGCTATGTATTTGGTGAGTATAATGCATATCTATCAGGTCATAGTCTACTGTCACTATTTTTTGAGTGACAGTAGACTTCCATTGCTATATGTGAAGGAATATTAATCAAGGTATTTCAATCACCCGATGAAATGATCTAGAATCTTGTTCACCCTCTTCGTCATTATGCTTAATATTTTATTTCAATGTACACATGTGTGCAAGCTCAAACTTTATGATTCGTTAAAATTCAGACCTCAACTAATACATAAATAGATAAAATGAAAAATTCTACAGATAATCTTGAGTGTTGCTACCTGTTGAAATTATGCAAATAAGATGTAAGTTTGCATCACATGATACCAGAGTGTAAATCAACCTACTTTGAACAAACCACTCAAGTATCTTTTGCTTAAGAACTAACAATGCTGTGATGCATAACATTTACATACTATGCATGTACATCAATAGCATTTTATCAGATATACATAGGCTGATGCATAACAGATATATACTTGATGCTGAAGGAGTTAAAGGCCAGAAACAGGTAAATTATAAATTGTTGATTTCATAAAACTGCATATGAATTTCCTAAAACTGCAAAAAAGGAAGTCTGGAATAAAATATGGCATTGTTTTGAAACTTTCTCTTTTTTTTTACATGGGCATCATTTTTCAACAGCTTGTTATGCTGATCTTTTCTTTTTTGTTATAAACTTTAATGCAAGCTACACTGATTTCACGACATATTATTATTATACTAAATGACATCTTTTCAGCAAAATCAAAAGACTAAAGCATTTACATCACATGCATGACATGCTTAGGATAAGTCAGTGCAACAAAAACGTGCTACACATAAATAATGCAAATTAAGCAATATGTTAAAAAATAAACAGTGGATTGTAAGCTTTATTTTTTTTCCTCATTTAAAGCATAGAAAGCTAAGTTAGCCTAATTTAGAAGGCATGCTAATAATAGAAACCTTCAGTGTCTTGGCCATTCCATGTTGCACCTACAACCAATAAAATGAAAGCTATAATCAAGTTTCACACGAAAGGCTCGTTTGACAATACATAAAAACTAAAAAAGCTGAACAAATTTTAAAATAGAAAATTTGCAAAAATAATGCACCATTTTAAATGCACTTCAACAAATAACACACACAAAAAGAAAACAAACATATAAATATATACATTTGTAAAAGGTCATTCAATTGCAAGGAAAACAATTAGCATTCAACACAGGAACAACAACATATTTTGAAGAATGAAAAACATAATGAAAAAAAAAATAAAGAAAAACCTTGGCTCAAAAGTTTTATGAAGTACAGGAAAATGTTAAGTGTTCGTTGTACAGTAAGTCAGAAGTTTATAAATATAATTTCATTTTGCAACATAATAAGCAAAACTTAAAATGTGTTTCTTTACAAAATTGTGACACCTTTATCTCATGAATCTTCAAGAAATTACTCGATTATTTTAAATTAAAAATGGTCCAAAATGATTATTTTTCTGACTTGAGGTATGAGCATGGTTTTGCTGGTCTATTTTTAATTAAAAAATGAATATGTGGCGTATGTAGTTACAACTATAAGTTTCTACTTCATGAAGCCATAGATTTAAGTGCTATTTTATTTTATTATTGTTTTAATTTTTGAATCTGTATGCTTATTTTTTTTTTTGAGCTATAACGCATCACATTTTGAAAAAATATATGACAAATAAAAATAACAATAAAATAAACACATTATAATGCTCCACTTGTTTTTTTAATCAGATGTTTCATGTTTAGGGGTAACTATTTAAATTAATTAATTAATTTTCATGAATTTTCAATCATGAAAATCATCATCATAAAATCACGATAAAAGAAAGGTATTTTTAGTTTTTTTTCTTTTCTGTTTTTTATTACTAATTCTTTGCAGAATCTGTTGTACTTCATTCACGTACAGAATTTATTAATCAATAATACCAGCAGTACTGCATGCGTTTCTCTTCAACTTTACATGTTTTTAGTCTGGATACAATCATTGAACATAAAATATACACAATGACTAAGAAAAATAGTGAACATGCAAAACAAAATACAATTTTTCTTTTTCTTTCTGGAAGTAAACCTCTATCACTTAAACAAAATTAATTTTGGCTAAATAGTTTGCTTGAGTTTACTCAAAGTAAAGTTAGTAATTAAGAAAAAATCTGGAGCTTGAACTTTTCATTCATATTTTTATTAAAGACAAAAAAATAAATAAATAAATAGAAATATGGAAATTTTTGCAATTGCACTTGGAAACTAAGTTTGCAGACAAATACTTGACATAAAAGTCTCACTTATTTTTAAATGAAGTAAAAATGCTATTGTTCAGAAAAATACTACTATTCATAAAAAAAAATCTGGTATAAAAACACACTGCACGGTTAATATTATCAAGAACACTTTAAAGTTTTACATAAGTATCACACTAAACAAAATTTCTTCAATAAGAACATAGCATATGCTTATAGAAACAAATGACATCTTAAAATACTCAGCAATGAAATCATGACTGCAAATGAAACTGACAAAAAACTTACTTTTACATATTTAGAAAGCTCTCGGCCCGTTTCACAACCAGTAGTTGCATTAGGCTCTTCCTGTATTCAAAGATAAATTACAGTTTAAGGGTTTTGGTAAATTTGTTTCATGTTAAATATTAAAAATTAATACTTGTAAAAAGCAAAAGGCCTTTAAGCTGCTTTCTGAAGTTCAGAACCAAAGTGAATGCTTAAATCAAAATATACTTTTTTGCTTATAGACAGAACAGAATACAGCAATTTTTATAATTAAGAAAATATTACTATGCAAATAATACTGCACAAGCATAAAATCAATGCACAAAAAATTTCAATTAATACAAAATAAACAAATAGTAACATAGCAATGCATTAAGCATGCAGGGAAAAAGTACACATAGAAAAGGAAAGCTGAATTGCATGCTGTTAGTTGAAGAGGAATACTCACAGGTGAGGTTATAGGAAGAGACAATGGCATACTTTGAGGTCGTGGACGTTGACACAGAGATGGTAAAACTGGACAGGAAGATAAATCCCACCACCCAAAACCCCACAACTAAAAGAAGATTGATGGTTATGCAAATAATTACGTACATTTAAATTTTAAATGTGATTTTCTTTTCTTTGTTTTATATAGTAGTTTAATTAATTTTTTAAAAAAGGAAGAAGGTAAAGAAGACGAAGAAGAGGTAGAAAAATAGAAAATATGTATGTAATTTACAAACAAATCTACCCAAAATAATTATTGAAGGAATTTGGACTCCCATATTACATAATATAACCTACAAAATTTTAATGTCAAAGAAAAACAAATTCAGATCTCTGCTTAAATAATTTATAATAATAATAATAAAAAAATAAACGATCGTACAGACCAATTTGTACCTGGAGATCCAAAGGATCAAACTTGATCAGGTACATACATCATTTAAATTGCAATCACAAAAGAAGCCACATGCCCAAAACAAAAGAACAAATATTTGGGAATATGTATCACACTTTCAATGATCTATATTTCAAGTAAATAATCTTTTCAACTTATATGACTGATTTTTATTTCCCACTGAAATATGTATTTAAATGTTCTTATGTATAGTTTTGAGCAAAAGGAGAGTAAAAGGGGACATAATTCAGTTATTAAAATTCATTGAAATGAAAAATGTTGACGGACTACATTTCTGCACAGAAGGTAGAACCAGAGGTCATTGTTTAAGGCTTTTCAAATTTCAGGCTAATCTTGAAATTATGAAAAATTAATTCTTCAATAAGAAGTTGGAATACTTTATCTGAAACGCCTGTTAAAAAGTTTTCAGAGGGCTCTTGATGTTCATGGGGGATTAGTAAATTGACTAGGACCAACCTACCTATGGAGCATGTTGCTGGTTGTCACTTTTGTATTTGTATTTAAGAAATTTGTCTAAATCATAGTATTTTAAGACCATTTTCTCTTGTTAGAATCATTTAAAACTAGCAATACTAAATTGAGACATTCCAAAAGATAATAACTAAGTTATTATATATCCGACTATTTGTCTTAAAAAAGCATCAATTCTGTATAATAATACACAAACTATTAGTAATAAAAAATGCATTAAACAATCATCAAAAGCAAAATAGAATTGAAAGAATGCTCCTATTAGTTATGTTTGTTTGAGAAGTTTTGAGAAAAAATATTCAGTAACAGTACACACAATAGAAAATTAAATAAAAAGGGTTAAAATATGTGAAACAATCAAAGTATGTTTTATCTTACTTTAATAACACTGTCTGTTTCAATATCTGGAATTTTTGATTCCCGTAAGCGCTGACATTGTGAAAAAAAATTATGCAGATGTTGATCCTACAGTAAATTAAAAATATTATTGAAAATTTAAATACAGAAAATACAAGATCATACTAAAATATACGCAATATATATATCATTATGGCTGGGATCTTACCTTAGAATTAACAGTTGAGACAAGAATGAAGCCTACTTTAAAAAGTTCTTTTGCACCATCTACCCATCGTATCTCAGGCCCACTAAACTGCAATAAATTATTTTCATTCAATGGGTTACAGCATACATTTTCCTATTTAAAGTGCTCAAAAAGCAAATGTTAAGTGAAGCAAGTGATTTACTAATTGTATAAATGAGAAAAGCTGAAAACCAAAATAAGTATACAAATAATCTTTAATATAACAAAACTAGGTAGTTGACAACTTTATCTGACACTTCTGCATGGAAATAACATGTAAGGAAAATCTTAATAGAATATTTTCATATGAAGATCAGATATTTCTATATACAAATACTTTGATAACAATAAATGCTTCCATGTCAAAGGATCCCTTTTATCATGACCAAACAATTTGTGATAAAATGCCTTTAAATAATTGGTTAATTTTAATCCTACTTACTAAAGCTTATTCTAGTAAACGATATTTGCAATTTTATTTCTCACATGCATCGTTAAAATGATAGCAATAAAATAAACTAATTTATAAAGACTATGCAGTAAACTAATATATGTATATACAAACTGAACAGAAACAGTTATAAAACAATGCTTTATAAAACAATGCAACATAAAATAAATAAATAAATGTAACATAAATAAAAAGAAAGTTCATTTTGAAAAATACAACTATATTTTTTACTCAAAGCAATTTATGTAATTCTTTTATAATTATTATTGTGGTTGTTATTATTATTACACTAAACATTTTGTAAAACAGTTAAACAGTGCTGTAGTTGGAAACAAATATTTGTGGGAACTCACCTTTTCATATAAGTACAAAGATAAAACAACGTGAAAAAGCACAAATTCAGATTAAAATTAACGCAAATAGCTATTTCGAAGCTACAAATGGAGCCTCTTCATCAGTGCATAAAAAGAAGAAGAAACGCTCAACACACAAGCAAGAAAGCTGTGAGTGAACAAGGCAATAACCAGAGAGACACCGGTATTTATACCAAATGTGTCGGATTAGCGATTGACCAATCAGAGGCCAGGAACAAGGCGGGAACAGAGCCCGAAGGAAAAGGTGGGAAACGAATATGTAAATTGCAGGAGAAAACCAAAAATGGAGAGAAAAATTATAAAAATTGTTTCCAAATGTCAGGAAAATATGGAGTGCTGGAAAAATCATTTACTACAGAATGAGAGTTTTTCCAAATGTGATAAGCTTCCCAAAAATCAAGTTCATGGACAGAAGAGCATTTGCTGATAATTCTAGCAGAAGAAAATTCAAAACAATGATCTAAAGTCCAACAATGCTGGGCAATGGAAGAACGTGCAAGTTCTTTACGCTTAAAATAATTTTCATGTTCTTTCAGACGGTGCTTTAAGGCACGTTTAGTCTGACCTATGTAAAACAGACCACATTTGCAAGAAATACTATAAATACCCCAGTTGTTGTGCAAACCAATGGGATACTTCAAATTTGTAAATTTTATTTTATTCACAGGGGAAAATGCAGTATCAAACCCAAACTTCTTCAATATTTTAGCAATTTGCTGACTGATTTTTGGATAAAAAGGTAAAATAATAGTATAAGCAGGCTTGCACTTAGAAACATTGCCGGAAATTGAAGGCTTAATTAACCTGTTATAAATAGAATCAACGACCTTAGGAGAATAACCACGATCCAAAGCCACAGCCTTAATGTACGAAAGCTCAGCATCCAAAGAGTTAGAAGAGGAACATATATTCAAAGCACGGAAAACAAGAGCCTTGAAAGAGGCCAACTTTTGGTTTGGGGGGTGAGAAGAACATTTGTGAGGAGGTAGTGTAACAACACTACCTTTTCACCTTTTCATAGCGTACATGTTGCCATCAAATTTTTACCTAAGCCAAAAGGCAATTTCAAACATTTAATCAAAAGCCGACTTTTTTTTTTTTTTTAAATAAGTTTAAAGCTAATTCGGATTAAATTTTCATGATTTATTCTTCCAAACATTAATACATATTTTTGCTAAAATAATTATAAAGTGATGAACTTTAAAAATTTCTATTAAGAGAATAAAATGCTTTATTAGAACAAGAGTACTACTCAGTACACATTCCATATATATTAATTATACATCATATTGCTTTTAAACAATATATTCAAAGCTATTTGTATATGCATAAAAGTGAACACATTAAATGAGATATCAAGATGATGTTTTGAATACTATTTGTATAAGTTAAATAACAACAGCTTACCTTATTCAGCGAGATAATAAAATTTTAATTGAAACAGAATTAAACTGTGAAGTATAATTTAGTACTTCTGATTGTTTAATTAAGAAATTAGGGAGAAATTTTAAAAATTAATTTTTTTAAAAATCAAAAAATAAGCAGGTTGTCTTGTACTAGAAGGGTGTCCATATTTTACTTACTGGCACATCTATCCTAGAAGTTTCCATAAAGAATGATAATTAGAGATGTTTTCTATGCTCTCTGATTTACGACAAGCTGTCTCATCTGCTAATCTTTTTCCTGATCGTAACCAAGATTTTACATATGGTACAGGACAAAATTCTTTTAAAGGAGGTCCTACACGACTTATGAATATAAGTGAATGAATAATATAAATTCACTTACGGAAGAAAAAAGAAAAACGTTTTTTCTTTTTTTTAAAAAAAACATTAACAAACCAAATATTTCTGGGAACGGCGTTCCCATGCGTTCCCACACAACTACAGCACTGCAGTTAAATAGTAAGAAATCAATCTCACTTAAGTTATAACTAACTGATGGAGGGAGATAAAAACTTACCCCTTTTCCAAGGCCAAGAGGTTGGCAAGACAAATATCCTGGAGGCAAAGCAATTGAGACTGGGAGGCTTTGATCATCAATGGATAGTCTAAAAGACAAACAATATCTGTATTTAAAAGATTTTTTTAAATATTAGCAAGCTGACAAACAAGCTTTTAATGCAACTTTTTAGATTTTCAAACTCAATCAATATTTTTCAGGTCACACATCGCAGCACTGTTATTCCTGTGTAGAAGATTCGCCTATTTTTCCTCATCTTTGATTCCCAATCCTTATCAATGAATGAATGAATTGCTTAGAGGGTGGCTCTGAGGAGCACTAACACTGCGACCTCAGGTCTATTTTACTAACAACCCCAATTAGTGAGTCTGAAAGAGACCAGTGACTGAGACAAATTTCAGCAAAAAATTGGGAGGGAAACTGGGTAGTTGCCAGGGTTCAGTATAGTGATATCCAAGATACTCAAATCGTTGTGCAGAGAAATAGTCACATTCTCATAGAATATGTGTTGAGCTTTCTTCTGCAGCTTGACATCCTCTGCATAGTGGGACAGCAAGAATGTCCATGATGTTAAGTCTCTTGAGATTACAATGACCAGTTGAAAGACCAAAGATCACCCTTATCTCATTTCTACTGAACTTCAGCAATTCTTTTGATCTTAACCATGGGTAATTTTGGTTAAGAAACTTCGTTTGTCAATAAATCCTTATCAATAAACACACAAAATCATCAATTATCATTATCAATAATCTCTTCAAAAACTGAATTGCTTTTTTGATGAATTTTATGAATAACTAGAGCATCTTTCATGAAACCCTTGAGTAATTTCTACAGACGCCCAGGGTTTCATGGAACACAATTTAAGAAACTCTGCCTTAAACAACGCAAATACAAGATTGGATAATTAAAAATATGGTGCTGGATTGACAGGTGGCGGAATAATTACCTTTTGAAAAAGCTTGAAGATAATAAGAAAAGTAACAATAGCATATCTTCACAAAAAAACAAATTTTCATACAAAAAAAAAGTTCAGAGTTTACATGTTCTGTTCAAATGATTTAGTGGGGTGGAAGTGGAATCTTTTACAGCGCGGTCTTTTAGACAAAAGGAAATGAAGAAGCTCCTTTGCGTAAAATAAAGCTAGTCGGCACATTTTTACTCTACAAAATATTCGTCTTCTCAAAAGAAATTTAAAAGAAATCTTATATTTCAATGGTAAAACATTTTAAAATAAAAATTTCTTGTGATAGCAATACTAGATTTTAATTTCCAAATGATATACATTTCAATACTATAAATATCACTCACCTTCCTTTATTTAGTAATGGTAGCCAGGAATATCCAATAACATTCGCAACAGTCCCATCTCGTCTCTTAGAGTTTTTTGGTTGTTCACAACTTATATGATGGAATGTAAAAAGAAGGTGATGTTTTTCATGAAGCTGTGTTGGTAGCAATATTTTAACCTATTTTAAAGTATTTCAAATAAATTATTTAAAAAAAACATGTACACACAGCTTTCTTTTTCTTAGCTACATATTGTACTAAAAATATGGACATTAATAATAAGAAAATTGTACTGAAAAATAATGCATCAAAAAATCTACCAATCACAGCACATAAACAGAACAAAACGGTAACATTAATTTTAAGAAGTGAAAAGTATTTTAAAACTGGTTTTCTTAATGTTAATATATTTTTCTGAAATATAATTGTCGAAAAAATCTACTGAGCATTAGGTACTCAGCATCAAACATTCAACAACATAATATATATATTTTTTATCAATTAATATGGTGTGCATATTGATTAAAATGCATTGCAGCTCATATTTGTTGAAACTTCCCCCAAGATGTATCAAACAGTGATTTGTTACTAAAATCAAATTTAATTTTAAAAAAAAGAGTGGGAGGGGGGATACAATGAAAGGAAAATCTTGCAATAAAATTGATTTCCCCTTCCATTTATTGCAAAAATGCAGTTACCAAATAATGTGGCCAGTGACATATTTTCAAAATTTGATAAGTACTTTTGGCACAATCATAAGGGATTTGAAATAAATAAAACAACATTTTTTATGAAATAAAGGAAATTTCGTAACTATGCATATTTGTGAACTTTTGATATTGGGCATTAGTTTCCTTCAAATATTGATTTCTTGACTTCAGTTTCATAGATCAGTCCACAAATTTTTATGAATGTCCACATTAATTTGGCAAACCACTGTACATCAGGTAATGTAATGCTTATGTTAAGTAGATTTTCCAAGGAACAGACAGGAATGTAAAAAATAAATTGGAAGACAACATAAGAGTGGTAATTAAAACACAAACAAAATATATATTTATCCCATTATTTAAACCGTGCACCACATAGATTGACTCCATGATAAACTCTTGCTTATTACTTAAAACAAATAAAAAGATTCCTACTTTTTTAAACTGATTGCCCAAAGGAGGAGGTTATCTATTCATACTGTATGTATGTCGCTGTTTTTTTTTTCTGTTGTTTGTTTTTCTATGCGTAACTTCTCACTAAATGAACCGATTTCCATTATTTTTCCCCAGGGGTTCCTACTTTTGTGTGACCATATTCGATAATTAGAAAAAAAGCTATGGATGGAAATATAGTCATTTCCTTTTGTTTTTCATCCATAACCTTTGATTAGACGAACTGATTTTATTGATTTTTTTTAAAATCGATACAGGTTCATCTAACTTAAATATCGTACATCAATTTACCTACAATTGTTCTTTAGAAAAACATTATGAACGAAAAATAAGTATTTTTCTGTTAATTGGAAAGTCTTGCCTTGTTATTCCTTTGTTGAGTAAATTATTAGGTAACAAACTCAACTAGTCGACACGTACTGAATTCCTTACTGAGCAGCAAATTGTTTTGTGTGGATTTCATACCTTAAAAATTTGGGAGAAAGGACATTATGAAGAAGGATAGAAAAAAGGAAACGGGTGTTGGTACAAAAGAAGACATGTAATTGAACACATCAGTACAAATAGCTGTTACAAAGCTTTTTCCGCTTTTATTTAGATATTCAATATAAAATAATCACAATAATAAGGAGAAATATTTTTATTATTCGTATACATAGCATTAAAATACAATAACGAAACAGTTCCATTACTTTAAATATAGTTACTGTTGGTTGGTTAGGCTCTACACATTGATAATATAAATAAATATGTAGAGCCTAACGACTGAATAATTTTACCACACAGAGCAGCAATGACAATAACAACAGAAGAGTTTCTTGTTAGTTTACTTGACAACAGATGGTGTCAGCAAAGAAAACACCAATTCGGCATCCATTAAAGGACCTCTTCTTGGCGGATTTTAAATTTCAAATTTATTAGAACATTTTTAGATTTTACACTTTTAGACAATGGGTCTATTTTTCGTCATTAGCTGGTACAACCAGCTTTAAAATGAGGGGTAAACCATAGAATTTGATAAAGGAATAAAGATCTTGTGGACCTACAGAAAAGCAGGTTAGAGAAATAATATATAAGATGTTAAAAAGAGATTTTTGCCATTAAAAAGTAAGATTAAAAGCAATTAATATAAGAGTATGAGTGAAGGCTTCTCTGAAACAAAATTTAAATTCATTCTGTCTCTTCTGGACTTTTTAAAAACCAATTTCAAAATGCAATTTATCAATAGTTTGTTTTATTTAAAGGGTATTTGTATAAAAAATGTATTTACACTAAAAAAAATTTTTTGAGAAAAAATAAAAGACTTCAAATTAAAAATTGCACTAAAAAGTAAAAAATAAATTAATTCTTTGAACAACATTGATATGATTTTTCAAAATTATGATAGATAAAATCTTTTGTAATCATGAATCAATTACAAATATAAATGGCCAAGAGTTTGCAACACTTTCAGTGTAGAGTAACACAGGATAATTAGACTCGTAATATTGCATCAACTTCAAAAATTATCTTTAAAAGTTGTAATGGTGTTGATTAAAGAATTAATTCATTTTCAACGTTTTATTGCCATTTTAAATTTGAAGTCTATTCTCTTTTTAAAAATTTCTTTTACATAATCAAAAATCTCCCCAAAAGTACGTAAAAAATTATTTGACATTAAGAGTGAGTAATTAGGAACACTAAAGTAACTTTTCTTTTTTGAAAAATAAAAATGCATAAGAATTAGAATAAATCTACACCCCTCTCCCTTTCAAAAAAAAAAAAAGTAATAATAATAATAATAATAATAATTTCAATGTTAGAAATTGAAGATTTAAATTGCAGTTAATAATTTGACACTTCTGCTTTTATATTTAAAAGAAATATAATTTAAGGCCTTAAGAAAACAATTAACTTTAAAAACAATTCTATATGCATACTTCTTTATAAAAATCAGGGCTAATATTGTGATGAGTGATGGAAGTAGTGGCTTCAGAACAATACAGTGATTCTCCAGGGCAGCCATATATCACCTTAAACAAAAATTAAATTTAGAAATGAAAGAGAATAAGTTAATATTGTTACTATTCATGCAATAGTATTTCAATCTTTTAAAAACATGTATATTTCAGTATAAGGTAACTTGATTTTCTTTTTGAACCTAAAAACTCTTATAACAATAAAAGAGCCATTCCAAGGCAAAAGAGACACTGATGTTCCACATGTGGCAGCTCTATTTCCTTTTTAAAATAATAACTAAAAAATTATTGCGGGGGAGGATAACTCATGAAATCACAGATGTAATTTCTTCAGCGATTTTTAAATCTTCATTTCCTCTTTTTATTTTTGTATTTTTATAATGAAATATATTTGTTACATTTAAAACATTTTTCATGGAATTGCCCAAACAGGGTGGCTAGATTTTCAAAGTGAAATTTCGCGACTTTTTTACGATTGTTCGGTGTTGCAGCAGTATTGATTCTGCCAGATATTGTATATCTGGTGTCACCTGCATGACGTATATGCACCAGATATCCAGTTCTGATATTTGAACTTGAAAATTCTACACATATTTTTAAGCATTCCACAGCTTCCAAACAAGAAGTAAGTTTGTAATTCACATGCATTTGCAAAATATATTACATAGGTGATTCTAAGCAAAAAAAACATTTTAGGAACTTCGCACAAAAATTTTGTAAAAAGTATGCGCCATCAATTTAAAATAAAAAAAAATGATATACTTAGGATAACAAGTTCCCGCCCCAACACACATTACATATACAAATATATATGGTATATATATATATAAGCTCAAAAATAAACCTTCAAGTAATTAAATGAAAGTTTTAATATATTAATACCAGAAGTCTTCATTTTTTTCCAGAAAAAATTATTGTGTTGAAAGTTCTTTAAAGTAGTTTGCTTGTCTGAAGGTAGAAAGAAAAGCACAGATATTAATCGCCAAAGAAATCTTAAGATTAGTAAATTAAAAAACTTTCGAAAAAACAAATTTTTTTTTCGTTTCTAATTTTTGGAACAGTTGTTCGAAAATTTTGGAAATGGCGGGAAAATTCAGATCAGAATCACCCATGATATCAATTAATTACTTTTAAAAATAAAATTTGACACGTCAGATAACAGGATATTTTGTGCAGTAGACGTATTGAATTCTCGATGTTTAAAGCTCTGTCGGATACTGGATATCCGATGCCTTCTGGGGGGGATTGGTCCCTTTAGATGGAAAATGTTCATGACCTATTCTTAATTTTTGTGACTTTTCCGTTATTTTCGAGAACAATTTCCAAATTTGTGAGGCTTTTTCGGGTCTTTCATGACCTGCAGACATTTTGCCAAAAGAGGAAAGCAAGTTATTAAGTCAATCTTTGTTCAGAGCATTGTTCTATTTCATTTCGAAAATTCTAAATCAACATACAGTTTGGCCATAGAGTTGGGCCACTGGGGTTTTTCTGTGAAGGGCAAAAAAGGACATATTCATTGGAGATTTAGGGAATCCACTCGAATTATGCAGGTGTAATATCAGTACACGAATCAGAATGTTAGTTGTCAAAACAATCAGATTTAAAAAGGAAAATTACATCAGCTCGAAAGAAAAAAGTGTGCTGAATTAACTTAAATGAAGCAGAATATGGAACATTTCTTATACCAGCAGTTTCTCTCTTGAACATGAACGGGTTTTTCTTGGCACTATGCCATGCAGAGCTCTTAGTTTGCTGGTAGGAATGTAAATTCAACATATGATTCACATAAAATATATTCAAAAAAACTTTATGCATTTATTAATTTATTCACTCACTTATTTAATTTTTTTGTATGCTTCAAACTTATTTCAAATAATTTTATGCAGAGAATCTCCTAACAGAAGGAAACTCATAGTTGTAAAAATTCAAAGAGGTAAATTGGGAGCTGTCACAAAAATAAAAATTCATTTCTAATTATTTATCTGATTACCTGTAATGATGGGATGAATTAAGTTGTGACTTAACTGGGCCACATTTTGGGTTCTAAACTTTGCTAAGCACCAGAATGCAGTACAGTACTGCTCTGATGTGAACGTGCACCTATATTAAATGCTTTTTTCAAACTAGTAAGCCCAGAGGTCATATGAAATGACTGCTGTTCTAGATATTATAAATATACAATTCTCCCAGTAACCGGAAATGCACCTCAAGTCAAAGAGATATTTATCAGATAGAACAGTAAAGTTTAATAAATAAATAATAAACACATAATAATTTCGGAAAAAAATATTCTTACCAAAAAAAAAAAAAAAAACCATCTAAATTACAATAATCTGTAAAATAAAAATATTATTTACTATATAATCAAATTGTTTCTGAAAAATATTTATTTATATCCAACATAATCATTGTCAAACCATTAGTTTTAACGAAACTGGAAAAAAAGAGCGCTGCCACTTTAATATATATAAAAAGCGCAGATGATAAATAAATTAAAACAAAAGAAAGAAGGGTTAAATTAAATTCGCGTTTACATTAATTTTTAACGGAGATTGCAAATCTAGCGATGCCTCACTCAAAACGCTACAGAAATGTTTTGATCATTAGTCGTTTTCATTATAGAAACAATTGTGTAGATTGCAGCACAATGCAGTTTTCTCGGAGTAAGAAATTCGGAATAAGCTATCGGCGACAAACAGACACTTAAGAGGCTTATATATAAGCTGCTCTTTGAATCTTTGATTATGTGATTGAATCTTTGTTCTTGTAAGTAGGCCTTAAACCATATATTTTTTGCTTCTTTCATAATGGCCCAAAAGTAAGCAATTAAACAGCACACTCAGAGTTAAATAAGATACTCACTTTTAAAGGTCCTGCATTTTCATTATCATCCTCCCTGAATTCTATGGTACAGACAATATTTCGAGCCTTAACAGAAAAAGCAAATTAACATTTAGTACAACAATAAAAATATACCTTTCATAAACGACAGATGTCATCATTAACATTTATATGGAGCACTATTTATAAATAAAGATATTTTAAAGTAACATATCAAATACGAGGGCTGTTCTTTTCCAACCTCCGATAGGCTATAAAGGAAACATGGGTGAATATAAAAAAATGATTTTATTACCAAAAGTAATGTATAATCAAGGTTACTTCTCTACATAATCACAATTACAATTGAGGCATTTTTCATATGTGTGAACAAGCTTTCCCATACCCTCTTCATAATATGATGAGGATGCCAATGATTTGAAGTGAATTCTTCTTCTCCACCATCGAAATTGCTCAAGGAGCCGTTGGGTTACACAAGCAGTGTCATGGATCAGAACAATTACTGAAGTCAGCATGCGGGCCATTCCATTCAAGTGATCCAAGGAATTCTACCTCACCCTTTTTGATTTCTTTCAAATTCGGCTCATCAACTGTACACCTCAAGGTAATTAAAAAGCCAAATTTTTAGATTTTTATCTTGTTTAGCTTTTTAGTTATTAGGCTTTGATTTTGTAAAAAACTCACATTTTTACATGCATGCTTCAACACAAAACAGGCCATAACTCATCAACAAATAGAGATAAAATGTTCTAGTAAAAAGCGTTTTGAAGTATATTGAATGCAATTTTATATGATATGCATCGTAACAAATTTTATTAAAATTTTAAATTTTAAAAAATGACCTTAAAATTTAAATTTTAAATTTCTCAAAAAACGTATCATTAATTTTTTTAAAAAAATTCTCAAATATTTCTGTGCATTTTATCTTTGTCTATGCAAAATTTCAGCTTGGGGACTCAATGGGATCATATTTTCCCGAATTTTCAAAAATATTTGATTTACCAAAAAATGAGCATTTTTGTAATTCAAGCAATTTTACGATGATGGTTTCTTAAAAGAGATGATTTAATTAGCCCTCTAAACACATCTATGCATGAGTGAACAAGCATGGACATGTCTGTGCATGAAATGAACAAGTTCAAAATTTATTTGGGGGAGGGGGGCAACAAATACATACACGTTTTTGTTTTATCATAGTTATTTTAAAGTATTGTTTTCAAATTATTCAATAGTTATTTTTTAATGAACAAATTGACTTATTTTATGCATTAATAATAATTTTTTCCTCATTAATTGTTTGATTTCAGACATATTTTAATGAGATATTAATGATATGAGGGGAAAAAAGTATTTAACTAAACTCATCTGAAATTGTGATAGAAGGGTGATTGATTTGTGCTTATGAGCTAATATTTGACAAAGCAAGAAAAGAAAAAACTATGTAGCTTACCCCTCCCCCTGAATAGGTTGTGGGTTATAAATAAAGTTGGGAAAAAAGGAAGCATTATACGAAAAAACAAAGCTATTTATTTTATCTACCTGTATATCCTAGCAATTCCATACCTCACGTCCAAAACATGAATAAAAAATAGTATAAGAAGGAAGGAAATTTAAAGGAGCTGCAACAGAGATATTTCAGCTGCTGTGGAATTTCATTTCTATGCTACAGCTCATGGGAAAGGAGTATGTGTTGATTTCGGCGGGACAGTGCAACGTCTTACTGCCAAAGCTAGCCTTCAAAAACTGCATTCAGATCAAATTCTAACAGCAGTTCAACTTTTCAATTTAAGTATAAACATTCCTTTAATACAGTTTTTTTTATGTAACTGTTCAGGAATACTCAGAAGAATATAAAATTAATAACAGAAATATTACAGAAATTTTAAATCCAGAAGCAAGTTCCAATCCTAAAACGTGATTAAAAATTAAAAGGATTTATAAGGTTTTTTTAAGTCAAGTATGTTCTTAGTGTAAAATTATACTAAAAAAAAACTTATTTTAGGAGCTATGTTAATGTGAAACAATTTTTCAATTACGACTTTTTTCTCTAATGAAATTCTGAAGCATAAAAAGGGAAATATTAGATTTTGAAAGGAATTCCTTAGCACTGGCATCAATTATACACACACATCATAATACCTTTTATAGAATCAACGTAAAAGTTAAATTTTAGTGTTCGAGTTTTGTAACTTAGCAATAATGTAACACATTATAGAGGGAGGAGACCTCATGTTGTCCTGATCCGGGCCTGCCAAAAATTACAATGAAAGTATAAATGCCCTTTCATGACTTTTACTTGTATAATAACATCATAAACCATTTTTAAAAAATAAAAGCCATTTTAAAGCATAAATAATTTTAGGCTACGAACATTACAATCTCTACATATTATTACTAATGTGAATTTCTTAGTTCCCCTTTTTATAATCCAGCAATTGGCGAACGTTAAACAGAATGAATGAAAAAATTGGTTATTGATAGCATGCAGACACATATAATAATATTAATATTTTTAAATTTGTGAGTTAAGGTTGTGAGAAAGTATTTTCTGAGAAGCAACCAATAAATAAGAAAATCAATTAATTAGTAATGTAAACAAACACATGCATACTCATATTTTCAAAAAAATGAAACCAATTTGTAACTTACTTTGGTAAAAGTTTTTTGGCTTTCATATTTTAAACTTTTAGGGAACACATACAAATGATTGATATAAGTTGTATATGGACTACAATTGCTTGCAATACCGGTAGGAAATTGTTCAATTTCCAATGTTGGTTCACATTTAGGAGGTATTGGAAATGGGTCTAATGGTATTAATGATGATGTCAGTGAATCTGAAAACATTGAATAGCAAAATATAAGCAACAAGCTATTACAGTTAAACAAAAAAAAAAAAGCAAGCTTAATGTGAAAAGCAATTACATAATGTATTATCATTCATGATTAAAATTGAATATACATGTAAATACTTATTCAATATTAAAATCAAGTGTATTTAATTTATATTATCAAATATGCTTCCATGTAGTGCCATCAAATGCTTGCCTATGCATGTGATACATAATATACAAGATAAGCAGATAATGTAATCCTAAGCAAAAGTTCATGCACATTATTCTGATAATCCAGATTTCAAACAAATTTGCTTTTCATTTCTTTAAACTTGAAAACAAATAAATAAGTAAAATAAATAAATAATATACAATCTTAAATAAATATTAATTCATTATAATTCCTCAATTAATAATTCCTTCAAGGTTCGGCATTATTTTTGTGAATAATCATATGATAATTTGCTTGCCTTCACAATATGCATAGTGATCACAGCAAGGGTACATATAAATAAATGGAAGAGGAAGATTTCATATCACGAAAAACATTTAGAGCTAAAATTTCAATTATTTTCCAAAGTAAATGTTTAAGCAATTGTATAGAAGCAGAGATCATACTGACAACTGAGCAGTAGTTTTACATATCAATTCCGTCGAAACGCATATTAGATCCTCTTGAAAATGATGCAGCTTTCAATTAAAATTTTCATTAGTCAGTAGACAGCATTTGAGACTTTTAGGTTCTAATTTTAGAACTTTTAAGAACATGGTAAAAATATGACATTACTTTGAAACATTTTGTATATTATGTTTATGAAAAAGTAAATCAAGTCAGCAAAAGCTACTCATATGTATGCTATTTGTATAATTTAAACAAGTACTGCCAAATTAAAAGGAAACAAACTTACTTGCAGGAAGATTTTTTAACAACTGTACATTTATTTTAATATGCCCTGGAATTATGGTCAGATGCTTCAATTTTTCAGGCCTACAATTGAACCAAGATATCATAAATTTTTGAGTTTTATTGAGAAACAAAACTTTTACAGTATTACATAAATTCAATAATTTAATTCAAAACTATTCTAGTGGGATGCAAGGAAAATATGATGGCCTTATTTGAATAGTGGTTCAAATAACCTTTTTTAAAAATCGAGTTAGCCTCATTTTTAGGTTCCCCATACAAGTTATTTCTATCATATTTTGAAACTGGTTGACCTCCAGCTTATTGCTGCTGCCAACAGAAATAGTCATCTTCTTTTTTCTTTTTTTTCTACTACTATTCAAATGATGTCTTCATATAAAATTTGAGATAGAGTTTTTAAAATAATTTTCACATGTACATAAAACATTTCTTAATAAAGCAAATTGTAAAAAAATATGTACACTACACAGTGAAACCTCGATAACTCAACACCCCAAGGGAACACAAAAACACGATAAGCAGGTGTCAAGTTACTGAGGTTCCGTAATTTCAATTGCTAATATAGGTCTGTATTGTTATTTACTTACCATTCAAGTTAGGAAAGCCAATTCCAGTGAATGAAATTATTCCCATTTATTATTTATCTATTCTTATTTTGAAAAGTTATACAGTACGAATAAATAATTATATAAACATAGTACATCAAACTAGAATACCTCATGAGAAAAAACCATAATTTTTGTTTGTTTTTCCCTCTGAACGGGAAAACATAAATTCCTCAATGCTATTAAGCTTGCTAATTTGCAATTCACTTTTTTCTTGTGTTCGTAGAAAGCACTGGATGACATCTACAAACTTTCAATGCCTTGCGCCCAGATGGAGCTGCAGCTTGGTCATCTTCGTCCGAACTTGACCCATTTTCAGCATTTAACGGATTTGCAGTTTGATTTATAGCTTCTAAGATATCTATCTTCTAGAGGTCCTGAAGTGATCAGGTCAGAGTCAATATTCACATATTCCTCACAAATGGTGAGGCTCCCCAGGGAACAAGGGGAATAGGGGAATCTTCCAGGAACACTTTACAGAAAAGAATTGATTTACTGACGAAGAAACATCACAAAAATTCTCAGAAATGAACACTGTGAAAACACTCCGGAAGAAAAAGTTAACAAGACTACAAAATGAAGGTTGACTTACAGGAGTTCCAAGTTAGAGAGTTTTTCGCCCATTGAAATTAGTATTGGGCCAACCATTAGGGGGGGGGGAAATGTCAACTTACCAAGGTATTCGACATATCCACATGTCAAGCTACCAAGGTTTCACTGTATATGTATATTACAATGCAAAGCATTTTCAGAAGAAATGTTGACATGTAATAATTTAAAATAAAATAAACCTTAATAGAATAAATCAATATCAATCAAATTTCGTGTTTTTGATGGATATCATTTAAAGCAACATTATGAAAAGGAGGGAGCTTATTAAGAAAATAAAACAAAATACTTGAACTAAAAATACATTACTTTTTGAAGTCTACCAGAAAACGTAACAAATCTTCATCAGATAGTTTTGTTCCATCTTGCTTATACATTGGCCCAAATTCTGAACTAGTGTCAAGTTCCCCAGATAAAGACTTAAATATTGGCCTGAAAAACACAATACTAATTCAAACATTCAATTAATGTATCCTTAACAATTCAAAGGGGAAAATAAAATATGAGATTTTTAAACAATTTTTAGTAAATGCATTTAAGTATTAGGTAATTATTACAAAATAGCTATGAGTGGTAATAAAAGCACAATCTTGAATCTACAAACCTAGCAGCCCAAGCAAAAGGCATTCTATAATGTCCCAGGCGTTGGCAACACAATCTGGATATTTTTTGAACTTTAGCACCTAAACGGCTTTGATTAGAACTGGACTGTGCTCGAAGATAAGGATCAGCTGCTTGAGAGATTCCTCCTTGAAGAACTTTTTCAATTTTTAATACAAAATATAATTCAGATTCAGGATGTTGAACAGTGAAGATAGCCTGTTATAAAACATATTTAAAAATCACACAAAAACATATATGCAAGATAAAGCAGGATGAGAATTTGTGCACATAAAACTTTCAACCTTAGTTAGCATAATGCATTTCCATTAGGTCTCCATTATTTACTACATACATGAAAAAAAAATTGCATTGAACTGTAGGCCTATAAAAGCACACACAATGACAAAACACATGTATGAATTTTTGCAGAAATGAAATAACAAAAATGCATTTATACTGAAACCAACTGGCCATTTTTATATTTTAGGTTCAGTGGCATACAGGTTATTAAATTAGTTATAAAAGAAAACAAGTCAATTCATTGTTTTATAAATATATAAAGTCACACACAATTATTAAAATACAGAATTTGCTTTGCGCAAAGCATAGCTCAAAATGAGTAAAAAAGTGAAATGGCGCAAGTTAAAAATAAAGAAGATTAAAATGGCAGACTGGTTTACTCTTGAAACCGGTCTGCCATTTTAAACCTTTTCCTTTTTGACTTGCGCTATTCAACATTTTGTTTACTCATTTTAAAACACAGGTAATATAAAATTTTAACTCTGAAGATATTCTTTTCTTAAATAAATTTAGATGTTAGGGCATTTCACAATGCCAGAACAGAATTTTTATTTCAAAAATTCAGTACAACTTTCCTATGCAATAAAACTAAATGAAATACCTGTTTTGGATATGCAAGCCACTCCTCTCCAATGTCTTTCAGGTATGGGTTCGGTAATGCTAAATTTGGAGCATCCCCATTGCAATTGGAAATAACATTTGCTTGATTATGAGGCATGCTACTTTTCCTCCCCTTTTTAGGAAGCATGTTACGGATATATGGATGGTTAATATCAAACCTGAAATCTTCACTAACTTTTTTGTTCCTTTTGGCATCATATATTGATAGCGTAGTAATGTATGGCTCCACCTTTAAAAAAATAACTGAATATTATACACAAAACTATCCATAATTAAACATGTACTGCACAAATTGAAAATACAATTAAAAGTACGAAATAAATAAATGAATGTGTTAAAATGATCAAATTTATTCATTGATATAAACTTTAAAATATTTCATTTATTTCAGTTCCAATTCAGGTTATACATGAATTTATAATTAATGTGCCTCATAGAAAAGCTATCATTGTTTGCAAATGAGTTTAATCAGATTGAAAGTAATCTGAATTAAATTTGAGTCATACAAAGTCAACTAATCAATCGAATGAAAACGTACATGATCGATGCTCGGCACTTATGTTGGATGGTTCAGCGTGCTAACATTCCAATGATTCAATAAAGTTTACAAATAAAATTTATGTTAAATAAAATTAAAAATATTAATTTATGACAAAACACATCTTAAACTTTTTTTAAAAATGAAATATAAAAAAATATACAGTGCTGTGTACTGAAAGTATAAAAATAAGCTCAAGTTCGAGATAACAGTTCTAAATGACAGAACATACATACAAGCATGCAGACGTGCCAACCTGCCAGAATTGAAATGCAGGAGGTTTCTGATCGAAAATTCAGGGAGGGGAATAAAAAAATTAAGATTTTACACTTTTCATTGGAATTGTTATCAATATACTTAACTAATTTAAATTTCAAATACAGGTAAAGCAGCATAATACAGTTCAAAATATATTTAAGGGTGATTTTAAGTAAGTTCATGAAAAGATGCCTGAACTTTTTAAGAGTAAAAGGGGGGGGGGGGGGGTTTCCCTTTTAATTTTCATTACTGTTATGAACAGGTGTTAAATATTTCTTAGCCCTTAATATAGTCGTAAAAACCATCTATCTTTTACAATAGCAGGGAGCAAATTCCTAAATCTGATTTAGGTAATTTTGGAAAAAAAAAAAAATCCTGCCAAAAACTCAGTATTTTGAAATTAATGAAAATTGTGTATGCTATTAAATATGGAAAAGAATTTAATGGGCTGTAACAAGCAAGCAAATTTCCTAATCTATACAATGAGAACTGATTCTAAGATTTAATGTTCTTATGAATCATCAATAGTGAAAAAAATCCTATTCTAATAGCAGATGCAAAAAGATTGCATTTTTTTAAAACGTAAGCATCAAATACAGAGACGGAAAATAAAAGATTTTATATAAAGTAGAATAACTTCAAGATTGCATTTTAATAAGGCTATAATAATCAACAGTAGTAACTACTGGCATTATCGTAGGAAATTTGGAGTAAATTGAAAACAATAGTGGGGGAAAAAATCGCTGAATTTCAGTAATTTTAGCTAATTTTCAAAATTATGAAAATACCGATTTTCAAAATTTCCGGTATTAAAAAGCAATTTATTTCTGGCATTAAAATGCGATAAAACACTGGAACTCCGGTGTACAATCGGAACACAATCATCCTTGAATATTAATCAGGGCTCAGAGTTGTCATGGAATTATTGATTCTTCTTTTAATGTACATTGAAATATTCTTGTATTTCACACAATAGTATTCTTTAATTTCAAGATATTTTCGCGGCGATCTTTAGCACATGCGCCTACTTTCCCTCTCCTAATGTGATGTGTTCACTGCCGTGCCGCCTCGTGCATGGTGGGGAGTTGGTTACACAAGAAAAGGAAATTTCAGGGGGGGATGCAGTATTTTTAAATTTGGTGACGGATCAGTTTTGATTCGGGAGATTTTGGATCGATTCGGGAGGGCGGGAGAGGAAACCCAAATTCCTGTGCCTCCCACAAAATGCGGGAGAGTTGGCACGTCTGTGTATGTATATTTTATCATTTATTTATTTTCAACTAAACATTTCATTTTTCTTTACTCTTTATTTTTCTATTTCAATTCTTAATACTTTTATAATTTTTCCAAAAATTCTATTTGAATAATTTGGATTTGATTGACTAAGGTTCAGTTAAATAACTTAGATAACTATTACCTG
The DNA here is from genome assembly GCA_038502835.1 of Octonoba sinensis. Taxonomy (NCBI): domain Eukaryota; kingdom Metazoa; phylum Arthropoda; class Arachnida; order Araneae; family Uloboridae; genus Octonoba; species Octonoba sinensis. The sequence continues at coordinate 58,009,993 of CM076602.1, forward strand.
ACACAGTGGCCCTTTTTCTGTTTCTAATGGTGCTTGCAGTTTAAAACTTATTTCATCACATTTCACAAATAATCTTGTACCAAACTCTTCTTTAAATGGCTTAACTTCTTTTTCTAAATCAAAAATTCTTGATGTATGTGATATTCTCTGGGGAGAAAGAAATCCTGGTTAATAGAAGTTTTAGCACATATGTAAAATTATAAAGCTGAACTAATAACTAAAATTCTTAAGAAAATCGAATATCTGGATGCATGAAAACACAGGCAGGGTATTGCTACACTTCAAGTTTTCAATTCCATGACTTTCCATGACTTTTGCCTGTGACTTTCCATGACTTACATGCCACAGTTTTTTCGACAAAAAAACCTACTTTTCAACCTAGTTACCTAAAAAAGTCTTTCACAAAAATCAAATTACATCTGTCTGAGCTATAAAACTAAGCGCAGTTGTTTTTGAATAGTTTTGAGTCACAAGAAATCACAAACATGTATATAGATTTTGCATTTATTTTTCGTACAATTCATTATCTTAAAAAACAATTGCAATTTAGTACACTAATATATCTTACAACCTTTTTCATATTTAAGAATGTTACATTAAATGGATTTTCTTCCAAAAAATATGTCATATGAAAAAAAATATTCATTTTGGTAAATAAAAAAATCATTGAATAAAAATTTAATTTTGAACATGTTAGGCTAAAAGACAAGGCACATATTAAATTTTTTGCAGTAATGATATAATCTTAAATTTAAATATTACTTGCATATAGCCAATTATTAAGCAAATAGTTTAGAATACGTTTATTTTAAATTTTCATTCTATTTCAAAAACTTAATAACTACATCAAGTTCCCAAAAATCAAGAAAATAAATAAATTATTAACATAAGCAATAAAATAAGCCAATTTAAGCTAGCATATGTGTAAACAGCTTTCAAATTTCAAAGTAATCGAAATATTTGCGGGATGCAAAAAGATTGAACTCGTGGAAAAAGTAAACACTTTTCCACGAAAACTCTGTTAAGCTTTAGCATGGTTCCAAAAACGAGAGAACCAGAGAATTTTACCTACACAACTTTGAAACTGAAAATGAAACTAAAATAATTCAGATGCTCTTCAAAAGAAATCGAATTTTTATAGAATGAAAAGAGTTAAAATGTTAGTAAGACAAGTCATTTCCTACACAGGACGTGTTAATTTATTAAAAATTACCTTCAAAGTTATTATAGTTAAATAATAATTCAAAAGTCTAGTTAGAAGAAAACCGGAGTCGTATTTAAAGACCTTTCCTACCTGAAAAACGGACCTTTCAAAAATTTCCCAACTCTAAAAACAAAACTTTTACAAATTTATTAAATCCAAAACGGAGCGTCTATCTACCGGTAAAAAACTTACTGAACACAATTTCGAATAAATTCACAAACAATTATTATTTTATATCTTACTGTAAATTAGAAGCGCACTGTATTCGGTTAAAAAAAAGGAGGGAAAATTACTTTTTTTGGCGTAAGAAAAGCGTTGTTGCAAACTTTAGAGCCTTGATTATAAAAAAACGGATAAAACGAAGTTTTAGTAAATTTATATCATAGGTTCCAGAGCCTAAAATCCATGACATTGGCCATGACCATGAAATTCCATGTCACCCTTGGAATTTAACTCGAATATTCCCTGCTAAGTTAATTTTAGTACAAAATTCCCATTGTCAGAACCAGGTCTTTATTTACCATTAGGCCCGTGCGGCCCGGGCCTAGGGCCCCCACTTTGAGGGGGCCTCCTAATTTTGGTTATTATTTTACTTTTTTTTGTAATTTAAAATTTTTTAGAAAAATATTTAAAAATAGCATCTTTCAAAAACAAACTGTTAGCGTTCTGCTGCTTCACAGAAAATTTGTATTATTAAATTATTTTAAAACTACAAGGAATTTTCACTTTAGAGGCCCCCAAATTTTGGTCTGACAATTTGAAACTTGGAAAACAAAATCGATATTGCACTTTGGGGTCCCCCAAATTTTATTCAAACATTTTGTAACTTAAAAATAAATCATTTTGCATGTTGGGGGCTCCCAAATGTTAGTCTGACTCTTTGACATTTGAAAATCAAATTAGTTTTTGCGCTTTGGGGACCCCAAAATTTTATGTTTAAAATTTTTTTTTTGCTGTGTTAGGGGCCCCCAAACATGAGTTGTGCTTATAGTGATTCAAAATGTAAATCAGGTAATGGTCAGAACCCAAGTTCCTCTTCTGGGAAATCGGGCACCAAAATTTTCATAAAGCAATGGTATCATACAGATAATACATTTAGAAAACATCAATCAAAAGATTCATTCTAACAAAATGCATACTAAAATGAATATAATTTTTTAATGTAATTTTACAATTGCTATCAAACTGAATTAGATTGATTTTAAATAATACTCAGAGTTCTAGAAGCATTTTAACTGTCCTAATAATAACAAAAAGGAATTACTCATTCCAAGCGTACTTACTTGCATATCCGGATAGATTGCAAACAGATTTTGTCTATTTTCTTTACGAGCCAAAGCAATTGAATAGTCTGTTTCCCTAGCATACTAGATGAATACATAAAAAGAAAGAATGGCTAATGTATACAAAGCACTAACGCATATAAAGTGTATATATATATTAAAATAAAATTCATACTTTAATGCAAGACACGTCAATTTTAGGTACTATTGAAAAATTACTAAATGAAAACAATTTCACATTATTTAACCAGACAATGGTTTTAAAAAGTCTACTACTAACATGTATATAAAAATTTGATTGAAATAACATTATGTCTTAAGTAAGTGTAAATAGATGAAGGATGCCTAAAAAATGACAATTCAATAATAACTAATTGAAAAAACATTGTTGAAAAATAATAATAACAAATGGAAAAAACAACTCAAAAAAAAAAAAAAAAAAGGAGGACTCAACTGGACATTTTTGTAAAGATTTTAAATTAGCAGGCAGAGATTAAATAGTAATTCAAATGACAATTGAGATGCGTTTTTTTAACTGAAAAAGAAATTAACATAGAAGCAATACTTTTGTTTGTATTAATTTTCAGCTTTTTATTTCAACAGACATACACAAAAATTGATGCTTGGAATTGTTTTGTCATATCTATTTGTAGTAACATACAAACATTTGCAACATTAATTATAATCACCTTCACTATTATGACTTAGGACTTTTTTTATGTGGTAAATCATTCAACTGAAGTAATTAATGGAAATTTTGTTTTAGTAAAAAATATGAAGAGTGCAGCACACAAATGATAAACTAAATGTAATAAAAATTTGAAACTCAATGTCATTTAGCTATCATGTTTTAATATTTAATAAATAAGTACATGATTACATGAATGATCGTAAATATAACAATAATAACAATAAATAATGATGCATTCTATGCAGCTTCTTATTTCGTTATTTATTACTTTTTCTTAAAAGATTTTTACATATTTATGCATGCAAATACACAAACAAATGACACTTCCTTTATTGTCTTAAAATTACAATTAAACTTTTGCACTGCATTAAAATAGCTATACACATAAAAAATAATGTATGCAAACAGTGTACACCCATGGGTAAGAAGCATATTTATTTTGTGATTTTTCCCACATCATGTGCTATTCAGAAGGCATTTTTGACAATTCATTCCTTGCAACTTCCTAAGTTAATTCCCTAAAACAGTACTTTTCAGCTTACTGCATATCAAGAAATTATCTCCAAAACAATGTTGTGCTTCACCTGCATGTTTTAAAGCAAGAAGCTTGACAAGTTTGGTAATAATTATAAATAATTACAGTAAGTTGCAACATTATTAAAAAGGCTTTTCTAGAAAAAAAATATTTTTTAAATGCAAGTGCATTTTAACTATAGTTTATGTAAGCAATTCAACAGAAATAACGGAATTAAAAACAGGGTTACAAATCAATGAAATTTGAAATTTATTTTAACTGGATTTAAAAATAAATAAGCAAATGAAAAAATAAAAATGAAGAAAAATAAAGTTTCCCATTGAAAATTGCTGAAGAATATTTCACAAGAGTTCCAAAAAAAAAAAAAAAAAATACTGTACACATTATTAATGATATTACAGGCGAAAAGTAATGGTGCAAATCAGCTAGCTAACTTAATTAGTGCTGTGCTAACATTTAATATGAAAATACCTGGACTGAAAACTTTATTTGATCATTATGGGCGTCCTTGAAATAGAAAAGATTTATTCTACTAAATGCAGCATTTTTAGAGACAGCACAGATCAACATATAAAATGAAAGTGACTATGCAAATTCATACAAATAAACTGAACAATTTATCAGAAAGAAATTTAGGAAACAATATCAATAGTAAAAATAATAATAATACACAAAAGAGAAAAGAATCATTGTGAGAAAAATTATTAAATAGCTTTTTTTTTTTTGAGAATAAATTAGTTAAAATTAAAATGATCATTCAAACAGTCATATTAAAAATATCATTGGGGATATAAGCCATAAGATAAATCTTATGGCTTATATCCCCAATGATGAAAAAATGGCTTTTGATGTTTTTGTATCGAACAATACTGCAAATAGGGAATGCATTTTCTCTTTGCAGCTGGAGAGCTGCTTTTCAAGTAGCTCTACAACTATTTTGTGAAAAACAGAACAAAGAAAGGGAGAAAGAGGAAAATGTGGGCACAAAAGACGCGAGTCTAAAGAATTGGAAAAGTTTAAGGTTACCGGAACTTCATGCCTAGTTTGTTTTATCCATAATTTCTAAGCCCTTAATGATTCTAGACACAAGTTTATGAATAGAATTTAGGCCCTATGGTTAACCATGAAAAACCTTTTTTTTTTTTGCATTTCTTCATGCTCCTGGTTGTCTAATGAGATAGAATTTAATTGGTTGCCTTACTTTTTTTTTTCTTTAAATTTTTATTTTTACCAGTTTTTTAATAATTCTTTACCTGCAAGAAACTTAGTGTTTTATTTAAGGTGAACGTAAGTGGTTTTTCAAGAAATAATGTAAATTTTTTTAGTAGAACCAGTGGCGAATACAAGGGAGGGTGGACGGTCATGAGTCATAGCCCCTAAACCATCAACAGAATTTTGTAATGTGGAAGAAATTCTACGAAATAAGTTAATAAAATTTGAAAATAAAAGTCATAATTTTGCATTTAAATTAAAGTTACATGGCACTGGAAGTATAAGGATACTGTTAGTCCCCAACGCCTTATTCCTTGCCAATTTGGGGATTTTTATTAACCCCCAAACAGTTCAAGAAAATTTCTGTACCAGATTATTAAACATGATCTCCCCCCCCCTAAAATGATATTCTATACCCACCCCTGAATAGAACAATATATCAGAGGATTTTAGATATGATCTTTGCTTTTAGAACGTAAAATCCACTTGATTTGATTAGTAGTATAACCATTATCAAAATTTGTGTAATGCGAGATTTTTTTGTACAGAAACCAATCGGAAAAAATATAACAAACCTTTGTTAAGAACTACTGTAAAAGAGAACCACATGAAAAGATCATTTGGCACCACATGCGAGTGCTTGAATCTGATTTAGTTTTATGCTATGTGAACGATTACAGAGAGGAATGGGGGGGGGGGGGGGGGAGATCACTCATGCTGAACTAAACATTTTTAGAATGGATGTGCATCTACAATAAAAGACAGAGGGTTGGACAAGGTTTCAGGAAAGAAACTTCTGTCGAAAATTACACATTTTACAAAGTTTTGAATACATTTGTGAAATTCCATCAAAAAAAAAATGTTCCAACTCAACATTGTCCAAATTTTCCTTTATATTTAAAAGCTCACTGGCGATTTAAAACGGAATTTTACAAAACCTAATATGCAAATGCACTAGTCTGACAGCATGTAAACAATGGAAATTAATATTAATAACCTTAAAATTATTGCTGTATTTGCTGAAAATGTGAACCTGAACTATGCTGTTCCTTACAAATGAGGCACAGCTAGCAGTTTATATTTCAGTATATCTCCAAAAAAAAAATAAGATAGAATTATTTCTATGAAGTGATACTGCACATCACATTTTTCATATTTTAATTATTTTTTCATTATTAATTAATTTATTTTTATTTTTCTAAACATTTTTTTATCATTTAAAATTTTTAAGTAACGCCGCTACCTTTCAATTGTATTTTTCCAAATTATTTTATTTTTTACGAAGTCGGTATTTTGGCATCAAATTCTTTTAACATCAAAATTTCGCGTATTTTAATAACCAATTTGTAATTTTTTTTACCATGCTAAGTTTCCTTTTTAATAAGCGAATCTCTTTCGTTCTTTTTTCCCCAAAAGTACCATTTTTTCCGAGTAGCCATCTTTTTCTCAAACGAGTTCTTTCCACCATCTTGTGTGCTTCTCTTAAGATCTTAATTACGTACTTTTCGGTGCGTCATCGCGATGCTATCATCAAGTTTTGGTTCGCATTCACAAGACGTGCACTCATTGGCTCCCGGAAAAATACCTCCTGTGCTCTCATTGGCTCACATGACGTGCCGTTGCCATCTAAGAATTGTACGAAGAGAAGGTGAGAGAGGAGCGAACTCACTCCCACTCTGATTTGCATTCCGTACAGTAGTTGGTGCATCGAGTTCCTGTTTTTTCTTGTGGAAAATGGTTGAAGATTACCATTATGAAGCCTTTGTTTCAACCCCGACTCCTTGCGAGTCATACATGATGGTGTCTTAAAGTAATTTTCGTTGAAATTATACTGTTCGTTTAAAATTATACTGCTCACATAACCAAGACCAGCAGGAATTCGGTTGAATCCCTAAGATGACGCAGCTGCACCAACAGAAAGGGAGAGATGCCCGCTACTTCAATTTCTCATAGGGGCCAGGACACCCTCATTCTTAATTTTCACAAAATTTAGTTCTCTTGAAAATTCCATGCACGCATTTCCCTTCAACTTCCCCAAAGTGAGGCACATTGTAGCCGCTTAAGAACTCGTATTACTTCAAACACAATCGTCATGGCACCAAAGATCTACATTGGCTGAATGCCCGTTTTTCTTCTCAGCTAATTAGAAGGATCCCTTTTTATTAAGTCTTGGACTACACTTCGAAGGCTGTAATTAATTCAACATGTGGTCTATCATCCAAATTTGCTAAAATATTTATATAAAAAAAAGTCTGTCAGTCTATTTTAAAATTTTTAAATTTTGCAGGTGATTACCTAAACGTATTTCTTTTTTTACATACTTTTTGAGAATGTGCACCTAAGGTTAAAGTTTTCCTCCTGATCAATAAATATTTTTTTAAAATTTCTGCTATTTTTTTTTGTTGTTGTTGTTGTTTCCATGATCAACACACCATCCACAATGGGTAAGTCAAATCAATTTTTTATTTCATGCCAAACTTAAAAGCAATTCAAGGCAGTCGTTGGTCTGTAAGTTATTGTGGCACTTCGAGAGTAAAAATTGTTAATTGTGTTTAACCACTATTTCGGCCTATACAAAATTTCTGGGAAATTAATTTTTAAATGCATAAATTAAACAAAATTTAAATTCTAACTGGGAGGGTAATACCACAAATTGGTGCCGCGAAATATTTTAATTCATTTTATTTAGCAACATTTAACTTGTAATGTCACATATGAAGTTAAACCTATAACTAAATATGATGCAAAAATAAATCATCATCTACATAACTATTAGTGAATTGATAGGAATTTGAATAAATACTTTGTGCCTTTTTATTGACACAGTTAAAAAATTATAAGCAAGCATGGCACAATTAATTATTTCTTAAAGTAATATGATTTGCAGTTATATAGTACCATAACAATTTGAAAATACTTTTAAAGTGAGTGAAATTATCCAATTAAATTCTACAATACCTACCTTAGCTAACTCTGGATTTTTACTATGCTCAAGACCTTTCAATGTACCATATGCAAATGGAGAAACAGATGGAGGACTTAACATACAGTCAACTAAAACATAAATTGATAAGTAAAAATTAGAATTTTAAGCGAGAATTAAAATCTAGTACAACAGATTGGAAACCCTTTAAAGTTTGGACCATTTTTGAGAATAGACTAGGCAAAAAAAAAAAAAAAAACTAAACAAGTCAACAACAATTCATTACAGTTTATCATCTTGTCAAACTACAGTCAGATCTTTACTTAACGAAACTCTAGTTCGCAAAATCCAACGAAAATAGTTAACTAGAGAAATTTGTTAAATAGAGATTTATATTTCATAATACTTTGTATCTACATAAGAGCTCAATTTAAAAAAATTGGTAACAGCATTATATATCATCTATGAATGATTAAAATAAGGTTTTTAAATTAAATTACAGCAGTTTATTTTACTTCTTCAATTTTAAAAAAAGTCAAGAGGATAAGGACTATGATTATGATCTACCTTATTGACTACTTCAAAAAAATATTTATTTTAAAATAGAGAATATATTTTCATTAAATTCTTATAGACATACTCATAAGTAGTTCCTTTTAGATTCGTTCATTGAGAAATATTCATTCTTTGCTTAAAAAAGTTTATTTCTTCATTATATGTTTTGTATCCTTACATTGCTTAAGAAATTTCTTCAAGCGTATGTATTTTTGGGAAACTAAATAATCTAATAAAGGAAAACACTTTACAAGAAGTGCAAGGACAATCCATGCATAAAAGTAAGAAATTGATAAAAACTTTGGAAATTTTTGCAAAGAGAGAAACAAGTTGGTGAATCACATTTCACAGAAAAATAAAAGAAAAAATGTAAAAAAATTATTCTTTACATTCAGGTATATATAACAAAGAATTTTTTAAAATAAAATAAATGATACAGAATAGTCTGAAGGTATAAATAAATATTTGTAAGATAATTTTATTACAATATAACTAATAATTCACCATTATCCTATAAACAGAGGAGCAGCCCGTCACAAATACTCTTTTTTTAAAGAGAAGTTAGTACAATTTAAAAGATCAGTGATATATAAAATTTAATACTTGAAAAGTGTGTCCTATTTGAGGCATATTCATGTTTATGGGTGGGAGAAACAGGACATAGCTTTTAAAATGATTTGAAAAAATGTAAAAAACATTCCAGCCTCTCTTTTTAAGGTATTTTCAAAATGTAGAGTTGTTTAACAAACTTAAAATTACATATATTACCTTCAGGTGAATTTATGGTTTTTCTGTTGTTCTCAGAAGAATTTTTGGCATTGGAAATAACTGTGCCCAGATTATTTAACCAAATTTCAAGCTCTTTATCATTTTCTGCAGCAAGTATACAAGATTTGTGACCATCAGCCATTTGAAGCTCAAAACCCAATTTACTTCTTTTTGAACTCTAAATAAACATAATGAAAAACAAAATAATGGTTCATAATGTAAAGCTCAAAACACATTACAAATCTTCTATAAAATCAGATAAAGTATTTTACCCTAACGACTTTATTGCAGAAGTCCATACATATTGCACCTTTTGAATCAGACTTGCGATCATCTTTATGAAATTCCAAAATATGAGTACCATCAATTTCTTGACGAAGACAGACATATCTTCTTTTGAAAGACTGAAATTAGAGTAAAATCTTTTATTGCACAAAAGAGCTGGATTGTTTTGAAGAAAGGAAATCAAATACAAACATATTTTTCACACTAGTTTTTCTTTTTCACTTTTTAAATGATTTTTCTTGAAAAAGCATCATAACAGCAAATACTTGTATGCTAAGCTCCAGCAATTCCCAGGTAGTAACTCGGATCCACTAGGAAAATCAACATTTTTTGAATTACTACTTTTTCTTTGGCACATGTAAAATATAACCTTTTCCTTATGAATGGGAGAACATATGCAAGGTAAAATATTCGTGAAACAAAGGATTGGAATCTTAGTACCTAATGATTTATTTCTTTATTTTCAAACAAGAAGTTCTTGTGGATCTCATCAAGAGGCAATGGACTTAAAGCATCTTCCCCTCTTTAACACATGCTAGCGATTAACGAAGCAGAAGCCCTCAGCCAGAGGTGTCCATCACTAAACACTAGTGTAGTGGTTAGAAAGGGAGAAATTCTTCCAATTTTGTAGGGCTATTACCCAGGCCTGTCATTTAGGGGGGGTCAATGCCCCCTGGCTTAGGAAATGTAATGTATTTATATGAATGTACATGTGCTTTGTTTTTTTAATGCAATATTCATTAAGTTTATACCCTTTGCCCCCTCCCCCCCTGGAAAATTTTGTAATAACGGGCCTGCTATAATCACATTATGAAAAATTCAGAATGAGGTTTTGAACTGAAAATATTTAAATAAAATATAATGATTGTGCTTTCTTTATTCTATCTTCTTTTTATTTAGATCACTTAGCATATTTCTTTATTTTTTGTTTCAGCTTCTTCTCTATTGGAATTCAGAATTTGGGTCACTCTACAGTATTTTTGTGTTATGTATAAGACATTTTGCAGTAAAATTGTGGTATGTAATACTCCGGGGTTTTTTTTTTTTTTTTTGTGAATTTTGTACATCCGGTTGCATTAGAAAAAAAAATCCTTTCAATGGGATCAACTAGAAAAATATTCAAAATAAACTTGACGACTTCAAAGCTAATGGGAACGGGTTAAATTAAAATCGTAGTTAAGCAAATACACTGAAAAAAAAAATCTTGATTGTGACACAAATTAAAACTAGCTTTTCAGTTTATGAAGAAATCTGAAGGACTTTTTTGAAAAAAAAAAAAAAAAAAAGAACAATTTCAGTAAGAACCCTAATAAATGCATGCATTAGTAAAAGAAAAAAGAAAACTGCATTACCTTAGTTGCCAAACTGATAAAGCTATCAGTTCCTGCTTCAGGGCCTTTCAATAAATAACCTTCCTTAATGACGCCACTTTCACTTCCTGGTGTACTAATCTGATTTTAAAACAAATTTACTTTGAATTTACATGAAACTCATCTTACAAATTTACATGAAATTTATTTTCAAATTCAGATCAGCAACAAACAAAAATCAGAGCATAATTTAGTGAAAATAAACTTGAATTTTGGGCAAAATATATCAAGTACTAAGGTAGCAACATTTTGCCTCAAATAACACATGCTATTTGTAAAAACATTAAACATTGGAGTCTGAAATAACTTTTCAAACTAAAAACTTCAAACAGTTTGATTAAAAAAGTTATAAAATAACAATTCTCCACCTCCTTCAAAATTAATTTAGGGAGAATTCTTTTCTTACAGAAACATAATGTTTACATAAACATAACATTACAAAAAAAAAAAAAACATACAACAATTTTTAATTTAAAAATTGTCTAAAATAAAAAAAAAAAAAAAAAAAAAAAAAAAAACATGACAGAAATAATTATCTTAATGATGATTTCTTTTTACAATTTGAGGTGTCAAATGCCCTTCATTTTCCCTTCTTGCTAACAAGTGCACATGTTTTAGATCCTTTTACCTTTTTGGCCTCTCAGAAACAGGAAAATATCTCATTATTCTTTTATCTTGTTGTCTTCTTCTTTAACACCAGAAAAGTTAAAGATTACTGAATTCCCAAGATGGATGAGACCAATGTGGCTTTTCCTAGATTTTTTTTATTGTACCTAATTAGTTCAAAACTTCTTTCTGAGTGATAACATGTGCTCAAAGCAGCTATTTTAATGACTAAATAAATATGGACTTCATAATACTGTATTACAACTAGGACTGGTAGGGATATCGATATAAAGCAAAATAATGATTTAAAGCTAATATCATGGACACAATTTATGCCCTTAACTTTTAATAAAATTCTGAAATTTCAATCATACTTAAATTGCTGCCATTCGATTTAACGCAGTTTGATACTAATCAAAATGAGGGGGAAATATAAGCATTGGCAATCAAATTCAAAATTTAACCCAGAACTGCCAATGAAAATTCAATGGAAATAGTCAAAACACTACTTAAATGAGCCTAAAAGAGCCAACCTGTATGATCATTGTGCTGCTTTTCAAATTTATTTGAAAAATTTAATTGTAATTCTATTTATGCTCCAACATTTATGACACATTCCTCCATTCCATGTATTTTTCAGATAAATATATATATATATTTTTAATTAAGCTTCATTTTTACCTTATTTTTTTAGGATTTTTATATTATTTGTACGTTATATGGATGTGCTTAAAAATTATATAATGCTCTATGAAATGTAAAAATAAACAACAGTTTTGGTTGGTCAATGATTTAAAATATATCTTAGTCAGGTGAGCAAAAATAACCAAAATGGCTAATACAAGCCAAATTTGTCAACTGTGACTTAATCTCTAATGCAGTTCTGGAATTTCAAGCTTGACAGCTTTTTGCAACTAAATTCGATCAACAACAGTAAAAGGGGGGGGGGGGGAGAGAACAGTAAAAAAGGGAGGTGAGGGTATTAATTTCAATTGCCAATGTTTTACAAAATTAATATATAAGTTAAAAAAAATTATTCACATGTACAAAAGATTCGACCTAATTCTCTCCCTAATAGCTTCTGTGTGTTTATTGAAAAATTTCTACACCTTTTCTTGAAAAGTTTTTAAAATTCTTTTCTGCCCCTACCCCCATAAGTTGTTAAGGTATTATATGGAAGTAAAATATTTATAATCAAAATAAAGAAAATTTGAAAGGAGAAAAAAAAATAGATTCATTGTAAAAAATTTACGAGGCAAAAGAAAGATGAACAAATCCATTTAGTTAAAGTATGGAGAAATTTTAGCTTTTATTCAATTTCTTTCTTCTTAAACCAAACTTTCAACATCTTTCTGTTTCTCTTCACTTAATTCACACAAATAAAGAACATTTTACATGTTTCTAATCATATCAAGCACTTCAGCAAATGTTGCAACTGGTTATGGTATTGAGTTTTATTTATCCATTTTGTGCAATTATTACTTAAACAGAAAATAAGTTACATGTGAATAAATAAACCTCTTCATCAATTGTTGCAACATGGGGTTTTTTACTTTGAAATTTTTGCAAAATGTTTCCAAAAAAAAAAAAAAAAAAAAAAAAAAAAAATTGACATTTGTATGATGTTTATTCCTTAGTTCTCAAAATATTCTAATGTTTTAAATTTATTATGTATAAACAATTACTTACAGTTTGCTATTAGTGTTTAAATTAAATTCTGCACAATTTGATACATGACTGGTCATGTTTTGATCTACTTTCACAATGTTTGAGCTGTGTTTTAAAGATTCATTTCATATCCCCCCCCCCTACCAAAAAAAAATGTTGTCATGCAAAGTTGTAGGCAATATTTTTTTTCCAGCGTCTTGTCAGCGCCATCTATGCTGATATTATAAGGTTCAAGAACGATTTGGCATAAGCCAATAAAAACATAAGGCAAGCATACACCAAACAGCAAGATAAAAGTTTTGGACATGGTGCTGAGGGGGGAAAAAAGGGCTGACAACTTTTGTATAACAACTTGTGAAGAGAAAAAAATGAAATAAATCCTAGAATTTCTTTTAAAAAACACAAAAATTGATAGAAATAGGTTGTCATGTATCAAAATGAGCAGAATTTATTTAAAAACATCAATAACATAAAATCAACCCCAAATAATTGTTGATAAAGTTAAAAATTTTGAGACAACAAATAAACATTCATTGGTGTTTGTATGCAAACACCAATGAATTGATTTCCTTATTTTGAAGCATTATGTAAAACATATTAAGATAAAAAGCCAGAAATTAAATAAGGTAGGAAAACAAGTAATTTTGACCATCAATTAATGTCTAAAAGTAAAAGACAATAAGTGGCATGCAATATCATCTGCAAGTTTCAGAAGTGATCTTAACAGGTAAAATTAACATTATTTATACAAATACTCAAGACAAGGTCATTAAAACAACAAATAATACACAAAATAGAAAGATGCAAGGAAAGATAGACTATGGTTTTACTCTATAGCAGTGATTCTCAACCACTGTGCTGCGTCACTTTTGTGCAACGCCAAATTCATAAGGTGTGCTGCCAAATTTTAGAAATGTATATAGTAAAAAAATTATCCGAAGAATCAATTAATTCATTTTGGATTAACATTAGATGTGATTATCCAATAAGAACCAAAACAGTTTTTAAAATATTATAACAATTTTCTACATCTTATTTGTGTGAATTTGGATTTTCAGTATTAACCAACAACAACAACAACAAAAAATGAAACAATATCGAGACAGTTAAATTTACAAGATGATATATGAGTAGCGTTGTCATTTTTACAACAAAATATAAAAGAAATTACCATAAAACAGCAAGCTCAAATCTCTCATTAAGAGCATCCTTATTATTACCTTGTCATTAATCCCTTAATTAACATGCTGTTGTTTTTGTAGTATATATTATATTATTTTATTTTAAATTCAAAATTATTTTCATAAACTATTTCTCAGTACATTATAGGTAAGTAAACAACTTATAAACTTAATTATTTCTTTGTTTGCCGTAAAAAAAAAGAAAAAAAGGTGAGAATCACTGCTCTACAGCATACATAACTGATTAAACCACCACTAAAATAGGAACATATTATGTTTTAAATAAAGCTACACAATGTGTGTTCAGCTCCAGGGCCCTACTTAGCCTAATTGGGGCCCAGGGAAAAAACTTATTTTGGGGGCCCCTTTTGCTTCACTACTTCAGTAATAAAGAACCAAACTTTATGGTAGCATTTAAATTTTTCGAGTTGGGGCCCCCTAAGATGTGGAGGCCTGGGGCAGCTGCCCCATATGCCCCTGCCTTAATCAGGCCCTGTTCAGCTCATTAATATTGGAACTATTGAATCACAAATAATGAGAGAGGTCACAAAGGCCGCCTTTGTCTTTCAAGTGTTAAAACATAAAATTAAGCAATAAGCCAAGTTTCAGAAATGAGTAACTACAAAAGTGGAAAGCTTTGTATAAAAACATGAAAACTAAGACAGAATTATAAAAAGTACACTCTTACATTAAAATTCAAATTTCTATGATGATTATACAAAATTACTCTGTAATCATCATAGACTTTTAAAATAAATATGCAGTAATATTGGTGGTACATAGAATTTAAAAAAAAAAAAAAAAAACATTTTTATTTGATTTCCATGTCTCTACCCACCCCCTCCACTCAGGATTATTTTAATCAGCGCAATTTTATCAATAAATTAATTGACCAAACCAATCTTGAAGATTTTTCAAATTATAATTAAAAAAAATGAGGCAAACTCAAACTATAGACAAACTTTTAAGCAAAAGATTTGACTAAAATAATTATAAAAATGAAACAGTGAAATTCAATGGGAAAATCTAGATTACATTTTGATCTCATCTAAAATGTGAGAAAATATAAGAAGAAAAAAAAATTAAATTTCAACACCTACCGAATCTTTAACGAAATCAGCTTCAGTATCCACTTCATAAATTTGATCTTCAAGTTCACTTTGCCTGGGTAATCTTGAAAAGAAAGTATTTATAGTTATAAAAGTTTTGAGCACTTAAATTATTTCAGCAAAACTACACAATATTTCATCTCAATTTACAGATTTTCATTGTTAAATGACAAAAATTTAAGAAGAATAAAGAAGTCCTTTGCAGGAGCTAATCAATATTCTAAAAAAAAAGGATTTTACTAAAAATTTGCCTATAAAATAACTTTGAGGCGTGCCATTTCAAAATTTTCCAGGGGCGAGGGTATACTTTCAATGCATATCATAGGTAAAAAACAAAAAAAATGCACAAAATCTGTTTAAATTCAATGTATTTCTAAATGTCAGGGGGGGGAGGCAATTAACCCCAACTGATCGCCCAAATGATGTACCCGGTAACTTTTTAAAATCAGCGCACTAAACAATATTTTAAAGCTTTTAAAAAATACAAGATCAATGGCAAACCAGGGTTGGCAATGTTTTGAACACTACAGTAAAAACCATGGTTATCACCGTTCCATCCAAAAGTGTCCAAAACTATATTTTTAATGAAGTTTCATTTTGGGAGCAAACATTAAAAACATTAATATTTTATTAATACTAAAATTTAAGTAAACTTAATAAAACTTATACAGATGATTTTAATATGGTTACATAGTAGTTGAAAATAAGAATAACACTGGTCACAGTCTACTTTTACTAAGTTAACATTGCCTTACTTTTAAGAAAATGAATATAGTGTTATTTCATGTCCTAACACCAAATTACCACTAAACTACTCTTGAAAAATGCTGATATTTTTTCCTAAAAATTATCAAGTTACAATTTTTTGTTTATTGTCATTAAAATACATTATGTTAAAAATAAAAAGAAAAATTTTGCTGGTTTTAAAATATAAATGCGAACATTTCTTCATCAATTTATTCTTCTGCAATCGAGGATTAAAAGAAGGATTTTTATTAAAACATTATCACACACAAACAATTTAAAAAATTTCAAAGTTTTTTTTTCTTCTAAACTATAGCATTTAATAATGATTATGAGTTATAAATGAAACTGAAATTAGTTACTTTGGTACGCAACACTACCAACTCTTACATAAGGAAGCTTTTATGTAACAGACATACAGTAGTCTCTCGGTAATCCGGCAGATATCGGACCAGGGTACTGCTGGATTACCGAAAATGCCGGATTACTGGAATATACTAAAAATACGCATATAAATACCTGGACAAATTATTTATTTTAATGTAGATAGTGTTGTTTACATTATTCCTTTGAAGTTGAAGGCATAAAATAGTTGTCTATTTTTGATTGTTTTTTTACTTTAAAGGACATTTTCAATGCAATTTTTTGAAGACGTTTCAACACTAAAATGTCACGAGCAGAGACGCCATTTTCTTCTGCCCAAGTAATAGATGTAGCGAAGGTTGTTTTATGTTTACGTTTAGCTGGTAGAGCATGTTTCACTCACAGCACTACTAACACACAAAACTACACTGACGAAGGACAGCACGTTAGCAAGCAAGCGTATCACGTAGCAGACTGGCGCTAGAATGAGAGACGCGCGCACACAGAGCACAAAAGCCACTCACAATAGCAGCGCAGAAACAGGTTTTCAACTCTACTACCATGCATTTACTAGCTTCTTATGAAACGCCGGATTACTGGCAGGGCCGGACCAGTGAAGTGCCGGATTAACGAGAGACTACTGTATTAGCTATTTTTTTATTTTTCACGTCAAATTTTTTTTTCAAATTAACATTTCAGATAAAAATATTCCCAAATATTTATTAATTGTGACTAATTAATATGTATATTTATTCATTACTAATATTGCATTAGATATAAATTGATTAGATTAGACCCCTTTAGCTTTAGGACAGTTTAAGACACTTTTGGACAGTAAAAACCACATGTCCTGTCCAAAACAAGTTTGAACACATTCAAAACCCCAACCCTGTGGCAAACCATGCTTATGAACAACCAAGTCACACAATGCACAGCAATCATTAAATATAACTTTTTAGTGAAGATAAACGTTAGGGTGATGTGAACGCTATTGGGAAAAAAAATTTTGGAATTTTAAATCGGCAGGGGGCAGAAAAGGTGCCTTTGTGGTTCAAATGAACGCATGTAAAATTTCAGTGCGGAATTTTAATATTAAGATGCGCCCCACGTCACTTGAAATATTTATCATTGCGTTGAATAATGGCAATGTGCTGCTTCAACTAAAGCGAAATGTTTTTTGTGCTAAACAATGTCAAAATTTATTGCCATGGAAACAACACAAATTACTTATTATTTCACTCAAAGTATAGAAGAAGCTCTCTTAACCGCAATTTAATTACAAATACTATGACTTGCAAAAAAAAAAAAATGTTGCACGTCATAGAACATGAAAATTAAGACGCACACCCAACGAACACAAATTTTACTGCATTCTTTGTGTTGAACTGAATCATAATATTTCTAGAGGAAAGCTTAGCAATAATGAATCCATGTCTCTGCTTTTCATCAAAAACATGTCCTGAAGCCTCAGTTACAAGACGAACACGTCGTTTTGTTCCTTGAGAGTGGCAGGGAACTTTGGAACTTCAACTTGGACTTCATCTGTAGGAGAATTAATCCAATTCTGAATGTCTTCTGTGGAGAGGATTTTAATCACAGGTGGTTCACATATTACTTCATCATGCCAACTTATCATGTCTGTGTATTCTACTGAGTCTAGGTTTAGAGGAGGAAGCTTCAAGCTTCTAAGAGTTGAAACTTTCTGCTCTCTTGCTAACAGCATTAGTTTCAGTACTTGTTTTTTAATATGTATCCTGTAATCCTTGAGCGTAGAAAGCAGAAGATTTTTGGGATGAGCATAAAAACTATTTCTTCGTAGAACAGGGTTAATTATTTATTTTAAATTGGGATCCAAGTACCTGGAATAGGATATAAGTTTCAAAAAATTACGGCCCCCTTCATCACAATGTGGGTTTTCTTTAATTAGAAAACAGACTGGAGCATGTACTCTCATTATATGTGTTGCTAATGTCTCGAGGTTTTTGGAAGGATTTTCCATTGCAACATACAATCAAAAGATTCTACTTGCAGTTGTTAGCTATCTGGGATGTACTATTGGTCCAGGTTTGCAATTTACTAAGTCTTCAGAACAGTTGCCTTCTGAAAAAACGTAACAAATATCCCTGAGATACATTTGGTCTGTACTGAGCACCATATCAGCACTTAAGTGCAGAAAGTACTCGACAGCAATTTTTGAAAAATGGTACCACGGGAAGTTCTTTATATTTATGAAGTGCTTTTCTTATTTTGCCTGTTAGTGCTTTTTGGCTGGACGTTTTACCGTCAATTTTCTGCAGATGTCATAGCAGCAGTTCATTGATATGCAACAAGCAAATTAACCACTGTAATGGCCGACCAAGTTCTATCTCCAACAAATGAATAACTCCACCCTTTGTGGCAGTATGTTTGTTCCATCACATCCTACAGCTAACAATAATTACCTAAAATAACGATAACAGGTTGTCTCGAAAGCAGGCATGGTGTCGACCATTACCATTAGAAGTTACAGCTTATATTAGATGAAAAAAGCAAAATTCTTATCCAAGAATTAATTTAAACACAATTTGAACTATTCGTATAAACTGCAAGGAAACTTATTAATAAAATGTACATAAACTTCTTTTACGTGCAACTATCACAATTTAAAATTAACAGCTCAATGATCACTAGGAGCATATGAAGTGCATCTATTCATAACTAAATATATGCTACTTTGACCTTGAGTTCTCATTTTGCTTAAAGGGAAAGCATGTTGTTGACTGTCTCCGTTACATTAACTATTGTCTTTACATGTCTGACGCACTATCATGAGAAGTTTTGTCTGACTGATTCCGAGTCGAAAAATTGATTTATTTTTCGAATTTTTGCACTAAAAACTAAGGAAACATTTAGACAATCTAAACATTGAAATATTTTGTTATTTCAACGCGAAAAATACAATATAGTTTTCTTATTATAGCTCTTGACAAGAACGAAAATCCACTTAATGTATTTGTACCGTCAAACTTTGGTTGGGTTCGGGCGCATCTTAATTTAGTTCAAACTAAATAAAATTTTACACATGTTCATTTGGACCTATAGGTAGGCTTGCCATACATCCCGGTTTCAAATAGAACTTGCAGTACAATATGAAGTATATTACTGAATATCTGAAGCTTTTTCGTTTTATTTTGCTTTTTCATCTTACAAATTTCGGAACTCATCTAATGTCAAGTATAAATTTATCTCGTGAAAAAAAAAAAAAAAAAGTCCCCCCTTCCCTCCTAAAACATTGATTTCTGGGGAAAATGGAAAGCACTGTATGATTAGGCTTGCCATACGTCCCGGTTTGCCCGGGACAGTCCCGGTATTTTGCTCTTGTCCCGGTGTCCCGCCCAGTTTTATCAATGTCCCGGAAACGGCTGTAAGACATAAAAAGTAATGAATATATGTTTTTAAGAATATTTTATGATGACATTAAGAATCTTTAAGATGACAGAGCATTAATGAGGGAGCTGCAAGTGCATTGATTGTATGTAAAATAAACTTTAAGGTTTTCTTTGCTCCGACTTTTATGAAAAGTCAAGCTTAACAAAGACATCTTGAAAAAAGTACATTCAAGTCGGAAATATGAGTGGATTGAAAACAAAGAATAACATTGTTAACTTATTAATTACTTTTTTAGTTTGACAAAAATGTTTTTTTGAAATGGTTTTTGTAGTTAGACAAAAAGTTGTAATTTAAAAAAAAGACTTAGTAATTAGTTGTTCAATTTAACAATTTTATGCAGTATTTTAAACTTTTTTTTATTAACACTTTTTCTAGATGGTAGACCAGAAAAAATTCTCATTAAAAAGCAAAAAAAAAAAAAAAAATCTTTTTAGCTAAATTAAGTAGCAAAAAATTCCTTTTCTATTTTTAAAATGTGAGTAGACTAACAATTTAGAGTGGCGAGGCTTAAAAAAAACTTAAAACTCACCATTTTGCTTCTAATTATTTAGCGGGGGGTATTCCATACCGCCCAGACCTTACGGTATGCCCATCCTATACAGTCAAACCTGTCTATCTCGAATCTCACGGGAAGGGAAAAAAATTCGAGATAAAAAGGTTTCGAGTTATACAGGTTCACAAAAAAATGCAAAAAAAAAAAATAAATAATAATACTTACTTTTATTGTAGATAAATACATACTGCTGAATGATTTTTCAATGAAAATAGTCCTTCAAAGTTTGTTGATGCCTAACTTTCTTCACTTCAATTAACTTTTTAATATTTGCAAGAGCTGCAAAGCTGTCAGAGCCAACATTTTCCTGAGCCTCAAGAAAATTTGTCAAGAGTTCCACGGCCTTCTCAGCTTCTTTCGCTGTCACTTTAGGTGAAGCGGCTTCGGTTTCTTCGATTTCGTCTTCTGACATGTTTTTCACATTATCGATGATCTCCGCGTCTGTCAAGGTTCCACATGTTGCTAGTGTATCATCCACTTCAAAAATTCTTCTAAAGAAATGTCAACATTCAATCCTGATTTCAAGGTTCTCCATTCTTGAGAATTAATTTCCACCGCTTCATCAACAGTTTCTTCAGCTTCTTTTCCGTGCTCATCGCTGATCTCTTTCTCTTCTTCGCATTGATTATCGAACCCCGCTTTCTTGAAACTGTTTTGGATTGTTTTCTCTGTGACACATCTCCATGCATAATCGGTCATTCTTATGGCGTCTAGCACGTTCACCTTTGGAAGAACACTTCCCTCATGAATAGCATCGATTAGCTTACGGATTAATTGTCTTCTATAGTTCGCTTTAAAGCTTCTTATTACCCCTTGATCCATAGGTTGTAGTTTGGAAGTCGTGTTAGCAGGGAAGAACTTTACACATACGTTTTTCAAAGAAGGCAAGTTGTTATGTGCGCTGCAGTTATCTACAAAGAGTATAATTTTCCTCTTTTGGGCACACATAGATTTGTCTAAAGATTTCAACCATTCACCAAAGATTTCACTAGTCATCCAAGCTTTTCTGTTTGCTTTGTACTTGAAGGGGAAAGACTTAACTTGAGCAAAACACCTAGGTTTTTCTGAGCGTCCGATCATCAGCGGTGGAAGTTTTTCTGAGCCGTCTTCATTTGCAGCGAACTGCAGGGTTAAACGGACTTTGCTTTGTTTCCCCCCCTTACACTCTTCATCCTTGAACATGGCAGTTTTTTCTGGCAAGCACTGATAAAATAGCCCTGTTTCATCAGCGTTGAAAATGTTTTTTGGTTTGTATCCTTTTACGAGATGAGGAATCTTTTTTATAAACTCTTCACATACATTTTCTGGGACTGATGCGCTTTCTCCACAAAGCTTGCGGAAAACAATGTTGTGCCTCTTTTTGAAACTTTCGAGCCATCCATTGCTGGCTTTGAATTCTTCTGAATCATGTCCAAGTTCTTTAGCGAAATCTTCTGCTTTTTTCTGTATCACATGCCCACTGATAGGGATTCCTTGGTCTCTGCACTGTGTAAACCATTTCAAAACGCATGCGTCTACATCCGGAAAATTGCATTTTCTCCTTTTTTTTCCTTTTTTGTTGCTTAGAAACTTTTGCTCTATACTTTCACGGTTTTTGATAATTGTCGAGAGAGTGCTGGCTGGCACGCCAAACTTTTCTGCGATTTCGCCTTTTTTCATCAACGGGTTCTCATCTAAAAATGTCAGAATTTTCATTTTATCCTCATTTTCTAAAACATTCAATTTTCTTTTTACTCCTGCCATATTTGCATTTGCCAACCACGTACCACGGAAGAAAATCAACAATAGGAATGAATTTCAACTTTCCAGACTTCTTATCTATGTGTGTGGAAGCTGACCCCCTAGTGGTCACATCCTGCTTAACCAAACCCTCCATTGCACTCTCGCTTCTTGGAAACGCTAAACAATGATGACTGGAGGCGTCCCGGGAGAGATGACAGTAGGAGAGAGGTAGAATAGCGATAGTGACCAGAATTCCAGGAAAAGTCCCCTCCAGCTTCCTTTATCTGTGCGGCCACAGAATTTATGTTTTCCTAAACTCTTTTGCAAAAGAGGCTTCATTGTTTTCTGTAACTGACCCTATTTCCCAAAATTCGAGAAACACAGGTTTCGAACAAAATTTTTTCGAGATAAAAATGTAAAATGCACTGAATTTAGATAGTATGCGAAGGAAATTTCAGAAATTTCGAGATATAGAAGTTTTCGAGATTTACAGGTTCGAGATAGACAGGTTTGACTGTATTAATGTGTCCCGGTTTCACTAGCTAAAGATATGGTAAGCCTACCTATAGGGTACCTTTTCCGCACCCTGCCGAATAAAAATTCCAAAAAAAAATATTTTTCACTAATAAACTGCTTTGTTTTTTCAAATGTAGTGTGTTTCAGTTTGTCCCCATGGCAGTTTTACAGATACCGGAGCAATTAGTCAGGTTTAGCAAGAAGCTAGCAACTGGATATCCAAAGCATATAAAAGAAAATCAAATCCTCTGCCCTCTTAAAAAAAAAAAAAAAAGAAATTCTGATGGTGCAACTTGTGCCATGGTTGGGACTTGATACCCAGGTTCCTGCTCAGAAGGCATCCGAGGCTGACTTTTTAAATATAAAAAACCCGACCTGGTCACTGCAATTTGATTTTCTGGTATGTCAAATTTGATTTTTTAAATTTAAAATTTAACTAATTAGCATATTTTGAAAATATATGCTAACTAAAATTTACTACGTATTTGAAAGCATTGGGATGTCTAAAATATGCATAGAATTTAGAGGTTTTAAACACTGTAGTCATATATCCGGAATAGGGGAAAATGAATATCCTGTTCATGTCCTAATCCTAACCTTAGTCCTCACCTCCCCTATCCAAGCAAAATCATGGGCATGCTTTTGTTTATAGCCATGATTAATTTCAGTTCAAATACAGTTAAATATAGTTTTTAAGAATATTATTCTGAAACTCTTCATTTGTACCTAAATTGTACATAAAATTCTCAGAACTACTTCTAAGATAGACTTATGGTTTTCTTTTTTTTTTTTAAGTTTTGCACACTCAAAGGTGTTTAGAAACCATTCTGAATGTCCCTGAACAAATTTTAAACTTAATCCTTTGAATAGCGACTTTTTCTTACAGTAAAAGCTTAAAAAAAGATTTTATAAAGATAATAGTATTTTTAAGCTAATTTTTATTCTGCTAAATTTATTACATAGGGTCATATGAGATAATTCCTGGTCAAAAAACAACAAGATTTGAATATCTCTAGAACTTTAATAGATAATATTACTAAATTATCATGGAATAAGCTTACATAACATGCAATCCATTGTTATATTTATTTAACCAATAATTAAACACTTTGTGTAATTTAACTCATTAAATTACCAATAATCATCCTGGATTTAGGATAAATATTGGTCACAGGTAGTTTTTATAGTAACAAATGTCAGAAGTTAATTAATGTGATACATTATTCTTATTTAAAGCATTTTGACTATAAATATTCCAATAATTATTCCCCCCCCCCCTCTTAATAATTACTGGAAAAGCAACAATGAAGAAAAGAACACTATAATGCTGCATCTCAGAACACTTTTATTTAAACTAAGAGTGCTTCATCTTTTGACAGAATTTCTTATAACATTTGTAAACTAGAGGGCAAAATTAGTGGTCGCCACTCGCCACAGGGCGACTAGATGAAAAGAAGTGGCAACTAAAATATTACCTAACAATCGCCACTCTCGTCGCCACTTTTTTCTCCCCTTAAAAATTTCCAAGAAATACACTGCTAAGTTCAAAAACACATGCTTTCCCTTTCCCATCTTTTTTTCTGTACCGAACCCCAAATTCGCCATGCTCGGGACCGGCGCTAGACCGGATTTCGAAATTTGCCGAATTTCGGTACGCGACCCAAAATGGCGAACTTAAGGGACCAAAAATGGCGGATTTGCGTAAATATCACAGCTGATATGCGCATTTTTACTTCAAATTGCACTGTTTTCTTAACTGGAAAATAAATAAGATACCCTTTTTTTCCAGAAGGTAATACAGTCGAGCGCCACAAATCCGCCAACCTGAAATCCGCGTTGATTTTGTCCCAAACTGGTTTTGCAGAAAAGTCATTTTTGCAAACGTAAAACTAATATATTTTTGGGCCACAATCTGCCGATGACAAATTTAGGCATGTTGAATCCTCAACTATGGAGTAAAAATATACTCTCAACGTTACTACAGTACCGAACCCCAAATTCAGAATCCCAAAACTCGAAAAATCGTAAAATTCGGCACTTTTCCCGAAAATTTCCGATTTTTTTTCCTTGGCCAATTTAGAAAAATATTTAATCTAAGAAGCTGTTAAATTAATAAATACCAGTAAATTTTGATTCAAATAGAAGCAATATTGTAGATATGTTTCTGATTTACATGAACTGGAAACCAAGATAAAATAAAAAAAAAAACCCTACTATGTTGAAAGATGAAAATTGATTTTTTGAGCTCAGTTAAACATCTTTTTTCCCTATAAAAAAATATTTTTTTTCCCTTAAGTTCTTAAAAGTTCGTTTTTCAAGTTTTATTCACTTAAAAAAAAAAAAGAGAAAGAAAGATAAAGGCATTTGCTCTATTTATTTCTCTGTGGTCATAAATGGCGCCCAGTAGCTTTGCAATTTGTACAAATGATACTTAATTTACTTACAAATGATACTTACTATATTTGAAAAAAGATACTTAACTGCTCCCAAAAAACCGATTTTCACTTTTGAACATAATAGGGTTTTCTGGTTATATCTTGGTTTCCTGAGTTTTCATATAAATCAGAAATACATCTACAAGGATTGCTGCTTCCTTTTGAATCAAAATTTACTGGCATTTGTTAATTTAACAGCTTCTTAGATTAATATTTTTCTGAAATCGGAAATTATCGGAAAAAAAGTGCCGAATTTTAGGATTTTCCGAATTTGGGGTTCGGTACTGTATTTCAAAAAAAAAAAAAGTTTGCAACCAGTTTCAAAACCTATAAGCCATATTTATTGTTAATCATAGTTTTCTGTAATTAATCTTCGTTCATAAGTTATATATTAATATATAATTTCATTTGCTGTAAGTATTGACAAAAATCCCTTAATATTAAAAACAAAATGTGCTAAGTTTTTATCAACTGTTTCAGTGTGGTAAGAATGATCTTTCATTTTTGCATAAGTTAATGAATGTATAATGGTTTTTAGTAATTGGGAGAAAAGGCAAAATGTTTTCCCTGAAAATCAAAGTAAGATTGAACTCTTGTGAGTTCATCTTTAAAGAAATTTTAAAATTTTATTTTAATAACTTAAAAAAAAGTATTTAATTTTATAAATATTAGCGCATTTAATTGGGATATTTAATTTTATATCATTACTAATCGATGCAAAAAGTTTAAAACACTGTTGTGCATTTTTCATCAAGAAAAGTGGCCACTGCTTCAAAAAAAGTGGCCAGTACAAAATCTACCTCTACTGGCCACTGGCCACTAGAGAAATTTTCCAGTGTTGCCCTCTATTGGAAACCATTATAATACTACTACTGTCCACAACAAAAGTGCTACTTCCCTTTAAATTTACTGGCCCATAAAACATATAAATTTCTAAAGTGGCTTGCTTCAGCCATTGGAAATTACCTGCTTTTTCTTTTTCTTCTTCTTCTTTTTTTTTTTTTTTTTTTGAGAAATTTCATTTCAACATTCTTCTCATCTACTATTTTTGTAATTTTCCCAATGTAAAAAGGGTCTTTGTAGTAACAGGCAGCAGAATATTCTTGTTTTTTAAGAGCATGATAGACATATCTGACTACTTTTTTTTGCATTTTCTACTGTTGAACTTTCTTGTAATTGTTCAATTCCAAACATATTGACATTGCCATTATTCTCAATTTCAAATATTTCTAGCTCCTCATCTGATGCTTCAAAACACAGCCTTTTTCCTGATGGTAATGCATCTGTATTAGTACCAGACATGACTTCATTTTTTTGTGCCATTAGAATTTTTCTTTACACTCGGTTTTTTAAATTTTAATCTTCAGCTGCAATTTCTTGTTTTTTTGGCAGAAGCATTATCTTGAATGTTCTGGTCAGTTACAGTAAAAATAGCTAGATGCTTCAACATTTTCTTTAATATGCACATGTACATAATCCATAATTACCTTCTTCTATTATCATGAATAAAGTATATAATTTTTCAAAATATAAATCTTTGAAAAATAATTAATCAATTGTATATAAATAACTAGCATACCCTAACAACTAAGGACTAGTAATGTTTAGGTTGAAATAAATATGAGAAAGTTCAGAATTTCTAAAGAATATCAGTGACCAAGAATTATCCCAGGAAACTAGGGTATAAATGAGTACAATATGGGACCTCAAATCCGGAATGCTCGGTGCCGTGATCTTTCCGGATTTCAAAATTTTCCAGATTTTGGGTCCTCATTCAAAAAATTTTGTAAGTAGCATCAGAGGCCATATAATTTGCTCTGGAACTTTTTGTTAGCATTTTGCTCATTTATAGCATTTTTATTATCGTATATACTTGCCTATAAGTCGTGAAATTCAGTAGAAAAAACGAAGTTGGAATAGGCTCACATTTGAGGCAAAGCATCGAAAAATCTAGACTTTTCCCGATGTTATTTTAACCACTTTCATTAAACAATAAAAGAAAAGAATTGTGTCAAATTTTGATATGATTTTATATTCTCTCGCCACTAAATTGTAGTAAATGATCAGACTATCGCGAAATGCGAGAAACGCCGATTTTCAATTTCGCGAATGTTCTGTTATCGCCTGAAAATTAGAGCTCATTAAAAAAATTAATATATAAGAAAACTACAAGAAATAAAAAAAAGCAAAATTTTAGCTCAGAATTAAAGCAACGATTAATAAAAACTCTAATTGCAAAAACGAACCCTTTTCAGAAAATTGTGAAATATTTTTCTTTTGAAAACAGCACATTTCCGATCTTAAACATGTTCATTACACTCCATTTTCCTTCTCTTTAAAATGCCTATTAAAATGCCAAAAAAAAAGGGGGGGGGGTGCAAAACAAAGGATGCAAAACATTTTACGTTTTTTTTTCAGCTGCTGATATTTTCGAAAAAATTCCGGATTTTGGGTTTTCCGGATTCTGAAATTGGGGTCCCATACTATATATCAATACAACCAATGTAGTTAAAAATAGACAAAATATATGCACTAGATTCAAAAGTATGGACTATTTGTTCTATAAAAAGGCATCAACAAGATTTTTTTTTGTTTTAAATATAGCCCTGATATGGATCTTTAAAAAAGTATAATTTTTAGAGACAATCTTTTTTCAAGATGTTTTTCTAGTAGTAAATAAATGATTTTTTTCTCCAGACTTGCAAATCTATAGAATTTTTTTATCAGAAAATAGAATAGTTAAGGAGTGTTTGGCATATTGCAGTTGTTTTGTTATGCCAGTTTACAAAACTAAAAAAATGTGTGACCATTAATTACTGCGGAAAAGAGTGTCCCGGAATTACCCCGTGTGACCCTATTTTTTTTTAATTTTGAAGTTACTAATTCATGTCTAATATGTGAAATATTGTGATATCTTTGTAACTGAATGTTAGGAGATAGTTCTTGAATGTTTTGCATTTCGATTAAAATGCAAAAAATCTCTACATTTTATTAAGCATTAACTGAAAAAACACTACTACATGTTTAATAAATAATAATGCATATAAAATATAAAAATTATTACATAGGGCACATAAAATATTTTGTAACATAAAAGTAGCATGGTTTACTAAACTGAAGAAATGTGTCGAAAGAATGAGTAAAAAAAGGAATATTAACATATATTTACTTTGGTAATTGGAGGTAAGAACCAGAATACGCTTTGTATTTGTAATCAACAACATGCCAGTCTTTTGTATACGTCTTTATACATTGTCTAGTAAATAAAGATGACACTTCATTTTCTGTCAAATCAAGCACTGCAGGAACAATAGTTCGATAGGTTCTTTCAATAACTTCTTCCTTGAAGTTACAAAGGAAAAACAATATTCATTATAAAATAGTAATATCTGCAGATTTATAATGATAATGTATAAATTTCAATAATGTAATATATGCAACTTTTACAAAATGCTATTCATCAAAAAAATATAAATTAAATTCTTTTCATAGATGCATTGAAAATTAAAAATAAGCTTTAAATTCCTAACTTAAAATGTCTGTCAGGAAGAAAACGTTCTTTGTTACAATGGAGATATATACTTTTAGACTTTACTTTATTTCTTTTGTTTTAAATAAATATGTTAACAACAAGAAAGTGTAAAAAAACTATTAACAGATGGTACATAAACATACAAAATTTGTTTGACATAGCCCCACCACTCCCCTTACCTAAACTCCAAAGTTACACATTTAAACTAATAAGATTTCCTTAATGCAACTTAGTTCAACAACTGAACTTGGTATTTTAGTATACCTCAAAACTCTAATTCTTGATTGGTAGCCAATGGCTACTAAAACTCTACAAAATGGTAGCCAAATTTCAAAAAATGGTAACCAAACTTTAAAAAAAAAAAAAAAAAAAAAAAAGTCAGCTGTGCATTGTTTTCTAGGAGCACAAAACTGGTATCAATTGCAATGAGCATTTTAATTACATTTAAGTAAACCATGTAGTTCAAACATGATCTCAGGCATGCAATCGCAGAAGGTGTTTTCAGTGTTCGACACCCTCCTCCCTCCCAGACTGATTAAACAGCTAATGTTTAATCATTAGACTTGAAATAAACACATGTAATAATAACATTTGTCAATGGAATGTATGAGAATCTGAACAGCGCAAAATCTAGTACCAAAAATATGGATTGACATCAATATAACCTGTAATGCCACTTTTTTTAACTTAATTTTCTCAGGAATTGAAAAGTAATTCCCTTTCCCATTGCTTGTGGATGCCTAAATTTTTGATAAAAATTGATTGAATAATTATATACCTTGGCAAAATTACTCCAGCTTTTTTTTTTCTATTTATATACAGTGAAACCTGTGTAAGTTGACCACTTGCGGTGCAGCACTTTAGTGGTCAACGTAAAGAGGGTGAGGGTTTTTAGGCATTTCTTACACTGCATTTATTCATTTGTAACTAATTAAAATGTAGCATCATGTAATGACGTAACTTTAAAATAGTGATTAGCTTTTTTTTCACAATTATCTAAAATATCATTAAAGAAATTTAGTCAAAAGTAAAGTGCTAAGTTAAAATTAAGATGAATATCATATTAATTATGTCAACTACTTATATGATGCTAAAGATTTTCTAAAAATATATATTTTTCAAAATGGCTATATGCAATCAAAGAAAAAAGAAGAAACTTATATAAAGAATAAAAGTGCTCATCGTAGTTTTCCCATTTGGTTAGCTGAAAAAGACGTTTAGGCAAACTTTATATTGATGTTTCATCCATCCAGGCAAGTACTGGTCTAACATTATAGCATAAAAAATATCCTGGAGTAGCTATTTTAGTTTTTTTTAATATTTCCAAAAATTAATAAACAAATACAGTAATAATTAGGTGGTCAAGTTACAAAGGGTTTTCTATAATACTCGTACCCAAATTTGGCATACGGGATATTCCATGTCACTTCATCCTAACCATGACACCCATCATCTCGGATTTTAATGAAACTTGGCATGTTTGTTCCTTTCATGGATATAAGTAAGGATATAAAATATTTTTGCTCTATCCCAAATGGTTTATTTTTTACACCCTGCTAAAGTTTTTAAATTTTGCGGTTTTTATCGATCGGGTGGAGGAAATGCAATTTGTTCTTCCATAGAAAATAAAGTATACCTTCCTTATTTACGAAGCAATGTTGATGAAATTTTTTATGATAATACTTCAATAGGTAAGGAAGCCATAAAAAAATTTATATAACCATAAAGTATGTACGAATGGTCTGAAAAAAATCCTGAAGTGTTGAAATGAAATTTTTTTAAACAAAATATGGAGTTCCACGCTAAGTGGAATATCATCGAAAGGGAAAAGGATAATTACAAATTTTTTTTTATTATTATTATTCTAAAAAATATATACTGTCGAATGAAAAATTAAAAATAATGTTTTTTTCACTCCTTCATTGTTTTTTTTTTACTTCAAAAATAAAAATTATTTGACTCACTCATATTGTTAAAACCATTAAATCAATTATAAATTTAATAAAATTATAAATCTTTCAACCAAAAATGACACATGCCAAACAATTTCAAACTAAACAAAGCTTTAAAACAAAACACAAAAATTTATATTAAAAAAAATGGGAGAAAAAGAGAATGTATGCTGAGGCATTGTGACAAATGCCCATCAAAAGATAACCTTGTTCAATTTTTAGAGTCAAAATTTGAGTACACAATTTTGAAGACCTCGTCGAGTACAGCCAATGGGTTTCGACTGATCGAACTGAAATGATGCGGTGTTCTAACTCAGTTAATGAGTTTATTGATAAATTAGTAGAAAAACTGAGCAAGTTAATACCGCATTCATACATTACTATATCACAAGCTTTGTTCTTCAAAAATTTAAAGGGAGCAGCTTCCCCAAATACAGCTGTGATCTCCATGGATTTTAGTGAAAACTATGCTTTCACAATACAAGAAGAAGCTCAATGTTATCATTGGACCTCAGATTCATGTGCTATTCACCCTGTTATGATTCACTGCAAGGATGCAAGCAATGAAAAATTAATTTCACCACTTTGTATCATATCTGATGACCTTAAACCAGGGTTCATGATTTTTTTTAAAAAACATTAAAAAAAAAAAAAAAAATCAGACTTTTTTGGTTTAATAAGATATTTTGATTTTCTTAAAAAGACCTTAAATATTTTGGATACTGATTATGTTACATTCATAGAAACAATATGACATATTAATCAATATGCAAAAATACACTTTAAGGTATTTTCACAGCAATAAATATTCTTTAATAATAATAATGATAAACAAATTTTGATACAAATGCATGACTCAAATGAAACATAACCCTACCAGGAATAATAGTACACTCATAAGTACCAATAAAATGAACAAATTTAATCTGAATTATTTTGCTGTTGAAAGCTGAAAAAAAGTAACAATTGTGTGTAAGTGTACTTTAAAATCATTTTTCTTTTTTACAAATGAAAAAGCCTGAAATATTTTTATCCATTTAGTAAAATCATATGCTCACACTATTACTCAAAACTGAAACTTTTTGTTTCAATCAAATATCTTTATTGAAAACTTTTATGATTAAAAAATATTTTAGAAGGACAAGAAGAAAACCTTAAGCTATTAGGGGACATAAATGAAACTTTAAGAATAACATATTCCAAATTCTATCAACTGTTGTTTTAAATACTATCATTCTGAATTTATTGTGTGGCATTTATTAAACCGATCTAAAATACTATTTTGAAGATAAACACTGAATGGTTCATGATTATTATGATTTCTAATTTATATGATTGAATGAATTATGCTTTGCTGTTAAGATGCTTGAAGACTAAGAGTAATATTGAAAAATTAACAAAATAGTAATTAGTTCTAAACTAATGAAATATGTTATGCACACAGACAGATGGACCTAGGAAGTTTTGTTTGAAACAGTGGTTGTAATTGCAACATATTTCATTTTTACGACACTTTCTAACATTGTAAAGTTAAGGATTTTTTTTGAAAAAAAATATCACTTGCTTTAAATCATGATTTAAATCAACATACCCTGCCTTAAACATGACGTGAGTATGGTATATGAGATCCAAGAAACTGTAATATCCTTTTTGAACGAGAACTACCCACATGTAACAAACATTCATTACTTCAGTGATAGTTGTGCTGGGCAATATAAAAATAAATGCAACTTCATGAATCTGTGTCTGCATGAGAAGGACTTTCAGCTCAAAGCCCAGTGGTCATTTTTTGCAACCAGTCGCGGTAAAACAGAATGTGATGGAATAATAGGGGGCAGGCTTGGAGTAATCGTGATTACGTAATCATAATCGGCTGTAATCGATTACATTTTGACATAATCGTAATCGTAATCTGACGATGGCATATTCTCATAATCATAATCGAAATTGTGTAATCCCGTAATCCTTTTTCTCCCGTAATTTTAATCGTAATCTTAAGGAAAAAATCCGTAATCTGCTGGTCCTGCAATCGTGTAATCTTGACCTGCTGAAAGCTGAAATTTTTAGCTCTACCATTGGATAGAAGAGATAAGATTACAAGAAAAAGGATTCAAACTGTGTACTGAAGTCCTATCCTAACTGTAAATAACCTATGGGCGATCATAATATAAAAGGTTCTGTGTGGCGGTAGCAGAGCCTTGATGGCAGGACCATATAATAGTCTGCTAGAGACGCTTGTTGTCCTACTTGTTGCGGTCTCTCAGAATTCTTAATTGCGGCTCCACTCTGACTCTCCATGGGGAATGGCTGGAGAGCCCGAGAAGAAAGAGGTCTGGATATGTCACTCGCATCGCCTTGGGGCTCTCAGGGGAGTCTCCGGTCTCCTCGCGTCGTCCAGTTTCGGTAAAAGAGCGGTAATCTGTCCGCAAGTCATAGATTTCGGGGTAGATAAGGGGAAGGTGTCTGACCAAATGCCTCGGTCATTTTGCTTCCTTAATTACCCCTTCAAAACATATTCAAACGGTTGGGCTATAGGCAAGAGTCTGGCGACGGCATAATAAGAATGGACCACTTTCCCTTTCAATAATCGAAGCAGACTGCCCCCCGAAAATCTAGTGGAAAGAGTACTATCACCTACACACATAAAGAGACACACACACACAAAAAAAGAAGAAATGCCTTTTGGCGTTTTTTTTTTTCTCCTTGTTTTAACGGCAGAAGTGAAGAATTTTTCTAAAAAATAGCACATTTACACTTCAGCAATTTAGGAGCAGGCGTTACATGATGCTCTATGCTCAAGATATATGAAATCTTAACCCTGGTACGTGTGATTATTATTACTTCTTTTCAATATGTTCTTCAAATATTTAAAAAAATACATACATTTAAATCTTAAATATATTTATATTTTAATGCTAATATTCTTTTTAATTAATAGGTATGTAAAAGAAAAAGTGATTTATGTTCAAACATTCTCCCAATTGTTTTTTACATGCATGAATTAATATTTAGGAATTATTTTTAAAAATTAATTATCTTTTTCTTCTTAGAATTACCTCAACAAAATTTTGTATTTCAGTTGCATCGTGTACGTTAAATTTGTGTTGTAAAATTACTTGCACTTTATTTTTTTATTAAAACAGTTAATACATGGAAAAAAATTATATGCTCGTGCATGTTAAAAAAAAAACACAAAAATCATATTAAAATATTATAGTCATTCGTATTATAATTATTCTTCATATTACTTTTTAATGATTACTAATTTTGCTAAGAGTTATTTGAATGTTCATGTTCAAATTTTTTGAAATTATTCTAAAATGCAGCATTTATTTTCAAAAGATTATTTCTCTTACACTATCTGAATATTTTGTTATCCCGTACAATTCATGCACATCTGGTAATTGGTGTTATGTAAATATTTCCACAATTTAAACTAGAAAATAAATACAATGGAGAAATATACTACATTTTCAGAAATTGCAGCCAACTAAATTTTGATTCTATGCACAGAAAATAACAATGAACCAGGTAAATCACTTATGCATTATATATACATTTAGTGCATCGTCTTTGCTTATATACAAAATACGATCACTGTAGTTATCCCTCACATGAGTTTTAAATATTCGAAAAATACTGAATGTGCCTTTCCTGATTATATATGTACATATATATATATATATATATATTACAAATTTTTCATTTCTGCAACGACGTCATAATTCCAGAACTGTGATGTTGAAATTATTTCATTATAATTGCATTCATCATCATTTCAGTTCTCTCTTATTAAATCAAAAATTTAATTAAAAATCATAACTTTTTGATTTATGACACTATTGTGAAAATGAGAGTTGTATGCATAATATCGGATAATTTTATGCTAATCTAATCAAAATCAAAATCGTAATCGGATGTCATAATCGTAATCGATTACATTTTTTAACGACGGTAATCGCTGCCGTAATCCTAATTACTTTTTGGCAAAGGATTACAATCGTAATCGTAATCATAATCTCTCAATTTCTCCCTTTGTAATCGTAATCGATTACGTTTCTTTGTAATCGACTCCAAGCCTGATAGGGGGTACTGTAAAACCTTTAGCGAGGAAGGAAAGTCTTTAACGACAACTGGACAGATAAATAATAACAAACGATCTTTTCGAGTTTTGCAAAGACAACAATGCAAATATTAACTTCCAATTCATTTCTAAAAAAGTAGTTGATTTAACTCGCCTGAATTTGGAAAGTCGCTTCAAAGATGTTCAAACTCTTCCAGGAACAAGATTTTTCCATAGCTTTCAGCCAATGAATTTGGAATGATTGAAGCTCGAAGAATTAGTAGTGATGAAACACCAGCTTTTACTTTCAACTTATGTAACAAACAGCAAACTTTACTTGTAAAAATAGAAGATTTATATCCTGGATGTTTCGTTGCTTGTATTTATGACAATTTATGGTATTTCGGTATGGTGAGTGAGGTGAATGCAGAAGAAGATGTCATTGCAAAGTTTTTATATCCTCATGGACCATAAGCATCATTTTTCTGGCCCCAGAGGGAAGATGTATGTGCGATACCCATCGCTTACCGCATTGCAATCATGGAACCTACCAAAACAATGACTGGAAGAACTTATCAATGTTCTAAAAAATGCATGTTATATGTTCAATCCAGTTTTTAAAACTCTGAAGAAAATTCAACCTCATAGAGTTTGAAATATTTTCCATGGCGAGTCTTTTAACATTTTCTATTTCGACAAATATAAACATGCACTTTGTAATTAAAATTTTTACTTTAATAATTTGTTTTAAAATCCTGTTTTATCAAGCTAAGTTTGTAGTTTTGGATAATAGTGGTTACTTTTTATAACTTTTAAAGCGAAATGACTATATTTAAGCAAAATGAAAAATTTTAAGTTACCGTATATTTCCGAATATAAGCCGATCCGTGTATAAGCCGAAAGTGCATTATTCCGTCAAGAATGTTCCAAAAATTCAAAACTCGTTTATAAGCCGAGATAAAAATTAGAAGAAAAAAAAATTACAGTTTAAAGAGAATTGCCAAAGGTGGCAAAAATTTTGCCAAGGAGGTAACCCAGATCACGTATTTTCCAATCAAGACGTTGTGAAAGGGAGAAGCTAGGCGCCAACGGCGACAGGTTGATCTTTGGCAACCCTGTCTGAGGCGAGCGCCGACCGCGAGATCTCAGATCACTTTTCCCCCTATTCATTCATTTTGCCCATGCGTTTGCCAGTTTGTTTTCCTTTTTTTTATTGTTTTAATTCAGTTATTTTTTCCATTTACATTAGAAGGATGAGAGGGAATAGAAACTCATACACAGATAGTCGCAAGTAAATTATTATAGTCGGGAGCAAATTTCGCCATTTTGTTTCAGCGATTTCACAAAATCCAGCTGTAAAATATATGTATATTCTTTTAAATAAAACCCTACTTACTTTAAGCTAATTATTTCCTTAATGTAGGAGTCATAAATTGCATAATTAGAGCTCTATATTAGTCGATATTTCGCGATATATAGACCGAATTTTTTTTCAGATTATCGGACCTGTATATAAGCCGACCCCCACGATTTAGCTTTCAAAAAAGTTCCAAAAATTCTCGGCTTATACACGGAAATATACGGTAATATATTGTAGGCAAAAATATTAATTGAACAATTTTTTGTGTATGAAG
Organism: Octonoba sinensis; assembly: GCA_038502835.1. NCBI lineage: Eukaryota > Metazoa > Arthropoda > Arachnida > Araneae > Uloboridae > Octonoba > Octonoba sinensis. The sequence goes on from CM076602.1 coordinate 58,046,326, forward strand.
GAAAAACAATGAAGGAGTGAAAAAACCATTATTTTTAATTTTTCATGTGATAGCATATATATTTTAGAATAATAATAATAAAAAAATTTTGTAATTATCCTTTTCCCTTTTGATGATATTCCACTTAGCGTGGAACTCCATATTTCATTAAAAAAAAAATTCACACTTCAGGATTTTTTTTTCAGACCATTTGTAGATACTTTAGGGTTATATTAATTTTTCTCTAGCTTCCTTACCTATTGAAGTATTATCATAAAAAAATTCATCAACATTGGTTCGTAAATAAAGAAGGTATAATTTATTTTCTATAGAAGAACAAATTGCATTTCCCCCGCCCGATCAATAAAAACCGCAAAATTTCAAAAACTTTAGCAGGGTGTAAAAAATAAACCATTTGAGATAGAGCAAAAATATTTTATATCCTTACTTATATCCATGGAAGGAACAAATGCCAAGTTTCATTAAAATCCGAGATCATGGGTGTCAAATCGTATTTTTTTGGGATGATTTGACATGGAATGACATGTCAACTTAGTGGTCAATACAAAGGTTTCTCTATATTATATAATATAGGGCTAGTTCCATTCCTGACAAAAGTGGTCAACATAGACAGGTGGCCAACTTACAAAGGTAGTCAACTTTACAGGTTTCACTGTATCTACATATTTTTTTCTAAAATGTTTAAAACTAAAAAAATAATTCCTTATTTATTTTATGATTCCTGATAATACTTGTTCTCAATAATTGTTTATTTAGCCAATAGTTTTTAATAATTGTTTATTGTTTTTTAAGTTGGTTCCAGGTAAATCAACAATTTTCTAAAAATTTCTTTTTCTGGCCAAAATTTAGTATTTTCTAAAAAGTAAACAGCTAAAATCAAACTTGAAGTAAATAAATAAATGAAACAATAATAGTGATAAAATTAAACAGAATGTAATTTTCGACAAACGTGTGTTCAATATCGGCATGCTTCAAAAAAAAAAAAAAAGAAGAAAGCAAGAAACTATTAAAATAAAATGCAAAATAAGCACTTTTTCTAGAAGAAAAACTGAAATTTGAATAAATTTGATATATTTTATGTATTAGAAAATCCTTAACCAGGTGTAGATCCAACAAGGTCTGATTTATCTGAACATGAATTTCAAAAAGACTAACAGTAAAATCAAACAGTTTTGTGAAAATTCAAAATTTAAACAGTGTTAAAATTTCTTATTATTATTTGCCACTTATTTAATACATAATTCTGCCAAAAGTAGGATCCGGTAGTGGATTTTGTGAAGGGTCTACTTTCGTTGGTTGTAATTTTATAAAGGGTCCCAATACAAGCCTGAATTTTCTCTAGCGCGACCATCGTTAACAATGAGAATTTTCAAAAACTCAAGGAAGAATATTTGGTAACAACGATGCAAAAATACAAAATCGAAGAAACAGAAGTATTTAAATTTGAAACTTACCGATACATCATCTTGAGGAAACAGCAGCATTTCTCGTAAAGGATCATTTTGCAAAATTGTTTTATTCTTTTGATAGAAAGCTTCAAAATCCACAGGTTCTATCAACTGCGGTTTAGCCTAAATCAAAAACATGTTTGTTAGAATTATATAAGTGAAAAGAAACATAAATCAAATCTACTTCATTGATAGGGAACACCACTTTAAATGATTACAATGAATGTTATCTGCCATTTATCGTTATCAAAATATTATATCCTGTCTGCTCTAGTATAAAAAAACATTTTTTGTAATCAAAAATTTGTACATCGTTTACATAAATTGTTTGCTTAAAATTGTAAACACGAGGATAAAAGTCTTTTCTTCTTTTTTATTTTCTGTTTATAAATTATTTTCTGAATTTTTGATAATATTTCCCTCGGTAATATAATTTTTTCATTAAATATACTCATTTAATTTCAATGGCATGAAAATTTAATTGCATGTAAAAATGAACAGAGCATTTTTTTGTTAATGAAGGTGCAAAAGTATAGTTTTAAACAGCATTAAAGTTTTATCTTTCATTATTATCATCGGTTATTGTTATCAAATCATTTTTGTCCAATCCACTAATAGAACCTTTCAATTTTCAAATTCAAGGGCAAGGCCAGGCTGTAGCACCCCATCCTGCAGATATACACAAAAAAAAAAAAAAGAAAAAAAAGAAAAACACAAGCACTTCGTCAATTTAGTGCCTCTAAAATCTGACGCCCAGGGCACAGCCCCCCCCCCCCCCCAGTTAAGTCCTTGTATAAATCATAATTATAAGTTATGAGGTAAGGTATAAAGTGCCTTGATTACCCATTTAAATTTGAAACTTCACCTTTTTATCAATTAGTTGTTTAATTCAGCAAGTTTCAAGGTAGAATGCTTTTAGTGTAGTATAAAAATGATAGTTTTAAGGAAATCCAAAAGAAAATAATGAAAATAAAAAACCAAGCACTTGAAGAGGCAACCAACAAATGTATTTTTAATAATAAAGGAAAAGAAATCCTCGGGTTGGAGGGAAAGAAGAAAATGTTGAACATCAAGGCACAAACAGACTTTATATATCCTTAAATTTTTCTAGGATGAAGTTAAGGTTCAAAAACTCATAAATTAATATTCGTGAATAATGAAAGCATATTCGTGAACGAAATTTTGCCGCGGTTTTAAGTTTGGAATTTAATTGAACTCGTAAACATTATGGGACTACTATGCTCCGAAATTTAACAATAGACCAATATAGTAACTAAAATATGAAAGATTAATCCTTTCGTTAAACTAAAAGTACATTTAAGATATTTGTATGTAATTAGGAGATTAAATATAACTCCAATTTTTCAGATAACAACTTACAATTATGGTACTTTCCCGCACCGCTTGTGAGACAGTTTCTCGAACTTGAGCAGCTGATCCTGGTTTATTAAGGCTTCTGGTAAACTTTCTTTCAGCCATAACCTAAGATTAATTTGATCAAACAGTGATAATCATATTTCACTATTTTTTTAAAACTCAATAACATGCTTGCTTAAAATACAAACAGATGACACTTCTCTGATGACACACGGAATTTCGATGCCATTATTAAAGAAATAAGTTTTTGTTGAGGCTTCGCTTCACTTGCCTGTTTTCTGACGAAACTTTTGCGCTTCTTATTTACTATTTTTCACTGTTAACCGTGGGACGAAAATTAAACATCGGCTGTTTCTCGGTTTTCTTTTTTGCGCCGGATACAATTCTTAGCTGTTTATTTATTTAAATGATGCAATTCTTAAAATTCAATCAGAACGTAAGATTCTTCGGTCATGTATGTCTGCAAAATAATCAGACTTTCCCAAAATTAAAATTATTTAAATTTAAGGCTGCGTTTGCGCGGTATCTAACGCAATCACAAACTGAAGTACAACAACGAAATTATAATCATCGTCATTCTTGGAATGAATTAAAAATAAATGGTTATGATGTAACGAAAGCTTTTATTCGTTTTAAATATATGCGTTTAATTAAGGCTGCAATTAAAGGTGAGTATTTATAAATGTACGGAATTAGCACATTCATACCTGATTTAAATTTGAGATAAAATAATTTTGCTTCGAATCAGATTTTACCTCTCTTCGCAAGAAAAATCATTTGTGTATAATTTTGTAGAATATTAATATTTGCTCAATTCGGGAAAGACAAACTCCTGAATTCTGCCAATAAAAATCTCTTCTTTGCTGTTCCAACAGTAGCACATTTTGGTACTATACATTTTATTACAATACTACTGTTTGCTAGTTGGTTATTTCTTCATTGTTGGAGTGAAAAATATAAATTCAATCTCTGTTTTGATCAAATTGAATGTAACTTTTTGTACAAAGTATGGGTGTTGAAGTGTACCATACCAAAGCAAATTTTAGCAAAATAATGTTTTCTTTATAAATAAAAGTATTTTCTAGATATTTTCCCAGTGTTTTGGTAAGCTGTTTGTCTACTTTAAATTAAATGTCATGTTAAAATATCCTAATATATTTTTGTGTCGGTAGCTTTTTGTTTTTCAAATTTTAAAGTGAACTTTGTTCAATGCTTTAATAGTTCATTTGAATAAAAATCTATCATAAAAGGAAAATAATTTTAAAATTTCTTATAAAAAATCCTCTAGTATGTTTGTATTGTTATTTTTTATGTAGATCAATGATTCTCCAACTTGTTAAAAGCTGGAACCCCCTTTAAGAGGAAAAAGCTTTCAAAGGCGGCCTGGGTGAAAATTTCGTGATTGGGAAGAAAGTGGGAGAATTATAAGAGAAATGTTTGAAATAATTTTCATTTTTAATTTTACATCAGACATGTTAAGGGAAGAGGAGGGATGTTTCAAAATTGAAATTCAGGGTTCTCTCCCAAAAATGTTTTCCCGAAAATTGCACTTTTGGCTATGGCACTGGCATAGATAAGGGGAGAACACTCCCCCATTGTTTTAGAATATGACCAATCTTGCGAAACAATGAAATTAGCTCACTCGCCCCCAAAATCCAGTTCTAGCTATGTCACTGGGCTATGACATTAAGAAAAGAATTATCAGTAGGTTTGTTCCTAAATATTTTTTTCATTATTGAAATCATAAGTAAGTTAAATGATATTAGGAAAGAGAGTAGCTGATATGGGGGCTATTCTCTGAAATTTTTTTGAAATTCACGTCTTAAAACCACAAACCGGGCATTACAGGAGCTTCATTAGTGGCAGCGGACTATGCTGGCCATCAAGAAGTTTTCTCTTTATTAAAATAATCTCTGATAGTATAATTAAATCAGTGCTGTTCCTAACCCAGATGGTACCCAGAGCAATAATTTGTGGTGCCCCACTCCCCTGTGGAAAAAAGAAAAGAACTTCCAATGTATTTTGTGTAAAAACTGCTTAGCTACATGACATGTAACTGCTCTCCTCTGATATTGTGATCATTTTACATCAGGAAGCTTTTTAAAACACCAGTTAGGCTTTTTATGTTAGTTCCGGGAGGCTCTTCACTAGAAATTTTTCAAATTTTACATCCTGAAAATCAATTTAAGGTTGCCTTTGGTAACATTTGGAGAAGAAATGGGTATTGACACAGTGGTGTAGTCCTGAAAAAAGAGTTAGAGGACGGACACGTATGCATACGAAGATAAGCAATTAATATCAAAAGTGAGGGGGACGCTTATGTTAAAATTTAAAAAAATTGGGGGCGCTTGTATTTAAATAAAAAGATAGAAGGATGCTGTCCTCCTGCGTTCTCCCTCGACTACACCACTGGTTCAGCGACTCATACGAATGTTTTTGAAATTGAAGCTATCTTTGATGTTATTTTATGGAAGATTTTGTCGGCTTTTCCTCAACAATTTTAAAACGTTCAATTTTAGACCATCTTTGATGATGCTAGCGGTAGGGGAGGTGTGGGAGTTATCCTTTCAAAATTAGTCTTAAAAGCTCCTGTTTCAGGCTATTTTTGGTCACTTCACTGAGGGTCAAAACCCCTATTCTCACTCCACTGCCACACTTGAACCCCCCCTTAAAAAATGCTATTGGAGTGTAGCAACAGCTTGCCTCTCTGTCCCCAGATCCAGCACTGCATTTAAACATGCTAAAAATATAGTTAAAAATTAGGAACTACTGTGATATAACCCCCCTTGGCGACTTTTTTGTTGGCGCCAAAAAACCGTCGCCAACAACAAGATTTTTATGTCGCCAACTTCAAACACAATACGACACTCTTGGCGATGATTATATCGCCAACAATGTTACATCATACACATAGCAAACATGTCAAGAAAAATCACTAAAAAACAGTAAAATACCAAAAATTGCAAATTATATCTTAGACACAATATCAACGCTACTATGTAAAGCACGTACAGCATTTTTCAACAGCAATTCAATACATTAACGGATCGATAATTACTCGAAAAATAGAATTATTTACTTTACAAACACTCAAAGTTGAATAAAAACCCTTTCTTAAAAGAACACGCAATTTATGCCCAATAATAACTACTGCAATGATTCATTATTGAATAAAATGATATGCACTCTTTAATGAAAAACATAATTAAAATATCGCGCAATTCAACGCAAAACGAATGTTTATTAAAGCTGTGGGAATTTTAAAATAAGAGACTCCATTCGAAAATATATAACATTGATCAATTAAAGTACATATTACATCAATCTATTGGAAGCCTACACTAAAACTAGCATAAAAACTAGACAACAAAATTAATAACGGTCATCACTTCAAGTACATTTTGTCTTAAACTATTGGAAACCAACACTAAAAATACCATAAAAACACTTCGTTGAAAGAACACGCATTTCATGCACAATAACGACTATTGCAATTAATTATCATTACATAAAATGACATGCACTATTCAACGAAAAACATAGTAAAAATATCGCACAATTCCACGGAAAACTTCAAATACATTTTACATTAAACTAACGGAAACCCACTTTATCAAAACTAGCAACGCCCCTAATTACTACAGCTAATATTTTAGAACAATTGAAAATTCATTGTTTTATAACCTTACAAACACATAACATAAGCAGATAATAAACTAACAAAAATAAAGAACTCACTTTAAACCAGTTGGCTTTTCAATGTTAATCCCAAATAGCATCAAACTTACAATCCAATACGACGAAATGGTCCGAAAATTACCACTTTATTTTTCTTTGCTTTTAGTCACAATTAACCAAACTTATGCACAATTTCGTACTTCAGATAGCACAAACTACAAACCACGTTTCCGTCAGATTCGAAAAATGGCGCCTTAACAAACTAATATGAATTCATTTATACCGCCATAATACAAAACAATTGAACCAAATGAATTTACTTTAACACTTTACATTCTTCCTTTATCAGCAGGAAATATCTCCACAAACTTTAACGATGAAATTAACTACTAAAAAGCTACCTATTAGTTAAAGAGAACTTTCTAAAAGTTTTTTTTTCCAACCATCACACTCTAAAAACACCCATTGCATAATCAGGGTTGCCACACATTACCTCAGCCAACATTGATGGCACTGGGTAAATGAAAAGATATCGCCAACCGAAAATCATTACAAATTGGCGCACTAGCTCGAATGTCGCCAAGGGGGGATTATATCACAGTAGTACCAAAAATTAGTTAACAGAGCTTGACTTCTAAAAAAAAAAACACTCCCAGAGCATGAATGAAATTTCTTCTTGTGAAAAATTTGATATTCAATTCTAATCTGAAAAATCTTACCAAAAAAAAAAAGGGAATACAAGAGCTGAGCTCATCATGATTTTTCCTAACAATCATCAGTTGATTTGCAAAACAATTGGTTTTTGACTGTATGATACTTCTGCTTGTCTGATGATTTGTCTCTTCAAAAACGCAGTCTATAACCTTCAGTTTGATCATTACAGTTCTAAAGTTATGCAAATGACGACAAATGTAGTAGTATTTGAGTGTTTTTGAGTTCAAATGTTTAGTATTTGAAATAAAGCAAAAGTGTTTATGAAATATCAAATAAAGTGCATAATTTTACTCACATTTTGTTTGTTAAAAAAAATTGACTAACCAAAGCAAATAAACATATTTAAAGCACTTTCTTCAAATAAAATGTATGTAATTTTCATTACTCCTTGTTCATTCACTTATTGCTATTTGCACCAAACACTTAAGAATTTTTAACCCCACTAAAAAATTTTAAATTGTCGAACCACGCCCATTTTTACCAGTTAAGCCAATTTAATTTTAAAGATATTTAGTTTTAAAAATAATCGGTTAAAAATTTTTAAGCTTAACTTTGGTGCAAATGGGCATTAGTGACCCACGAGCTAGTACTAAAAAAATATGTACAAAATTTGACCCACGTCTTAAAAAGGTTTGCCATCCTAGGACATCCGATACAAGAAGTCCTCCGGGACAACGATCACAATGAAAAAAGGTTCAGCATTGGGATTTCGAAATAAGAACCAACTAGAGTACGAAATAGCTTTGTAATGATCGTACGAAAAATACGTTTTGATTAATGGAATTTTTCACTGGGATATTTTGACACTTGAGTACCACTAATTAAAATTTACAAAATCTCTTACAAACCTTGTGGTAGCTTTGAAATTATTTCTGACAATTTGAGTATCAGTTGCTTCATGCGAGAGTTAGTTAGCAAGTTTTAAAATTATTCAAAAATTACTTAGGATCTACTATGAGTAACGCTAGACTAAATAGTCAATCCATGCTAGCAATCGAAAATGAGGCAAGGCAAAGCATTAATTTTGAAGAGTTAGTCAGTTTTTCTAAATATGCTTATACTTCTTGACCAAAAGTAATTAATTTAGTTTGGTGATGAAAGATTTACAATTTTTTTGAATATTTATTTAAATAAACATTCTTTATTAAAATATTTCATTAAAATCCATTCTTCACGCTTACATGTTTTTTATTCTTTTACTTTAACGGTTTTCATGAGGGGGAGGGGTGGGCGACTACACCATCAATATCTGCCCTGGTTGTCACCCGTGCTAGCTACGCCACTGAACTGAATACTAATATTTTTTCCTACCTCTAATGAATGGTTTTTTTGTTAAAATCATCTTTCTATTAGAGGAAACTTGCTCTTGACAAAAACCACAGTATTGTGCATTATTTTTCTGTGAAATGAGCTGTACTTTTGCTTTTTACATAATATTTCAGAGAAGGGACCTGTACTCGAAGAAAATGAAAAGTTGAAATATCTTCTTCAGAATGCAGTTAAGCAAAATTTGCCATCCGAATTCATCGACTTTGCTCAGAGGATATCTGTTGTAAGTATTTTGTTAACTCACAACTGAGTATATCTACAAATGATTGAATTTTCCAATGTTTGAAAATTATTTGAATTAACACAATAACTTTGTATTGAAAATACGCATTTATTAGCAAAGACATGCTTAGGGGAGGAGAAGGTAACTGCCCAGAGCCGCTAAAAATGGTAAAAACATGTTTGAGACCAGCAAAGGAAATGTAATTCTTTCCTTTTATTCTTAGCATTCATTTCTACGGAGATGTACCCATCATCTTTTTTGCATGTTGCTCTCTCAATCGACGAAACGACTAAAAAGCTAGAAAAATAGTTTCATAATTAACCTCGTATATGTAAATATAAGTAATCATTTTTATGATTTATTAGCTAATTTGTGCATTTTAGGGGGGACTGAGGCACCATACTTGCTAACTTTATGGATTATACATAAAATTTATGCATTTTAGTTGTTTTGTATGCTTTTATGCACAAAATCCGATTTTTGACGCATTTCAAAATCCAATCGCATCTACTATTGTGAAAGTTTCTCGGTTTAGGTTTCTATGTGATTCTGCCATTTTGACATCAATGATTTAGTGTTAACCAGTATTTTCTTCCTTTCGTATATTTCATCTTTTGTAGTAGAAGATTTCCACGCTCGCCATTTTGCAATGCCCTGTCAAAAATTTCAATGCAGTTGCACCCAAGAGTATGAAGCAAAACAATTTATTTGCTTTTAAAAATATAATAAATTGTATGTATCAAATCAGAATAATTAATGTTGATTAGTGAATAGTTATTTATAAATACAGTCAGACCTCTATTTAACTAAGTCGCAAAATCCAGTGAAAAGTTCGTTAATCAGAGAAATTTGTTAAATAGAGATTTACATTTTTATAACACTTTGGCTACATAAAAACTCATTTTAAACTAGTTAGCTCTACATAGCAGTTTACTTTAATTCTCCCACTTAGCCAAAAAAGAATAAAACCACCATATTCCATGGACCCTAATGTCCTGTGGAATAACCACACCCCAAAAAAAGAGTATCTCATTAAATAAAGAGTAATCATTCATCAAATACAAAGAACAATCATCGCCACCCTGCAGGGCATGTAATTTTTTATTAAACCCACTTCCACACTCTTAACCTACTTCTTAAAATCACTTATTTCCTTCCAAAACTTTATTATTTCGTATTTTAATGAAAAATCACCACATCCTTACTGGAGCTCAAAATTTATTTCAAGCGGTACTGCTGAAATCAAGTTTTAAAGTAACTGTCGATAAAATGTGGGTAACATCTTCAAACCTTCCGACTGTTTACTCTGCCTTTTAAGGAGTAAATAGAAAGAATTTATAAATATTTTCCTACTTGTGGAGATTATGCTCTGCATTTCTCTTAGTATATCTGCATGCACACGGGGATTTATTGCCATGAATCAAATAAAAGCCCACTTTGTTGCCGTTTGTTCACAGAGACGATCAGTAGTCTAATGAGAATTGCCATAGATGGTGTAGAACTAGATAATTTTGAGACTTCAGCAGCAATTGAACACTGCTTGTTCAACACCAAGGGAACAAGACATGTTGACAGACGTGCATGTCAACAATAAAATTGGTAATACAATTTAAATTTGACAAATTTTGACTTGTATATAACCACTATTATGCAATATTTATATGAAGGTAACTTTTTATTGATTTAGATTAACGTTGAAATAATTCTTGAATCAAAGATGAAGCTGTTAATGTAATATTTTGTTTGATTAATGCTATACGACAAATTCAAATGTTTTTATTAATATGCATTAAAACAACTTCTGGGCATGTAAAAATTTTGTTTGGGCATGTATTTTTTAGACAAACATGCCTGGAAGGTCATGCAAAATTTAAAAAAATTTTTGAGCCTTGGTACATTGCAAAATGAGCTAATTTTTTTACTAAAAGTTTTTTGCAGCCCAAATTAATTGAAAAAATTAAAAATACCGATTCTAGTTGAATTTACCCACAGGGTAAAGGGGGTAAAGTTGCTGCATGTCGGCAAATGAGCTACCACTGAAGTGAGCAGCTTTGGACATGGGAGAAGTAATCGTTTCAGCCGTATGAATAGTCGTCTAAAGGAAAACAAACCAGTGTCGCTGTCACACGCGACATTTCTTCACAAATTTTCATAACTTCTTTTTTCCCTATTAATGTTTTGCACACACACACATATAAATATCTGTGTACATATTTACTTAATTGTCTTTTTTACTCTATTTTGTGAGTCTGGAATCGGTTCCAAATGTCAAAAATGCTTATTTTATCTGAATCTGCCGAGTGGACGATATTAGAGATTGTGACTTTGAAATGTTATTATTTTTGAAGCAGTGGTGTAGTCGAGGGGGACGTGGGAGACGGGGTCCACCCCCTACCTTTTTATTTTAACTGAATCGTCCCCTCACTTGTTTTGAATTTTAACCTAAGCATACCCCCACTTTTTGATGTTGGTATATGTAAGCGTCCCCCCACCTTTCTTTCCAGGACTACACCACTGTTTTGAAGCCACTAAATTTCATTAAAAAGTAAGAAGAAATGTAAATTTATGTGTTGAAAATCTCTTATGAAACATGCAGTAATGGATTGAATATTTATTTCATGAATCTGAATTTCGTTATCAGGAGTTGCGGGCCAAAGTTGGATTATTTGAGTTTCAACTTGGTAAAGGTAGCCATTTCATCATACAGTATGAAGATATTGACCAAGGACTAACAAAACATCATTTACTTGGATTATGTGAAAGTTGTGAGTAAGTATTAGTTTCATTCTATTTCAAAGATGAAAATTGTTTCATAAGTCAAATTGTGAGAGCACATTTATAGAAATCTCTATACATATAAGTTTGAGCTGAACATGAGATAAACTATATTGAATATTTTATGAAAAATTTTCAGGAGATGTATTCATTATTTTTGATAGATTAAAATTTGAATATTAATGCTTCATGTCTAATGAATGAAGTTCAGGGTCCCTGTAACCTTCAGAACTTATTCTAATATCTAGTCAGAATTCTTTCTAATGCATGAAGATTCACAAAGAAATGGAAAGGAAGCGCTTTAACTGGTTTAATTTAAGCGCTAAATATTATTATTGTGCTTTAAAAGTACATCATTAAGACTTATTATTGGAATAATGATCCTTAAATTGTATTGTACGGCCAATTTTTATTGTCATGATAATTTTTTTATCAAATCTTTTGACTGAACTTCTCAGAATCATCTAAGAATTCTTGCACGAGGGTTTTATTTCTAAGTTTTTTATTTTCAGTAATTGTAAATTGATAGCCTTTTTTGGTCATGAATATCTGTATGTGTATGCAGGGTTGAGTTATAGTGCCTAGAAGAGAGTTTGTCGACCAGGACTAAAAAACCAGGGATAAAAAAGGTGATCCGATAGGTGGTGTTCATGTTTTCCCGACTTCATAATTACTGTGAAGAATTTGCATTAAAAGTACGTTTCATTCACAATGTTCATAAGTTTTAAATGATATATTTTGAATATACCAATTAAATTTGCTTTTAAAAGCAAAATAAAATAACTAATGATTATAAATTAGTTCATTTTCCTTTGTGAATTCAAAAAATAAAATTCAGTCAGATCTCTATTTAACAAAATCACAAAATCCAGTGCAAAAGTTTGTTAAATTGAAAAATTTGTTAAATAGAGATTTACATTTTCATAACACTTTGGCTACATAACTGATTTTAAAGTAATGAAAGCTCTACATATCATGTAATAATGAAGATAGCAGTTTATTTTAATTCACTGACTTACAAAAATATAAAATATAAAGAACAATCATTATAATCTAGAATTAAACTTATTCACTTCTCTAAAAGATAAATGTTTATATTTATTTTAAGGCATAGTGTACATAAAATTATTAAATTGATAGCCATTCCTATACTACTCATTTTAGTTTTTCAAAGAATTCATTATAAAAGTGTATTCCTTCATAATATGTTTCGCATCTTTTCAATGTTTTTAAAATTTCTTATGGGAAATGTTAATGTCTTTTGTGTGGTCAGCATTGGGAAAATGGGGCACTTCTGTCCATATTACAAATATTTTCTGGCTTGAACCCTTCTAGAATTTTTCTCAATGTACCTGTTTTCCAGTTTTCACTAATGTTATCATCCACATCTTTAATTTCTCCAGATATTACTTTTGCTACAATCCCACGTCTTCTTTTAAATTTTTCAAGTCAGCCACTGCTTCCCCAAAATTCTTCATGACCCAGTTTTTTTTGCAAATTCAATTGCTTTCTCCATTATAAAAGGTCCAGACACAGGGACATTTTTCTTGCATTGTGCATAACCAATTCAAAACTGCCTCATCCATATCTTCATAGACACATGTTTTTAAACGTTTTGAAGAAAATGGATTTGATGAATCATTCTCTATCCTAATGCGATTTTTAAATATGTTTGATAAACTGTTTTGTGGAATACCAAATTTAAAAGCACAACTTCTTCACACCTTTGTCAACTTCATCAAGAATCAACATTTGTTCTTTGATGTTTAAACACTTTCGTTTGGCCATTTTTATAAGACAAGGAACAAAGTGACCAAGTACGAAGTGAGCAGAGCAAAAATCCTTACCAGAAGTTTAAGGACTGTCAAGGTTAAAAGAGATTTAAGACAGCAAGTTCTTGAAAGTTCATCAAAAGGGTTGAAGATTGGTGGGAGACCCACCCCCTTTCGGATTATGTCAAATGGAGAGAATGGTAATTCTATTCACTTTCTGGGTATACTTTCTGGAAAAAACTAGTTTTATTTCAATAAGCTTCAGAAAAGGTGTTTAAAGAAAGAAATACATGAAAAATAGGGTGGTAAAATGTTTTAGATTACCAGAAAAAAAGTTCGTTAAATAGAGAAATTCGCAAAATAGGGGTTCGTTAAATAGAGGTTCAACTATAATTAAATTTTTTCCTTTTAACCTTTTTAATTAACTGAATGATGCTTCACTCAGCTATTTATCACATATTAAGAAATAGATTTTTGAGTGGGCAGTGTGCATGCATACTTCTGCGTAAACTTCTGTATATGTTTGTACACACTTGTACATGTGTATCCTCTTGATACCCCAGAATGAAGTACAGACAATCATGACGCAATTTTATGGTTCTTTGATTTAAAATTGATTGCAAAATAAAATAGCTAAAAAACTCCCTTTCAAAATTTTATTAATAATTAGTTTAAATAATAATTTATACCCAATTTCCATGTTTAAAACCAAGTAAACCATCTGTTGGTTGATTTAAAAAACAATCCAATGTTTTAGATTTTCAAATCTCACAAACACTAGTTAAATACATTGAAATCTCTCTAACCAACCCACCTCTATTAAGCGACCACCTCTCTATATGACCAAAAATTGCTGGAACAGAATTTCCCCCACATTAATTTAATGCTAACTTGACCTCTATTAAGTGACCACACTTAAACAGTCACCCTCTCGAAGCAACCACATTTTCTTCCAGAAAAAAAAATCCGCCACTTTTATTTCTGAATCATTCAATTGCTACAATCAGTAAAAAGCGGTGCTGCAATGTTTGTCTAGTTGTCTAAACCCCTGGGGGGACATGTACCCCCCAAACTCAGATGGTCAAGTGGCCATTTTTCCAGGAATTTCTCAAGGAAGTTAGCTTTCGGTGTCTGTTGAATAACTCCTTCTGGGCAAAGACACATTGTCGCCTTGATGAGATAAGGATAGAGTAATATCCCCGTATTTTTACCAACACCCCCTGTGGTGTGTAGTTCTTACCCCATTTCCGAGAGCATCTCCCTCCCTCTCAGAGCCTTTATAGGTTAGGTGTTTCACTTTTGCAAACAATAAGGAAACTGATCAACTGATGTTGTGAGAGGGCTGGGAACACAAGCCCTTTTCTCTCAGTAGAAAATTCATTTTTATTGCCAATAACTGATACTGAAAGGACATTTTTCAACGTTTTTATAAATGGCATCTAACAAAAGAGTGATTCTTTACTTACAAAGATAAGAGTACGAAAATGGTAAATCTGTAAGAATAACGGCAGAAAAATTTAAATGTGGGGAAAACTCAAATCCATGACAATTTAAAAAACAAGGAAATGCTTACCAAAGGGTGGGAAGAACACGGTCAAAAAAAAAAAAAGATCAGAAAATTTTTCTTATGTGAATGAAGTTTCAATGGATTGGTTCGGAGCTGCGAGGTCAAAGAAAATTCCTATTAGTGGAACGCTAATAAAAGAAAGAGGAAGTCAAATTTCTGAAGCCATTGGAATTAACAGATTTTGCAGCGAGCAATGGCTGGCTTGAAACAATACTGTTTTCAAAACACTTTGTCAAGAAAGTGCTGTCGTGGATGAAAGCTTATGCCAGGACCATATTATGCACATGCAGTGGGTACCTTTTTGCAGGTTATGATGACAAAGGCATTTATAATCTTCATGACTTTGGAATATTTTTTCGTGTTTCAACTTACAAAAAGTTTAAGAGAAATGTCTGAGGATGCAAAAAGGGGTGGGGGATCGAAAGAATGCTTAACTTTAGATTTTTGCACGTTAGGAGAGAAAAAAGGCTCTTGTAATCGCAAAATCTTTAAAACCACGTTTATGTTTATTTGTTTAATTAATTATTTTTTGTACAATACAGGTGTAACATTATAATTGAATATTTTCACACAACCTCCATTAAACGACCTCCTCCCTGAACGACCACTTTTCTCCGGAATGAGAGGTGGTCGCGTTAGAGGGGTTTCACTGTAAACAGTATTTTAAAAAGCAACCAACTGGGTATCATAGATCGCAAGAGGGTATATATGAGTACATGTGCATGACGTGTGTACTACTCTTGACATTGGAATATGTGCACACTATGTGTATTTGAGAGCATTTATACACATGTATTCTCTGTACCTATGTGTACATTTATGTACACATGTGTATGTGTATAAATGTGTACAAGATTTGTTTTTGTTAATGTGCAGTCGAGTGCGCTAGTATACATAAATGCATTGTGTGTATGTGTACATTTGTACATGTATGTATGTATTCCTGTATCTATGTGTGTGTATGGTGTATATGGATGTATATGTTTGTTAATGTACACTGCACTGAAAATGCACAGTATGCACATTTCATATGTATATATATGTGTACATGTATATTTGCACATTCGTATTTTGTATTCAGGTGTCTTTATACATCTGTATACATGTGTACTCCTTTGTACATGGTCTACAAATTGAAAAAGTTATACAAGTAATAGGGCATAATTAATAATACCGTATAATTCCAAAAATCCCCCCAACCTTTTTCCCCCTGAAAGTTTTGCCTTTTACCCCTTGGGGTAAATCGGAATTTCGGCAAAACTTGAAATGTAGCATTATAGCGTGGGGGGATAATCGGAAGTTCTATACCCGATTTTGTAGTAGGATTGGCACTCTTTTATTTTATTTATATAAAAAATATATATAGTAAAAGCAAATACATTTAATGCAGGTAATACTAATAATTACATTCACTTTTTTGACACATTATAGCTCAACAAGCGCAGCCTTTTGATAGAAGAAAATTTGCTCTTAGAATTCACAACTGAAAGCTAACCTAAAATGGTACACTCAAACTCAAACGCACTTACATCGATGCAGGGAAACGGCACTAAGATGCAACTGCTTGCTGATTGGTTGAGTCTTTGGAGCGCAGCTGCTTTCCTCCTCCTACCATGGCTCCATGGTTGTCATATTGGGCAAAAGTTTGCCGATAGAGCTACTTTTTCCATGGCTGTTGATTAAAAGCTCACATATTTGGCTATTTTCCAGATGTTTTTGCCTGTTCGCTGGTGGAAGAATCTGGCAACCCTGATTGACTTCTACATAGTTTCTAAAGAGAGAGGATAACTGAAATCAGATTTCTTTGTTTTTATGGGATGGGGGAAAACGGAATTTAGGTTCTCACTAGAAATGTACTTTTTTGCCTCATGGGGGGATAATCGGAGATGGGGGGCTTTTTCGGAATTATACGGTAATAGCAGTTTTAAAAGTCGCAATATCTAAGAGTTATTCGCTAAAATCCATTTTAGTTCAAGAAAAATTTCCCACATTTCAAAAATATATGTTTTAGACATTATTAAATTGCATTCAGGCAAAATAAAACATCCTAAAACCAAGAATTGGTTGCTAAAAGGCTAATTAATGCGGGATCACTCACAATCTTATCAATGTAGCAGGGATACGATCACCAACTTCTGCTTTCACATCTGTTGTCTAATTTTTTGCCATTAAAATTGTAGTGTGGTTGATCACACACTATCTCTTCTAGTCACAGTAGTTAAGTGACGTATGTCTTCCCTGGCCTGATTTTTAAAAAAATAGTTATTTATATTTTTAAAAATAATTTCCTACTTTAGGGAGCAGGTGGTTTGAATGCATTTAACATGCATTAAATATTTTTCTTTAAACTATTATTTATGTGTATAATGTGTAGGTTATGTACAATTTTATTAAATTTGTTTTTCTTGCTTAACATGTTGAGGATGTTGTGTACCACTGGTAGCTCACATGCAAATAGTTTATCTGGCAGCATGTACCACTACTGGCTCTACACACAAATGGCTCATCTGGCAGCGTGTTACACTGTTGGCTTATATCGGCTATAGTCTTATAACACAGTTTTGTTGGATGGAAAAAACTTCATGTGGTTAAAAATAACTTTTCCACTGAAACATTGAAAAGCTTATTTTTACAGGTAGCAAAAATCTGTGCTGTCCTCAACATGTTAAACTCATTTTGATGATACAATTGTATTTTTCATAAAATACTGTAATATTTCCAGGGCAACTTTGATTCAGAAAGATGTCAAATGGCCTCAAGCTTTTGAGCAAGTAGGGCTTTTATCCGTGAAATGTGGATCAAATCATAATTTAAGTAATATAGAGGAAGCAGAAAATGTTGCATCAAAAATAGGGGCGGAATATGTTTTTGAAGAAATTGACCCTGAAGGACTACCATACTGGAAGGTAAAGATTTTTAAAAAATGAATCTCTTTGTACTAAAAAGAAATAACCACACTGCCGCTGTTTTAGAGAAATTCTGCCTTGTGTGTTTTAAACACTTACAAGTCAGAAACTATTTAATGAGAAATTTTGGAAATTGTTTGAATTATAGAGAACTTTCTGATGTAAAACATTTATAGATTCAAACAGTAGCTTTGGAATTATTTAATTTAGAAGTCAAAAAATATATTTTCCCTCTATTTTCGCTCTCTGGGGCTCAATTTTAAATGAATCAATAAAATTTTTGGAATGCAAAGAGGTAGACCTGTTTATTTGTGCCTAAAGGTACGTTTTCTAAGAGGCGGCCGACGCCGGCTTCTGTCGCTGAGCGTCTGATGTGCACCGCTGACGCGTACTTGACTTTTTCTTCTGAAGCGTCAGTTGTGTGCGGCCCTTCAAAAGTGAAATGTTTTTAAAATTAGTGACCTTGATATTCTATTACGCCTATTAATGCTTGAAGAAATTGAAGAAGAAATTCTATGGGAACAAATGATGCTTGAGGGTAATGCTGAAGTCCATATCTTATTTAAATGAAGGAAAGATGAAGGTTTCTTTGAAAAACTAACTAAACATTCAAAAGTTAATGGCGAACCCCCCTCTGTAGTCGTAAGTGTAGTCGCAAGTAACGGGTAACAAAACTATAAAATTTAATAGCACATTTAATATAAATGTTACTCATTAGTTTGAAAATATAGTTGGAAATCATCAAAGTTAAAGCAAGAACTAAAATTACTTTATTTATTTTTTAAATTATTAATAGGGCAGTAAAATAATGGCATGAAAAAAAACATAAAATTTTGAATCAATAAATGAATACTAGTATCTTTCGCCTCGGCTTTCAGGTTGAAATGCATAAAATTCACAAAAGTTGGGAAATTCACAACTGTAACATCCACGTAACTGCCTTCCCTAGTACTTCACGTACTTTTAACAAATAGATGGCGCTGTTGCCAAAAGAGGGATAGTGACGTCAGTCATGGGTCGGGGTTGTGTTCGTTCTGTATCTGTGTCGTCCGTTCTGTGTTCTACGTGTTCCATTAGTGTAATTTTCTTTGTGAGTCTATTAAATGTTATTTTGTGATTGAAGATAATGTTTGTCAATTACACAACTATATTGAAACTAATATCAATTTCTCATTGTGATAAAGCAGGAAAAAGGGATTAAAGTAGGATGAATGTAACTACAACATTTAGAGTTAATGAATAAATATCTTCCCATTCCACTTTGGAGTCTGTATGTAAGAAATTAGCCGAAAATAAGGGAAAATTTTACTTTTTGCTAAATTTTCATATTTTTTACTCTCTTTTCGCGCTATCAAGAGTGAGAAATGATAGTAGAAACAAACATTCAAAATTCAAAGTAAAACAATGATTATCTTTTGACTCCACTTTGAGATCTAAATTTTGGAAATCTTGTAACAGTAGAAATAAATAGCAAATTTTGTAGGTATGCTTTGTATGCCAGTCCACAACTTTTAGATATTATCTGGAAAATAATTTCATTAGAAAAAGGTCATTTTTACACTCTATTTTAATTGCATATGTAAATTTATTATTTCAGTTTATATTTTTTTTACGTTAGCAATTAAAAATTCCGCCATTTCGATATTACTTCCTCCAACCCCTTTTCAACATCTCGCGAGCCACCGGTTGGGAAGGGCTGTTATGAAAGATGATGTTAGAACAGATTCTTTTGATACATAAGTAAAGAAAGATATTTTTGTTACATAAGTATATTTTAGAGCAGCGATTCTCAACCTATTAACCCACTTGGCGCACGCCCCCTATATATAATAAACTTATAAATAGGATTGTACCAGTCCTACACAATGTATTTGATAATTAACTTATAAATACTAAATTAAAAACAAGTTTAATAATTATTAATTACTCCTTTTGGGCCTGTTTAATTATAATGTTTTTCATAATTGCCAAATATTAATAAATTTACCTATTCTTGGTAATTTTTAAGGTTTGTAATTAATCTATTGTACCTTTAGCGTCAACATGCTCAAATACTAGTTTTTTAGCCTACTTTCCCGTAAAAGTAAAAAAAAATAATAATAAAGCATGAAAGAAGGCTTAATGTATCGTGAAAATATCGTTAGAAATCAAGAAAAGTCAAAAATAAGTTAAGTAATTAAATAAAGATTGAAAAATAAAAATTTGAAAGTAGGGTTTTGAGATGGGGAAAAAGTGTGTCGGTCGGTCTGTCTGTCTGTCGGTCTGTCCCCCCCTAATAACTTTTGAACAAATTGTCCGATTGGAAAAATTCTTTTTGCATTCGAAAGATCTCGGCGAGGACATATCATTTCCATATTTTACTTTTTGATTTGAACGATTTTTTGTTCAATTTTGAACAGTTCAAAAAATTTTAACATTAGCGCCTATGGGTGAAAATGAAGCAAATTATGTAAACTCTGGGTACAAGATATAAGTTCCTATGAACAAGCTCACAGGAAGAAGTTCTTGGCGTGAAATATTGATTTGAACAATTTTTGTTCATTTTTGAACAGTTCAAAAAAAATTAACATACCGCATACGGGGAAATTTCAATCCTATATAATTTCTGATCTAACGGACCGATTTGCTTAGAACAAACTTTATCGCAAAGCTCTTATGACGTAGAACATGTACAAATAACCAGCCTATTTTCCTATGAAATTTTTTGATCGGGATTTTCAAGAATATTTTTGAATTAATGAATGATTAAATGAATAAGCGAAAGAATGAATGAATAAATGAGTGCATAAATACATGAATGACTGAATAAATGAATGATTGAATGAATATGTATTAACCGTTGAAAAAGGTATATTTGAAGCAATTAAGAACTAAAGCTAAACGAGGGGGACAGAGAGAGAGAGATAGCTAGATTATAAATTTGAATTCGGTGTATACGGGAAAGTAGGCTCGTATAGTTCTAGACGGAACTTCTTGTCATCATTAACACTTGAAAGCACTAGTTTGGAAGTCATTTTACACGAGAGCGTCCGCGTCAGTGCTCAAAGAGCGGTCTAGCCGAGTGGCTCTTTCTACCTCCAGCCGCTGCGCACACAATGTCGCTTCCAAGACAATGATTGCATCAGATTTCCTAATAGCAATATATCGCATCAGACGCCTCATAGGAAACGTACCTTAACACAGCTTTTTTTTTTTTTTTTTCGAAATTCAAATTCATTTAGTTGAAAAAATTCAATTTGAACTTCAAAACTGCAACTGTTTAATGCTGGGTAGGCAGCTATCTGAGCCTGTAATGTCAATAAGAAATTAAATAAAAATTTTGAAAAAATATCTTATTTAGAGTAAGGTTCTATTATTTTGATCACCAAAAAAAAAAAATTAAAGTATTTGTAACCAAATTTTTTGTAATTGTTTTAATTTCACGAAACACTAACACGTTAAACATTATGAACTTGAGTTACTTAATCATTTAACGATAAGCTCGCTGAGATTCAGCAAGAACATCACCGAATCAGATGTCAACAATGCTATTTTCTTAAAATATTTAAATATATGCCTCTTGTTTTTATGTAATTCAATAACAGCTTGTTATATCATTCTGTTTATTAATGACTCCTCCCAATTGTGTGCCATTTTGTCTTGCAAGATAATCTTTCTGACGTAGATTATCTTGCTACTTTGCTATGTTGACTAAAATTTGAAACTTGCAGAACAGAGAAAAAATCCTCAACCGGGACAAAATTCGTCAACTGACTTAATTGGAACACATTAAACGGGAAATCACTGAAGCAAACAAAACAGCAAGAGGGAAAAACCTCATTTTATAGCTTGTGGTTATTAAACTGGGATACCTCAAATTGTGGCCTGTAATCAAGTCTTAAATTTCTTTTCCTTTTTTGTATTTATTGTTATATATTGTTCTCTAGGTTACACCTCTTTCAACACAATCTTGATATCCCTAAGCTGCGTTTGAGATACAGAGATTTTTTATTACATTCCGAATCTTTAAGCTTTCTTAAGCATTTGTTTAAATATTAAGTGCCTTAAACATAATATAATTCTAAAGTAATTTGTTGCAAAATTTATTTCAGTAGTTTTTGCAGTATGTGGACTGAACATACGTAATCTTCCATCCACCAGAAAAATAGGCTTCCCGTGTCCCAGAAGAAAACTTGTTGTACCCCTGATAAAACATGTAATAATTCATAAATATTTCCAGAAATAGTTGCTGCTATATAGCCTTTTCTCTTTTTTTTTTTCATTATTATTATTTAAATTAACTTTTACAAAAACTTTTGAGATTATTTTCTGAATCTGGCAACTTCTTTTCCCTAGCTCATTGGCAGCCCTGTAATTCTAAAAAAACTCCTCAGATCTCCTAGGCCCTGCATGCGAGTTAATTAGGTTTCTCAAATATTTCCTTAACTGAATCTTCTACTTTAGCAAGAAAAAGCATTCGTACACAGGGAAAGGAAAACTGTTTTGTAGATTTGTTAATTTATTTTGTTAAGCTGAGCTGACTAATTTTATATATTTATGATATTAGAAATGTGCATTTAATTATCTTTTTAAGAAAAATGTAGATGACGCAGGTTGCAAAGTGATCTCCACTTAAAAGACAATCACAGATGCAGCATATTTCTAAGAATGGTTACCACTTTGTTCTGTTTTTTTGAACATTGATATTTCATTCATCCTCTTATCCAAATTTGGTAACACTGTTGTGTCAGTACAATTTTTTTTTTCACTTTGTTATAAACTTAATTATGAATTTTTCTTTTAAACTACTTTGTTAAAAGTGCAAAAGTACTCTGTATGTGATTTCACTACAAACATGTGCAAAAAAGGACACTATTAATGTTACTATTTCATGATTTTATTATTATTTAGACTATTTAAAATTATTTTTTCTTTTACACTGTGCATAATGTAGTCTGTCACAGTCAAAATAAATTGTTTCTTCCTCTAGAGATATTTTGAGCCTTTCTTCTTTTTTATTTTGTAGTTCTTTTGTAATCCTTGGGCTTTGCATGAAGTGAAGAGACATCTTCAAGAATTTGTGAAAGACATTGATGAAGTATACGTAGGCTTTAACCCAAGGAATAGAGTTAGTCTACCAGAAATTGTTAAGAATAATGCATGTAAAGTAATTGTGGGACTGAGTGAAATACCCACTGTCACTAATATTTATGATAACATTGCACTTACAAAATAAAATATTTGTAATTTAAAAAAGGAATCATTTATTTCTTTAGAGTGGCTTTTACATTTCTTTAAACTAAAACATTTTTCAATTTTAAAAAAATATTGTATGATTTTATATGCATATCCATTGTCCCATAGCAGACTTTGCAGAAGAATTCCGCACAAATCACAGAATGACCCAAAATGATTTGTGAGCAACCCGAGACATATTGTAAACTTTCTTCTGTTGGGCTTATATGTCACTGAAATTTAAAATCAAAGCTAATATAATAATGTGCTGCTAAAAAGGTTACCATTTTCAAAAAAAAGAAAAGGTTAAGTGCCTGCAAAATTTTTAATATAACTTATTTAAGTTTCATGTTTAATTGTGTGTTGACAATACTTTTCATAAGAATAGACCTTTTACAATGTTCTTCCTCTGAAAATTAGACTTTCCTACCATTGAAAGTACTTTTTGCCACCAGGGTCGTCAAATTTAAAAACAGCATATAAGGGATAGGCTTCTAAGTAATACTGGATAAGCTCATGTCCTGGGTATGGAATACTCCAGGACAAAATGTCCAGGGATCCTCTCTTAGCATTGTTTTGATAAAATAATTATCAAAATGTTATTTTAGTGCAAGATTGTTTGATTTGTATTTTTTCTTCCTTCTATATTACAAGTATAAAATATATCAGGGTTGCCACAGGTGACTAAAAAGCAACTATTTGCAACTATTTTCAGCATCAGGAGACTATGGCAACTATTTTCTTCGAAATCGGGCGAAAAAGCAACTAATTTTTCCAAGAGGCAACTATTAGGTGACTTTTTTTTTTTGCCTCGCTTGGAATTCTTTTATTCAAATGTACCAAAAAATATTTTTGAGGGAAAAAAATTTCTTTTATTTCACGGAAAATCGTGCCATAATTTTTCAAACTTCCATCTTGGCCCAAGCGACTGCCTCTGCCTACACTTCATATTGACCTTGAAGCAATTGCCAATGAAGCCGACACTGCTGCCAATGAAAGGGGTTAGTTTGCTTTTTTCATGGGTGATTTGGTAGTCAACACAGAAGCTGCGCTGTGTGCACGCGATATGCATTTCAATATCGTGATATGCGCCTTTTCTCTTTATTTTTCTGTAACCCTTACATTTTCTCTCGAACACTGGCAACCAGCGGCAGTGGTGCTTGACCACAATATCCACGGTGTTGCACGGCGAAGGATTGCAACGATATGTCCGAAACACCCAATCATCACATAGACAGACATGTTTTTTCCGTATTTTTGGAAAGTAAGAATTTCGTTTCCACGAAAATACCTTCTTTCTTTTCAATGAAAAGTTTTGAAAGCAACCTAGCCTGCCAACTTTTACAAACTACGAGTAAAATTTACGCATTTTTTCTGTTTTTAGCTCTTTAAAGGCTTGGTCTTGATTTTTTACGCATTTCGAATTTCGATTGCATCAACTTCGGAAAAACTTTCTAGTGCTCATTTACTATCAGATTCTGCATCTTGGAGCTCAATAACTTTGAACTTACCATAATTTTTAATCTTTGTTACATTTCAACTTCTGTAGTACAAACTTGCACGGGTGTCATTTTTTCACGCCCACTTGAAAAATTCGGCCGAAAATAAAATAATTTCTGTTAAAATTCTTGTAAGTTTTAGTGATCATACAAGTTAATTAAAAGAATTAAATATTTCAGTCTTGTTAATAATTTAGTTTTCAAAAATGTTTTTTTTTCTTTGCCGTGTAATTTCAAATTGATTTTTTAAAATTTTTGATTATCTCTAGCAATTGTCTAGTCTTTCCAATATTATAAAATAATTGTTAAATTTGAAAAAAAATAATGTTTTTGATAGTGTCTCCTCTTGGTCTTAGAATTTCATTAATCAAGTAGCTCAATATCACACATGTATCTAAATAAAAGATCAGCTATTGTGTGTTTAAATCTCAAGTATGGTTATTTTCTATTAATAATCTTGCTCTTCTTATATTGCAATCTTTTTTTTTACTTCAC
The DNA here is from genome assembly GCA_038502835.1 of Octonoba sinensis. Lineage (NCBI taxonomy): Eukaryota > Metazoa > Arthropoda > Arachnida > Araneae > Uloboridae > Octonoba > Octonoba sinensis. The sequence continues at coordinate 58,071,323 of CM076602.1, forward strand.
TCTTTATTCATTGATATTTTTAATCTTTGGTAGATATGAAATAGTTATTTCAGTTTAAAAAGTTAATGCTCGGAAACGTGTTTATTTCATATAAAAATGCAATTGCTTTTTTATAAATTACACTGTATTCATAGGAACTCTTTATGTATAAATATAAGATCCGAATGTAATAAGTAAATACCCATCACTGAACAAGTTAATTAAGACTTGTTTGTCATTGAGCCGTGGCTACTTTTAGGCTACTATTTTCATGCTTTTATGCTACTAAAGCAACTATTTTTGTTTCATTTCTTCTGTGGCAACCCTGATATATAGAGAAAGTATTTATTTTATTAGGGATCTTTTCAAATTTTAAGGGATTGACATGTTTTAAGGCAGGTAAACCATTTTAGCCATTTATGAAAAATATCTATCTGTTTGTACCTGTATTTGGGGGAGCCCTTTTTTATGGGTACTCTAAGGGCAGCTGCAATATTCAAACTTGGTTCTGCGGGCATCCCTAAGGGTTCCGTGGGCAATGCCCAAGCATTTCTTTTAATATAAGTATATGTATACTCAGTAGTTATCAATAAGTATACTATTTTTAAAAATTCAATAATCTTCGTGAAGATGGATGGTTATAAAAATGAAACTGTTGTGATTATAATTTTTTAATTTTATACTGTAAATGTTACAATTGCTGGAGTCAGTTGATGGCTATCTCATGTTTGCAAGTTGTAGCTGCAGCAGCCACAGTAGTGTGAAGTGATACCGGAACCGTTGAATTTATTTTGAAGTGCTCTTTTGAGTATGAATATGGTTTTTGGTTATCGTAATATGAACTATATTACGAAAGCAAAGATAAGTGTTTTAAATTTAAATTTTTCTTATTTACAAATACAAGTAACAACAGATACAAGAAGTAATACAAGAACGGGTCTCTTGACTGTAAAACATTAATTTTAATAATAATGAAAATTTTGCATGTCAGTACATAAATTAGTAGCAAATAGTGACCTATAACTTATGTAAGTCTCAATTATGGGTAAATTTCATTAAATCCAGCCAAAATCAGGCTATCCGCACCTGGAAAGCATGTATTTCAATTGTGACTGAATTTTTCCATGGAAACTCATGTATTTCGATTTTGACTGAAATTTGTCATGCAAAGTCATGATTTTCAGTGAAAAATACTCAAAAGTCATGGAAATTGAAAGTTTATCATGGAACTTATAATATAAATTGGAACTTATAATATAAATTTGCTAAAAGACTTGTTTTTCATTTTGCCATATTCGAGGCTGCAAACTGCAGAAATGCATTTCTTATGCAAAAAAAAAATAATAATTTCCCCGTTTTTGTGCAGAATACAGTACACTAACAATTTACAGTAAGAAACAAAATAATAATTGTATAAATTTAGTTGACATGAAGACATGGTGTTCACAAAATAGAATATTTCACTGGTAGATCGCTAGATTCAGTTTTTAGATGTACGAACTTTAAAGGCTTCATTTTTAGAGTTTGGAAATTCGTAAAAGGTCAGTTTTTTGAATGGGCAAAGTTCATAAATATGAGTCCAGTTTTCTTCTAAATGGAATCTTTAGTTATTACTTGACTATAAAATAACTTTGAAGGTAATTTTTAATAAATTAACACACCCGTTGTAGGAAATAACTTGTCTTATCAACATTTTAAACTTTTTCATTCTACAAAAATTTAATTTTTTTAAAGATTATCTTGATAATTTTAATTGCATTTTCACAATTTCTGACTTGTGTAGATCAAATTCTCCGCCTCTCTCTCTCTTTTTTTTTTTTTGGAACCATGCCAACACTGAACAGACGTTTTGTGGAAAATTGTTTACTTTGTACAGAAGTTCAATCCTTTTGCACCCAGCAAATATTTCAATTGTTTTGTGAACTTGATTTTGTTATTAATAAACTTTTGAAATAGAATAAAATTTAAAAACAAGCTCATTCTAAAATATAATTAGCTATACACCAGTAATAATTAAATTTCAGATTATATCATTAGCGCAAGAAATTTAGCATATGTTTTCACTTAAAACATATTGTAGTAAAAATTATAGTTTTTATTTGATTATTTTTTCATTCGTCAAATTGAATATTTCTTTTTCTTTCATACAACACATTTGGGGGGTGGGGGGGAGAATCAGTCCGTTTTAATAAAATATTCTTAAATGTGAAAAAGGTTGCATGATATATTTATGTACTAAATTGACATTGTTTTTTTTATGAGAATGACAAGAAAAAAAAAGTATACATTTTTGTAATTTGTTGTAACTCAAAACTATTCAAAAATAACTGTACTTAGCTTAGCTCAGATTAACCGTAGGTTATCTACGTTTTTTTCTTTGTTGCTTATTTACTGTTATTTTGTTGCTTGTTCATGTGCCTCTGCCTTTAAAAAAAAAAAAAAAAAAAAAAAAAAAAACTTAGCTCAGATAAACACACTTTGATTTTTGCGAAAAACTGGTTTAGGTAACTAGATTTAAAAGTTTGTTTTTGTCGAGAAAACTGTGCGGTGTAAGTCATGGAAAGTCTCAAGCAAAAGTCATGAAATTGAAAACTGGAAGTGTATCAGTTACCCTGAAAAAAGAATTTTAAAATATTGTCATAGAATCTGTAAAACAGTTATTTCATTTTATTATTATTATTTATTTTTATTTTAAATTTAAAGAGAAATTGTTAAGGTAAAAAAAATTAAGATTTTCTTTCAACGAATTATTATGTTGATATTAACTTATAAAATTTTATAAGGTAATTACAATGTTTTAAAATTTATCTCCCTCATAAAATATGCAAAAAGAAGTAGAACATAATAATTTTTAATTGTGCATGGCTTTCAGTTATGTGCGATTTTAAGCAGCACCTTTCGAACGTATATAAGTGAGAGGTCGCTGTATTTGCAAGTAAAATATAATACTAAACAATTTGTTTATTTATATCTTATACTGATAATCCAATTATTTGAAACGGTTATGTTATTTTTGGTGGGAAAGGGGAAACCTAAATCAAAACAAAGCAATCATTCGGGGAGTGGGTTTCATCAAAATATGTACTGTACAGCTGTAAAGGGGTTCCTAGTTCAAAATAAGTTTAAAGACCACTGCTCTAAGCACGGTACTTATAAAACAACAGTAGACTCATACTTGATAACAAAGTACAGCTTAATTCACCAATGAAATTGTTGTACGAATTTAAATATTAATAATAATAATTACACATGCAGTTATAAAAGCTTCTCTTGAAAACATTTTATTGAGAAACCATTCCTCAGAATATAATATAGTAACATTTTTAAATTCATTTTTCACTAAAAAAATATGTAAAAGATAGTATTTGAATATACACAAAAGTTATTTTAACAAATGATTAAAACATTTACAAACAACATTCAAAATATTTCAGGGAACATAAATTGCAAATGTTTGTTTCAAATTGTATAAACGTAAAAGGAAATAAAAACTTGATTCTGCAATTTTAACAAACATTTTCTCAAATGCATTGTGTTCAAAAACATATATCACATACAATGTATACTAGAAATGCAAATAATTTAACTGCCAAAAATTTCATTCCATAAATTTTCAACCACAGTTTTCTTCTGTTTTACAGCAGCTTTGTTTGATTTTGTCAAGTGGTTGTCTAAAAGTTGAACAAATGGTTCACCAATTTGTGTCTTTTGCTTTGGAGTTTTACCATTTTCAGATTGACTGTTGTCATTCACCACTGGTTTATTTCCAAGACCTTCAAAACTATTAGTAAATACTGCTAGGTGATGCTGAATATACTCCATCAACATTAATTTTGATGGATTTAAACCATGAAATGTTATAGCTTCATCACTGCAACAGTTCATTCCCTATGAGTAAGAAAATATCATTTATTCTAAATAGCTAATAATTATATTAGAAGCAAAGAATATTTTTATTAGTTCGGCTATTGTTTAAAAAATGTCAAATACAAGACCATCTTTATACAGGGATCGTGCCAGAGAAAATTTGGGTCCATTTAGTCTCTTCACAAAATTCTGATTTAGCAAATCAATCCTTTCACAAAATTATTTATAAAATAAGTGGTAAGCAAATCCAAAACAAAAATATTATCCTCCCTGTTACTCTGCATTACTGAATAACAAACAGAGTAGTGCCACACTGAGTACTAGGTATCAGGGCTCTAAAATTCTTTAAAATTTTACATGTCCTGCCGGGCACATTTGTCTAAAAAATACATACCCGAATAAAAGTTTTACATGCCCAGAAGGTTTTTTATTGCATATTAATACAAGCATTTAAATGTGTCGTATAGCATTAATTAGACAAATTAAATTAACAGATTTATATCTGAATAAAGATTCTTTTTAACGTTAATCTAAATCATTAACAAATTACACTAAAAATAAATACACTAAAAATTACATCATAAGTCGTTACAAGTCAAAATTTGCAAAATTTAAATTGTATTACCAATTTTATTGTTGACATGCATGTTTGTCAACATGTCAATTTTGAGCTTTGGTAAGGATGTGGTGATTTTTCAATAAAATATGAAATAATAAAATTTTAGAAAGAAATATAATATTAAAAAATTACAGGTCCTGCCGGGCATGTAAGGGTAGAAAATTCATGCCTGATCGGAATTTTTACATGCCCCGGGCATGTTGGGCAACATAATTTTCGAGCCCTGATAGGTATATATTCAGTACTTGTCCAATTCTTTAGGCATGCTTGGTATACATTAGGGATGCACCGATCAGGTATACATTAGGGATCTTGGTATACATTAGGGATTGGCCGATGGAACTACTGTGATATAATCCCCCCTTGGCGATTTTTTCGTTGGCGCCAAGAAACCGTCGCCAACAACAAGATTTTTATGTCACCAACTTCAAATAGAATACAACACTCTTGGCGATGATTTTATCGCCAACAATGTCACATCATAAACATAGCAAATATGTCAAGAAAAATCACTAAAAAACAATAAAATACCAAAAATTGCAAATTATATCTTACACACAATATCGATGCTACTATGTAAAGCATGTACAGCATTTTTCAACAACAATTCAATACATTAACGGATTAATAATTACTCGAAAAATAGAATTATTTGCTTTACCAAATCACTTAAACTTGAATAAAAACCCTTCGTTAAAAGAACACGCAATTTATGCCCAATAATTACTACCGCAATGATTCATCATTGCATACAATGATATGCATTATTTAATGAAAAACATAATTAAAATATCGCGCAAATCAACGCTATCCGAATTTTAAAATACCACCCTAGATAACAAAATTAATAACGGTCATCACTTCAAGTAGATTTTGCATTAAACTATTGGAAGCCTACCATTAAAAATACTAGAAAAACCATTCATTGAAAAAACACGCATTTTAGGCACAATAATGACTATTGCAATTAATTATCATAACATAAAATGATATGCATTACTCAACGAAAAACATAGCAAAAATATCACGCAATTCCAAGCAAAACTTCAAGTACATTTTACATTAAACTAACGGAAGCCCACTTTATCAAAACCAGCAACGCCACTAATTACTACAGCTAATATTTTAGAACAATTGAAAATTCATTGTTTTATAACCTTACAAACACATAAAATAAGAAAATAATAAATTTAGAAAAATAAAGAACTCACTTTAAACCAGTTGGCTTTTCAATATTAATCCCAAATCACTACAAACTTGCTATCCATTATGACGAAATGGTCCGAAAATTACCACTTAATTTTTCATCGCTTTTAGTCACAATTAACCAAACTTATGCACTTATCAATCAAAACAATTTCATACTTCAGATTGCAAAAGCACCAAATCACGTTTCCATCCATTTTAACGTATTCAAAAACATGGCGCCTTAACAAACTATTGTAATATAGAATCATTCCTCTGGCCACAATAGAAAAAAATTGAACCAAATTAATGCACCTTAACACTTTACATTCTTCCTTTAGCAACAGGAAAAATCTCCACAAACTTTAAACATAAAAAAAACTATTAAATAGCTACTTATTCGCAAAAAAAAATTTCTAAAAGCTCAACAATCACACCGACACAAGCCCTTCCGCGTGGCCGCACATTACGTCAGCCAACATCAATGGCGCTGGGTTGCCACTGAAACTATCGCCAACCGAAAATCATTACAAATTGGCGCGCTAGCTCGAATGTCGCCAAGGGGGGGATTATATCACAGTAGTACCCAAGTTATAAGACATAATTGGAAAACTACTTGTTGCTATCACTGCTACCAAAAAATCCTTTCCTATGGTGGAAATTATCGAAAGAAAAATTTCCAAATCTCAGTAATTTAGCCTTGAAGTATTTAAGTGCACCACCATCATCAGTAGAAAGTGAAAGAACAGGAGGAAATATCTACGAACCCAATAGAAACAGGTTATGCTCAGAAAATACAAATGATTATGCATTTACATTATAATTTAAGAATATTAAATTTCAAGTATTCTTAAAGTTGTCAATATTATTTTGACTTTATATTTTTATTATTAATTTAATATTTGTAAAGAATTGTTTGAAAAATTTCATTCAAATGACATAAAATACTAACTTAATTTTTAACATACTCTTTTATGTAATGTTAAAAATTAAATTTAATCATATAGATTTTTTTTTTTTTAATTCATCATAGTTTACATTTCAATAGTAATGATTTCCATTTCCATTGTTGTTATTTCATGAAAAAATACATAATTTAATGCACTAACGAATGTAATTTTTTTACTTCCTAAAATTTTCCGCCTATTCCTAATTAATAAAAAATTTTAGATTTTACATATTTTTCATCTTAAAATTAACATTGTTTGTTACATCTACCCTTTAATCAACCATTTTTGACCCATAATTTCGTTCATCAATAAATATTAGCTCTGCCTGCAAATATGGATGAGAGAATGAGTAATGTATCCCATGCTTGTAGTAGAAAAAGTAAGACAATTTCTAATATTTTGCAATATTATAAGCGAGAAAAATAATTTCTCTTACCACTATTTTATTTTACAAATATTTTATTTAGTACATTTTTTGAAATAGATCAAAATGTTTACCACCAAGTGAAAGAAAAAAACTCCTTTGAAGTGTTTTTCCTCATATAGTTAAAAACAAATCCCTTGTAAAATATTTCTTTTTGATGAAAGTGATTTTGTTTATTTAGTACAACTGCTTTTTAGAGTTTAGAGGATTTCATTTTTACCAGTACCCATTATTAATGTATCTCACACTTAACTTAATGTATACTTACTTCTTCAGTGAGAAAAGCACTAGTTCTCCAATAAGAACTGAACACTGAAATGGATCCAGGAATCAACATTGTTTCAACAGAGAAAGGATTAAAACGGCCTCTTAAATTAGAATCTCTCGTATCAACTGGATGGACATTAAATGAATTCAGTATTCTCCCAAGAGACAGATCAAAATACCATGAAGGAGCATTTTTGGAAGAGCAATCATTGGCACTGTTGTAAACAGAATGAAATAATGACATGCTTCCATAGCTAAGAACTATACCAGCTGATCCAAGGTTGTACAAATTTGAGAAGTCTTTTGCTGCATGACCTAGATAGTAAGGCACACTACTGTTTAATGGAGCTATGTAATGACGTAAATTTTCTGTTATAGCATAAGTATTATCATCAGCAATCAATACCCACTTATACTGGCCATCATACTTGTGAAAAACATGAACAAAAGCATAACAAAAACCTTCAAATGAAGTTACTGGAGGTACTTTTATAACAGGTATTTTTTCATCAACAAAGCGACCAAAAAATGTCACTATATTACAGTGTTTAGCCCATGTTTGCTTTACAGCATCAGCTCCATTATATGTATTCACAAATATTAAACATAAAACAGGCACCTCTTCATAAAGAAATGATGCCTCAGTGTTAGGTTTATCTGAGGCAGAAAAGCTCGATAACTCTTCTGGCATACGTTTTCTTGACATATTTTTCTTTTGAAACCATTTGTCATAATTTGTTTGTCTTAACGTAGCAGTGTAATGATTGTGTACTAAGGAAAAATGAACAGTTTGTTCGTATTTTCTCCATACTAGAGCAAACAATATACCCGAACAACATGCACAAAGAAACAAGAATATTCGATTATGAAAGGCATTGAACATTTTATACATTTAAGGTTTTATTATGCTTTATTATAGGTGAAGAAAAACGTTTCGCAGGGCCATTCAAAAAAAAATGAAGAAATAAATAAGTGTTTCGGTAATTTTTTTAAAAATAAAACACTTTCATACAGTGAATCTTCCAACTCATCAGATCAAGCAAGCAAACGGAAATGTAGGAAATCACAGAAAAACAAACAGACCGACGAAATAAAAATAACTGCGTCCCCGTTGCTATAGTGCCTACTTTCTGGAGCGAGCGCTACTGCCATTCTGGAGCAGAGATATTTGAAAAAAAAATAAGAATTTGGATAAAAATTTCATTGACGGAGTTAAAAATTGAACCTTATTTAGAATTGAAACTAAACTAATGTGTCCTAGTTTTATGAATACTTATAAGAATTTCTAGAAAACATTTGACTCGTTTTTCGTTCTTAAAGAGTTCAATGATCGAAAGACCCAAATCATTGGTCTAAAGTGTTGTTACGTCACATCAAATGTTTCATCACATGTTTGTGTCACATGATTTGAAAAGAGTACTTGGCATGTGTTTATTTTATCCGAGTTTATCCTCATGCTTATAACTGATAAAGTTTATATTCGTTCGCCATTTATTAGTGTGCCACTCTCCCATCATGTATTATAAAATTGTATTCTCATTGAGTGTTTGTGCTCATCTGTATTTAGTTGCTTCCGAAGTTTGTAAATCACAGACGCCTTGTAAATGCGTTTTGGACAACAGTGAAACAATTGATTTAACTTCTGTCGGAACTTTATCATATCCACGGTTAATATTTTTTTTATTTATTTTTGAGACTTGCTCTTAAATGTTCGTATTAAATTCTACTTGTCTTCTGAAGGACGAAAAGAGAAGCTTACAATGTAATTCATACTATGCAAACGGAGCATTGCTGAAGGAAAAGTGAAATTTATAAAGCTTTGATTTCATTTGTTACTTTAAAGAAAGCAAGTTTTAATTTAAAAAAATTTGGAATAAAATTCCAAAATTAAACATACTAAATGTTTAATTGAATATAAATCTAAATGATAGGCTAGTAAGAGAGAATGCAAGTATATTACACTGAAAAATTCCCCTTCAAATCTAAAGTTTTGCAGTAAAAATTGGTAGATATCTATTGTATTATTAAGATACAATGTAAATAATAGTTCGTTTCTAGTTAGATTATTCTGTGATATAATATTTCACTGTACACTGGACATTATAAAAATCAATCTGATTGCAGAACATGCTTTTAATATTCCAAGCAATGTTTCATGTTATGTATTTGCAATAAATCCGCTTTTCTGGTACAACTAGTGAAAAGCAAAAATACCTTATTTGATGATATTAATTTTCAAAACAACTTGCACAATGTTGTTCAAAACTACGAATATTAAAACATATTTAGTAATATGATATATACATTTATTGTGCATTCATGTTAAAGCTCGATATGTACAGCCACCAAAACTTCGGTATTTGGCTTTTCGGCCAAATTGGGTCTTGTGCCATCACTAGTTAAGGTGCCTAATTTATTTCAAGAGGTGATTAAAAAGGGCTAATTTTTATTTTGAAAATTGGTATACATTTACAAATACAATTTAAATTTTTGTACGATGTATGAGTTTGAAGAAAAAACCACAGAAATAATTGGTAATAAGTAACTTTAACTGTAAACATTATACTTTTTCATTGCTTCATTACAAAGATTTAATATCATAAGCACCTCACAGTACCCTTCATCTTTCCCAGGGTGCTGCACCTGGATGGAAACTGTTTCCTGTTTGGAAACCTTAAGAAATAAAAAAAAATAACCATCTAATGCAATTTTTAACTATTGAAGATTAGAGAACTGCTTAAAAGCTATAATCACTTTTCTCATCATTTTAAAGATTAGAAACTGCTCATAGCTTTTATATCGAAACATTTTTTAAAAAAGACCCAAGACTACTTTAGAAGGCTAAAAAAAAATAATTTTTTTATTGTTAAAATCTATTCCTAATATACCTAAGAACATGTACGTAAAGTTATAGAGGCTAGTTCTCAATATTTTCAAAAATACAGCACTAAATGTGGCCAGTTGTCCCGAGCAGGTATACGAGCACTTGGGCAGCTGGAGTGTGCACCCATCCCCTCGATCGAATAGCTCCGAACTATGTACGATGCTCGAGCAACTGCATCAAAATGAGTTTTTTGAGGAAATTGCAGGTTTACTATATGGTGCAGGAGTAGCTTATTGGCGTATTATCACTGCAATAATAAAAAATTAACATTTTTCCAATTGTAAACTTTCAAGCACGTTGTCTCGAGTTTTCGTTTTTAGGATTTTTCTAACCTAGCGGGCGTAATTGCGAGAAAACTAATCAAAACAAAGCAAGGCTTGTTGGCTTCAGTTTTGTATTCTCTCCTATTTGAACTAAGGCAGGGATTCAATGGAAATGCTTTTCGATCGTTTTGCCGTTTTCAATCGAATGATTCGATCAAAATCATGCAATTCCACTGAAACGCAGCAATCATTTTTAGCCGCGTGACCAACACGATTGCTTTCATTCGATCATTTTCACGATTAGATTGATTTTCTTACAGTAATGGCGGCCATTTTGGCGATCAAAGGTCGCAGAATGCAAAGAGTTTCACAATATTTGCAAATCTGAAGCAATCCATTAAATTTGAGCGAATGGGAGTTTATGCAACGATATCACTTCGATAGAGAAACGTTTATATTTTTCTGTGATAAGCTGGAAGGAAAACTGGCACACAAAACGTCAGGCTAAAAAAGTAGAAAAAAGAAAAATAATGCAAATTTCTCATTGAAAAAAATATAAAGTCATTAAATCGTCTGCTGGGGTACTTTTTTCTTTGCCTATGTTTTAATAGCTTACATTTCTTTATATAAAATTATTCTAAATGTGTGATAAAGTTATTTTCTAGCCTGCTGCTATTTGCCATTCATAAAAACTGACTAGTGGGAGGAAATATAAAATAGAATTGAACACATTTATTGAGCAAAGAAAGGCATAGATTCTCTTCTAGGAAAATACAATTCAGTAAGAATATAAACTATTTATTACCTCAGGAATATTCACTACATGTTATAATCAACAGTATCAAGGAAAATTGCCAGAATGACAAAGGCACTTGTCGATGTTACGATCTCCCCCTCCCCCCCTCATTGGCTTTTTTTAATAATATCTACTAATATATTTGTTTCATTACTCATTCTGTATAAACAATCGGCACAGCACAGGGAACAGCATAGCAAAACAAACGGATCAAACTAAAACAATAAACAAACACCAACAGATAATGTTAGTTAAAATAGCTTGAGTTTCTCACTCAATTTTTTCATTGGTTCAGCTTAAAGTTCTGGTCATGTGACGAAACACCTAGTGAGAAAAGCACTCAATGGCAACCCTACCTATTTTGATCGAAGTCCAGGAAACAAGTTGGCTCAGGCCTTCGCAAAAAAAATAAAACCCTCCAAAAGTGGTACAATGCCGATATTTTCTGCTCTATAGGAAAGGATTTCATCTGTTCTAAAATCTAACACAAACTAAGGCTGTGGAAGTAGTCGGTAAGGGACCCTTCATAAATGATGTCACGTTTTCCCCCCACATATTTGCCCCCCTCCCCCCTTTGTCACATGTCATGCTGTGTTGCATAAGCAGGATGTCACAATTTCACGAACCCCCACCCCCTTGAAGCGTGACATCATTTATGAATGATCCCTACTTTACTTTCTGGAATCATAATTAATTTTTGTTTGCTGCTAAAATATGATTTGAGAATTACAAACATTAACCGTTTAGTCAGTTGTAACATCTTTTCTCAAATGTACTTGTATACTATAAAAATTTCACTTTTTTTAATTAAAGAATTTTCATGCATGACTAAAAATTTTTGTCAACCTACCTCTGCTCAGAGGGATGATGCACCCGCCTTGAAAACAACACCCTTCACCCTAAATACTTGCATAACTTTATGTTGTTACAAACAATTAATTTCTGTAGAACAAAATTAATGTGTATATATAAATACTTTTTTCTCTTTTTCCAGATTTTCTGATATAATAGCTGAGAACTCGATGGGTTTGTACTCGTATAATCCATGCTTCCCTTTTGATTTGGCTGATAAGCATACTTCATTGAAAGAAGGAAACGTAGCATGCAAAAAATCTGCTGTAAGAGTTTGCTTTTCTTTTGCTTAAGAGTTTTGTATTTGTTTGTTTCCGCTGCTTGACTGCGCTCAGTGACAAGGTCATATGTTCAACTTCCACTCTCACCCAGGGTGTATTTCTGTTATTTCCTCTCTTTGTATTGTAATATTCCTTCATGTATTGTCTTGCACTATATGTCATATTGAATGACGGTCCCGAAAGGGTTAATGATCAAGAAAGGAGCATTTAATCTGTGCTTTTTTTTGCTTATGCCATTTAAGTGCTTCCTCCCATATTTTCAAGAAAATTTAAAGGGCACTATTCAATATTTTACAATATGCTTTGTGGAAAAATGGGCACTTTTCATACAGTTGGATTTCTACTGTAATTCAATTCTTTAATTAACCGTCATAATACATAATTATATCAGAATGTGTAAGCATTTATTTCTGAAGTGTTTAGTAAGGGTGAACTAAAACCAGAAAAATATCCAGGTTTTTGAGTTTTTTCAGTATTCAATTCAATATTTTGAAATTTTACCTCTTGTATAAGTGGACCCCTATCTTTGAACCTTACTTTTTCCCACTAAATTGCTCAATTCAGACGTGCATATTATATGCAATATCCAAAAAAGGGTATTCATGCCCTTCTGTATTGAAACTATCCAATACAAGATGCTGCCCTTCCCACTCACCATCTTATGAATACCTTATTAAATTGGATCAAATTTGAATATTATTTCTACTTATGGTGTTATAAGACTTTAATAATTATAATGTTCAGAATTATGAACATAAATATTGCTCTATTGCCTCTTATAGTGTAGCAATCATTTACTACCCCTTAGTTGCATTTAAATGCAAATACAAAAGTGACAGCAACAGGTTCTGGGCCCAGCAAGGCTGGTCGTAGTTGATTTAACAATCTCCAATGAATATCAAAAGCCCTCCTAAAAGTTTTTACCCCACTGCAAGTAACAGTCGCTTCTGGTAAACTACTTCAACTGCCTACAACTCTATTGAAATAGTTACTTTTCCTAATTTCAAATTAGCCTCAGATTTGAAAAGCGTAAAACAATGACCACTGGTTCTACCTTCTGTGCATAAATGTAGCCCATCAACATTTTCCATTTCAATGAATTTAAATAACTGAATCATGTCCCCTCGAACTTTCCTTTGCTCTAGACTATACATATTGAGCCTTTTAAGCTTAACCTTATAATCTAAGTCCACTCACTAAAAGAGACCACTCACCAACCTAGTAACCAACCTTTGAACCTTTTCTAATAAGTTAATATTCTTCTTTAGATAAGGAGACCAGAACAAAACAGAATACTCCAAATGAGGTAAAACTTCAACACACATGATAAATATTAAATTTTGGCTTTGTTGTATTTTTATATTGTAATGGCTTTGTTGTATTTTTATAATAACATTTATGTTTATATTCGTCATGTTTAAATCACTAAGTTTTATTACATTGTTAAATAAACCTTCTTAACATTTATTAGAAATTAATATTTATAAACATATTTTCAGCAATACATTTTTTTGGCACAAATAAGTAATGGTATTTTTTTATGAAACGTATTTTAATGTAGGCTTGTGTAATTACCCCTGGTGGCAGTGACGGACAGTTGCCTGAATCCCATTCCATTGGCTATCAAGAAACTGCTAAATTTGAACAGAATGGGACTGACTACAGTATTACGTATTCTATTCCAAATGCAAAGCAGTAAGTTTAATCATATTGTGATTATCATTTCAGAAGGTGTACAGTAAGCTATGATGGAAAATTGTGTTAGGTTCCTGTTTTTTTTTAATAACTGATGAATACTAGTCCAAATAATATATTTTGTATTGTTGTGTGTACCCATCCCATTTTACCATTTTAATGCTTTAAAAATCTCTTAGTAAGTTGTAATTTTTTAATGTTAATGTAACAAATGTTAATAGTGTAATTAACCTTTTGAGATAGTGTCGAAAAATAAAGTTTCAGATTGGGAAAGTAAACAATTTTATTTACCTAGTCTTTAGTTTTGTGTTAATAAACAGCGGCGTTTTTTTAATGGGTGACTTTTGCTAATACAGTATGCAGCATTTCAAAATAAGGGTAAGAATTGAATAGGACAATAGCACTGTGATGTTGAATGAGTTCTTGCTATTTTTGTTGTGAAAATTAATGCTTCATTTAAAAAATTTGTTATAAAACATGTTACTGAAAGTATTGTCCATCGCTAGCCACTACTTTTTCCCATCCTTCTGGCAATCAATTCCAAGTCGGAAAAACGACACTTCTTTTAAAGCAACCAAGAGTCAACCCAATTTTTGGCATCTTCATAAGAACGAAAGTGCTGCTCAGTCAGGTCATGTCTTATGAACCGGAACAAGTAGTTGAAAGGGGCAATGTCCAGTGAATACAGTAGGTGCAGTAGGACTTCCCACTTAAGCGATTCCAAGTAGGTTTTTACTGGTTTGGCCGAGCGTTCTCATGTTGTAAAATGATCTTGCCGTGTCTCTGCTCGTATAGCGGCCCTTTTGAGGATGGCTGTTAGGGAAAAATCTCAAAAGAGGAGTGTGAACCTCAAACCTGAAGTGTCTTGGAATTTATGAAATCATGAGGAAGCATTTTTAAATTAACAATAAATATTTATTTAACAATCAACATGAAAAAAAATAGTAAACTTAGTAAAACGTTAACAAACTAACAATCCAGTCTCTTTAGAGCAGTAACATGGAAAAATATACCAAATAGAATCCATTCCTTAAAAGCTGTCACGGGATCAACAATCATCAATTCCAAAAAAATTCCATCAGGGAAAAAAAAGCACACCAGCAGGTCGCACACCTTCCATAAATAAGAATAGGTAGACTGCAAAACCCATCTAGTGCAGGTGGGACGGCTGGGTCAATATTCTTCAACAGGAGCCATTATTCCATGCTTAAAAATTGGTCACTAGACCACACATCCAGTCCGATTGTCGATTCCGGAACGAAGACGTCCAATGGCAGGAAGAAAGACGACGAAGAAGATATCGAACTACCTCTTTCCACAGCTTATATACCTCCAGCAGCAGTACCTTCATCATCCGCTTAATTTGCATATCTAACTTCAAAAGAATCAGGAACAAGTTCCTTCAAAAAATGCAATTCCTTGTGAGTGGCAACACTCAACTGGCATCATCTTGATTGGAACTACTTTAACTGCTCAGCTAACTTTTATAACTGTGAAACTTGTGTACATTTCAACCACATGGCGTGGTTCATTTCAACGAGAACGTCTGACTGTAGGATTTTTAAATAAAATTCCATCCTGAGCGCTGAAGATATTTCCCTTTACATATGAGTAAGTAAATGTTATTTCTGCATAGGAATATCAAGGACAAATTAAAATAAAGATAGGCATATTTTGCCAACAATGGCCTCCTAATGATTCTGCAAGTTCAGCTACCTTTTGACATGAGACTTCATGAAGAAATGCTTCCAATTGTTTGTCTTCAAACTTTTTCGGTGCGCCAGAGCGTTCTTTATCTTCAAGATCAAAATCATTATTTTTAAAGTGTCGAAACCAATCTCTATAAGTTGTTTCCGACAGAGCAGGATCTCCATAAGTCTCAACAAGAATTCTGTGAGCTTCTCTAGCAGATTTTTTAAAAATACACTAATGCAGTAAAATTCCCTGCGAATGCTGTTTTTTGGCACAAAATGTGACATATTTAACACAATGTCAACTGCCCGATATTTACCGCAACATTTTCTAAAGATGAAAATAATCAACAGTGGCATTTCACCAACTCTGCAGATAATAAAAAAGAAGTGTAAAGAAAACAGTAAAGTTAAATATTGTAATATCTATTTTCTTACGTGAGAAAGTCTTTGAATCACTTAGGACGGACAATTGTTTACCTAAGTTTGATGAACATAGATTTGACGAGTTTCGGCACATTACCTACATGCATGAACTCATATAAGGAGGGTAGGACGCTCATTCAAACTGGAAAATTTAAAAAAAAAAAAAATTCTGAACATTGAACATAATAATAAAACATTTAAAAAGATATTAAAAATCATAAATGAATTACTCCTTTTATAAAATTTTTAACTTATGATGTGAGCTTAATCTTGAAGAAATTCCTGCATCTTTGCTTCAAAAAGCTGAAGAGAAAAATATAATAGCATTTGGACAAAATGTACACGAAAAGAATTTGGAGTAAGTCATATCTACTTAGCAACTGATACTTCTGGCAGTGCAAGGAAGGAACTTAATTACATCTCTAAAATTGGTCTGCATATGGAGTTATATATTATAAAAGTTAGGCAGTCCTGGAAAAAGAAAAAAAGAAACTTTCTTATTTGAATGTTATTTACACTAACAGCACATAAAATCTATCAATTTGTCAGGAATAATGTACAGTATAAAATGGCAACTAAATTTTGAAGTTGTTGCTTTCCTTTTAAAACAGACATCAATTTAAACATTGCAACCATTACCCTCCCCTTTTTAACAAATTTGTTATCATCAAAATTTAACCTCATATGCCAATTTTCGTGTCATTTGGTTCAGCCATTGCTTCACAGTAAAGAAAAATGCACCTTGCAATCTTAAAATATTCTTTGATATTTTTGCTTTCATCTAAACTTATATAGTTATAGGAATTTGTTTATTATATGTAGCTGAAAATAATAATTTAACATTTTTTATGAATTATGAAATTAATATTTGAAAAGTTTTCATACTGTTGGCTTATGACCAAGGTATGCCACAAGTTTTAAAATTTCCACACATACGTCATTGGCATGTGGTTGAAAATATGCTTTGGCAGCATCAATTTTGACACAGTAGCCATAGCCCTTAAATGAGCCATCCAGTTGTTAAAATGATTAATTCCACAGAGATAGAAATTGAGAAAGTTAATTTTAGTCACTAGTTGATTCGTGTATCCAACTATAAGTTTGAAAAATAAGTATTTTTGTAAAACATACATTTACAGAAACAAATTTTTATTATTGTAAATTATTTTAAAAAATTAAAATGAATACTTAAATAATTGAAATTGTTTCATTTTTTATATTAACAGGTTAAATTCTTATTCGACTACAAGGTCATTAAATATTTTCTTTTCAGCCCTTAAGCAAAGAATTGAGTGAAAATGTTTAAGAGGAAAACAAAACTTTTCTGGTCTCATAGAGTCACACATAGACCGTTATAACTTACATTGTGTATTCCCAATGAATGTTTTTGTGATCCCAATCCACTGGAACATTTATGTTAACCCCTTTTTTATGAAGATGTACTGAAAAATATTACACTAGAAGTCCTTTAACCACCCTGTGGTTCTTGCTGAGATATCTCGTCCATTTAACATGTAACTCTGGGACTGCCTAACCATAGGGCGGTTAAACAGCTGTTCTATAAAACATTATTCTCAATAAACCACTTTAAAAACTCTTTCATTCTAAATCAGTAAAAAAAACAGAAAACTCTAGCAAATTAAATTTTAAAAGTTTTTCATCTTTGCTCTTTAATTCAGAGCTCTTAAATGGAAAATAGATTTACAGCACTAGATTGCCTTTGCGAATGTAACTATGCAAAGCAGGAAATAAGCAAAACAAGATAATGAACTTACTTTGAGTATGAATCATATTAATGATAATTAAGTTGCATAATTTATACTTTAATTCTCATTTTCTTATAAGCTTATTCTAATATTCAAAGATGTTGATATATTCTGGATGTTATTTAATGAATTTGTGAAATGATCTATAACACCAAATTTTTATAATGCAAATTTTCTGGTCCCAAAATTGCATTATAATGATTTCTACTATACTAAAATTATTCTTTCCCAATATTTAAATTCAGAATTCTTGTCTTTATTTCATTATTTTTACACATTGATGTATATTATGTATTGATAGTCTAACATTTATATAAATTTTGTTTATTTTAAGGCATTTGGTTGTACATCTTATCTGTAATGATACTATCGATCATCATTTAGAAGTTGATGTTCCTGAGGGAGACAAAAATTTTGAAATTGTAAGTAATAGGGTTTATTGGGGGGGGGGGGGGGGTTAACTTAGTTATGTTATTATATATTAATTGTGTTTTTAATTTACAAGTGGTATGTATAAGGTTGTAACGTATGAAATGTCAGACTTTCATGGTCTACTTAAAGAAAGAATATATTTTTACAGAACAAACTTTATTAATCAAAACGGGAACCATTAGCTCCAATACACTTTTGCCTACAAGAAACAAGTTTTCTTATGCTGGTATCATAAAACATAGTCATCCTGGAGGCAACAAATTCCGTTTCAGCATTCTTTGGATTTCTGAAGCATTACTTTTGCAGGAAGTTATCGAGATTTTTGAAAAAGTGAAAATCTGCAGGTGAGAGGTCAAGTGAATATGGTGGATGGTCTAAAACTTAATAGTTTAACGTGTGCAGCTTCTGACGAGATATCATTGAAACGTGCGGTCTTGTGTTATCGTAGAAAAGAATAGGGCCCTTCCTATTGACCAATGCCGGCTGTTTCTGTGTAAGTTTCTGGTGCATTTCATCGATTTCTCTACAATATTTCACAGCTGTGACGGTTTCCCCTGGTTTTAGAAAGCTATGGTGAATTAAACCAGCTGAGGACCACCAAACAGTTACCATAATCTTCTTTTGATGAAGTTCCGTCTTTGGGAAGTGTTGTGGAGCCTTGTCTGCATCCAGCCACTGTGCTGAACATTTACAATTGTCGTAGAGTCCACTTTTCATCACAAATTACAATTCGATTGAGGAAAGAATCATTTTGGTTGCGAAGAAGTGTAGACAAGATTTCAAAACGTTTGTATTTGTGATTCTCATTCAATTCATGAAGAACCCATTTATCCATTTTTTAAACTTTGCCAATCAATTTTAGATGACGTGAAATGGTTGTAGGAGATACACCTAGTTCTTTTGCATAATCTCTAACAGTATTGCCTGGACTTTTCTCAACTATTGCTCGCAAAACTTCATTGTCCGCAACAGTCTCTAATCTTCCTGGTCTTCGTTTGTGAGACTCTCATCCCCGGTTTCGAACTTTGCATACCAACGTCGAATGGCACGTTCATTTGCAGAACCATTTCCAAATGCAGCATTAATGTTCCGGGCAGTTGCTGCAGCATTATGCTTACTTTTCCACTCATACAAAAATAGCACTCTAAAATCTCTAGAATTCATCCTACGATTAAAGCTTTAAACTTACCACCAAATCACAATATTTTTATTTGAAACACATCAGATGAAAAAGACAAGGTTTCAGCTTTAAAAGGATACATAATTAAAGACTGTATCAACAAAGTTTATAAGGAACCAAATCTCAAAAATTTTATTGGTGATAACCGGACATTTCATGTTACAACGTGATATTTAAATTATTTATACGACATTCCATTTAATAAGAGCAGTTTTGAAACTTTACTTGAATCTCTCATTAATTGCCCATTAGCATTGCATGCTTAGTTTGGCAGAATAATAAATACAGCTGCTTTATGTGATCATCATTGATGTTATCAGTCACTTAATGGTTTCATTATCGCTAAGTTCTGTCTGCTTGTATATAAGTACATTATAAAAACGTCGTTTCTTGTAATTAAAGCTTTGCTTATTGTTTTCCGTTTAAGAAATTTATTTGCCTTAAATCAACAACAAAATAATTTTTTTTAAAATGTTTTTCTTTTCTTCTGTTTGTAAATTTTTTTCTGAAATTCGGTCAGAAAAGGTATTTATCCTCTTCTGACACTCATGGAAACTTCAAGAGGAGAAAGGTGTTTTGGCTTTATCGTTTGTGACCTTGGTGGGAGATTGAGACGTTATTTGACTGAGTAAAACGAAATTTGACATATCTCCTGACCCCTGCTGAGGTCACCTTGGCACAAGCAAGGGATAAGGGAAGTTATTTTTAGGAAGGGCAGATGAGCGGGGTAGGAATTTCTTTTCGTGCCCTACCTGAGCATACCTATGTGTTCAAAAATGAAAGAACGCAAAATGTCAAAAGAAAGCTTAACTGTGCTGTGTTGTTACACAACACAGCACAGTTAAGCTTTCTTTTGACATTTGCTAAGACTGCTATTGCTTTTTATTGGCCGTAGCCAGAAATTTTTTCCGGGGGGTCTGACTTTGAAACACTTATGTTGAGGACAGTTTCAGGGAGGAATATATGCTACATTGCGAACATTTTCGGGATCGGCCTGGGCCCGTCCGCCCCCCCTCTGAATACGGCCCTGCTAAGTAGGCAGCTTTCTGAACCTGAATGTCAATAAAGAATTTTAAAAACATTTTGAAAAAAATATACGATTTATAGCAAGGTTTAATCAATCCAGGGATGAGATTTTTCTGCTTCTCACCAGAAATTTTAGTGCCCATTATTATATCACATACAAATATATTCAGGGTTCACACTGGGGAAAAATACAAGGTGGGATTTTCCTCCTTGACCAAAGGTTTAAGTAGGATTTTTAAAGTTTAAGCCTAAAAAAAATTTTTTTTTGAGTGGGATTTCAAAAAATATTGCGGGAATCCTGATATTTTTGGAATTACTAACTCTGTTTTATAGATTATATTTACATGTTTATTCTTTTATTTGGGAAGGTTATGACTCTGACATCAAAATGTGCTTGTGTAAACGGATGCAAATCTGTTGAGCCAAAAGCAGATTCTTCAGGATTATCTACAGGAAGCAAATTGCTTATAGCGTACGTATATTTAATAACTTTCAATATCTATACAATGCTTTTTGAAAAAATGTAATAAAAGTGTATTTCTTATGTATTTTTTTATTATTTCTTTCTTTGGAAATAATTTTAATGGAAATTTAACAACCAACTTATAATTGAATCAAAATATACAGTAAAGCACCGTTTATACGTTTTTCAAGGGACCGAGCAAAAAAAACGTATAAATGAAAAAACGTATAAACGAAAATCACAAAATAAACCGAACATTTTCTAACAAAAAACAAAACAGAAGCTTAAAATAGTATTATGAAAAATAAATAATGAATAATTTTAATAATACATACTAAACATATAATACATTATAAATTAGTTTATAAAGTAAGACATAGTAAAATGAAATGATGTATAGTATACTAACTTTTGTATTCCTGAATTACATTACAATCACTACGTTTCATATTCATGCAGTATACCCAAAATATTTTGTTATTTTGGGTTGTAGCGCCTTTTTGGAATGCACAGAAAAGAGTTCCTTGTTCACAGTTATAAGTGCCATCTTGACATTGTCATTTAAATCACTACCAAGGAGATATTCTTGCATGATATTAAAACCCTCCAAAGCTTGCTGAAAACTTGGCTGTGGCTTTTCAGTGCAGTTATCCTCTTCTTCACTGCTAGTTTCTTCATTTGCGACCATTTCATCGACTGTTAGAAGCGAACATGTTGCAAGTTCCGAATCACATTTCACAAATTCTTCAAATGTAGTAACATCACTCAAATTTGACCAGTTTTCAGGTGGAACAAAATGCTCAGGTTCGACGTTTTCATTAGGAGTGACATCTACTGAAGTGAAAAACCCACCAAGATTGAAGCAGTTTCTTATTGTTTTCGGTAAAACACTTTCCCAAGCCATCATTATGAAATTCATAGCTTGCAAGATATCAATGCTCATTTTTTCGAATTCTCCGCTGTCTAAAGTAGCGATAGCTGTTTGCACTAAAAGTTTCCGATAATGTTGTTTAAGGGATTTTATGACTCCTAAATCCAGCGGCTGCAGTTTGCTGGTACAATTGGCAGGGAAAAACTTGACAGCTATATTTTTTAGAAAATCCGTATTAGGTGGATGAGCTGGGCATTGATCAATGAATAAAATGATCCGCCGTTTCTCTTTTCGCATTTTATCATCCAACGCTTTTAACCAGTCGGTAAAGAAAGACATGGTCATCCATGATTTTGTGTTGGCCATGTATTTTGCTGGTAATGTTTTTACATTTTTAAAGCAGCGTGGCTTTTTTGATTTTCCAATGATCAAAGGAGGTAATTTTTCTGACCCATCTGCGTTGGCACACAATAGCACGGTCAACCGTACTTTGCTCTTTTTTCCGCCATGACATGTATCCGATTTGAGTGCAAGAGTTTTAGTCGGCAGAAGATTGTAAAATAAGCCGGTTTCATCCGCTTTAAAAATGTTCTTTGGTTCATATTCTTTTATCAGTTCAGGCAATTTATTTTGAATCCAATCATCCACTGTTTCACACTCAACATCTCCAGACTCTCCACTTACAGTTTTGCCTGTTATGCCGTGTCTTAACTTAAATTTATGAAGCCATCCCGAGGAAAATGATGCATCGCATTCTACATTTAACTTCTTCGAAATTTCTTTCGCTTTCTCCATAAGCAAAGGACCACTGATGGGAATTTTTGCACTACGACACTGGTTAAACCACTGTAAAAGCACTTTCTCTACATCCGGAAATTTTCCGTTTTGAACTCGAAGTTTT
The DNA here is from genome assembly GCA_038502835.1 of Octonoba sinensis. Lineage (NCBI taxonomy): Eukaryota > Metazoa > Arthropoda > Arachnida > Araneae > Uloboridae > Octonoba > Octonoba sinensis. Next base: position 58,094,141 of record CM076602.1, read on the forward strand.
TTTGGAGCATTAGCACCACTTTGATTATAGCTTTCCTCGATGATCTTACGCTTATAAATTATCGTGCTTAAAGTTGAAACAGGTAAACCTAATTTTTTGGCTAGGTCAATTCTTTTTAAATGAAGGTTTTCATCCACTTGTTTCAAAATGCACATTTTTTCTTTTAGAGACAGAGATTTTCTACTACACGAGCTCGAAGCCATCGTGAATGCTAGTGAACGATAGATCCCAGAATTTTGTAAAGCTGGTAGGAGCAGGGTTGCCATAAAGTCCTCAGGCTACTTACTGAAATTTTAGGGCGCCTGCCATGGCAAAATTTCCATGGCAGCTACCTACGCTCAATCTCGGATCCCAGGAGAGGAAAAGCGCTTGTCACCTGCTATTTCTAGGTATTGCACCACAATCAGAACGCTCTTATCTGTGGATATTCGCATTCTTCCGGGGTATGTCTTTTGTTCATTTAGCCAGGTGCGTGACCACCGCAAGTGGTCACAGCAGGTGTGGGTCAAGGTCAAATGCGATTTCTAAACTGGACAATCGCCAGCGCAAAATCAGGTTAAAATACGTTTTCTCTTTATGACATGGGTAGAGAAAAAACGTGTAAATGAAACTCGCAATTTCAGGAAAACGTATAAACGAAATTATTTAACATTAGTTTGTATGGGATCTCGCCGGGGCCGTTCAAAAAAACGTATAAATGATAAAAACGTATAAACGAGAAACGTATAAACGGTGCTCCACTGTAATTTCAAACCAAACTTTCACATACATAAAGTTTTAATCACTAACTATAAGTTATATTTAAAAGCTTTCTAACTTTGCTCTTGCAGTGTTACTATACTTTTGAAAAATATTGAGAAGTGCTTGGAAAATAAAAGTTATTTTTTAAGTGCTTGAAACTTTTAAAAAAGTTCTAAAAGATAAGGTTCTCGGGGAGGACCCAACCCCTAGATTGTGCCCTTGATGATATAAACAGAGTACATTAGTATTTGTAAAATTCCACAAGTGTAATTAAATGCTGAAAATATTAAGTTAAAATCATATTAATCATCCTTGTTGATATAAAAGAAGTACACGAGTATATGTAGCACATTCGACAATTCATTTTCAAGAGCATGATAAAATGCTGAAAAAATTAAGTTAAAATCATATCAAAAACTTCATCTGTACCAAAAGTTGAAGGGAGAAGATTCTGTTTTTACAAAAAATAAGTTTTCCCGTTTTAAAGAGACACATAATTGATCTTCTTAACAATATCTACAAACACCTAATAGTCCTTTTCTTTCTTTTTAATATCGGTAGTTTGAGATGCAAGCAGAAAAAATTCTGATTTTTACAATTTTGCAAATCTTCCGCCTGTGGGACTCTCCCACCCGATCTACTTTGAAGGAGAGAATCTGAGAAATTTGGGTGATTTTCTGCCATTTGCCCTGAATTTTAGTCCTTGTAAATAAGTCTGTTTTGCTATTGAAAAAATTCTAGAAATTATGAAAACCCTATTCTAGTATATTTTATTCTAGATGTTCACTTTACTATATATTTAGCTAAGATTTTGTACTATTATGATTTGCAATACAAATTGCTGCAAACTTGCTCCCTTTATGCAATTTCTTAAAGGAAGATTAGAGGAAGCTTAGATTAACTTCATCCTAAATTATAGTGGCAATATTAATCTTTTGAATAAAAGACTTCTGCACATGTGTGATTCTTATACATAATATGAACGCATTAAAAAACATTTTTTGATCTTTGAAAAGTTCTAGAATTTTTTCTGACATCTTCTGCCCTAAACAACCCTGTTCTGGACATTTAAATGAAAAATTGTTTTTTTTAACCAATTGTTCTTAATATGAAAAACACAATTAATAAATAGTGCGTCTGTATAAATATTGTCACTATTTATTAGTTCATTCTCTACTCTTTAGTGCATAATTATTATAAAGAAATTTTAATACGCTACTTGCTCATTATAAGTTTTACCTTACTTATTATTATTATTGTGCTCATAAGTGAGCTTGCAGATGCCTTGATTGCAATTTATGTATAACATTACAGAAATTCTAAAGCGTAGTAAGCAACTGTTAAAAAAAATTTTAATTCAAATTTCGAAAAATAGAGTATAAGAAATCCAGGCAAATAGGCTTTTTTTATTTTGTGTATAGTAAAAATGGCTGGTATTTATAAGCCCGGGGGTCACAGTGGACAAATGAAAAAGTATAGGAATTTTAGGTATAGGTAGAAAATATAGGACAACCAGGGACGTGTGCAGAAATTTTGGAGGGTGCACCAGCGAGTATGAAATGGTTCTACATCATAAAACTTATGATAATCGAAATCTGTAAAGAGTATTTGTGATTTTTTACTACCTCTTAAAACCAATTTATCTACTTTAAAGTAGAATTTTCTACTCCATTCGCCTCCCCTGTTAGCACATGGCCTTAGGGTTGCCCTCCCCGGGCACAGGGAAATGAAGTCCGACGAATGCTCATAAACGCTCTCAGATGGTTAGGCTGGGCTGATGCCTTGCAAACCTAACTCTTGCTGTGTGAACCTGGCCCTCCTTGTTACCGTTACGCTTAAAAAGTATCATCAGAGGGTTGTGGTTCCCTTTTAAAGTAGAGTAAAATAAGTAAAAATTATTTAATGGGATAATTATACATTTCTTTTGCTTTGGGTGATGCATGTGCCCCCTATGCCTCCCCCTCCCTAAAATCTACCCCTGAGGACGACAGAAAAATGGTATAAAAAAGATGTTTTTTAATAAGTATGTGGATTATTAAAAGAAATAATACAATTACATCTAAATAATTATCAGAAGATTAAAGAAACATTAACATTATTTATGAGCATGTAATTCACCCCTTTTGCGCATATAGTGAAACCTGTGTAAGTTGACCACTTGCGGTGCAGCACTTTTGTGGTCAACTTATAGAGGGTGAAGGGTTTTTTTTTTTTTTTTTTTGTCATTTCTTACACAATGCTTTTATACATTTGTAAATATTTAAAATACAGTTTCATGTATTAACATTCCTTTAAAATATTAATTAGCTTCTCTTTTTTTACAAATATCTAAAGTATCATTAGAAAAATTTAACCTGAATGACTTACAATGTATACTATACAACTTTAAAAGTAAGGTACTTAGTTAAAATAAAGATAAATATCTTATTAATTATGTAAGTTATTTATATGATGGTAAAGATTTCCAAAAAATAAATCTTTTTTAAAATGGCTGCATCAGATGGAAGAAAACGAAGAAACTTATTTAAAGAATTAAAAGAGTGCTCATAGTAGTATTCCCATGTAGTTAACTTACAAAGAGGTTTAGGCATACTTTATATTGATGTTTTATCCATTCAGACAAATACTGGTCTCACATTATAGCATAAAAAATATCCTGGAGAAGTTATAGTTTTTTTTTATCTTTGAAAAAATAGATAAACAAATAAATATAGTAATAATTAGGCGGTCCACTTACAAAGGGTTTTCATAATACTTCTACCCAAATTTTACATACGAAAGTGGTCAATATAGACAGGTGGTCAAATTAGATGGTCAAGTTACAAAGGTTTCCCTACATTATATAATATAGGGCTTATTCCGTTCCTGACAAAAGTGCTCAACTTACAGACTTTACAGGTTTTACTATTCCAGTTTATTATTATCAGTTGCCATGGGGGTTAAGGTATGTTTTTTTGAGCATAAATTTCAAAACAATAATATAGCAGTTTGAAAATATAGGTCAAATTTAAAATACAGGACAATATAGGACATTTTTCAGAAATATAGGACTTCTACAACCCTTGTAATCCTTGTAAAAATAAATAAATAAAATAATAATAATTTGAATTCTCAAATGTCTTGTTATCAGGCTCTGCAACAAATCCCCCATATTATCAGTTTTTAAATTGTACTTTCACATTTATTTTATAATATTTATATTTTTAGATTCTTCACAATATTACTTGCTTATCTGATTGTGGGTATTATATGGAATTTCTTCAATGGTGCTCGAGGTAGTGAAGTCATACCTAATTCAGAATTCTGGAATGATTTACCAAAATTAATTCTGGTATGATTATTTTTATCTATTGCTTCATAAACTTCTTATTATTATGAAAAACAGGGATTTGGCACAGAGCATGAAGCAAAAGTACAACTAAGCAGCAAGGTTTTACTCAAAACTTGAGTAAAGCCGGAGCAAAATTAATTTGTTGTGCTCCACTCTAATTATTTTTTTTAATTAAAATTTTTATCATATAAAATATAGCTTAAAAAACAAGAGAAATAAACTAATCTATTAAAATTATTTGGAGCATGGAGCAGACTTGGAGCAAGTATTTAGAAGTCAGTGAAGCAACTCAAAAAAGTGGCTGCTCCAGATCTCGGATGAAAATGTTTATTAAATTTTAAAATAATAATAAAAGTAATAGTTGTGATTTGCTCCACGTTTATTATAAACTGATTTTATTTTGTCACTTTTGGCAAATTTGATAGTGTTTAAATTAATTAGAACCTAAAAAGCAAAATTATTAACTTGTGATAAATTGTTAATTTTCTGTTAAGAAATATACTGTTTGGTGAGAGCACACAGGTCCACTATCCTTATTTACAAAAGCAGACCTAAATGGCATTCCATTTGTTTATTGGAGTTTTTTAAACATTCAGTATTATGTATTATGTGCAATAGAAGGAAGTTTCCTTCATTACAGTTTAGGAATGAAATCTTGCTTCTAAAATTATTATCTTTTAATCTGTTTATTTACTTTACACAATTTGTATAATTGTGCACAAAACTGATAGATATTTTTATACTTAATGGAGTCTGCAGTAAGAAGAATATTTCCAGTTACATTTAAGGTAAAATTTGTTTTTTTCTTCCTCTTTAGGAAGGTGTATTATTTACATGCTCCTGTTGTGGGAAAAGGACTTCCTATGGAGAAGTATAATTAATTTTCCACCTTTACATTTCTTCATGTTGCATTCCATCATTATAATTATTTTGATTATATACACAATTTGTGCCAAATTGATTTTATACTGAAGTCTGTGTTAATTTCTTTTCATAATTTATGTAACAATCTGTACATAGGAAACTAGATTTTGTTATAAAAATAAAATCATGAAAGTAGAGTTTAATTTTTTAAAACACAAAACTCTTTCTAATACTGCAAATATTCACCAAAGACAAGCAAGTTTGAGTTGACATGCAGTGTTTAGTACAACTTTACTACTGAACTTAGTAAGGAAGCTTAGCTGCTTCTTGATTCATTTTCAAACAGCAAATATAATTCATAGAAAGAGGTGATGGGATTAGATTACTTACAATTCGTCCTCACATGTCCCTGAGATAAGATTTATCTATATTAAATATTTTATTTTAAAATAGATTTAGTCGGCATGTAGTATAAATTACCAAAAAAAAAAAAAAATGTGCAGCAAAGAACAAACAATTATAAATATAAATTTTGCATTTCATTTTTTAAATGTTGAATACAATAAGGCTACAAAAAATGAAAGAAAAAAATCGTGCAACTGTTGTGGAATGAAAGCAACCATTAGCCAAAATTGCAATCGCAAAAAAAAAAAAAAAAAAAAAAGCACTTTTTCCAAAAATTTGCAAATAAGAAAATTGACACTTTATAAAACTTACAATGGCAAAAGAAGACTATTCTCATAAACAATTAAGGAAATTATACATTTCCGATTTTAAATTCATTACTTACTGTTATCACCTTTTCTTATTTCCAAGATAATTACTCAAACGCTATAAAATAAATATTTTTTTACTGATGAAATGAGAAATTTCATAAGAAATAAAATCATTTATAGATGAAAAGGCTAAAATAATTAGAGAAACTTTATAAGAAATAGTTTTATTTAAAATAAAACAGTTTCAAATACACTGCATTGATAAAAACATTTCGTTAAAAACAATTCTAACAAGCACGTGAAATACAAAAATCACAATACTAAAAATTGAACACATAGAGTAGAAATGCAAAATATAATTGGATTGGTGTCTTTTATTCATTAATTGTAAATTATTTAATATAAATTGAAAACATTCCTAAAAAACCTGCTCAACATATAATCAATTTAACTAAAGAACAAGAAGATGCAATTGATGATTAAAAAACCAAACTATGATAAAACTGATGAACAAGTAAAATGATAGCAAAAAGTCCTATTTTTATCTTATTATTTATTTATAATTTTTGATTTATAAAGCAGTACAGAGAAGAATTGAAAGAAGAAGAAAAAAAATAAAAAATAAAGCCTGTGAAATCTAAAAAAAACTATATAAAAAGTTAAACTTAACCACTGTTTTTTTCAAAATCTGATGTTCATTATTAAAATACTATGTAGAGAATATTTTACAATAATGATTTTTCATAAAATATAATGGTAAATGTTTAATAATTTTAAAGTCAAAGCCCATATTAACTGTTTTAGAGCCTAAATAGAATCTGAAAAGCCAAATTTAAAACTAAATATTTATTTTGCATTAAATAAATAAGAAAATTTTATTTGCTTAAAACATCCTCTGTTGGCAACTTTAGCAAGTATCCAAGTAAAAAGGAGCAACTGTAAGGTATTCATGAATTCTTTTCAATTCAGCAATTTTAATTTATCCTTGTATCATGTATTATATACTTTTTTTTTTTCAGAACTTCACACAAATTTTCAGAAAAATTATGCGCCATCAATTTAAGCTAAAAAACTATATATTTAGATTAACAATCCCCCTCCCCCCTCGACACAGCACTACATACACAAATATATATATAAGCTCAAAAGTAATCCTTCAAGTAATTAAATGAAAGGTCTAATATACAGACACTCCAACCTCTCGTTACCGATTTCAGTAGCTTTATAAAAATGATTTAGTTCTATAAATTTCATGACACTAAGCAACAATTCTTAAATTCGTGGAAGTTTAATTGCAAAATACAAAGCTAAAATTCATTCTTAATTGAAATATTGCTTTAATTCCTCAAAAATGAACATGTCTTTTAAAATAAATTTATTTCTGGCATGCAGGTAATGATCTAGATTTAAATTACTTATTAAAAAGAAGTTCTGACTAATAAGTTTTTAAAATAAAAACAAAAATATACTTCATGCACATCCATAGAAGTTTTATAAAGAAATAAAATCATTTAACATTAGTCGGAGACATTTCTAGTTTTCCTAACAGAGGTGGATATTTTTCGTGCGTTTTTGAAAAGTACGCGTTGATGGCAATCATCGCGGCTGCCGTGCAACGCTGAAGTCCTTAGAGCAGAATGACATAATAATCATCCTAACATCAGAGTGCGTTTGGTTCAGAATCAAAATAACGCACATGCTTCGCTGCTCAGTTCGCGCTTGGTAGGAAGCGAGACCGCAAGTCGTCTCAAAAGCGGTTTCGCTGTAATTTCAAGGCGAGTTTTTTCCGTCCCATTTCAGATTGATTACTAAAAATGAAGAACTTGGCTTTAAAGTGACTCTTTAAAAAATTACGTTAATGAAAACTGGAGAAATCATTGCAATCAGAATTTTCCGTAGAATGGATTGTTATTTGCAGTCTGTAGTGAAGGATGAAATTCCGTAGAAACTACGGATAAACCGTAGTAGTTGGAGTCTCTGAATATATTAATACCAGAATTTTTTTTTTTCTGGAAAAAATTATTGTATTGAAAGTTTTTTAAAGTAGTACAAAATATTTTGCTTGTCTGAAGGTAGAAAGAAAAGCAGATATTAATTGTCAAAGAAATCTAAAGATTAATACATTAAAAAACTTTCAGAAAACTCGGAACAGGTGCTCAAAAATTTTCGGAAATGTCGGAAAATTTCGGATCAGAATCACCCATGGGGAGCTGTCAATAAAAGTACGTCAAAAATTGTAGCAATAAATGCTATATGCAAATTACAAAAATAAAATCTTTTGATTAAACAGAAGCATTTTTTATGTTTCATTTCTCTTTAGAATGAATTAAATAACTAAATAATTTAACATATAATAAAAGTGAAAACTTTCTATGCATAAAATCATCAGAGGGATTTGATTATTATTAGAGAACCTAATTCATGGTAAACTTAGTGAAAAGGCTCTTCCTTTGCCTAATATTCTTTTGATGATTTCTTGATGTTTAATCTATTTATAAAAAAGGAATTGTTTAAAAGGAATAATTTCAGAAAATTAATCAATTAGTGTACTTTTTTCTCTATTAAAATATCTCAAAAGACTAAAATATAATGCAAATAAAGATATGCCATAAGTACACAAAAATAAACTTGGCAAAATATAATTTATTGTAAATTTACTGCTATGACAATTTTTATAGATTTAAATAAATATCTATTAAAACTATTTTAACAAGTTATGTTAAGCCAAATATTGCATTCTTGAAAATCGAAAAACTACTTTACTTCAACTTTAGCCAAGTATAAAAATATTTTCTTTGTTATTTAGGATAGCAAATCATTTACATCTGTATACACACAGTTGTACAAGAGACATTTTGAAATCATACATTTGGTGTTCAAAATAATTGTGCAGTCATTTTAATAATTATCTAGTTTTCATAAACTTATTTTAAAGGGGATTCTACCAAAAATACTCTTCACTGCAAGATTGAAAATTAAAAAACTTTTAATAAAATGTATTAACAAAGGAATTTGCTTTAGAGAGTTAATTATAAATTTTGATTTTGAGTTTCTTTCCCATTTAAAAATAAAGTTCAAAATATAATAAAACGAAATAGTAAAAATATATAAAAAATAAATTTACAATTAATACATTACAAAAGAATAACACCTGCTGTTTCACAAGCAATTCTTAATAATAAAATCTTTATAATTATTTGAACATTTTAAAAGATATTAGTCCATTAAAATTGAGAAAGATCATATTCTGTCATATCCTGTTTCCAATTTGCAGCCATTAATAACAAAAACACATCCATCCTAGAAGAGAAAAATTATTATATTACAAATTGCTACTTAAATAATTAAATATGTTGCGAGTATGCATTAAAACAGATTATAACGGATTTTATTTGTACTAGCATTTGAAATTTCATCATTATAATAAGTGTAAGTAGTTACTCCTTTTAATCATAACAAGCTGGGCAACATAAATTAAAGGTTCTTCAAAACATAACTTCCCCAGAGTTATAATTTACACATTTCAAGATGGTACTTGTTTGCCCACATTGTTGTTGCATTGTAACATAGCAATTGCTTCCTCCATATTATTCGGGGGGGGGGGGGGGGGGATACGACTGCAGAGGTGTGCTAGCCCCTCACTTCCCCCAGTATTTCAGGAAAATTAACTCTTTAATCACAAAAGTTAAACAAGACAAAAAATATTGAATAAAATACTTTTAACAATTTAAGAATATATAATTTAGAAAATTTGACAACTTAACATGTGTACTCTGTTGGCATGCCGCATCTTTTGTTTTGAACTGCTCTACAGGGATAGGTGGTATGGCATGGCATTTATGGTGGGGCGGGCAATTGAACTCTGAATAACTGATAATCTTGAACATCTTAAAGACAGAAAACAGACCATACAAGTTACCTAGATGGCTACAATTGAGCACGGTTGTTCCCAAAGAATGCTGGGACACGACGCAAGCGCTCCAAGTTTGCTCAAAAACAACCCTAACTTTAAAAACTTTGCCTTGTATTTACTTCTAATGTTGATATATATCATAGTTATTGAAACAGAGTAGAAAATTTTTCTACAGACATTGATTGCTGTCGTGTTTAATCTTTAAAAAATAGTTTAGAGAAAATAAGACTGTTTAAAGAATATTATTAATCTGAGAATGAGTCAAAGTCAACTTTTAAAAAAGGAATCTTATCTATTTTCAGTTTCATCATTATTCAGTTCTCGTAATTTCAAGCGATACGCAATGTTATCATGCATGAAATCATAACAAGGACATTTAGTAAAGATATAAAAAAAAATGAAATTCAATACAATGTTATAATAATCATTATTTAGCTGTGTGATAGTTTAGTACGTAATCATTATTCAATATTAAATAGGTTGAGCAAATTTTAATGCTTCCAAATTTTACGTTAGTGTTTTTCGGATACCTTAAAAGATTAATTATTTTACCTTTTAATCGCTCCTAAATAAGTTTAACAATATTAAGATGAATTAAATTGTTTGCAGCACATTACATAATAATTAATATAACAGATATATTATTTAAACGCAAAGGAGTGATTGGCACCAGGTTTTGTTGCCACCTAAATATAAGCTACACAAATTTTGTCCTTATTGCTTTCAATAAAATATTTGTATTTTATAATGTTCTACGATATTCTTAAAAATAACTGAACAATGCAATTTAGCAATTTGTCTGAAATAATAATACAGAAGGATATATTTCTGGAAATAAGAAAAAACGTTTATGAAACTGCCACATTGAAAGAAAACTCAAAAGATTCACTTTATGTTTAAACAAATTATTGTAATTATAAAATAAAACATTCAGGAACATAATTTTTTTAAATCTTACCCGTACAAGTAGAGGAAAATCTGACCAAAATTCGTAGTGAGGCAACAACTCCCAGCCTTGTGCTCCACGAGTTAAATTTGAATGAATTATGCCAAGGAAAAGATAGAGAGACACAAAGATGAAAAATCTATAAATTTATACATTTCCATTAGATATTGCAGAAGTAAAAGTATTAAAAATCCAAATGAAACAACATATTTCTGTAAAAGACATTAATTTATTACTGAAAATTAAATTAATTTAATATTCTCAGAATTGTTTAAGTGTGAATATAAATTTTTTTTTAATAAAAAGAGGACGTAATAATAATAAAAAAAAGTTGTGTTTTGATTCTTTCTGTATGTGTCACTTAAAAAAACAAAAGGATGTAAGTGACAAAATTGAAAATTTAGAGATAACCGGTGCAAATGATAGGGAAAGCACCATTCTATATTGTGACAAGAAATGTTACTGATAGCTCTAAAAAGCACTCCGTCCCAACGTGATTAAAAACAAATGAACATAAAGGTCCCATAAGATCCAAACTTTGAACGCGTTTTTCTTTGAATCGTTTTTTGGTCACTTACATCCCTTTTCTTCTCACTGCTTCATATAATGGTATAATTTGGATTTTCATACATTATGCATCTTAGCAGTTCATAAATATTTTATAAATAGCACAAGCTAGTAATCAACATGTCTGATAATGAACTGGTAACTGCGCGAAAAAAGACATATCCTACTATTAACATCAGTAAGATTTATTTATCGCTGATGCAAAGAGTCAACTACAGTAATATCTTATATGCATGTATCTATGTCGCTTTGTCTCCTCGTGAGCGGCTGGGAGTTAACGAGGTATAAAAAAATTTGGAATTCTCATCTCTGTGGGACTTTAAGTGGCAAAGATATTAATTAAAAATGCAGTAATTTTTAGAACACTGTTTTATTTTATCTGCATTCTTGCCCTTTCAACAATACAGTTGACATTTTATCAAATCAAATTCTAATCTAGCTATGTTCTAGCATCTAATGTTTCTAGCATTTTGAGGCATTGCTGTATTTGCCCTCTTCAGATTAATGAGCATGAGTTTTGAGGTACCAATGTAACTTTATCTCTACTGCTGACATTCTTTTAATTGTGCCAGCATCTTTATTCACATTATTGCACATATATATGCAAATCAGGTGGTGGTGAACTTTTATTAAAATTAAATATTTTTTTTAATTCAAATAATTTTTATTTATTTAATTTTTTAAAATTATTTTTTATATATTTTAGGAATTGTAATACAGAAGAACAAAAAACTCTCCATCTGGGGAATAACAATATTTGAGACCCGTGCAATGCAGTAGTTAGTTTTATGATAATAAACAAATATTCTTCACATAATACTTTTCTACTACCTACTGCGCTTTTAGCATGCTATTGCCAACAATGCTAATATGATTGCGATAGTATGAATGTACCAATCTGAACAAATTATAAGCCAAGGAGGCAGAAGTCAAAAAAAAAAAAATAATAATTAAACAGCGTTGAGGCAATGATGGCTTAAAAACCGGAACTTTATGGCACTGTAATTTTTTTTTAAAGTGAGCGATCAAATGCTGCCTTGTGGCTGCTTATTTCTTGGTGTATATATTTTGTCAATAAACCGTGCCATGAAGAGACTCGGTACCCTCAATTGCCTTGCGGGGGCAAAATGGGATTGTAATGGCTCAACTTTGTTCCAAACCTACCACACGTTTATCCTCCCCATTTTGACTTATTGTTGTGAAGCACTTGTGGCCAAAGAGGCTGTACTCGAAACTCTTGAAAAAAAGGTCCAAAATCAGCCAGTACCTATGTTTATGGAACAGTAAAAACTACCCCAATCGATGCCATGTTTATGTTGACTGGTGACAGACCACTAAAAACTGTGGTTCAAGGAAAAGGCATAATTATCTGGGAAAAGATAATTAAAATACCTGGCTCTCTTTATTCTTGGAACGAGGCTAGCCGAAACTTAGCTAAAAATTTAACGACAACAGTTTGGTTTCAGACCCAGTTTGGTTCGGTGCCAGTCCAGAATACCTTGTTCCACCACAAAAGCCATCAAATCTGAAACCTGCCCGGATAAATCTTGACCTGTGTCAAATGGTAACTATAAGTAATATGAATCCTACTATTATGAAATACCTGGCTTTCGAATTATTAAACATCCTTTACCCTGAACCAGAGCGGCTACGAATCTATACCGATGGTTCCCTTCTATCGGATAGCCCTAACGCAGGTGCCGGAGCTTTCTCTGAGATTTTTTCATTTTACGCCCCAGTGGGGGGAGGCACTTCGTTTGACGGTGAAGTTGCTGCAATCTGTACAGCACTATGCCAACTTGACTGCCTTCAGAATAAATTTTAAAGAGCAGTTATCCTTTGTGATTCGAGAGCTGCTCTTATAACTATCGATTCCGAATAAATCCCTTAGCACAGGACATATTAAGCTGTCGACATCAGCTTTAGAGCTTGGCATCATTTGAAAAACTGACAGTTTAGAAAATACTGTGAAATGGCCCTTAAAATCCTTTTGTGTTCCTTTTGTTCCTAACATCTGTACCTGCTGTAACTGTTTATGAACCAGCCATTATAAATAAAAAAAAAACGTATTTTGTCAATTCTGGGCTGGAAAGCACAGCACTAGGATGGTCATGCAACTTATGGTCATTTTCTAGAACTTTTCAACTACACAAATTATAACTAACCTAACTAACAATTTATTTAAAACATGTACCTGAACTAAAACAAAACTGCAAACGAATAAATCAAAATCAAGTCCGTATCTATTGATCAAGATTGATAATTTTAAAGACAAATGAGAGAAGAGAAAGTGAACAAGTAGGTCCTCAACTTCTGACAAAAATTACTTGGAAGGTCATTCTTTGCAAGAAAATTTTAATAAAGCAATATAGAAAACTTAAGGCTCACTGTAAAGCGCAAACTAGTGGCAGAGAGTGAGATCAAAATTCTTACTATTTAACCACCCTGGAACTGTGCATTTTTCCAGGATAAGAAGTAGCCTATGTGCTATTCCAGAATATTACTCTATCTCTGCCAAATTTAATCCAGATTCGTTCTGGGGTAATTGAGTAACAAACATCTATCTGAACTTTCGCATTAATTGTTAATGCAATACTAGTAGTATTAAAACAATATACTACTAATATTGCATTAACAATTTTGCCATTCAAATTCATTGCGACTATGCTAAGTGCAGCATTATTGCCTATTAGTATAAAAAATAATAGTCATCTTATATAGAGAATAAAATGAAATCAGGATTTCAAAAGATTTAACAATTGTGATTTTTTTATTACACTTCAGTTTAAAAGCAAAAACCACTTACATTATGACCAATACAGAACCAGCAGACAAGTGAGCTTCTCGACAAAGGTTGGGACATGCACATCTTGAAGTAAGAGTCATTTCCTTCAAAATTTAAAATGAAATAATTCTCAAACATTTATCTTCACATCAGATATTATTGAAGTCTCATACAAACATGGTTCTTAACAAAAATGTTATACATAAAAAATGATTTAAAGTGGCTTGTGATGTGCTGACCCTAGAATGAAAGGGCAGCTGAGCAAGAGATATCTTCAAAAGAGCAGATGGCCATGAACCTAAAAAAGAGTACTTATACTCAACTTAAAGGGCACCACTTTCAATATGTTTTTCTTTTTTCTAGTTTGGCGCTTTATGTTGATGCAAATCGAAAAATATCACAACCAGGTTGTTTCAGGTACAACTTTAGTAAATTAATTTATGTTACAGGATTCCCACTCAAAACTTTCAGACAAAGTTGAAGGCTTTTAAAGGGCACTTAAACTTTTTCAAGGCTGCATTTAACACATTGTGTGCGGGACACGTACTAGTACGTTTTCTGACGATTGATACTTGAGCGCGGGATGTATACTAGTACGGGTTGGTGTAACGGCATGGTTTCTTTGTATCGCTTTTAAAGAAAGAAGTAGGCTGGTAGACACATTTTTTGCTATTCTTTCTACAGAATGAAATGGAACAGAACATGTCAAAACACCTTTGCAATGATATACAAAATCACAGCAGACGGCCTATAGCGCTACTTTATAGCATGCTATGATAGTTTTATTATTGCTATTTTCATTTTTTATAATGTAAGAATGATTGTAAAGAATATAATTCGAAACAATCAAAACCATATATTTCTATTTGATTTTTCATATTTACAATACTATTATAAATTTATACACTAAAAATTTTAGTTTTTGTTTACAACAATCATAATATTATATATTTCAATATAAAATACAAAAAGTTTAGGTTAAAAAATGAAATAATTTTCGATTTATTGAGATTTAACTGAATAACTAAATTTGTGCGCAAAACCCCCGAGCTCGGCACAATTCCGGAGCGAAAGGTACCTGCACACATTGTGTTAAAATATAATTTTTAAAAAAGTTCTCGATTTTTTTTAGATCTATAGTTAGCTTTAGATCTATAAAATTTAATTTCATTTTAAGATATATAAAAGAAAAGTAAAAACCTATGAAATTTTAATCTCAAATGCTGAACTAAAATTTAAAAACAATTCACACATTAATAATCTCCTAAGCTGTGTAGGCATATACTGCATGATGATGTAGAATAATAATGCAAATTTAGAATATTAAAATTTTTTTACTACTTTTTCATGCGTAAAATTGCTGAAAGCCTTGAAAATGCAATTAATAACTTTTTTTAAAAATAGCAATAATTGTGTTCGGTAGAAAGATCTGTATATTCTGCTTCATTGACATTTTGACAAGTTAGAGCTGTTTTTTGAGGAACCCAGACAAGTTTTCTTCTTAAATTGTGTATGATTTGCAAATTTCCTGCACTAGCAAAACTGTATGTAAGGTGTTATCAAAAAACCCAAATCCAAAACTCCGTAAACTCATATGTTGACCACGTCTAATTCAATAGAACAGACCAGTAGAGGTGTAACTAAAGGGGGGGCAAGAGGGACAGCTGTCCCCGGGTGCAACGTCAAGGGGGCGTCAAATTAATGTCAATTTCTGTTGTTGTTGTTGTGACTTATCCTCTGTGTGTCTGACGAAGTCAGACAAGACTACTAAGACCATTGACCCTTAAGAAGTCCAAAACCAGAAGGGGAGAAAAATAAATATCTTCCCCTGAAAGTCCCAAGCAGCCCATGACGTGATCGGGAGATGCCTGTTGACATCGGCACTTACTACATAGAATGTCAATTTCATTTATTTTTTTTAAATATTTTTAAATGAAAAAAGGAAATTATTTGAATTGAAAAGGTGTGAATATGTTCGACACAAAAGTGGGAGCCATCACAAATCATATGGGGAATGACCATAGCACAGGAGTGCATGGGAAATAGACTAAGGCAGAGAAACAATTTTTGAGTTGGATTTGGGATGTTTTCTAGAGATTGGACCCGTGAGGACTCTCTAGGGGAATTTTCTTTGAGCAGCAGAGGTAAAAGAACCAGACGCCCAGAGAACCCAGGAAAGGTCACTTGAGAAAGAAGGAAAAAAAACATTTTGCGAAGCCAAAGTGTCCTATTTTGCCCTTCAAAGTGAATGGTCGCTAATAAAAATGCAAGTTAAAAGAGCTGCTTTTTAGAGCTATTTATCATCACCAGAAGCACAAAAGTTTTTTAATTCCCTTCCAGGGACGCCCCTAAGCCCCTCCCCCCCCCCCAGGGAAACGGAGAGGGGGAGGGAGTGCAAAATCTTCAGTTGTCCCCGGGCGCTGAAAATTCTAGCTACGCCTCTGCAGACCAGGAGCATAGCAATTTAAAAATCAAGGGAGGGGTAAGCTCAAACAATTTCATTTCCAAATGCTCAAAATTATTTCCAAGAAAAACCAATTAACAACTAAAAAGTAATTAGTAGTCCCTCATTATTATTAATATTAATTACAAAATATCACTAATAAATGAATATTTCTTACAGATCATTAAAATACATTCATAGTTTTCACAAAATAACCGAAATCCTAATGCAGTATCGTTGATTTAATTATACATTAATTAAATATGATTGCAAATGGGAGAGCTTAAGCCCCCTGAGCCCCCCCCCCCCCTTCCTACGTGCCTGGGATAGACGGTTTAGATTGCTTTTGGCTCTCTCTGATGTGAAATATTTTTTCTTTCTCTAAGTAAGACAGCATTTCTTAAATGGTGTTCTGCGGAACCATGGGGTACCATGGAGATCACTCGAGGGTTCCATGAAACTTGCTGTCTTTCCTTCTATAATATTTAAAAAAATTGAAAAGACACTAAAATCTCAAAGAAGCATGTCCCTTTGAATGCCGTAATTACTATCTGTTACAGAATTTTTTCTTTTGAAGAACAAATGCTGTAACACACACTCAAAGTTCAATTTTCATCCATAAAGCGTAATACTAAATATACCTGAAATAATAGAAATCAATTCCACTCATCACATTAAAATTTTACTTTTTAAAACTTTATTTAAACATAATATTTGAAGTTGTACTTTAAAAAAAAATTCTCAAATGTTGGAACTATTTTTTAACTTTTGGATTTTTTTTTTTTTGAGCCAACAAATAGTAATCTATACAATTGTCATTTTTATTGTAAATTATTGTTTGCAGAATGTTTCATTAATATCATACCATTGAAGAAATAATGGGTTCCATTGTAAAAATAGACCTTAAAAAGGGTTCCGTCTATCTAAGAAACTCTAAAGTAAAGCATCAATTTGGTAGTAGCTATGAAGTGATTTAGGGAACTATTGGAGCAACATCAATTGCTTACCTAAAACAAAAAAAAAAAAAAAAGATTTGGAAACCTATCAAGACATCCTTTCAGTATAACTTATTATTGGAAGCAATTCAGATATTAAGTCTGGTGACCATATATTTCAGCAGGGTAATGCCACAATCCAAACTCCACAAAATCCTAGTTTCAAGCTACTTCAGTGGACAAATGCCCTAACCTGAACCCAACAGACAATTATAATTGTCCCTCCAACAACAAGGGACATCCTGGAGAGTGATGTTTATGAAAATAGTACTATTTACAACACCAAAGACTAACTTAAAGTGTCCATTGACAACAGCTGGGAAAATATTTCAGATGACACTGAAAAACATTCAAGTTCTATGATGTCTAGATTAATTAAATTAGTTGGAAAAAAAGAGGAAAACTGCTGGGTTATTATCAGGTTTTCTTACGTCATATTAATTTTTCTAACAGTTTTCTCAATGTTGTTGTTTCAAATGCCACTTGGGCATCCAAGCTCCCCTTCGCTTTAGAGCGACCAAGAATAAAGGCAGTGAGGAGCACCTTCTTTTTATAGATGAACACCACAATGGTGGAAGTACGACTTAGCACAAAGTTGTATTTGGATGACACCCTATGGCGCCACCACAAATACTCCACTTTCCTTATTGGACCTAAGAGTGAAGGGAAATTCTCCACCCTCCGGTACTCTCGGAACTGCCTTGGAATTTCAGGGTCCACGGATTTTACATACACCTATCCCCAAGTGTACACGGTGGGTCTTCAGCGGGTCGGGTATTGAACACCCAATCTTCCAATTGGAAGTTCGACATCCTAACCACTAGGCTACCACGACCCTGTTTTCTCAATGTACAAAATATAATAATTTAAACTATTCAATCTAATGCAGCCCTCACTAGTGAAATGCTAGAGGGTACACCTCTGATCTACTTAAAAAATACACCATCAAATACATTTCTCTTCCAATAAATGAAGAAACAAGTGTGTTCACACCCTTAACAGCAACGGAAATGTTTTGATTCAGGCATAATAGATTGTTGCTATGGTTATCAAACTAACAGCAAAGGAACAAGTGACAACATAGTGCAATCAACAAATCATAGTTTTCTGGAGGTAGGTCTCTGTTAATGACACAATCAAAAATGCCACTCAGACAATACAAAGATGTTGTTCTTAAATTCCAAGAATAAATGTTGATGCACTGAAAATTTCTTTGACATTCTACATTGATTGTGTCACTTGGTATGAATGCATCCTAAGTGGAAATGTAGGCTAGCGATGGGCACAAGAGATATTAGCATTATACCACATGAAAAGATCATTTGATGATGAAAAGTTCTCAAGGGGTTGCTTCAATTCTGAAATCATTCAAGATGTATTGCTCATTTGATTATTATCCCATTATGAAATCATTGAAGCAGTTCACTCAACGGTTGATCGTTTGATTATGCTCATCAGTACAAGTACCGTCATTTCAACATTTCTCATGGGGGAGGGTGGAATTAGGGGGAGCGGAATATTTTCAATGCATATTATAGATAAAAACAACAAAATACATAGAAAATGTATTCAATGTATTTCTAAAAGTCAGGTTCAATTGACCTCCCTGATCAGCCAAATGCCTGCATTAGTACTGTATGTTGGAAAGTTCCTTTTCCCTTTCCCGTGTCTATATATGATCCAGCTTGTGCCTAGCTTTAAACCTTAACTAAGGATTTCAGCATGTCATGCATTCATAAAACACTGGTAACAAAGGTCCACAGGTTTAAAGCGGTATCCCCACCCCTCCCCACACACAAACACAACTGGTGAACTCCATGTTACAATAATGACCATAAAAATTAATTTATGCCAGAATCGCAAAAATTCAGTTTGAAATATTTTAATCTTAGCTTCAAAGTTATAGTATAAAATAACAGAAAACTCTCATTCAGGAACAAATCACCAAAGGATTCAAACATTGAAGAGTTTTCTCCTCAAAGTGCAGATACAGGGCAGAGAAAATGAAGTCAAGAATCATTAAAACATGAACAACAAACTATAATTTTTTTCTTTTAGAACAAATTTTCCAGGAGATAGGTAAAATTACAATAAAATTGCCCTTTCCTCAGCAAATCCTGTGTCCACATTTGTGCTGAATATTCTATACTATTAGACTACTGTGAAAGCTAAAAAGTCTTTAATTGTAACATTGCGCTTGATACTTGTTGGGAGGGGGGCATCAACATTTTACAGATGCACCAAACTGAATTTCTGTTTTCCCATGTTTCATTCAGAACTTGTACCATCAAGTTATTAAAATGGAACAACAAGAACAGTTTTATTACATTTAAAAGGAAAAATATAAAAAACTTAACAAATACTTACATATAGATTTTTTATCATCTGATTTTCACCTTTCACTTCAAGCTTAGGTTCATATGCTTCACTTGAACAAATTAAAGTAATATTCGTTGTTCTAAATAAAACGCAGAAATGTAAAAATAATTTTTCAATATCTTTTCAACAATATTCAAAGGTTTTTTTCAGAAATACTACAAATACTACTAAAAACCAATTTTGCATCACATACACATACACATGTATACATACATAATAAATGATAAGAAAAGAGATGAAATGAGCTCATCAGCAGTAGATGTTTCATTTTGGAGTGTAACACCCAAAATATAGAAGTCAATAATACATAAAATTAACAAAAATATAGAAGGGTTTCACCCATTTTACTGTTAGCCACAGACTAAGAAGGGCAAAAACCCTTCTATATTTTGGGAGTTACACCCCAAGAACATCCACTGCTAACGATCTCATTTCATCCTTTTATTTTGCTTATCGTTTCATCTTTTCACTTATTGTTGATTATTTACTCGACTTCATTTATTGCTGCTTTGTGCATTTTTAAGTTAATGTTTTAAATGTTTGTTTATCACTTTTTTATGTTTTTACCTTGTAATTATGTACATATATATATATATGTTGTTTAAAATTTGAAAGGAACTGTAAACTTTTACTTTTATTGCTTAGTAACACTAATATAAAAATATTAAATTACAACAAACTTCTTAAGTTATATAGTTCTA
The DNA here is from genome assembly GCA_038502835.1 of Octonoba sinensis. Lineage (NCBI taxonomy): Eukaryota > Metazoa > Arthropoda > Arachnida > Araneae > Uloboridae > Octonoba > Octonoba sinensis. Next base: position 58,114,522 of record CM076602.1, read on the forward strand.
CCCAAGATGTATTACAATTCTTTGCACGTTATTACTGTACATCTACTTACTTAACAACACAAACAATAATGCACCGTTTTTTACTGAGTGCAGCAATCGAATGATTTAGTAATTTTCTTTCTTTCTGGAAGAAAATGTAGGTACTTGTTTTGAAAACCACAACGAGGTCCGTTTGCACTGCAAGTTAGAATTAAATTAATGCGAGAAAATTCTGTTCCATCAAACTGTGGTTGTTTGCAAAGGAGGTCCGCTTAATAGAGGTGATAGGTTAGAGCAGGGGTCCCCAACCTTTTTATAACTAAGAGCACATACCAGAATGTCGGTCGAATGGCAGGCACCATTTATTTTTTCAAGATAAATTTATAGTTGGCGGACATGGATAATAATGCAGACTACATGTAATGCACAAAAATATTAATTTCAAAAATCAATTTAACATATGAATGTAATTGGTATTAATATTCTTGTGTAAAATAACTAATTACTAAATTGCTAGCAAAACATGCGAAGTATACAAATTATTTATAAAATATATAAAATACAGTCAATGTGATCTTTGGTATTGCATTTCACTGGCCACCGCTTCATAATTGGGACAATATGATGAAATTCCTGCTCGCAAGCAATCGTCAAGGTGTTCATCTGTAAGTCGTAATCTGTATTTTGATTTTTTATGATATTCATTGTCATTTATCATTATAGGGTTATTCATAGTTTTTCAATTTATTTATATACTCTAGATTGTAAATGTCCTCTAGTTTAAAATGGAAAACTGAAATATTTTATCATTGGGTACAAGCAGCGGGCGCACCTAGACCGATCAACGGGTGCCATGATGCCCGCGGGCATAGGGTTGGGGACCCCTGGGTTAGAGCATAGTGATGCAATGAATATTCGGCTTCGATACTATATATCAGGGGTGGCCAAGCTCCTTGATGTAAGAGCCATTTTTCAAAATTTGAAATTTTTTGCGAGCTGCAATTAAATACGTATTTAAAAAGTATTAAAATTATTATTTTTTTTCAGAAATCATATTTATTGAAAACATATAAATAAAAGTACAAAATATGCATATTGAATTTAAATTAAAAATTAAACACATTTATTAAACACAGACGAATACGTCAATGTTTATGTTCGTTCGCGCAGTTTTCGATGAGCAATATCATTCTTAACCTGGACAGAAATGAAATTTGTTACAACGTTGCACTCAGTCTTTCATATTTGTTGTCAGTAATTTAAAAGACCTTTTGAAACACACACAGAACCATAGTAATTTTTAAAAATATAATAGCACAAAAATGAAAAGGGAACTCGAGTACATTTATAGGGATCCACAAGTAATCCTTCAAAGAGCCGCATGTGGCTCGCGAGCCGCAGGTTGGCAACCCCTGCTATATACTTTGATACTTCGATTCGGCCGAATACCTCCTGAACTTTTCGGCCTTGGCTAAATGCTATGAAAAGAAATGGGTACTACTGTGATATGATCCCCCCTTGGCGACATTCGAGCTAGCGCGCCAATTTGTAATGATTTTCGGTTGGCGATATCTTTTCATTTACCCAGCGCCATCGATGTTGGCTGAGGTAATGTGTGGCAACCCTGATTATGCAATGGGTGTTTTTAGAGTGTGATGGTTGGACCTTTAGAAAGCTCTCTTTAACTAATACGTAGCTTTTTAGTAGTTAATTTCATCGTTAAAGTTTGTGGAGATATTTCCTGTTGATAAAGGAAGAATGTAAAGTGTTAAAGTGAATTAATTTAGTTCAATTGTTTTGTATTATGGCGAGATAAATGAATTCATATTAGTTTGTTAAGGCGCCATTTTTCGAATCTGACGGAAACGTGGTTTGTAGTTTGTGCTATCTGTAGTACGAAATTGTTTTGGTTGATAAGTGCATAAGTTTGGTTAATTGTGACTAAAAGCAAAGAAAAATAAAGTGGTAATTTTCAGACCATTTCGTCGTATTGGATTGTAAGTTTGATGCTATTTGGGATTAACATTGAAAAGCCAACTGGTTTAAAGTGAGTTCTTTATTTTTGTTAGTTTATTATCTGCTTATGTTATGTGTTTGTAAAGGTTATAAAACAATGAATTTTTAATTGTTCTAAAATAGTAGCTGTAGTAATTAGGGGCGTTGCTACTTTTGATAAAGTGGGTTTCCGTTAGTTTAATGTAAAATGTATTTGAAGTCTTCCGTGCAATTGCGCGATATTTTTACTATGTTTTTCGTTGAATAATGCATGTCATTTTATGTAATGATAATTAATTGCAATAGTCATTATTGCGCATGAAATGCGTGTTCTTTCAACGAAGTGTTTTTACGGTATTTTTAATGTTGGTTTCCAATAGTTTAAGACAAAATGTACTTGAAGTGATGACCGTTATTAATTTTGTTGTCTAGTTTTTATGCTAGTTTTAGTGTAGGCTTCCAATAGATTGATGTAATATGTGCTTTAAATGATCAATGTTATATATTTTCTAATGGAGTCTCTTATTTTAAAATTCCCACAGCTTTAATAAACATTCGTTTTGCGTTGAATTGCGCGACATTTTAATTATGTTTTTCATTAAAGAGTGCATATCATTTTATTCAATAATGAATCATTGCAGTAGTTATTATTGGGCATAAATTGCGTGTTCTTTAAAGAAAGGGTTTTTATTCAACTTTGAGTGTTTGTAAAGTAAATAATTCTATTTTTCGAGTAATTATCAATCCGTTAATGTATTGAATTGCTGTTGAAAAATGCTGTACGTGCTTTACATAGTAGCGTTGATATTGTGTCTAAGATATAATTTGCAATTTTTGGTATTTTACTGTTTTTTAGTGATTTTTCTTGACATGTTTGCTATGTGTATGATGTAACATTGTTGGCGATATAATCATCGCCAAGAGTGTTGTATTGTGTTTGAAGTTGGAGACATAAAAATCTTGTTGTTGGCGACGCTTTCTTGGCGCCAACGAAAAAGTCGCCAAGGGGGGGTTATATCACAGTAGTTCCAAGAAATGTATTTCTCTTGGTGAATTCGAAAGTTTTTTCTACTAAGTGATTTATATTCCTCATTTTTATCGAGTATTTTAATTGAAATTGTCCTATAATGCATTCTGAAGTCCTTTTTTTACATGCATGAAATAGGGAACCTTTTTGCACTAAAATAATGTCGCATTAAATTTGGCAACTGCAAATTGTGACTCTAAAAGGCTTAAGAAACTCAAAAAAGGTCACAGGTTCCCTATCCCTAATACATATTGAGGAAAAAGTACTAAAAATATCTGCAATAAGTTGTTAGTGCATTCTGTTATAGTTATAACCTAAACTAAATCTATGCAAAACTCCCTTAAGAGTTAAAATAGTACACAACTTTCTTTTCTCACATGAAATGAAGGTTAATACTCATTCACTGGTACATGAAAACAAATCCTAATACTGAAAGAACTTAAGTAAATAAAAACATACACAAATCTTACAGGCCATGAGCATTGTTAGATCCCCCCCTCAGAATAAAATATGTATGAAAAAGTAGTATGATAGTATATGCATGAAAAGTAATATATCTTTTATTGTTCCAAAACATTTTTTTTTCATTTTTAATATTGTATTTTAAATTGTCATCTACACATAAATATAGTTGCAATGCATGCAATATTTCTATTGGCACCAAAAATAGGTCCACTATTCGGCGGCTGAATGTTCAGCCTTGATTAAGGCCGAATACAGTGTTCGGCCAAATGAATATTCCTTGCAACACTAGTTCAAGGTTCACTTTATATATTTATACAATACAAATACCTTAACTACATTAAAAATAAATCCTTTAAGCTCAAATTAGTTGTTTGTACTTTAAAGAAATAACACTTAGTTTACTATTTATTCATGGCAAAATTTAAAAAAAAAAGTTTTTTTATTATAATCTTTTCTTCAATTTACTTTTAAGCTCATTTAAAATCTTGTTTGTTCCCCATCAAATGAAATAAATCTTCAAAAATAATTTTAAAGGATAACAGAACCTTTTTCACACGTGGAAAACATTCTGAGACATCGATTAAAATAAGTACCTGCATGAGGGGGTGAGTGCAAAATTAAGAAAAAATTAATCGGCAAAAAAAACTAATTAGATAAATAACTTTAAAACAATAACTGCAATTGAAAAAAATGAATCATCTACGCAAAAAATTTATGAGACTTAGAGTAAAAAGAGTACCTACCAGAGAGAGTAGGTACAAAATTAAGAACAAAATTAATTCATTAGAAATACTAATTAGTAAAATAACTTATGAAGAAACAATAATAGCAAACGACAAAAGTAACCTACAGTAAAGCAATCAAAACTGTAAATAAAAAGAGTATACCTGCAGTAAAGGGTACGTATAAACTTTAAAATACAGTCGAACCTCATTATCACGACACCCTGCGGACTTTCTCAAAGTGTCGTAATAAGCGGAGCGACGTCTTAACCGGAATTACTTCAAATCGCAATTTAAAGAACATAATGTAATAATGCATTCAAGTGTTTATATAATTATTTTACATTTAAAATTAGATTCGATTTCTGTCATTTTGTATCATTTTATAAATCAATGCAAAAACATTAAGAAAAGATAACTTGATTTTTATTTCGCTCGAAAATATTCTCCAATAAGGGTTTGCTCACTTTTTGATTTACAATTTAAAATTTTTCTGTGTAGTTTGTACAAAAAGTACTTCTTCCATGAAAGAAAGGTATTTTTCTACGACATCAATGCAATGCAACGCCTCTGTTTTATTTGGAAGTTTTTGAACAAAGAAAGATGCTTTCTATCAAATTGCCAGTCTAAAAGAGGGATTATTGCACGCATTTTTAAAAGCTCATTTATAATGACCATTCAACTTCAACAGCAGTTGAATAGCCATAGTGGTTCTCCCCTGCCCTATCTTACTAAACTCTTTGTGACTGGAAATTAATAAAAATCTGTGTCCGTCCCTGGGATTTCAGAAACAAAAGTCGAGTTTCAAAATGGGTGCTTTCTTTCTCCTTGTCCCTTTATCCTTTTCTGAAGTACTGCTGAGTGGAGACTTAATCCTACGAGCAATGCAAATGAAACTTGTCACTCTTTTCTTGTGACTGTGAATGTTGACAATTGCATAACAATCTTTCTGTACTTCAAATTCCTTAATTCGAAGAAGTTCAAGTAAACTTCAGCGCAACTTAATCTTTCCACCTGTCGCTTTCAAAGCTTCTGTGCACGCCTTGCTGGCTCACGATTTTTAGGTTCGAGTGGGCTGGGGATTTTCTCCACTATAGGTTGATAGCACTTGTCACTAATCCATTTTCAGGAATTTTAGGAAAAACTTTTCGTGAAATCTTCATTATTTTACTAAAAGGTTTCAGTTAAAAAAATAAAATCGAGCCCGTTGTAACAATTTGAAGTGTCCTCATAAACAGAGTGGCACAATAAAGTAGTGTCGTGAATTGCGGAGTTATTTAACATTAAAATTATAGGTTGCAAGTTCGGGACTTTGAAAAAGTGACGTGACATCGGAGTGACGTGTCATCCGGGTGTAGTGAAAACGAGGTTCGAATGTATTTAATTTTGTTTTTTCCCCCTGCAGCCCAGTCCCTTAGATTTTTGTGCTCATATTTCAGTAAAAAATATGGGCCCTAACAAGAAACTAGATCGACCTTTGTTACCCTCTCACACACAGACATTTTTGCAATCACACACATAGACAATGTTTGACTAGAAAATCATCTAAATGCATCAGTACCACTTGAGAAGATAATTATTCAAGGGAATTACTCGATTAAGAAATTATTCCAAAAGTAAAGCTTTTGAGAGGTTCTTTTTGATTCTGAAGTAGCTCACATAATCAGCTTCTCGATTATACCCATCACTATTACTTACATCCCTTTGCTTCTTAATGTAATCCCTTTGCTAATCATTTGTTATCTAACATTTAGTACTTGTAAAATTGCAAATGAAAACCACAACAAGAAATAAATTAATTTGAAAATTACCGGGGAGGAGCAGAGTATATCATGTGGAGGAGATTAGTACCACCATCCAATGAAAAAAATACATGTTTTTGATCACCACAGCTATAATAATCTCCATTTTGGCCGACTTGACACACCTAAATTGAAAGGAGTATTAGAATGAAAAGTATTGGATGACTTGAAAAATGATGGAAATTTTGATAAATTTTAAAAAATCAAGGTAATCTATATGGACAAAACAATTTTTTTAATCTCAGGGTTCCTTCAAATTTGCTGCAGAAGCACTTAAGCATTAATTAATTGTCCTAAAAATGTTTTTAAATTTACAAAGTTACAACTGCTCAAGGTTTAGTTTTAGAATTATTAAATATTAATAAACTTCCTTATCTTTTATTTCCATACCACTCCTTATCTTTTATTTCCATACCACTTTTAGAGACCTTAAAAACTAGCCTGTAAAATCTTTTAAAAATTTGTACAACAAATTAGAATATTTGGATCTATTGTTTCAGATGAAACAAAATCTAAGTCTCATACGGATTAGAAATTCTCCAGAGATATTCATAGAATTCTGTAAAAACTAAATAATAAGAACAATAACACAAAAGGTGAATTAAATTGAAATATTTTATATTACTTTTGATGTTTTATTAATATTTCAACTAATGAAAATAATAATACAAATATTAATAAAAACCTTTTGTGACCTTTTAGTTTCAATGAAACTGTAATGAATTAAATAATAGCATAAACCATTACAACCATGAAAAGTTTCTATAAAAACCAAAAAATTCATTTTCTTCATTGAGAAAGATGTTTATTCTGCTTCAAATGATATGTAATTGTTTAATGTTTCAAAAAATTGTATTTTATCTTCAAATTCAGTCTCTTTTCTGGTTCTCATTTAATGAATTTTGATACCATGATGTGCATACCAGTTTTATATTTCTGCAAGAGTGTGATGTTCTTTTTAAAAAATTCCGTATAAAAAAGATAGTAATTTTTTTAACATTCATTTCAATGTGTCATTGGGTTTCGATTATTTGTGATTTAATTTTTTATGATTTTAAACATTTCTTACTATGCAAAGACCCACAAGATTCGTGAGGCTATGTTTTATTTTCCCCAAGCCTAACAGCCAAGGCCCCTACTTGGATGAGGAGGATTCCATCCCCACCCCACACCCTTCATGACTATAAGAAAATAATTTGTTTTAATGAATGTAAGTGTATTTTGTTCTTTTTAATGTAATATATAAGGAGTATCCTTTGCACCTCTCCCCCTCATACCGGGAAAATTAGAAATTAAGCTCCTGCTAACAGCAGCTCTGGATAAAAGCCCATATTACTATGAAAAAAAAGGTCGGCTGATATTATTGAAAACAATGCTAATTTTTTCACATAGGTTGAGTAAAAGAGAGTTAAATATTATCACCAAAATAAATTAGAAAGAAATTTCCTGTAGAAAATTGGCACCAAGTATGCTCCATTAATAGCACAGATAATTTAAATTTGAAAGAAATTTTAACAAGAGATTTATGCCTATATATATATGTATATATATATATTTAATTCTTTTATTCTAAAGTGGAATGCAAATTGTTCAACTTACTGCAACACCTTCAGAACAGTCAGAGCCACTAGGTCCTAGCGAGAATGAGAAGCAAGGGTTGTAATAGTATGTGTAGTTGTCTTTTGCCTTCATATTCTCCCACCTACAAAAATAAGTTGGGAATATCTTTTTCAAATGACAAAACAAACAGTTATATTCTAGAGCAACAAGACTCAACCTCCAGCCCATGTGCTGCATGCGACCTGCTAAGATTTTTGAGTGGCAAGAAAAAAGTTATCTTTTACTTTCGGTTGGATCTTAGGAGATCCCACCCTGTTGGCGATGAGTACACCATCTTGGTAACCCTGATTTGATCATAACCCTGCTTGTTCTGCGAGATGGACGCCAAATTGGTGGTTTTGAAACGGGGTGGGCTCTCCTAGGATTTTACCTTTACTTTCTATTAAAATTACAACCAATTGCAATTAAATGCAAGGATTGTCCAGATATTACATTTTAAATGCTTTCTGTTTGAGAACACAAACTTACTCTATTTTGAAAAAGGGAATCTCCCCCTCTCCCGAGTACGATCTGCAGAAAATAAAGATCTGTGTCCTAGTAGGGTAGCCAATCCACCCCTGCCCAAACCAACATCTCGAATTCTGGCACACTCATTTTTGGATTTTTTTTTGGATTTCAGGCCCATAGATGTATGTCTAAGATCAGAAATTAGAGAATGGAAACTCTCTATTTCATAATATTAGCAATCGTACTGCTCTCTGAATCCTGTGGGACATACCATGCCCAGAAAAAACTATTTAAGGCACATAACGTTAACATCCCAATAAGTTGAAGTATTGATAAAAACCCTCAGAATACTGAGATAACAAGCCCAAAGAAGTAATAAAAAGCTCAAAATACTGAAAACTGTTATTTAAATTGCTTTCAGCAATGAATACTCTAGATTTGCATTGAATGTACTATTTTTGAAATCTACACTTCGCTTAAATAAGGTTTATATATTCCAATCAAAAACCTGCAACAAAAATGGGGGAAAACGATAACTTTTTTTGATACAATAAAAACTATCATGAAGTGACCCAATAAACAATGAAGACTTATTTTGTATGCAAAAGTACATATGTAGATATATAGATTGCCCTTTAATTACTTATTAGAGAGAACGCGTATTCGTATTTATTAGTATTAGTTTTTAAGACAACAAACACTTGAAGGAGGATAATTTTTTTTAATTAAAATCGTTAAGTTTTCACATAAACCAAGTATAATGCAAGAAGTTTCCATCAAATCAAAGTGAAACATTAAATGGATTTATATAAAGCCGTAATAACTAAATTATCAAAGCGGTCTCAATTTTGGAAAAATATTTTAAGCAAAATATCTAATTACCTAGCTCCTGAATGAGAACCTAAAGAGTTCAGATTTATAACACTTCCATTATTATATACACATTCACAAGGGGACTTATCAACACACGTTTCAGATGCTGAGAGATGACAAAAGGAGATAAAAATAGCAAAAGTTACTAATTGCTTTAAATATAAGCTCAAAAGTTCACAAAATATTAATTTTTGTGCAGACGACATAATTTTCAAATTAGGGAAAAAGCGCAACTTTCAAACAGATGCAGTTACTCAGCTTGAAAGAAACTGAAACATGTGACTCAGATGAAAACAAATAATAGTGTCCTTTCTCTCAAGAGAAAACAAAATTAAGAATTTTAATTCTTTAATCTTGAAATAAACTTTTTTCGAGGTTGTTTAAATTGTGTAGGGGAAAGAAAAAGGATTTCGAGTATTGAATAACCAAAAAAAAAAAAAAAAACGACCAAGCAAACAATAATAAAAAAAAATAATAACAAGCATTTTTTTTTTTCACTCCACGAAAGTGAAACCAGTTCGTGCAGTTTTCAGTTCAGACGACGAATCATCCTAGCATCTCTTTAAAATTTGACATGTATGCATTGGTATTTAACGCCACGTGTATTAAAGTATACCGGTTTTATTTATATTTGGAATATGCATTACGTGCATATAAAATGCGTAGTTCATGGGATTATAGTGTAATTTTAAAATGAAATGAGCTTTACCAGAATGATGCGCCGAAGACGTTTTACATATCTGAAAATTATTTTAGTGTGTTTTGCTATTATAGGAGTAATATTTTGGTTATATCAGTTGAACTCTGAAAAAAATGTTTCTTTAGATCTGGAAGAAAATGAGCACATTTTCCCTAGATCTCTAGACAATCGGGTATCAAAAGTCAAAAGTGGGCATAAAGATTCCAGACCTGCTCCTTCAGAAAGTCATGAAAAATTTAATGCAGTCATGCCGCAACCAATTTTGAAAGAAGCAGAGAGTGATCGAATGCAAAAAGTTTATGTAAACTTATATCAAAATCAAAGACCTGAGCATTCAAATTATTCTATTCCAGTTATGAAAGTTATTCCTGGGTTAGGAGAAAATGGAGCCCCTGTCCATTTATCTTCATCAGAGCAAAAATTAGCCGATGATGTATTCAGTAAGGCTGCTTTTAATGTTTATTTAAGTGATAGAATATCTGTCAACAGAAGTGTTCCTGATCCACGGAATCCCAAGTAAATGTTCCTTAACCTATTGCCATCCATTTATATCAAATTTTATGTTGAATCGTAAATTTCTTTTAATAACCATTTAGCGTGCATGTGTCTGTATGCCTTATGACAAAAAGGCTTGATAAAAAGCTATTGATGTTTGTAAGCAAAAGCTCTTTCGAGACACCTTTCTACTGACATTAAAATCCATGGAATTTCAAAACTTTGATATTTCTTTAAAATTTGCTATAAATAGTCTACAATCTTGAGCCAAACAGAAAAATGAAATGGTTTTAATGATAAGGTCTAATACACAATTCATTTTATAATATATTGCAGATTAATTTTGATATTAGCACTAGCATTGATGGATATATTATCATTTGATATATATCATGATATTTAAGGGATGATGTATATCCAATCAACAAATATATACACACAGATAATTCACACTGAAAGTGACTCTCCTTTTCAAGTCGGTCATTTAAAAAAATTCAAAAGGAATATGCTTTTTTGGTAATTTCGCATTTAAAAAAAATCTAACATATTCATAAAAATACATAATTGCAAAGTCAGGGGAGAAGGACAAATGCTCCCTCTTAGACACCCTGAATGACAGGCCTGCCTCTTTTATCTGCACCATATTTAAAAAATCATTCATAACATTAACCCTACATTGCGCAATTTTTTTTTTTTTTTTGCAGTTGTCGATTTTGTGAAAAAAGATGAACCTTGAGCTCAGTGTATAAGGTCGGGTTAAGTATTAGTTAAGAAAATACTTGAATATATTTTTTGAAATCCAAAATTGTTCTGCGTTCATCACTTAGTGTCGGGCTCCTCAGGGGTTTTTTTGGGGGGCCCGGGGGGGGGGGGATTAAATTGATTGATAATTTGTCATAAGTTTTTCAACATAATTTTTAATAACTGCTGGATTGGCTTGAAAGTTTCAATAGGCTTTTCCATTTGGGCAATTCAAGAAGGGGGGGGGGGGGGGTCAATTGAACCTCCTGACCTTTAGAAATACGTTGAATTTATACATGTTTTTATGTATTTTGTTGTTTTTTACCTATAATATGTTTTGAAATTATACCCTTTGCCCTGGAATTTTAAAATGACAGGCCTGAGTTTTAGTGTTCCTGCATATTTGTTTAAATAACTTGAATTTTATATCTATCTATTAAACTATACAAACCTTGTTGCAGCTCTTCATATGGGCATTTATAATTTTTTGGAAATATTTTCATGATTGTTATATTTAAAGTTGTAAGTATATTTGTATAAATTAAAGATATTTATATTATATCTCAGCCGTCCAGTCAAGATAAATTGTGGTCAACTATTTTTTAAATGACTGAAAACCATAAATACCCTGGTTTTGAGTATTTACTCAGAGGCAGGGGTAAATACGCATTTATAAATGCTCTACCCACTGGATACTTAACCGACAAACATCTATAATCAGAATCAATGAAGGATTTATCCATTTGTATCTTGTAAAATACCTTAACCTTTAGATTACGGCGGTACAGCATATGTACCGCAAAACAGTTTGGCCTTCCTTAAGGCTGTGGTACAGCATATGTACCAGACCTTTCGTCCCCTTCCTGAGTAAAAGGAAATCACCAGGAGGGGAGAAAGTAATTGAGAGTTATTAGCATTTCCTGTCCTCGCGACTATTCTTGGCGAAATACGCGGCGCTGATTTACTGTCTGGCGCGTATTTGGAATGTTTCTGTTTTAGACACATATATAATCGACGGATAACATTTATAGTCATATAAATATTCACTGAAACATAGCCAATCACTTGAACGATCTCGGGGGGGGGGGGGGCGTGAAGACCTGACTTTTAGATTTATAATGTATTTATACGTGTGTTTACGTATTATTACGTGTTGTGGCTTTTTATCTATAAATTTAATATATTCCCTTTGCTCACCCCTCCCCTCCCGCAGAAAATATTGAAATGATGGGCCTGAATAAAACTTTCAATATTTGTCATCTTTTGGTGTTAATTTTAAAAAGAGTTATTCTGTCGCGCAGAGCTCTGCCGCCCTGGGTTATAATCCAATTAGCAGCTCGATGCACTGGAGGTAACATACTATGTTTATAATTCGTCCTTTCTTGGTTTTCTAATAAAAACTACATGTACACTAGGCGTGTCGAAGTCGTAATAATAAGCGTCCACCCCATGTCACACATTCCGGTAAGTGCATTCAACTTAAAATACATCAGCGAAGCAAAAGATAAAGATAAACCATCGGTTGTGAAGGGAAATTAAGTACAATAGCTGCACATTGGGTCTTGCTTTTGTTAACAAGGGACTTTCCCCCGGAGCCATCAGCAGACAGGGGTTTTTTAGAAGTACAACAGACAGTTTGAAGCGAATTCTGTTCATCTTCAGTGAATGACCACTTTCCAGTTACTATGCGAGTAAATCAACAAGTCATTGTGGTGGAAATAGAATAAAAGAAAAATTGTCTATTCATACCTGCAATTTTTAAGTGAATTAGGATAAAAAAAATCCGTTATGAGGATATCAGTTTCAGCAATGAGGAGATACTTTACTTTCTTGTTCAGTTCGTGAAAACGCTGCGAATTATAGAATTCGTGTACTAATAATATACTTAAAATGTTTTACGAGATGTTTGTCAACTGGCAAATTATGTACAAGTCCCGAAAGAAAGCAAATTAAATGTCACAGAGCGGAAAAATTGCAAAATAATAATAATATATATATATATTGATGCTCTCTCTATATATATATTATAAAACAATGAAAGGTCACTACTATTCAACTATATGAAACATCACTTTTTATTGTTTATTTTTACTCTAATTTGGGCAGAAATTTTGATTGCCTTTTTTTGCTTAGCAAAATTTTTTAGGCAAACATAGGGAAACGCCCATTAGAATTCAATAATAAGCTGTAGTTTAAATGAGGAAGAAAAAAAAGCTGCATGTTTCCAAATTATTATTATTATTTTGATTTCTTCTTTTTTTACTTTCTTACGGAAATTAACTTTAGATATCATATAACTACTTCGAATTGGCGATTGGGAGCAAAAAAATAGCAACTGACTAACAAAGTTTATATTTTGGCAACCCTTCTAATGAAGTCCATCACACTCAAAAGAGGTATAATGGGAGTTAAGGACCCCCGTGGTTACACTGAGGGGAAAAATATTCCACAGTTTTGCTGTTGTATGAGAGAATTTCGGGAGCTCGAGCGCCGTAACCTAAAGGTTAAATGTCACAATAGTCCCTTCCGTCCTTCTATGTGTGAAATTCAATGTTTTTATGAGGTTTAGGGACTAAAATTCAATTATTTCAATTGAAACTTCCCTTAAAGTTTATTTAGGAGAAGAGCAACATTTTTTTTGAGAGGGAGAAAACATAGTAATATCATTTTACTATTTTAGCCTTGTGTGTGTGCCCATGTTTTAAAACTCAGTGTCTTATATTTTTTCCACAATTTTTATCCAAGTTCTCAAAAATCACTTAACTTTTTTGTTTCATTAAATTTACATATATTCTAAATTTCACTTTATAAATCCTAGACAAATATCAACCCTATTTTTAGCAGTAACTATATATGAAAGGCATTAGTGTTCCAAAAGTTTTTGGCAATTTGTTTCCAAAAAATTAAGTTATAATAATAAAAAAAAATTCATGCACTCTGATAAGATTGTTAAATAATTTACAGCCATGAAATTTAGTACACTAGGTAATTTGAAAAACTGGACATTTCTCTTATTTAATAAAGCAAGTATCAGATGGATGAAATACAATATGTCTATTTGAACATGCTATCTAAAAGCTTCTTTGAAAATTAAGTTTCTGTAGTAATCTCTCTGTAACTTGTGCATCATCGGTATATGGCTCAAGGCAAAAATTGTGAATAAATAGCTAATAGGCATGTGCACAGAAGTGCCATAATATCTTCATTGGTCAAAAAAAAAAAAAAAAAAAAAAAAGCTAAGTTTGTTAAACAAAAATAATAAGTTCTTAAACAAAAATAAGTTTGAAATCAGTAAAACAAAAAGCAATATTGCTTTTTGTTTTACTGATTTCAAACTTATAAATGCTTCTTTTAAGCTTAAATCTTCAAATCTTCAAAATATTCTGTGGGGGAACATCCAGTACTCTCATCTGTGAATAATTCTAAGCCCTCAGATTGTGGCGGATCATCTATAATGGGTGCTTGAACATGTGAACCCCAAGGAAAATGCAGGAATAAATTTATTCAAAAAACCAAGTAAAGCAGTATTATAAACATCCTCACAATTTTGTTAATTTCAGGGATGAATTTCTGCTCCCTATGCATCTCTTTTTGTAATAGGCCAATTCGTAACCAACACAGGCTGGTTTAAAAAGCCAGTTGTCGATTCAGAATTTTTTAACAGGGTCTGTTTTTTTTTTGTGAATTTTAAAGAAATTCTTTTGAAAAATCATGTAATTTTGTGTAGTGATGAAAAACTTTATTATGTTTTGCCACTTTTATGGTGTAAGAAACACAATTTGGAAGCTCAGAGTTTTGTGAAGGGTCCCAAAAACAGACCTGAATTTCTTCTGGTGTGACCCCTGAATGCACTTGCATCTCTCGATTGGCACGTGCAAATGACTTAAACGAACTTGAAAGCTAGCTACGGGAAAGAGAGCGAAAGAAATGCGGCGATGGAAAATTCAAAGCTCATGTTTTCTGATAGCATATCTTGAGTTATGCACCTAAGTTTAGCAACCCAGCAACTTATGAGAGAAAGTTCAACATGTTTGGCTATCTTTGAAAATTATTTTGATATTTGACTCCTGTTTGAATTTTGCCGCAACCATCGCATGTAAATTGCGCGAAAAAAGCAAATTAGTTTTTGCATGAAAAATGAATTTGTTTTGATGCTTCAAGCACTATAGGGATATGTTGCCTCATTTTTAGTTTCAGTTTCCACGTACAGAAGTCGTTAAGAAGTTTTTAAGAAGCCTTCTACATATTTTCTCAATTGAAAAATGACGTATCATATTGACGTGATAAATGATGTAATTAAATTGAATGAGAATGTTATAATTTTTTTTGACCTAATACAATACAATACAAAAGTGACGACTAGCAACAGGCACAGGGCCCAGCTAGGCTAATCCTAGTCAATTTAACAATGAACATCAAGAACCTTCTTATAAGTTTTTACCCCACTGAAACTAACAGTTTCTTCCGGTAAACTATTCCAACTGCCTACAATGCTATTGAAGTAGTAATTCTTCCTAATTTCAAGATTAGCCTGAGATTTGAAAAGCTTAAAACAATGACCTCTGGTTTTACCTTCAGTGCATAACTGCAGCCCGTCAACATTTCCCGTTTTAATGAATTTAAACAACTGAATCATGTCCCCTCTAACTCTCCTTTGCTATAGACTATACATATTGGGCCTTTTAAACCTAACCTCATAATCAAAGTCTTAGAGACCACTTACCAACCGAGTAGCCCTCCTTTGAACCGTTTCCAGTAAGGCAATATCCTTCTTTAGATAAGGAGACCAAAACTGAACAGCATACTTCAAATGAGGTCTTACCAAACTTCTGTATATTGGCAATACAACTTCCTTAAACCTGTTCGAAATAGCCTTCTTGATAAACCCAAACATCCTATTAGCTCTAAAACTGAACCTTGTGGAACACCACTTGAAACATCAATCCACTGAGAATAATTGCCTTTAACTACTACTCTTTGTGTCCTCCCAGTCAGTAAATTTTTAACCGAAATTAAGGTTTTTCCACAAATACCAATATAAGCAAGTTTGATAAGAAGAACTTCAAGGCGGTACTTTGTCGAACGCTTCCTGGAAGTCAATATAGACTACATCTATGCACTTTTTGTTATCTAAAACCATGGTTCCCTTGTCATAGAAATGAAACAAATTTGTTGTACAGTATCTCCCCTTCCTAAAACCATACTGAAAACCAGTTAACACTTCATTTGCCCTCCAAGAAATTTACTATCTTGATTTTGATCAGAATTTCAAAAATTTTACAAATTAAGGAAAAGGTTACACCTTTCTTACATTCTTTTTTTTTTATAAATTAAGAAAGAAAAAAAAGAATGTAAAAAGAAATCAAGAAAAGAAAGGGAGAGGAAGACAGACAAGTGAATTTAAGCAGCAAAAATTGTACTTGACTGATCATTGTTCAAAGCAAGCAATATTTTGTGGTTCTATTATTTTCCATTATAAGAAACAGAAATTTTCCAATCTTTTTTTTAGTTGTGAATTGTTTTCCTTAAACTTGTGAAATGTGTTTTAACAATTAAGTTACGTCGTACCTACGTTTTTCCTTTTTAAAATTTGTTTTTTAAACCTCTATTTGGAATGTAATCCACGAGCTGCCACTGCCCCAAACTTTTAGTACAGAAGCTGTTTTTCATCTTCATGATGTCATGTGCTGAGTGTGCTCTAGTCTGGATGCTGCCTTATGTTTTGCATTTGTCAGTTCAGTACTTACGGAAAAACCAGCGAAAATTGTCATGAAATGATCCCAAGAGCGCCAAACAAGGCGATTTAGCCAAAAAACTAAAAACCTTCCTTCTCTCTCTCTGCTGTAAATTCGTCAAACTTTTGCCGAACTTTTTTGGTTGATTTTCTGTAAGTACCATGATATCTATGGTGATATGTATTCTGCTTCTTGATTGAAAATAAAATCATTAGTGTTAATGTACATTTTTTACCCTAGGTGTGCTTATGAAATTTATGATAAAGATTTGCCTTCTGCTAGTGTGATAATCATCTTTACTGATGAAATTTGGTCAGCTCTTTTAAGAACAATTCATAGCGTTGTCAATCGGTCACCTCCCAAATTTTTACATGAAATTATTTTGGTGGATGATTTTAGTGAAAAAGGTAATTTTTTGATTCATGTCTTGATATTTATAAAATATTTCAGAAAAGAAACATGTTAAAAAAATAAATGTTTTTCTTTTCTTTTTAACCTGTCTACTGTGTAAACCTCTTCACCAAAAATGGTCATTATATGTGCAAACATTTCGGCAAGCATATCTTTACTTCCCAGCAATGCACGCTTTGACCCCCTTTACTTTAGAAAGGAAGTCCATAGAACCAAAGAGAGTGGAAGATCGTTGATTGATCTATTGTATTGAAGCCCTGATTCAGTAAAGCATGCTAAAGGGTTCTAATCGTTTTCCTAGGGGGAATGGGGAGCGCGGATGGAATGCACTGTCTTTGCACGCACTGAATTCCTTTTGTATATGTTTTTTTTGTCGAAATTTAGAGAGAGAGACGCAGCGTCAATCCTCAGAAGACTTTCCACGCTTTTTTTGCTTCATAATGTTTCATTGCAAGTTAACTAAATTTAAATGTTATTTTATATTCTGCAATTGCAAATTAACTTCTCTAGCTTTAAATAGTGCCTTGATTGTTTACTTTAATATTTCATAGCATTTAGGTAATAAGGAAAAAAAAAAAAAAACGACATTATGAATAGTCAAATCCTTTTCTTTGTTTCTTTCAAAGCTGAAAAGCATTAAAAAGTCATTCATAAAATTCAAATTATGTTTAGAAACGTACTGGGAAAAAAAACGGAAAGTGAACCTCATAAGGATCGAAATATACTGTCGGTCTTTTGGTCATGGAACTTATTTCCGTAATTTTTTTGGTTTCTGACCTTATGTCCGACATTTTTTCCATATGTATTTCCTAAGCAATAAAGTGTCTCATGGTTACCTGATTGCTTTTTAGCATCATGAGAATCTGATAAATGCCTATGAAATGTTAATCCATTATCTACAAGAATATGAGAACACATTATGAATAAAAACATATATAATGCCTCAAATGTTGTAAATTACGCAAAATCTTATCGATGAACTGTTTTATAGTTTTGCCTTAAAAATTTGTGACTAAAAGCAGGCCCCGTCATATACATGTGAATCGGGACAAACCAGTCTGAAGTGTAACCCGTAATTTAACCAAAATGAAATCCAGGTTTTCGAATAACGAAATTCAAACTGGTACAAAGTATGTTGTGGGCAGTGGTAGCCTAGTGGTTAGCACGTCGGACTTCCATCTGGAAGGTCGCGCGTTCGGTACCCACTGAAGACCACCATGTATACTTGGGGATATGTGCATGTAAAATCCGTAGACCCCACTACCTCTCCCCGTGCGTAAGCAATCCTAAGGCCTCGGCTAACAGGTAGGGGTCTGGTGGAGAAAAGTACAAAGTATGTTTATTATTTATCCATGCTTATATTAATAACTTTATATGCGCAATATGTTCATAATTATAAGCATTTATAACACTACAAAAAAAAAAAAAACTTTGCAAGTTTTACATTATAAAGTCGTCTCAAAATTATTCGTGACATTATGTCACTGAACTCATGTTTCGAGAAGTGGTTATCTGCAAATTCTAACTTGTTTCTTAAATCAAAGTCATATGAACTAGAGAGAACATGCAGATGTGGAGGTCGTTAACTTGAAAGAGAGGTTCAATCCACTTCAAGGGAAAAATTTTTTAGCTATATCTTACATTAAGTATACAAATTTTACATTATTTAATAATATTATTGAATAATTATTTCTTGTCAATCTGAGGCTGAGTATAGTAATCCGATGGCACAATTTGTTCATCTGGCAAATAAATAAATCCGATAACAAAGAGTGTTAGAGGAATATTTTTTATAGCTATAAACACGCAATAAATTACTAAAATTGGTGTAAAGCAGTTTAGATTTCTCTAAGTTATTAACTTACTGATATTGCGAATACTGCTTTAAAAGGTCCCCATTTTATGTGGGGCTCGGGTGGCCGCCCCGTACGGGGCGTATAGGGCAACTTTTGCTGCTTCAGGGAGCCTCTGATCTACCCATAGTAAAAGAAAACTGAGAAATGGAATTCGGTAGTTGAAAATTTCTATTTAGAATCACGTTTAGAATAGTACATGGAAAGAATTAGGTCACAGATAGGGAAGTTTGATTTAGTGAAATATGAAATTAGCAGTATGCATTCTTTCGGGGAAAGAGCATGTTTGTAGAAACCAATACACGCTCTAGAATCTAGATTCATAGGAAACTTTAACTGGGTGTGAAAGTGATAGCGAGGATTTTTTTGAAGTATTTTTGAAGTACAGAAAATTTCATGAGAGGAAATGTTTCTCTAATCTACGAACGTTTCTGTAGTAGAAATGCTCTTTCTGTACGGAGATTCCAAGGAGAATTTGATTGCATTCGCGCAAATTTTCATCGTACTTACTTTGCTAAATTATTTGCTTATTTGATGTGAATTACTTTTTTGCAAACAAAGCATATAGTATTAAATTCTTTTTTTTAAATGCAAGCATTTTGTTAGCGTTTCTGACAATTGAGTTTAAAATTATTCATCAAAAAAGTTCGTCAGTAACGTAGAATTTCAATCCTGGCTTTCGTAGGAAAGGAAGCCATGATTGTGTTTTGTGGAGTAGCGGATCACCCATCGACTTTACACCATCCGCGAACGTTGCGTACATAGTTTTCATTGCTATTTTGATTTCCTTCAGAAAATTGTTCAATGTCAGAAAAAACACTGAAATCAGAACTGTCATTACTTTGACTTAATGTCTGGCCAAAAATTACAAACCGAAATATATTACATCGCTGGCTTAGTATGAGGATACCGCCTGAAGCTAACGTAGATACGTGATTGCTTAGACCTTATGAAAGCATCTACAAGTATTCGCTCAAAATGAAGCAACCGCAGACTATACTAAAAGCAGGGTTGCCAAATTTTAGCCGGGCCAAAAAAAGGTGTAGCCGGCTTTTTTTTGGTCCCTCTACCCCCTTACGGGGGGGGGGGGGGGCGAAAAATTCAGCAGCGTACCACCCCAACTTAAGTCTATTAATATTAAATTCCTTTCGTTCATAGGAAGTCTCAATGCCGGTAGCAAAGGTTTAGTTATTTGCAGCCAAAAATATCATATGGGAAATGCTCAGGTATCCTTTTTGTGTAGATTTTATGCTTTGAGCTGCTAAAATTAATTGTTTTATCTTGAAGTTTTTGAATTTTTATCAGGAGTGAACGAGGGTCCTTTAAGTACTAAGTAGTTCCTCTAAAAAAGTAAAATCGTGCTGTTTCTAACAATTATTTGTATATTTTTAGTTCATGCATAATTTCAATGACTATCGTTCATATAATTGTAAACTGCTCTAAAAAATTTTAAAATAAATTCATTTTCCAAGGAATATTAAGGCTACATCTAAACATATGAAACAAGTGCAAAATTACAAACCGAAATATATTTCATCGCTGGCTTAGTATGAGGATACCGCCTGAAGCTAACGTAGATACGGGACTGCTTAGAATTCGGTATTTGGTTTCGTAAAACAATAAAATTAGTTGCGAGCTATCTAGCCCCCCCCCCCCCCCGTCCCCAAAGACCTTCCCCCCTTCCGAAATGAGGGTCTCGCTACTCCAGTATATGACATTATGAGGCCGTGGTAGCCTAGTGGTTAGAGCGTCGGTTTTCCAACTAGAAGGTCGCGCGTTCGAAACCAAATTAAGTGTTATTATTTAGCATAATAACACTTAATTAATAATGTATTAGGGCATGAGCTCTTAGGAAGCTATCCAAAAAAATAGTTTGCAATTCCTCCTGTTTAAATGAAACTCCTGCAATAAATGCTAGGGTGCGATTAATGTATGCAGGGGTTGATCCAGCATATTTTAGCAAAGGCCGTGGTAGCCTAGTGGTTAGTGTCGGACTTCCAATCGGAAGATCGCGTGCTCGATACCCGTTGAAGACCCACCATGTACACTTGGGGGTACGTGCATGTAAAATCAGTGGACCCTACTACCTCGCCCCATGCGCAAGCAAACCTAAGGCCTCGGCTAACAGGGTAGGGGTCTGGTAAAGAAAATATATGACATTATTACATAAACTCATTGTTCGATTTCGTATGATTTCTCACACTGCATTCTGAATTCCGGCACAAAAAAAAAGTGTTCATCGATAAACGCAAATGCACAGACTACAACAATACCGGATCTTGGAGTTTTCCGTGGCGGGGCCAAACTTAAGAATGTCGCTTCCCCCCTCCCTCCATACAATTATTCTTCATATTTCATATAAATTTTATTCAACTCAACATTAGGGGATAGAGCAATATGAAGAGTTCCCCCTTAACTGGAGATAAAAAATTCTGACAGTTGTTGGGGGTCTGAGGGATTCTCTCCCGGGAAATGTTGAAAACTATCTGCAAACTGGTGCAATTCGAGCCCTTAAGAGGTGCATTTGAGACTGCAAAAATATTAGTAAAAAAGGAAAAGCAAACAAAAACTTTTTCAAACGTAAAAGTTTACTCATGAAAATGCAGAACAAAATTGGCATTTTAAAAAAATCCAGGTGGCAAGATCGCCCCCCCCCCCCTACCTTTCTTACTAATGCCCATATTGAAGACCCACATGTCAGCTTTCTCAAATGACTCTCCCTCCTCCTCGCCCCTTTTCAAAAGGATGCTTTGAAAATTTGTAAAAGAAAAGCTATTGTATTGTTTGAGCATAGCATGATTTATATTTCTCTTTTACAAGGGGAAAAAACTTTTGTTTTTTAAATTTTTGGCAATGCGAAATTTGCCGTTCTCTAAAACTGCCTTCCTAGGAGGAGTTGCCTGCCACAGGAGCCCGCCAACGGATCAACGACGCAACATATTCATTATATCTCAATTTCAGAGTTTCCGACGGTTTATACAAATAAATAATTACATCAACCGGTTTTAATCGTTAGCCAAATAGCGGATCAATGATTAAAGCACCGAACTAGGAGTTTAATTCTCTTACCAAAAGTTAAATTTTCTTAATTAACTACTCTTTCTTTCCTTTCTTTCCTCTTCTGTTTTATTTTTGTGTGTGTGTGCATCACAGTTGAATTTGCCGCTCCCAAAAGTGTCACCCGCGGCAAGGGCCCCGGATTCCCCCCCCCCCCCCCACCCACCCTAGATTCAGCACTGGACTATCTGGACTGGAGTCAATGTATTTCAAGTTTGTTTTAACAAAGGTTCATTCAAAACTTTTATGATAATTACTGTTAATATAACTGATGCAAAACAACGGATTGTTTTAAACAATGCGATTCCATATTTAATCATTTATTTAACAGGGAAAAATCAATGCAAACGTAATTAATTTGCATAAAAATCAGTGAATTTTTATTGCAACCTTTTTTGTTAAAAGAAAAGTGGTTAAACACTGGTATGGGACGTAAACGGGGCCGTCTTTCTAATCGTTTCTCATCAATATGAGTTCATTCATCTGAAAGTTATAGGTAGAAGGAAAGAAACGCAAAGAAACTTTGCGAATCGATAACTATAAGTCGTGTGCTTTTCAAGATTTCTTTAAAAGGAAATTCTGCCCATTAAAATTTAGGAAATTTCTCAATTTATCTGAGCTGGTGTTTTTTCATGGCATGTAATATGCATTCCTTTCCGTAATACCCATCAACCCAAGTTTCAGTGTAAAGCGCCCCCCTCCCCCCTTTTTTGCATGAAAGGGTTCAAAATGATCAAATTAAATTTTAAAAAAAAGAAAAAAGAATATATTTCTTTATTTTTATATGTTTTTTTTATTTATTGGAGAAGCTTGTTCGAATTTTTAATCGAAGGAAAAACAATGTTAAACAAGAATTTCTTTCATTTGATCACAAATTTCATTTTCAGATACATAATATTTTGCGACAATATATAATTTCGAGTTAAGTTTTCCATCACCTTTTACAGAAATAATACTTTCCAACAAAAAATATTCCTTACTGTCTTATTAGTCACACGAGGTCAAATTTACCGCTGTCCCTACGAGCACGTGGGCATAGAAAATCCGGTGAGGTGTAAGTAAAAATGACTGACAATTTGACGCCTACCCTTTCTTGACCATTCCTTTGTGCGAAGCTAATCTCGGAACACCCGCCGCGCAAGGGGGCAAGGGAGCAAGAAGTACTGTAAGAAAGCCCATTGCCCCTTTTCCAGGGGCTCGGGCTACACAGTTAACGCATATAAACCTCCGCCCGAGCTCAGTTCGGGCTACACAGTTAACTAGTTAACAAAGAACATCATTTAACAGAAAACTATCCACATTTTGTATATTCATACTCAGTTTTTTGTCTCCTTATCTTAAGAAAGATATTAATATTGAGAAGTTCAAAGAAGGTTACTGAGACTAAGTTAAGTAGGGGAAATTTTAGATTAAGATTATGATTCCTTACTAAAAAAGTCTAAAGTGTAAAGTGTGTGCAAAGGAGAGGATATGAAATTTAAATTAGAAGAGAATATCTGTACCTAAGGGCCAGATAAACGTAAGTCACATTATCACTACTTTAAAAACTGAGGATAAAAAGTGAAAAGAATTATTTTGTTGCCTAGTAACAAAGCTGTTATATGTATTGCGCTACAAAACAAGATGTTATATGTATTTGGATACATATAGATGCCACATGTTCCCTTCTTGATAGTGATGTTTTTATGCAAGCAGAAAAGTCACTCATAGGCGCCATTTCTTCCAAACATATGTTTATCTGCCTCCTTAAACTAAAAAATTAATTTTTATGATCTCATTTTTAAAAAGCTCAATATTTTTATTTACTTATTTTGTAGATGAATTAAAATATCACTTGAGAAAGTATATAAATCAGCAGTTCAAACCAAACTTGGTAAAGCTTATACGACTGAATGAAAGAAAAGGGCTTATTCGGGCTCGTTTAGCTGGTGCTAAACTCGCAACTGGTGATGTTTTAGTATTTCTTGATTCTCATTGTGAAGCTAATGTTGCTTGGTAAGTACTTTTCTTTTCATGATTTGTGAAAGAAATTTCTTAATTTGATTTCTTTAATAGCAGGTAGTCTCGATTTTCTTCTATCATTGATTTCCTTTTATGGAAATGAAATATTTGCTTTTTTTAAAACATGAATGGAACCTCTATGTAAATTATTTTTTCAATAGCAGATGTAGCTGGAACAAAATGTGTAGAAAAAGCAGATTCACTTCCTTCTCTCACTTGGGTTTAATTTTCCTACCTTCAACATTATTTACCAACCATATGGTATTTAATATTAGTGGATGAGGATTTTGAATACAACTTGTAGTAGTCACAAAAACAAGTTTGAAGATGTGTATGCATATCAAGACATGTCTGGATTAGAGTCAGGGGACGGTTATGATGGTCCTTGCCCCCTGCCCCCCCCCCCCCAAACCGACAAGATTTCGTAATGTGAAAGAAATTCTACAAAATAATTAATAACATGTGTAAGTGATAATATTAGCTATAATGTTGCATTTAAAGTTGTAAGGGGACATATAAGGAAACAGTTAATCACCTAATGTCTTTATTCCCGACTGATTTGGTGTGCTTTTTATTATTCTCCAAACAGTTACAAAAAATTTCCGTCTCAGTCTTGAGCATGACCCTCACCCCTAAAAAGTTATTCTCTATCCTCCTCTGATTAGTGTGAAGGTGTGCTGAAAATCCGGCTCAGGGGCCGTTCATAAATGACGTCACGCTTTTTTCCCATATATTTGACCCCCTTCCCCCCCCCCCTTCTCACGCGTCACGCTATGTTGCATAATTCATGATATCACACTTCTTGTTACCCCCTCCCCTCCCCTTGTCACACTTTGTCGCAATTTCATGAACCCCTTCTCCCCCTCGAAGCTTGACATCATTTATGAATGATCTCTCAAAGTATACACATGCTAATAAACACAGTGACCATATGCACAATGGCTGCCTCAAATCACTTAATGAGCTACAAAATGAAAACTTGTTTGCTTGAGCAGACAGTGCAAAAATTGAAGCATTCGCTTTCATGTATGTACAAATCAGTATGTGGCTTGATAAACAAAATATATTAAAATATCTTTTATGTTTTGTTTTACTTTGCAGATTTTTATACGAAGGTACACATTCATTGCTTCATAAAATAAAATTAATTTTAGAAAATAAAATTTAAGATCAAATTTGTGAACCATTTTTCACCATAATTTGAAACAGTACTTTAATATTTCTTGCATAAATAATGCATTAAATGGTGTTATGTAACAGCATCATGAGCAAACTTAAAAAAATCTTTTAAGTATTTTATTCAAAGTGTGGAACAACTATTGTCATTTTGTGGCCAACTGAACAAGGCTATGTCCAAGAGGTGCATTTTAGGGGTTCAATCCCTCCCACTAGAAAAATAGATATATAAATGCAAACTTTATAGTTGTTACGTATTTATTTGTCCTCCCTTACTGATACTTCCTGCTTTAATATTTTCATGCAAAGTATTATTCCTACCCCTTCCCAGCTAATTGAAATTATCCATAAAAAATTCAGAGTCTAACTGAAATACGGTCGGGAGCAGTCGGGCAGTGCCAATCGTCTAGGCATTGAATTGTCCCTTTTCGTAAATGCTACTAGGGGAGGTGGGAATATAACTTATTATGAATAGTAGGCTGGGTTTTATTATTTTTTTTCTAGATTTTACTATATGAGGCATGATGCCTAGTATAGATTAAAAGGGTTATCTTTTTAAAGAGAGAGAGGAGAGGGTAAATAAGTGAATACCCTCATCATAGAACCAAAAAGTATTATTTGAGCCTTTTGGTCTTTTTGTTGCTGTTGTTGTTGTTGAGCTCTTCCCTTTTTTAAATTCTGGGCATGGGCCTGCTTGTGAACCATACGTACACTTTTTTGTTAGTGTAGAAATGTTTCAATTTCCACTACAAACATTATAAATTTCGAATTTTATTTGAACATTGAAAATTTTTTATGCATTTTTTTTTTTTTCAGGTTAGAACCTCTCCTCCAAAGAATAAAAGAAAATAAAAAAGCTGTTTTGTGCCCTATCATAGATGTTATAGATGATAAAACTTTAGAATATTATGCTACAAATTTAGAGTATTTTCAAATCGGAGGGTTTACCTGGAATGGACATTTTACATGGATTGAAATTCCTGAATGGGAAGAGCAGCGAAGGAAATCTGAAACAGCTCCAACAAGGTTTCAAACCTTTACTACATAATTTTCATGTTGTTGATATTATTTTATTGACTCTTATCTTTATGTACTGAATCATAATGACTTGATTAAAACTCCAAAACACGTATATATGCAATATTTTTTCGAAGAATTATGTTTTAAATAAGTTTTTATTTATTTATTGCTCTAACACTAGAATTTTTAGGAAAGGTATACATTTCAAAAGAATTTATCATTTCTAACAGAAAATGTGTGTTGCATGAACATGTCAAGCAACCGAATGCAGATAGAATGTTTTGAAAATTCAACTTAATTGGTTAAATGTTATCACTGATCTCTTAAAAAACAATGAAACTCATTAAATTGTCAGTATTTTCTGAAGTACAAGATATCCAACTGAATTTTTTTATGAGTTGCTTTATATACTTAGGTATGAATCAACAAAAGTGAAAAAATGGCTATATTTTATTCATGTGCAATTAAAAATTAATTCCTTTTAGTTCTCTTTTTTTTCCTAACATTCATATTTTTTTTTTTTTTTTTTTTTGCGATTTTCAGCTTCAGTAAGTATATTGATTCTTTTGTATGGTCTCAACTTTTTTGTAAGTTTGGTGAAATTTTGGGCAAAACTCTAAATCTTATAAGCCAAAAACATGCTGGAGATATTAGCATTTTGGAGAGAAATGCTTATAACTTTGTGAACAGGCATGTTCATGCTAGTTTTACAAGAAGGGGTAGAAATATTGGACATTGCAAATAAACTCAGAACTTTAGTTTATTTCAAGCATTGTAAAATACAGAATAGGGATGTAACGAATAGTGATTTTGGTGAATACCGAATATTCGGCAATTCCTTACTGGCTGAAGCCGAATATTCGACCATTTCTGTTAGGCCAAATATTTGGGCAATGTCTTAGGCCGAATATTGAAATTTATCGAAAATCGTTGTAATAGAAAGTATTTGTCAAATTTAAAATTATTCAAAAAGTCAAAAACCAATTACACGCAATCTATGATGTATGAGTTAATTCTGTTTGTTAAAAATTCAAAACTATTTAAAATTAATGTATTTTCTCCATTGTTTTGAATGTAATAAAACTAAGAATTTCACCCACAAGTGGAATATAAATGACAGGTTTTATGGTAGTAAGCATTAGCATTATTTTACTAATTATTTAATTCAAATGAAAGAACTACTATTACTTAGTGAACTTTTACCTTGCTCAAAACTGTTTTAAGAAAATATTTTAAAAGTTATAAAAGTTAATAATTTTTTATGGAGTTTTCTTACATACTTATTTTTTAAAATCCTATTAAAAATTTAATTCACTTAACTGAAATATATTTTTAATTTCAAAAACCCGAATAACTTATGCTATCTAAATATTCACGATATATTCTAGGCTTTTCACATTTCTCTCTTACCCAATATTCACAATAAATCAGTGTACCCAAACAAAGTCCGACTTCCACTTTGTTAATAATAACAAAATTAATTTCTCATACTCTCCATCATAATTAACTACTGCCAGCTTTTGGGAGCAAATGCCAAAGAAAAAATACAATATTAAAACTCTAAATTCTGTTTTGCTCAGTCAAGCCTAAAACAAGGTTTAAAAAAAGTAGTTTTTTTTCTAAATTATTTTTATTTATTAAAACTATATACTAATGTATTATTTTGCAATAATTATAATACAATTTTAAATGATTAAAATCTACTAATTTCTTTATTTTTTTTACATTTCTATTGCAGCAGAACTACCGTAATTATCGGTAATATATTCACCTATAGCGACCGAGCCTCAATCTGCTTTGGACCATTGTTTCGAAAGCTACGATTTATTTCCCTGCATGTTGTTTTGCAGGAAAACAGATTTCGATATTTTTTAACTGTAGTTGTCTTTTTAATGATTTTTTTTTTTTTTAATTTCATGTGTTGCCCGCAGGTAGTAAAAAAATGAGTTTTTTTGTAGATAACCCGCGGGCTATACACAGATAATTACGGTATTCGGCCGAATAGCCAATCGATATTCGGCCAGGCCGAATTTGACCTTAACCATTATTTGGCTATGCCGAATGTTTGGCAAGGTGATAAAATAACTATTTGGCCAAATAGGCCAAATATCGAATAGTGGCCGAATATTTTTTACATCCCTAATACAGAATAAGCGAAAAATCTTCTATTCTTGGGCTCTTAAATACATGTATGATGAAATTTTTACTGTAAAGTGTGAAGTGAAGCATGCCTTTTCTATTGTTGAAGTTACAATACATTTTGTATTAGGCTTCTTAAAAAAATTGTAAAAATGTCTAAAATTGAAAGTGGCGAATCACTTTTGGTTATATAATGTATTTTGTTCAAATATTTTAATTAGTGATGATCTCTACTCAGTATAACTGTTTGATCACTCAGTTAATTATTTAATTTAAAGTATTTATAACACATATTATGCATAAATTTCATCTTTCTGCACTCCTTCCCCATTAGAACTTTTAACTATGCCAAATCTCATACTTTTCCATGACTGCAATATATTTTAACAGGGGCATTAAGTTTTTTCTTTATGTATCAATGTATAGATATGCTTTAAAGTATTTTTATTATTGCTAGCTTGTGTCATAACTGTACAGGAATATTAGATCACTGCAAAATTACTTCTCACTATCCATATTTTCTAAATATTTTTCATATAAGAATGTTTAATGTAGTGTTATAAAAGGATAAGTCTTTTAGAAAATATTTCATATTTTAAATCTTTTTTTTTTTTTTTTTTTTTTTTTTTTTTTTTTTTGTGGCTGTTATAGAACTCCAACAATGGCTGGTGGATTATTTGCAATTGATCGAAACTATTTTTGGCAAATTGGAAGTTACGATTCAGGGATGGATATTTGGGGAGGTGAAAATCTTGAAATGTCATTTCGAGTAAGTTTTTTTTTCCGTAAAAGTTCAATATTTTATTAAATGTAAAACTTATCAATACATTTAATTGCTTTTATATTCATAATAAAATAGATGGTGAAAATATTGTTTTTAACATTTAAAAATGAGGCATGGTATTACTGAAAAACTTTACAGAAATCGGAAAAGAAACAAAAAGTTTAACTCCGTATACAAAAGCATAATATGTATAATCAAATTTAAATATAATCTTAAAAATAGTAATCCTTACTCAAGCCATTTATTTATTTCATTTTAGTTATTTATTTGAAATATATCTATATAAGTTTATTTATGCATTTTTATTTTGTTTGAAACATTTTTATTGTTTTTATTTCTTTAATGTAATAATTTCTTAAGGAAAATAATAATAACGAAAAATAATAGTGACTTTTTTTCAATTTTAAATGTTGAGAACTATTTTCAAATACAAAAGATCTTTAAACTGTCAATCTATAAAATGCAATTGTCTATAAACCACACAACTTCTTGGAAGTATACTTGTGCAGTTAAGAATTTCCTATATTTCATATTGCAAAAATGACATTCTCTAAAAAATAAAGTTCCAGAAAACATTTTATAATTTCTCCTTAAAGCTTTTAAATCATAAATACGATTATTATGGTAAAATAATTTTTAAAGAACAAAATGAGTATTGCTGCTGATGATAAATACACACATAATGACTCAAATTTGCTTCTGGTTGAATCTAGCAAACCATGGAGCAAGCAAAAATTCAAGAAATGAAGCTACAGGACATCAAAATTACCTTTTTGTAATCTCTACATCAAAGTTTGATGCTTCTAAGTTAATTATAACAGGAGTTATAACATGTTTTTAATTTAGTGGGAAAATTTTCTCCAGAAAGATCAAACTCAAGCTTGGGTCAATTTCTAGAAATCTTCATTTTATTGACTATAAAGTAATCTCTCACTTCAACACTGAGCTGTAGTGTAATCTCGCTTATGTGACACCTATTTTATACAAATAATCCTAGTTGTATTTTGATTTTCCACTTGATAAAGTCACTGTTGAGCTATATTACTAACTAAATAACTTTTTTTCTGCTAGTATCCTTGAAATATCATTACAACTTAAATTATGACTCTATTACATATTTAATTAAACAATGTAACTTTTCATTTTGATTTATCTTTTTTTTATGAAGTTGTTTTTCTGTTGGTTTGGTAGAGGTAAGGTTTCGAACCAGAAGTAGTGAAACAGAAAATATACACCGTAATTTGAAAGACCACCAGAAATAACCTCTAAGCATAAATTCAATGTTTCTCTACAAATATCTTTAAGAAGTGCCTATATAAAATAGCAAAATTGTCAAAAAAGAGAGCAATTCAAGGTTTAGTAGTGAAATATTATAAGAATAACATTTATTTTGTTTCTGAAATCGATGTTTTCAATGTGTAGTAAATTCGGAAAAAATCCCACTTTACTGAGATAGTGGGGTTTTCAAATGGGTCCGCACAAAAAAACTCGGGTAGGTTTTTTTTAGGCTGGGCCCAATTTGCAAATCTCTTCTGACAACCCATGCCTTTGTTTATGATAGCATGCATGTTCTATGACTCATGTTCTCTTCTGCAGGTATTTTATTTTCAGAACATTGTGGATTCATTTGAATCTTTTTGAGAATTCATTTGACGCAATTTTTGTATGGACTGAACATGGATGACCAGAATTAGGGTGATTTTTACAGCTATTATTATCCAATAATGGTTCTATATGTAAATGTCTTATTAAAATCCAGGCACTTTAATAGTTTAAAGATTTTTCTTGCTCGAAACCTACTATGGGGTCATTCCATAGTAACGGACGTTACATTTACACAGTATTTTTCAACTTCAACGGGCTTTCTAACAAACTTGTTGGGTATTTTTTAGGTTTTTTAATTTTGGCTAATAAAAGTACATGTGTTCTAAGTATGCAAAAAAAAATGAAGATATATATGTATTTGCTGTCTGTTAAAAAAAATTCTGAAATTTCATTACATGTGTTACTCTTCGGGTAACGCACGTAACGAAATTTCAGAATTTGTTCTGAAAAAAAGCTCTTATTTTTGGAGTGTTACAGTATTTTTGCCACTCTGTATTTTCAATATCTTAACATATTTTGTATTGTAAAGCTTATATACATTTATTTTTAATATATAGGTCTGGATGTGTGGTGGAGTATTAGAAATAGTGCCTTGTTCTCATGTTGGCCATATTTTTCGTAGCTTTCATCCATATACATTTCCTGGAAATAAAGATACACATGGAATAAATACAGTTCGTACCGTAGAAGTATGGATGGATAACTATAAAAAATATTTTTATTATCACAGGCCAGATTTAAAAGTAAGTTTTCTGTCCCTCACAATTTCAATTGAGAAATATACAAGATGTGAAAATTCATTTATGTTTTTATGTTTTGATAAAAATGTAATATTCCAGAAGTATAATATAAAAGAAAGAATTTAAATTAATGATAAACAATGAATATTTTATTCCATTGAACTAAATGTTAACTTGTTATATAGATAAAAAAATTAACATTTTTAGCCATTTGAAAGAAATAAATAGTTTTCCTGTTAGAAGCTCGATTTTTATAGATAAAGGGCTGGAAAGAGCAAAATCTATAGGAGAAAAATTTTCAAAATAACTTTTGGTGTGGGATGAAATAGTTGTTTTAGTACACTCATTTTTTCTGGTACCCCAAAAATAGTAAAAAATTGAGTTTTATGAAAATTTACTCTAAAAATGCTATGAATTTACTTTTGATGCAGATTGAAAAATATGATAGGTATAAGGGTTTACAAGGGCAGACATAAGGGGGAGAGCCCCCCCCCCCCCTCTCAGACAATAAAAATATGAGAAATGTTACCATAAGATTCATTGCATTTTATCAGTTGATTGGGTTATGAATTATTGTTTCACAAAATCAACTTTGATCGAAATGTTGGATAAAGGTATGAAGTAAATTGGTTGAATTTTGTAATCTAGCTTTTTGTGGCATTACATATTCATTCTTCTTTAAAAACCAACAAAACTTTATTGATGAATAGTGAATTTTATCTTGTCAAACTCTTGTATCAAGTCATTATTAAGAACAACAAGCACAATACATTCTTTAAGAGTTGAATCAAGATAGATGTTTAGATGTCTATTTCTACATCTGTATCTGCAACTGTATTTCCAACTTTTCTCTGTTGTCTATAAATCCCATTGCAATCTACTACCAAGGGTCAATGCAGAATTCTTAACAGGGTCCTGTTTTTGTGAATTTTGAAAAGATTTTGGTAAAAGTCAAATATTTTTGTGCAAATTCAAAATTTAAACATATAGTGATAAAAAATTTGCTGCTTGTTTACTAAATAATTCTGTGAAAAGTCCATTTTGAGTGACTGGAATTTTGTAGAGGTTCCATTTTGATTAATTTGAATTTTGTGAAGGGTCTTAAAAGGAATCTGATTTCCTGTTGTACGACCCATGGTTTTATGTGAAGCCTCTCCATCATGATTTCAATTTCTTGTATAGTTATCTATCAGTTGAAAGATCTACTTTGCTAAGTTTTCCAAAAGAAATTAGAATCGTTAAATCAAATGTAATCAAAGCAGTTTCTTTGAATTGAAATAGCTGGCACTTCAAATTTATGTTGGAGGCTGATGTTGTTCTTTAACCGATAAGACCCTTGTAAAATAGCACTAGCCACTGAAGCAGCTGTTTATTTGCAATTCCATAGCTATAACCAGTGCCTGATTACCACAAAGGCCAACTAGGCCGCGGCCTTGGGCCCCCAAATTTTAAGGGGGCCCCAAATATTAATAGAATAATCTGCAAGCTTATTTAACTTTATACATTATACCCAGTATTTTTATTTTTCATACCATAGGGGGCCCCAAAATAATGTTCTGCCTTGGGCCCCCAACTGTCTTAATTGGGCCTTGGCTATAACCGTGGCTAAAGCAGGAAAAGATACTTTTTTTTCAGCCTATGCTTCATTCGAAAAAGTGCATAGATAGTTGATAAATTGTGGTTAATTAAGCAGCTTTTCAAATGATCCATCTTGCATTACAGCAAAATATTGCCAAATTTCAAAATCTAACCCACAGTATTAACTTATTTTAAAATTAGAAAATCCTCTTATTATATGATTATATTTTATTTATGTTGAAAAATGAGATTACTTACATTGTACCAAATTTCTTCCACTTATCTTCATTTTAGACGATTGATTATGGAAACATATCAGAAAGACTAGAATTAAAAAAGAAACTCGAGTGTAAACCTTTTGAATGGTACCTTCAAGAAATTTATCCTCAGAAGTTCATTTTTCATAAAAATGTTATGTCATATGGAACAGTAAGTATTTTATCCCATTCTTTTGAAAATGCAATATTTATGAGTTCGTTGACAGTTTCAAAATTAATCAGATTTTCCTTTTCTTATTATTTTTTTATAGCTACGAAATCCAAAAACAAACTTGTGCCTTGATTCATTAAATCGCGATGAAGATAAAAATGAAGCTATAGGTTACTTTCCATGTAAAGCTCATTCCGGAATTGTTATAAATCAGGTAAAATATTTCAAATGTTTGACTTGTGTTGAAAATATTATTACCATTGTAGAGTTTTTTACACATCAGTTTGAGCATGAAAGCTTTTTATTATTATTATTTATTTTTGAGGTTAAAATTACATATTTTTATGGACAGATATTGTTTAATTGGGAAAAGTAATTTGTTAAAATATTTGATTGTCAAAACTGTATTCAAAATTTTTATCTTTTTTTATGTAGCTAATATCATTTACCAACAGTGGTGAGCTTCGAAAGGAAGATAACTGTGCTGAAGTTAATGATGATAATAAAGAAGAATTGCCTGTTATAATGACAAAATGTCATGGAAAGGGAGATAATCAAAAGTGGAGTCATGAAATGGTGGGTATCAAGATTCATTATTTATTGTTGTTACTATTTTGTTTACAGCAACAATATCTTAGATCTTTTATTTGAAAAGTATTATTGTGTGCATTATTAAAATCTTTTACTGTATATTTTTAATAGACTTATTAAATTTTTAAACATTCTTTGAAAAAAATACTTATTCATATACACTTGAAATAAGTATTCAAAATTTTTTGTGGTGTGCAGATCTAAGAACATTAAGAACTGATTTGGCTCACTATGAAATATAACTTGATTATCCGAGGGATTAGTGGTTGATTACCAATATTTGAGAATTATTTTATATTTTTGCAGTGGTTTTGTATATTTACATGTAGGTAATTTTATCCTTGGATGCAAGATGAATTTAATGTTTTAAATATCAAATAAGAGTTATATACCTACATTATGCAAAATGTGAGAAAAATGTCAGCAAAAGTTCCTTTAAGTTCATGTAGAAATCTAGTTAAACTTTAGGTAGACCAGTCACATTGTCTATGGACCAGTATTTCTTTATATCTACTGATCTTAAGGGGACTTGGCACCTTTCAAATGTAGAAAATGGATGAAAATACCGATTTTTCAATTTTTTGCTTAAAATGTGGCTTGTCTCTCCTAGTATATATGAGCGAAGTTTTGAAGCGATACAACCAATATAAATGTAGTTAAGAAGTAAGAGAATTCAAATATTTTGATGTTTTAGTAGGATTTTGTATTCTTTAAACTGCGTTTTCTCGGTTTGTGTTTTTTCGCAATTACTTAAAATGCTAAACCTTTTACATACATATATTCATGTAGCAACTTGAAATTTTTTGTGAGTGTTCAATATGATGTGTTTGATAAAATTAAGGATGGATTTTGCTATATATTTGCAAAAAAAAATTTTTTAAATGAAAATGTAACAAAAGTCGCTTTTTGTTTCTGCGTTTTACCATCGATGTAACTTTAAAAACTTTTTTCTCAAAAACTAATTAATTAATAGCAAAACCCATCCCTGAAATTATAGACCATACTATAATAAGTACTTTAAAAAAATTTGGTTAAAGAAAATCAAGAAATGAAGAAGAAGGAAATTTAAAATCGTTAAATTATTTTTTAAAAATTAAATTTTAAAATTTTCTGTTCGTTGAATTTGGATTTTTAACGTGAAAATCATTTTGTTGAACAATAGCACTTCATAATATACAAATGAAATAAGTAAAAGTTATTAAATTTAAAAAAAATTGTCGAAAGGTGCCAAGTCCCCTTAAGGGCCATCAACTTGTTACACAGCTTGCAGTTGGCAAAAAATTTAAAAGTTATCACATTGGATATAGAAATCTGTCAAAAATATCAGCTGTGCTCATTTGTTTTTATTCCATTTACTTAAAATGTGTTACATTCATTTTAAGCAAAATTATTTTTCAGGGTGAAGTATTTCTTCATGAGCAAACTGGAAAGTGTCTGGATACTAGAAAAAGAAAATCTGGAGATGATGCATTTGTCACTGAATGTCATGGGGGACATTCTCAAATATGGTGGTTTGAACACTATTTAAGGCCATCTATTGAAATTCACTGACATTAAATTATTTGTATTAGTTATCTCCTATAAACCAGTACTGTGTTCAACAGTTAAATTTTTATTGCATTCATAGTCTAAACATGT
Source organism: Octonoba sinensis (assembly GCA_038502835.1). Lineage (NCBI taxonomy): Eukaryota > Metazoa > Arthropoda > Arachnida > Araneae > Uloboridae > Octonoba > Octonoba sinensis. The sequence goes on from CM076602.1 coordinate 58,150,145, forward strand.
TTTTCCTACATAATTTATGTATTTGACTTGATGTTTATGAAAATTCATAGCATTCTCAAAAAATTCATGTATTGTTTCATAGTTAATTTGTATCACTAAGGATGTCCCGAAGTTTAAAAACTTCATCTCACCGTTATTTCAAAAGATGTCAGTCAAAAATTATTTAAAACATAAATATTAACATAGAAATATTCCCCATGTTTCGCTAATTTTCATTGTTTTTATGTGTTGCAGTTTCATATTTTTATTTTTATGGTTTGTTGAAATGATTTAAATTAAAAATCCCATGCTTCCACTTTCACCTGAATTAAGCAAAATTCATTCACCTAGACTGTATTTTATGTAGGCTATTTTATTTCAGTATTCATTATTCATGATTTTCCCCCCTCTTCATTGTTTGTTGCAACATAGTCTTCTTGCACTATATTTTAATTTTAATATATTTTTAGCTATTTTTTAGAGAATACTTAACAAATGACCTAAATATTCTCATCTGAAATATATTTTTTTAAATTCCACAATAAGCAATGCAATACAATTAATGTAATATAGCTTTTTTTTTTTTTAGAATATTGTTTTTACTAGATGGTTGGGGTGTACATTATTTTGAAAGATGCATTACAGTAGAAGAGCAAGTAGTAGAGCAGCACATACCTTGGAACTAGAGGTTTTGCGTTTTATAGATCACTTCAAATTAATAAAATATTATTCAAAATATCTCAATATATTTGCACATTAGAATTAGTTTAAAATATAATGAGTATTAAAGCCCCAATTATGCAACTTAATTCTCCTTTACAAACGAATGTGCTTCACAATTAAACATAAGTTCATTATCCTGCACTATTTCTTGCTTCATGATTTGCATAGCTGCATTTACAAATGCAATATGCTACTACCTTTGTTACTGTGCAAATACTAACCTTTGAATTAAGGGAAAAGATTTAAAGTTTGTTCTAAAATTTAATTTGCTAGAGTTTGCTTTTATTTTTGCAATGCAGAATATAGGGTTCTTTAAACTGCACAACTTACTGTTTACTTCAAAAAGGCCTGCAGTTTGTAGAGAAATGCGTTAGACAGATAAACTGTTTAAAGGCCTACTGTATTTCATTTTTTGAATAGTACAGTAAAATTTCTCGGGAGCTACCACCCTGCCTTCCGAGAAAAATCGGACAAGAGAAGTGATCTCTCTGAGAAGTGTCAACATTCGTTGGGCTGTTTAAACAACTTAATGAAGTTCTATACACTATTTTTTTGTAGAAATTATTAAAAACAATTATTTATGCTTTTTAAAATTTTTTATTTATTAAGCACTTTTTATAGGAACGAACACATGCATTTTGGAAGCAAAAATATTTAAACCTTCTTAAAATGCGAGGCAATTTTGAATATTTCGATTTTCCTGATGTAATACTTATCCCCCCCCCCCCAAAAAAAAATGCTGAGGCATGAGCATTTACTTGTGTCTTGCATGAATTTGACAGGGTGGTCTCTTAATAGATGTGGTCGTTCATAGAAGTTTCAATGTAGTAAGCATTTCATTTTTGTGTTTTGTACCTAAAAAAAGAAAAAAAGCCCATTCATTCAACTTTTGTTGAATGAATGGGCTTCATTTTTTTTTTTTTTTTTGATCAGATCATAAGGTCTGAGTCAACTAACTATTTTTAAAATTCAGTCCTTTTATACGAATAAAAGCAATTGTGGAGAGAAATGAAAATACAATAGAAGTAAAAAGATGTATCTTCCTTGCTTGGATTCCCCGTGATCCCCACTGGTGGAATTCTTTAATTATTTTGATCTTTTCCTCGAGTTCATGCTAAAGATATTTTTGCCATTTTTAGTTTGTTAAAGAGAATGAAAAAATACATTGTTTCAAGGGAAATTTTTTTTTGTCACTAAGTGAATAGCTTGTAACATTGTACCTTTTCATAAATCAAAGATTTGTAGAATCGAGTGTAAACTGCAATTCTTGACAAATATAAAAAAAGTTAGGTTCTACATTGATGAGAGATGCTGGAGCTGTCTTAAAATAGCAGTGGTCAAAGCAATAACCTACAGACACTCAAACAAATCCTATATGATAAGGCCCACATTTACTGTGAAAATAACATACAATTTCATTAAAAAATATACTTTCACTGTAAAGTTGTGCTTTATCATATTGGATCTTTCCAAGCGTACATTAAACAACTAATCCTGTACAATTTTAAGTATCCTACATGGTTTGCAGGGGTTAGGTAGCTGGAAGATTCTGAGATGAAAAATACTGTAATGTTTGTTTAAAAGTTAAGTGCTCTTCCATCATTATGCTTCAAAAATTTGTAGTATTTAATTATATAACTATTTTATATTTTTTTAACTATGTAAGACAAGACAAATGCTGTTTGAAAAGTCATTGCAGCTTCTTTTTAACTTTGACACAGATATGTGTTAAAAAATATATATTAATGCTTCAGTTATATACATATGAAACTTCTTTAGCAGATACTTAAAAAATACAGAGCTGCATACTTAGAAAATATATTTCAATGTCCTTTTTACAACTATGTGCCTTGAAATGTGTTGTGTATTGAAAGTCTAATTTTGTGGCATAGATTAAAATACAATTATATTCTTATATCTATTATTCATTTCAGAATTAGATTAAAATGTTTTAATGATTCCTTTCTATAAGAGTCTTCAAATATGGCATTTGTTTAAAATTAAATGCTCTTTCTAGCTTTAATTTCTAAAAAATTAAAAAAAAAAAACTACTTTTCCACAGAATGAACTTAATAACGTCATAAAGTTTGACACTTGGATATTACTACCCACTGTAAAATAGGTAGTAATATTTATGTGATGAATATGTTCAGATAGAAGTACATCCAAAATTAAACGAGCCTATTTTCCCATATGTAGTGCATATTGCATCAATGAGAGCTCAGGTACCGCCATCTAGTGGTAACTGAACGTCAAAATTCTCATGCGGCAAAGGTACCACACTCATTGTGGGGCCGCTGAAAGAGATGGTACCATTACTGGGGAACGCACTAGATCTGCAATGGTTGTAGGACCCAATACAGCAGCCCCATTGGAAAGAAGAAAAAAATTTCCCATGAAATTTTATGATCTGGATTTTTAAAGATATTTCTGAATGAATAAATGAATGTGTATTAACCGTGGAAACAGCTACATTTAAAGGAATTAAACTAAAAGAGAAAGAGACAGATACCTACATTATAAATTTGATGTTGGTTATACGGGAAAGTAGGCTTGTATTGTTCCAGATGGAACCCCTTGGCCTTTTAACGTTTCAAGTATTTTAAACATTATAATCAACTTTAATTTGAAGGCAATTTTCTTAAACTGCATAAAAGAAAAGCATAAAATATAATTTAAAAATATTTTTAAAGATAATTTTGCAATATATAAAACATATGTTTAATGGATGTGTTGTGTATCAATGTGTGTGTGTGTGGTTGTTTGATATTATTTTAACAGTGATGCAGTCGCTGGCTATTTTTGTTTTTATTTTACTGTGCAGTATTATTTGAAAACATTACTGGCACATTCCAAGAAAGAAGGAAAATTATGTTTGTTCAATTTCTATATTTCTAATAAATTGTTAAAAATGTTAGTTATATTTTTCATACATGTTAAAGATTGTTGATGAAAAATAATTATTAAGCATTGTTTGTGTTAGATTTTGTAAAAAATATGCAATTACCAAAAGAAAGTGCCCTAGTAGAAAACTTCCGTCAAAAGTTATCTAAATATAAAAATATAAACGGCTTGTCTTTCATTGAGAAAAATATTATCAAAATTAATAAATGTAATTTGTACTTGTATAATAAATGCATAAATTTAAATACAAAATTTTTCTTTTCCCTCACAAGAAATATGTATGACATTCAAAATAAGGCTAACTTATAAAGAACAAAAGTAAGGGAATGTGGGGCAAAATAAAAATAAAAAGATAAATTACATTTTTTTCAAAATGAAATTGGAAATTTTGAAAATATCAGTAGACTAAAGAGAGAAGTATGTATCTTATAATGAAATTTCCATTGAAATATTTTTCATTTTGGGCATGTGTTTTATGTTGAAATGAAATTGGAGAATTATTACTTTGCCCCAATGTTTAGGGTAAATTAATAATTTACTCGGTACTTAAGTACTTTGGTTGAAACTAGGACTTAATTTGCTAGGGAGCTCACAGAATCTCGACTCCATTTCATGTAAATTTTACTTATTAGACATAATTTAGATTAGCTATGCTAATAAAATCTGAAGACAACAGGGCACTTACATTTCTTTCCTTTGAAATTAAGCCTTGGTGTGACTAACACGACCAATAATTTCATGCACTTAAATTAGTCTAAAAAGGCTAAACATAAAGAGCCACTATGGACCGACAGGGGATCTACAATGTTAAGAGGAATCCTGGCCACTAGGACATAGTGGTCAGGAGGACTGGATGATCAATAACATCCATACCATACTAGGAATCAAACCCAAGCACTTTGGAGATTGTTTCTCAACATTTAAGAAAACTGAGACTGGTTTGCCAAAAGGTACAGTGATCAGCTCTATTTTATTCAATGTTTACATTAATGAACTCTCCGTTTTATTATCGACTGACTGTTTGATTAAGTCGGCACTTTTTGCTGATGATCTTGTGCTGTGGAGCAGTGCTCCAACGATACAAGTTTTTAAACAGAAAATTTAATGAATTATTGAGGAAATTTGATGACTGGTTAAAAATACTGATATGTGTTAATATTGACAAAACTACATGCCAAATCTTTTACTTTAAACAGACAAGTATTCACCCCAGCTATTTTTCTGTGCTTTTAGTATTAATGTTAATGACAAAACCACTTATTTTGGTTGCATTTTGGATGAACACAAATTGGAATGAACCTGTGACCCATACCAATGAAAAGGTAGAACATAGACTATCGCTGTTGAAGCTGGCTGGCTGTAAGTGGGGTGCAGCAGAGACACTCATTACCTCTTACAAAATGTATAAATGAATTTTTTCCTATTGTTATGAGGTTCTTGCCTCCGTTTCTAACTCTACTGTTGATAAACTTGAAAAAAAACCCCAAAATCAAGCCATGTGTTTAATCACTAGGGAAATTAAATTGACCCCTATTGTAGCCATTCATTGACTAAGCTCATGACAATAGAATATGAAATTCACCAGAATTTCTCATCTCCTTCTCAAAAAGCTTCATAGACCCCCTGATTGTTGCAGAGAAATCTTAAAACTCGACATCATCTGATGACTTTTGATTCTGCTAAAATTCTCATCAAAATGGAATTTGGGAATAAACTTAACTTGAATATTTCTAGATAAGCTAAGGGAAAGGCCTAGGAATATCTTTGCAGCAGTGGTCCATCTATCCCGGACCTTCCACAAAGCTCTGCTGTATCTATTTTTCGGCTGTTAACAAAACATGACTGTTTCAGCGCTCAACTTTTTAGAATTGGACTGAAGAACTCGCCCACTTGCACCCTTTGTAATTCTGAACCACCAATGAACTGTTGCCATCTAGACACATGCTCTGAACTTAAAAATTTTAAATGTATTGTACTGAAATATTGGGAAGTTAGAAGGCAAATGACTTGAGCGTCAATGCCTGGCATTTTAGAAATAAAAAATAAATTTAAACTGAAATTTCCTTTCTTGGGAATGCCCATCGAGGGAGGGGGGGGGGGGGGGGGAGTTCATGGCTCAGACCAAGACCATTGAAATTTTTAGGTGGTAGGGTGTTTTTAGGAGGTTAGCTGATTGCAGAAGGGGGGTCATTGTTTCTGGGACTTTCCTTAGCTTTAGGGGGGCACCCCTGCCTTTCTCACTAATTCATGCATGAATATCTGTAAATGAAAGTCAATTATTGTATGTTTTAATTAATGAGTATGTTGATTTTAGCACCGATGGATTGAAAAAGAAGAAAAGGGAAAAATTAAAAGAATTATTTTATATTTTCATATATTCTAACAACTTCCTGCATATTTCCAATTTCTTCTAACAATTTCTCATTAAGAACTACTGCTTCTTCAGACAACTTGACAGTTTCAGTAGGTTTGTATCCTATATAAGCTTCTTCAATCTCATATTGCTGCTCTAATTCCTTTTTCACCAGATGCAAATCATCTGGACCACATGTAAACTATAATAGAGGGGGGAAAAGAAAAAATTAAGTCAAAAACTTTGTAGTATATATGTATATAACAAAATAGGATATTTGTGTGTGTAAGAATATGGATCATGTTAGGGGAAAACGGTTAGATCTAGAAACATGAAATTCAGCTAATACAAGTGCAGTTTTTACCGACCATGTGCACCTCGGACTTTGATTTTCAATATAAATTCATTCTAAAAAAAGGTATTTTATGTTATGATTTTTAGCGCTGACTACCCCAGAAACTCAAACTAATTGCATCTGTGATTTTTTTTGACCGTATTTTAGAAAGTTCATTTTAAAATGTAAAATAAGAAAAATTTGTAAATATAGTAATTTTTATATTTTTTTATGATTTTTTATAAATAGAAACAGCAAAATTTGAAAAGAAACTTTAATTTCATCTTCTGCTATATTAAAATCCACACATTTTTTTCCCCTACAATTTTTTTAATGTGGGAATAGGAATGAATTCTCACTTCTACCTGCTGCTCTGGAAAGAAGAAAGGATTTTCACGCTCTGCCTCTTATTGGTTACATTTGTCCAACTTTCTCAAACAATTACAAATTTCTCTTTTTTTTATGAAAAAAGAGGAAAAAAAAATATTTCATTATGTCAAGAGATCAAATGATAGGTAGTTCCAGTTGAAGCTTTTTATCTATCAACAAAAATAGAATTAGAAAAATTTCGAGCTTTTAAAAATCTTTCCAAAAATTTACAAAAAATATAAAAATAGCTTGATTTTCAAAACATATCATCATTAAAATTTCAATTGTAAATGCATCATAAAACCTCATCATAAAATCATCATAAAACTGCAATTGTAAATTGTCTGGATCAGTATCTGCCTTTTCAATCACAATAAATAAAATACTAAAGAGAGTCTGTACATTTCTTCTAAAGTTTGATCTCTTAAATTTTATGAATACTCCTTTTATAGACTTCAGTTGGATTTCCAAAGTCAAGGCAAATTTTCTTCTCCTTTTAAAGCGGCAGATTTTAGGTCATTCTATGGGTGGCATGGAGAAAAATTTGATTTTGACAGTGGTTTACAAACATTTAAACATTGCGACCCACTTTTAGTTATTTAATCTATAACAAACCCAATTCCTTCTCTCCAGTATTTATTTATTTATTTGAAGTCCTTGATTAATAAAAGACAAAAAAAGAAACTTTTGGTGTTTTGTTTGTTTTCTTTTCTTTCTATTTGTTTTAGTGTTGCACCCTAAAAGCCATTCCAATAATCGGAACATTCTCTCCCAGAAGGAGGCCAAGAGCACATTATATCTTCTGCAAGAGCATATCCCTTTGTAACAAATTAAGCAAGAACAGATTTCTTTATAATAGATCACTTTTCTTCTGAAAGGGGATTGTTTATAAAGAAATTCTTTGATTGTAATAATAATAACAATAATAAAATTAAGTATACTGATATTTTTAGATTACTGTTACCTTACCGATACATTTGGTGTTGGATGAACCACGTTAATTCTATTTTGAAACTAAGAACAATTTTTCAAATAGAATGGTTGGTCAACAAATGTTAAGAAAAAACAATTAATTTTCGGAAAATTGATAAACTTGTGGCTGTATTGGGAGAGTAGCCAGACCTCTGTGCTTAAAAGTTCATGTGCTGAAATTCATAGAAACCTGCCTAACACTTTAAGAAAGTTAATTTGATAGCTATTTTTACATTAATTAATGGTTTTATTTTTACATAAAAGTGAAATATTTTTTTAAAAAAATCTGTTTTAACTGAAAAAAATAAAAATATTTAAAACAATTTTGACCCTAAGCCATTTGAGATAGAAATATTAGTTGACGTTAGAAAATCAATGTTGGTAAATGCAGATAAGCTTGTTTATTTTTAGATGAACATTTACTTTACATTATAGTCATTTTTCTCACTAATTTATATGATAAAATGTGCTATAAGCCCTGTATTAGAACTATACATAGCTTTTTTGTGTTAACAGATAACAGTAATCCTATTTTAGTGTCTTCAGGTCACTTAGCAAAAAGAGACTGCAAAAAGCCTCCTTTTACAAATTAAAATACTAAATATATGTTGTGATTTATTTTTTGAAGGTTTATTGATTTTATAAAGTTTTTAAATCACTTAGCAATAGGGAAAATATTGTATTTTAAATCTTAATTCATGCTTTTCAATTTAAAGATACAAATACACACAGCAATCAAATCAAATACATATTAAATGAATATACACCCAAAACTGCACAATTGTTACAGATGGAATTGAAATTCTGAATTCATTGACCACAATTATAGCAAACAAAAATGGTTTTAACTGAAGCATGCTGCTTATTTTTAAAAAAAATTCTTGTTACTGATTCAACGCTTGATAAATCTATATTTTAAAGGTACAATTGCAGATGAAAGGTGAAATCGCATTATAAGAGAGGACATATTTGATTATAAAAGATGAGGTGATGGCAGATTTCAAATCTGCCTATGGAGCTAAATGCAGCCCTCACTCAAGAAGGCATTTTTGTGCAACCTCACGGTCTATCTTAATATATGCCGGTAATTAATGCATTGTTACACATCTTTTGTGAAGTTCATGAAATATTCATACATAAAAATATAGGTGGGCCTAAAATAAATTACAGTAAAACTACCCAATGGCAGACACCAACAGTATGAAAATATTTGTTCCTAATAGAGAGGTGTCAACAAAAAGAGGTGTATCTAGGCTCATTGATTTGCTGTCAGGGGAGTAAAAACTGTCTGCATTTGAGGGGTGGCCATTAGGAGGAGTTTTACTGCATAAATTTAAATAAGACAAAGTTAGTAAGAATTCCTTCTTTATTAACAACTTATTACAGTAACAGTACTCATTGCAAAATAATAATTGACAATTATTATTTTGACTATTTATGTTGTTTTTTCATTGTACTCATATTTCGTTCATATATTTGTACCAACTTCAAAAAATTATGCTTAAAAGTAGTATTAATTTTTTTAGATTATTTTTTAAAAACATTTTGGCACAATTTATATAAATTGAAGTTTGATTTTTACTCTCAATTTCGTTATGGAAAGTCGGTTCTCTCCCTCCCCCCCCCCCCTCCCAAAATAAATTTAAAAGAATACCTCTAAGACATTTTCTTCATTTTCATCCATTATTGTATGTACTTCTTCTGCTCCAGCTAAGATTGCATCTTCAAGAGACTTTTCTTCATTAATAGGTTCTCCATTTTTCTGCTTAGTAGCTTTAAGAAATCCTTTTTGTTCATACACTGCTCTCCAACGTCCTTCTCCTCCCACAACAGAAGCACTGAAATTTAGTTTCCATAAAGCAAAATAATATAATGTATAAACATAAAATTGAGCCATTGGCACTTAATCCTCAAACATAAGTACATAAATCAGTAAAATAAAATAGGTAAATAAATAAATAAAAAGAAAGTCTAGGAACTAAAATTTCAAAAAATAAATAAAAATAGGAAGTCAATTTTACTCAAAAAAGCCAGTAATATATATGTACAGGGGCTAAAATTCAAGTTTTCAAACGGAAGGGACACTTTCTTCCACACTTTATACATAGAGGGGTTTGCCATTTTTTGGAAGAGATGAAAAAAAAAGGTTGTAATATCGGTAAAAATATTCAGATTTTCTCTTTTTTGACCGACATTTTTCTAATCTTTTGGGGGGAGGGGGATATGAGAAATTTGGGCAGGAATCCCACCATCGTGCCCTGAATTTTAGCCCCTGATGTGCAAATATATAATATATAAATGGATAGATGTTTGTGTACAAGTATAAATCCCTCGTTCATGTCAGATCTTCACTAAATTTGGCAGAGATACTTAGATTCGCAAGAATTCACGTACAAATGTTTTTCACAATTTGAAAAAGTTCCAGATTGATCAAGATTTAATTTGAGAGTAACAAAATTGCATAAAACTTCTCTTTTCTATATGAACAAATTTCTATAAAATTTTATACGATATCTGCAAATAACAAATAACACTGCAACAAATTTGAACTTTCTTTTTTTTTTTCTGTCCTTTAGATGAAACTATGTGATTCTATATAAACAAAAGGTGCTTGATTCAAATATCCAAACCAAAACGGTCCATGACATACCATTTTTGCTAGAGACCCAGTTCTCATATTTATACAATTTGGTTAGAGAAGAATGTAACTGAGGCTTACTTGATGAAAATACAAACACTAAAATGATTTTTTGGCCATTTCATCTTGTGGCCAGTTGCTGGTGTGCCCTAATAACAGATTAGCAATATTCAATTTGTATACGACTTCCAGTCTATCAACTGCTGAAATGCTTTTCAAACACAGAGATGTCCTAATGAAATCTTTCCCCATGCGCATCATTAATTGAGCCAGTATTTTGAGAAAAGAAGTCTATATGGGAGTCCAAAAAGTGTAGTTTTAATGAAATATAGTAACCTAATAATACAAAAATATTTCATCATGTCACCAATAAGATTTTCGTAGTTTTCAGCTTTCTCATTTCCAAGGAAACGTGAGCACTCTGATTTAAAGGCCATCCAGGCAGATTTGTCGGCTTCTGACTATTTGTTTTCACACTCTTCATCATGAAAGGACTTCCTTAAGTTGTGGGCCAATAAAAATCCTTTCTTTTACTTCTGCATCACTTAAATTTTTGAATCTGTTCCCGAGATTCAAGAAAGTCACTCCTTCTCTGTCCAGAGCTTTTACAAATATTTGGATAAACCCAGTTTCATCTGCAATTGTGGAAAAAAGGCACATTGTAGATTTACAAGTGGCTCATTTGATTTCTTTTTGCCACTCATAATTTTGAAATTTCGTTTGTGTTTATAAAATATGCTACAGGAATGAGTAGAAAAAAAAATTAGATGGAGGAGCAGTGATAAACAAGCGCTACTCTGCTGAATTGTGCTCATGTCCTAATGCTTGAAATAGTACATTCACATCACAAAAGCATACTATTTTTTCTTTCTCTGCGAAATAGTCTACAAAATGCCTTTGTCGCCTTGTAAAAGACTCGAAACTTTGAGAAGTGGATAAAGGTTTTGTTGCCAAAAATGTCGCTAAAGTAACCCAAGTTCATTAAAAAGGACTCTAGAATGGCAATGATCTCACTGTCAATGAGAAAGATATAATTCAAAATTAATTAAGTCGATAAACTACGAAAATATACACTTATCCAGAAAATATGTAAAAAGCAAAAATGTGGAATTCTGGGAAAATAGTACGTGATAGGCAAAAAATAATTGCAGATTCGTAATTTTCGGCCAAAAATACATAAGAAACAGACATTTTCATCCAAAGGACATTTTTCGTGTTGCACAGTGTAACCAATGCTTTAAAGATTTCTGCCAAACTATATACAACTAATCAAGCCTATATTTAAATATTTCTGTAAAACTCCAATACAAAAAATAAAGGTTTGAGTTGAGTTGCAATGCATAAAAATACGCCATTGGCTGAATTTTAAATGCGAGCACCACTGATGCGATCTTGCTTCCGATTGGTTGCTGTTAGTAGCCAATCAGATGATATGATTTCATTGGTTCCTGCAACACTATCAATTGATTTTCATATATAGTAAGATATGTAGATTTCCATATCTTCACAGGAACAAAATGATAGCATAAATCATTAAAACCATTAAACGGTAAACTCTAAAAGTTTAAAAATGTAAGTTTATTTTCTTTGACATAAATTAGATTAGCATTTAGTTATGTGTTTCTCGTGTTGTTCACAACTGTCCTGCTTGTCTCTAAACTAAATGAAAGAAAGAAGAAAACAATAAGTTAGAAGTACAATGATTTAGAAATTACCCATGTTTTTTGCAAATGACTTTGATATCATGCCTGAGCACTGAAATATTTTCTGTTTCATATTCCACAATGATATAAGGACCTCCAGGAGCAAAAATTTCAATGGATCCTGATTTTATTTTTTTGTTCTATAAAACAAAAAATAGTTATTAAATATATTATAATTATATTCATATATAATTATTGTATAATTATAGAAAAAAATTGAAAAATGATTTTTCATCATAGTCAATTGAGATTAGGAAAAGATTAGTGTATAATATAGAATCTTTGTAAAATAAGTTTCAACAATATTCGACCATTATAACAAATACAGTAAAACCCTTTCTCAAAACCACTTTAAAAATAATCGCAATTTACAAAGAACTGATTGTTTTCCCCCATTGAAATGGCATAAATGAACTATTTAACAGCCATAATATGACTACAGTTGTAGCACAAAATAACTGCACTAACTTGACTACATTAAGAGGCAAAAGTTTGAATTGTTACCCATAAAAAGTTTTCAGCAATATAACGAAATTTCGAATGCATGAATTTTTGTTTAAAGAAAAAATATCTTTTAAAAAATTACCAAGGTTTTGAGAAATAATTAGAAGCTCAAAATAATAGAAGCTGTTGGGATGTGCAAATATTTAGAAGGTGGGAAGTTAAGTCCATTTATGTACCTTTCACAAAATTCTCAAAAAGGAATTCTGGCAAAAAAAAAAAAGCCTGGAAAAATGCCTGATGCCTGAGTATCTAGCATAACTCAAAAATGGTGCACATGAAAATTTGTATTCAAGACTTGTACAATGCCTAGTTGTGCACTTCCTTTCTGGTTGTAATTGAATATTTCAAAAAGACAGTTTCTTCAATTTTTATTCTCTAGTTGTTTTTTGTGCCAAATTATCTTTTCTTCAAGGCATCACCTCAAATCAGATCATAAATAATCATGTCACTTGACAAGTATCAGTGACACACACTCCTTGTTACTTTTTTTTTTATTTATTTATTTATTTATTTTTTTTGTTACTGTACACACTTAAAGAACTTCTGTTGTCGAGAGCAACTTTATGGTACACTTATTATTCAATACATTTCAATTACATTCATTTTTTAAATATATATATTTATTATATATTGTATTATTACATTAAAAATTACATACATATACATTATATATATATAATTTGATAAGTATTAAATTTGGTTTCAATAATCAAAACTTCTTAGATGAATGATTTTTTAAAGTTTTTTTTAGAAGCGTAAAGATTTTTTTTTTGGCTTTTTTCACTGCAGTTATTTTTATTTCAAGCTTAGTTTCTAAATTTTTCATGATTTTTATTTTTTGTTCACATTTTAAAATTTATGGAGAATTGATTTATTTATTAGTAGTTAGAGCTCTAACTTTTGTCAACACCAAAAACATTGTTCTAAAAGAAAATGAAAAGCAGCTATTGAAAAGAATATCATTATAATGCACAATGCTAAAGGTCAAGACTTAGAAATTTTGGAAGTGCATAGTGGCCACTAAACTTGATGGCCACCTATGTGTCATATAGCAAAAGTGCGGGGGGGGGGGGGGGGGGAGGTGAATGGTGCATCAGTGCACTACAATTTCTTATGTGTCTTATTTTCAGTGAAGAAAACATAATATTTTGTTAAAACTATCAAGTCTTAAAAATGTATATATATGACTTTCAAATTGGAAAAGAAAAAAATTGCTTCCTTGGCGATGATAAATTAAGGGAATATGAATGTTTGCAATATAGTTTTTCATGTTTAATGTTATAGAGCACAAAAGACGTAAATACAAAATTTTGCTTTGCTTCATCATAGAAGCAACAGATAACAAAAATCTCCCTCACAGAAACGAACCTTTTACAATGTAAACGCGATCACAAATACGAACCATTTTCGAACACAAGTATAAAAAAAATGTGTATTTCCAGTTCTAGTTTTGTTCAGTGCATTTTATTTTCATTCTTTTCAAAACTTTTTTTTAAAGCTTTCATACCATTTTCAAAATGGCGTGACACTTAAGTCCGATTTTAAAAGTTTAAGCGAAAATGGCCGATCTGAAATGTAAGTGTGAAATGAAGCTATAAAAAAGAAATGAAGATTAAGATTGTTTCATACTATATTTAAAAGGTTTATATGGTAGAGAGAAGGAATTAAAAAAAAAAAAAAAAAAAAAACAATAGCGCAATCGGAAAAAAATTTCGCCATATTTTTCTTGTGAAAGGGGAAATGAAGACTATCGGCCAAAATTTGGTTACTTGAATGCCGAATTAATGCGTTGGTATTGTGCTTTTATGCATGAAAGAAGCAAGACTTGTAAATTCTATAGATGGTATTTGAAAAGGAGGGATTTACTTTAGAAAATAAAAAAAAGGAAAGGTGGCTATCGCTTCTAATTTTTTGAATCGCCACTTTCTCAAACAAGGTCGCCACGTGGCGAGTGGCGACCGCGAATCTTGACCTTTACACAATGCATGCCTTTAAAGTTATAAAATACTTTCAAGTTTTTCTTACTATCCTAAAATGTTTCATTTCATTTTTTATTCCCCAAACAATAAAGGGGAACAGATGTAAGTGTATTGAAAATGAAAGCAAATGGTTTATTGAAGGTAATATAAATTATCAAAATGTTTTAACAACTTAACCCTCTAATGCCCAAGTTTTGTTTTCGTAGAGATGTAAGTGTATTGAAAATGAAAGCAAATGGTTTATTGAAGGTAATATAAATTATCAAAATGTTTTAACAACTTAACCCTCTAATGCCCAAGTTTTGTTTTCGTAGTCTGCCTTGAGGAGGAGTTAGGAATTAGAGGGTTAATTAAATATTTCTTTCATTGTCTTACATTGTGGTTAATAGTTTGGTAGAAATTTTTAGTGTTATTTTTGTTCAATCATTTCTTTTAAATTATTTAAATTTGACTCGACCTTCTAATGCTCAAGTTTTGTTATCATCGTCCGCCTTGAGGCGGAGTTGGGAATTAGAGGGATAAATAACGTAAATTATCATCTAATTTAACAATATTAATTATCAAAATGCTTTATTTTTGGCTTTTGGATGGTTTTAAATAAAAAGAGCTACAAATAAAATTCCAAAAAATAATAGTTAAATGGCTTTTTTAGGAACCGCCATAAGCAAATAAGTATTAATTATTATTAAATGCCTTACAGCTCCCTTCTTAAGAGCATTTTCTAAACTTGATGAAGGAACATTTTGCCGTCTGGCATCTTCAAGTATACTTGCTAATTTGATATTAACTTTTGGATCAGGTCCTTTTTCTGTGAAAAAGAAAGGAAAACATTACAAAATCCAGCATCTGTTTAAACACCTAAAGTATTTATTTAAACAAATACCATGCTATTCAAGGATGAAAAGTTGCAATATAAAAGTTGCATACAATTTGATGTATGAATTATATATAAAAAATACATATTTATACATATAATCATACTTTCTTTAATGTAAATATATAAAATTTACTTATGATCCTGCAGTTTCAAATAAACTGTGGAGAAGCAAAGGTTTACACCATCGAGACAGTCCCCTTTAATTTTTCTATCTTTATAATAGTTGAAGTTCAAAGACATAAAAGTACTTTAATTTATTAGAATTTGAAGCTAGATTAATGTCTGAAACTACAAAAATATTTTTATGTTAATCACTCAAATAGGTACAAATGACTTCAGTACTGTCAGTGCAAATTGATTGATGAGATACTGAAATTTCTCTTCTAACTCAGTGATCTCCAATCCCTGGTCTGTGGACCAGTACCGGTTCATGGATCAAATGGTACCACGGCACAGGCCGCCCATTTCATTGAAACAGAATTTAAATTCCTATATTTACACCCCAAATTTAAAACATTTGTGTTTCATTAAAATTTTATTTAGTTAAAAAAGGGTCTCCCGAATTGTAGTGACATATTTTTTTTTAATGTATTAAAAAGTAAAAAAAGAAAACTACTGCAACTACATTCTCTTTCAATTAGTTTTTTTAAAAAAATCAATCATCATGACTGTAAATATCATGAATAAAACACAAAACCCAGCGCGAAATTCACATTGGTACTAATGAAGAACTTCATTAGTTCCGTCGCAGACATTGTCTCCGATTACCCATAGATGAAGCAGTCTCTTTGCAAGTAAACAAGCTCAGGGTTCTCACTGATTTAACGTTCTAGTAAGTTAAAATCACTTTATATTTATTTTTTGGTGTAACTGTATTTTATTTTAAAGGCATGTTTAAATACAATTAAATTAAAATTAATAAATTAAAATAATCAAAAATATAAACGTCAACGTCCCCCCTCCTCCCCAGAGTGCTGGAGTGAAATTATCAAACACTGACCGGCCTACGGTAATAAAAAGGTTGGGGGGAACACTGTCCTAACTCATGTAACCTAACACAAAAGTATGAAATATGATTTTGAGCTTTTATTTGGCTTGATCTACAACCTTTTTAGAATAATTTGATCTTTTACTAAAATGTTCGGGCAAAAATCATCAGTTCATATTATATTGGATTTTTATCAATGAAATTTTAAAATATTTGTCCAGATAAATAATTACAGTATTTTTGAAATTAATGAATTTTGTCAATGCAGGTACAAATCTAATAAATTAGGAAAATACCTAAAATCAGTGATTGGGAATTAAATCATTCAAGAAGCAATGCGTGTAAAAATTTTCTATATAGGATTTTAAAAACAAGGAAAAAATCAAATAAATACATAATTAAAATAACCTAGGTTTTTTTCCCCGACCCAACAATAAACCAATTATTCATACAACATTTAAAAATATTTCCATGCCATAAAAATATGCTTGCTTTTGAAAAACAATTTAAACCACAATTACATTGTTTAAATTTTTATCAGTTTACCAATCATTTTAAATATTTTAGGCAAACTCCTAGGAGAGCCCACCGCTTTTCAAAATCGCCAATTTGGCGTCCATTTCGCAGAACGATAGAAGCTGGGTTCCTATCGAATCTGGGTTACCAAGATTGCGTACTTATCGTCAACCATGTCAATGGGGTGGGCTCTCCTCAGATCCAACCATATTTTAGTTTTCTTGCAGTAAATTTCGATGCAATGTCATTTTATCTCATAAGTTGTGAAATTTTATAAATTCAGGAATATATAATTTGAGGAATTAAAAAAAAACTATTAGGGAGCTGAATCCTATCATTGCTTCAAGTTATTAATGTAAAGTGAAAGGCTACGGTAGATAAGTGGGAAAAAATTACTTATGCTAACTTCAAAAAAACATTAATATCATACAAATTAATCTGAGCAATTAAAATTTAAAAAGACAATAAGATATTTAGAGTGCTAGCTTATGTAAAATCTTTTTTGTATCGTATCAAAAATGTAATTTGCTTATGAATTTAGGTGACCCAAAAATTGAATTTTAAAGATAACTTTTGTAATACTCTATGTAAAACAAGAGATATGTATTGTTTTACATAGAGCACACAATATAGAGCAGCAGTATGGTATAGCACACAAGTACATATTTGAAAATGCTAGGTATTTGGTTGTTACTTTTTTTTTTTTTTTTTTTTTGCTACAGTAAAGAAAAGATGCTGTTTTAAAATCAGAAAAGCAAGAGAAATGATAGAAATACAAAAGTGACAACCAGCAGCAGGTTCTGAGCCCAGCTAGGCTGGTCCTAGTCAATTTACCAATAACCAATATATTTCAAGAGCCTTCTCAAAACTTTTTACCCCACTGCAAGTAAAAAATGAAATTTTGGTCCCAAAAAAGTTATAAATTATAACAAGTGTTTAAAAGTATTATGGAAAGACATTTTTTGAAAATATTTAAGGAAAACCAACCTCGAACAGCAAAAGCTACAAGACGAGCGTATTTATTACATAAGATAGTTTTCTTTCTATCTCTTTCTGCTTTTATATGTTTCACATTTTGCCATTTAGCATGCCCTGCCATACACCTTTTCAAAGATAAATATTTAGTATTTTTTACCAAATAGGAATCGTTTAAAATGAAATTATCTTTTCCTCCACACTTAAATAATTCAGAATTAAAACTCATAAATCTCCAACACATAGTTCTTTTCAAACTCGCAGGTACATATTTTTGCAAGGCTATTGTTGATGAAAACATATTAAAAGTTTTAAATTTTCCTATCTCAAGAACATTATAATTAAAAGGAATCTCTCTCGTCCTCGCCTGCTCCGCTAAAAACGTAAACAAGAAGAAGTACGAGTTATAAGAAAACTTAAGTAGTACGAGAGAAAGGTGAGGGAAGGGAAAATTTGAAACACAACTAAAAATTTTGTTTTAAACACTAAAGCGTAATAATTGTGTTGTATAACATATTATTCATACTATCTAGAAAAATTGTGGTTATTGTAATTGCTTTCGGATGTCTTTAATATTTTGGAGTTTTTGTCGGCAACAGTATTTCGGTTCACATGGCAACAGTATTTGGTCGCACATGGTTCATTTGTCAATACTGAGCAGCAATGATGAATGTTTTGTAAATACCAGGTAAATACAAACTATCTCAACAAAATTTAACAAGTATTTGAGATTACTTTGGTTCAGTTTTAGGACATAAAATCCGTATGATGAGTATTCAAGATATTTTGTAAGGTAGTACAAATGAAAAATAAGATCTGTTTAATCATATATACTAATTAACATATTAAAAAAAGGTTGCTGTTATTGCAATAATTGTTCAAAATATTTTACAAAACATTAGTTATGTGTTTGTGGAATTTGTAATTCAATAGCCTGGTTAGCAAATATTTGGGTCAAATCCCCCCCCCCCCCGGACAAATGATATTGATTTTGAAACTATGAATTTATATACTAAATCTTACTATAATGAAGTTTAGTAAACTTTTACTTCTCTTGTTTTGAATTCTTTTTGGCCATTCCACAGGAAACAAGATATTTCATGTCCTGCACTTGGCAGCTATAATTCTTTAAAGGAGTTATAAAATAATTATAAATGTAATGAAAAAATTTACTTTAATCTTTTAACTCTTTTTTTCCTCTCTGTTTGTTTAAACAACCCATTAAACTGAATAAAAGTGCCATTGAAATGAAGTGATTCGTAAAGTAAAGCAAATGATTTAATGAAAACAAAATTTACATTAAATTGTAATATAAATATAATCCATCAAGTAAATTTTAAAAACGCATTAGTTATAGCTGCAACCACAGGGAATGCATTCCGGATCCGACCTGTAAGTTTGTGAATGGGTTGGATACGGTCGGTGTCCCATTAGATAAGCTGCTGGCTCGAAAATTTGGCAGATGCATGAAGGAATAAGGATTTTAAGGGAAAAACTCATTCATTAAGTCAAATTATTGAATCAAATTCTGTCACAGTACCGCTCTGTGCATGGGTCAGAGATGGGCAGAGGTTTTGAAATATCATCAAAAACACACAGAAATAATTCATTAAGTTCTGATTGAATTACAATTATACAATGCATTTCATTTTTATGTGAATTACACTTTTATTTTCTTCGGATGAATGTAGCCCCTGGTGTGTTTCAATCTGGTATTCTGCATGTGATTGGTTACATATTATCCATTCAAACTTCTAGAAATTCATTACAAATCACTAAGTTCTGATTGGATTTTGAATTTCATTTTTATATGAATTTATTTCTGTTTCAATGTATGCAATGCCTAATGTAGTACTTCAAGGTGCTGTATATTATTTGTTCTAACTCTTATAAATTCAGTGGGTCGGTTGGTTAATTCAGATCCGACCCATCGCAAGAAGTGCCACTCTACACTCGGGCAGTGGGGACATTCCATGAATAACAGGACATCAGATGAAAAAATTAAAAGCATTTTTTTTCTTCAAATCTTGAATATCATTATGTTCAGAAATATCGGAAATTTTATAATTTAATAAGAATTATTCAATTTCTCAAAAAAAAAAAATAAATAAACCACTGCCAAAAATATCTTTTTTGCATTGACTATTGAATGACAAAAAAACGCTTTTTTTGCACTATCATTGTGGCGTTTATTTGATGTTCAAAAATGCTACCAATTACTTGACTATGATCACTCATCTGTTTTCTTAAAAAATCAATGTAGAAATCTTTTCTATTTATTATTTTTACTGTCTAAAAAGGTAATGATGTAGATGACATGCAAGTGTCATTCCATTACCGAAAAATAGATATTTATAGCTCTTATGATTTAACTTTTACAGATTTAAACTAAAGCTTTTGGTTTTAAAGTAGGTTTGGAATCTAAAATACTGTGGTAAGTTTGTGTTTCAAAAGCTATTTATTTTTATGTAGTATTTATAGGTAACAGAATGACAAAAAAAGTAATGGAATGACACAAAATCATAAGTAACAGAATGACAATAGAAGATTGTAATCACAATCCATTTTTTAGACACATGTATAGAATATAAACCCATTAATAATTGAAATTTAAATATAATTATAATCTTTAAAATTACTGACACTAAAATATCTTTTTTTATATTTAGTGTAAAATTGGGTTAATTTTTGTTAAATACTTGTTTTAATACAAATGCTTTTTTAACGAATCAAAACCTAAAGTAGTTTTTATTTTATGTAAAAATTTTACTGTGACAGGATGATATTTCTTAGCAAGCATTAGGGAAAGAAAAGAATTTGTAGTAATACACAAAAAGGATTCTAAAACCAAAGTACAAAAAGATTTCTTACTTTTTACTCTAAAAGAAATGTATGCCCCCTTTTAAGCAAGAAAAAGAAATCCAGGTGTCTTTTTCAAAGTTTTGTGACCTTCTTCCTCAGTTTGTAATGTTGCAAAAAGATATGCCTCATAATGTATGTATTTGTGTCTGCAACAAAAATAGACTTTTATTAGAAAACTTGAGTTCCTGCTTAAATGGTTTTCCCAAAATGATTTCATTCCTGCATTCGTATGTGATGAAAATTCTGAAGCATGTATGTTTTCGTTCTTCTGAACAATGTAAAGATAATTTTAATTTATAGTATTTACATATGTGAGACAAAGTGTCTAATAAACTACTTACATGGGAACAATGTTAAAAAGTCAACAAAAATTCTATGAAATGCAAACATACAGATACTGCAGAAAATTGCTTGAAAATTCTTTACAACAAAACCCCATATTTTTTTTAAACATTCGTTTATAAAACGCCAGCAACAGAATTTCTTTCATGAGCAAAAAAAACAAAGCGTCTCCAAAACAAAAGCTGTAGTGCAAGTGAATTTTGCAGAAAATTTTATGCTAAAATTTCAAAATGAAACTCAGACTGTGAACTGGCACAACGATCAGGTAACACTCTTCACATCATATGTATGGTTGGAGAACAATGATGGGCAAGGTTATGTTTTTGTAAGTGATGATATAAACCATGAAAAAACATCCATTTAATGTTTTCTTGGAAACTTTAATCCTGGAAATAAAACAGAAATATCCAGACATCAAAGAATTATCATTTTTTTTGTGATGAGGCTGCTAGCCAATTTAAGCAGCGTTATTTATTTACAAACCTGACATTTCTATTCAAATATCGCAACCTAAAAATAACATGGAGTTTTTTTGCAACAAGTCATTGAAAAAGAGGATGGTAACAAAAAATCAAATTAAGGAAAAGCTGACAGAACCATCAATAGTAATTGATGGTTCAAACACTTGAATCAGAAGCAGATTTGAATTTGAAAAATGTATTTGTGCTGAGTAAGGTATAAAATCTACCCTTGGGAAATGTGACCCTTTCTACATTGATAATACAATTGCATAATTAAATTTCAATAAAACTTTTTGTGATTCCGTTACCATATGATTTTATTAATCTTATTTAGTTTCATAAGTAAAAAGTATTATTTTTGTGTTGAAAATGACTGAAAGGCTTTCTAATGAATCCAAACTTAATGCTGAGGTACTTTTTTTGTTTTGTTCCAGCTTAAGTTAGCTGAAGTTTTAAATGAATGTTGCACATTGCAATATGCATGTCAAAAATTTGTCATTTCATTACCACAGAAAAAGACTGCATTTTTTAAATGAAAAATGTCCACAATGCAAAATTAATTGCATGTTTCATTATTAATTCATTTATGTGCTCATAGTTGGCTCAACTTAATTTTCATATTTTAATAATAAGTTTGTAGATTCTATGATATATGTAATGTTCATCAACTACTCTTCAAAAAGTAGTTAACTACCAACTACTAACTACTCTAAACGAAAGTAGTTGCAACTATTAGTTAACTACTAGTTACATCTAGTCTCAGAAAAAAGTAAACTGTTTTCCAAAAGTAGTTAACTACTAGTTAACTACTTTTAAGTCCAATTCATTTGAATTTCGATTTTTAGGCTGGTTCTTAAATATTTAATCCTAATAATTCAACTCAATATTATTTTTAATCATTAAAACAATTTTAAAGAAATTCCTGTAAAACATTCAAAGATTGAATATTTCTAAATAATTCCACTGAACATAAATGTTTCCACTGAACAATTAATATATAAAGAGAATATGAATGAAGACAAAACCTTTTTCTCTAAATCAAGGATGCACAAACTTTTTTGGGTGAAGGGCCAAAAAATTAGAAAGTATCAGGTTGGGGGCCAAAGTGACAATGTTTTGTTCATAAAAATACACGGTATATTTCAGTTTTTATTTAGAGGTAATATGTACAAATCACATGTATTAATAATTACTGTACTGGGGAACAGATTATTAAATAAAAGTTTTAAAAAAATAATGTAAATGAATTCAAACAAAATGAGGTATAAGATTTCTAAACAATTAATTGCACAACATTTATATATATCAAAGAAGTGATTGGTCAAATGGCAAAAAGGAGGAATACTAAATTTTTTTACAAAAATGTGTGCAAATTATGAAAATGAAACAAATAGAAAATAAAAAGGAAATTTAAACTTAAGAAAAACACAGCATTATTCTCTAAATTATAACTTTCTTTATAATTTAGATAATTTTTCCTTGACATTTCATAATGTAAAATTTAAAATATATACCTGTATTAAGAGTTAAAATGAGAAATTAATTCAAAGTGCAAATATAAATACAGAAGAAATAAACACACATATATTAAATGGCAAAATCCAAATGCTGTGAGTCTGTACATCATGTTAAACGCTTGCGATTCAGAATTACTACTAGTCAATTTGGCATGGTAATATTAAATTTATACATTGCTACATGGACAATAAAAAAAAGTTAAACTGATTCCTTTATCAAAAATCAACATATCATTATTTTGTTCCATGGCATATAATTAAATTTAAATCCTTTAATCACTAGTTTTCCTGCAGATTAGAAATTGATCTCTGTGAATTAATGTAAAAAATCGTTATTTATTTATTCATTTCCTAAATACATATCAACAATAAAATTTTCCTGAATATATATCAACAATAAAATTTTTAATTTTTGATGATAAATTACACTTTATAAAGTAAAATAATTATTCATATTCATATTATTAATTCTGAAAATTAATGTTCAATTAATAAATTTTTATTCATTCATTACTACTAGTCAATTTGGCTAGTAGAATTGTTTTTTTAACTAACCATTTACAAAATCTTATTAGTTAAATTAGCATAGTAATACAGTACAGAACCTCTTATCCAGGAACCAGAAAACTGGGAATTTTTTCTTGAATTTCCCGCCATTTTTGAAAAATTTGCGTTTTTTTTTTTTTTTTTTTGGGCCCATTTTGTAAAAATACGAATTTTTTAAAATGCCTTGAAAAATACGCATTTTTCCGTTACAAGCAACATATTCAGTGTTTATAAGTCGAACAATTTAGTCTAAAAACGATGTTTATTTAGGGGAGGGGGCGTCAACTTGCGGATAAAAATTAGGAAAAAAAATCTCCAACGATACTTGAGAAAAATCAGACCTTTCTCTATTTTATTTCAATAATTAACCATGAAAGAAATAAGTAATTAGATTCTTATACATTTATTTAATTGTCTCGTCAGTATCCAAAGACGATTTGCAACAAAAGTCAGACTATATGAACGTTCGTAACATTTCACGGCAGATTCGCGAATTTTCCGCAATAGCTGATTGTGTGAAAATTAAACCACGTTTATTTTTGTTTTATATATTTTTTTATTTATTTAAGAGCTGTAATAAGAATTCAAAATTGATATCAAGGCAACAAAAATTACAACTGTGAAAATGAATTTTTTATTAAAATCGACTTCGCAAAAGCGAAGTCGTTTTACACAAGTATGAAATTTGCGCATTTCTGCATATAAACATGCGTCTTACATTTCGTTTTCCTCCTTTTTGAAATCCTTTATTGCTGTAAAAATGATTGATGATCAGATTTTACGAAATTAATAATTTAATAAACAAGTTGTCCGATTCGGAAAGCATCTAAATGGTGCTGCATCCGAACGATGACAAAGAGCGAGAT
Organism: Octonoba sinensis; assembly: GCA_038502835.1. Lineage (NCBI taxonomy): Eukaryota > Metazoa > Arthropoda > Arachnida > Araneae > Uloboridae > Octonoba > Octonoba sinensis. Next base: position 58,174,553 of record CM076602.1, read on the forward strand.
AGCGATGAAGACGAAAATAATGACATTTTGCCTGCTATGTCTAACAAATTAACTAAATTATAGCAGGAATGGGACAAAAATTTTTTATAGACGAAATAACGCACATAATGGCTGTTCGAAAAATCCAGCAATCGAATTTTAGACCATAAGCTATTGTTCTGAAACTTTACAAAAAGCTCATAACCAGATGACAAAATATTCTACCACTTTTACCATGATTTGATTAGTTTCTGAAGTATTTCCAATAAAACAAAATTAAATATGGCGATTAGTTTCGAAAATTGCGACCAAAAGTCAGTAGCGGCGCTGCGATCGTATTTTTTTACTACGATTTTTCGTAAGTGTTTTTTTACAATTATTTTTTCTTTCGTATTTTTTTATTTTATTACAATTATTCTTTTTTAGCCTACTTTCCCGTAAAAGTAAAAAAAATAATAATAAAGCATGAAAGAAGGCTTAATGTATCGGAAAAATATCGTTAAAAATAAAGAAAAGTCAAAAAAAAGTGAAGTAATTAAATAAAGATTGAAAAATAAAAAATTTGAAAGTAGGGTTTTGAGATGGGGAAAATGTGTGTCGGTCTGTCTGTCGGTCTGTCAGTCTGTCCCCCCCTAATAACTTTTGAACGAATAGTCCGATTCGAAAAATTCTTTTTGCATTCGAAAGATCTCGGCGAGGACATCTCATTTCCATATTTTACTTTTTGATTTGAACACTTTTTCGTTCAATTTTGAACAGTTCAAAAAAATTTAACATTGCGCCTGTGGGCAAAAATGAAGCAAATAATGTAAACTCTGGGTACAAGATCCATGTTCCAATGAACAAACTTACTGGAAGAATATCTTGGCGTGAAATATCAATTTGAACAGTTTTTGTTCAATTTTGAACAGTTCAAAAAATTAACATAGCGCTTACGGGGAAATTTCAATCCTATATCAATCCTGACCTAACGGACCGATTTGCTTCGAACAAACTTTATCGGAAAGCTCTTATAACGTAGAACATGTGCAAATAGAAAGTTCACCCAGAACTAACGAGCCTATTTTCCTATAAAAAATTTTTATCGGGATTTTTAAGGATATTTCTCAATGAATAAATGAATGAGTGAAAGCATGAATTAATAAATAAATGAAGGAGTGAAAGAATGAATCAATGAATGAATGAGGAAAAGAATGAATAAATGAGGGAATAAATATATGAATGAGTAAATAAATGAATAAAGACATGAATGAGTAAACGGATGAATGAATAAAGGAAAGAATGAATGGCTGAATAAAGGAAAGAATGAATGAGTGAATGAATATGTATTATCCGTTGAAAAGGGTATATTTGAAATAATTAAGAACTAAAGCTAAAGGAGAAAGAGATAGCTAGATTATAAATTTGAATTTGGTGTATACGGGAAAGTAGGCTCGTATAGTTCTAGACGGAACTTCTTGTTATTTAACTATATTAGTGGGCCAATTTTAGCCCGCGGGCCATAGTTTGTGCATCCCTGCTCTAAATTTAAACTTTTTTATTAATATGTATTTGTTTAATAAAGTTAATAATTTATGTTTTTAAGAAGTAACAATTTCTCAGTAGTCGTTGTAAAATGAAGGGGTTTACCCTTAATATCAATTTAAAATTCTCCCTCTGCCCAACCCCCATTCATTTACAAAATATCTTTGTAAAGCACGTGCTTTGGAATTTAGATTATATTCTTTTAAATTGTGGTCAAGGCAGGGTTGGTTATTTTTAAATTTTTTTTTTTTTAAATAGTACTTTTTTTTATTTAAATCAAATTTTTTTGGATTTTTTTAAGCAAAATATGTCTGCGTACACAAATACAGTAACAAATTCAGTTGATTATTTATGTCTTTAAAGAATTTTAAGATGTTTCAGTTGAAATTATTATTTATTACTAGTTCAAAATTAATTATTAATTTATTATATTTATACAAAAAAGTATGCTTAATAAACAGAGAACAACAACAAACAGAAGAGAAAGCTTGTATTATAATTTCTTGAATATATACAAATAAGTTGACTGAAGTATTATAACTTTTTGAGTGAAATTTCTTGAATATATAAACAGAGATGGCAAATATCACATAAAATGTTTACTAGAGTTTAATCAATTTTACTATAGATGTTTCATCAAAAATACCAGTTTTGATGCCTTATCAACCCCCAATCAGTTTCTTAATTTTTAGTGCACTATTCCAAATGTAGAAAAAGTCCTTTCCAAAGGTGCGGTTGATGCTTTTGCTCAACCGCGTTTCAAAAAACCTAGTGTTCTCTGATAAAATGTCATTCTTTGACACCTTAACGAAGGTATTCCATCTTTCCCTAGAGAACCAGATGCATTAAGGCGACCATATAGTGAATTAAAATTCTAATATATTACTTGAACCCAGAATATATTAAAATTTATAGTAAAAATATCTATATTTTAATAATTTGGAAGAAGCTGATATAATTTTTTTTAATCATAAAAATCAATATTTTGTCAAAAAAAGAATCATAAAAATCAGTTTTTTCTTTAAAAAAATCATAAAAATCCGTATTTCTTTTCTGAAAATAAAATCATTAAAATCAGTATTTTCTTCTAAAGGAAATCCTAAATATCAGTATTTTTTCTTTCATTTTGTGTTTTATGGTATCCCAAACGCATGCATTGTACTGGAGTAGAAGTAAAGCTTCCCCAAAATGAAGATATGGTCTAAATGAAACTTCATTGTGCATGTGCTGGTGCTATTTATTGACTATATATTAGAAACCGTTTTCTAAGTTGCGAAAATGCTGCAATAAACATTATGATTTTTTATGAATATTTTTTCATTATATAACATAACATAAAAAATACATTTGTGTGAGTAATATTCATAAGCTAAAAATTGAAATAATTTAATGTTTAAAAAATAGATTTAAAAATTTTTTTTTCGAAAGTAGTTGGAATTTTGAAAGTAGTTGTAACTAGTAGTTGGGGAAAAGTAATTTAACTAGTAGTTAACTAGTTCAAAACAAAAGTAGTTACAACTAGTAGTTAACTAGTAGTTAACTACTTCTAGTTAACTACTGCCGAACACTAGATATATGTAATAAATGCTTGACCAAATGTCATTTTATTACTTGTGGAATGGCCCAGTAGTCAGAGCAAATTATGTATCCAGTGGTCCAGTCTGTAACATCTGCTTTTTTAAAAAGTTATTAAACATGATTATTAAGTAAAAAGTTATACTAACAAAATAAAAAGTTCTATTAAAATGTAAAATTAAAGCATGGAGTGAAAATATGGTGGCAAAATGAAGAATATTTCTCTACTACCAAGTTAGAAAGTGAACAAAGCACCAAGCACCCCTTTCCTATACTTTTACCCCTTTTTAAAAAGTTTTTATGAAAACAGCTGTCACATGCAGAATGTAAAATGCTTCTTTTCTGTGGAATGACCTTTTATTTCTATTTTTTCGTTCACATACATGAAATAAATATTTATATATTTGTGTTGTTCAATTCATTGTAATGATTTTCTTTTTTTTCTCCTACAAGAAATGGGCAACAAAAAGAAAAAATCACAATTTCAACATAAAGGTAAAAAAAACTTTAGTAATGCTTTAGAAGAAACAAAGCCACAGAATGAGTCACACTCTTCTAAAACGGTAAGCTAATATCATCTATCTTATGTTCAGTATTTGAACAATAATATATTATATCTAGAATAATTTTCTGTAATTGCTTTAGATCAAATACAAAAAAAAAAAAAAAAAAAATGCTATCATCAACAGGCTGTAGGGGAGAGTGTTGTATCTTGGGACGCTTGTACCTTGGGACATTGGCAATTTCTAAAAACCTATTGGCAACATTAAAATTTTTTTTATTTCTAATTGTGACCTTAACCAGCAGATAGCATCACAGTAAAAGGCAGCATTGGAAGCACTGAATTGATGACTTGGTGAGAGAAAGAAATTTCATCACTCAAAACTAAACATCTTTCTCATTCTAATTTCATTTACTGAAATAGCATTTGTAAAACTATTCTAGTGAATTTTAATTGGATATTGAACAGAAGATTTTTAAATGTTTTGGTTATGAGAAAGTGATGATACTGCATTTTGATTGACCACTATTTTAATTTTAATTAAACCATGTGATGATTGTACCTTGGAACAGTAAACCATGTTGCACCTTGGGACATGTCTCAAGGTACAACATACACATGGTTCTTAATAATTTGGATATATTTTAGCATAAAGAGAGATATTCTAATCAAATGCAGAAATTTGAATCTAATTTGTAAATGCTGCATTTACAAATTAGGTTTTGAACTTTCAAATCTATTATTTGTGTAAATTACACATTATAGTAATGTATCTACTTAATTTAGTGCTTTAAAAAAATAAAGTTTTTGATTTTTCGTATAAAATTGGTTATGTATATGACTGTTGCATGAATCACGAAGTATGTCCCAAGGTACAACAGGGTGTTGTACCTTGGGACAGTTTTCAGTTACTACTTAAAATGGCTGGCATTTTTTTATTTTTAAACTGTTTGAGTTTGAAAAAATATATTATAGAGGAGAATGTTGGTGCATTTAAATAGTGTCTTCAGACTTTAAATCTAATTTTAATTTTTGAAGTTAAAAATTAAAATGTGAAAAGTGTCCCAAGATACAACATTATCCCCTAGACTTATCTCACTAATCTTGTTGTAAAATAAAATTACTTAATAATAGTAATATAACTCTAATGTAAGAAATAAAAATCTTAACTGTAGGCAAAATGAATGACAATGTTAAATAAAACTGGAATGATCACGTGATATTTGGTTCAGTTAAATTAAATTTCTTTCCTTTATTTAGATTAACAAAGTTAGAAAGAAACAGCTCATGGAAGCAAATGAGGATGAAGATAGAACTATTAAGAGACTGGAAAAATTATTAAAACTCAAAAAGAAGTCGAAAAAGAAACTGCCTTCTTGTTTTGTTGATGATGGCCTCAATTGTATCCTTTGATATTAAATTATTGTTAATTTCAATTTTGAAAATTTCATTATTTTAACAATAAATATTTTCAGTTCTTAAAAACCTTTTTCTTTTCTTATCTGATGCATTATAATTTTGATTTTCTTACTTTCTTTGCAAGAGTAATACAGTAGAGCGACAATTAACATCACCCGTTTTGACATTTTCCTATGTTTAGAGTTTTTGTTGTTGTTGGTCCAGAATTTCTTGAATACTCTTAGTGTTATTTCGTCCCATATATTATGCTTCAGTATTTACAGCTTTCCCATTTTAACAATTTTACCCAATACAGACCTACGAAAGGGATCCAGTTAAGAGCAGTTTGTGGCGTTTAGGATTTGGTACGTTAAATAGCAATCTTTATTTGGCATTGTTGCACGTATGTGACCTTTCCCTGGTCTTTGCCTGCCATTTGCAGACATGCAAACTCTCCTGCTTTTTTGTTCAATCTTCTGCGTTCTGCCACCAAAGAAATTTCTCCTGCTTGTTAAGAAGGGAAAATTTTATTCACCTCTTTATAGTGAAAATTTAGAAAACTTAATGATGGCTAACACTTATTTCAATTTTTATATTTTGAAGGTTTTTACTGGCTGCAGTTGTAAAACATAAATTTTTAGTTTAGTGTTAGTGCATTTCATGACCACATAAAAGTTCTACTTATTATCTAGTAAATATTTATTTTTTGTTGTAAAATATTTTCAAGTATCCCCTGTTATCAATTGTTAAGCTAACGAAAGACATTTGAAATAATATAGTAAAATGCTTAAAAAATAAAAACATCATAAACCGGTACTTTATTTGTAATTCTAAATTATTTTTTAAAAAAGAATAACTTATAAAATACGCATTTTATATCATGTGGCTTAATTTTTATGCAATTTATATCCAAGAACAAAAAATTTATCAGTTTTATACTATCATTCATCTTGTTCTGAGGTACAAATTTCTCTTGCTTTTTGGTTTTGTTTCTCCTGCTTTTTCATTTAGTAAGGGTGGTAGGTCTCCATTCGCAGTCTCCAAAAAAGGGTTCCAGATCCTAGAAATCACACTTTTTGAAATTACAATCACTTCTGCTACTTCAGTTTTTGTTCGACCTCTGTCTAACCGACCAGCAATTCTCCAAGCTTTTCTTTGAATCGGTTAAATGCCTTTGATGAAACATCCCAGTCATCATAACAATGCAATTACTTAATGTTGATCTTTCTTTCCCTCTTTGTTTTCCATCAAGTTGAAAGCAAAATTTCATCCGCTGCGGCTAAAGGGTCATTTTTGCCATGAAACTTGAAATTTGCATATTCCAAAGTTTAAGAATGACAAAATTTTAAATTTGAGCACTCTTCTTCCACTTTCTGCAAAGAAAAAAAAGAGCTCATACTGTTATTTTATACAGGACTGGTATTATCCTTTAATTATTTTGAGCAGTGTAATACATAAATGTTATCAAAAATAATGCACTTTTTAAAAAAAAAATTATGCATCATTTTGGACTTTTCAATTTTCTTTTCAAAGTTTTGTGTAATTTCTGATAAATGCATCTGTACTAGTTGGGTACACTGTTTCATACATTACAAAGAGTAAGCATTAATGTTTAGTGTATTTAAGATTTGTGTTGAAATCTCCATTTTGCCATTGATTACTTTTCTAAGCACTTCATAGATCTTCTTGAAGTTATAGATAAAAAAGATGGTGAAAAAATTTTGTCAGACGACTCCGAAGATCTTGAAAATGATTTAGCTGCTGTTAAAAGTGACATATTAGTTCCAACAAAGAAGAGGAAACTGCAATCACAATCAATGTTAAACTCTAAGAAACAGAGAACTCTAACTGACCTTTTAAAAGAGAAGGAGTGCAAATTAAAAGAGAGTGAACCATCATCTAATGAAGAAATGGAGGAAAATGAGTCAGATGAGGATTCATGTAGCAATGAGAATAGCTCGGATGAAAATAAGTCAGATGAGGATTCATGTAGCAATGAGAATAGCTCTAATGAAAATGAAGCACTAAAAAACAGTGATTCAGTTTGCAAAAGTAAACCAAAAATTTGGGAAGACATTTATGGGAGATTTAGAGATGAGTCTGGAAATGTCATTAAAAATGTTTCCGCTCCTCAAAATGTATATGTACCTCCAAAGTTAAGAAAAGAAAATGGAAATCAGGATCCAAACAAGCAGGAAGAGTTACAAAAAATCAAGAGACAGTTGAAAGGCTTGTTGAACAGGTACATTAAATTTTTGTTTGGTTCCGAAAATTATATTAAAAAACAATGCACGTTACCAACACATGCACACTTTCACATATGATTCAAATGTCTTAATACTATTTTTTTTACCTTCCCTTCTTTCTATAAAGGTTGAGTGAATCCAACATGCTTCCAATTGCTCATCAAATGGAAGAAATGTTTATGAAGTATAGCAGAAATGGTAAGTACTTATTTGTATCAAAAAAAAAATATTATAGAAAAATTGCAATCCGTCATGATTAATGATGTTTGGGTATAAATTTTTCAAAGAAATTTAATATTATAATTGTTTTATTTTGATTAATTAATATTACTCTATGAAAACATGCAAATGAAACCAGTTTTTGCCCTTTTTATTCATTATTAAAGATGGTTTTAGTGAAAATGTCTTCAATGACCAAAAAATAAAAAATACTATCAGAAACATATTTTAATCCTTTAGTGAATCACAAATTATCACTATCACCATCAGAATTTTTGTCACTTCCATTTTTACATAATGGTTGCAGTGTCTGGCTCTGTTGATCCTACTCCCCCCTTTTCATTTTTATTTATTTATTTTAAAGTGCATGATGTTCAGGAATCATTCAAATAAATTATGATTGCAACATAATTCATTGAATTATTTAAAACTGGTTTTAATACAGTTAATTAAAAGTTTCCTTTGACCAAATTTGAAAAAGTGGTTGAAAGATTAATCTCTCTTTTTCTCTTAGTCTACTTTTGTTAAATTCTATCCACACAATTGCAAGTGTATTCTTTTTAAAACATTGAAGCTTTAAATGTCATAAAATATGAAATAGTTCCTTTCACTGCTGCAAAATCATTATAATTAAGTGCTATTTGTTTTTAATATTTTTGTTATCTCTTATATTTGTAGAATGTATAATAATATGTAATTTTGTTTCAATCGTTCCTCTAATTGTTTGAAGTTAGCTTTTAAAGAAATTAGGTGGTTCAGTGAAAGCTTTTGTCCGGTTTATGATATTTCTTCTTATTTTTGCCATTATTTTATAACCAATACTTTTTTATTTAAAAATGTACCAAATTTTTAAACTAGAGATTTATTCTTGTATAAGAAAGAATAATTATCATTTGCAATTATCCTAAAGTCATTAATATGTTTTAAATTTTTTCTAGATATGAATGAGACTTTGTTTTCTTTAATATCTGAGCTTGTTTTATCTTCTACGTTAACACCATCCCGCCTCATATTGGAGCAAGCCATGCTGATCGCTCTTTTACATGCGAATGTTGGCTCAGAAATAGGTAAATTTTGGATCATTTCTGCCGATTTGCTTTATAAATGCTAAAAAAATTAATTTTAATATTCTTTTGAAATTTAATGGGCAACCAAGAGAGGAGCATTTAAAAAAAATGACATATAAATGAGAGATTACTGAATACTAAAATTATCAGTTTTTGTCTTTGTAAAATTACATCATTCTCTGTGTTAGATTTATAATAAAAAGAATCATAATGAATTTATTTATTTGTTTATTATTATTTATTAATCACTATTTATTTATTTATTTATTTTAAAAATGTATTGTAAATTTTCAGCACTCTGCATTTGCAAAATGTAACCTACAGGTTAATATAAATTATCTTTATTTTGTTTGATGGTTAGGGGCTTACTTTCTGCAGCATTTAGTCGAAAAATTAGATGCACTCTTTAAATTAGAGCCAAATTATGGTGAAGGAAAGGAATGCAACAATGTTTTGATTTTTTTGTCTCATCTTTATAATTTCAAGGTAAGTTATTCCTTTTTATGACAATTTAGGCAGACTGCTTATTTAAACATGCGAAACTGAGTTTTGATTAAATATGATTTTTTTCTGTATTCTGCAAAAAATGAGAAGAAATAAAAAGGGTATTTATTAGCTTAAAAATTTAGTATGAAAATTTATCAATTTTTGTTGATATTTGTGTTAAAAATGTTTTCTGGTAGAGTTTTAAATTTTTTATGTGTTTTATTGTTATTAATTTATTTTAATTTTAAGCTGCTGCTAAATTAATTTTAAATTTGTTCAAACCAAAGAATAGTTTTTAATTTTTGAAATTATGGAAAATTGTTCTTGCTTTAATTGAAAATGAAATTAAAAGGCGACATACATTCAAAATTGTGTATAAAAATTATATTGAATAACTGCCTTTGTTATATATTGTTTACAGTTATGAAGGAGATATCTCTAAATTGGTGTTCCAAACATGAAAAATAAATGAATAAAATAAAATAAACATATAAAGCCAATGATACTGTCTTAACTATTTTCACTTCTCTTTAATCAGAAATAGGATACTGTTGAAAATCTAATTCTTTACCGTTAAAAAAAAAGGTTTACTTTGGTATAAGATTCTTTCATATTTAATTAACTTTATCTATATGTTTATTTAGCTTTTAATATAAACAAATAAAAAGAAAAACTTTATTAATCCATTTGATTGTATTTGCGTAATAAATATCTGCAATGCTATTTATTGTGCTGTATATTTAAAATATACTTCATAATTTGAAGTGCTTATGATAAGTAGCTGAAAATATTTACTTATGTCATGATTGCAACATGAAGAGAAAAAATTTTCTCAATAAGTCACACGTGTTTAATGAAAATTACAGAAACATATTTTTGAGTTACTATGCACAATCTTCTGCACTGCAGAAAAAGAGGTTGACAAAAATAACATGTGCACTGAAGAAAAGGGGTTTAAAAAAATTATAGATTAATAAAAGAATTTTTATCACAACTTATCTTTTATTTCATTGTTTTTCTTCATACTATGATTAAAAATTATTTTTTAAATATGTATTTTTCAGTCCAAAAAAGTATCTTTAAATGCTCAATTATTTTTTTTTCTAATTAGGTTACTCATTCAACACTGATGTTTGATATTTTTCAACTTTTAATTCAATCTTTTAAAAGCAAAGATATTGAATTAATACAATTATTTTTAAAAAGTAAGTACTGCTTATATTGAGAATTATTTTTTGATAATATTGGTATTGTTTCTTGATAATATTTAATCCATTGCATCTTTTTTTCCAGACCTTGGGTTTGTTTTGAGAAAAGACGATCCCTTGAAATTAAAAGAACTTATATTATCAATACAAGCCAAAGCTGCTTCAGTTTCAAAAGATGAACAAAAGTAATTATTTCAAATTCATTACTAGTTATTACACATTTTTATATTAATTTTCATTGATGTATAATTTTTACTATATTAAAGAATTTTAAAGACAATTTAATGTCTGAATAACCAATGCAGTGAAAAACATTTTGAAATCCTACAAACAACATTGAAAGAATTTGAAGACAAAGATACTATTCAGAAAGCTGCTATTCTTTCTGCATGTTTTCTGCTATTGATTTACCTTTAGAATTGATTTTATCCAAAATAATGATGGATACTATTTATATATTTTACCATCTCTTGTCGTTGGTCCCTTTTGCCGATGCATAAGTATAAATCACTGTGTATATTTGTGTGTGTGTACACAGTATAATCTCTAAGTCAAAAGGACACTAAAAAAATTGAGTTTTGGAGATAACAAGCTCATAACTAAAACATAAAAATTCAAGTAAAAACAAAAGTACGAAATAATATTCTAAAAATTAGTCATGATTGATGAGAATTGGTAAAAGTATGTAATGATACATAATTCTAACCTTCTTTACAGTTCCTTTTTATGCTGGAAAACATTTTCACTGTTGTTCATAATGTTTCTTATGGAATTTTGAATGTATCCTTCGAGATTTGTCATTTTCCACCTGCATCTGCAGCCTCTAAAACCTCTATTTTTTCTGATTGCCAAGGCATTCACCTTTTGATTATTGCTCAATGTTTTCTTTTCCTTAGAACTCTATTTTTGAGACAACTAGCAATTCATTAATATGTTTTATCACTTTATTGACGTTTTGGTTATTTCACATTTTCTGCTAGATTGGGTTTTCTTGTATCCCAACAAATGCAATATAATACTGTTTATATACATGCATATGTGTCTGTGCACACAGTTTTCAGCTGTCGGCAAATTTGTATTTTTAAAATATGAAGAATTAGATTGTCACATGATTGTTCTGTTCAAATTTAGTCAAAAATTTTCTTTTTTGTTTGCAGCTCTAGGGTGAATTTCATGTTAGATGTTTTAACAGCAATCAAGAACAACAATATGTATAAAATTCCAGATTATGATCCTAGCATAATTGAGCACAGTAAGAAGTTACTGAAAGGATTAATTCGTAAAGGTGCGTTTTACATTTTTTTTTTTTTTTTGTCATATCATTAATTGTTTCTGGATATTTATAAATTTGATTGACTAATGCTGCAATGGATAAATTTCTGGAACAGAAAATAAAATGGTGAGGAAAAAATTCAATGCTGATTTAACACTTTTTTTATTTAAGATGAAAAATTCAAGGAAATCTAATGCCTGCAATTTTTCTACTTCTACTTTTTACAAAGATAATGTAATATTTTTTGTTGAAATAGGGTAAGTTATTCTACTAAAAAAGAGTTTAGTATATGCATCGTTTATACCCATCAATCAATCAAAAAATCCAAAAGATGAAAAGGCTTACTTGTCATCTTTCTTATTCACAATTGAATAACTTTTGCAAATACTATGATACAAACTCAAGTTATATAACTTAAAATTCATTGGAAATGTAGCTTTATATTTTGACTTAAAAAAACTTTTAATTCTGTCAAGGACTTCGAAGATTTTGAAAATGTAACTATCTTCGTAACTTGGAAAAATTATGCCATATCTGCAACTCTATTCAAACAAAGGTAAACTTTGAATATTTTCACCATTTAACCATACCAAAAAATATAATAATTAAAAAAAATTGCAAATTTTTGACCTATCATTACATCCATGTTTGAAGAAATTATCTCAAGTTATGCATCTAAAAACTATTTTAAAGAACTTGGATGTTTTGTAAATAAGCTGTATTTTACTGTCGTTACCAAAGAGAACTCTTGTGCTGGAAGAAAAATAATTGAAACATGGAAATTTAAACTTTCTGCTTTAATTTTATACTTAAAGCAAAACATATACAAATTCAGTGATTAAAATTGTATTTCCACACTTTTGGACTTTTAAAAAGTGCATTGTTCAGACATTGGCCTACAACCCTCCTTATTGGAAACCTACTAAATAGAAAAAGGCCAAAATATCTGTTTTGATGCTGTAAATGGTATTATTTTCTTTGAAATTGTACTAGGAAGGCAGTTTAGAATAGGATTTACCAAACATAATATTTATGTAAATAGTTTCTGTCATGACCTTGAAAATCGTCTAATAAATATCTCAACAGCCTCAGACTTATTATTTAAATAATGTATAATTCACCCCTCCCCCCCAACTATGCTTCCAAGTTTTCCATCAATGAAGAAGACTATGTCTTAACACTAGAAAGACAGAGGTGGCCTGTGAGTCTTCTCTTGTTTTTTCTTTTCAGTTATACCAATAATTCACTGAATGCATTGTAACTTTCTGACTTTTCCTAATATGTCTTAGTTATGTGCTAATTTAATCATTTTTGATTTATGCTCATAGAAGCGTAATTATTAAACCTTATACCAAGAATGACAGGAGGGGGGATTTTACAATGAAAACAGTTAAATTCTTCGTTTATTTTAATGGCTGTAGTAGAACAAAGTGTCATTTAGTCTAGTTTGACCTTGGTTTTTCTCTTTATACAACCGGTTTCAATTGAAAATACTAATCGAATGCAGCAGCTATCCAGCTGGACAATGATGATTGCTCCTTGAAAAAGAAATCAATTTTACATTTTGACGTGGAAAAGAAGACACCTTTGGACACTATCATACACTCAGCTGTTGTGTAGGGATTCGAGAACATGCAGGGGGCAAGTGTTCTCGTTCAAGAACTTAAGAAAGAATTGTGCATACAATTCTCGGAACAGCCTCACTGGTTTCTTCAGTCTTTCTATGCACACGGGAATTTCTCATCTTTCTAATGTTAATATGCTAGTGTATGCAATCGTAAAAAATGGTTGCACTGAACAATTCTAAAACATTGATCCAAACACACTAGAGCGAATTTTCGGTTTTTAAAAAGAGTGCAAGTCCGTGTAGTCTTAAATAATATCCAAGAAATAAACTTAAAACACCGTTGTAAAAAGAATGGCATGGTTTAAAATTTAGTAAATGAAATAAGATTGTAGTTGCAACTGTAGAAATCAGCAATTTCTTTAAAAGAGAAGTGTTCACATTTTGCAGGTATCTGTTCAGCTTTCTAGGAATGCAGCCATATTTGTTATTTTATAAATTACATTCTAAGAAACTTTTTATGTTTTAAAAGAAATTATAGCTATTTCTTACATTTATAAACAATTTAATAATCAACAAATATATAACAACAGTATTTCATTGATTTGATATGCTATGAACATTATCAAATTTGTAATGGATGACAATTTATTTATTTTTTAACATTTTTTCTTCTCATATTTAGGTTGTTCTATACAAGAGTTGGCCATATCTTTTGAAGATTTATTGAGAGCAGAAGAACGAGGACGTTGGTGGATTGTGGGATCAGCCTGGTCAGAGCGTGAAAATCCTCCTGGTACTGTTAATTTTTTCTTAGGGCATTTCACATTTGATATCAAGGGACTCAATGCCATAGCCAGACATTTTTTTCAGGGGGGGGGGGGGGCCGCCCTGATTTTGAAACAGTTATACTGAGGAAAGTTTCAGGGAGGAATACATGCTACATTGTGAGAAATATCGGGGGGGGGGGGGGGGGGGCCCCTCTGGATACGGCCTTGAAGGGACCTCCACAGACAATTAACTTTGCTTTTTAGAATTTCATAGTGGATGTTTCTTATGCTCTTCATATGAAAAAATAGAAAATGATAGCTGTAGAAGCATGCTTATGTTTTCATTTCAAATTAAAATCATTGCTTTGTAAACTTCTCAAATATTGAGCACTAGTAACAGTAATAAGCAAATTTAAAAAAATCAAACTAGTTTTGAAGAAAATTTTCTTTGATTTTATATTGAAAGTTTGGTTGGTGTTTAAAATTGCATGCATGCATAAAATAAACTTCTTGAAAAACCTTTATTAAATACAAGGTGCAGAGATAAAAGATGCTCAGGCATCTTTTAACATTTTTTTGTAGTTGTTAAGCTTATTTTTATTTTTCATTAACATCCCAAGTTACATGCAGAACAGCTTTAAACGAGTCACAATCATTCTTGTTAAAAAGAAAAACTTCAGTGGGGGAGTGGGCGGGGGGACCAACCAACATATCTTACTACAAGGTCACTTTTAGTTGCTGTGCACTATAATTTGGTTAGCCAATAAAATAATTTGGTTTCATATTTCTTTTTGTAAACCAGAGATTTCATTTGAGTTTATCTTAAATGTTTAAAAGAACAAAAGCCTGCTAAGTATGAGGAACATGCAGTTAGTATTATTGTTATTCATAATTTTAAATTTACTTAAAATTTTAATAAGTATTTAGAATTGAATTTTCTAGAATTTTATATTGAAACTTTGAATATTTTATTTTGTTTGGTTTAAGATAACTGTTTTAAGCACAATTAATTGCTAACCTCAAAAAAAGTTATTAAGGGGGGTATTTCCAATTGAGTCAATTCAATTTTATAACTATTATTTTTTTATTTCAATTTGTAAAAAGCAGTGATGGTGTATGTTAGAGTAATTCTGCAAAAATTTTAATTCAAAGATTCTCATACCAGTTCCTATGAGTGAAATGTAATAATTATATGCCAGTTTCTGAAAACTCTAGCAGATCTAATGTTAATAATAAGTAAAACCTCCAGTGGTAGCCACAAAGGTTTGAATTAACATCAAACAGTTAAATAAATGTAATCATAGGCAATTTGCACTTGCAAAGCAGCAGTGCAAAACTTAGACCAGTTTGAAAATTAAGATATAATAAATTATTGTAAAATTTCTATTAAATGAACCAAGAAAATAAAAAATATCATTTATTCAACATTTTACCATCGTAGTCTGACACCAATTAGTTCATTTTCGTTGAGTAGTGTCTCTTTATATTAATAGTAGAATAAGAAGAAAAGAAATGCGTTGCATAATATTCATATAATTTCCTGAAGTGTATTGCAGTAATTTTTTGCTTCTTGATTCTACATGGTCAGGGCTGCACTCTTAAATTTTACAGTTTTGGAACACATGGACACGGCCAGAATTTATTTCTGGCTAGGAGTGTCACAACAATCCTGATATGTATATATGTATTAATATATTAGGAATGGCAACTTTTACTCAATAACATCCAAGATTCACTCATTTTAAATGTTAGTTTTCATTCAGTTGGTTTCACGAGCATTTTGTCCTTCAGTGACAAAGATTTCCCACTTCAGGGCTCATGTGGTCCTTAAAAAGTCCTTATTTTTATTTCTGATTTTTTGAAGTCTTAAAAAGTACTACTTATTCTTTTTACTGAGGTTCATATTTTTCTTTTGTGTCTTGATACTTAAAAAATGCTTAATTTTTTTCATGCCATTAGATGCTGATGTTATAGCAGAGCTGTCACTATAACCAAGTCCCTGTTTGTATTGTCCCTATTAGTTGCCCTCACTTTACCTTTGATGCTTTCTATCAGTTTTATAATCAATATATATATAGATATATATATATATTGTTTTTATTTCAATTCTTTATTATTTATTTTTAACAGAATCAGGTGCTGCGCAAAATAAATTTTTGCCAAAAACTGAAGTTAGTGAAAAAATCTTAGAAATGGCTCGAAAACAGCATATGAATACTGAAGTTCGAAAGTCTATATTTTGTATAATTATGACAGGAGAAGTAAGTATTATTGTTTGTCATTTAGTACAACTACTTTATCTGACTATAGTATCACTCTGAATACTGGTGTGTTGTATATATATACTATATATATCTTTAATGATTCTCATCTGGGATAGCATATAATGCATAAAATTTGCCTTAATATGTATAAAAGAGAGATAGAGAGATAATAAAATTATTTTAATTATTCTCTTTTTCTCTGGACATAATCAAACATTGTAATTTTATGATCAGTATATTTACTACACATTCTACTTAATGCAATTTTGTTGCTTATGCTGCTGTACTAAGCACCAATGTAGTATATGCATCTGAGCTCAAAATGATTTTTTTTACATTTAAAGTTTTAAGTCTCCATGAACTTGATTCAGATACCACTTTTCATTAATTAAAAAAATATATTTCCCGCTTACATATGACCACAACACTTTGTATCTGGATAAAATAAGTGACAACCACCTAGTGGCAATAACTCAATTTCGTTACAAAGTGCTTATACAACTCTTGTGTTGAACAGCAGTGTGTCTTTTCTTCTTCTCTTTCTCATTAGCATTTTCACCTTTTTCAGGATTATATGGATGTTTTTGAGAAGTTATTAAAACTCAATTTGAAGAATCAACAGGAACGAGAAATAATTAATGTTATTCTTCATTGCTCACTCAGTGAACAAAGTTTTAATCCTTTTTATGCATATTTAGCTGGAAAATTCTGCAATTTTGCCAGAAAATTTCAGGTAATTTTAATTACAATTATACTTGAAGTTATTTAAATAATATAAGAGCTTTTTACTTTGAGTCTTAGATGTTTAGAAAATATTTGAAGTAAAAATATTTTAATTTTTGAAACTAGTTTTTATTTAATATATAATTATTTAATTAACTTGGAGAAAAATGCAGCAAGTATGCATAGACAAAACAAAAAGTATTTGTAAGTCAGAAAAGTTTTCTGTGATTTGGAATAGTAAGTGGTTTAACCCGGTCAGAAGGAACATTCTTTTGGTTATTTTCTGCTTACTTTCTGATTTAGGAGAACTTCTGCATATTTTCTTTTAGACTTTTACTGCAAAAAGTTTTCAGACCTTTTGTTATTATTCTCTGTGACAATTTTTCATCTTATTCCTCTACCCAGTTTTTTTATTCAACCCACAAATTAGCAATGTTGAATGTTAGAAGCGCCACTGTAGCCTTAAAATAGTTATTTGCTATACCTTTTTGATGATTTAAATTTTATACATCATAGCTCAAAAAATTTTTGGTCATTTTTCACATAATTTAATAAATGGTATGGAATGTTATTAATAGTGTGCAAAGTTTCCACAAAAATTTTAGGGGGGGGGGATCTATTGATTGTTATATGATATGTTCCTGCAGTTATAAAGAACTGAAAATTTAATCTTTACATAAAAGTTTTTTATTCTGATTCAAATATACTTTTTTGTTTTGGTAATATGTAACGTTATGATAATTAGAACTTTTAGCAAGCATAATGTTTTTGAATAATTATTATTTTTAACTATATCAGTGTATAATTTATTAGATGTATAGTAATTGTGTGTTTGTGTGCAAGGTTGTTTGTGTATACAATTGAACCAGTCAATCTTGACTTTCATGAAAAAGGAAGGAACATTTGACATAAGGAATCTAGATGCAGAGCTTTTGATAAAGTAATAAAAATTGGCAAATGAGACAAAAGTCAAAGAGCTAAGATATTCTCTAGATTAAAACTCTGTTGAATTAATCTAGTTGGAAGATTTTAAACCACTTGCTGTATATTATGCATTTCATAACTTTAGGGATTATGTCAGTAATAAATCAGTTTCTGAATACCTTCAGAAGGAAAATCTTCCGTTGTTTGTAATTGAAAAATTTTACTTTTCCCTAAATAGAAAGAACATTTAACTTTGATTCAATGGCTTCTTCTACTTAGGAATCACAATTTAAAATAAAACTGCAGAAAAACTGTACAATAGAATGACTTTACTGCATAACATTCAAAGGTCGCTCACAATTCATCACTGTTCATAATAAAACCCCTCATAATCTAGGATAAAAAGAAAATTATCCTGGAAAACTTGTTCCTTAAACAAACTTTTCCTTGGATTCAATTGTAACCCATCTTGGAAGACAATGCGATTGTTGATAGAAATTGTTGGGCTTAAGAATCTGAAAATGACTGTAGATAGAATTTGAAGTATAGGAATTTTTGGGAGACTTTTCTTTGAGATAGAGAAGGTTTCAAGGGAAACAGGTTTGACTATGTTTCTGCATGTATATGTATTTATGTGTATTAATACATTGACTATTTGTTTGACTTAGATGGCTCTACAATTTTCCTTATGGGACAGATTTAAGGAGTTGTCAAAACTGAAACCTCATCAAATTAGTAATCTTGCACGTTTTCTTAGCCATCTATTTATAGCTGGGGCACTTCCATTATCTGTGTTAAAGGTAAGCATTTTCATTATGTAGAAAAATCCATTAGCTTTAAACCAATGCTCAGACTTTTATATTTTTTAAAACTTCATTTATTTAGTTGAAAGATACAAATGTGTCTTTCAGTATGATCTGAATGATTTATCATGTTACTTTGTTTAAATCAAAAGTATAAGTATGGGTAGGAAAAAATGAGGAGTCTTTCCGTATGTGCACACAGGAGGTACTATGGTATTCCTATTAGCTCCTAACAACTTAAACCCCAATACAAAACTAGCAAAATCTTTGTATTTTAAGTTCACCAATTCCTTTCCTCCAAATGCTTCTTTTAACTTCATTCTTCAAAATTTTGCTCAGAGGAGCACCAGAAACCCTCAATTTCTCTAATCTATCCCTTAGACTCACTGGTACAATAATACTCCCAATTCTAAATATGCACACACGTATTGCAATCCACCTCACTTCCTCATATATAAATGATGTAAAACACAAGAAAATATTGCATTTACATCTGTTATTTCTAAAGCTAGTTGATGTTTGACATCTGAAATAAATGCTATTAGGTTAAAATTTTTTTGAATTTTCCATCATAATATACAAGTAAGTAGAAAAAGTATACTTCTTTTTACGCTCAATGATTTGTTGCCCTTAAATTAAAAACTGTCTGCCCAAGAGGGTTGTCCATTAGGGAGGTGTTTTACTGTATATATATACGAGGTCTGTCTAAAAAGTATCCGACCTTAATTTTTCCTGCGCAAAGTAGTGATTCTAAGGTGGCGCCATAGTGCTCGGTGGAAGGAGGAACCTTAAAGCGCATGCTTGAAATTTTTCACCACGTTCGCATGTACCAGTCGCTGGCTGGTGGTCGACAAGTAAGGTGCTGTTTGTAGTGTTCATCGGATTTAGTTTTCTCACAAGATGACTGAACGAATTGAACAAAGATACTGCATCAAATTCTGTCAAAAGCTTGGCTTGATTCTCAAAGCCAAACAATTCATAAGATTCAGCAGGTGTTTGGAGAAGGTGCGATGGGTGTAGCACAAATTAAGGAGTGGTTCAACCGATTCAAAGATGACCGAACATCAGCGGAGAGTGAGCAGCGTTGTGGCAGACCCACAACTGCTCGGAGTGCTGCTGTTATTGAGAGGGTGCGAAATTTGTTGGTGGCAGATTGTCGTTTGACAGTGCGGGAGATTTCAGAAGAGGTTGGAGTGAGTAAAGATTCTCTACATGCAATTTTGCATGAAGATTTGAACATGAACCGAGTGGCTGCAAAATTCGTACGCAAGTTGTTGTTGCCGGAACAAAAAGACCTCCGTTTTGACGTTGCACAGGACCTTCTGAACACCGCCAACACTGATCCTGGGTTTCTGAACAGCGTGATAACTGGAGATGAGACATGGGTGTACGGGTACGACCCAGAAACAAAAAGACAGTCGTCGCAATGGAAGCATCCCGATTCTCCAAGGGCCGAAGAAAGCGCAGTAGGTGTGAAGCAAAGTCAAGGTGATGCTGACTGTTTTCGTTGATGTACGTGGAATTGTGCATCATGAATACGCACCGGAAGGACAAACAGGGACAAAGGAGTACTATCAAGATGTTCTCCGGCCACTCTGTGAAGCAGTTCGGTGCAAAAGACGAAACATGTGGACGGCGAACAACTGGCACTTGCATCATTACTACACCCCTGCACATTCAGCCCAATTGATCTACACTTTCTTAACCAAACATGGAATTACAACCATTCGCCAACCTCCCTACTCTCCAGACCTGGCTCCTTGCGACTTTTGGTTGTCTCCGAAATTGAAGACGCCACTGAAAGGATCCCGTTTTGAGAGTAGAGAAGAGATAATGCAGAATGCGACGATGGAGCTGAACACCATTCCAAAAGCAGACTTCCAGAGGTGTTTCCAGCAGTGGAAGGATCGGTATGCTAAGTGTGTGCAAGCACAAGGGGCCTACTTTGAAGGGGATTAGGGTCCCAACTCCGTCAGGTATTCGAAATATTTTTTATGGCCAAAGGTCGGATACTTTTTAGACAGACCTCTTATATTTATGAATAGTTCTCGGGCCGGCCAGGGTCGACTCAAGCTTTCATCCCCTTCAGTGGGGTCGATAAAATGAAGACCAAGCATGCTTGGGAACAAAGCTCTGGGGTTCCGCATCACTTGACTGGAACATCGGGTTCTGCACTCCAGGGCCCTCGGCCTCGAAAACTGGAATGGGCACAGTAGGTAATGGCCCCCAATGGGCTGTCAGGAGTTTAGTGTTATATATCTATATATATTGTTCCCTACATTTAGTAATTTAAGTACTTGGTAGAGCTATCCTTGTCCCCTTTATGACTGCCAAAATTCTTCCCTCCGCTAAGATGTTATGTCTCTTAACTTATCTATCTGTTAATTTAAATAAGAATTTATAAATAAAAAAACATTGGTATTTTTCAATTTAAAATAAACATGTGTTTTAATTTTGACAAAATATTAAAAATTATTTTTTAATACCTAAGCAAACATTGCTAACACTGTAAATAACTCAATTAGGGGAGGGGGTGAGCATGCAATAGTAATAAAAATTTACCATTTTGCTGTGAAGTGAAAAAAAAACAAACTAGCTTTTGATAAAAGCAAATGTCTTAAAGTTAATAGGCCTTTCATTTAATAAAAAAAATTATAGCAATCCTAACCCAAATGAATTTAATTAAAATCATATTGTTAAACCAAAGAAACAAGTTTAGTTGAAATTGGTCCATTAATTTGGCCAACCCTGTACATAATACAAGGCGTTCTCGTGAAAACGTGCTGAGCTTGCAGGGGATGCAGTAGGCATCCAGAGGAACAGAAATTCCCACAGAACATCATGTCACAAACAACATTCACTGGATGAAAATTACAAAAATACACTAAAATGGTATGACAGTAATAAGAAAAAAGGGGGAATAATGAGTAGTAAAATCAACCATTTGATGAGAAAAAAGTCCAAAAATAAACAGTAAGGTACTGGACAGCATGATTACTGCTAGGAATGATTACTGCATGTAATAAGCATTTTTCTAGCCACTGCACTCATTTGTCCACACAACTGATCAACTTATAGCCCCTTTCTTTCCTCTCTTGCTGGATGCTTCTCTACTTTTGCTAGTTTCACCTAGTTAACATGGTATGAGATATATCATACTGTATTGATCTCCTGAGTTATTTAATCTTATTGTTTTCATGATGCTAAAATGTTGCAGATTTTAAAAATACTGTCACCCACAATTTTCTAAGGAATTAATGTGCAGGTTTTTAGTGATCTGTAGGAGCACTTAACAGCTCATTCATTTTAGTCAAAAATAAGTACATTGCCTGTCATTTGGGATACAATCAAAGTACCGAAAATGGAGTTGTATAGCTTTAAATAATGGCTAGTTCTCTTTTTATTTGGGGGCGGGGTGAAAGGAGTGGATTTTCTAGAGCTGCTAGGATACTAAATTAAAAAGGAAAAGAAAATATAATATATAACCAAGTGGTAGAAAAAAAACATATTCATTGAAAAAAACAGAACTGCTAACCGTTGCTAATACTCAACAATAGGATTAATCACATTCCAAGGAAGGATCACGGTACAGACTGTGCCATTTAAATATTTAGGGGTTTTTGGATAGTTTGGGGGGGCTCCATAGTTTTTTAGGGTGGTTCATCGCTCTGAGAGAGAGTGGGCACCCCTGCAAGAATCAACAATGGCAGGGGTTGCGCCAGAGGAAATTCCGGTCTGTTTTCGGACCCTGCACAAAATTCCAATTAATCAAAACAGACAATTCCACAAAATTCCAGTCAATAAAAAAGGGATCTTTCACAAAATTCTAATCAATCAAAACGGATCCTTCAAAAAATTCTGAGCTACCAAATCGTACTTTTTGCAGAACTATTTCTTGAATAAGCTGCAAAAAATAATTTCAAAAAAATATATCACTATGTTTAAACTTTCACAAAAATATTTTTAATATTTATAAAAAAAAAACAGACCCTGTTCAAAATGCTGGATCAACCCTGAACTGTAATCAGGGTGCGTACGCGACCTTGAAAGTTCTTGAATTACATAATTTTTTTTTCAAGGCCTTGAAAGTCCTGGAAATTTGGAATAATGTACAAAAATGTCTGGAAAGTCCTTGATTTTCTCATTTTTACTATTTCTTTACAACTTATCAACAGGAAAATTCACCTTTCTTCAAATTTTTACCTGCAGACATGTGATTTTTCCGTATTTTGACGGAATTCCGTAGTTTTGGTAATTGTGGGAAAAAATGAAGCTTCCGCAAAAATTCGTAATTTGGATTTCTTTTTCTCTATTTTTTTTTATCCTATGAACATTTTTGAAAGTAGCCTGCGTACATTCCTGCAAAGTTTCACAAATTACGAGTAAAATTTACATTCGATTCGTTTTTGGCGCTTTTAAGTGTCAATCCCGATTTTTTTCAGCACTTTGAAATCTGGTTGCATCGGCTTCGGCAAAACTTCCTAGTTCTCGTTTAATATCGGATTCTTCCCCTTAGACATCAATAAATTTGAGCTTATCTATATTTTTAATCTTTCCGAAGTTTTAGCTTCTGTAAAGTGCTTGCAGAAACGTCATTTTGCCACGCCCACTCTAAATGTCGCTGATAATCAAGGAATTTTTAGCTTTTAAGTTTTAGTGATACATCTGTTGATTATAATTATTAAATATTAGAACCTTATTAAAAATCTGTTTAAATTTTTTTTCTTTTTGTGGCAGAAATTTTTTTTTTAAACAGTTTTGTTTTTGTTTCGTTTTTAAATTTTTTTTTCTCTTTTTTGTTGCATGTAATTTAAGATATGTTTAAATTTTAGATCGTTTTTAGCATTAGGGTCCCTCTCCCCTTTCAAGTACTCATTTTACAATATTACAAAATAAATAAATAATATTTATTTCTATTTTAATTCAATATATAAAAACATGTAAAAAATTCTTCATGCCTAATTTTGAAGTTATTTCATTTCATTAAAATTTTTATAGTTATCAAGTATGAAACAGTTATTTCAGTTTAAGAAGTTATTGCTCAGGAACATGTTTATTTCTTTAAAAAATGTCATGCCACTTCCACGCCTTATTTTGGTTAGACATAATGCCCCAATCATTTTTTTTTATATTAAAGTAATGAGTTGATCGGATATTGTATAATCTTGCTTAGTATTTAATAATTCTATTGCATAGTAATTCATGCTTGTAATAAACTTTTTAATAAGCATTTACAAAGTGTTATGTTGCGATTTTTCAGTATTTTTTCTCAGTGAGGCACATGTCTGACCTGACAAGCAATAAAGCTATGGCTCGTTACATACACAGCCGATACAACACATAAATCTAATTAATGTGCGGTCTGATAAATTTTTATAGTATTGAATATGAAGTTATTTTATTACAGTTAGAGTGCTCTAAATTAACTAGTATTAAGGAAATCTTTCTGGCTTGTAATGTAACTTGTATTCGAAGTGGTTAGATTTACGTGATTTTTGCTATGAAGAGTCCTGGAAAGTGCTTGATTTTTACTCGGAGAATAGTGTATGCACCCTGTGTAATAAAAAAGGAAAAGAAATAATATCATCTATATTTTCATTTTATTTAAATAACATAATCATTGACCAAATTTCAGAAAAAAGTAGAGTTCTAGTGACGTTTTCAGCTACAAGTTCCTATGCAATTCTAATGCTTTTATATGTTGTCTGCCACTTTCACTGGCATAACATTGAAATTTTTCATGATGGGTCGGTTGTCCTTTTAACTCATACTTACACGCACACCTACAGTAGAACCTCCGGACTAATTGGGACTGGGGGGAGTTCGAACTCTCAAATCGTTTGGATTACAGAACATATTATCATCGCATGTCTTTCACATGTACTGTACATAACAGCTAAAACATGTCTAAAATGGATCATAAGTGTTACAGAAAAGAGAGAAATGCTTCTCAGTGTAAAATATTGTTTATTTATTCAATATCGAACGCAGATTATAAACAGCATTGCAGTAGGAAAAAATTGTCAATGAAATACCGTACAGTAGTGCATAATGTGCGAATTGGTCACAGTTTTAAAATTTAAAAATCATTCATTTTCTTCTGAAACAATGATGCCGTGCGTTTTTTTGCTGCTAAGTTTTGAATGTGTTTCAAGACCATCAATTGCGGTAAGCAGCATTCAGATGGCTTTTCATACCAGTTCATAGCCGACTCTAATAATGCATCAGCATAACAGGGCAGTGGCGCAGCTAGCATGAGTAACACCTGGGGCGGGTAGTGATGGTGTCACCCCATGGAAAAAATTCCCCCTACCCAAACACCATTTGTGTGATGGGCCTTTAATATTTAAAGTATTTGTTGACGGCAAGGGTTATAACTAGCAGTTAAAAAACACTGTAAATATATTTTTTTAAGGAAACACTTTGTTCTGTTCGAAATAGAAAAGAAAATGACTCAAAAAAATTTAAGGTTTTTAAAAAAATATTTATGGAGCTTTGAAAGGTTTAATTTTCACTCCATTGTGGCTGGGTGTCATCCTGGGCAGGCCACCCCCACTGAGCTATGCCACTGTAAGAGGGTCCTGAATCTTAAGTCAGCTCTTTATCACTGCCGTCTTCAAATTTGCTTTGGGCAAAGCGGCATATCACTGCATTTTCATTTTTCCCCAAGCTGTTTTTCTCGAGTGCAGAGTTTACACCAATGCGTGTAAGAGAGAGCAAGGGCCAGGGCTGCCACTCTTCCGTCCTGGAGACGGAAATCCGTCTTTTTACGATGATCCGAACGGAACTTTCCGTCTCGCAAATTGTTGGTTTTAAAAAAAGTTGTAAAATAAAAATTTTGGCTTGAAAAAATACTGAATATTCGCCCCCGTCAACTTGAATTGTTATTGAAATTAGAAAAAAGGAACGAAAGCAAACAATCAACAAAAATCGCTTTTAAAAAAACGAACCCTTTAAAAAAAATCTCGATTGTATCCGCACTGCTGTTGCGCCATCTTGTGGAGTAAGTGTAGGTAGTCAGTGTGTGTGAACGAAGAGAGCCGTGATGAGTGTAAAAAGCAAAGCTCTCTTCCAAATTCAAAGTAATAAAGAATCTTAAGTGTTTACAGTCCACTGAATTTATTAAGTGTCTATATTTACTGAGCGCCGACATCGATCGAAAAACTGAATGAGAGCACAAACCCCTCAACTTGGATTATTATCAAAATTATAAAACAATGAACTAGAAGTGATTGTATTCCGGTTATACACCAGAACTCCGGTGTTTTTCCGCATAGTAATATCGGAAATTCGGTATTTTCAAAATTTCAAAAATTACCAATATCGGCAATTTTTTAAAAATTGTTTTTAATTTACTATATATTTTCGACGATGCCGATTACTATTGATAATTGGAACAGAAGCATTTATTAATTCACATAAAAGGAAAAAAAACATCAAAAAAAAATCATGAGTCTTGTGAAAAAAAAAAACAAGAAAAGTGGACGGGAGCAGCGATGCCGCGGACGCGCTATAGCGCGTCAAATACGCAAAAATCGGAAAAAACATATTACGAGTCCCCCGGGACGCGTGATTTTCATCACGGGAGAAAAAATAATTAATCGAGTAAAATATATAAAAAATCGAAACGCAAAATTATTTTTTGCTCGTCTTTGACCCGCATTTTTCTTGCAGTTTTTTTTATATGAAGAGAAGGTAGGAAAACGGCGCTAGCTTGCGCTGTCGCGGCTTAGGTAAGGGAAACAGGTGAACAATTCGGAGATTCAATGCCCAAAGATTTCTTTAAGGATATTATCAGCCTGATGTTTAATAAGTTCGGAAATATGCGTTTTTTTTAATCTGCTTATATGAAAAGGTTTCGTTTTCGCGATTGAGAATTTTCGTAAAGTGTTCGTTTTCGTGATTACGTGATTTGCTGAGCTTTTATTTTGAATTAAAATAATAAACAAAATTTTCCTATTTAATTTGTGTCTTATTGCATTCACTATTTAGAGAAAGAATGCTACAACAGTTCATGTAATCTACATTGCGGAAAATTCGCGAATCTGGCATTCGTCTAAAAGTCAATGACTTAATTTTTAGCTTTTAAATATGGGATTTTTGTTTTAATTCTTGGTCGAATTGTTATTGAATCAATTGCTAATTGCATTGAAAAAAATTTCTAGTCATGAAAGGTTTATTTTTCATTTATATCTCAGGAATGGTAGAGTTCCACAAATACCGGAAATTTTTTTGCTCAATTTCCCTAAATTTACCCTCATTTTATTTTTCTCCCTTTCAATTGCAACAATATGTATTTCTTGGTTAGTTGGAGCAATACTTTAAAAATTACGTAGGCCTAATTTCCATGTGCAAGCAAAGAAACGCATGTAATCTTTCTGCATCCGTTACGGGAATCGTATTTTTTTCATTTCACTTATTTTGTAGGTTTAAGGCGACAAGGGACAATCAGTTTTTTTCCCAGTACTTTTCAATCAATTTGTTTGAAATTTTCAGCATAGTTATATATTGCTAATATTTACTCAAAAATAAAATTTTATGAAATTATTCAAAAATTTAAAATTTTATTAAAATTAAAAATTTGAATTTTTAACGATTTTTTCATTTTACTCCTCGCGTCTGAAATTTTATCAAAATGACAAAATACTAACAAATTATTACATAAAAAACTACTGCGAAAAAAATGTTGGGAGTACTTTTTTTATATATTATAGGAAAAATAAATAATATAAAAAAACTCCACAAACTTAAGAGTTTTCGGGAAAAAAAATTCCATATTGCTATTAAATGTAGGAAATATATCTGACACAGCTTACAAAATTGCAAATTCTTTCCCAACAAAATGTTAACAAACTGTTTAAATACTTGGTGTAAAATTTTCAACAAAATAAAATGAAATTTTATTACACTGGAACAATTTGAAATTAGTAAACATGCGGAAAATGACATATTGAGAAAATCAACATTTTTTGCTTTACTGCTCCAATTTTCATTTCTAAACCAAAATGTAAATTTTGAACGCAAATTCACCTTAAATGAGGTCCTATGAAGTATTTGAAATAGTATTATGCTCAAAAATTTAAATAATTACATTCCAGTTTTCAAAATAGAAACGACAAATTTCATCGTATCAACGAGAATTTTTTATAAAATAATGAGTTCCCCTATTTTGTAAATAAAATTCAATGACATTCATTAAATTCTACATAAAAATACATAACAAAAAGGCTTTTTTGAATAACTATTATAATAATTAGAAGCAAAAAAAAGCAGCAAAACTGTCAAAATTTAATATTTTCAGCGGTTAATTTCGTTTACGAGGATTTTGTAAAAAATAAATCTTCCACATACAATAATCAATACTTTCAAGTAAATTGTACATATACACGCATTAAAAAATTATTTGAACAAACTGCATAATAAATTGTAAAAAAAAACCAACAAATAGTTCAAAAATATAAAAATCAAAATTTTTCTTTTGAAATTTTGTGGGAGTGGCCTATATAAAAAGTGTCATAACTTCGTCAATTTTTCGCCTATTCAAAAAATATTTTTTTCAAGATGTTCAGCTAAATGTCTAGTTTTTAGAAATATAATAACAGAAAAATCTTTTTTTTTGACCAGTTTTTACTCATTTGAAAGTCCCTTGTCGCCTTAATTAAGAAGTAAACAAATAAAAAATTTTCTTATTTTTATCAAAATTTTACCGTTCATACTTGCGTATAAGTAGATTCGCATGTAAGCCGAACCTACAACTTTCAGACAAATAAACGGAAACCCTTGTGCAAGTCTGCCTCCATACTTTCAGAGAAATATCGGGAACGTTTTTGCTGCGGATTTTTAGACACAAGTTATTTAAAATGAAGGGAAATTAAATGCAATGACAATCGGAAATGCATAGTTTCCATTTGC
This sequence comes from Octonoba sinensis, assembly GCA_038502835.1. Lineage (NCBI taxonomy): Eukaryota > Metazoa > Arthropoda > Arachnida > Araneae > Uloboridae > Octonoba > Octonoba sinensis. Next base: position 58,202,990 of record CM076602.1, read on the forward strand.
GATTTTTGTAAAGGGTTCGTTTTTGCAGTTATGTTTCTTGTTAATTGTTGCTTTTATTCTGAATTAATAAAAATAAGTTTCTGTGCTTTAATTTCTTGCAATATTACATTTAATTTATTTTTGTTAAAACAAGCTCCACTCGATAAATTACGCAAAATTCGCGAATCCGAATTTTTTGCGTTTCTGCACTTTTTGCCTAGAAGATGAAGGACACAAAAGACTGCAAGCAGTATTAAAACGAAAAATTATGCAAGATAATGAAGCAGCAAAAGCCGTGAATGATGCAGGAAATAATAAACTAAAGTGGGCAAAATAGATGTATTAAATGCATTTAAATAATTTTAATAACGTTTCTTTAACATTCTGATGATTATTTAGATGTTATTGCATTATTTCGTTTAATAATCCAGACATTTTATTAAAATAGTACACGATTTTTTAAAACTATTTTTCTGTTTGTCCTATTGAGACCCCTAGTTAAAATAAGTAGTTTTATCCATTTCTGTTTGATCCCAGTATTTTTCATAAAGTACAACCTTAAAAGTACAATCACATTTCGTCTTATATGTCTGACATTACAGTACCTTAGTACCTATTAAAAAGAATCAATGTTCAGGAATTTTTTTTTGAAATTCCAGGAAATGCAAATCTTTACTGCTACCACCCCTGATATCTTTAAAACCATGATATGCAGTGCCGTATCTAGGGCGCGGCAAGCCGGGGCCAGCGCCCCGGGCGGCACTTTTGGGGGGCGGCAAAATCAGCTGTGATGCACAAAATAATAATAAAAAAAAGGGCGAAGAAGAAGAAAGAAAGAAAAATAATTAAGAAAATTTAACTTTTGGAAGAAAATTAAAATCTTAGTTTGGAGCTCCCATTTGATGATTGATCGGCTATTTTGCTAACGGTTAAAACCAATGATTATAATTATTTATTTGTATTAACTGTTGGAAACTCTAAAATTTTAAGTAGGGGGCAGAAAATTTCGCATTGTCAAAATTTTAGAATTTAAGTTTTAAAAAGTCAAGGTCCCTCCCCCCTTGTAATCATGAAATACCCTATGCTATGCACAAATGGTACCAATAGTTTTTCTTTTACAAATTTTCAAAGCATCCTTTTGGGAAGAGAAGGGCGAGCTTGTAAGTGTCGTTCGAGAAGGCAGACACAGAGCTCTTCGATATGGGCGTTAGAAAAAATGTGGGGTCCTGCCCCTTGGATAAAAGAAAAATGTCAATTTTGTACTGCATTTTTATGAGTAAAAGCGTTTAAATTTTAAAAATATTTCTATTACACTTCTTTTTTTTCCCTAATACTTCTGCAATCCCAAATCTGTCTCCAAAAGCCTCAAAATGCACTATTTTGCATATAGTTTTCAAAATTTTCCCGGGGGAAATTCTCTCCGCACCCCCTTCAACTGTCGGAATTTTATAGCTCCAATTTTCGAAGCCTAGCGGCATCACTGCCGAAAGATTAAGATATATTGTGCGATTCTTTTTATCTCCCTGCAAAACTGTTTGGTTAAATATATTGAATGATATTTTTACATCAGAAAGCACGAATTTTTGGCTTTTTTGAAGAAAATATTGATACATTCAAATATGTGTATATCTTAAAAAAATCCGCATATTGAAAAAAAAATTAAGTGATTTGGCTATTATGTGCATGGTGAAAAGTTCAGTCTAAAAATTTTTGAAGAGTGGCACCCCTGAAGGGCGGTTATTAAGTTCCCACTTGCACCGTTCGGATTGCAGAGGTTCCCTACTGTATATGTACTATATACTTTTTCCATCCCTCTCCTTCCCGTTGCTATGCCATTGATCTACCACAGGGTTCGCGCTAGGCCATGTGATTCCCGCAGAATTTTTTGAAATCCCACTCAAAAAAAGTTTGTTTGCGTGCTGTTCCTGCAACTACTATTCTAAACTGATAATTCAATACAAACTACATGGAGTACGTTAGTTTTCAACAGCCATCTTATCCTCATTAATGAAAAGAAGAATCTGGGAACACTATTTGTCATATATAATAACATGGGGGAAAGATTGACAACTTCTTCATTCCTTGGTGTTATTGAACAATTTAAGCCCTTTGTGAATGCAGACTTATCTTGATTCATTCTATTCACAGAGGAGGAAATCAAAAAAGGGAGTAGAAAAAGGGAACCTTCCTTGGTCACAAGGTTACAAGAGAATGCTGGTTTTTAAAATAGTATACTGTTTTCATTGTAAAACATCAATAGATAAAATGACATAATCAGGAAAAATAGAGGAAATACTAAAAGAATTTTTATTATTTTTTTATAAATATCACAAATCAAAGAATTTTGGTAAATAACCAAAATACCAAAGAATCTTTTTCAAGCTTAGCAATTTATAAAGCACCCATTTTTGCTATCACGAATTTTGTGAAGGATCCGTTTCGTGTGAACCTTGTTGATGTTTATTCTTTCTTTGCTGAGCATAGCTTAGATATTCATCTTTTATTACATAGTTTGTATTGGATCATGATTGAACAATTTAGTAATATTTTTAAAAACAAAAAGAAAAGTTCCCACTTAAATTTTAAAAATCCCACTTAAAATATTAATCAAGGTGGGAAATCCCACCTTGTATTTTTCCCCAGTGTGAACCCTGTACCACACCCTAAAGTTTATGCCTCCATTCATGAAACATATTCTGTGTATATATCATACTATTCATATTTAAACCAATTCTTCATTACTAATTTTTTAGGTTATTCATTTTTCTGAAATGGACAAAACAATGGTTCGATTCTTCCGTCAAATTTTGCTGGCAATACTGCTACACGATTCTGAAGAAACCTGTTGTGCAGTTTTCAAGCGCATTGCACCAGCAAAGAACTTGAATTTATTGAGAGAAGGTTTGAGACTTTTCATGCATCATTTCCTTTTAAGCAACCAGTCTAAGTTCGAACCTGAAGTTTCAGAAAAATTGTCAGAGCGTATCAAATTAGCTGAAAATGCTTTAAATTCAGCTAAACATGCATTTAAATTATGAAACATGTATTTGTTAATAAAAGTATATATTTGTTTATTTATAAAAAATGTTTTTACTGCTTCTTGTAATAAAACAAAGTAAGTTGTGCAGCAGTGTTTTACCCCCCCCCCCCCCCCCCCACAAAATGCACTTTAGCTTTAATGAATTTTGTTTTTGAAATAGTTTAATCAAAATGGTCGTACAGAAAGCTTGTTAATCAAACTTTGATTTACAAAAGTTTAGAAATATAATCATTCAACTAAAATTACTAATTTAATAAAAATAACTTGGCTACAACTGATTTTAAAATATATAAAAGGCTGTGTTTGATACATCAGTGCTGATAAATGAGTTTTAAATAGGTAATAAATATTAAAAATTTATTCTCATCTAAGCCTTCATTGATCCTAAGCCACACCCCAGACTCTTAATGTGTTTTTATGAAAAGCAAATTGTGCAAAAAGATTTATAGATGTTGATGTTTACGAAATGATTTTTTTTAAATGAAAACTGAAAGGAAGTGAATAATTAATTTTACCTGCATTAAAAACTTAACTACATTCCCCGATCAAACAATATTTCTGCCTTCGGTTCTAAGCCACATCAGTTTTTTAGTAGCATTAGCATTGGGAAAAAAAGTGCGGCTGAGATTCAAATAAACATGGTAATGCTTACTTATTTGAAAGCATAATTCCTTAAAATTATTTTATAAATAAAAAAGAATTTGCTTTATAATGTCTTCCTTTGATGATGTAGGCTGAAATCCAGTTAAAATATGTAGCCATCCAAATTTTAAAGTTTGCTGTTTGACCTTACTTTGAAAAAGTCTGCCTTCATCATGGTATACTTAACTTTTCTCTTAGAGTTGTTTTTGAGCCGGACTTTCTTTACAGCCTAAAGGCAAAAATCTCAGACAATAGAAGATCGAAGCATAAATGCTGCCAAATATATTACCATTGCATTAAATGTAATAAATATAAAGAAGATGAACATGAAGCATATCATCTTCACCTTCATTATTATTAATCTATCATGTTCTCTCACGTAAAATCTGGCTGCACCTTCAATACCCCTCATTTCAAATGTGCCTTTAAGAACTCCACGTGCTCTTGATGTCTCCTTCTGTCTCCAGCATGCATGGGAGACAGAACAATTAAATGTTCTCACCCATGCTATGCATCAACACATGGTGTCCTAAGGCTTCATTCTAAAAGTTGGGTAGTAGGCGGCTGATTAGCACATGGTCATACAGGTCCATGGACCTCCGCACCAGGGTACCATCACTTTATTAGAGCACCAAAATAGCTTAAATTCTTTTTAGCACATCTCGCTTTACAATTATCAAACAACATTTAAATCTGAAATTATCATAACATAATATATCTTCTCCAATAGCAATAACTGCCCTACAGGATTCTGCATTATCATAGACTAGCTTTTTTTTTTTTATTATTGTTTGTATTAAATTCATTTTCACTTATTTTTTTCTACAAGGTTGTATTATTCAGTGATTTTATTTAAAATATTTATCACTAGGATTTTGATTTTTTTTTTTTTTTTAGCATACGACTAGTTTAAAAAAAATACATTTTTATGTGAACATACTTGTGAGAGGAATGAAAGTGAGAGTAACGATTTGAACCAGGAATTATGTGCAATGTATAGGTATGAAAGTTTGATTGGGGTTTTCTAGTGCATCACAACTAAAATTAAAAATTAAAGGAACTTTGTGCATAAGTAAAACTGAAAAAAAAATTTTCACGTTAATAAAGCACAAATACACATTAAAATGCTTTATTAACGTGAAAATTTTTTTACACCACAACTACTTTGAAAATATAGATTTTCTTCTGATGGGGCACCAACATTTACTTGGGCATCAGTGTGGCTGGATTGGGCCCTGGTGGGGAGTTGAAGGAAAAGTTAGGCATGAGAGTGTGGAATATAACATCATCATGGGCAGGTAAGGCGGGCAACTGCTCAAAGGGCCAGATCAGGGTGGGCACTGAAAGAGAGCAAGCAAGTTTAATGTTGTCTGAACTTCAATCTGTTTTGGGTCATAGTCAATGACACAAAACAGATTAAATTCCCTAGCAATAATCTCTATTAAAAATGAAACTGCAAAATCTATTGATTTAGAAGAATCGAACAGAATTTTTTTCATCTGCCAAAGCAAGAAAAAATACATTTTAATACATATATGTATTATATTTGTATATGATACAAAAATGTACTCTATTTAAAATGTTACATCTGCCACCTTTAATAAAATTTTATTTTTAGAGTGTTTGGAAGTGATATTCCGATTCATAAGGGGCCGTTCATAAATGATGTCATGCTTTTTTCCCATATATTTGACCCCCTCCCGCTCTGTCACACTTCAGCTGACCCCCCTCCCCCCTTTGTCGCATATCATGCTATGTTGCATGATGTCACACTTCTTGTTATCCCCTCCCCGCTCCTTATTGCACTTTGTCACAATTTCATGAATCCCCTCCCCCCCTCGAAGCGTGTCATCATTTATGAATGATCCCTAAGATAACAGCTTTCTTGTCAAATTGAAATGCTTTAATTATTATTGATTATCGATACGTTTCTTATATCAAATTTTATAGTTAACGCATTATTTATTTTTCTGTTAAATTATTGCAATAGAAAATATACAAAGAAATTCCCTACAAAAAATTTTAAAAAATTCTCCGGTAATGAGAACATAATATGTTTTGCAGCGTTTATTGTTCCAGGAGGACAACTTCAAAAATGCGAGTAAATTTTAATTCAGATTTCTTCCCGAAAATGCGTTAAGGGCGCCGTTTTCAGTAACGCCCGGGGCGCCAAAATGTCTTCCGCTGGCATTAAAACTATTATAATTGCATAAAAGGCCCAGATGGTCCTCCAATATGATCCTAAAATTTTCCTAAATAGCTCTCAGAGTAAAAAAGTTCAACTGATCGAAACCACTTAACTATTGATGTGTGTCCTCACGCTAGATTACTGAATCAAGAATGTCTTGTGCAGCAACTGATACTATCAAAGGTCCTAAGATCCATTGGCACACAAATTAAAATTGCTACAACCTCAAATACCATTAAGGATCAAAGCAATTCAACTTGAATATAACAGATAAGCCGCAAAAAATAAATTCATTCAACGTCAACAGCTACACAAAAGATAAATTTCATCCTAATTTCTTTATAAATACAAAACACCACCAAGAAAAAAAATTGATTGCAAGTCAAAATGTTTTAAAAACTTTCAGAAGAAATAAAAAGATACAAGCACTTCTGAAAGACAGGATTGCAGCGAAACTGAGGCCTGATAATTACGCACAGGGCCAAGATGATCATCCAATATACTTCTAAAACTTTCCTAAATAGCTCTCAGAGTAAAAAGGTTCAAATGATCCAAACCACTAAAACATTGACGTGTGCCCTGAGGTAATAAGATTATTGAATCAAGAAATGTCTTATGCAACAACTGCTACACTATCACAGAGATCCTAAGATCCCATTAGTACACAACCCCTCGAACATTTTTGCAAAATTCAATCGATGACTTCTTGCTTTAAAAACGTGAAAAATTAACTCACCTTCTTCAGATTAAGAAATTGATTTTAGGAAACTCTTCTTCCTGATTCTGTCGAGTGCCCCACAACGGTCTCTGTCTTAACTATCCTTTTTCCAATGGTCCTGAGCATTCTTTTTTAGCACGGTCAGAGTTACTTGCATGATGTCACTGACGTCAAAAATCTTTTCGAATTTCATCAAATTGCCATTCCCTTATAGAAAACATTCCTGTAGTAGACCAACTTTGACAGGGGGCGTGGTAGCCTAGTGGTTAGGTTATCGAGCTTCGGATCGCTCGCTCGCGAGCCGCTGAAGACCCACCATGTACACATGGGGATACGTGTATGTAAAATCCGTGGACCCTGAAATCCCGAGGGGACCGGTGGGTGGAGATTTTCCCTTCCCATCATCCATAGGTCTTCAAAGAAAGGTGGCGTATTTGTGGTGGTGCCATCTGCTGTCATCCAAGTACATTATGAGCAAAGTCGTACTTCCACCTTTGGTGCTCATTTTGAAACGGAAGGCGCTCATTACTGCCTTAATTCCTAGTCGATTCCGACGCAAGGAAGCTTGGATATTCAAGTGGCATAAGCAACAACAACCAACTTTGACATCTACCACACTTAGTTTGGCAGTCTTTGGGAAACGTAGCAGTGCTTATCGTTACGATTATGCATCAAGCCAAATCCCTCTCAATGTAGTTGATAGTATAGCAGTGCATGCGGGAGTACACCTTACGCGTTCGCTCAGTCTATTATCCCACCTTCTTACGACCCAAAGAGCGTGGAAGGGCCTTTCTCAACTCACTCATTCTTTGAAGGGCCATTACCTTTCTCTTTCGCCGTATTTCCAGGTCGGTACCTTTCACCATTGTGGTAAAATTAAATTGCCTCTGTTGAACTGAATTAGAAACGCCATTGTTGAAAACCTAAATGGTCACGTGATTGTAGTCAAACTTTTCCATGTTAGCCTAATGTAACCCTAACGCGCTCAGTCTACAATTTGTTTTTAGTCTATATTGGATCGTGTTGATTTTCGATGAAGGTTAATATCCTCTCTGAAGATCCGTTGGTAGATGTGAATAGGAGCGAACTACTCAGATTTTGATTTTAGATGCAGAGAACCATCGCCAGTCGATTGAAATCGACGCCTTGGAAGAACTCGGATTGCAAAGAAGCCCATAATAACCAAAAGAAAAAAAGCAGAACTTTCCGTCGTCAATAACAAGACGAAATCTTGTAGTGCTAAAAACAAAGTTGTGCTGATGTATAACAAGGGAAAAACCAGACCACACGCAGCAGACGAAATCCGGATTCCCCCCCCCCCCCCCCGTACATCAACGCATGTGCTGTATTCTATAAGCTCTTCTTTTTATTTATAAAAGACGTCTTTTCAGAATTTTTCTCTTACATGTTCAAAACAAAGAACAGTACGTTCATTTAGTTCGCTTTTTTAATCTCTTCAAACCCCAGAACTAAGCACAAACAGTTTTGATGCAATTTTTTGGTTTTCTGATTTAAAAAATGATTACAAAAGAAAATAACTAAAAAATTGTTTTTTAATTTTAATTAATAATTAGTTTAAATAATAATTAATGCCCAATTTCCATGTTTAAAACGAAGTAAACTATCCGTTGATTAATTTAAAAACAATTGGGTGTTTTAGCTTTCAAATTTCACAAACAGTAGTTAATAACCAGTATTTTAAAATGTACCCAATTGGGTACACTTAGAATGAAGAGGTTAATAACATTTTCAGCTTTTAAGCATAATCGTACCGCATCAGAAAAAAAAATAAACTGTTAAGTGTGTATGTTCAGAATGCATACAGATGCCACTTATGATGAGAAATAGCGCTATTCTATATGTTACAACGCACACCATTCACACTGAATGTCGAAGAGCGCAGACGAATTTAGATACTCCGTTGCCACGCAGTCGGCCGGCCGTAGGTAAGGTCCATATAAGCTGTAAAATATAAAACATCTTACAGGGGAGGGACAAGCTTTTCTAAAATTGAAGTAGAAGACTTCTTGGAATTTTATTGTTCGAAAGACTCCAGGTGGATGTAATTTAAAAGGCAATATTTTCCATGCTAAAATCTGTTACGTTTAAAGAATCAACCAGCCGTTGTTTTAAATGAATTCTACACTTCTAGGCCCTGAAAAAAATTGAGAATAGCAAAATTAAAAAAGCTTCGTCTTTACAGAGCCTTTTACATTTATTATTGGAATTCCCCCAAGTCGAATAATCTGCTGTCTACACGAGGTTCATCCGCATGCAATAGTGTCCCAAGCGACAACTCTGCTCACAGAATCGATCAACACAGACAACAGAAAGGTCGTTGCATCTTGTGCAGAAGTTTGTCTTGTGCATAGCAGGAATTCAAAAGTGAACCGGGTTGGGGAAGACCCACGATGATTTTTCAACACCATGTATTCGGTTTCCGAAATTCAATAACAATGCAAAAAATGGATGCGAGTTCGATGGCTATCAAGAACATAATTAATCAGCATAAAAACCGAGACTTTCCTCCTTGTTTCCCCACTAAAAGGGTGGTACAAAACGAGCATAACGTTGACCCGCCTCTCGGAAGTTAAGTCGCCTGACGTTACAACAGGAAAATCACTTTTGGGGAACTTCCGATGTGTGGTGACCAGACGACGGCACATTGCATCCCTTCTTGCAATTGGAAAATCACTTACTTTGAAACAAGAGAAATTTTGAAAATTTAAATTAGAATTTAAAGAAAATATTGATCTGCACTTTGGAGACAAATTGTTAAACAATTCGAAAAGTAAAATTTTAATTTTTTTAAAGGCGAAAAAGGATTGCGTATAGAAACAAAATAGACGCTGTAAATGAAATAGGAGAAAGAAAAACCGAAAAAAAAAATCCTTTCGTGCATAACACTCTGACTGCTCCTTTTTTTTTAGCGAATTCGATTCGCTAAAAATTGGTCAACTTTATGAAACTAAGCCGTCTCTGGGATAAAACCTTAATTAATGCCCAAATATCTCAGAAATCGTATTACTGACATTTTGACGATGAAACAGCGGGAAAATATTTTAAATACACTTACGCGGGATGAGCAATTTTCGTTACATTTACGTTGCATGTGGAAACCGCTGGATAATCAGTCACAGGGTTAATTACATTTTACCTCAATTTTATGATATATTCGTTACAAAAGTTATATGCATTTACCCTAAAAGTCTTTTTGCATTTTTGGAGCATCGGTAATTTTGAAGGCAGGTGGAAGAAACGCGGATTTTGGCATTTTCGCGAAGTGTTTTATGCTTCGCGACATAGTTAAAGATGTTGAATTTTTTTGCTTGCAATCATTTCATTGCCACCAAAATTAACATGTTCCTCGCAAAAAGAAATAATAACCATAAAAGGTAAATATGCGCTAAAAAAATGCGGAAAACGGAAGATGTATTCTAGCTAAAATCCGGTGCCTGCCTGCGGGCAGTGAAGAGGCGTGGATTGGATTCCCACTATCCCCTGGGTGTATTTCCTTCTTTGTATAGTGAATCTGTTGTATTGTCTTGTTCTATCTTTCATATTAGGCGAGAGTTTGAGGCATATCCTTGAGAACAGCAAATATACTCGAATATTTATGTGACCAGAAATGGCCGTTAACAAATGTTTCTTTTTCCTAATTTATGTCATGTCTGAGTGAATCTACATAAAAAAAGACACAGTAACAATAAACTGGCATAATTATTTATTATAATTTTTAACACAAAATTGTAAAATTAAATGCTATTTTGCTATAACAATTGCAATATAATTCTAAATATTAAAAATAAAGGCGTCATTACTTATAACAAAAGTATGCCTTTTTAAAATGAGAAGAGCGACTGCTGGAAAATAATTACCAAACCTTATGGCTTAAAAATATTTTAGGAAATATTGCTCATACTGTTTTAGCACTTGATATATCATAATATATATTTATATACGTTTGCTTTACATATAATACAAGTAAACATATACATATAACTGCATAAAAGCAGAAAGAGCATAAATTAATCTTGATATATTTTTTTTTTCTGAATATATCTTAAAACAAACAGATATGACTTTACATGTTTGTAAACTGCCTTATATACATATCAACTGTTCCCATAATAAAGAGGCACTGTTGTGATTAAAATTATTTCTTCTGCACGAAATGATTTATGATCTAATGAGGATAAAAAAATTCAATTATGAGTAGCAGATATGTATTAATTCTGTCGCTTTTAATTTGTATTTTTTTAAAATCTGCTAAACACATTTCCTTTCATTTAGAAAACAAAATTGGCAGAGATCATTAAGTAGGTTCGTCTCTCTGAGAAAAATAAAGCTTTCTTTCAGATATATATATATATATACATTTATATATATATATATATAATTTTATATTAAGTCACACCAACTTCTGCTTTTGAAAATTTCCATGTCTTTGGTGTTTGATATTGAGCTTTACTTGTGGCACTTAAACAGGCACTAGCAGTAGTATCTGTAAAAAATTCATTTCAGTTTTCAACAATTTCCTTAATTTTCTGTACTGGCACAATAAAAAGTCATCACCGATAAAGATGATAAATCTCTGTATTTTTAATAATATTTACACATCACTCATGATCTCAACCTATGATCATTTGGCTGATCGTAGGCATTTATGACCAGAAAATTCCATCACAGTAACCATGCTTGAAGAAAGCTTAAGAATTTGCAGTAGATGCTGTACCAAACACTTTCAGGTTCCAACCAGTCTTTGCTGTAGGAATCTAAGGGAAAGAAAAAAGAATTTTCTTTTAAAAACAAGGAACAATTGGTTTTAATTAACTCCTACACTAAAAATTTTACGTTTAGTTGCAACCGTTTTTGGTGTTACTGCACACGATTTTTGGTGTTCAGTTGGTGTAAAGTTGAAAATTTACATTTTTGATGTATATGAATTTTTTTTATGTGGTCCCCAAAAATAATATAGACATTATAACGTTTCTAAGCACATGAAATTTGTTAACTTTGTCACGTATCGAAATTTCATTGCGTACAATCGTAATGATGTTTTTACGCGTAGATGAATTTTCGAACATAATATGCTAAAAAACATTCTGCTGTCTGTATTTTTTTAGACAGATACTTCTAGGAATTTGAAATATAATACATTAACCCCTTGCCTCTCGCTCCCGTGAAAATGACGGGCTGGAGTGTTTAAAATTTCAAAATAAAAACAAATCAAAAATTAAAAATGAATATTGTTCATACACATATTTTTATATAATTTTCAGGGATAAAAAAAATAGGCACTTTTATGACCGTTTTCTTGAAAATTACCCGACCGTTAAGGGGTTTAAAAAAATGAATAATTTTCAACTTTACACCGACTAAACACCAAAAACGGTCTTCAGTAACACCAAAAATTTTTGCAGTGTACAAACCAGGTAGAATAAATTTAGCAATTTATTATTATTTATCGAATCATAGTATAATAAGAATCGACCAAATGTTTTCTAAAAAATGCAGCCGTAATATCGGTGCTTTCAAGAATCGGTGGCAAAGTAAGTGAACTTATTAACTCTTTATCTACTGATGGGAATTCACAGTAGTTTTTTCGTGGTAGAGCTATAATAATAATTTGTCCGCAAAGATATGTTGGAAATGTTATGAATGATTGATAAAAAAATTGTGTTATGGGGTGAATGGTTATCTCCAATTTAGGCATTAAAAAGTTAACACAAATTTAATCTTAAAAAAAAAAAATTTAGTAGATAAAAGATTGATACATTCTTACTTCGAAAAGCATGTATAAATTGTGTACATGAAGTTACAGACACAAACAAATTTTCTATAATTAACACATGCATTTACAAATCTCCGGAAAAAAAGATTTGTAATAGAGAAACACTAACTTTTCCCCCTCCAATCTTAAAAAGTTAAAGCAACTTAGAAAAACCTTAATGCAATCAGCAGATACGTTTAAATTATTTTTTTTTTTGAATTCAATGAAATGAAACATTGTTTTCCATAAAATGATGAAATTCATTAAGGGGGAAAATGTTTAAACTAAACATGATCTATTTCAGCCCGAATGCAAATAAGCATTCATCAAAGCGCAATAACTAGCTGTAAACGAAATAGATTGGCCGTTTAAGCCCATAGACCTTGTTTCAGCCAGTGAAAGTCATCATGCATAAAAAGCTGCATAAGGGAAAGCGATACTTACTTAAGGATATATAAGAAATATCACATGCATACAATTACTGCATTTAAAACACGAATCACATTCAAATGACAATATGATCAAATTAAAAAGCCTATAATTCATGCTATGGTCATGAAACTATAAAATAACGCACAAACGGCATCCACCAGCTAATAATTCACAGTACAAAAGCAATAAGCTTCAATTTCATAGCCTAACATGCCAGCAACTAGCAAACAACAATTACTTATATCTTCCTAATGAAATGATTGATATCTGCAAGCCGAATAAGTAATTCATTGTTGTTGGGATGAGCTGCCAGATTCTTCATGGGCCTTCTTCTTTGGGGATTTTTTACGAAGTTGTAAACATGATTTCTCATATAACTAATTAAGAACAAAGACAAAATCACAACATAGCACAAAAATACACATTAAAGATATAGTTACAATCACAGAGTGTCTACAGATTTTCAAAGTTAATTTTTCGTGACCGTTCGGCGATACATAAGATATTCATTCAGCCGGATAAGGGATATCCGGTGTCATCTATATGACTTATAAGTACCGGGTGTCCGGCCGTGCTGTTTGAAACTTGTAAATTTTATACATATTTTCAAACATCACACATCTTCGAAACACGTAGTAAGTTTGTCATTCATATTTTTTAAACATGTTAATTAATTTTTAAAAAATGATATGTCGTATAATCGAATATTTCGTGCAATGTCCATGCTGGATCTCGGATATTTAAACTCCTGTTAGATACCGAATACCTGTGCCTTCTGTTAGGGACCGGTCCCATTGGACGGAAAATTTTCGTGACCAATTCGTAATTTTCGCGACTTTTACATTACTTTTGTGATCGATTTCCAAATTCGCGATTTTTTCGAGACTATCGTAATTTTTGTAACCTGTAGACACTCTGAATCATGAAGCAGTTAAAAAACTTTTGAATGAATACTTAAAATTAACTTTTTGATAAAGAAAAGGACTTAATCTGCTTAGAATTGAGAATCTGTTTTTCCTGTGTTTTCTATTTCTATTGGCACGTAGCATAAGAAACTATAGATTGCGCCTTTTGGCGTTGATGCAGCAGATCTACCGCTCCGAATAATTATTTCATCTTATTTTGGCTGTGACAAGAAGATTTCCAATGAAAGGTGGAGTAAACCAGAGGGACCTAAACTGGGGGCCGTGGGTGCCACAAGCCACAGCGAAAGATGAGGAGTGCCGCGAGAAAATTCTAATTTTTCCAAAAGTGGACTTGGAAAATTTTGGGAAGCCTTGGATATTGGATTAGGCGATTCAATTGGTTGAGCCAGGGATTAAAAAAAGACATCGCGCTCATCGTATCGAACAATGTTAAAACGAAACATATTCATAATACATAAGGCGAAAAACAATTGTTGATGCTGTAATAAATAATATTGGAAGTTCATTCAAATACAGACTAATAAATCTGAAGAAGAATCGCGTCAGTAACGCAGAGCAATAGCTATTGGGGGTCTGCGTCTATATAAAAATTCTCTCCAAGAAGAAATCAGACATCTTCTTGTCAGAATTTCACTACAGATGCCACCATTGAAATATTATGTTCAGCAAAATAATAATGTTACATTAAAATAATTGTTGTTTATGAAATTACTAATTAATTAGCGCGGTAAATCCCTCGCTACTACTTAACTACCGGGGGGAGGGGGGGGGGACTTTTTTTCCTCATAAAAGTGCAAGTTCTATTTTTTTAATCTTCCATTTCAATTCAATTGGTATCGAACGGCAATTTCAATTCTCCTTGTTAAAACATTGTTCTTGTTTCGGTGATTTTAATAAATATATGTTATGAGTTCTTTCACCAAATCCTAATTATTGTTTCTCCAAATTAGGACACACAATGTAATTCCATATAAAATGGATATGACAAAACCACACCTGCCAGAACACCGTCCTTTGTTGAATGAAAGTAAGCACTGCTTACGGAAACACTTACCCCGAATGTACATAAATTATCGGGCCGTACCAAAAATGAAATATTCATGAAGTACACAGCTTTAAACAGTCTTAGTACAGACATAGATGAAATTAAACAGTTGATTTTCATCATTCTTAATTAAAGCTATATAGTGTAGAGATGACTGAAAAATATGTGGTTTATCATTGATTTAGAACAGTGGTTCCCAACTTTTTTCACTTCGAGGTTCCATTTTTAACAATTAAGAAACCCGTGACCCCATGTATATATATATATATATTATTTCTATCCACTTTTACAGAAATATATTGACACAAAAACGAAGAATTTAGGATTCCAAGCCGTCTCTGGGGCCGAACTGTAAACTTGTTTATTTTACAATATGCATTGCAATGTAAAATAAACGAATTTCCAGTGGGACTGCACTGAAAGTGCATTTTTATGAAATTCTGCGATAAATACTTTGACTTCATTTGGATCGTCGTAGAAATGACATTTATGGTTCTGTGGAAGTATTACGGCAGTGGTAATTAGCATTATAAAAGAAACTAAAACTAATGCTAAATATTTTTTAATGTGATAGCTTTAAAACTTAAAATATTGTGTATTTTAAAATTAATACCGTGACCCCAAAGATAACTCCTCGCGATCCATAGGTTGGGAAACCGTGATCTACCAAGAGGCATGGAAACAAAGGTGGTTAGAACCTTCCATGCAATCGTATGCTTCATTATCTTGCTAAACATCTGATTGTCGTGGTTTATTTTTCTGGACCAGGTTAATATCTTCTTAAGTATGATCGACATCATATGAGTTAAGTCTACAAGCAATTTTTGAGTCTAAAAGTTTCTAGATTCTCTGAAGACGCTACGTTGGTGGCGTATTTATCCAAGGGGAAATCTTTCTGGTGCGAATTTTTGAAATAACGTTAAGTGCTACCGGCAGATTTGTTTCGAGAAACTACAAAATGACTTTCCTCTTGTGCATTCGCCATTCTGCATTCTATCATAATTGCATACTCTTCAATGCCGGTAGCATAACTACATAGACATTTGAATGGTACCTAAAAATCGGTTTTTATAAAAAATGTAATAAGGTGCCATAAAGTACACTCTGTAACTAACACCCATTTCAGAAAACAATTAGTGTCTACGACACGCATCTTTATGGATAATTGATGTATCATCCATTACCGTTTATGAAATCAACTAAAATATTTTCTTACCTTTCGTAGAGCTTGCTTGCCACCAAAACCTCTAATTTCTAACATAAGCTCTTCTCTGGGGTCAGCAGTCCTGGAGAATTTTGTAGGACTTTTCTTGGATTCCTTTTTGGTGACAGGCAAAGTATTTGTCCCTCGGGCCATCAGAAGTTGACTGGAAACTGGGATTTGCTCAGCTGGAGGGATGGCAGGCATTGCTGAGTCCTTGGTTTGGGGAAGAGGAGGTGGAGGAGGAGGAGGCTGGCTAGAACCATTTACTGTAATATTCTGAGGCTTAGCAGTCACTTTAGATTCATATTGATTGCTTTTCTCACTTGCAAACCTTGAAGGTTTTTTACTAAACACTGCCATTAATTCTGAGTTCAAGGAATGAGATTTGGGAATAGTATTATTATTACTCCAGCCTGAACTGCCCGCATGTGGAACTGAAATGTTCGTATTGGAAGGGGGAATTTTAGTTTTGTGAACTGAAGCATATTCGTCAGGACTTGATTTAACATTGTTAATGTTTACCTTCGTGATATGCAATTTAGAAGAATCTACATTTGTTTCTTTTTTGCTACTATTAACTGATTCTGTTTTTGATGATTTTGGCTTTCTCAAATCTACCTCTGCCCGTCGTATTTTCTCTTGCACATAACCACCTGGTCGTTTAGAGCTTGTCCTTAAATCTTCTATTATAGATTGCCTGCCATCGCTAGCTTCACTTATTTCCGCCAAAGGCCATTTTCTTAGTCCTATGATAGAAGGCGTGTGGCTTTCATCTTTCATACTCGACATTTTTACAAAAGGTTTTGCTGCTTTAAACAGTGAAGACGGTTCCTTAGCAGAAACCTTAATTTCAAATTTTTGTTTTTGAGCAGTATCTCCCTGTTTCGTATCGTGTACTTTATGAACATTAGTATCAGTAGTTTTATGAGAGCTTTTTGATATTTCGTCTTTGCTAGGATTGTTTTTATGATCTTTTACTTGGTGCACATGATTTACTTTAGATTTGACACTTACATGCTCGTTTATTAATTTGGGATGTGTTTCATTGTTCATTTCAAGCTCAGCGGGTTTGTTTGTGATGCCTGTTCCTTTGACGCACTTTTTTTCTTCAACAGGAACAGGCGGTAGTTTTCTTTTCTCCATGCTGTTAGGAATGAATTTACTGAAGCCCTGAGGAATATTTTCTAAGCTTTGAAACTTTGACCTAGATGAGGCCACACTAGATGGCTCAATGTCCAATGCTGGCACTTGACGTTGTTGCCAGGAACCAATGGTAACTGAAACAACTTGGGATTTTGGCCTAGTATTTCTATTTAAAGTCATAGTATGAGAGGGTTGCAAGGCACTATTGGGTTTAGGTTTTGGTCGCGGAAGTGTCTGTGATTTACTACCTTCACTTTCAAGTGAATGTACCGATGATTCATCAGGACTAACATCTGGTGAAGACTGCAATTTATCACTAGTTTGTGCAGAAACATCCTCCATGCTTTTTGCACTTTCAGGAGACGGAACTTGTGTACTAGATGTCACTTTTTCTTGTGGTGATGGTACTTGTACTGTCTTA